>CM040086.1:11249242-12495984 GCA_022496805.1 Pohlia nutans
ACAATTAAGCTATTACAAAATTATTATTCTTAAAACATATTAATAAAAAAATTAAAAATAATAAATCCAACTCTGACGTGGCTAAATTTTGGCCTCGTAAAATTCAATTTTAAAATATATAAAAATATTTTCAATTCAATTTTTAAAATTTTCTTAATTCTTTTTTGCATGGCATCTTTGGTCAAATTATTCAGTCAGCCAGTGCACACACTACCACACTCTCTTCTCGGCCCTTTCACATTTTTTTTCTTTTTTTCCCTTTTTTAATTGACTTTTCTAAATTTTGAAAAAATGAAAAGGGAGGTTAAGACTAGATTTTTCCAAGGGCGCACTTCGTTTGTTTGTTTGTTTTTTTTCATAACAATTTAGTCATAACCATTAAGATTCAAAACGGAAACCATTAGAGAATTCAGATTCAAGCACCAATCTAATTCGATTGAGTAATTTTTCTTATAGTTGCGCACCTCTGATCACAACAAATTTTTCCATGTAATATGAAAGAATTAAGGAGAAAATATCCAAATATTTGTCTAAGTGGATTTTGTATTTGATTTCTTTAGAACACTTTTGAAAAAAGGGTGCGACTGCGGCAACCAAGCAAGTGGGATATAACGTCAGTTCTTCAAAACTTGATACACAAGCCCTTGTCAAATTTACAAGCCTAATTGATAGTTCTAAAAGCCCAAACAAAAGCGCATGCAACTTTAAACAACTAGAGAACGACATGAGTAAAAGCCCAAACGGCTTTAAACGACCAAAAAATGTGTTTCTTGGAGCGGCCTTTCATTGGGCTAATCGCTAGTGCTGTCATTCTCAGGGCGGTGGGGGGCCAGAAACACAAGAGTGTTCCAAAACCGTCTCAAGCGTTCGAAGTTTGAAAAATGAATTCAAAGGTAAAGGTTCTAGTAGATAGAGTGAGACTCACGAAACCAATTTTATTTGAGCAAAAGCATACAAATGCATTTGGGGAAGGGTTGATGTTGCGCATTACCTAAAATATGATGAATTGAGTTAAGTACAACAAAGAAAAAAATATCATAGAACATTGATATACATTCCCAACAGTTTGGGATGTTAATAAACACTTAAAAATATTGAAATCAATAGGGGGAAGATTGGGATGCGCCCTTGTCTCAATTTTGCTTAGCACTCCGGGAGATACGAATGTGGTAGTTTTTTCTTTCTGCCGCTTGGGTCATGTTGTTAGCCGCGGAGGCAACCAAGCCAAATCCAAGGTATATCTCTATTCCAACCGCAACACTTACAAACGCCAATACTAATGATAATATATTCCATCTGACACGATTGGGAGTCCCGGCCATTTCAGCTCACGCACAGAAAGATGTGCTCTATGGATTGCGCAAGAGGGAACTCAAGAGACGATCGACATAGCTTTAAAACAAGAGCGAGGAACTTGAAGCGATAAAAAAGACTCGCCTGACTATAGCCAAATGACGGGCCGTGAGGATAGTGGAGCGTGGTGATCACGCCCATGAGCACGGCATTGCTATTCGCCACTCATCAATTGCTTTCATATTTTATTGTCATTCACTAGTAACAATCATTAGTAACTAATAAATAAAATTGCACAAAAATCCGTTACTACTAATCCTAAAAATCAATAATCAATGTATAGGTAGTAAGGTATTAACTAAGTTTTAATTTTTTTTTAAATACTCAAAAGTCAATTTAACATAATATTTAACACCCTCGATGATATTTATGTGATAATTAGCTTACAATGTGTGACTTATTGTTAATTCATAAGTTTTATACATTACTTAATTGCCAACAATTGTAGCCTTGTGCCGTTTGCCCAAGTGTCCCATCTCATTGAGTCACGTTTCTAAACTTTACATTATTCTAAAACAATTTATCCACAATATTTATCATTGAATAATTTTTGTTTATTTATTCATTTTGTAATCATCTATTTATATATATATATATCACAAGATTAAAGTTTGTAATATCATAAGATTTAATTTTTTAATTTTAATTAAAAAAAATAGAACATTTATTCACGGATCTACAAAAATAAGTGAATTTATTTATTTCTAATTTTATTAATTCTAATTAAAAAATTAAAAAAACCCCTCTACAATTCAAAAATTGGTGCCAGACATTAGCGTGAAATCTACCGAAAAAAAAACAAGACTTACAAGAGGGCTATACTGTTTTGACATTGTTTACTAATTTATGATTTCATAGTTTACTAATTTACTTATTATTACATTACTAATTATTCAATTTATTAAATTACTAATTAGTAAACTATAAACTAATCAATGTGTTTTATAAAGCCTCCTAAAGTCTAATTGTTTTTTATAAATGACGATATTTGTCTTTCCATTAAAGTTTAACAAACTAATTTTTACTTCAATTGTATCAAGCGCATCAAGAATTCCGATTTTCACTTGTGTACTAGTGGCATCGGCCACCAAGAATCTGAACTACGACATTGACATTCGGATTATCCCGTGGAAGGAGGTACTGCAGTCGGAGCAAGTGCGTATCATGAGGGAGAAAGACAGACCGTAATCTTCTTTTTTTGGTGTTTTTTAAGACCACCAAGTGTTTCAAATTTTATCAACCACCGTTGCAAAGTTCTGTGATGCTCGTACTGCCCATTCTTCCGCTTAAAAAGTCGAATAAAAAAAAGTTAGATTCCCATTTTTGTATTCATCAGGAATTTCAGACCCCACTGATTCCGCACGATTTCAGTGCGATTTCCGATATTTCAAGGGTTCGTACAGTTTTCGCACTGATTCCGCATCGTTGCGTCATTCATCGCAACTACACTGATATGACACGATGTTCGTACAAGCGGATATAGTACCGATTCGACACGATTGATACATCTATTGAAAACGTATGAATTCAGCACTCATTATAGTCGTCAAATGTCGTGTTTTAATCATCTTTAAAACTACACTACTTCAGTGCGTTTTTCGTGCGACATCATCTTTTCCATATCTAGATTTTATTTTCTTTCTATATCTAAATTTGATCAAAATAATATTATTAAACAATATTAAATAAATTATTTTAAAATGATTAAAAAATTATTTTTCTCGTTACCCACTTTAACTACACGGAAATTGCCCGAACCCACGGTGGGGCCCACCATGGCTTCCCAAGCTCTATCGCCGACGGTGGGATTCAAACTCATGACCTCCCGATTATCAACCAAGCTCCAAACCACCAAATCACCACAAACCCTCGATGCATAGAATGGAACTTTTTTGGTAATTATAAAAGATTGAAACCATTGGCAATTTTTTGCCATGTGTATATAATTCTTTTTTCAAATTTTTTTTTGCACTAGATTATGCAGGACGTTTTCTATATATAGGAATTTTTTCATAATATTTTGAATTTTTAATTTTTTTGCCAAAATCGTGATGGCAGATCATGGTTGTGAACTGTTTCCTTTTTTTCAGCGGACTTTGAATGTTTTTAACTATGTGAAAAAAAATTCTTTTCCAAATTTTTTTTTGCACTAGATTATGCAGGACTTTTTCTATATCTAAGATTTTTTTCATAATATTTTGAATTTTTTTATTTTTTGCCAAAATCGTGGTGGTTGTGAGCTATTTTTTTTTGGCTCCTATGATGAAAAGTACAATGATAACCAATAATACCAAATTTGAATTCTAAAAATATAAAATGTTATTTCTTTGAAATTTTAATGTGTATTGCTTCTAAACTCTATAAATGTAGATCTGAAAATGTTTTGGGAAATTAAACCGTAAGTATAATTTAAAGAATATTCTTGGAATATTTCAACATATTCCAAAATAATATAAAATATTTTGAAAGATTCCAAAAGATTCCAAAAAATATATTAAAATATTGTACACGGATGTCGTACGAAAATAATTTGCATTATAATAGATACTGAAATCGCACGAATATAGTAAAAGGCATTAATATGATACGTATACGATACTGAATCCGCATTAACTAAAACCGCATGTTATCCGTGTCTTATTAGCCATGTAATGTAGATACACGATTAACGCACGGATTCCGTCAAGCACGACTTTCGTGCGGAAACAACACTTTTGTCATAATCATTGAAAAGACACTGCATCGACATCTTAGTAATGCATGTCACTTTCGTACGATAACGACACTTCTAAATGCACGTATGACGTGCGGAAGCAGTGTTTAACGACAAACGCACTGAAATCGTGCAGAATCAGTGGGGTCTGAAATTCCTGATGTTGACATACCAAATTCACATGATTTATTTCAAAAACAAAAATAAAAAATTGACACCATGGGAACCTACCCAAACATTGAAATGTTCTAGTTAGGACACTTGGTCCTTTAGGGGTTAATAGATATTGAAAGCCTATTTAGTAAAATTCCTTGTTCATATCTTAATTTGCCTACTACTCAAAGATTTTTCTACATTTTTCTTGAATAAAATTTTCTCTTGAAGCAAAATTTCTACAAAGTGAGATAAAAATTTGGAATCAAATTAATATCTCAATATACAAAAAAAGTGTAATTGTAGCAAAATGTATAATTTCCTAAAAAGATGAACTGTAGGTGCAAGAATGTTGTAAATGCAATTGTGTTTTACATTAGAATGATAGCCGCTCAAATCAACCAAATTTGCTTAGTAATTGCTTCAGTTCAACTCTCATTGGTCACCTCAAAGACCTATTTAACTACCATTGGTTGGTATTGACTTCCATGAGTCATTACACTTCTTTTTGCTAATAGTGCATGTGGTACTAATTCCAAAGACACTCTATTTTGCAAAATCATGAAATTGGCAAGGGCTGAAATTTTTACTGAGTGGCTCAAATCTTCCTTTCGCTCGCACTGATTGTACATTTTAGTGTCACCTTCAGTAATTACCTTCCCTCACTATAAACCCACACGCACTATAACCAAAAAGTAGTGTAGTGAGAACTTCTGAAGTCTGTTGGTTCGTAGTGAGAACTTGTGCTTCGGGCACTATATTCGGTGTTCAGCTACATTATTCTCACCACCATACCTGCAACCAATCAAGTGTCCTCAAAGGAAGCAAAACGTTGTCAAAAGCAGGCTCATTCACACAGAACTATGACCATCAAGGACTACAGTAATCATCCTACACATCCTCCTTGTATGTAATGAATCCACCAATGTAGATGAAGTTCGTAGAAACTCAAATCCAGACCTCTTGGGCCACTGAGCTTGCACAGCGAAACCAAGAGCTAAAGTTTCATTCTGAGGACCAAAACTGAACTCCAATTCTGGGCGATGTATCTAAGCTACAGATAACATCTGATAAGTTGCTGATATTCCTATATCGATTGGAGTGACTCTTCTGTAGACGAAAACTTCCTAGAGCTCGTCTTGCTTGAATTCATCGTCTCCCATGAGCTCATCTAGTGAAAACTCATCCTCCTCGACGGGACTCCCATCCTTCCCGTCCCAAGGTTCTGTTGACACAACTGGTGGCATTGACTGCAGAGGTACATTACCCCTGCCCCCTTTCCCTGCGTCAGCAACAAATTTCCTGCATCCAACGTCGCCATTGAATGATTAAACACGGGTCACCTGGTTTGCATGTTTGCAATATTTCAAAGATACTTGATACTTTCAAGGAAGCGGCAAAAGTCTCACAGCTAATACTTACATGACAGGGTCCTGCTCAAAAGCGCCACGAAGAGGGGCATAGACAGCCTTCTTCACATTTAGTGCTACCATAGCTGGATACCCAAATCCACCAACACCAACTGCTTTCTCAAGTTCTGGCTGCTTGCCTGCGGCAGTCCATACATACCTGCACGCATGCTCATACTGGTCAGCAACTTGGGACACCGAAGGAACAAACGGTTCAGTACCTACATTATAAAAAAAAATTAAGAGTGTGGACAGCTATGGCGATCGAATAATGGCTAGTAAGTATAGTTGTGTCTTGCCTGTAAGCATTTCTTTTGTACTTCTCTGCAACATTCTGCAGAGTTGTGAGGTACTTGTTGCGACCTTCAGCTTGGGAGTCCAGAATGTCAGGTAAAAATGAGACGAAACAGATCGCAGCAGACCCACACTCTTTGTCCAGCACATCCTGCAATTAAAGGATGCAATAATCATTTTCAGTATGATAGAAGTAAAAAACTTGATACAGTATATTTTGCTAAAACGGGGGTGGATGAATGCTTCGCAAGACAGCCACGGGCTGCTGAATATAGGTTGTTGTAAATACCTGTCCCACCAGCTCCACAACCTCAGGAGCTTCCATATTAAGGTCCAGCTGAGAGAGAGCATAGGACTCAATAGCACCAGCCGTTCTTGGACCTTCGTAATGTGTTGGGTTTGCTTTATCAGATCCAAAAAGCATAATGGTGGGGAAGCCTTGGATTCCATACTTCTGTGCAAAATCCTGCGATCATCTCCAACAAAACGCTATTCTTATGTTCTATTCTTATGAAGGCGAAAAAGGAAAGAACGGATAGAGCCGCACAGAGAGGACAGTCCAGCCATGAAGAGTTAAAACGACAGCTACAGAAAAGCATAAGATACACCTGCCAAAGAAAAATTGCTGCAAGTTTCCCAAATCGTTCTATGTATCTACTATCAATACTGAAAAGGTAGTCCAACGGACATAGGAAAAAATGTCTTTGACCGTGCAGTTCCTCGTACGGTCCTTCACAAAGAATCTAGAGGTCTCAGATTGACAGCTCCTTATGGCATCCACCTCATGGAGAAATTATCTGAACTAGGTTCTGATGTACAACTTCGACAACTGTAGTCACACTCGCAATTACACAACCACGAATGCATACAAGTCAAGATATACCTTGTGTGCTTCGCAATCCACTTGCCCCAGTTTCATCTTGACCTTCAGGTTATTGGCTGCAGTCTTCCACTCTGGGGCCAGCTTTTTACAATGTCCGCACCTGCTCAAAAACAAAAATATATATGAACAGAAAATAACAACATCGCACACTCAAGATAGCATGTACAATATGATGAACAGTCACGAGACTCTTGAGAGACTTACCAAGGTGCGTAAAACTCAATAAGCCATGTGTCGTGGCTTTCAAGAACCAGCTTGTCAAAGTTGCTGGATGTGAGTACCACAGAGGCACTGGCTCCGCTTGAGTCTTTGTCTTTCTTTGAGCTTGACTTCTTTGAGCCAGATTTTCCATTCAATCGGTCTAAGGCAAGTGTCTTAACCTGTCCTTTGCACCCAACAGGATAAGGAACGACACTAAATCTCAAAGCAATTGCTGCAAACTAAAACACATGCTCTTAAGTATAAGATAATCTAAAACATTGCAGATAATGCAAAAGGTTAACTGGTATATACCTGCTGAAGAGCATATTCCACAATAGGTTTAGCTTCTCGTGCACCCTGGTAATCTACTGGTGATTTTCCCAGCCCAAAGATCTTGATAGTTGGAAAACCTTGAATACCATATTGCTGTGCAAACAATGAGACGAGGTTATGGTCAATTCAAGCCTGTTATGTTCACTTCTTTCAAATCCCCATTCCACTCTCTTTGAAAAATCACTTTCAGTATGGATATTCTGAAGAGCACAAAAAGGTCAATATGCGAAAAACCGAAACACCACGAAAGAGAAAAACAAATGAACCACACAATTCATACACAAATGATTAAATTCAGGTAGATGCCCGTAATTCAAGTAACTTTTGCGACCAAAGCAAAAACGTTGAAAGCTCAGCCATCTGTTAATCAACGAGAAGTTTCAACGGGAAGTTTGTTCGTTCCTTTCTTTCTTCCTAAAAGAAGGAACCAAATGTAACGATCTGACATACTCCATCACCAATAAGAAAGCGTGTTGTCCATTGCGCTAATTACCTGTGCCAAATCCTTGTGAGTATCCGCATCCACTGCTGCGACTGTGACAATGCCCTTCAGAGAAGTGGCCGCCTTCTCCCATGCGGGTGCCAAATTCTTGCAATGGCCACACCAATTAGCGTAAAACTCCACGAACACTAATCCTTCTGCACCAAGCACCTGTCAAACCAAATTCAACCACTAAGTTAACAAGAATGTGATTACACTTAAAGGACCAAGGATTCACATTTTTAAATGAAAAATTCGATTGATCATATTTCAGTATAAAATATAATTCAAAAAGAAAGAGGAAGTCCAAACAGGACCTACTCAAAACTGTTAAAAAAAAACATGGTGAGAGTGGACGCTTAGGGGTTACAATAATCAGAAGTTACAGATTCAATATCTTGTTCTGACGTTGCTATCAGAAACCGGAATATGGAACGGTTTCCGACTCTCCAAAGAAGAAATATACATATCCGCAAACTATCAGTGACTCAATTCCATGTGAAAGATCGATAAAATCCAGCTCGAACAATGTACAGTGCAATCACAATAACAACAGTCCCTGAATGCCACAGTTGCGGCATTTTGATTTATATTGCAAAAACTCTCAGAACTTAAACTATGTTCACTTCCTCGCCGATCGGGGATAAGAATTTTTTTTACGAACCTTGTTCTTAAAATTCGACGAGGTCAATTGCACCACGTCCGAAGAAGGTCCATACAATGCAGATGCAGATCCAACGCCGCACAAAACCAACGCAAGCACCACCGCGACCGCCATCGCCATCGCCAAACCCTAACTATTCAATAAGTGACCATAAACGACCAATGTAGGCTCAAAATACCTTCCTCGAATCGCCTCGCAATGCTGCACTCGAAAAATCACGTATCCGCGCACACGAGTCCGCTACTTTTGCACAATCCGACCTTCTAAGTTAAACTTCTCCGGCGATTGAACTCCATATCCGAAGCTTCTTCCAAAAGACAAGAAGCTACAAGCTCATATTCCCCGGGAGTAGATATGAGATCCTAGATTTCCGTATTCAGTTGATAGTTAGTGCACCAATTCTATGAATCTGTAGATTTTAGTGCAAAAATCTTCATATCTGCTTCAAGTTAAGATCTACGACTTTGAAGGGTGGAATCTTCGTAAAGCGTTCGAGCTTGTGATTGGCTGGGATCCATCATTGTGGAGAGGCTGTCCAATCGAGTGGAAGGTGGTGACGTGGATGATTTTGAAGGAGACCTGCCTTGTCAGCAACTGAAAATCAACATGAATTTTATTTATAGAGAGCCTTCATTTGAAGATTTGTGAGGATCAGTAATAAAATGTAACTAAAAATATTTGAAGTTGAAGTGTAGGATTAACCCTTTAACCCTATAGTGCCTAGCTGACCACATTATGGTCACTACAACGTCCGAAATGTAAATAGCAGAGAATACGTGAAGAATTGGAACTTCAGTTTTGAAGTTCAGATTTGCCACATACATTATGCACCTTCCAGAAAAAGAAATTTTCAATTTGGAATTGAAGAACTATCAAAATACCTATCAACAGAACGCGAAAATACTGCAAATACTTGAAAATACAGTAAATACTTACAAATACAACATATGTACTGTGTAGTATTTCTTGTGCTTGGAAGCTTGTTATCTTGTTTTATTTTTTTGGATTGTGTTCTCTTCTTCATCTTCCATTAGTGTGTGTAATCCGATCTTGACTAATGTACCCACTCCTGTCAATTTTCTACGTATAAAATTTTGTCCTAAACCGTACATGGAGAAGTCACTTTCACTTATAAATCTCACAATAATTATGTGTGAGTCTATTTTTGATATGAAAGATTGCAACGGAGAGGTGTTGACATAGGGCGTAGCTGAACTTTTTTGCTTTTATTTTTGAAAATTTACCTCAAATTCTATTTAACTTTGAAGTCACACACACCCCCAAAATCTCGTTTTTGAGCATGCATTATACAGTTCAAATACATACTATAATCTTCCGATCCCACTATCGGATGATTCTCAAATTTTGATAAAATATGTGCTCTCGAGTTGATAATAGAATTGTACGGTTACTTTCTAATTTAACCCATTCTATTTTTGGTAGTCTCAACCACAGTGAAAAAATCTACTGAAATCGAGGGCTCTGAGCTACAGTACCCTAGGCACTAAAGGGTTAAGGTCCCAATTCAATGCTATTTTCAAAAAAAGTTATAAAATGTTAGACGAATACCAAAAATGGAGTTGATGTACAAAGCAAAGTTGTAAATGCCAACGTGAAGATCACATCTGTACGGTTGGATTTATCATGTTTTTTATGAAGTGTTTTTTATTATTTTTGCAAGGTTTTCTCTTGAAATTCGATTAAAAATCCCACATTAACACAAAAAAAATTTAAAAATATTGCAATGAAATTGGAATAACATGCTTTATGAGATGGTATGGTTTCCATTATTTGATTCTACTTATTTTGGAAAATTATGTTTTAGGTCTCACTTTTTGAACTAAGAATGAAACTTGACATAAACCAATTGTGTGATTTTTCCAAAAATCATAATAACCCATTTTGAACATCCAAACCGTTCAATAGATAGTAAACTTGCACAAGAAACAAGAGAAATTTATTTGGATGAAAAATGTCCAATTTGGATGAGAATCGAATAACTGCAATCTGTCCGTCGTCCAGATATTGGACGCAGGAGCGTTCAAGGGTTAAAGTTGTATTAGAAGAGAGACAAGAAAATAATTCCAATTTTTTTTTGAGACTAGTATGCATGAAGTTTTTTTTTGGTTTAATCCCAAAAGGATCAAAGATTGATGGTTTTAAAACGACAAATTTAATCGATTATATCCACGATTATATCGTGAAAAATATAATTCAAATGAGGTCAAATTTTATATCACTAGAATCAGTGAAGAACAAGCGTTGTTTAAAAACAAAAATAAAAATTGAACCAAAAAAATCTTTACATAAGACCTATAACAAGGGTTTCGTTAAAAGTGCAATTCAATATGTACAAGTGCACATGAACTATTTTTTGAAAATTTACAAATTTCATTGAAAATATGATCATTTTATTATTATCCCAGTAAGAAAAATATCATCGTGAGGGGTGTGGCATGTGCCTCACCCCTTAAGGTAGGCAAAATATTGTTATAAGGGGTGTGGCATGTGCCTCACCCCTTAAGATTTATCAAAATATATCTGAAAAGACCTTAGCCAAAGTACAATATTATTGCTTATACATACCAAAAATTGTGATTAAAATATTCAAAAATAATCCCAAAAAATAGTGCACATTTCAATAGGCACTTTTAACGAAACCCGTGTTCTATTCAAAACTGATTTTTAAAATATGAGACTCAATTTTTGGGCCTCTTGGTTCTTTATGGGTTAAAGACCCACATCGATATCCATATGACACTTAGAGTGCCACAAAGCTTACTTTTTGGAAATTAAGTTCTATGTTACCTAAAACTACCTTATTAATGAGGGATTTGGTTTGACAATTGCTTGCATAGAGGAGTTTGATTACACTTTAGTGTAAAATGGACCGTATATAATTAAACCTTCATTATTCAAAATTTTAGGCGGTCTAATGTGATTAGATGTTGAATAATTACAATTTTATTTCTAAAATTAAAATCCTTCCATTCCATAATATTTAATAAGCCACAAAAAATTAAAAATGGAAAAATCTGCGAGACCATGAAACTCGTGTAAAGAGTTTGTTTCTTAAAATCTTGTGCAAATGGTGATTTAGTGAAACATGAAATCTGTATACCAAAAATAGTGTGGAAAGGATAAAAACCACTAAAATATCATTTTTGTGGCAAACAAGGTTTTTACATTGTTATTACATTGTTAGAAATTTAATGCATCAAAGATGGATAATTTTGAAAAATAAATTTGATGAACATCACAATCAAATAAAAAGAAAGTTATAACTAAAACAAATTCTAATTAAAGACATTTTAACCACTACATTTACTATTTCAGAAAGTAGTATTTGATTTTAAGGCCGTTCAATCATATGTACCATGAAAACATCCATATCCCTGTTTTCAACAAAAAGAGTTTCTAAAAAATATATCCAAAAATATTGTGCTTTCCCCAAAACCACCCTAGGCACTAAAGGGTCAACGCAAATAAAAATGAAAAATCCATGCTCTAGGAAAAATACCCAATTGCGAGAGGATGAGGGATACTTTGCAAGACACTTTAGCCAACCAAAAATAAAATTTGTAGAAAATTTCAAAGGAAAAATATTAATTGAGAGAATTATAAAAGAGCCATGGGTGAGGAGGGTTGGAGACACCAAAGCTTGCACCCACAACCTCCATGAAAACCCTATGAAAAGGTGGTTAAAGAATTAGGGTTTATGAATCTCATTCTCCCATTAATTTGAGATGTGAATTCAAATTAGTCCAAGGATTGATGTAAAGTCTCACACTAATTTTGTGCCTCACGATATTTGGTGTAAAAAATCTTTGAAAATGTGTAAGTTTTCTTTTTGTGTATTAATTTTCAATAAAAAATAATTATAATTGTGAATTTCAATATCAAAAATCCATTTTAAGCAGGATGTCCATTGTGCATTAATTGATGCACAATTTTTTTATAAGTACTCTATTTTTTTTTCAATAATTTATAGCTTTTCATAAGAAGAGCCAAAATTTAGGTTTTCCATTATACTATAACATGGTAATTTTCTGAAAATGGTTGGGATTTCCTAATTAAAGGAAATTCATCATTATAAATTTTTTGTATGATTTTTAATCTTTTATTTCCTTTTTTCTCTTTTCTTTAATTGAAAAAAATGTTGAATTCAATTCTAAAGGTCATTAATAAATGCATAATAATTTTAAAAAAATCTTCTTGCTTATACTATATCATTTAAATGTGCATTTGGATTTAACTTTTAGCACTGTATCATAACATCAATTATATCTATTATAACATTCTCATATTTCATCACTATGCTTCCATTTTTTATGGAATGTTCTTTAAAAGAAACTTGAATTAGAGGTTGACTATAATTGTTGTTTCTTTTAAATGCCCATTTAATTGACACAAAAACAACAATTATCATTGCTGAAAAATATTGTATCTACATTGGCACTTTAGATTAAAGATCGAGATTTGGCACTTGAAGAATATGAATTTTTAAACTATTGAAAACCTTGCACAATAGTTCTAAAACTATTATGATCCTTTTGAAAAATCATAATTATATACCTTCCCTTTCAACAAGGCTTTGGTTCAAAAAAATCCGCAACCATGTTTATACGTGCTTGAAAAGTGCTTCATGCACTAGTAGAAAACATGGTAAAAAAAACCGCAGCCGAAATCGGTTGCGGTTCTTTTGACCAGCTTGTTCTATAGTTACTTAGCGGCTGCAAATTTTCTTTTTTGATTCACAAGTGCGCTTTTAATAATTTAGGGGCACATAATATATCGTTGAAGAGGTATTTTCAAGACCTTTTCAATGGAATATTACACGCCTTGAAATTCCTAAATTTGCACGTGGAAATCCAAAAAAACAAATCTGCACGCATTTAGAAATTGCAAAATAGGCTAATCAAACGAACTGTAGCCGATTTTGGCTGCAGTTTTTTTTACTAAGTTTTCTACTAGTGATGGCATTTCAAACAATGTTGGCAACTTAATCCGAGGATTTTGATAATGCTAATAATGGATTTTTGATTATGTTGATAATGAATTTTTGTCATGGATTTTGATCATGTATACACTTTTTGGCAATCAAAATACTCCCTCTATACTCGCTTAATCGTTGGACTTGCATCACCGTCAACATACTCCTTATGGAGTCACAATATTAAGCTTAATCCATAGATTTCAGTAAAAAAAATACCTAATCCATGGATTTTAGTGAAACAAGGTCTTTTTGTGGGATGGAGGGAGTACGATACAATCAAAGTATTTCTTACCAAGATTTGAAATTCCAAAACATTGAAATATTTCCTGCCACACCTAAAACATTAAAATCAATCAATTATTTGGCATATCTAAGTTGAAATTGGATATGTACTATTGTTTTCAGGGAGTAGAAACTTATTAACAAATATTATGGGTTTAACGTTTGTATCAAGAGTAGAATGTATGATGAAATGTGATTGGACATGATTGTTTTTTTACTTGGATTGGTAGTATGTAATCAAACACTATAATGTTGATCTTCGGGTTGATCTTATCCCAAAAGAATCGAAGAATTTATAGTTTTAAAATAACAACTTCAATCGATTATATTGTAGATGGGACTAAATTTTACATCACCAAAATCAATGAAGAACATTGCATGTATAGGTCAAAAAATAAACAAATTTAAACAAAAATAAAATCACATAAGACTTACTCCAAACTGCAAAGAAAAGGCACAAAACACTTTATTTAGATTTTAACCCTTAAACAACAATTCAAGCCCCACGGGTTTGGTTATATTTTGGGAGAATCTTGCTCATAACTTCTACTTCACTGTACCAAATGGAATTTTTTAAATGCCAAACCGAGCACTTTAGAGAGATCTATACTTCTTTAGAATAGAGTCAAAGTAAATTAAAAACAAAATCATGCTTAACCCTTTAAGGTCCCAATTCAACACTGTTTTCAAAGATTCTTTATAAAATAGTTGATGAAAAACAAAAATGGAGTTGATGTACAAAGCAAAGTTGTAAATATCAATGTGAAGATAACATCTGTACGGTTTGATTCATCATACTTATTATTAATATATTTTAATTAATTTTGCAAGATTTTCTCTTGAAATTCAATTAAAAATCCAAAATCAACACAAAAAAATCAAAAAATATTGTAATGAAATTGGAATAACATGCACTACAAGATGATATGGTTTCCATTATTTGATTCTACATATTATGGAAAATCATGTTTATAGTCTCACTTTTTGAACTAAGATTGAAACTCGACATAAACCACTTTTGTAATTTTTCAAAAATTCACATTATCTTATTTGGAGAATCCATACCGTACAAGTGATAGTCAACTAGCACGAGAATTAAGAAATTTTTGGATGGATGAAAAATATCACCGTATGTGGTGAAAGGACAAGTCGCAAATCATCCATCCTCTACGATCTGGACGCCAGCGCGTCTAAAGGTTAATATGGAATTTAAAAGAGATTTTGGGTGTGGTATGAGGAAAGCATATGTTGTTTAAGGGTTAAGATATTTTAGGGGTTCAATACCTAATTGAAAACCAATAAGTTCTAAAGTGAGTCACTTCTTTAAATTTTAGAAAGACCTTGTTATCACTAGTCCAACAATGGTTTGCAACCAATTTTTTTTCTTGCAAATTTTTGCCACAATCTTAGGTCCACTTTACATGAAGGGTGATGGTCAATTATGTCGTTAGGCAAGCTTGAATTCTTGTACCTCATGAATTGCATTCACGAAATGAACCCAAAAAACTTTGATGGAGTGAAGACTATTCACTAAAAAATATATTTTAATGGACTGAAATTATATTTTAGTTCACTAAAGACAAACCCTAACATAACACTAACTCTAAAAATTGGATTGAACCAAAACATAAACCTAACTCTCCTTCCTTGGGGCGTTTTAGAACTGTCTTCCTTCTTCACTCTAACTTCATCCAATATTTGATGAAGTTGCTTTTCAAATCATGGCGACCTCCACCCTCATATAAAAGGGCCTCACCTGATTTCTAGAGTGGCTACTTTTACACTAGAAAAATGGGCCAAACAGTGGATGAAATTGCCAAAGTCCTTTAAAAAAAATTCTAATATCACAAGTATTTAGATGAAAATGTCATACCATAGATAATTTGACGGATTGTAATATCAATTTTTTTGAAATTTATGTCTATTTAGCCATGGGTGTGTAAATGGGAGTTAGCTAATTGCTTTTTTCCATTAGTAAGGTGTAAAGTAGTTAAATAGTTGTATAGAAGTCTAATTGGGACTTACATTGATATGAAAGCAATAAGTTGAATAGATATGGAGTGGGTCAAGTTGTCTTTACACACTTTCAGTGAAGAGTTGTCTTTACCAATTTTAGGACTATAAGTCCAAGGTCTAACAACTTAGTTTTTAAGTTCATATTGAGTTGTATATGGCTCACTTGCACATAAACTATTTGTATTGTTGATCTCTTTTAAATTGTAATAATAACTTTTGTAATTAAATTGTAGATTGACTTGCAATTTGTTTGTATTATTGTGTGATTGTCCGGGTAGGACTGGCTAATTGAGTGCAAGTTAAATTATTTTATCTCTAGTTGCAAGTAGCACGGGTAGTGCAAGTAACTTGTATGACAAGTGAAAGAGAAATTAAATTTTCAATTTAATATTATTGAAAGAGAGAAATAACAATTAGAACGGGTAGACTAATAAAGGAAATTGAGAGTTAGCTACATAAGCAAGGCCTAGCAAATGAGTAACGTGAGTCAAGTTGCTATTTTGTAAGTGAATTTATATGTTATGAGAATATTGGGCTAATCGGAAAGTTGATTTGTGTGAGTATTGCAAGTGAATAAGTGTATTTCAAATTGCACTTCTTTATATGATTTAAAAATTGATAATGGCTCGAATAATTTGTCAATTTCATGACTTCTCTTACCTATTCCATTACAAAATTCCCAGTGAACGAACCCCTTCCACTATAGTACAAGAAAAGTGACAATCTTCCTTGGGTTGTTACTTTTTGATTCAACACGGATGACCACATATATATGAATGATTTTATCCATTTTTCGTTACCTGCCGACTTTCCAAGACGCATGTTGCTCTACCAACAAAATACAAACAAGCAACTAGTCACATAGTCTTCGCCTTAGTATTTACTTTAGATTTACTTTTACTGCTTGTTTACACTATTCACCCATGTAATTTCTTGAAAACAATGCGTCTTCGTAGTCTTTCTTTTGGTAGGGCAGAGAGACTAAAATTTGGCAGATAGTTCGTACTAGAGCCCAGGAAGAACCGGCAATTAGTTACAAGCCAACCGGTTCATTCTTTAAAAATAATTGATTAAATATCAAGAATAGAGGCAAAAAAACCGGACTAAATGACTAATTTTTTTTTATATTTAGTATTTACAAAAGAAACATACGGGATATATTCTTAAGAAAAAAACCGATTGGTTTGGTAAATTGAAGGAAATTGACTGGTTGGCTCAAGAAGTATCCCGAACAGTGATTCGTACTTTGTGAGAGGAAGACGAGGGGGATTTAATGATATTTAGGGCTAAATTAGGGGGTGCCCAGAAAGGAGGAGCGCAAAATGAGAGTGGCACGCAGTCCCTCTGGATGCCTATCTTGGGAGGAAGAAGAGCCTTACAATAGCCATGTCACGAGAGCATTGGGAACAAAGCTCCCCTCATCCCGCGCCTTCGCCTACAGCCTGCCAAGTTGCCAGCACCCGAGTCTGCGGAAGGTAAAGTAAAATTTGCCATTTGAAATAAATGAAATATGCTCCAACCAAATGATGTTCATCAGCTTTCAATTGTCTTCCCCTTGAGCTCCTTGCCTCATCAATCAGGAACTCCAACAAGGTCAACACTAACGGTACGGCTAGCAAGCATAATGGGCTAAATTTTGAAAAAAAGAGCGCAAAGGGATCTTGTTATTCGAATCCAAAGATGAGTTTGAACTTTCGCCCGTTCGAGGTGATGTTTCTGTTTGCAACGGAACAAGGCGTACCATGCTTTTCTGCAATGAGATGCTGTTTCATTTGTTTCAAAAAAGAAATGATGGGTTTGAGTTCCGGGGGAAACAAATGAAATGAGAGCATTGCCACCCATCGAAGACTGAACTGAAAAAAGATGTAGAGTCAGATAGAGGGCCCCAAAACCAACAGGTTATAATTCCAACATAATCTTGACCATGCATCAATTTCATAACACATATTTAGGCACATCATAGAGCTCTTATTGGATGTTGACCAAAATGATAAGCTATCTATGATCTACCTAAATTTAGTTTCTATGATGATTATTGTGCCTAGATTCTGTTGAATTAAAACCCTGTTGGTTTTGAGCCCTCTACCTTAGTTCAGTTCATTTTGAAACTGCCCCACCCATTTATAAAATGGATGAACTGAACATTGAGGGCAGCCTCGGGATTAGTGATTGTCCTATAAAACAAGCCATATTTTCAATGATGAGAGATAACTTGAACTCCAATGCACATTGAATAAGACAAGGCCCATCATACCCCTCCGATACTCTTGGACTTACTTCCTAGTAAAAACAGGTCACACAATCTCTTGGGAGACAATTACACATTATTATATGGCAACATTTACGTGTTTGCTTTTCACGTGGTTTCTGACGCGATCGTTGAAGCTACCCTCGAAAGCAAGTATGTGGGTGGGACATATGCCCTTAACCCAACTTGAACTTCAATGAATATCAGTTTTGTGTTTAAAATTTTCAGTTCAGGACGCTTTGACGGGTGGTGATGCTCTCAGAGGGGATTGAGTGTACCTGTGAATGCATTCAAGTGAGTCTCGCCGGGGACTGGTTCCTCAGGTTCAATGTATTTTTTCCTCTATCAATGGAAATTGTCCATGTGTTTCAAAACAAAAAGAATGCATTCAAGTGAGGTGAAACACAATCGTCCAATCCGATGAAGCCGGTTGGTAGAACGAGAGTTTAGAAAGCTCCATGCTTTCATGAATGTCGTGCTTTCTGCAGTTTTGGATTGGAACATAACTTAGCTCCACATAACACAGATGGATGTGATCGTTAATCCAGAAAAAAAGCCTGCCTGCAAAGCAAATCACATCCAAGGTTACCAATAATACACGAAACAACTTATATCTCAACCGTACGATATACGCAAGATTCATCCGAATATCAGATTATTGGAATCCAGAAATTGGTGAATCTCCAAACGAGTTTCTATCAGCTGTCAGTACCTTGTATTGTTAGCAGTCTGCAGCTGGCAAGGAGAGCCTGTTGGAGAACTATGGCAACACAGGGGCTTATAATAAACCAACTGACACCTCGGAATAGACCTCATCAATTCGAATTCCGAGTATTCCGAGCCTAAGAGTGTTCAGTTATTTTCCCTCCATACTCCATAGCCCCGGCTTTTTCATCTTTTCTGGCCACAAAAAAGCATCAAAAGCGATCCCACATGTTCCTAGAGCTTGCAGACCAGAAGAAACAAAGAAAAGGACGTACGCCAGAGAAGCGAAAGAAACAGGAAATAATTACTCATTAAGGATTCATAATTACATAATTCATTAAGGATTTGTTTGTTACTGCTACGTGATGAGCATGAGCATGGATTTTACGAACAGGGTTAGAAGTTTCTGTCGCTCGTTATTATATTTTACAGTCGTGCAAATGAACGTGGGCTTCCCTTTGTCTTCGCCGCCGTCTTAGGATATTGCCACAGCTCCTTGTCTTCCCCTCCTCGTTCTCCAAGACCTCATATGCTGTTCGACGTCGCCTTCTCTAGGTTGGACGTCTCAAGCAACAGTCGGTGGCAATGCATTTGATCTTGTGCACTAAGTCTGTCATTGCGTATTAGTGAGAGTATTGGTACTATTTCTGGTTGCACTAAAAAGCAGAATTCAATTGTAGGATTAGAGAAAGCTTTTTACGTCTTGTTGGTTGAAACTCTTGAAGAAGCGCCTTGTTGTCTTTTGGAGACGTGACTGCTCTTGACTTCAGCGAGATTCCAAGGTTGTGTCAACTGTTTTTTTATTCACAGGTTTACTTGTATAATGCATGGAATCTTTCAAAGGAAAACCCAAGTTCAGATTTGATGTCGAAATCGATCGTCTTTCAGCTGGAGAATCATGCTTTCAGTGCCGACACATTTGTGGACTGAAAATTGGACATGAAGCTATTATAGTGTGCAGGAGGATGGTTTACCTCAAGAATCCGTCGAATGGTATTGTTCCGAAGCGCCGGGCATCACAGCATCCGTCACTGTGGGAGTAGATTGCTTTCTCGTTGGAGCGCGGATAACCAGGATAATGCATGGAGAATGACTCTTCGATCCATTAGTTTCGCAATCTTCGACTCCGACTGAACGGTCTTCGGTTAATCTTCACACGCATTGTTCGGAAGTTGAGATCATCTTCTTCCCGGCTTGCCAATGATCGCACAAAGTTGACGTTTGTTGACAGTCTGTAAACCCGTAGAATTCTCTGGGTTTCATAGGCGGCTTGTTCGTCTAAGGCATTCTGTTCTCGCAGGCACCAGCGGCCGTGGAATATTTAGCGGAATTGGAAGTTAGAACCAGGTAGCATTCATGCGCCATTGACCGAACCGAGCGCAAGAGGCAATGGACAGATTGAAGGAAATGAAGCTGGACGAATCTGGGCTGCGACCTGACATAGCAAGTAGAATTGGAAATATAGCAAAGAGCGTTAGATCCAGAGGTGTAGGTTCATACAACAGATGGGAAACGCAGCCAGAGAAACCAGCGTCGTCCGTTTTTGAAAGCAAGCCTCACGAGCCTCAGGTGGTGCAACTGAATCTGAAATCGAGCCTCATGGGGGTGCACATCATGGACGACGACGAGGGGCTTTTTTTCAGTAGACAATCCTCGATGCTCTCCAGTGGGGCTGTGCCGTTCAAGTGGGAATCGGAGCCTGGAAAACCCAGAATCGAGCAGCCCAAGGCGAAGATTGACATGCCATGGTCGCCTTTGACGCTTCCTCCGGAAAGTAGAGGGCACAGCGGATTGATATACTCGCAGCGTTTTAGTGAAAATTCGCAGCCGGCCGCGAAGAGTTCAAGGATTCCCAGTGGTTTGCTTTACCCTTGTCCGAATCCGGGAAGTAGCTGCCAGCTGAACGCAGCGCATTTCGCCTTGGAGAATCACGGTCTACTCACCAAGGATCTGGCAGGTAACGGCGGGGGTGACAACATTGAGAATATATTTAAGAGGCTAGTGGGGCAGTCGAGGTTGCAGCAAAACCCAAACGGCAACTTGGATGCGCTCAGTGATTTCATCACGGGTGGGGATGAATTGAGCGACTCCCCTGTGAGCACGCTGGATTGTCCGCAATCACCGACAACGTCAGAGCGCGCATTCCGTGGCAAGTCGAAGCGGAAGTCGTTGCGGAGAAGAAGTGACGATGCAAATTTGAGAGTAGGCAGCTCTGGCATTGTCGACCCTGCTACTCCCCGTCCCAAAAGCCAGTTAGCAGAGTACCTGAGGTCCATCAACGCTCTGACGGAGGACGCCATGGATGATGACGACCTGGAAGGCCCCAGCGAAGTCGCATGGCTTGAACCTGAACACGATCCTGAGTACAGTGCTTCCACCCACGGCAAGAAAAAGCTTTCTCAAGAGCGCTGGTCGTCCAACAGCAGCTCTTGGAACCTCTCGCTTGTACCGAAACCCCTCAGATCGGTGACAACAATCGTGAACAGGCGACATCATCTCCAGCATGCCACTGTCCCGGGTCGTTCGAGCTCCCGTCGAGGCAAAGTGGACACGATCATGCCTATCTCGCTAACAGCGAGCTATGATGGAGGTACACTTCGCTCGAGACATGCGAGGAAGAGTACTACGACGCGATCCGAGATGAATTCAGGGCGAAGTTGGTGGCCGGATCTTGGGTCGGGGAGAAAGAGCTCTGTGTGGGCCTGTTCGGGGCAGTTACAAATGGAGGTGGCGGCCGAGCCAGACCTGCATGAACCAGACATGGAACAGGCGAACAATGTGAAAACGCGACACCATCAGGTACTACTAAACCCAGCATTGATTTCCAAGTTCCATTCGGAATCTTTCTTGCACACATTTTGGATTAACCCTCAAATGACCAAGAAGCCCAAACTGGGCTCAATAGTTTTGAGTGGGACTTCCTCTCGTTCAATTTTTCGTTTTTCACTAGCACATGTAATGATCTTCACTAGTTCTGGTGATATAAAATTTGGTCCAATCTGATTTATATTCTTCACAATATGATTTCTTTTAAAACTGTGACCTTTAGGGGTTAGTTGGATGTAGTGTTAGATGTTTGACCTCGTGCTAGTTCCATGGATCTGACTGTGATTTTTGTGAAGGATGCGCGGGCGAAAGTTGACGAGGAAGACTTCCCATTTGACAACCCAATCGCGTCCTCCTTTCTGTTTCAAGAAGCCGTCAAGACCCCGAGCTTTGCTGCTACACGAGAACAATCTGAGCACGGTAGAGCCTCCCTGCACAAAGCGGTCATCTCTGTGATTGATTCGGAGAACGAGGAGCTTCAGTTTAGTGACAACTATCATGACCCTGAGGATGGCTCCGTTTCAGACAGCGACGACGGCTCCCACATCTCGGTAGGATTGAGAGAAGGTTCGGAGTGGGTCTCGAGCCGCAGTTTTAAAGAGTTTAGAGACAGGGTTGATGGCATGCAATGCTTCTCTGGCAGTCTCATGAGTGACTTTTCTGGGAGAGCTTTAAGTGGGTACTTGGATCTGGGAAGGTCCGGAAGGTTTAGTGTGGACTTGCAGCGTGGGCAAAAGTTAGACAAGGCACAGCATCCACACACACCTGATGTGAGGTTGAGCATTTTCAAGTCTGAGAAATCATCGTCGAAACGCTCCATCTTGTCCCCTTGCTTGGTACGTTTATTCTCACTGTACATTTCATATCGTTTTGTTAGGATTCTAAATTTGTTGTCGGTATCGTTTAAGATTTCAGCTTCCTGAATAAGTTCAGGCTCACGAAATTGAGCTCCTCATCTTTACTGCATAGTTGAGTTAACCAAAAAGAAGGCCATCTATCCTCCTTTTTTCTCAGTCTACTTCTAACCTCTTTTTTGAGCTATACTTGGGTTGAATAGTGTCTGTGTCATAGCTTGTCCCCTTGTGGGCCAGTGGGCTTGGAGCTTTGGTAGAAGGTGTGGGAGTCATTGCGAGGTGTGGAGAATAATGACAGTGGCTTGCTTTAGATTGTCTCTCAACTCATCATGAACTAGTTTTTGGTCTATTTATATTTCAATATGAATTCAAGAGGAGTTTGCTAAAACTTTCCTCTTTGAGCTGACTTTTCGGTTAACTCTAGTGCATTAAAAATTTCTAACACGGCAGATGACTTCTGTTGTGTCAGCCTTTTCTGCACAGATCGCACCACAAGAATGTGCCTAGAATTCAAGAAGCACGCTCGGTAGCGGATGTATCCAGTCGAAGGTTGCAACCCGCTAACAGCTTCACTGCCAGGCTGGGTCCCGTCGCTGAGAATTCCACCCTTGCCGACCATTTCCAGCTACCATACTGAGTGCGTTCTTCAGAACCTTCTCGAAAGGTAACATGTTTTTTCTCCGCGTTCTATTGACCTTATGTGTGTTTAATCACAGATCATCTGCAGGACCAAATTTCTAAGCGGGTGAATAAATCTAGTGCTCAACCTTGAAGAGTAATAAGGCCCTGCAAATTCTGAGGAAGTTCACTATTTTCAGTAAGCTCCGTTGACAAGCTGCTGCTTCTATATTTAAAAGCAGCAGCCTGGCGTGACACCTGTGCACTAAGCTGGTTCCCTCCAAATTTGTATCACTGTTCACGTAATAATAGACTTGGTGGATACATTAGCGAAGCTATTGCAGCCGAGGTGATGGCAAGTAGATGGCTGTTGTCGACCATCCCCTTGCTTACTACTTGAATCTGTGAACTTAAAACTAAACAGCACCGAAGCAGCCTTAAGTTCTAAGCATGAATAGAGTAACGAATTTTACGTGATTCCAGATAATTGTTATTCAGCAAGAACAATGCCTATGGCTATTATGTATTTCCAGATTGGCATTTCTAAACGACTTCTGTCCTGTTTGCGCAGGTCAATATTTGAGCTGAGCTGAAAGACAAAGATTGCGATTGACACGATTGGCCACTTCAACATTAGAACTAGCAAGGGCATTTGTACCAGTAAACGCACGAGTTGTACAATGAAATTAATTAGTTTTGTTACCTAGATAGCACAGGAGTTGTGAGTATGGTAGATTGGCGCCGCTTTCTACCCCGCCATTCCGGAGCTTTTGGTGCCCACCGTAGTCACTCATACACACAAAATTTGATTAGACGCAGAGTCACGCGTCAAATCCTTTAATTTGTTTTTGAGGATTGAATCGGAGTCTTCTATGCCTCTCCACATTGATAAAAATTGCTTTCTTAGCCCTGTTTAATGCCCTGCACTGTCAATATTCAAATTCTTAGCACAAGGGGGACGCCCCATCTGATAACATTCCGGATTGGTTGAGCATATCAGAATTCATGTATCACAACCACAATGAGTGCACTTTTCAAGTGATCAAATAACATAGTATCCGCACCTTCAAGATTCAAATCAATTCCTAAATGTTGTTCACTGTATCCGAAGAGAATCAGAGTGTTGGTTCGTTTAGTACCTCACTGTTTGCATACGACATCTATTGAACTACTGAAGTACCAATACCTGAAAGCGTGATACAAGAATCCGCTATAGATACAGCCACGGGGAGGTTACGTACTACATACTTTTGTAAACCATGTGCGGTCGGGGGTCAATTATAGGTGGGCTATTTATCTAAATTTCTTAAATAATTTTCACCCTATTAGTAGATAAAATGGTACTTTGAGGTATTTTTCAAGACCCTATAGGTAAATATAATTTCCACCATTAAGTTATTTTATAGACCCTATTTTATTTATAAACTGGACTATTTATCAAAATCCTGGAATTTCAGCATAAATTGAACTTAATCGGACATAAAAACCAACAACAATACATGAACGTAACTTTCAAAGGAATGCATGTTGTGAGAGGAAGCATGTGGCACTACCACCCCACCCTCGTGAATCTCATTGGTCACCTAATGCTAAAATTCATCATGACGAGACTTTCCCATGAAGCCAAATAATTTAACCTTCATTTGTGGTTCATTCCTAACCATTGGCTAACTTCGACGGTTTTTAGTCAATTGAGGCAATTCTCATTCAATTCAAGGATTTTCATTAGAACTCACATAAATTCTTCGTTCCTCTAAATATTTGAGACCCTACTTTATTAATAAAAATAGAACACTACCTATGCTTTTCAACTACCCTACTTTAGATAAAATACCGTATAGGCCAATTCATTTAGGCTATGGTATTTCCTTAATTTGTATAAATTTTTGCTCTAATGAATTAAATGTACCCTATATTTTTTCTCACGTGGTTTAATAAAATTTTGACAGTGACCTCCCCGGGGATACATCACTTGTTCACAGCTTCCACTTTGGCTTCTCATGCGTTGACACATATCTTTGAACAGAGCGAAATCCCCTGTGAATCACTGGATATCTGGTGAATTACATCGCTCAAGAAAGTCATGTTGCAGGGAAAGGATCAAAATAGAGATTCTGCAGTGCCGCGCATTTTAGGGCAAAGATCTCATTTACCTACAACCTACTCACATACTTTTGGACTAATGGTCCTACAAAATTGTTCGGATGTTGAGGTCGCGACCCTGAAAGTCATTCTGTACACTGTTCAACATTTTCTATATTGAAAAGTTGCTGGACATAAGCAACCTCTATAATTCGACATTTCTTGACAGGTTTAGGGTCTACCAGATGCACATAAGCCTTACTGCAAGTAGCCAAACCCGATGGGCAAATCTTGAGCCAAGTACTAGATGCGCATTCGGGCAAATTCTCGTACCTGAACCGGTTCCAAACCTTGTTTGACTGCGGAATTTTTTTCATGCTCCAAGAGTTTCTTTCTTTCTTTTCTTAAGCCAGGAAGCTTAAGTTTCTGTCAATTGATTGCCTTCATTTCGGTGCACTTGTCTCGAACGAAATAGGCTGTGAGCCACACATGCTGCACAATAAAACTTCGTGATCGTAAGTGTCGATTGCACACAATAATTGAGGGAACATGAAGATGCTAAGAAAGTGGCCATTTGCGGCTATAATGACGCTATTCATAATCATGTGGAGCGCGAGGGGGACGGAGGGGGCGATCATAATCCTCAACCAAGCCACGAGCCATTTCACAGTGACGGTCATTAGTCCATGCTTGCAATACAAGGTGGTGTACAAGAAGGAGCCAGTAATGTACAACGAAGAGTTCGTCAATGTGCGGGGATGCCACAGCAACTTTGCTGTATTCACCATCACCGCAACTCGTCAATCCACGACAGTCGACATCGAAGACGGTTCGTATGTTGTAATAGAGGACAGCTTTGGAAGCGCCATGGCTACAATCTCTGGATACCTCGTTGATAGTAGCTCACACTCTGTCTTAAGCACGTTATTTGACCTCTCGTTGTAAACCTGTAGCTAAGAATTCCATGTACCGTTTGCCCTGATGCAAAAATCAATCTAATACCAGCAGCAGCAAATTGCGTCCTCGATCGTGTGCCTTGTGCCGATCGTCTCTTTCGACATCGTAATGAATGAAAATACAGTAATAGTTGATGTTTGAATGTCTTTCTGCAGGAGTCCTGCATGTTTTGGTGAAGAAGACAATCAAAGGGAAAAATCCGGTACAACGGTACTCAAAATCAAGATAATCAAGATTCAATAACATCAACATGCAGTGGCCACAACCAGTTCAGATCACTCCGCCACTCAGATCCTAACACACAATTTAACTCAGAATGATGTTTTTTGCATTTCAATCATGTGATGAAGTTAAGTAAGTCTAGCTTCCATCAAATGGAACAACTTAGACACTAAACTTAATCAACTAGGAGGCATCTACGACACCAAATCACACCTGAAACTCAATGTTCTCCGACATCCATTTAGCATCAGCACTGGAATATGACTGGTATGAATTCAACGAAGCTAAGAGTACGTAGTTCTTTAAGCGAGTCGATCTTTCATTCGAAGGGAAAGTTGACCTGCCATCCGCCGATGCTCTTCGTCTCGTCGTTCTTCTCGTTAACGATGTCTGCGATGGCGGTCATGTCCTGCAAAAATTCATGACGCCGATGAGCTGCAGCTCCAATATCCTGGTCACCGAGAATATACTTAGCCTCACCCGGATCATAAGCTGCCGCGTCCTGGTCTTCGTAACGTTTGGCCACCGGCTCTTCAGAATCACGTCCCGTGTAAGGTCGGATACACCATTTCGAAATCTGCACACTTCGGACTGCAATTTCCGCACTAACTAAACCAATATTCAAACAGATGTTGGCAATCTCATATCTCACCAGTTTCTCTAGATCTGGAGCCATCTTTAGCGGCGTGTGTACAGTCTCACAAACTCCCTCTGATAAAGCTCAAACAACAATACAAAGCATACGGAGCCTTACACACGAAAGGATGCTGCAATTGCATGTTTAAAACCTTGATCGCAACGAGCATAGGCTGAAAATCTCATGACTAATGCACTGTGCTAATACCCGGACTGGTCTCAACGTACTAATACCCGGATCGCACAAGAATTCATCATGATACTTAGCCTGCCACCTGGGCTGAAAGGGATGTCATGCATGGCCGGGTATTCAATTTTCTGGTAAGGTAACTGTACCTTAAAGAGTTCACCTTACCAACTCAGTCTATTACACACATAAAACAAAAATCATTTTTAGTGGGTCTCATTAGCAAGTTCAAGAGGATTCCAATGTACTTTAGCATGTATTATTTGGATACCGTATGAATAAATTATGAATTTCCAAAGTGCTGACTATAGGTTGACCTTAAAGCGACCCTAAACTTTGATGTTCAAATTGTGCACTTTCTCATCAACAATAGGATGTCGTAATCTACTTATTATGGAAGATTGAGCTATGGACGCTTTAAGGAAATGGTCGCTTTTAGATATAGTTATCTTACAGGGTATAAGGTACCAAGAGGCATCTTGAAGTCTTGAAGCATGAAGTTAACCTCTAAACGTCCACACCCTCTTCAAATTCAGCAGCTCTGCAAAAATGAATCATAAAATGCAACCAAGTAGGATATTTTGAACTTCATGTATGACTAAATAAATGTTGTACGATGTAAATTTTAGATTCTATTCATTTGGTTAGATCTACGATTGCTATCACCGATATTTTTGTATAAAATATTTGAAACTTGAAATTCAAAACTCTTTTGTAATTCAATTATGAATAACATATTGACAATTTGTGAATGAAACTTGTTGTGATGGATTGAAATGTAATACTTTAGGTGTAGTGATTTTTGGGGATTTACTGATTGCTTAATTTTGTGAGTTTTATTTTTTCAAAAGCACATTTAGACTAGAATCTTTGGAATTTTTAGTGAATCACTGCAACATAAAATGAGGCATAAAAATTTCACAAACCATCCCTTGTTTAATTGAATCACATATGCATAAAGCTATCTTGCTATAGAATTCTCTTGTATTTCTTTTCCTTACAAAAAGTGCATGAGAAATGAAAAAATGTGGATGAAAATTGTACATTGTCCAAAAAAGGAATGGTTGGTCTTTTAGGGGTTAACCTATTACCGCAAGCCCTGTTATGAAGAAAACACAAATTGTGTTGAAATTGAAATACTATTAATAATAATCAAATTTTATATAAATGGAAGCATAACTTAATCAAACAAGTGTCGGTTAAACCTTTATAAGAATGGACTAGGTTGGGTTGGAAGATCATATATATAGTATGTCTTTGAACCATGAAATGCACAATCAAGTATGAGATTTTGGACTTGATTTTGGAGGGTGTGTGATTTCAAAGTTGAATGTGATATGGGTTAAATTTTCAAAAATGAAAGTGAAAAGGTTTCAACGATGACCTATGTCAACACCTCAAGAGGACGTAGTTCTTTAAGCGATTCGATCTTTCATTTGAAGGAAAAGTTGACCTGCCATCCGCCGATGCTCTTCGTCTCGTCGTTCTTATTGTTAGTGAGGTCTAGCTATGTCTGCAATGGCGGCCATGTCCTGCAAATATTCATGACGCCGATGAGCTGCATGCAGCTCCAATATTATAGTCAACGAGAATACACTTAGCCTCACCCGGATCATATTAAGCTGCTGCGTCCTCTCTGGAAAGTTCGATCAGTTTAGCCGGGGCTAAAATGGGGTAGTTTAGCCCCCTCTTTAGCTCTCCTTAGCAATACTGTACCTTAGGGGCAGCTTCGGCAGAAAATAATTCCAAATAAAAATGTGGAAATAAAAAAATTATTATGTTGCCTATTTGCCGGAAAACCATGAAATAAAATTAGATGAACGATGGAATATCTAGAAATTGAACACATGAACTAAAAATAAATTAAATTAAAAATGTTAAGAGTGATCACATGAAGTCCACTAAAATAACAAATATTCAATGAAACTTCATCAATTGTGGATGAAAGTCAAACTTAAAGTTATTTATTTCCTGAAAAGTCGAATTTTAAAAAATTAATTTTTTTATTGCTGGACATCAAAATTTGAAATCAATTAATTATTCAACAGAGGAGTGATGAAGCTGCCTCTAAGGTACGGTATGTGAAAAATGAGGGGGGTGAATTTTTTGTACCATCAGAGTTATTCTTAACGTCACCTTGTATTTGAATAAGAGACGGTGAAGTTTACACTAATGTACTCTTATTTGTGCACCCCAAATAGTCAAAAGGTAGGGAAGAGCTTGGTGATTTATCATTACTAGGTGCGTAAGAGCTTGGTAGTCTCTAAATTCAACGGAAATTAGTTTAGCCGTCAAAAAAGACGGCTAAACTAGTTTTCCATGAGTTTGAAGACCACCAAGCTCTTACGCACCTAATAATGATAGACCACCAAGCTCTTCCCTACCTTTTGACTATTTGGGGTGCACAAATAAGAGTACATTAGTGTAAACTTCACCGTATCTTATTCAAATACAAGGTGATTTTAAGGATAACTCTATTAGCCCCCCTTTTGTACCACTAGCCAGGGTTAAAACACAAATTAGCTGGGGTTAAAAAGGAGAGATTTGGGTTTAGCCGGGGCTAAAGAAGAGAGATTCGGGTTTAGCCGGGGCTAAACGTTGTGGTTTAGCCTCCCACAGCCGCTTTAGCCCGGGGGCTAAAAGTTCAAAAGCTTCCAGTGCCTGGTTCTCGACAGGGAGACATGAAGACATTCCCACATGGGATTTTATACGGGAAGTGGGACAAAATTCCCACAATGTAACTTTCCTGGGATGATTGTAGTATATTTTTATCTTGGAGAATTACAATTGTGGCTAATTTGTCTACGTTTCCCATATGGGAATCTTGTTTTTATCTCCCTGTGAATTTGTAACGTTTGGCCACCTGCTCTTCGGAATCACGTCCCGTGTAAGGTCGGATATATACACCATTCCGAAATCTGCACGTGTACTACGGTTTGCAACTCGGCTTGCAATTCCCACACTAACTAAGCCATTATTCAAACAGATTTCAATGGCAATCTCATATCTCACCAGTTTCTCTGGATCTCAACGAGTACAGGCTGAAAATCTCATGACTAATGCACTGCACTAATACCCGGATAGGTCTCAACGTACAAATACCCGGATCGCACAAGAAGAAGAGCTGGAGCGGGAAGGGCGGAGAAACTCATGAGAACGAGTGTCCAATGGTTGACTGGATTTCATCTCAGACTACAACCAATAGAGAGTACAAATCAACGCTTCTGGTAACAATTACGAAATAAGAAATCTTACAATTATAAAGGAAACGTTAAGGACAAAAGATGATACTATATTAACCCCTAAAGAACTAGAAAGTGAGGAATTTCGAGTTGTTGAACCGTGAATTGTAAAGTGAGCAACAAAAAGACCCTAGTTCTTTTTGAGAGCTGAATCTGTGAGTACTTCTTGATCGAAATTTCATGAAGTGTGCGATTTTTGGTGATTTTTTTGAGTTGCAAGGAGGTTATTTGGGCGTTACTTGAGACCCTCATATCTTTTTCTTCACACCTCCAAATTAATTGAAATTTTTTGCACATGTTTGAAATGATGATTATTATACATGGTAGAAATTTCAGATTCTTTGGAGCACTTTAAATCAATCCGATTTCAGCATATGTACAAAATAGCCTGAACAAGTTCCATCAATCTTCTTAACGGTGGCATTTTCTCAAAAATAGTGCGATTTTGTTGATCCTTTTTTCATACAAAAGCTATGTAAGTCTTCTTTGATTTCAACGGTGCCGATCGTCAAAGTTAACCCACACCAATGAGGAATTGAGCTTGTTATAAGAGCTAGTCAAGAAAACAAGAGGTAAGCTAAAAACCCCCCCGGTCCAATGAGGAATTTAGGGGTTAAAAGACGATACAAAAGATGATACTATACTAAAAGATGATAAAAAAATGACACTATACAAAAGATGATACTATATTAATGTATTTATGGTGATCCTTAGTAGAAATGGACGGTTTTGACATACTCCCAGGTTCAGAGGTAACAACAGCTTTATTTATTTGAATGGAGAAAGCTGCACGGCTAAAGCTAGGCAGCTTCCCAGAAACTAAAAACTGCTCATACTGTAAGAAAACTGCTCATACTGTAAGTGAACTGCTTGTGTAAACTGCCTGGCCAAGAACTAAAACTACTCGGCTCAAATATACAACCGCTGTACAAACTAAACCACTATCAGTTACGGGGTACTGCATTTGATGAATTTACGACTAATTTCACACGGCCCGGCGGATCCTTTGTGGCTTGCAGAGCTGCAATTAAGTATATCATGCAACGTTAATTTGCAACATCAGTAAGTCTTACAGATATAATTTCTCAATCAACTGATCTACACTACTAGGATCATACACATATTGGTCTGTTATCAACGTGAGGTGAGTAGCTATAACAACAACATTACGAACGGTTCCTAAATGTTGCTTAACAAGCTGTGTCATTGCTAAGTTATTCTCCAACGTTGCTGGAGCTACTCCCCTACTTCGCTAACAAACCCCTACGTTGCTCACAAACTGTATGAAACTAGTAGCACTTGTAACCTGGTAAAGCAACGTTTCTAATTAAAATTTCTTGTAACGAACTTGAATAGCCAGCTACGTTATCAACCAGTACGTTGAAAAGAGCTAGAGAAACTTGTCATGTCGATATCGACAACCAATTCACGCTAGCCTGTCTGCCAACAGTACTTGCTCATTAGAAACTGCTCAATATATAGAACCTATAAAATTTGCAGACAAGTTACAAGATTGAGAGGAATTAATATGCGAATGTATACCTGCTGAAACTCCAGCTGGAACAACTTGATCTGAAGCTTCCTAATCTTCAATCAGTGCAGGAATGGAGCATGGAGGGAGCAGGTACGTGGTAGAGCTTTGTTGACATGCCAGATTCAGCCCCGCATCCACGTCGAAGCGGGCAGCATTTCCCACCCCTGCATTTCCCCTCCTGTGGGGAAGAAGCCTCCAGAGGAACCAGCTAGCCAGTAGCAGGATGCCATGCAGTAGCAGGAAACCAGCAACGACACTCATACTCATAGTACACGGAGATTGAATGCTCAGGTACTCTTAGTGTATTACTAAAACTTAGTTACACAAATGAAGCAAGCAAGCTACAAGGAGACAGGGGAGGTCCTGAAGTACCAGAGGAGGTCCTGAAGCACGATCAAACGTAGTGATCGCACGTGATTATTAGCATCCCAAAAATACCTAGCGCAATGTAATATGCATATTCCAGCCGGTTCAAGATGTCCTGTACATGTTACATACTCACGCAACTGCAACCAGCCGGGACATGCAATTTTTAACTGATATTCAATGAGGATTTTTTGTTCAGAGATTGGATTTGGAACGTGGCAGATTTGAGTAGGGGCGTGGGGTGGCCATGAGCGCTTCGTTAGAGGAGGATGCCGCTACATTCTATTATAAGAAATCTCAAAGTCGTATGGTTTGTTATCATTTTGGAGGAGCAAATCTGGGACACCAACGTACTGAGAGTGGTCATCTGAGAAAGTTCCTTGAGCCTGGGGGGTCAACTCTCTAACAGTGTAAATTCCCTAGGGCTAATCGTGACTTTGTATATGTATCAGCTGAAGAAGATGAACTCCGACGTGAAGAAGATTTGTGATGCCAAATTGAAGACGCGCGATTCGTGATGCCGGAGTGTACAGTGACCTTCAAAACTGTCCCAATGTTTGTACATCTTACATTCAAAAAACAATGTAGGCAAGAGAAATTCATGGAATGGAATGTAGTAAATTTATTGAAATAGTACATACAATGTACTAATTGTTTACAAAAATTCCAACAAAATTGAAGCACTCAATGAGAAGGGAAAAAAACCTAAAGCTACTCTGTATATTGGGACACTTTTGAAGGTCCAACATGGAAATTCCTCACCACTTTGTCCATTTTTCTTTGGATTTTAATACAGCTGCTATTCGTCTGGGCATTGATTCTATAAGTCTCTTGCAATCATCAACAGTGATAGAAGGGAAGGTTTCTTCTACACGAGACCATAATTCAAGTATCCCTTTTGGTGGTGTATCATATCGGTTTAATCTCCTTTTCAAAATTGCCCATAGATTTTCTATAGGATTCAAATCTGGAGACTGAGCAGGCCAAGATAAGACACCAAAAGGTTGCCTAGAAAACCATTGTTTCATACTATTTACTGCTATGTATAGGTGCATTATCTTGTTGAAATATGACTTCTGATGCATCTAAATTATATTTTTGAATTGTACCATAGAGATGCTTCTCCAAGATTTTTTGATAACCATGCTGATTGAGGCGACCTTCAATTCTATACACCATGCCAGGTCTATGTATACACATACATCCCCATATCATCACAGAACCACCACCATGCTTAACAGTCGGAATAACAGTCCGCTCTGAAAGTTCTTGGGGATCACGAACCCAACACCAAACTCTCCCATCTGAAGAAAATCTATTAATTTTAGTCTCATCTGAAAATATCACGTGACTCCAATCATCAATAGTCCAGTGCTGATACTTTCTGGCAAATTCTAAGCGATCCCTAATATTGTTGCTTGACAAATGTGGTTTCTTTTCTTTCACATGCGATTGCAAACCTGCTCTACAAAGTCCACGGCGTACAGTAACTTCACTGACTTGTACTCCAAAAACTTCTTGCACCTGTTTAGTAGCTTCTCTTGCAGTAGACACCTTCCCTCTAGTTACACTAGTTACACAAGACCGCTCCATTGCACTTGTCAACTTGCGTGGTCTACCTCCAACTGAAAGCTTTGCATCTGGAAAATGCTTCTTACGGAGCCTCTGTACACTTGATTTACCAACATGCAAAGACTTTGCTATCTCTCTCACACTACAACCTTTTTGAAGCAAAGAGAGTACATTTTGTTGCTTCCCCTGGGACAATGGTCTCACCATTTTCACTTGTGAAGTTAAACACGAAAAAAACAAATATATGACGCAAGAAGAACAGATACACACAACAGAACACAAACCAAGCAATTCACAATGCATGTACACTTCACTTGCTATGCACACAAGATTCACTCATATGGACTTTCAAAACTGTCCCAATGAAGAGGAAATATCTAGAGCTTCAATCTATGCACATGCATGTAGAGACAAGTGGCAAGACTTGCTCCTCGATTACCTTACTGATAATAGAATGTAACTAAATTGATGCCATGTCAGTCTAGCATGCAATCACTATTTGGTGACTCACCAAACTTCCAAATTAGAAACATTGGGACACTTTTGAAGGTCACTGTACGTGTGATGCCGGAGTCAAGACGATTGACGGCAATATTCGTTTAGTTATATTCGTTTAGTTATGTTCGTTTAGTTATATTCGTTTAGTTGGGACTGTTCCACCATATATATTGGGACTTTCCCACCAATATTCCACCATATGCTGGAATATTTCCAGTCGATCACATCTGACACCTCAAAACGCACATACGTTTGAGACGCGCTCTCTGCCCACGACGCAAACCCTCCGTCTGCACAAACAACACTCCAGTGGGCACTTCTTAGTCGGTGAGTGCAACTGGTCACATAAGTCAAAGTTAAGTTTTGTCTTATGTGACTAGTTACACTCACCAAGTGAGAAGTGACCACTGAGAAATGACCAATTTCCTTGTAGTGCAAGCCCTGAGAAGTAACGTATGTAAGTTACTGTTGATGAGAGCAGTACAGGTAAATCAGAAACACCGATCAATCTAAGTTACTTTCTCCTCCACATTAACCCTTAAAGGACATATGCTTTCCCGATTCCACACCCAAAATCTCTTTTAAACTCCATTTTAAGCATGATTCTCTGTCTAATTTGCTTTGGTTCTATTCTAAAGAAGTATAGAACTTTCAAAGGTGCTTGGTTTGGCATTTTAAAAACCCCATTTGGTGCAATGGAGTAAAAGTTATGAACAAGATTCTCTCAAAATACTATCAAGCCCGTGGGGCTTGCATTGTCCTTTAAAGGTTAACCCTTAAACTTCAAAGTAAGTCTCATGAGCTTATTTATGAGAGAATAACGAAGAAAAAAGTGGATTTTCTCAACCAAATCAAGCGAGGATTGGTGCGTTGGAAAGCTATTGAAAAAGCAATTTAGATTCCATATTTGTGCCTCATTTGGAAGATTGTAGAAACGTTGGCAAGCAATCAAAGTTATTAAAATGAGCAGGAGTTGAGGTTGGGGCAGTTGAGGTCGTTTTTTGAAAAGTGCCGCAATGCTACAGTGTTGACCAACAAAGCTTTTTCTTTTTTCTTTTTCTTTTCGTTTTTTTTTTTAATTTCCCTCCAAAAATTTAGATGCCTGCCCCGCCCAAGCCCTCTTGACGTTTAAGAGTTAATTGGAAAGTTAATAGTTACATTAGTGTCCGGATGATTCATTCATCATGATACTCAGCTTGCCAAATGGGCTGAAAAGGATGTCATGCACGGCTGGGCATTCAATTTTCTAATACAAGGTATAAGGTACCAAGAAGGCACCTTGAACTCTTGAAGTATTTAACCCCTGAACGTCCTCACTCCTCTCCAAATTCATTAGTTTTGCAAAAAAACATCATAAAATGCAACCAAGAGGGATATTTGAACTTTATCTATGAATAAATGTTGTACTTTATAAATTTTGGATTCCACCCATTTGGTTAGATGTGTGATTGCTATCACCAATATTTTGTATAAAATTTGAAACTTGAAATTCAAAAAGTCAATTACGAATAAGATATTGACAATTTGTGGATGAGATTTGTTGTCATGGGTTGAAATGTAATACTTTAGGTGTAGTGGTTTTTGGAGAATTTTTGGTTGCTTAATTGTATGAGTTTTATTTTTTCAAGAGCACATTTAGACTAAAATCTTTGAAATTTTTAGTGAATCGCTACAACATAAAATAAGGCATAAAAATTTCACAAATCATCCCTTGTCTAATCAAATCACACACGCATGAAGCTATCTTGCTATAGAATTCTCTTGTATTTCAATTCCTTACAAAAAGTGCATGAGAAATGAAAAAATGTGGATGAAAATTGTACATTGTTAGAAAAAAAGGAACGGTTGGTCTTTTAGGAGTTAACCTTTTACCGCAGCCAATCCCTATTATGAAGAAAACACAAATCGTGTCGGAATTAAGATTGGACTAGGTTGGATTAGAAGATCATATATATAGTATGTATTTGAACCGTATAATGCACAGTTAAGTTGAGATTTTGGACTTGATTTTGAAAGGTGTGTGATTTCAAAGTTGAATAGAATATGGGTTAAATTTTCAAAAATGAAGAGGTTTCAATGATGACCTATATCAACACCTCTTCATTGCAATCTTTATGTCAAGAACGGACAACTTACACATAATTATTGTGAATTTTTTAAGTGAGAGTGACTTATATGGACAAAATTTACACATATAAATATCGAAGGAGTTGGTACAATGATTTAGATCGGAATACATACGCTAATGGCCTAGGAGGTTTACTATACTAAACACGTACAAGTATACTTGAGTGCACAGAAGGGGTATTAATTCGAACATTGTTGTACTATGTACACATACAATAAACATATTTTGAGCTGAAAATATTGACGTATACTTACATTAAACATATATTTGGGACAAAATAGATCTGTATACAAAGCTTTTTAGACATATAACCCTTTGAATACATGGGGTTTTTTAGAAGGGGTCATGAACGCACGCGATTCTCAAACATAATGTAGAGTGCATCCCCCCCCAACGCTAATGGAACATGAACAAGAGAAAAAAATAAAAATAACAGACTTCCAAACACAAGAAATTTGACATAATGTACATTGTGTGTTGTATTTGTACGTAGTTGTGTTTTGAGGTATTTGCAATATTTTGGTGTTTTATACATAGGTATTTTGATAGCTACATGTACATGATACATGTATATGATTTGGCTACATGTACTTATAGTCAAATCCATAAATGCTAAAAGTAAAATTTGAAACTTTGGTGAAAATAAAAGTCAAATGCTTTTAAACTCATTAAAAAAATTACAATATTTCTTGGAAAATTTAACCATATCCCGATACTTTATCAATAAATTTTAAACATCAAGCTTTTTATTTTATTTTATTCGTAAAACTTCATCAAAGTTGCAAAAGCAATATTTTATAGCAAATGTTAACTTTGATCCAAATTCCTAACACTTTAATTTGATGAATTGAGTCCTAAATGTAAACGATAAACATTTAAAGTAGTCCCATAGGCCACTCAAAATAGTGATTGATTCTCATTGACTCTTTGAAAATTTTCTCAAAACTCCTTAGTGGTTGCTAATAGAAAATAGTAAAAGAAAATATCATTACATTTTTAGAAATTTTTATTCAATATTGAATGCATCTAAGCTCAAATTGACTTGAATTGGGTATCATTGGAAAGACGAACATTTCACACTAGACTAAATTTTATATCATCAAAATCAATGAAGAATATTGTATGTGTTGGTCAAAACAAAGAAAATTGAATAAAAGGAATTCCTACTCAAATTTGCTAAAAGATATATGAGGTCAATTTGGGCTTTTTGGTCCTTTAAAGGTTGATATATCATCAAAATACACAAGTGATAGTGATAAACTTATGATATATTGTGAACATCTTTCTATTCAAATTTATTTATTGTTTGACCAACACATGCAATGTTCTTCATTGATTTTGGTGATTTAAAAAGTTGTCTCACATGAATTATATTTTTCACAATATGATGAATTGAAACTGTCAAAATTATATAAATTTTTAAAACGGCGGGAATCTAAATTCAACCTCCAAACGTACACATGCAATGTTCTTCATTGATTCCAGTGATACAATATTAGGTCTCACATGAATTATACTTTTCACAATATGATGAATTGAATTTATCATTTAAAAACCACGAATCCTTGGTCCTTTAGAGGTCAAAATATCATATAAGTTAAATTTTATATCATATGTTTAAAATATAAAAGAGGTGAAAGACAGTTTGCGTACATTCTATTCATGTTCACACACTGTACATGAACCGACTCCAAAGATTCAAAACAATCCGACACACAAGAGTGATAGATGCACAACTTCTTTTGTATGCAACTGGTATCATACCTGCAGACTAAACATTTTATTGTTGCGGCAACTGCTTGTAGATAGAAAGACCTTTTTAATAAAGCTTGAGCAATTGCTTCATTGGGCTGTTTCATATACGTTGATAGATTGCAACCAACTTTGTGTAGCATTCTCCAACAGCGAGCAACTCCGTACACTAGATAGGTAGATTAGTGTTAGATACACTAATTTACATAAACATGTTGTAAGTTTTTACTGTTGACCAATTTTTTTATCCTCTATATTGGTCAAGATGGGGATCTTTCAATAGTATTGGAATCAATGTCTTTGGTAATTTTTTTTGTCGAGAGTAAAAATCTATAATATTATCAAATCTTATAATTATCTAACACTAATTTGCCTATTTAGTGTAGCAAACCTGTCGTTTTTCATTCCTCATTCCGTGAGAACAGTGAATAGTACTGGAATATTATACTTACTTTTCTGTCTTCTTGTGACCAAAACTACTCATCAGCACTAACACAGCCCATGTGCCCGGCGCCAATTGCACTTTCATTTATAGTAAGTGAAAAACGACACATCTCCTTCTAGTGGTATTTGCTCCAGTTGAACCATAGAGTCTAGAAGTGCAATTGCCGCCTTGCAGCAACAAATAGGCGTTAGAGGTGTTATTCTGTAGCCAAAAACAAAAACGCTCCAAAATCAATCTTTTATGCTAAAAGACACGTTAGCCAGCTACACCTTCAAGAAAATTTTCAACAGACGATATTCTTGAGGCAAGTGGAATAAAATTTTCAAAAAAACTGATTCTAAGGAAACCTCCCGCTCTGGGTCCTATCAATTTCTCTAATTAAAGAATGTCTAATGGACAACAAAGATTAAGCAAAGGCTGGATTTTTAGACAACAATCATGATTGGAAACTGATTCAACTAAAACTGAGATCTCAAAACACACATGTTTACTACGCTTGCATTAAGCATCACTAACCACCTGACTTTGAGTGTAGGTCTCAAAGATTTGCATCACTCTCCATCAGGATTTCTCATGCTCTTTTAGTCCACTGTAAATAACATAGAAAAGACGGCGATCTGCAGTGCTTTTACCATTGAGTTTGACGTGAATCTCAAGCGCTTTTTCAACCAGTGTCTTGCTTTGTCGAACATCCACTAGTAGGATTTTGGTTCTTTATAACTAGTCCTTTGTGACTTTCATGGATCTTTGTGACTCAATTTTTTTAAAAGAAGTCGTTTTGGACCATTTAAGTCACAAAAGACTAGTTATAAAAAACCAAAATCCTATAAGTGATCATAATCTGCATGAATGCTTGACCACAGTTCTTGTTGAAAACATGCTAAGATGGAGTCACGAATCATTGAACTACAAAATATCACACCTCTAGAGAAAAACGGTGGTCCAAATGGAAATTGCAGAGCCGAAGTGGTAGGGGTGTGCCACAACCCTAAACCCATGACTACGATAATCTCTGCTTTATATGCATCAAGAATTCCGATTCCTAGCAAAAAAAAATCGATCAAATTGTAATGCAATCGATTAGATTTTGTCTTGTCAATCATGGACACCATCATCTGTTGACAGAGATGAAAGTCTTCTTTGGCGGAGTTGCAAACCAAAATCACATGGACCTCATTCGGATGTTCATCCGTGAAAGCAATTCTGACAAGACAAAATGAGCCACCACACAGTGACACATTCTCTCATCGGCGCTTTCACTTCTCTCTTTCTTTCTTTTCCTTTTTTATTTCACGAAATCAAGAATCTAGTATCAAAACCAACGAATTTAGATTGAAGCAATCTAGTTTGATTGGGTTAGGGTTAGAATGTTCATTTTAAGAAGAAAACAATTGCAAAGAAGATTGATAAACTTTCCAAACTTTTGGGGGTCCGGTGTTTAAAAACACCGAAATAAACAAAAATCAAGAGCGGGACGACGGGGATCCGCTCGTGTCTCCCTCTTGCTTGGTATGCGCTCGCTCTGTCCGCGGGCGGATGGAGATGCTAATGTCGTAGCTCATATTCTTTTTTGCAGACAATGCAGAGGCGACTAACCCAAATCCGAAATATATTCCTGCACCAATAGAGGCCAAAGCCACTGATGATATGAAGCACCCGAAACGATTGAGATCGGCCATCTCAGCTTTAACCTAATGCGATAAGCTCCAAGAATTGTGCAAGCATAAGACAAAGCAAGGCAATAGATATTGTTTGAAAGCTGGAGCGAGGAAAACAGACACTAGAGTGCAAAGATCGTGTTGTGATAGTGCCACAAACCCTTGCATAAGACAAAACTAATGCAATCACAAACTGTGTGCAACCTGGGAGGGAGTTGTCTTTTATACGTTTTATGTGGTGGACAATGCCCCCGTCTTAGTATTATTCTTAGATGACTTCAAATCGTACTAAGTTAACTGCTAGTTCACTACTAGTACTTAGGTGTAACTGCTAGTTTACTACTAGCTCTGGGGTGTAAGTGCTAGTTCACTACTAACTCTCGTTCAAAGGTGTTCGCACTAGGGTGTGATACTTCTCAACAAAAAAGTTTCTAATGTTCTAAAACAATTGATTTAATGACGTAATATAATAAATAGGGAAAATGCCAAAAATGTTTTAATATCCTCTTTTGGAATCTTTTGGCATCTTTTAATATCTTTTCAAAATAGTTTGTATACTTTTGGAATCTTTTGGAATATTCCTATGATCTTCTTTAAAACATCCTTACGATCTAATTTCCCAAAATATTTTTAGATCTACATTTATAGAATTTAAAAGCAATTAACATTGAAATTTCAATAATTTTATATTTTATATTTTTAGAATTCTAAATTTGGTATTCTTGGTTATAATTGTACTTTTCATCATAAGAGCAAAAAAAAATAGATGTACCTAAAAGAACAACATTGCTTTTCCAAAATAGCAAAATTTATAACATGAGATAACGTAGAAGTGGTGTTTTTTTAAGAGTTCCCCTAGGTGGGGTTTAACTTGGATTGGCATGATTCAAATTGGGTCTGAAAGCATATTTAATTTTCTATTAGAAAATAATTATAATTTTTTTTTTTAATTTTTTTTTTTTTTAGTTTCGAGCAGCTCATAAAAGGGGGCATCGACTAAAACGTTTCCCCTGAACGTTTTAACCTATTCCTACAAATTACATAGTTGGACAGTAAAAACATTTGATTTTAAGGCAGAGACTACGCGACTAGCCGCTTGTTTTTTATCCTTATCTTTATCTTTTTATCTTTATCTTTTCTTTTTCTTGTATTCCTCTTGTCTTCCTTCTTCTTTTTCTTCTAGTCTTCCAATTGTCTTCCTTTTCTTTCCTCCACATTGCCATTTTTGGAGTTTAAACGATAAAAAAAAAAAATTAATAAAAATCAGGGAGCAGGCTGAATCCAATACAGGCCCGGAAAGTAGGAAAAGTTTTAAATTTTTAAATTTTTTTTTCTAATTTTTAATTTTTTTTTCCGGTTTTTCCGGGCAGGGAGGGTCCGCTCGCGCGGACCCTACTCTTTTTTTGATCCACTCTTCTTCCCTCTTCTCCTTTCCTTTTTTTCCCCTCTCCCCTATATAAACCCTCCCTCATTCTCCCTCCCTCACTCTTCTTTCCTCCTCTCTCTTCTTCCTTTATATTGAGGAGAAGGGAGAAGGAAGAGAGAGAGAAGAACAAGAGAGGAAAAGGGGAGGAAGGAGAGTGAAGGAGGGTTTATATAGGGGAGAGGGGGGAGTGAAGAAGAGTGGGTCAAAAAAAGAGTAGGGTCCGCGCGCGCGGACCCTCTCTGCCCGGAAAAACCGGAAAAAATTAAAAAATAAATAAAATTCCTTTTCCTACTTTCCGGGCCTGTATTGGATTCAGCCTGCTCCCTGATTCTTTAATTTTTTTTTAAAACTATCGTTTACACTCCAAAAATGGCAAGGTGAAAGAAAGAAAAGGAAAACAAGTAGAAGACTAGAAGAAAAAGGAGAAGGAAGACAAGAGGAAGACAAGAAAGAAGACAAGAAAAAAAAAGAAAAAAAAAGATAAAGATAAAGATAAAGATAAAGATAAAAGATAAAGATAAATATGAGAAATAAATTAAATAATTGTTTCTTTATAGTGGAAGGGATTGTAGAAAGACAAAAATCCCTGTTTTGAAGAGATTTTTTCAAACAATTTTTTTAATGCGTTTGGGGGCTATGTGCATGATTATATAGCCAAGTGAAAAATTAGCGAATTGGGTGTTTATAATGAAAAAAGTGAAGTACTACTCATTTTTAAACGTTTGTGTACTCAATTTTGTGAATATATAAGGGTGGTCACTTCCAAATATTCCATAATAACTTGCGGAAAAACAACAAGGTACTAAAAAATTACAATAATGAAAATGAATATATTACTAGTTACAGCAAAATTTTCTTTTTTAGGGTACTTTTTATATACTTTATTATCTTAGGTGGTACCTAAAAAAATATAGAGTGATCCCTCGGTAGAACACATGTACAAAAAAATTCAAAAAGGTATTCTAATCTTAGTGATCTTTTCTAAATAGGGTTTTTGGTGGAAAAGATTAAATTGTTTAATGGTGAGCAACTAAAGTCACCTATAAGGATAAAGTAATATGTTCTAATTACTCCATGTTAATAGTAATTACTATATATAATATAAAATTGGCTAATTTCACCATATTGGGAAAAGCCATATGGCTAAAAAGCTCTAGCCTATCACTAGTTTCAACCTAAATCCCATGTGTGTCTATATATATATGAGACAATCTTGTATTATTTTAAGGTCAAAGACAAACTCTCTTTTATGCATCAAACAGACATGAGTCAAATGCCTACGGGTCGAATAGACAGTGGTCAATTTAAAAGTCACCTTGTAGCATCATACATTATGCTATGTATGTTCTCTAAATTTTACATTTAATATATCATACCTCTTGCTTATGTCTAATTGCTACTTTAAGCTCATAAATTTAATTCTATATTATCTCATATAAATCGTCCAATTAAGTCTTTAACCAATCTCCATTCACAACTCCATGTTTCTTCTTCATCATGTAGTATGATTATTATATCATACACTTTCTTAAGGATTCACTCATCTTACACTCATTAGGGTGTAAAACACTACAATGACATTGCTTTTCCTTTTATCAAATGGAATCTACACCTTTAGTCTATATAATAGTTTATAATTTACATAGTGACACTTATTTCATATAGATGACCAGTCCATACAAATTCACTCCTTAGAGCAAGTCCACCATTGCTCGTTTGAAGGATTTGGGAGTTGGTGTGAAGAGGCTACACTAAGCTGATAGACCCAAGAGCTCTTGTTTTAGAGGCCTGTGGGTCGTCGGTGGCCTTCATCTTTTCCAACCAAGGCTCTCTGTTGTAGAGGCCTTGAGCTGATTTTCAGCATGTCCTCTTTCCTTGATTGTATAGTAAATGTTTAGGGGTTTTGCATTTGATAGCAATGCATCAAGAATTTCGGACCCCACTGATTTTGCACGATTTCAGTGCGTTTATCGTTAAACACTGATTCCGCACGTCATACGTGCATTTAGAAGTGTCGTTATGGTACGAAAGTGACATGCATTACTAAGATGTCAAAGCAATGTCTTTTCAATGATTATAAAAAAAGTGTTGTTTCCGCACGAAAGTCGTGCTTGACGGAATCCGTGCCTTAATCGTGTATCTACATTACATGGCTAATAAGACGCGGATAATATGTGATTGCTTCAAATGCGGATCTAGTATCGTATACGTATTATGTCAACGCCTTTTGTTATATTCATACGATTTCAGCATCTATCATAATGCAAATTATTTTCGTACGACATCCGTGTACAATATTTTAATATTATTTTGGAATCTTTTTTGGAATCTTTTGGAATATTCCAAGAATCTTCTTTAAATTATACTTACGGTTTAATTTCCCAAAACATTTTTAGATCTACATTTATAGAGTTTAGAAGCAATACACATTAAAATTTCAAAGAAATAACATTTTATATTTTTAGAATTCAAATTTGGTATTATTGGTTATCATTGTATTTTTCATCATAGGAGCAAAAAGAATTGTACAGAAAAGGACAATATTACTTTTTCAAAATAGAAAAATTTGTAACACAAGACAATGTAGAGGTGTTGTTTTTTTGAAAGTTTCCTCTAAGCAAAGTTTAATTTGGATTGGCACGATTCAAATTGGGTTTGAAAGCATACTTGATTTCCTATTGGAAAAAAAATTATAGTTTAATTTAGTTTTAAGTTTTTTAGTCTTGGACAGCTCCTAAAAGGGGGCATCGATCAAAACATGATCTCTCAAAGCATTGCGAGTTAAATTGGGTTTAAAAACAGACTTTCTTTGAACTCAATTTGAGCAACTTTTCAAAAATAAAATTGCATGAGCTTTCAATTGCTTGCCACCTCGGGGAGATCACACCCCTTTACGTTTCATAACCACGTGCGATCAAAATTTGCTACCCTATATTATATGCCTTAGATAGTTTTAATAATTATGATATTTTTTCTACATATACATAATCATTGATAATATCTTTGGTACATTCTTTTGAAATTTTTCGTCATTTTCATTTTTTGTAGTAATTGTTTTAGTTCAATTCAGCGTCAATCTAGTTAAAAACGGTATGTTTTATGAAAAAAGCAAATCATCAAATTTGGTTACCATTTTTTACCATGTAATAGATTGTGATTTTATCTACTCATGAAAAAAAATTGATAAAATTTTGATTCATTTTGGTGGTCCTTTATGTAAAAAGTAGATTTTGTTTTATCGCACGTGGTGTTCAACTTGACAATGGAGTGCACTCCCCGAGCTTGCCACAACATTCAAACCATTGATTTTTCTTTCTAGGTATAAAAAAAGCTTGTATAGTGGAGTGCAAACAAAATTTGGAATAAAAAGATTTTTTAACAGTGCTAAAAACATCTAAAATCTATTGAAAATAAAAAATAGCTCAGATCGAGCCTTTGAGGTTTTGGGAAAACAAAAACAAAATTAAAAAAAAATTGAATTTTTTTCTAGATACAGAAAAATGCTTGCATAATCTACTGCAAAAAAGAATTGGAATTTTGTTTTACATCGCAAAAAAGCATTCAAAGTCTGCTTAAAAAAAAAGCTCACTGCCACCACGATTTTGGCAAAAATAAATAAATTCAAAATATTATGAAAAAAATCCTAGATATAGAAAAAGTCTTGCATAATCTAGTGCAAAAAAAAATTTGGAAAAAAAGTTTTTTTCACATAGTTAAAAGCATTCAAAGTCCGCTGGAAAAAAAAAACAACTCACAGCCATGATCTGCCATCACGATTTCGACCAAAACAAAAAAAATTCAAAATATTCTGAAATTTTTTGTAGATGTAAAAAAAGCCCTGCATGTTGTAGTGCAAAAAAAATTTGAAAAAAGAATTATATACACATGGCAAAAAATTGCCAATGGTTTCATTCTTTTATAATTACCAAAAGAGTTCCATTGTATGCATCAAGTGTATGAGGTGGTTTGGTGGTTTGGTGGTTTGGAGCTTGGATTGCAACCGGGAGGTCTTGAATTCGAATCCTACCGCCGGCGATAGTGCTTGGGAAGCGGTGGTGGGCCCCAACGTGGGTTCGGGCAGTTTGTGTACAGTGGAAGCGGGTAGAGAAGGATTCTTTTTAATTTTATATTATTTAATAATATTATTTTGATCAAATTTAGATATAGAAAGAAAATAATCTAGATATGGAAAAGATGATGTCGTACGAAAAACGCACTGAATCAGTGTAGTTTTAAAGACGATTAAAACACGACATTTGACAATGGTACAGAGTGAAGAATTCACACGTTTTCAATAGATGTATCAATTGTATCGAATCAGTACTATATTCGTTTGTACGAACGTGATGTCATATCAGTGTAGTTGCGATGAATGACACAACGATGCGGAATCAGCGCGAAAACTGTACGAACCCTTGAAATATTGGAAATCGCACTTAAATCGTGCAAAATCAGTGGGGTCCAAAATTCATGATGTGGCCAGAAGAATTTGTGGGTTGTCGGTAGGGCGTGGCGGTCAGAAATGCGTTTCTTTAGATGACGAACAAAAAAATTGAAGGAGCCAATTGCAGAAGGTCGTGGGCATGTTTTGAAAGGCCAACGACGTGCAGTCGCTGCAAAAGGGCCAACAATTTATGGGTGTGGTCGTCCGGGTTGTAAAGATCAAATAGAAGAGCAAAGAGAAATTAGGAGCCAACATCATAGTTGGGAGCCTAAGAATTAGGTCAAGAGTACATAGCGTCAAATTTTGAAGACGACATTGGAGTGAGCCGAGGAGTGAGCATAGTCAGTACCGATCCTCAATAGTAATGTTGAATTTTATAGTTTTGGGGAACGGGGAGGTAGAGGTTTGGCTCATGGCAATCGTAAGGTTCATGGTGTGCTTTCTTCAAACCTATGAAAGGGGATAAACTTTGTACCCAAAAAGGAACAACAATTGGTTCGATCTGTCTTAGCTATTTTCTACGATCCCATTTGTGGGAATCAACAGAAAAGCAATGTGTTTTGGGAGAGGACTTTTTCTCATTACAACGCACAAAAGCCAAGCGGGTTTAGATGTGCTTGGTCATTAGAGTCTAAATGGGGCTTAATCAAGCACGACATGGTTAAATTCATAGGTTGTTACAATCAAATAAAAAGAATGAATACAAATGGGATTTGGGAGTCTGGCTTAATCCGCCTTGTCAAGGACTTGTATCGCACTAAGACTTCCAAATGTATTGAATTTGCATTTGAGAGTATAGGTTGCTAGTTCGCAAATTTCCTCGATGGGTAAATGGGGTGAGCACCACTCCTACCAATCGCAAATATGTGTCAGCTGATTTCGAGTTCCAAGCGGGTACGTCCCAAACACACACATTGCAAGTGGCCACACCAGAGTCTAGGAGTTATCTGGAGATGGTAGACGTCAACATTTTGTACATGAATCGACCTAGTAGAACTAAAGCAGTCAAAGAGGATCATCATTCAACGAAGATCCAAGATGAATGCACATTGGCAATTGTCAAAGTGAGAGAATTGATGTCGCAATCGTTGGCACGCAAGGTGGAATATTTTGAGGAGCAAAATATGATGTTGTTGATGAGTGCTTGGGGAATAGAGCGGCGGCCAAAGAGTACTTCCTTCTTTGCCAACGAGTGGAATTATAGAAATTAAAGAAAAAACAAGTGAAAAAAAAACAAGGGGAGAGTTGAAAGTTGGTGGCCTACAAAGAACATGAGAGGATAATTTTGGCAACAGAAAGAGAAGCAGCGGATGTCATGGCTGAGGAGGACGAGGAAACTTGTCAGCAAATTCGCTTGGCAAGAGGTGCATTCGATGATGGAGTTGAAATCGAAGACTATGATGAAAACTATGGAATTGACGGAGAAGAGATTAGAGTTTATTAATTTTTGTTTCATTTTGCTTAATTTCGCTTTGTGTTGCATTTGTGTTTAGGTTTCTTTTATGTTTCATTAAATTTTGCTTTTTATTCATGATTGTTTTGTATTGCATTTGTGTGTAGGTTTGTTTTGTGTTTCATTTATGTTTGCTTTGTATACCAATTTCAAGTTTTGGGAATTTTTTTATAGCGTCAAAAAGAAAAAGAAAAAACAATGATTTTTTTTGTAATGACGGATGCATGCTTTTATCTATGTGCCGTAAAATTTTCTTTTCTTTTCTTTTATTTTAGTTTTGGAGGTTGGGAGTTGTTTTGGACGGCAAAATCTGATTTTAGTTTTGGAAACCCATTTTTAGGTCAAAAGAAATTTAGAAAAATCAATTCTTTTTCTCCGTTGATACATACAAGCCTTTAACTAGGTGTAGTAAAATTTTCAAAAAAATTAGAAATGAAAAAATTCCTTGAGTTTTTGAGAAGCTGGGAGTTGTTTTGGAGGACAATTTAGCTTTGAGAACCCATTTCTATGTCATTTTTTAAATTTTTCTTTCAAAACAATTTCCATCAATGTACGTAAGCTTTTTTCTAGGTGTGGTAAAATTTTCAAAAACTTTGAAAACAAAAAGATTTCCATAAATTAATCATCGTTTTTAAATTATTTTTTTGGTGAATGAAGTGTAGGTGATTCAATTGTATGTTTGTGTAGGAACAAGCAGGGCACAATGCTATTGTTTATACGGACGTGGAAGATGAAATTACTTCCCAACAGCCATGGAGGGGAGGAGCTGAACGTAGAGTTGGGAAAAGGGATAGAGCATGTTCATGAATCGCAATCAAGAACGCCCCCCCCCCCCCCCCCCCATTTCACTAGATTTGACATCGGATAGGCGAAGGAGTTGGGGACATGTAGTGGACATCCCTCTGACCGGTCTCAGTGGTGTAGGACCCTTTTTGCCCAGGGAGTGCACTATTCAAGTACTGTAAATATACACGTGCGTGCACAAAAGGGGTATTATTTAGAACAAGCATGTACAAAATGTACGTATAAAAGACATATTGCTATTAAGCGGCAAGTAGATATACATGAGGCTGGAGATAAGGCTATAGAAAAGTATATGTAAAGTACGGGTTTACGCGTTCCTAGACCAAGAATCATGCGTTTTTTCATCCACTAAGTAACGACCTTATTTGGATGTACAGTAGGGGGTGAGGGTCCATGCTCGGGTAGGGTTTCAGACGCTCATTTCTGTCGTTGTTCTCTGCGTTTTTTTTTTTTTTTTGCTTGTGCGTGCGCTTGAGCTCACCTTTGCTTTTTGCTCATCTTCTGTGACAAAGTTCTCTTGGCGGAGCAGCTTTGCTAGCACACTTGCAGCTTGGGTACCGATCAGCTTGGGTGCGATCAATTTGGGTACCGATCAGCTTGGGTGCGATCAATTTGGGTACCGATCAGCTTGGGTGCAATCAACTTGGGTACCGATCAGCTTGGGTGCGATCAACTTGGGTACCGATCAGCTTGGGTGCGATCAACTTGGGTACCTATCATCGTCGACATCTTTTGCAAACCGATGATTCTAGGGCTCCTCTGAAGGCGAGATCGGGTTGCACCAAACGTCAGTAGCTTAGTCGTCGACCACTGCTTTTTGGTAAGCTCAATCGAACCCTGACCATCCTGTTCTTCGTTCTTCGATTTGATGGTCCGTACTCCCGTTCGTTTTGATAAACCCTAAAGCATGGTTCATTGTTTTCCTGCAATTTTTCCTCTGTTGTGTCATTTCCCTGTAAATATCGGTTTCATGTCTCTCGCGAACTACCATCACTGCAGCCGCTGCAGGAATTTGATTTTTGTTTCATGTCTTTTTCTGCCACTTTGTTTTTCAAGTTGAGCGCATTTTTCGGGTAGTCGTTTTGTCTTCACGCCTGTCTTTCGCTTCAGCTCGTTCTCGCTGATCGTAGCAGAATAATAAAGACATTCGTGCAACTCGTAGGCCCGGGGGATTGTACACTGCTCATATTTTAGCTTATGGCGTGGCCAGCGGCTGGCTATGGCATCTCATCACGGACGGAAAAAGGTTGATAGGTTTTATGGAAGCAAGCTACGAGGAGATTGAAGGTCAGTTATTATCTTTGAATCAAATACTGTGGTTATGTATTCTGTTTTTGAGGAGTTTTATCACTAATGATTTTCCACAGGGACAAGAAGACGCTCATACTTCATGACTTTTCATGTGAAATTCCTGTCTGCGGTAATTATCATAACCACGATTATCAGCCATAAGTAAATGAAATTAGCTTCGATCGATGTTTTGTTCATTTGATATACTCCCTCCGTCCCGAAATTATTGTCCTAGTTTTTGGCGTGTTTTAATTTAACACATTTTTTTGCCAAAAAAACTCGAAAAATGGTCTATCTTCAATAGTAGGATGTAATTGTTATTGATCATTAGGATTTGTTTGGTTTACAAGTTGTACAAGTTAGGAAACTTTAATGGATTTGACTGTCTAAGAAGGGGCATTGAATATTTAGGTTTTTTCTTTCCTAAAGTTGCTTCTTCCAATGCTAAACAGACAGTCTGTGGGTCTGCTCCTTTCCTAGAGCGCTACTAGACAAACGCATCATATTGGAAGGTGATAAGCACATCATTTTTGGATGATCAAAAGGCCTTTGTTATTCAATGCTTTTTCAAGTTGTTGAAAGATAAAAAGACCTTGATGGGGATTTGTGATTTGCAATATCGATTCTGACATGATTATTTGTTTCATGACCTTGCCTTTATATGCTTGTGAATTTAAACACAACATTAGACAACATCAACTCACTTGTCTAAATTCAGATGTGAACTCAAAAGACTTAGAATGTATCAAGGTTCAGGATTATATACTTTGCTCAAAACAGAAGTTTAACAAATTTGAAGAGTTGGGAAAAGACAACTGTGTTCATGCTATCTAATGTTGTGTTTGATTCCATGTGCAAGTTGATGAAACTCTCATTTGTGTTGACGGTGTTTTACCATAGTACATGACAAAGAAGTCCTACCAAACATTGGTTGCAATCAGCTTGAGGTGCAGCAAGAGGCATTGTTGCTGATGTTCAGTCTTGAGGAGTGCATTCAATATAACCTCACTGAACGACCACACTTGTGTAGAATGGATTAAAGACACCATTCAAATTTGTTGGGAGTCTAGGGTTGTATTGCAAGAGATTATAGAATGGAAGAAGATTTAGAGTTCAAAATTGTGTCAGTAGAGTGCGATAGAGTGTATAGGTAGAGTGTATAGGATGCGTCGAAAAATAATCAATCGTTGGGTAGAATATAGACTTGTTGGACCGCCCCAACAATGTAGAAGTTGGTTTATGTTGGTATCAAAAGTCTGCAGGGTTGAAGTGGAGTTATGATCTAACAGATCATATTATGGTAGAATTGGATACGGTTATTGCTTTGGCCAATTTGACGTATGATGCTGAAACAGACACGTACGAACTTCATCCAAGTGATGAAAAAGTCTTTAACGACTTTATAACTAAAAATCCATGATTTAATATTATACATATAATAGGGCCATATTTTTGCATTTCCAAACATTTGTACACATGTTATATACAATTTATGTATTTGTTTTTGAACCCTTGTGTACGTATGGAAATGTATTTTGAAGCAATGAGATTTGTAAGTATATTGCTTCATTTTAGCAACAATAAAATGTATACATGGGTGTTTTAATAAAGGGCATGCACGCACGTGATTCTTGGTTTTAATGAACAGTGCACTCCCTCAGCCTTTTTGTTGTTTAATGATACGGGAAATCCTTTACATAGCAATAGAGGTACATGAGAGGAAGGAGAAGATGTTAATATTGATTTGGCCTTGTCCAGCTAAACATATTACCTTTGATTGTAATCCCGGTTACATGTTATACATCAAGCTATATACAGTAGGCACCTGTTAAAACCCAAAAATGCTCAATTAGGTCACCTCTAAGTTCATAGTGTGTGTCCATGTTCTCTATTTCTTTTGTACTTGCCATCAACTCATTAAAACACAAGCTCCTTTCCAACGGCACAACATTTGCGTGTAGATTCATGATAATGTCTTCTAGTCCCTCCACATTTCCCCGTCTTCAATAATCATGTTTTGCATGATACAACATGCAAACATGATGTTGGAAATGACCTCTATAGTCCACTGGCATCACGGGTTTTGTAAAATAGCGAAACGGGCTTGTAAGACACCGAAACAACGCTTTATGTTATTACGCACAACCTCTCGGCACGGCCTCCTACCTCTCTGCAAAGTGAATCCATTTTTTGTCTTGCGGCATGTGAATGCTTTGTACAAAGCAATACCACTCAAATTAGATGTCATCCGTAAGAAGGTAGTATCGATCATAGATTCATAGTCACATCCACTGACCACGAAATGCATGTCGCAAGCCTCTGATGTTAGCATGTTGTGAATGAGTGGCAACCGGTCCAACACATTCAAATTGTTGTTGGATCCTGGCAGACCAAAAAAAATTTGCCATATGTGCAAGCTCTCATCTGCAATTGCCTCTAAGATAATGGACTTTTTTCTGTTACGGTCGCCTGCCACACGACTAGACAGTTTTTCTACTCGTAGTGCATGGAATCCAGACTCACAAAACATACCGGGAAATCCACGTGCAAAATTAACAGCGAGTCGTTTGTCAAAATTTGCACGGCTAGGTTGTCTCAAGTAGTGTTCTTCAGACTCTGTCTTACTTGCCAAACAAAACCCCTTCATGCAATCTATGATTGTAGTTTTGTTAGTCCTACAGTACTCGTAGGTGGCATATGCGCATAATCTGTAGTATAGCATATGGCAACCCTGTAAAAATAGTCATCATGAAAACAAACATGACCCAAAATATACAACAAATACATACCAAATTACAATTAAATAAAGCTAAGTCAATTAAATAGATTATCAAAAGCAAGCAGTGTTTAAAGTAAAGGAATTCAACCTTCATGTTCTTCTTTATTTCTCCATTTGAGTCAACTTGATTGGGTTCAAAAGCACACACATAAATATTTACACACTAGGGTCAACCAATTTTTTTGTCTCGCTGCACTAGGGTGCGAATCTTTAAAAATCAATTAAAACAAGTGGATTTTCTAGGATTTTCTATTTTACTAGGATATTCTAGAAGTGTTTTTAGAAGATGAGAAATTTTGAATTCTAAAAATCTGTGTTACAACTGTCTTGATTGATTTCAAAAAAGTAGTGGCCTAGTACAGTGGGACAAAAAAATTGGTTGACCCTAGTGTGCATTTGCCCTCCTTTTCTACCTTATATGTTCAAGAAATCAATTCTAAAAGCGACACCCTTTGAAAGCTCCCGATTTCAATTCTAATTGACTATTTGAATCTTCTTTAGCATACCGGTTCTATTCTAGTCTATTAGACTCATAACATTCACACAAACATTCACTTTTTAAAACTTAAAAAACATATTCACAATACAATGCATGAACTAAAAAGATCATTCCATTGTACAACAAAATAGTGGTGAATAGATGCACTAAATTTTGAACAAAATATAAAAAATTGTTGCAATAAGTTCAACTTGCTACACTTGCACGGGAAGTCAAGATCACCTTTCATTGGCCAATCACAGTTCAACGTGCCTCTACATTATAAAGTCGCTTGACCCAATACCATTCAAATGTAGGCCTAACAATGATTGTAGAGTTAGAATATAAAGTTGGAATACATGCCTCATTATTTGGCCTTTTGGAATGTAAAGATACAATAAATGTTTGGCCACTACCTTTTTAGATTATCATTGTAAAATCAATAAATGTTCTACATTTGATGAGAATTGGATTAGTGGGTGTTACTGGGTAAGATTGCTTTAAAAATTATATAATACCTTCAATTCCACTCTTTTTTGATAGTAGCATTTAAGAGCAATGACATTCATCTTTAACAATATTAGCTAGATTCTTTGTTTTTTTTAAGAAGAACTATTGATTTGAAAGGTGATACCTTTATCTTTATTTCTATAGGAGAGTGTCATGTGCATACTAAATTTTCAATTAACCCCTAAACGCCGAAGGCGGGTCCTCCTTCCAAAACTGCCTCATTTTGGACATTTTTGTTGATGATCTCTCAATTATTTTTTAAAACCTTTTTTTACATTCCAACCATAGGATCTTGTACAGTGGGGTGACACCGAAATTTTACCCTTGTGCAATTCCAGGGACAGTGCCCACACTGCTGCCAACTTTGACACCCTCGCGAGTGCTGGAAAATTGTTATTTGTACATGTTGTAAGAAATGTTTCACAGCTGCCAACTTTGACACCCTCCCAACGATTGAAGAAATTTTTTTTTCACATAGAATTTTGGGAGTAGGAACATCTTTATGTTGTTTACACATGTGAAAAAATTCAAGTCCAAAAGAGTCACGAAAAAAATGATATTCCAAATCTACCAACAGGTGTAGTTGTGAGAAACAAAGTTGATTCACAACTTCCAACTTTGACAGCCTCCCTAGGGCTGAGAATTTGTTATTTCAATATGAAATTTTTGTCACATGATTTTTACAATGTTGATCACATGTATGAAAATCTTCAAGGCCAAAAGATACACAAAAAAATAGTTATTCTATATCTACCAACGTAGTTGTGAAGCAACTTTGTTTCTCACAACTACACATGTTGGTAGATTTGGAATATCATTTTTTTTGTGGGTTTTTTGGACTTGAATTTTTTCACATGTGTAAACAACATAAAGATGTTCCTACTCCCAAAATCCCATTCGAAAAAAAAAAATTCTTCAATCCTTGGGAGGGTGTCAAAGTTGGCAGCTGTGAAACATTTCTTACAGCTACCCCTTGTTAGTAAATCTTGAATATCTTTTTTTGTATCAATCTTCTAGCTTTGAAATTTAGTACACATGTTTTCAACATAAGAATGATTTTGTGTCTAAAATTTCATGTATAAATAAAAAAATTCCAGCGCTCGGGAGGGTGTCAAAGTTGGCAGCAGTGTGGGCACTTTCCCTGGAATTGCACAAGGGGACAATTTCGGTGTCACCCCACTGTACTTCTAAGCGTTATAAACCATACTTCAAAATTTCAAAACACTCAATCGTAGAGATGTCAAGATAATAGTAAATGAAGTTGAGATTTTAAAATTTCATGCCTTGAAAAATTTAGAAAGCTTTCCTTTGATGGGCTCTTAAACCTCAAAATCAAAATTGAAATGACGTGCCATTTTTGATCATCCTTAAGATGTGATATGGTAGTACTATAGTTGGGTTGCTAAAAAGTAAACTACCAAAAAAAAATCAAAATAAGAAATCGTGAGGATCAAAAATGAAAATAGAATAAATTTTATTTAACTACATTTGGTTGTTTCCAAGTTATTTTGGGCCATTTATAACCATCTTTTGCTCAAAAACGAAAACCAATAATTTTTTTGGAACAAATATTTTTAAAAAAATATTAAATTTTTGTTTGTGGAGTGGCGACCTAACTATGGTACTACGGTAGTTATCAAGATGCATGATTCAATTTGATAAGATGTTCAATTCATTAAAAAAAATTCAGAGACCTTACAATGAATAGGGGTATAAAGAGAAGCAATAAATTTTGGCTAAATTAAATTATCTATCCAACTCTCCTCCAATTGGATGAGCCCACAATCTATGGCTTACAACCCATGTGGGCTGAAGTCAACTTCCTTTCAGATGCCTAATAAATCTCATTGGCTTAAATGTTATGGCAAGCCTACCCGAAGTGTTAGAATTGCCTTTCAACATTGAAGTGTTTCTTTGTCCAATGTCCCTTTGTCCGGTGGGCATCGGGTCATTGACATTACGAACGGACACTTTATTCACGCCGGCCCATTTCTTTGGGTTGGTGTTTCTATCTATCTATGTTTCTTTGTGAAAGATTCCCCTAGACGTAATCAATGGCTTATTGAAGAGGAGGACAAAAAAATTGAGGAAATACACCGAGTAAGCAAGGCAAGAGGCCATGTCAATGAAACATTATGTTGGGACAAACTTTTCCACCCAAAAGACACGGGGATGGCAAAATATCAATGTGTGGCCTATTTTGTAAATGTGATGGAATTGATCTTAGAGCATCTCCAATATGGTTTGCCAAGAGTCTGACACGCTCCAAAAGCAGATGAAAAATGCTAAAGGCCCTTTCAAAAAGCTTCTTGACCCTCTATAATATTGTATGTGAAAGATGACCTTTCAAATCTAAGTTTCGTCGACTACATTCAACTTGTGATTGGTCCATTGACTATTTGATGTACACTATTGATGTTTGATGAGCATTTGTCCTAATTAAAAATTTTGAGCTTAGTTCTCTACCAACATCACTCAGTTAGACTTTGAAAATAGTAAGTTAGCCACTCAAAAGTTACCACAAATGAATTGTGCAATCGCGATGGGCAATTAAGAAGAGAAGATACACAAGCTTGAGTTGTTTTGAGGCTCCGAGGGCTTGAATAATAGGGGTTGTCACACCTCCTCGGAGAATGGAAAATGAGGAAAAAGAGGAGCCAATAGGATAGCTTCTCCATGGAAAAAGTGTGATACCCCTTTTGTGGATTGTGGAGATTGAGAATGGAGAATAGTTGGTTACTCATCCTCCAAGCATGGGCCATTCTCCATCTTTCATTCGTCATTCTTAACCCGTGGAGGAGAAGAATGGAATTCTTCAATCTTCAGAGAATGGGCCCTCCGCCATTCAAGGAGAGCGTGCCACGTCCACATTCTCTGAAGATTGAGAATGGGAAGAAAAAGGTGTGACACCCCCTAAGAGCATCTCCACCCTTTGCGCTGGGAAGTGGGCCTCAAAAACACATGCCGAGCCCTTGCTCTGTTTCTAGGTCTACCGCGGCCTTCAAAGGCACTCATCTAAGAGCGGGCTCTTCAAATCTGCTTTGGGACTTGCTATCGTCCAGGGAGAGTATATTTTCTAGCACGCCCATATTTCGGGCTATTTTTGCCATGTCGCAATCTCGTTCTATTTGGGCACTCCTAAATTAGAAACTGGCGTGTACATGCCGAGCTTGTGAAGCCAAGTCAAACAAATAAATTGTAATAAAAAGAAGGCTTTTTTTTAAAAAAGGGAGCTGGGAGATATGGCGCAGCCTCGTCTTGCGCAAGGGTAGGGGAGTGATATTTTGAAGTCCCTCCTTTGGAATCTGTAGCCCCTGGATAACTTGTTGGCGCGGCTCCTTCCCAACGCAAGGGTGGAGATGCTCTAATACAGTGTTGCATTCCAAATAAATTGTTCACCAACCCATTTTCATCTGTTTTCATCCATAACCGGTTGTTGGCTTTTCAACGCCAATGTGGCTCCATCCCATCGGCAATCCGTCACCATCACCATCACAAGTTGCAACTCATAACCTTCTCTCCCTTCAACTTGCATCCTATGCCCTTGAATCATGAAGATCAAGGGTTGTGATTGAAAAGTGAACAACCGGTTATGTATGATAACCTACTCGCCGCTACCGCGGCTCGTTAGTTATCTTCCAGAGGCAGGGACCTGTACAGGGTGCTGGTACAGGGCGCTGGTGGAGATGCTCTAAGGCCCTCGAGAAGGAAATACTGCGCGCTGGCCTGCGGCGTCAACGACAAGCTGCTCCACAGCAATCTTTCCCGGAGTAGTGCTCCTACACTAATCGTCTCGTCTCTTCTCTGATTTCTGTCCATATTGAATCACAGACTCACATACATCGCTGCGCAATTTTTGGAAGGAGATCACTTGCTATTCTTTCCAATTATCGAAAGAATCTGGTCACTGGCTACGGCGCCGACTTGGCCATGAGGGAGAAGCTTAATTAAATAAGTTAGTCCCTCTGCGAGCCTTGTGATCGTGATCGCTTCGCCATGGATGCTACGGACTCCTGGGACCTGCGCTGCTTGGTCGACAATGTGCAAGGCATGGTGGACGCCTTGACCTGCTTGCGCTGGAAGAAGCAGCAGGTCTGTTCTTTCTTTCTTTCTTTCTTTCTTTCCTGTGCGTTTTGCACCTATTTCTTGTTCCTAGGTTTTCAGGACGGATTGAATCTATTTGATTCAGTATGAGCGGGAAAATCTGAACTGTGAGTTTAGAGAGAACTACACTTACTTTACAACAAAGCTTTTAGACTAGCAGACAATATTAACATGCGAAGTAATGACAGGTCGCTCTTGCGGGCGTTTTGGCTCTTTTTCTTGTTCTGTTTTTGTTTCTAGGTTTTTAGGACGATTGGAAGTTTGAATTGGATCGTTGATCGGATTGACTCTTTGAGCTGGAAATCTGAGTTTAGAGAGAAGTGCGATTTTACTATAGGAAAGGTCTTCTTGCAATGTTAGGTCGCTGTCACCTCGATGTGTTCTTTCTTGGCCGTTTTTGGAACTCTTTCCTGTTCTATTTGTTGTTTCTAAGTTTTTAAGACGATTGGAACGTAGTTGGAAGTTTGAATTCGAGCGTCGATTGGATTGAATCTCAGTTTGGGCGGGAAAGAGTATAGAAGGGCGCTTACCTTTCAAGAAAGGTCCTAGATTAGCAGTCGATTTTAAATATACGAAAGTTTTTCTCGCAATGACAGGTCGCTGATGTACATCAATTGTTCAGGCCAAGTGAGTGACTAAGTAGGTGATAAGTAGTAGGCCCGAAAAACCTCATAGCAATGGCGTGAGGACTTGCAGATATACTTGTACAGTTTCATTTTCATATGAACTTGATTCGTTCCCTCTCTTGTCTGGAGCATGTTGCGTCTATGTATCCTTTCTCTTTGACATGTTATTTGAATCTGTGTATTAGTTGTTGCTCTTCTCTTACGCTGTTGTCTCGTTACAACTTCTCAGTATGTAGATGTAACTGCTTAGTATGGGAGAATACTGAGGCTGACAAGGAGGGATGAGTCCAGAGTGCAAATATTCCTTGTAGTATCAAATTTTAAAGGCTGTGAAATTGCATGTAACGAGATAGTTTAGCATTTCAATGCAGGATGCTATCTGCGAGTTGTCGGACCACGGCTTGGTGATTACGGTGGAAGAGCGGGGGTGTCTGCAGGCGAGGGTATACTTCCGGAAAGAGGTAAGAATGTCTCTATTTCTGCATCGCAACCTTCAAAATCTCCTTTTCTTTTTTGAGAACTAACACGTATGCCTTGAGTAGAAGGTATTTGTGTTTCATTTTTGGCCTTTTTTAACCCAAATTAAAAAAATCTTGATGTGGTCGAAATCCTGGGCATTTGCATACTTTCTTTTGTAATCTTCTTATGAGTCTGGTATGGCTATACTCATTTGTTTCCGCTTAGAATTCCTTAGGTTCATTGGTAACGATGACAAAAATACAATTGTAGTCATGGACGGTATCTAATTGTCAGCGGGTACACGGCAGCTGTTCCGAGAATATATTTATCAGGCAGAAATAAGGCCAAAATTTGGAGTCAGTTTGGGCCTCTTGATCGATTCGCTCAATACTTTCACTTCCTCCACTGGCACCACTGCCCTTGAGCTATGCTATCCGGGCCCTGACATGCAGATGATACTCAAGTAAGATGTTGGAATTATATTGTTTCTTGGATATGACTCTGCATTATATGTCTTCCCAAGGCTCAGCTTTTGAATGTCTCTTCAATCATTACTATAGTACATGTTTTCTTTGAAATTTTTGATTGTTTACAATGTCAGGAATACAATGTGTAGGCCACACTGAATACTGAGATAGTTATGTTCTACAGGCTGGTAGATGCAAATGATTCCTGCATGTATGCAGAAATTCGCACACGTATCCCAGACATCATCCCTCAGGACTATGTCATTGAAGACGACTCAGGCGTTCCAATCTCTTTTGCAGTGAAGGTATCTTCTCACGCAGTTCATGTTGGTGACAGTTCTTTGCGACTGAACAATTTGATGGTTAGTCTAAATCAATGTGAGAATTTTTTCTGGCGATTTGTTTCTACTCGTCTGAGCGAGATTTATCATCTTATACTCTGTGGTTACAAACTTACGATGATTAATTATGGCCAGTATGATGGCCAATTAAAGCTGCTTAAAATCCATCTCTAATTTACATTCCAGACATGGCACATTATTGCTTGCAGTCTGCGGCATTAAAGGAAGCTCTAGATGACTTGGAGTGGCCGGGTTCTAGTATTGAAATTACAGTCTCTCCAGTACCTCCTATGGTCATCTTTAGGGGTGAGGGTCATGGAGATTTACAGGTATGTGGGTATACTCTGTTAGTCAACAATATGAAACCTAGGTTTCATACTGTCTCCTATTTGCAGAATGTGTATCTAGTGTCGAGTTTGATATGTCTCATCTGCTGATGTTGTTTAAGAGCTCCAGTTTTGGGTCAATTGTAGGAGAGTGACACGTGCTCTGGAACCAGTATAAGGTTGGAGCTTAATTGTTGTTATTTGCTTCGAAGGCATTCTGCTGATTTTGAAATTGGGGCTTCATTGTTTCTAAAGAAGTTCAATGATACTAGGTTGGTTGGTTCTGCTTGACACACTGCTCTTGGAATAATTTCTCATCTTACAACCGGGTGATAACTCGCAGATTGAGTTCCCTTACGACAGGCAACGAGATCTTTTCATAGCTTTCAGTTGTCATCGTGAAATCTCGCACAGGTCTTTCTAATGCCCTAAGCTTGTTTAGAACAATTCTTGAGATTGACCGATTGCTGTACTCGCTCAAATTTGCACAACAGTGTAATGGAACGAGGTGCTTATTTGTGTTCTGCTTTGTAATGATTCTGGCTGAGGCAGGTACAAGTACAAGTTTCTGAAAGCAACAACCTCGCAAATTCCAGGCAGCATATTGAAAGATAATCGTGGCAGCAAGTTAACTTTCGGCTCTAATGGCCTTCTCAAAGTGCAACATCTCATCTCTGTAAAACCGGCACTTGCTCCGCACCAACATTACTATGACCCTTCACAAGCCCAGGCCCGAGTTTCTTACATCGAGTTCTACGTCCTTCCTGAGGCAGAAGCTGACGACCCATGACAATCTTAACCTAGTCGACGCTATGCAGGTGTAGGTATTCTTGTACATACGATTTCTATTGTTTGGTGAAGACATTGCAGTTGTAAGTTTCTAAACACAGATAATACATTCTTGTATGTTCTTTCCACTTTCCTTCTGAGGTTTATCTGCAAAGACAGGCAACCGTGATGTTTGTCAAATATCTATTATTGTGGAGTGTTGCGATTGCCCGCCTTCCACTGGGGACATTCGACGCTTCCATAACGCAGTTGGCTAGAGCACCCGTGTACTAAGGGGAAGAATCTGAGTACAACTCTCAGTGAAGCAGAAACGGTCATGTAATTTAATTCTGTCGAGAAGTGCATACCTCCGACCATAGCTCAGTTGGTAGAGCGGAGGACTGTAGATGTTGCAGAGATCCTTAGGTCACTGGTTCGAATCCGGTTGGTCGGAGCAAATAAACCTTTTTCTTTTTGCTCGTTGTCGTAGTAAGCTGTGGAAGGTGGATATCTGCCATTTTTCTGTCATTCAATCTGGACATTTCGCAATCTTGCAGAAGGAGTTGGATATGAGCTCGATGTTTGAGGAAGATAACCTATGACTCTGCGCGCATAGAATATGGTTATGGCGATGGTAACGCGAAGGTGATCATACCGGATGAACATATGTTGGACACATATTTACAATTTCAGCTACCGGTATGCCATCATGTGTTTCTTGCAGTTCAACGGAGATATTCAAAATTACTGTCTTTCCAAGACAGTATAGTACCCCTTTACCACTGCTGCCCCTTTTTGTGTGATGTCGAGATGAAGCTGGATTTTTGACAACTGCACCTCCAGGTTAAATATCTGCAGAGCTTTCCATAGTGTTTTGCCTGGGTGACACTCCAGACTTGCTTCTGTGGAGTTGTTGATTTTCGTCGTTAGTCCACCTCCGGCCTTGTCCTTGCAATCTAAACGAGCAAGGAAAAGACGTTTGGAAGGGCTTGTAATTACTTCCAGATGAGGGCTGGCATTTCAATTCTCATCTGTTTATTTTATGTCTGTTTAGCTAATTTAATTCGTTTGGTTGCAAGAGCAAATCAGTCAACCATACTTAAATTTATTTATTTATTTGAAACAAATGGATGCTTCATTTCCATTGCAAAAAATAACAGATTACAAACATCACGCTGTGAACGAAGAGAGCACATTGCCATCAACCATGGGCTTTCTATCAACGAGCACAAAATTTTGTGTGCTCTGGCCTCAATATGGCCTCAACGAAACCAGATTCTGAAGTGTTGCGGTGGCGTAGATGTCGACCCCTACGCAAAACGAGTTGAAAGTAAGCTTGTCACCTTGTCATTGCAGTCTATTTACTAAATAACTGAAGAAAGAAACGGTCGATGACGCAGTTCCCACAACTGAGGGATGGTCGAAGATAACGTGTGGCGGAAACAATCAAGACCAGCTAACCCAAGTGACAGTGAATTTGTCGGTAGAGGTGAATTTCAATAAGCATGTCTACATGTCTTAGAGGTGTCACGAAGCATGTGTTTTCATATGCAAGATGGAGGCCTGCATGATGACACAGATTTTATATCGAATATGCAGAATGGAGATATAGCGCGAGACCTTCTGCTCCAAGAATGAAGGCAATTTTGGGCAACGGAATTTCACGATTTCAAGTTTCTAGGACAGGCCGAGAACTTTCATGTACAGAATTCTACTTTTTATAAGCGAGAAGAAAACCAATCTACGAAGGAAGTCCACCTCTTGCAATAAAAGAACTATACGCCGTCAGAAACCCTAAAACATACGACACATAGTAGCAGCTCTGAAAGCTCACTCCTGTATCACAAAAACTGCTCTCGAGGTACTCAATGATAATCACAAAAATACAACAGTCACTTCGTGCATTATTACACTCATAAGTCGATCTAATTAGTGGCACAATTCAGAATGCCCACAGTAGAACCGGAAAAACAAAAACCTCCAACCGTCGCGTACAATATAAATCCAAGTCACAGAAACCAAAAAATTACAGATGAAACAATCCTTGACATACAAAGCAAATCACATGGAAGCCCAAACGCAGACAAGAATCGCGAAGAGTATCCCATCAGCGAAGGATATTCATTTTTAAATTCCACTTATACAGCAGGTCTGCACAGATAAAAGCATGCAAACCCCTCTCCAAATGCCGCTCCATTTTCCAGGTCCGATGCTCACTCTATCGAACCCTAACCCTAGTAACATCAATGCGACCGATTTCATCCATGGCCTCTACAAGTCGTGGACAGTAAGACCAGGGGGCAGAGATTGCTTGAGCTTGTCGGCCTTGTCAGTGTCGAAGACGCTCAAGGTGTAGAGGTACTTGGAGCACCTGACTTTGAACTTCACCACATCTTTGGAGCGCTTGATCTTGACGCTCCGGGCGTCCTTGCGCCGGGCCGTGAGGAGGAAGTCCTTGATTTCGTTGATCTGCTTCGGCATCTTGGGTGACGGAGCTGGAGACTCCGAGACACGATGGAGAACGGCGCCACACCACAACGACAACTCTGCAGCAGCAAAAGAGACTTAGGGTTTGCCCTTCCCTTCCCCTTAACCCCCAGTCGCGTTCCCCTACCTCATGTTCCCGACGTTCCCTACCACCCCTTTCGGTTCTCGTTCGGTTCTCGTTAGGGTTTCATTCACCCTGTCTGCCTAACCAATTCCGTTATTACTTAACTGCCTGCCTTCAACCGAAGCCACCGACTGTGGACCTGTAATGGCCTTCGAGAAGGCCGGCATTCGAACTCTGTATTTGCGAAGAGAAAAGCAATAAATTGATAGAAGTATTCGCTGATTGCAGTTCATAGATAAATTAATAGAAATTTTCGCTAATTGCAGTTCATAAATTGATAGATGTATTCACTGTTTGCAGTTCATAGTTTGATACACTAGAAGGAAATGTGTCGTTTTTCACTTTCTATAAATGAAAAAGAAATGAAACGGCGTCAAGCACATACGCTGTGTTAGTGCTGATGAGTAGTTTTGGTCACAAGAAGACAAAAACGTAAGTAAAATATTTCGGTACTATTCAAAATGAAGAATGAAAAACGACAGGTTTGCTACTAGTTATAGAAGTATATATTCACTGATTGATAGAACTTTTCATTGATAGAACTGCAATGGCATTCGAACTCTGAACTGCGGAGTAGCCGTGAACACAACCATTGGAATTTGAAAGGACATATTGCTCGGTTTTGAGAGCACCGACAAGGATATTGAGGCAGAGAAAGTATTGAATAGCTAGCCAGCTGATGCGAAGCGATACAAGAGCAAAAAGCTTGATTGGAGCAACTTCCAAGACCAGAATCGATCAAAGCGCTCTCGAAATGAAGCGGATTCGCCTTGTCTACTGTGCCATTGCGGCTCTCATTTCTCATCTTGTTGTGCAAACCGGGACTGCGGGAGTTGCTGAAACGGCGCTGGAATTCGATGAAGTGATCGGACCGCCCGTGATATTGCCTGAGCCTCTACCACTGATTCCTGTAGTTGGACCCGCGCCTGTGCGATTGCCGGAGCCTCTTCCACTCATTCCAGGTCCGGGGGGAACGTGGAGCCCTTCCGCGCTACCAGAGGAGCTGCAAGCCTCTTCAAGTCCCGCGCCAGCACCATCCGGTAGACTTGCAAACCCTAACTCACAAAAATCTCTCCCCACTGATTATCAATTGTTTCAACTCTTCGATCAGCCATGTCTTTTCCATATGAGCTCCCTTGATTTGGATTTTGTGAGGCCCTAACTAACTCTCTTCCACAACTTCTCATCACAAAAATCTCTTCCCACTGATTATCAATTGTTTCAACTCTTCAATCAGCCATGTCATTTCCATAGCCTACCTCCAGGGAGTTAGGACTAGTTGTGGTAGCTGCAGATTGGTTCTAAGCACTACAGTTACAACGCATAAGGTATTTTCCTATGCACACAATCTTCTAAGTGTATTCCAATTCTTTGTAAACAACTCCTTCTCATCTCTTTTTATTCTGAACTCTGCATAGTTTACTCCTCAAATAAGACTACTAATGTGTGACATGTGTCGTAGGCTATGCTAGATAGAATACTCCATGGGCTCGCCATGTCATGTAGTGGGGTGCATGTTACCACCTCGTCGCTTCGCAACTCGTAGATAGCATGCACCCGCTACATGCCATAGAAGAGTCCATCGCTACATGCCATAGAAGAGTCCATCGCTACATGCCATAGAAGAGTCCATTGCTACATGCCATAGAAGAGTCCATCGCTACATGCCATAGAAGAGTCCATCGCTACATGCCATAGAAGAGTCCATTGCTACATGCCATAGAAGAGTCCATCGCTACATGCCATAGAAGAGTCCATAGAGTACTCTATCTACTGTAGTACATATGAGCCTCCCTGTTTTGGATTTTGTGGGGTTCCATCTGGTAGACTTGCAGGTCCTAACTCTTTTCTCCAACTCCTCATCACAAATATCTCTCCCCACTAACCATCAATTGTTTCAACTCTTCGATCAGCCATGCCTTTTCCATATGAGCTCCCTTGTTTTGGATTTTGTGAGGCTCGACTTGTCAAATTTCATATGTGAATTATGTGCAGTTGTGTTCGATTACAGCGACGGACCGAATGGACCCGAGCATTGGGGTGAGCTGAACGCCGACTGGGAGCTCTGCAAGTCAGGCTTGTACCAATCACCCCTCACCATCACTCCTTGGCTCATTGTCACCGACAGCAGTTTGGGCAACCTCAAGGCCAATTACACTGCAGACCCTGTCAATGTGACCATTTCGCATGATGGCCATGACCTCAAGGTGAATCTGCATTGACAAACCATTAGAACTCTGCATTTCAATCTCTCTTTTGTTTGGAGGTACTTAACAGTTTGCATGATTCCAGTTTCAAGAAAAATCAGGAGGTTTAGCAAAGGCTCAGTGGGGTGGTTCAGTGCAAGTTTGGAAGAGGGGTTGATTTTTTTACTATGTTAGAGCATCCGCACCCTTCTCCCTTCAATTCACCTCTTTACCCCTATCATCACATTCAAAATCTGGTGTCACAAGTTATCGTCTCCACACCCTTGAACCGCTATGTGTCCCTCTATATGATCCGTGAACCAATCACAATCGCTATACATGGGATATGATTATTGTCCATTAATCTAGGATATTGAGCCCTTCCTTAAACTAGCTATAGAGGGACATATTCAGATATTATTGTATCGTGCTCAGAGCATCCGCACCATGCCTCCCTACCCAACGCTCACTAAATGACGTGTGGAGGCTCTTCAACACAACTGGGACTCGCTACAAATTGGCTCCCTCACCATGGCTCTGCAAATTGAGGATGAAAGCGCCTGTATAGCCAGGATTCAAGGGTTGACACGGCCACGATCGCAGACAATGACGAATGACGATGGCAGACAACAACTAAAAAAACCAAAATCTAATCCGGAATCACAAATAGACCACAATCTCCCAAAAAAAATCTGGCAATTGGGCGCGCTTAAGAAACTCACTTACTTTGGACAATGGCGAGACAGGAGCAAAATTTGAAGAGGCCGCGGCTGAAAGAGCCGTTGCCCAAGCGCCGGTGGGGGGCCGTTCATGCCCAGACCTGCCAAAATCGAGCGCGGCCGGGTATAGGGAGGCACGGTGCGGATGCTCTCATATTCCACGGCTCTCTCACCCGCCCTAAATTTTCAGCATTAAATTCAAGCACTTTTCATCCAATCTCTTGCTTTCAGAAAAGGGGGCGGATGCTCTTAGGTCACGGCTAAAATTGACTCTAGCCTCAGGCTAATTTGATATCACTTTCAATTGACCACACTAAAATCACAATCAACTGCAAAATTAAATTCATTAGAGTGGTCTTGAAATCCATTTTGAAATATTCATTCTCTGGAGTTCAGACCTCCACCCTAGCACCATATATAATATGAAGTTGGGTCAAACAGACATTTTATTCACATTGGCGTCAAAAGGAGACCAGAGTTCTTACTACACTAAATAGGTAGATTAGTGTTAGATACACTAATTTACATAAACTTGTTGTAAGTTTTTACTGTTGACCAATTCTTTTATCCTCTATATTGGTCAAGATGGGGATCTTTCAATAGTATTGGAATCAATGTCTTTGGTTAATTTTTTTGTCGAGAGTAAAAATCTATAATATTTTCAAATCTTATAATTATCTAACACTAATCTACCTATTTAGTGTAGTGAAGGTGTCATAAGTATTTTTTTTTGCAACAGGTGGACTTGCCATCCAGTGCTGGAGTGTTGACAATATACAACATCACATATCGACCTGTATCATTCCACTTTCATAGGCCGAGTGAACATCGCATTTTGAATTATAGGTACCAACAATAATCTTATGTTAAGTTTCTTTGTACCAGTATCATAACGTTCTTTAGAAGGGTATTGTCGTAACCGAGGCATTTAAAGGATTTGCATATATAGTGCCTTGGAATCACAAGCATTTTGGAGAATCTATAATAACTTCAATTGGGCTAAACAAAGAGGGTTGGAAAGTTGAAATTTTTTATTAGTAGTTTACACTATAGCGGCACTATAGAGAAAGGTGTGGTCCAGTAAGGGTTGAAGAGCATCGTGATTGATTATAATTCTCTCCTCTTAAATCTAAAAATGCATGCATTCCGTAGTTTACTAGCAAGTTCAGAGGCCTCCTAAGTAATATTTAATTAATTCTAAAATTAAATTTAGGCAAATGAAATTTCTTTGAAATCCATCTTTTTCCCTTACAAAAATTTTGTTTTTTGAAAAATAATTTCTCAAAATATTAGGCATCTATTTTTAGAAATTTTTGCCAAACTTACTAGTAAACTACGGTAATCATAGCAAAACAAATCAATCAACTTGTATAAATATTAATCCCGAAAAGACCAAGGGCTCTTGACTTCATGATTGATAGCATTGTAAAACAATATTAATGTTTAAATGGGCCCAAATCTTATATATCGTTACAATTGGAGAAATAAAATTGCATCTGTTGGTCAATAAACAAATAAAGTACCATCCAAAAAGAAGTTCCCATATAACCTCAAAGCAACTAAAAAATATAAGAGGCCAATTTAGATGTGTTGGTCGTTAATCTTTAAAGGTCCCATAGGGATAGTAGATGCGATGACATATATTTGGCATTTGTTGTAAGTAAGAAGCTTCAAATTGGGACCCCAGTACCTCATTAGAACCATGGCAGCATGAATTTCAACTTCACTTTTGATTTTAGACCATTGGAGGTGAAGAATTGTTCTATGTAAAATAAAATATCAATGTACAATATTGGTCAAAATAGGCTCTTTGGACCTTCAAGGGTTAACCCTTTAGCACGCCGGCGTCCAGAATCTGGACGCCGGATGAATTTGAGCAGCTCGATTTCTGTAGGTACCGGATGTTTTTCATCCAATTTTTTTTTTCCATTCTTGTGCTAGTTGAATACCATTTGTAAGGTATGGATCTTCCAAATAAGATAATGTGAATTTTTGAAATATTACAAAAGTGATTAATGTCAAGTTTCAATCTTAGTTCAAAAAGAAAGACCTTAAATATGATTTTCCATAGTAAGTAGAATCAAAAAATGGAAACCATACCATCTCGTAGTGCATGTCATTCTAATTTCATTACAATATTTTTAAAAAAATTTGTGTTAATTTTGGATTTTTAATTAAATTTCATTAGAAAACCTTGCAAAATTACTTTAAAAATATTAATAATAAATATGATGAATCCAACCGTACGGATATTATCTACACATTGACATTTACAACTTTGTTTTGTACATCAACTCCATTTCCGTTTTTCATCAACCATTTTATAACAAATCTTTGAAAACAGTGTTGAATCGGGACGTTAAAGGGTTAATTAGTCATTGGTTATTGAATGGGCTTTCAGTTTTCCTTTGGAGCTTCATTTAGTGCACAAATCAGAAGAAGGCAGGATTGCCATTGTGGCTTGGCTCTTCGTCCCCGGCTCAACAAATAATACATTCTTAGCGCAGGTGATTTCCCCTTATCTCATCTGCATTGTATAAGTTCTGTACAACTACTGTAGATTTCACCCCTAAACGTCCCAGGCCAACTTCCAGCGTCCAGAAACTGGATCAAATAGATTAAAAGCCTTGTAATTTTCTCATATAATCTCGGATGACTTTCATTCAAATCACCTTTGCCTATTAAATTCTCTACCAATTAAAATAAATCTCTTGTGATGAAGAGATGTTGATAATATTGGAGAGGCCTGCAAATGCAAGTATGTCAAAAAATTTGGGTAGATTTTTTGCTTGCAATGACTCTCTCATGTACACTTCATGTACATCTGTGTCATGCTAATATCTATATTTGAGGCTAGCATCTACTTGTGTTCAAAGGGTTGGTATATTTAGAGATTAAAGATTACGAATTAGATAGTGGTGTGCTACAATTACACCCTCTGAGATTGTAAAGTGACGAAGTTGTAGCAAAAACCCACTGCAAACCATCATTCAATACACTTTGTTAGCATATCGCTTACAAACACAATCACTATATTATGACTTTCAACTTCACTTTCATTAAAATTGCATGAGACATAATTATGATTATGAATTTGGATTGTGGATTTCATGAGATTGGCAATTGCCAATATTTTTACTGTCATGGGACTAATTTGGATAGTACATACGAGAATTAGTCCAAGGATTTGGAAAAAAAATTGGACTACGAGTAATCGTGACTCTTAGACTAAAGATGATAATGAGTATGGTACTATGTATCATGTTGTATCAAACTTGTACCATATAATTGTAATACAACGTCCTTCACCAACCAACCCAAGAACCATGGCTTGGTGATCACCAACAAAAAAAATTCCAAATCATATCCTAACTAGATTTAACCACTCATTTAAGGTTATTGTTTGTTACTAGTATTGGATATTGGTCACTTAAGTGTTTATTCTCAGAAGGGGAGAGTAGTTTTGCACGAATGACCCTTTGCTCAAGGGACAAAGTTTATTCATTGTCAAAACGAACAGACACTTTATTCATGCCAGTCTCGAAAGAGGGGCAAAGTTTCTATCTATCTACCATGTTGTATTGGGGTTGATTTGCAGTTCTTTGATGAGCTGCCCACACACAAGAACCCCTATTCAAGCCTGAAAATCCCGCCCATCAAGTTACCACACTTGGAGCCCAACTATGGCCGATACCGAGGCTCGCTCACTACCCCACCGTGCTCTGAAACGGTCATCTGGACCCTCATGTTGTGGAATGTAAGTTCGACCTAATTTCTATACTCTTCTATGTCAATAATACACTACGCTAAATAGTGCAATTAAGTTGCATGAAAATTTAGGTTGCCTTACCTCAAGAAAGTAACTTCACGAGCCATCAAAGTCAATAGATATTTCCATTTGTGTACATGGAGGTTCACAAGTCCCAATTACAATAACATCTGATTTAAAAGTTGTGCATTCTTGTACAATAATTATAATAAATATTTATATAATGTCAAATGTTGAGAAATTAGTGAGAGAACCTAATTGCATTATGCAGTTCAGTAGAAATCCTGAGAGTATAGAGTAAAGAAAAGACCTATGAAAAGACCCCGCATGACAAATTAGATCAGTTGGAGGTCTTTTTGGACACGCTTCTCTAGTTAAAGCGGGAAACACTTCTAAATAATAAATCATGAGTTGCAATATACGTCACTACATGCAGTTGACACAAGTTAAATGGTGCAATTCTTTTGGTTCTTTACACAAGATAAATAAATCCATTCTATGATCCCACCAATGTAATGCAACTGACCCTTGAATTTGTACAATTGCTTTACATTGGTAAAGTCACTCAATGGAGTGAATTTATCCTACAAGTAATTTTATCCTTCTTTCACTTTCTTTTTTACTTTTGATTTTTTCAATTTAAACGTTTCTTTTTTTCTTTTTTAACTATTGATGAAACATGATTGAACAAGATTCAACCATTGAGATTATGTCTAGTTACATTGAAATACATCTTTGTTGAAATTTAAGATTAAAATGTAACATCTCTGAATTGGCGTGTTGTTTCTCATAAGAAGACTCGAATTTGATGTTTCAGTGATTGAGTACAGTCAAATTGGATACACTTTACAATACTCGGCAACAAGTCCTGTAACCTTTAGCATTTTCCTTTCATACACTACTTGCATTAGGGGTAGTCACACCTTTTCCGAGACGTTTGATTCTTTCAAGATTGAAAACCTTGGGAGAGAAACATGGAGCCAATCGTGACCATTCTCCATGAAGATTGAAGGTGTGACTCCCCTGAAGGCCGAGTAAAGAATGGGAATGGACAAGGCTTCTCAATCTTCTTCACGCCCATTCTTCATCTTTAGAGGAGAAGATTGAAACTTCTCAATCTTTGTAGAATAGGTCCTTCACAATTCAAAGAGAAAGTATCACATACGCATTCTCTAAAGATTAAGAATGGGAAGAAAGAGATGTGACACCCCCTATTGTAACCAACAATAAGTCTTGTAACCCTTGCATTCTCTGTCACTTACACCAATCTTGCTTGAACCACTATCGAAACTAAAAGGTCACAACCATATGTTCCTGAAAACAAGCAGGGTTACAAGACTTATTGTAAGGTACTAGTGGGACCCGTGCCGTTGAGCACATTGAGCTTCAGTTGTCTCCTAGACGGATTCCAATGCGGAACGGTCGAGTGAGACAAACCATGCTGTATTGTATAATAGATTGTACATCAGAACTGCACAATCTTATGTCTGTGGACATTGTTACTTATGTTGGGTGATTCTTTTGCAATGCTTAATTAGAATTACCTAACAAAAGGAACCTAAGAAACATCATGAAAATTAAACTCCTTGCATCAAGTGAAATTGAGAAAATATATGTTGGGTTGGGATGACAGTTTCCTTCGGTTTCAGATTACCAGCTTAAACAGCTCAAAGCTGCAATGCCGGTGTGTTCACTTACCCACTTTCTTGACCCTTAACTCCTCATGCATGCAACAACCTCAATGTGCTCTATTGTTTTTCACTACCACATTTGTATAGGAAATTTCTTCACCATCTTCCATACAAGGAAATTTTTTGAAAATTTTACAACAACATATCTTGTAGTTCGTATAAGGCTGACAAAACAATTGGCTCCATAGGACACATTATGCTACAGTAAACGCCACATGTATGCAAATGTACTTCCATGTATGCGCAGCATATGAACAATGGCAACCTGCTTTAGGGATTAAAGGACCAAGAAGCTATGCTTTTGGTCATGCCATGCTGATTTTTGTCATTGATTTTTCTGCCCTTTGAGCTGAGCTTTGTCTATGATGCAGAGAAAGAATGCTAGGCCTTCGTTTCCAAGCAATGGAAGGAAGTTTCACATCAATCATACACCGGATTGGACATTGATGGAACAGGCTTTCAAGGATAAATAAGTCCTTGAACACAAAAAAACCTTCTGGACTTCCATAAACCCCAATAATTAACACACAAAAGTAGAAATAGCGCCAGATTACACTAGAAAAAACTTCATTGCATATGGTTCTAGTAGTGCACACGAACACAAAGATGGCCTTTCATTGGTTGAGATTTTGCTAGTAATTGTGTACAATGATCAGTACCGTAGTATCATAGCTGGATCGCCAAAAAAAAAAAAAAAATGAAAAAAAGAAAAAAAAAATCAGAAATAATGAGGACAAAAAACGAAAATAGAATAAATTATTTTTAACTATATTTTTCTATTTTTAAGCTAATTTTGGACCATTTTGGGCCACTTTTTATCATCTTTTGCTCAATAATGAAAATTAAGAAATTCATTTTTTGAGAAAGGAACGTTATTTTTCAAAAAATATTGAATATTTGTTTGTGGGGCAGCGACCCAGCTATGATACTACGATGATCAATGTATTCATGGAATATTGTCAGAATGTCTCACTATTAATTAAAAGTGAGCACTATGCAATAAAACCAAGTTACAATCTTAATTTTGAATATTATATAGATTTCCCCAAAACACTAGGTTCGAAATGAAGGTTGAAATCTTTTCTTCTCAAATTAATTTTTCAAATTTTTGATTATTTCTTGATTTATATATATGTGTGTGTGTGTATGTATGTATGTATGTATGTATGTATGCAACAACAACAATTGCAACACACACAACCTCGCATTAGACTACAATATATTGGCATTATGAGTGAGAAATGACTTATCCATGTACGGTTTAGGACAAAAATTTATACGTTAAAAAACGAAAGGAGTCAATACATTAATCGAGATCAGAATACATACACAAGAAACACCACACAATACATGTGTTGTATTTGTAAGTATTTATTGTATTTTCAAATTTTTGCAATATTTTCAAAAAAATCATAGGTATTTTGATAGTTGCACATCTCCAAATTGAGATTTTCATCTTTTAGAAGATGTGTATCATAAATCTTCAACTTTGAACTTCGCAATTCAAAATTCAAATTTTCACAGATTTTTATGTTATTCGCATTTTCGACACTCGAATGACCAGAATGTGGTGAGCTCAATACTAAAGGATTAAGTAAAATTCAAGATTTTCCTTGAACCGTTGTAAGCTAGGATGGATGAATGTTTTGCAACAGCTTTTCTGTCGCAAAACTTTCAAAATTACTCATAAAGAATGCCAACATCAGTTTCAACATTTTGCTAAGAATTCGCCTAAAATTTCGGGCACATTCAAATAATTATTAGGCACCTTTTTTCCCACCATGAGGGTAGACAACGGAAGTAATGTCTTGAAAAAAATTGCATAGGCATTTAGTTTTGAGTGACATCTAAAATGACTTTGAGATTGAGTATTTGTGGGAGTCAACTTTGAAATTCAATTAATAAAAAACAAATTTGATTTTTGAGTTAATTTTTTTTTTAATTTACATTATCCAATATGTTGTATAATATTATGTACAACTTTTAAATTTCAAATTTCAAATTTTATAGTATGAATACAATACGATTTTCTAAATAATAAACATCATGAAACATACATTAGTTGGTGTTGTGAATCATTGTATGAAGAGGCGTTCTGCCATAGGACATCAATTAATCCTTACTATTTGAGTAAACCGAAAAGAAGCCCATCTAATCTCTCGTTTTGCTCTACTTTTAACCTCTTTCTTGAGCTATACTTGGGTTGAATAGTGCCATGTCATAGATTGTTTTCTAGGACTAATTTTTGGTCTATTTATAATCATGAACTAGTTTTTGCTCTAATTGTATTTCAACATGAGTTCAAGAGGAATTCAACACAAGTTTGCTAAGTTAAAGCTTTCCTCTTTGAATTGACTTTTTGGTTAACTCTATTGCTTACAAACAACAATTGATTTTTACGTTGTGTATTTTATTACAATGTCTAATATTAATTTTGTATAAAAATACAATTTTTATGGAAAAAAAAAAAAAAAAAGTGTTTAGAAAGAAAAAAATCATCCAGCATACACAATATAGTTAGCCACTATAAAGAGGCACTTTGCTATTGCATATCAATTACTCTGGAGAGCAGTCAAAAAACAATTTGGCGAATTTTCACCAAAATCTTATTTTTGGTTTTGGGAGTGGCTACTTTAACACTACAAAAATGGGCAAAAAAGTGTATGAAATTGTCAAAATATTCTCAAAATTATAATAAAAATGTCACTTTTTGGATGAAAGTTCCTTACACCAGTAATAAATATTTTATGGATGAGCATATCTATATACCGGTAGATGATTCTATTCATTTTTCCCTTACTTGGTTACATTCCAAGGTGTTTGAACCTCATATTTTTATAGCATTTTTTTAGCAAGTCCTATGTGGTCTTCTTTTAGTTCAAAATTATTTGTATTTTGACCAAGACATACTCAATGTTCTTCACGGATTCTTGTGTCCCCAAATTTGACCCTATTTGAATTATATTTTTCACAATATGATCAATTGAATTTGTCATTTAGATACCATGCCCCCCAAAAAAAAATTAAATAAAATCCTTGGACTTGACTTTTCAGAAGTTGTTGCATGGACTGTAAACTTCAAATTCTGATGGAGTCCATAAGTTATTTTTGATAATACAGTACCCTGATTGATATTTTGGACACATACAACAATCGTCACACTAATTTCAGTACATACGTATCAAACCATAGTACCATAGTTTGGTTACGAAAAAATAATTCATAAAATTAAAAAAGTAAAAATTTTGGAAATTATGATGGCAAAAAAACAAACATGGAATAAATTATTTCTAACTGTATTTTGCTATTTCTAAGCTATTCTGGGCCATTTTTAATCATTTTTTTTGGCTCAAAAAACAAAAATCAAGAAATTCATTTTTTGAAGAAAGACCCTTATTGTTCAAGACATGTTAAAATGTTTGTTCGTGGACTGGAGACCTAGCTATGGTACTTTCGTACCGCTATAAGAATTCTCAAATCGGTCCGAGATGACCCTAAACTACCAAGGTGACGGTGGTAAGGTACCCAAACCGAATGGAGAGGTTGGCGGTTCGAGTCCCGGCTGTGAAATTGGCTTGCCACTAGATTGGAAAATTTGCCGCGGGTTGCAAAAAAAAATGCAATTCGTGTGTTTCAAAAAAATAAAAATAAAAATGAAAATTCTCAAATACTCTCAATTACTATGACTCACACTTTTGTTCTAAAGCTACAATTGCTGCGAGAATACAGAATTACTGTGACTCATACTAATGGCAATAACCGGTGTAGCCTATTGGTCCGTCACACGAGAACCTTGTTCCAGTGAAGGTCGCAGCACATTGCTTGTGAACCAAAATAATAATAATGATAACAATAATCATTCTACAGTAGTACCTACAATGACAAAAAGTAGACCAGATAAGAATGCGCCGACATTTATATCCTGGCCGGTTGCTTGTCCTTTGAGCACATCGTCAGGACACTGGAAAAAGCTCACCTATCATAACTTACAATGACATCAAAGAGCAGCTCTCACTTTTGTCATATCTTTCACCGTCCGCAATCCAGTACAGTTCTCGGTACCTACACAAGAGGAAAGGAAAGCCAGGAAGAAAAAAGAAGAAAAAGAAAAAAAGAAAAGTCAATTCCGTCTCGGGTTGACCTTTCACAAAAGTCCAGTTTACTAAAATGCTTGTCCACCCAACTTCTAGATTTCTCAAATCTTCAAGTTGAGTACATAGTGGTCAATTGAACATGCATTTTAGTAGGTTGGACTTTGTGACAAATCATCACATATTCCTTCTTCCACTCGACCATTTCTGTTCTAAAATCCATAGGAGGTATACACTTATACAACATGATTGAAAGGGTTTAAATATTTGATTACCGTAGAAGGTGTTCTATTTCATCTTTACTAGTACTAAAATGTAGTTTTTACTTGAGTAGAAAGGAAGTGAGATGAAACATATTAACCCCTAAATGTCTTAACATGCAAAAATTGGATCATGAACATATTCAAAGCCTTGCAACTTTCTCATACAATCTCAAATGACTTTCATCCAAGTCACTTTTGTATGCCTATTAAACTCTACCAATTACAATAAATCTCTTGTGATGGGGAGGTGTTGATAATATTGGAGAGGCCTCTAATTGCAAGTATGTCAATTTTTTTGGGTAGATTTTGGGCTTGCGATGGTCCTTTCATGTACACCTCATCTACATGTAAACCATGCTAATATCTATTTTTGAGGCTAGAATCTACTTGTGTTCAAAAGGCCAGTACGTTCAAAGGTTAATTGCTGTTCATAAACAACACACTATTACAAGAGAGGGAAAAAGAGTATCCTTTCAAACATTGTCTCACACTAACTTCCGAAGTTCAATTTAGCTTTATGAATCATATTTGGTATGTTCAATTGAGTGACATGTTTAGGACGGCTTTCCATGTAGAGCCTAAACCCGCAAGGTTGATGTCATGCAAAGCATCTTAACCCAAAATTCAAAGTCTTTCATTAATATTTCTACCATCTGACACTACATATTTGGTGTAGCAGGCCCTTTTGAATAGCATTTCAGCTATTACCGGTCTTGTAATCAATGCAAGACCAAAACACCTACATATCAACCTGAATGACTAAGGTAGAGGGTCATATTTCTGACCGGGTTGTATTTCCGACCCCTACTGGTTGAGGGATGGGTGTCAGAAACCAGCCACCATGGTTTCAGAGAGTGTCCAAGAGTGTTCTAATTTCGTCCATGCTTGAAAAAATCAAGAGCTTTTGATTGGTTCTGATTGGTGTAGAAGCACTCTATTTTCAGAATCCAACCTCTCATGAAAACCATGACTCTATGAGCAGTTAATGGTCACTCTAAGCTTTCAGACTTAAAAAATCATAGAAAATTGTAGAAATGCTCAAAAAATGTTTTTTTTTTGGGGATGCCTTTGCAATAGCTTTGCAGAGCATCCAAAAATTATAAAAAAATTCTTTCACAAGTCTAAGTATGCAAACCTGAAATTCAGTCGAGAATTGGTCCCACTACCTTATCAATGCATCAACCTTTCTGTTGATATGACATCACACATGCAGGTTCAGGCTCTACATAGAAAGCGTTCCTTAGAAAGAAAATTGCAGAACACTATTGCACTCCTAGCAAGTCTCCAGAAGAGGAAGAAAGGTATTCAAAAAGTAGGAAAGGTCAGCCACTTCTGCTCATGCCGGTTGTGTGATAAGGACCTTGAGTGGGTCTCAACCAATGTAGGCACGACCTAAGTGAGTCTCAACCAATGTAAGAAGGACACGTGACAAAAAATGATTATTCTTTGTTGAAATAGAGAGCCCTCTATGGTGTTACAGTTTGAATGTGTGACAAGTGTGCAAGACAATGACTGTGTGCCAAGTGTGCATGATATTTCAGAAACTTCTTTGTAGTGGACATCATAGTAAAGAGGTCTAAGTATTGAATTCTCAAAAGAAAATTGCAAGTACAAAAGGGAATGCAGTCGAACTCCTTTCATTATGTATCAATTTGTGCAAAATTGAGCTACTTACAACTGCTCCATCAAAAAATTTATGATAAAATTGTCCCTAAAGGGCAATCGTTATGATCACCTTTCTGTGTAAAGTGGACAACAGGATTGGACCGCTGTCTCCATTGGAATTCAATATAAACACAGGGAACATAGTATACTAATTAATTTCCTTGTACCCCATTCAATAGTGAAGCCTTTCTTCTTGACCCTGCTCTCACGTAGTCTCCATTTCCAATTCATGAGAAAATGTCTGCTAGCAAGGGATTCAGAAGGAACAGAGTCTGACTTGAAAAGAAATGCTCAACTGGTTAGAAGGGTCTTGAAAACAGACTTTGATTCTCCTCCTTGCCATATGCTGGTGGCTTTGGTGGTGGCCCTCTTGCAGGAAGATATCAAATGAGTCCAGAAAATTCTCCATAGAAACCGTCAAAGAATGGACCTCAGCAAGTGAATTAATTGCGGCTTCGGAAGCTCCAAGTCTTGGTCTTCCACCAACCTGTCAGTTGAACATGGAAACCTCCATCAGAAGAGAATAACATCTCAAAAAATAAAAGATTGATGTTAACCCCTAAAGGACCAAGGATGCATGATTTTAAAATGAAAATTGATAATATTGTAAAAAATACAATTCAGATGAGACTGAATTTTATATCACTGGAAATAGTGAAGAGCAGTGCATATGTTGGTCAAAAAACAAACAAATTTGCACAAAAGGAAGTCCACATGAAACCTACTCAAAACTGCTAAGGAGGTCCCATTTGGGTTCTTGGTTTTTTAGGAGTAAATGTTGATAGAAGTTTTGGAGATGAAGGCCAAATGCTGAGGTAATGGACTACATAACTAACGAGCAGCGAGGAGGTTATGGGATATAATGTTGTCAAGTTTCAATCTACAATGTCGCTTTTGTTGATCAAAGGGCTCAAAGAGAGAAGGGTTACAGGTTCCAACCCTCTTACGGCTAGCTAATGAGAGAGTTGCCTTGAAACTTGAAGTTGAAAGTATGATACAAAACAGCATGAAATGCAAAAAAGCAGCTTTCCTGTGGCTCACTTTTCAAGTACGGGCCTATTCAAACTTCCTCACATACACAAATAATACAAGGCACTAGATTGATGTTAATTTAATCTAATGGTGGAGGACTTTTGAGATGAAAACACGCAGTCACAAAGCAGAAAGAAATCATGCACCTGCAACAGTAGACAGGCAGATTGTTGTTCTTTGAGATGAGCTCCAGCCGCAAGCTGAATCACGTCATGCACAAGAGATACTGTGTGTAATTGTGTGTGTGTCACGACTCCCAAGGCTCGCCGATGATGTTGCCAGTGGCCATGGCTGTGGGTGGGACAGCCGGGATGGACCTGCGCAGGAGCAGCATGCATTTCCAGTGCCGAAGCCGTTCGCAAATCTCAGAGAATTCGGGGCGCTCGTTCGGGTTGCTGGCCCAGCACTTGGTGAGATACTTGGCAATGTACGGTGGGCAGTGCGGGGGGAGCTCCGGGCGCTCTCCCGCGCACACACTTTGGTAGACTTGCGCGAGCGGGACGCCTTGGAACGGCACCTCGCCCGTGAGAACCTCGTAGCACGTCATGGCGAAGCTGTAGACGTCCGCAGGCCACGTGTACTTGCTGATCATTTCCTCGTCGCGGAAAACCTCCGGGGCTCGCCACCGGCAGGCGTCGGTTTGGAACGAGCTCGCCTGCAGCATCTCCAGCTTGAACTTCGCCAGACCCACGTCCGCCAGCTTCACATGGAAGTACTCCCAGCACGGCGCCGACTCCTCCCCGGCCTCGCAGAGCGTGATCAGCACTTTGCGCGCCCGGACGTCGCGGTGCATCACTTTGCAATCCTTCAAGTACTGCAGCGCCTCCGCGATCTGCAACATGATGTCCACCGACTGCAGGAGCGAGAACGGCGGCGAGCTATCCTGAAAGTTCATGCTGCGAAGCTCAATGAGCGTGCGGAGGTCGCGCCCCACAACCTCCATCACGAACATCGCCGCGCGCCGCTTCTGGTTGTACGCGCATCCAATCAGCTTCACAATGTTGGGGTGCTGCACGCCGGCCACCTTGGCGGCCTCGGACTCCAGCGCCTCGGGATCGATGCCCCCGGTCAACACCTTCACCGCCACGGGCTCCCCGAACCACTTGCACTTCAACACCACCCCGAAGCTCCCCTGCCCGATCGTGTCGTAAAGCTCCAGCTGGTACTGATCGATCCAGAACGAATCCGGGGCGAGGCTTGGCGACGGCTCCGGTCCTTCCAGCTTCAAAATCAGCACCTCGAACACGTACCGATCGGGCTCCTCTTCGATGGGGTTGTACCATGTCGCGTTCACGATGTAGCGCAGAGTCAAGCACATGATCTTCTTGTCTTGCGCTTCGCGCTCCTCATCCGCTTTCAACGAGTACAGATGCGTGTACCGGATGTGGCGCTCCTCGGTGGCCCAGTGGCTGAACGCTGAGCTCAGGAGCGCCGTGGTGTGCATGGCGGGGCCGTTGCGCCAGATGTGAAATGCAAACTCCACCACGTTGAGGCTCCACACGAACTCCCGGATGTTGAACGCAAATGGGGACATGGACCGCAGGCGCGGGAAGTCCGGGCCGATGCACGGGAGCGTGAGCGCCATGCGCCACCAGTCGGGGCGGCAGCACTGCGTGACCAGCATCTCCCCGTCGTGCATGACATGCCGCAGCTGCACGAGCGAGTCGATGCAGTACGACATAGCCTCCGAGCCAATTCGGAAGCTCTGCTCGAACGCCCAGTTCGGGTGCTCCACGGCGCGCATGATCTTTGTCTGGTAACGCTGGAAATTCTCCTCCGCCATGAAGTAGCACTTGGTGAGATGCAACACTTGCGAGTGGTAAATCGTCACCTGCAGGAACAATTTCACACATTCTAAACCCCAATACTTTCATTTGTCTTCTTACAATATCCATCTTGTAAACGCAATCACAAGATTCAGCAATTTCCTCCATCTGACAATCGCATTCACTGTTTACAAAAGTAGCAAAATTATTGAACTCGTACTCTCTCAAGGGCCAATTCTCCTGTAAAGCAGGGCAAAAAAAACGGATTGAACACGTCCAGTAAATTGAAAACAGGTACACTTGGTTCAGATTCTTCAATCACATGTGTACACAACATCAGATACTAGATGATTTTAGACATTTTAAACCCCAATGTTTTCATTTGTCTTCTTATAATACTCATCTCCTACATGCAATCAAAAGACACAGCAAGGGAAAAACAAATCTGTTGTCTCCGTCTGACAATTGCATTCACTGTTTACAAAAGTAGGGAATTTATTGAACTCATACTCTCAGGGACCAATTCTCCTGTAAAGCAGGCCAAAAAAACAGATTGAACACGTCCAGTCAAAGCTCATTTGTGTCGAGCCAACATGACGTAGTTCAAATTCTTTAATCACATGTGTACACAACATCAGATACTAAGAGGCAAGTTCCATGGGTGAATTATTGCACTAAAAGACAAGCTTTTAGGGACTTCGGGGGACCAAGTTCCACATTTCATGTGAGCTTTTGAGAAAAAAAAATGGTGGAGAAGTTGACATGAAGTATGAAAGATTTCAAGCCCAAAGATTTCATGGCAACTTCTCCCTAACCAATCAAATTTGTTCATGTTTCACCTAAAAACAAGTCCATGGAACATGCACAACTTCATCGCCGGGTATGAGACAAACCCAAGTTCCATTTTCCCCCTCCTCTTGCCTACTTCCATGGACAACTTCTCAATCCCATGGAACTTGGCTCTTAGCTCAGATCCTTCAATCACAGGGAACCTTGACCGATTCACTGCCAATAAGTAAATGGTACAAAAATGATGGTGAATTCGTAGTGAACACATGCTAAATTGAGCAACCACTTCAACTTAGCAAGTGTTCACCACGAATTCACCATCATTCTTGTACCATTTACTACCTGGTGAATGTGTCAAGGTGCCCTGTCACAGGGCACCTTGACACATTCACCAGGTAGCAAATGGAATAAAAATGATGGTGAATTCGTGGTGAACACTTGCTAAGTTGAAGTGGTTGCTCAATTTAGCATGTGTTCACTACGAATTCACCATCATTTTTGTACCATTTACTTGGCAGTGAATCAGTCAAGGTTCCCTGTGTGTGAATCATATGTATACACAACATCAGATATTCCATGTAGATACTAAAGAGAGTGACAAAAAAGGGAGTTGAGAATGTCACCTGGTTCTGCGCGTTTTTCAAGCGGCTGCACAAGAATAGGCAATCGTTCATGGCCGCGTAGAGTTTGTGCACCCACTCGCGCTCCAGGTTTTGCATAGCCTCCAAGCGAGCCGGGGGACGAAGCAGCTGCAAGTCGCGCTCCGAGTTCAGCCAGGAATTCTCCGACTGCTCGTCCTCCAGATCCTCCTCCTCCATGGGCTCCTCCGTGTACGCATCGTAGTCATCGCCATCGAATCCGAACGGGTCTTCTTCTTCGTCTTCTTCCCTGTTGTTCGCCGTGGCTACATTATTCTCCGAGCCGTCAGCTCGATTCTCCACGCAGTTGCTCACTGAATACTGCCGGCTGTAGATCTCACTCTTCAGAATCCCTCGCAACATCTTGGAGTCGTCCAACAGATGCAGTCCGTAATCCAGAATCCCACACGCTGTCGTCATCGTGTCCAGTAGCCTCGGGTTTAGTTTGCTCGAAACTCAACTATCTTTACAGTCGGTGATGATCATGCTTCCTTTTCTTTCCGTAACCTAATTTTTCTTGCACCTGTTTCTAATATACAAACCCCAACGGTTTCGATTGATCTGTCATGCTTGGGGTAAGCAGATGCTCACCCCGTTTTATTCATCAAGCTCTGCGTTTCGTCATGAGCGTAGAATCAACCCTAGCGACTCCGAGGTGACTGAATATCCATTCCACTGCCAGAAAGAAACCACGGCACTTTCGAAGTTAGTGTCTGGATCGGGTGCGTCGCTTTCAAGGGTTAAGCTAATTGATTGTAGAAGAACAATCAACACACACTAGAGAAAAAGAGAGAAACCTAATCAATCGTTGCGATGTCTAAGACAATGTCCAGATCCATCCTCCTGAAGACCTAATTGTTGATCAAACGTGGTGAAAGAGTGACCATGTCTAACCTCACTCACACGTTCAAGCTCAAAACGGCACTACAACAGATCCATCGCGCAAAGAACACACAAACACCGGTCACACTCAGAGTAGAAAGCTTGATGAACCAGAAACGGGACAATGAAACACTCCAGAAATGGCTGATCATTCTCCGGTGTTCAATGCAAACCCTGCCACAACAGATCTAGTATTCGATCCTACAGATTCGCGACACGCAAGATGGCCGCATCAACAAACAGGGCAACTAGATGACCTAGCGAGATCGAAATTCCTCCTTCGATCCATTCAAGCCCATTTCGATTCTCTTTGAATTACGAGCATCTCTCCAATTTCAACCAGAACTTTGGGTTTCGAGACAATCACGATTTTCGCTACAGATCGATCAATCAATCGGCTTACGTTCGGGATTGCTGATCCGTGATCCATCACCTCTAGAACGAAAGCTCCATTGTCTGAGTAAGACTAACAATTAAGAATCTCTCGCTCGCTATCTCTCGCTTGCTCCTTCCGTCAGCTAGCCGCGATCGAACACCACCCAATTGTGCCCGCTCTTAACCATACTGGAGGTTCATGGGAGACGACTCCAGAGTGGGGCCGACGACCCAGCCTGAGCTATGGCGGACCGTGTCAGAGTGATCCTGCAACACCAAGCAAGCAGCAGCAGCAGCAACCCAAAAACCTCTCTGAACAAGTCGGGAGAGTAATGAATCGCGCGCTTTGAGACGTGGAATTGGTCAAGGTGCTCATTTGCAGGGCAGAGCTTGACAAGTCTTCGTTCGTCGATCGCCCGGCCTCGTCGACGTCGTCCTCGTCGACGTCGTCCTCGTAGAGAAACTGCGGTAAATATTAAAGCTTTGCATGGGCATTGTTGAGTGAGGACAATGTTATGTTATGGGCATTCTGATGTGGGGAGTGTCAGCATTTGCTTTGTTTTGCTTTGCTTTGCTGTGCTGTGTCCCACCAGTGAGTGAGTGAGTTGCGCAGGATGAGACTGAGCCACGGGTGGTGCCTCACTTTCCTTGTCTGTTTGGTGTTTGTGAGTTGCGCGCTTTCCTTGTCTGTTGCCTCAGTTGTTCCTCATCTTTCACCTTTCTCTTTTCTTTTTTTCAGTTGGTCATGTTTCACTGGCTTCTTTGTATCTTTCACTTTCATGGCTCTGTGTTCGAGGGAGTGAGGCCAATCACATGTAGGTGAGGGTGGGTGTGCCCATGCCATGCATAGGAGCCATGCAATGTTGTGTTTTTTTCTTTTGAAACAAGCAGCTAGTTGGGTAGTCTTTGCCTTAGTATTTAGCCTAGGTTTACTTTTATGGCTTGTTTATACTGTTCAATCTTGTAACTCTTTGTAATTTCTTAAAAATTATGTGTTTTCGTAGTCTCTTCTATGGTGAAACAGAGAACAAGCAGTTAGTTACGGAGTCTCTACCGTAGTATTTACCCCAATTTTATTTTTACGGTTTCTTTTTGTTGTCGAGGTGCGTAACTCCTTGTAACTCCTCAAAAACAATGCATATCCGTAGTCTTTGCCCTAGTGGAGCAGAGACAACAAATGGATGCTTTATTTCATTGCACAACAACAAATTACAAACATCATATTGTGAAAGAAGATAGCACATATCACTGCTCTTGCGTTGGTGATCTTTTTTTTGGATTTTCTTCATACAATATCCGGACTAGACCCAAATGAATGCTCCTAATCATTTCTACCTTAGAGGGGCGACGCCCCCACCATAACATGTAACAATGAGGCCTAGGAGCAATCCTTGTCATGCTCGGGATTCCTATCAAGCAAAGAAGTATTCATAACATTCAATAGCCTTCATGCCCACTGTCTTTCTTTTATACACTCTACTCATTACCTTGCGCCTCTATTTGTTCACTCAGGTACTAATCAAGTAGTGTTGGTGTGGAATATTTCACATCATCTACTGTAGAGCCATGGCAGAGATAGTATATGCAATTGAGTGTTATGTTAGCCCTCACGACATGCATCCGACCGGAATCAAATCGTATCCCTCATTGGTGCAAATAAACACTCCTGAGGGGAACCCACCTCCTCAATATCACATAGGTAGTTTAAGGTCATTTCGGACTATAGACATATAATGTTTGATCTCTCTATATTTCTTTTCTTTTTGAGGGGGGTTGAGTTTTTTTGGAAGAAAATAAAATAAAAATTGAAGGCTCCATGGGTTATTTTTGAATTCAAAATTGAGACCTACTTCGCAATCAAGTTGTAGGGGTTATCCTATGAAGTTTGAATGGCCTACTCAAGTTTATAAAAACAAATGGCTACACCACTTTTTATTTTTGCTAATAGTACTAATTTCAAAGACACTCTCTATTTTGCAAAATCATGAAATTGGCGAGCGTTGAATTTTTTCCGAGTGCCTAAAATCTTCATTTTGCACCGATTTTACATTTAAGTGTCATCTTCACTAATTACCCTCCCTCACTATTAGCAAAAATTAATGTAGTCACATAGTCTTAGCCTTTAGTATATAATTTCATGTTTTATTTCTATAATAAAAAAATTAAACTTGTTTATATTGTCCAACGGTGTAACTGTTGAAAGCAAATATTTTTAGTGGTCTCTTCCCTTGTGGAGCAGATACTACAAACACATTGATAAATTGGAGACTTGTTAAAATTGATAGTCCATTCATATACACCAATATTGCCGCATGCATGCGTCAAGTAATAATGAGGGAATTTGTTGTAAACCAAGGAATTTAAGATACGTAATTAGAAATTACTTTGACGCGTGACTGAAAAGGAACACAGCGCAAAAAAGGAGCATGACTCTGCTTGCCGAGACAGCAGATGCAAGTGCGATTGGGGCTTGGTGTGAATGGGCCATGATTGCTAGCTCAAAACAAATTGGACACTAGAAGACGTCCAAGAACTTATTGCAGCAAATAGCATAAACATTTGACCTTATCACAAGCATCAGAACACCCAAAAAAAACACTTTGTTACAAAAAGAAGTTACGAAGAACCTTCTTGAAATCTTAATAAGGATTGCAACACTGCTGACAGTTGGATTTTGACCATTAGGTATTTGAGCTGCCCCATACTAAGGGCCGCTTCACACTATGGCCGAAGGTCGAGAGGCCGTCGATTTCCACCAACCAAATTGCAAGAAACCATGGTTTCGGCCTCTCGACCCTTCACACTAGAGGCCAAAGTCCACCGGCCGTCGCTCTCCAAAATGCCTACGTGGCAGCGCTTTTTGACCAAGGCGACGGCCTCTCGAAGTTCGTTTGGGTCCTGCATTTTGCAAGACCCGTCACTATGGTCGAGGGGCCGTCGAATTTTTTCATAGAAAATTCTTGAAACAGAGAAGATCTTGCCCGAATTAACACGGGCCCTGCAACTGTTCATGCTTATGTGCCACTGTTCATGCTTATGTGCCAACTACATGTGTTGAGTGAAGAACTACTATTATTGATTGCCACTCTACAACATATTATTACATGCGTTGAAGAGCTATTGTGGCAGTTGCTGGATTGATCGCCACTCTACAGCATACCTGGCTTGGCCTTTAGAAGCTTCACACTATGCCCGCCCGAAGGCTCCAATTACAATATTTTATTGGCTATTTTCAGCCCATATCTTTGGACTCTCAACAAAGTTTGGACTCTCAATCCCACGGCCTCTCGACTTGGACGGCCATAGTGTGAAGCGGCCCTAATTAACCCCTAAACGTCCTCACATTTTCTATATTTGGCAAATTTGCAAAGATGCATTATAAAATACAACTAAGAGGGATATTTGGAACTTGATGTATGAATAAAAGTTGTACATTATGAATTTTGAATTCTATTCATATAGTTAGATTTATGATTGCTATCACCAATATTTTATATAAATTCGAAACTCAAAATTTAAAATTCTTTGTAATTTGATTTCAAATAAGATATTGACAATTTAAGTATGAATTTTGTTGTGATGGATTGAAATGTAATACTCTAACTGTAGTGATTTTGGGAGATTTTTTTGTTGCTTAATTTTAATAGTTGAATTTTTCAAGAGCACTTTTACATTGAAATCTTCAAAAAAAATTGGTGGAACAATGTGGTATGAAATGAGGCATAAAAGTTTCACTAATCATCCCCTTTCTAATCGGTCACACATGCATGAAGCTAATTTCCCATTAAAAAAATCAAGAAAAAATCCACTTTGCAAAAAGTGCATGATGGATGAACGAATGGAGTTCAAATTTGTTCAATTCCTAAATCTGAACAGTTAGACATTTAGGGGTTAAATATCTCATTTCTACCTTCAAACTTCTTTAACCCCTAAACGTATGAGGGGTGACCCTAGAATTGACGATTTGATGAAAAACATCATAAGGTACTACTTAGAAGAGTCTTTTAGAATTGATATACAAATGAAAGTTCAAAATTTTGAATTTTAAATTTCATCGGTATAGTTCAATTCACCTATACTATCACCAATATTTAATTTTAAAACTCTAAAATTAAAAATTAAAAATTCCTCCTAAATTTGATTACAAACAAATTTTTCATATTTTTTGAGTCAATTTTTTTGAAATGAATTTGAAATGAATACTCTTAACATGGTGATTCTTTGAAAAGAAATTGTGTTTGTTAACCCCTAAACGTCCTCACCCCTTTCCAAATTTGAAGAATTTTAAAAATGTCACATAAAATGTAACTAAGAGGGATATTTTGAACTTGATATATGAATAAAAGTTGTAAATTATGAATTTTTGATTCTATCCATACAATTAGGTAGATTTTGTATAAAATTTGAAACTTGAAGTTGAAAATTCTTTTGTAATTTGGTCACGAATAACATATTGACAATTTGTACATGAAATTTCTCCAGATATTCACTTCATTGACTGATGATGGTATTTGGAGTTTGACTTTTATGATTAGTGGAATCAGTTGTGGTCATTCAAAAAATCTAGAACATGCATGTAGGCCCATTTTGGTGTAAAATTTTCAATTTGCAAATAGTGTAGTCAATCCATTTCCTTAGCAAAAATGGAAAAAATAAAATATAAAAAAGACTGCTATTATTCTTCCCATGTAGGACCTGGTTTGCCCTACTACTTTGTCTCCTTCAAACATTCATTGAATGGAACAAGTACTGCATGCATTGTTCGAGATAAGCTTACTTGTCAACTATGACAAATCCAATGTCAAAAAAGGACCATGAGTGAAGCTAAGCAACAATTGACTATACACCCAAATTTCCTTCCTTGATGCACAAGCATAAGGCATGTGCACTCAAAATTGCCTGTAAAATGTACAAACTGCGTTCATTTCAGAAGCAGTTTTGGGTCCACATACATGAGGTAACATCATATGAACAATTGCACAACCAAAGAAGTATGGTTGGCCCAATAAAAGACATGAAAATGGTTGTTGCCCAAAAGTCAAGATTGTACTTTGATGTAGTCGGTGCTTCTATCTTCAAAGCCAGACACTTGTAGATACTTGATTGGAAGCATATGAATAGTGTCACATGCAAGTTAGAGGGGGGTGGTTACTCCAAGATGAGACCAAAGGGACCACTTAAATTCAATGATAATCCACTTCGTTGATTGTGACATAACATTCCGTAGCCAATGTGTGTTATGTTTTTCTTACTATTCACAAGTTGGGGTTTTTATGCATGAAAGGGATGTATGCTTATGTGTGGGTCGCCCAAATTTCAACTTGTGAGTAAAGATGGGTAGCAACTGATGGGCCATGGATGATGTTGAATGAAGAATAAACGTGATATACTCCTCAGGGGCAAGGCAAAGGTAATACTAACTATAAATGTTTTGGACCATGGAAAATGGAGTACCAAAAAATGAAATGATATTTGTATGATTTTGGTGTAAATTTTGAAGAAACATAACAAGAAAGAATATCTATTTATTTTTCAATTCAAAAATGGGTATCATATAAATATTTAATATTATATATATATATATATTAGTTTAGATTCCTTGGAAAATCACATAGGTGTTGGAATCAACATGATTTAAAGTGTCACTACAATATTTGGGTATAAATGCAATTTTCATATATAACACTATTGAAATTGAATTTCCTTATCAATTTAAGAGAACTTTAAGTTAATGATATGATGACATGTGGCATTTTCATCAAGTTTTGAATTCCTTATGCCAATAACAATATACATGTATATTATAAATAATACATATACATATACATATACATATACATATACAAACATGATGTATTATATTACATTATATATATTATTTATATGTAAATAATATACATATCGGTATACATTATACATATATATGTATATGTATATGTGTATGTGTGTTGTGTGCTTTGCAATATACGATGTATAGGCCTATGTCGAAGCCCGACGCAACAAAACTATTCCATTGCCAAAATTGTTGTGGAGAGCGTGCATGCACTATTGTATGTGATATAATAAATTGTAAAATGAATCCACAACGGAGAGAATTTGGTATGACCATTTCAATGACATAACGGTCATGGAGAATGTGCGTTAGTGTACTAATATGCGTCACATAATAAATCAATCTTGTGAGCAATGTTGTGAAACCTGAAACAATTAAACTATTACAATATGGCCACTTTGCATCATTCAAGGATTCAACCCATGTTGATTTATAAATGGGTTGAAATTCTCGCTTCGCACTGGTTAAAAGCATGAATTGGGCCCCTACCCTTTACACTAGGACTCGAGCCGAATTCAACCAAAACATTTTTTACATTAAAACCGACAAGCTTTTATACAAGTTCAGTTAAAATCTTTGAATTCACCAAATATAGAGGTCTAAATTTTGGGCTTGTGCTTGATTACAAATTTTGTTATATATACATATATAAATATTGAAAAACACTTTTTTCCAAGGCTAATATGGGTTAGATCTCCAAGGAATATATACAATGGGCCCAATTCTTTGATTCAACACCTTTACACTAGAAGCTGGACTCGTAATTTTGATAAGATTTATACAATGAACCTAACTCTTGGACCCAACCCTTTTATATTGGGGACACTTGAGCTTCAATATACTCTTATTATATTGAGTTTATGAGGCCACGCGTAAAGCTAAAATTTGGTTGAATTGGGCCAAGAACGAACAAGCTTGACTCCTAATGTAAAGCGGCCACTATTGAACACCAATAAAATTAAGAAGAATTGAAATTAATCCTTCAATAAAAATTGAGATTTGAAGTATATTTTCCTTTTAAAAACAGTTCAAGCACCAAAGCCTGGGACTCGGATAACCCACTGTAACCCCATCCTCTTTGACAGAGTCGGATGACTTTCGTTTCACCTTTGCGCTTCATTCATATACATTCATCCGAATGTTCTTTAGTATTCAGAAACCGTGACCTCTGAATTAGGGTTTAGGGTTTAGGGCTCTGTCTTCCGCACTTGCTCCCGTTCAAGCTTCGAGCAGCTCGGATGCTCCTCGGATGATCTGTGTTTCAATTTGACCTGCAAACGCGGAACTGGTTTTTGGAGCACGAGATTCTGCAGGAGCGTATGTATGTTCGGGTTTCTTCGTTCTGTTGAATTGCATTAGGGTTTAAGGAGGGTTTAGTAGGATTTACAATGAATAAGGATTTCGTGTTTGAGCTCGACGGGGGTGAGGATGCGGTGAAGAAGAAGACGACGACGACGGCGCACTCGGATGAAAGCGATGTCGATGAGGAAATGGAAGAAAACGGTGGTTTGCATTTCGAGGGGGTCGTGAAGACGAAGAAGACGAAGAAGACGGCGGTTCCGTCGCCATCTGACGAAGAGGAAAGCGACGTTGATGAGGAGGAGGAGGACGACGAGGAAAACGGAGTCGGTGAGGAAAGTGACGAAGAGGAAAGTGACGTTGATGAGGAAGAGGAAGACGATGTCGACGAAGAAGAGGACGTTGATGAGGAAGACGATGTCGACGAAGAAGAGGATGTTGATGAGGAAGACGATGATGTTGATGAGGAAATGGAAGAGCAGCAAACCAAGGAAAGAAAAAAACCTCGCAGCAAACCTGTGAATGTGAAAGTTCATGTGGTGGATGTACATGGCACAGAGGAGGACAAGCAAGCAAGTAGTTTTTTCTCGTCATCGGCAGGCGCTTCATTTAGCGCAAATTCTTTTGGAGAACTCAACTTGTCAAGACCTCTGATTCGTGCTTGCCAGGCTCTTGGCTACAAGCAGCCCACTCCTATTCAGGTACTCCTCCATCCCAAAGTTATTGTCCAACTTGTTTGCTTGGTATTTCTTTGAGCCGATTTCATTGATCATATTGTAAGAAACATGATTAAAAAAGGTTCCAAATCATGTCACTAGAATGATTGAAGAACATTGCATGTGTTCATTGCAACCTGAATAAAATTAGCCACAAGGAAGTATTTTTTCGACCTACTTAAAAAAGCACTTTCAAACATGACTTTCAATCATGACAATAACTTTGGGACGGAGGGAGTATTTTTCTTGTATTCATCCGTCATCAGTTTAGTGTATTTTTCTGTAGTGTAGGAAAATTGAACCCCCTGCTGCAAATCATTTGTTCGTGTGAAAATGACTTCAGTTTGACACGATCGACACTGTTGATCTTGTGGTATAGAACAAGAGCTTTAAAATGATGTATGGCAATCAGAAAACTGACGTAAAATGAGAAAATGCCACCATTGCAAAGTTCAGTGATGCAGATGGCCATATTGGGCGTTTTAGACGCTTACGGGTTAAAACTTGTCGGCGAAGAGAAGAAGTGTGTGCTGTCTAGTGTTATCAGAGTGTCTAGAGTTGTGCTCCCTCCGTCCCAAAGTTATTGTCATACAAATTTGTTTGGTATTTCTTTGAGCCAATTTCATTGATCATATTGTAAGAAACATGATTAAAAAAGGTTCCAAATTATGTCACTAGAATGATTGAAGAACATTGCATGTGTTCATTGCAACCTGAATAAAATTAGCCACAAGGAAGTATTTTTTTTGACCTACTTAAAAAAGCACTTTCAAACATGACAATAACTTTGGGACGGAGGGAGTATTATTATCTGAATACTCCAATTGGGCTAACTGCTACAAGAAGGCAGTACTTTAGAACACTCGTTTTCTGAATATGGTTTCCGTTGTTGCAGGCTGCTTGCATTCCGCTAGCATTGACGGGGCGGGATATATGTGGAAGTGCAGTTACAGGATCCGGCAAAGTGAGTTGTTATTATCCTTGCATTTGAAGTTGGTATTGTCACAACTCTGTCAATGCAATCGAACTGATTTCATGAAACATAACTGATTTTTGTTACAGACCGGAGCTTTTGCTTTACCTATGTTGGAGCGGCTTCTGTATCGTCCACGCCGTATACCGGCTATTCGATGTTTGATATTGACACCTACCAGGGAGCTTGCAGTCCAGTAAGTTCTTGAGTTTCTTTGATTTTATGCCTTCTGGCGTTGTCACCTACTCCCTCCGTCCCAAAGTTATTGTCATGTTTGAAAGTCATGTTTGAAAGTGCTTTTTTAAGTAGGTCAAAAAAATACTTCCTTGTGGCTAATTTTATTTAGGTTGCAATGAACACATGCATTCTAGTGACATAATTTGGAACCTTTTTTTTCTTACAATATGATCAATGAAATTGGCTCAAAGAAATACCAAACAAATTTGTATGACAAAAACTTTGGGACGGAGGGAGTACTACTCAACTTGCAAATGTATTCATGGCTTGAAGCACGCGCCCGACCTTCGAAAATTCCACTCTTTGTTTGGGTTGTCTGTGAATATTGATATTACCTCTTGTGTTTACAGAGTGCATGAATCGGTGCAAAAAATGGCTCAGTTCACTGATATTACTTCCGTCCTTGTTGTGGGTGGTCTTTCTGCTAAGGTACGTACGATATTATTGACTGTGAAAGCTCGACAGCTTGAATTTATTTTTGTTTTTTATAATTACCAGTTGCAGCTGGAATCTTGTAATTTTGTCTTGAGTTTTATAATGGAAGAGTTAACCCCAATTTCTTTGTAAATTTAAGGAGGGTTTTGTGATCAATCAAGGAAATAGCATCAGGGATAGAATTTGATATTATGCTGTTCATCTATTAGATTCAGTTACTGAAGGGTAACACGTTTGGATACGCTGGAAGTCTTTTTTGGTTCTGAAACTTTGTTTAATTTACAAGGATATTAGATCATTGCAATCACTTAGTTGTTTATTTTAGATCTAGTCTCGAATGTTTAATGCGGTTCACTTGGCAGGTGCAAGAAGTTGCTCTCAGAGCACGACCTGATATTGTGGTGGCTACCCCTGGACGCATTTTAGATCATTTACAAAATTCCCTTTCAGTAGGATTAGAGGATCTCTCCATCCTTGTGCTAGATGAGGCTGATCGTCTTCTTGAGCTCGGATTCACTCAAGAGGTTCATGAACTGGTAAGTACTCCCTCCGTCCCAAAGTTATTGTCCAACTTGTTTGCTTGGTATTTCTTTGAGCCAATTTCATTGATTATATTGTAAGAAACATGATTAGAAAAGGTTCCAAATTATGTCACTAGAATGATTGAAGAACATTGCATGTGTTCATTGCAACCTGAATAAAATTAGCCACAAGGAAGTATTTTTTTGACCTACTTAAAAAAGCACTTTCAAACATGACTTTCAAATATGACAATAACTTTGGGACGGAGGGAGTAACTATCACTGGAGCTGTTCTCGGGAAGGTGCGGTTGTTGCTGTCTTTTGGAAAGGCTCTTGATTGCGTGATTAGGAGCTTGGTTGTACTTTGGGTTTCCTCCCTTCTCTCTTCTCCATCTGATGCTATCCTACTTTACGCAATTCAGGTACGTCAGTGTCCAAAAAGAAGGCAGACTATGCTGTTTTCTGCAACAATGACAGAGGAGGTGTCTAATCTCATCAACCTGTCATTGAATAGCCCTGTGCGCCTTTCAGCAGATCCATCAACGAAGAGACCCGTTTCTTTGTCTGAAGAGTATGCTGAAGCACTCATTTTTCCTTTATGAACTATATTTGTCATTCCATGTGTAAATGCTCTTTTCAAGCACTAATCAATGCAGTTGTTGATGATATCTTTAATACGTACATGCATTGAAATGTGTTCAACCGCTCTGAGTTTCCTAATCTTGTTTACTTATGATATGAATATTCATCTTAATAGTTTTTTCTGATGCATGACTTGATATCTCAGGGTGGTGAAGATCAGGCCAACTTTTGAGGAGGACAAAGAGGCCGTTTTGCTATCTCTGTGTACTCGTATTTTCAAAAAGAAAGTTATTATTTTCAGGTTTGAGGACCCATTTCACTGCCTTGAGTACCAGTAGTGCAGCACATATATTTTCGTAATTTAGTTTTGGGTGTGGTTCTCAAAGTTTTCACGTCTTCTAGTTGTCTTGAAGACACAGTCTGCAAAATGGCTCCAGTTACGTGTACACTGGTGTACAAAGCTCAACGACAATTTAAGTCCTGGAGGTATTTACAGTTTTGTGGATTATCTGTGACCAGTGGAATGAAGGTGGAAGCGCATCGGTTGAAGATATTATTTTCCCTTTCTGGCTTGAAAGCAGCTGAACTGCATGGAAACCTCACACAAAATATGCGACTTGAGGCAAGATACTTATCTGATGTGTTTTGATTTTTACTCTGCTATGACGGACAGTAAATGCATCAGGAAGGTGCTGGCAGTGCATGACTATAATGGCCGTAGACTGTGATGGTTGTGGTTGTATTTGACTTAGTAGCTATTGGATCAGAGGTTGAATTTGGTGTGCAGTTCCCCTTTTTCTTATAACTACTGCCTTGTGCTAACATGTAACTAGTTTTGTAGACTTATTCTTGGTCAGTGATGAACTACTAGTAGCAAATGTTATTTTCTTTCTATATCAGTTGCTGGTTTACGCTTTCAGAGCTGTCACCTATGTCCTTCCTCTGATAATCATGTTGCTGGCATGGCAGGCTTTGGAGAGCTTCAGAAACCAAGAAGTAGATTTTCTGATTGCAACAGATGTTGCTGCTCGTGTAAGCGTCTGGAACCGTTTTCTGATTTGTCTGTGTTAGAGTCCGTATTCAATGTCATGAACACGTTCTCGTACACCGGCACTCTGAAGGCTTTTGCAGCATGAGCCTTGTTTTTGACGTGTAGTAGAGAGATACAGATTTTTTTTTGTACGTATTTCCATGTTGCAATGCAACCCATTTACCTATTAGAAAGGAATTCCTCTAGGGCATGGGTTTCATCTTTTATCTGACATATAAATTTGATAGGTCAGGTGCAGCATGGAAACACATCTTACTCTAACCCTTTTTTGTCAGTTTGCCTGGTCACTGATTTGTTCACATGTGTATTCAGGGTCTTGACATTGCTGGAGTGGAGACCGTTATCAATTTTCATTGTCCAGCAGACATCACAATGTAAGAGCTGATTATGTATAGCTTTGAAAACTCATACAAGCTACGTGAACATCAATAACATTTGTACAGTTGGAATATCATGTTAGACAGTTTATTGCTATTGCTTAAGATTCGAGTTTGCTTTTGGTGGCTTCCAGATATGTGCACAGAGTTGGTCGAACTGCCAGAGCCGGGCGGAAAGGATGTGCTGTCACCTTTGTTACAGAGCGGGAGCGTTCATTGCTCAAAGCAATTGTAAGGAATCAGTTCGTGATTGCGAATCTTATCTTCTCGTTTAGTTCTTTTATTTAGAATAAGGTTGATTACTTACTCTTACCTTCGTGTCTTGTCATGCTTGAATTGCTCAGGCTAAAAAAGCGGGGTCGCAGTTAAAGAATCGTCAAGTTGCTACTGATTCTATTTACCAGTGGAGATCTAAGATAGAGGAGATGGAAGATGGAGTGAGGCAGGTGATGCAGGATGAAAGGTACATGTGGATTTTGTTGTTCATATATTTTGTTTCTGCACTCTGGATATCTATGTATAGTGTTGGTTTTGTTCTGACCCTTTGCGTCTACGTATTTACTTACTAATGCATATCCTTCTCCTCTTATGTCGTAGGCTTTTAAAATATATAGGAAAATATCTATGTCTTACTGATACGTACATAGTTCTTTCAGGCTTTGGTAATCGCTGTATAATATTTATCCACTCTTTTTTGCTTTTATGGGACATTTTAAGATTTACATATGCTTCACCTCTTATGGTGCAGGGAGGAGAAGGCTCTGAGGAAAGCAGAAATGGAAGTTAATAAGGTTTGTAGTTCCTAGCACCTTCGTTTTAGTCATATTTTCATTTGCTTTGTACCCTAGAAGTTTCAGTTCTTGGCGAAGATGTTTTCTTGTCTTGTTCTCAAGAATATATTTCTCAACAAATGGTCAGGCACAAAATATGATGGAGCACGAGAAAGAGATATACTCCCGACCAAAACGGGAGTGGTTTTTAACAACGAAGGAAAAGAGGGAAACTGCCAAGGTGAGATGATCTTTGATATGCTGTGGTTAATAATTGGCTTAATTGTTATGGACATGATAAGAAATATTATTTTTGTTCCTCAAGTACTGCACTAAGAACGTGCTTTAATTTGGGCTGAAGTAATTATGAAATCCTGCCCTAATCGAAATTTACTAATTATGTATAATCGACATGATAGTGCTCGGGTCTGACAGGTCATGACAGTCCTAATTATCATGATCCAGACAAGCTCAAAATCTGCAATTGGTGTAGTAATGATTTATTAGTGTTTGGAAATCATAATGGGATTAGTTAGATTGATTTATTGGCCTGACTTCTTTAGTCTCAGCTCTAACTTGAACGCCTTTTTACTCATGCAGGCAGGAAAAGACGGTAAAGGAGAAACAGTTTCTGCAACTTTGTCTGTAGAGGAAGCAGATGAGATTAAGCGAAAAGAAAAGCGACAAAGAGAGAGAGAGGTAAGAATTTGAAGTCAACTCAGTATCAAAAATTTAAAAACTCAGGTTTTGGATTAGAGCTCACCTTTCATGTCCAGATTGTGCTAAGTTGCTGGACTGTTTGGATTGAAAAACTTGCAAGATTTGTTTCCCTGAATTAGCTGCTCAATGTTCTGAATCTACTAGTTAACCTAAACGTCCCAGCGTCCAGAAACTGGATCTTGAACAGATTCGAAGCCTTGTAAATTTCTCATACAACCTCGGATGATTTTCATCCAAGTCACCTTTGAAAGCCTATTAAATTCTCTACCAATTACAATCAATTTCTTGTGATGGGGAGCTGTTGATAATATTGGAGAGGCCTCCAACTACAAATATGTCTAGTTTGTTGGGTAGATTTTATGCTTGCAATGGTCTTCTCATGTACACCTCATGTACATCTAAGCCATGCTAATATCTACTTTTGAGGCCAACATCTACTTCTGTTCAAAGGGTTGGTACGTTTAGGGGTTAATAGCATCTCTACCTTTGTGCTTATTGTCGAGTTTGTTTTTTTCTTATCAGAAAAACATGACCCGAAGGCAACGAAGGAAATTGGAAGCCGAGCGAGAGGATGCAGAAGATGCAGATGAAGGGCCAGACTCTGAACCTGATGAAGAGGTAACTATTCTTTGTCAACCTCATCAGTCCTGTTGTTGTCAAGCAATTAGTGCTTTTGAGGCTGTTATCATAACTTCATCTGAGCGAAGCTTTAACTATTCTACCGTTGAATTTCAGGTGGGGAAAAAGAGAAGCAAGAAGGGAAAGTCATCCGAGGATAAAAAGGGTGGCAGTACATCCGTCGTAGATCTTGCCTACCGTCGTGCAAAGGCAGCTAAATCAGTTGACAGGTTGGTGAAAGCCGGAAAGATTGGACCTCAAAAGAAACTCAAGGGGTCAAAGACAAGTGACCAAAAGCCAAAAACTGAGAGCCGGAAAGCCCAGGCCGAGGAACTATTTGAAGGTGATTTTAGTGAGGGCAAGCGGAAGAAAAAGGAATTTCAACCGAAGAAACCAAGTAGGGCACCTGGCGTTTCGAAAAGATCATTCAAGAGTAAATCAAGGTCTGTGTCATACTTTCCAGTGCATTACTGTAGTATCTTAGTCAAGTCTGTTGCTTTGCACATAAGGTAGAGTGCTCCAAAACCAACAGGGTTCTAATTCCAACAAAATCTAGGCACAATAATAGAGTTATCCTTAAAGTCACCTTGTGTTTGAATAAGATACCATGAATTTTGCATTAATGTACTCTTATTTGTTCACCCCAAATAGTTAAAAGGTAGCGAAGAGCTTAGTGGTCTCTCATTATTAGGTGTGTAAGAGCTTGGTGGTCTCTAAACTCATGGAAAACTAGTTTAGCCATCGTTCTTGACAGCTAAACTAGTTTCCCTTGAGTTTAGAGACCACCAAGCTCTTACACACCTAATAATGATAGACCACCAAGCTTTTCCAAGCTTTTTAACTATTTGGAGTGAACAAATAAGAATACATTAAAGCAAAATTCACGGTATCTTATTCAAACACAAGGTGACTTTAAGGATAACTCTAATCGTTCTAGAAAGACCATAGATAGCATTTCATTTAGGTCAACATCTGATAAGAGCTCTATGACGTGCCTAGATTTGTGTTCTAAAATAAATGCATGGTCTAGATTTTGTTGGAATTAGGACCCTGTTGGTTTTGGAGCCCTCTACCTTATATCTTTTTTCGGTACGACATCATGAACATCTTGCCCAGACAGTCTGTTCTTTGTGAACATTTTCTGAATACTGAAGTTGGAATTCGTGGGTGCCAGGTATAAACGCAGGAAGTAGGACTATCAAATGGGCAACATGCTGCAATTCTGACCGCTCAGAAACTCTTTTATTTTTTGTGGGAGACTGGAGGAGTGCGCCGCCCGGTTCGGGTTTTAACTTGGTAATGCAAAACTACAGGCTGGAGAGAACTTACATACTCTTTCCCTAGTAAAGTCTTCCATGGTATTTGGTAGAACCAAACTAATTTAGTCTTAAACTTCCCTTGAAATAATATGCACTTTCTTAATTTGGTTTTGAGTCCACATCTTGCTCGAAACTGTTGACAGAGCCCGGCCTGTTTGGAGGAATAGCAAGGAAAATGTGAAGGCTGCCTGGCTGGGCACTGTTTGTAAAATTCAGGAGACCTCCCTTGACTGTTACAGGGTATCTTAAGACCTTTGATAGGATTTGGGGCTTTGATATTGTGATTTATTCTAGAAACGAAATGGCTTCTTTCCAATTTTGATACTCAATTGACTTGCTAACAACTAACCTTTACTCTTCCGCGGAGTGGCAGCAATGACACTCGCTGTAGGGGAAGCAGTGTGACTCTGCAATGAATTCATTTTCATTTGTTCCCCACCTGAAAAATAGATTGAATTGTAATCATGTCTTACTACTGATGAGGATTTGCCATAGGTTACTTCTGGCATTGTGCCGTCTCAACACTTAAGGTCCCGACTCAACACTGTTCTCAAAGATTCGTTATAACTGTTTTCAAAGATTCGTTATAAACGCATAATTAAAAAAAAAATGGAGTTGATGTACAAAGCAAAGTTGTAAATGTCAATGTGAAGATAACATCTGTACGGTTGGATTCATCATATTTATTGTCTTTGTCCCTACAGGGGAGAGACCACGAAAACGCTTCGTTTTCGTGAGTTAGTGAACAGTGAAGAGTTAGTGAACAGTGAAGAGTTAGTGAGGAGTTAGTGAGTTAGTGAACAGTGACACTCTGAGTCAAACTGTCAGAAATCTAGAAATTGACATTAACTGAGTGAGTTGTCCTGGCAACAACACGATCAAGAACAGAAGAGGAGTTAGTGAACAGAAGAGGAGTTAGTGAGTTAGTGAACAGGAGTTAGTGAGTTAGTCAAATACTAAGGCAGAGACTATGCGACTAGCCGCTTGTTATCAATAATTTTTAATCAATTTTGCAAGGTTTTCTCTTGAAATTCAATTAAAATTCCAAAATCAACACACAAAAATTAAAAATTATTGTGATGAAATTGGAATAACATGCACTACAAGATGGTACGGTTTTCATTATTTAATTCTACTTATTATGGAAAACCATGTTTAAGGTCTCACTTTTTGAACTAATATTGAAATTTGACATAAACCACTTTTGTAATTTTTCAAAAAATCATAATATCTTATTTTGAAGATCCACACCGTACAAATGGTAGTCAACTAGCACAAGAATCAAGAGAATTTTGAATGGATGAAAAACATCGCCATGTGTCGTGAAGGGACGCGTCAGAAATCATCCGGTGTCCGAAATATGGACGCTAGCGCGTCAAAGGGTTAAGCCACGTTTCTAAACTTTCTATTATTTTAAAATAATTTATCCACAATATTTATCATTGAATAATTTTTGTTTATTTATTCATTTTGTAATCATCTATATGTATATCACAAGATTAAAGCTTGTAATATCATAAGATTTAAATTTTTAATTTTAATTAAAAAATAGAACATTTATTCACGGATGTACAAAAATAAGTGAATTTATTTATTTCTAATTTTATTAATTCTAATTAAAATATTTTAAAACAATTCCTCCATAATTCAAAAATTGGTGCAAGACATTAGAGAAATTCGCAAAGTAAGACCACCAGTGATCCACAGTTGAATCCCGCATCCTGTATATTTCAGTTATCCGAATAGTCACTCACACAAGCTCAAGAGAGGTGTGTTGGGCTAACATTGGAAGTCCACTAGGCTCTTGGGGCCACGAGGTCCACGGTTCAAACCTTGGCGGCAACTATTCTTGGTCCATGTGGTGCATTAATGGGCGGGCCACGGCCTCAGCATTTCGAAACTCGCCTTCATGTTTGGATACAAAATACATATTGTCAGGCGATGGCGCGCCTTGACACGGGAGCAAACTCACTCACCCTACTTTACTTACCGGAAATATAACTCATCCGGTTTTTATTTTTGGAGCCCGTCACTCCTACTTTTATTGTCTTATGAGCCAGAATCTTTACTGACGTAGTACCGGAAGCCTGAGATTTCAGGACTTTACAAATTTCTCTATTAGCATGAAATCTCCAAAAAAAAAAAACAAAAAAAAAAACAAGACTTACAAGAGGGCTACACTGTTTTGACATTGTTTATTAATTTATGATTTTATAGTTTACTAATTCACTTATTGTTATATAACTAATTATTCAATTTACTAAATTACTAATTAGTAAACTATAAATTAATCAATGTGTTTTGAAAAGCCTCCTAATGTCTAATTTGTTTTTTTAATAAAATGACGATATTTGTCTTTCGATGAATTTTGCCACCTGTAGCCACCTTAAGTTGGATGCGTTCTTGAGATCGAAACGTGAACATTGGGTTGATAAAGTTTCAAAGATTTAGTGTTGTTTAGAAACACCCAAGAAATAGAGAATCAAGCGCAGGGAGATGATGGATCCACTTTGAGACCATGACCAACGAAAAATCCGCAGGCTCGAAGAGTAAGTTACTCCAAGAATTGCGCGATGAAGCCAAACGTGAGCAAAGAAAGCATTCCTAGTCAGGAAAGCCCCCATCTGCTATTTAGTATTGTTATTCGTGAGTCCACCTCCCTATTAAATATCGAAACGAAACATCACAGAAGAACAATCAAATACGCTGCCGGTCACCCTAGACAGCGGAACAAGGAGAGATCACTAGCACGAGCAGGAATAAAGAAGGTAGAACCACATATTTATGACGATGGCAAAAAAGATGAAGAACCTAAATTTAGATGCCTCGGTTCAAGAGTGAGCAACTCCCTTTGATATTCAAGAAAAGTCTTCATCAACTCCTTATCAAAACTAGGAGAGCCAAAAGCATCGTCCGGAACACTAGGAGCAACACTTTGACATTCAGCCGTTCTCAATAGCAAAGGATATAGTCATCCAGGCATGAAATGCACATAGTCGTTTTGTTGGACGAAAAGCATTTGGAAATAGGAGATCCTTGGTGTGAACATCGTTCCAAGTCACACTAAAGAGTTGATTTGCACTACTGTCTATCATCAAGTGCTTGATTTTCGGATTTAGCACTTGAACAAGATAACATTTAATATTATAGTACAATTAGCAGTATTAAAGAGATTCAACAGTCAATTGGAAAGAACTCACATGACAAGTGAGAACGCCACCTCTCGGGATGATCGCAATGTGGATTTTGTCAAATGAAGTCTCCACAAGATCCTATAGTAAAAGGAGGTTTGATGCAGAATGAATGTCAATCTTAATCTTCTGAAGAAAAACCCCCAGCCACCTCCTTTCGTAGATGTGTACGGCCTTTATCTTCTTCCATGGCATCTACAACCCTGCACATTCAATGACCTAGTTAAACAACAGAAATAAAGAAGTAAAATATTAGAAGTTAGCATTAATACAATAAGACACAAACTATAATCAACAATAAGTAGAGCTCTAAGGGTACATACTTGACACAAAGCAAAGACCATTCTCACTACTGGAATCCACCCCATAAGTTCGACATGTTGTCTCCCTCTCATTCTTCCCCAAACTAGAAATTGTGTGCGTGTGACCGAATTGAGTCCTAAGGAGCATGTGTGTAAAAATCTTGTCATTCTGAACCATGTCATTCACCCGAGCAAACCCAATCTCCATCTTCTCCTCCAAGATCTCTATATTCCGTTTCAGCCCTTATGACGGAGCCACATGCTCTTCTAGCCTCGGCGAAAGGTTTTTGGATTCTCGCACTTTCTTCAAAAGATCATCTTTCCTCCGTTGCAAAGTGATCTCCAACTCCACCAGGCTACCTCTCTCCTTAATCAGTAACTCACTTCGGGCATGAAGCTTTTTTCTCTTGGCCCTAGTCTTCACCTTCCAATTCTACTTACCATGCCCCAATTTCTCCAAAGCCTCATCAACTTCTCTAAGTCCACTCCCACTCTTACTTGATGAGGCTTCACGATCTTCAATTCTTCATTTATGTCCTCAATACATTCCTTAATACCCTCCATTGAATTCAAAGCCTGAAATCCAACCCAAAAGAAACCCATAAGACACAACCAACAAAACGGTCACCCAAACCTCTAAACCCTCTTGCCCGTCCAAAACGTATTCTTTTTCTTAAATTTCTTTGATTAATTATTTTATTTTATTTTAAAAACGATGATTATTGTCTTTCTTCAATCCCTTACATTGATGCATTATTTAACTAAATATGGACTTTCAGCTTAATTATGGACTTTCAAACATGGGGGGATCCTTCCATCCTCAAATCTAAAATCTACATATTTGAGAAAAATATTCACAAAATGTAGATTTTAGGATTCATTTTGCATATGCTCTTTTTAATCTTAGACTCTGGACTGTCCATATTTAGTTAAATGATGCATATTGTAAATAAACAATCATTTTGATTAAATTTTTATTGTTATCTTTATCTTTAATTTTATCTTTTCTTTTATAAATGCAAGAAGCATGTAGAAAATACTTCTATATTTTAGAAAAGATTAATTAATTTCAAAAAGAAGAAGTGTGAGATTTTTGGAGTATCTTTTTTATTGCAATGAAATAATTAATCAAGTGTATAAACAAAGTTTAGAAAAAAATCCATCTTGTGTAGAAATTTATTTTGGAACATGAATCGTTTTTGATTACCTATAAAGTTTTACATAATATCCCACTAAAATTACCACCTCTACGTTTATACATTAGAATTTAAAAAATGAAAATTTTGCAAATACAATTGGTTAACTCTAAGGGAATGAACACCATCAATGATCATCAATGATCATCAATGATATCATAAGATTGAATATCCTAAAATAAAATTGATGCTATTTCAATAATAATTTCTTTGCATTTAAAAAATTGTATACACCATATTTGTTTATTTTGTGATCATTTTTATGTATATCACAAAATTGGGATTTGTAATATCATAAGATTGAATTTTAAAATATTTTAAACATTATTTCTAGAATAAAATTATTTTTTTAATTTTTAATTTTTTTTGGACGGCTGCCATTTAAGTTAGGGTTGAGCAGCACCCCACAGACAACCGAAAAGAAGAAAAAGAAGGAAAAAAAAAAAAAAAAACCTTTTTTTTAATTATTACTTTTTGGGTTTGTTGCTTTGCTCCCATTGTTTAGGGTTCAGCAACCACAATTGAAGAAAAAGTAGAATAGAAAAACAAACGAGAAGGAAGACAAAAAGAAAGAAGAAAGACAAGAGAAGGAAGAAAGACAAGAGAAGAAAAACAAACGAGAAGGAAGACAAAAAGAAAGACAAGAGCAAGACAAGAAAGAAGACATGAAAGAAAGTAAGATATAAAAAGAAACAGAAAATAAATTATAAAAGAAGAGATAAAAATAAGAATAAAAAATAATTAAAATAATTGTTTTTTTTACAATTTAAGTGATTGTAGAAAGACAACATTGATGTCATTTAGAGAACTTTTTAACTAAGTTTTTTGAAAGTCTAATATGTTTATGAAATGAGCGCACTTGACCAAGTGCATAAGTTTACATGTACAAAATAAAGGACAAGTTTTGTTCTCTTACATTAACGTCTACGGAGATTTAGAGTGGGGATCTCGGACCAATACCTTACTAAAATAAAAACATGTTTTGGAAGTTCCCCTAATCAAATGATATGGTATTCAAAAGTGGACTTTCTATTTGTAGCGTGAGCTTTTGCTCCGCCTCTCCCAATGCAATTGAGAGAGAAGCTACTTTTTGGTGTTTTTCAGAGTTCCGAGGCGCCATATCCGTTGCTTTCTCTTTCATTTCTCTCCTCCGTCGTGCTCCTGCCGCTGCCTCTTCTTTGCAAGCGGGCGACGGAGCCGTCGGCTACTGCGGCGAGAATCGAGCAACGGCGAGTGGTATTGGTTTTTGTTCATTCTCAGGGCGTGGGACGAGGCTAGGGTTTGGAACGCAAGGAGGTTAGGGTTTGGACCAGAGATCAATTCATCATAAGGATGTCTTGGAGAATCGAAATTTAGCCCGGGGAAGGTTTTGTGTGAAATTTTCCGACGGGGAGGGGTTTTGGCGCTGTTGTTGTTGTATCGCAGTGATTCGAGCTGGAGGTCGTTCAGGCTGTGAAGGTTCATCTGAAAAAGATAGCGTCTGATAATGTGCCCCAAGGCCGGGGCAGCATGGGAAGTGCGGAGGAGCCCGAGCGCAAGCGGCGCCACCTCAATCACCATCACCCTGCCTCGCCCCCTCTTAAAAAGCCCGCTATTACATCCGCCTCGGACGAAAAGAAGGTATGTCGTTCGTTTCTTTCACATGAATTTTGATTTAATTTTTTTATTCCGGGGCACTTATGAGTTAGAATCTCGAAGTTCGCAAGTAATCGGGCGTGAGGATTAGTCTTGTTGTGCATTTACATGATTTTTGATTTAAATAAAAACCCGTGGTACTTATGAGTTAGACTCTCTTTATGGTTCGCAAGTAATCGGCCATGAGGATTAATCTTGGGGAAAATAACGCAGTAGGGATTGCACTGCGAAGACTCGGTACTATCATGATGGACGAATTCTCTGTAGTACGATGATCCAGAAGCGATTCTCAATGCATAGTTTAGACCTGAGTTTAAGAAGGGGGAAGTGGCTCTGGAAACGTCTACATTGATAGTAACCTGGTCCTGCTTAGAAGTGAGAATTCTTTAGAGTTAGTTGGGGTTTCCATGCAATGCGATTATGATGGAGAAGAAATTCTTTCATTGTTACGCTTGTGGATTATTCGACTTGCTACGCACTATGAATACTTTATCAGGCATTTGGTTACTTCTGAGGTGGAGTAATATAATTAATTAGGTTCAAGAAGTGTCAATGTGAATTTTAAAGGTCAGATTGAGTTCAGGTGGGGAGGTGCTCTTAGGGGATGAGAGCACCGTTTTGTGTATACTTGCGTGGTGTTAATCTACGCCTAATTCATTTTTCTCACCTTTTTTTAAGTTCAGATACCTGAGTGAAATGATATAGGTAACGATGCTTCGTTTTTTATTTATTCAGTTCTCTTAGGGTTGCCTGGCAGGATATTGGAAAAAGATCATTTACAGGGTTAGAATTCTTGCAGGTGGACCCAGCGATGCTCCAATATCAGAACCATCAGTTGGTCCAGCAGCTAGATCAACAGCGTTCAGAGATCGGCGTTTTAAAGAGTAGGTGCGTTCAATTCAAGATCAAGCAGGCCTCTTATGATGACACTCTCATCACCGTCAATCGCGCATGGACTTTGGTTAGTATTACGCCGTTTTTTCCGTCACCGTCAGTCCTTAGATGTCCGTCTTACCAGAAAATCAATATAGGTCATTTCAGCTTTTCAGTTCACATGTATAAGGAATGTCAAATAAGGGAAGAGTGACGCTTACTGTGAAATTGTGACACAGGGCGTTTCGTTGTGTTCAATATGCATTGGAGCCTTCAGTTTCTACCAGTATTCACTGTCAAATAAACGGTATTTTGTAGTCTTAAATTTTTATTTTGAAAGTTAGTGCTGTATTTGGAGGTTCTGTTGTATTGAGTATCTGCTTGTGGCGTACAGCTTGAGGATGATGTAGAGTTGCTTTCGGTGCGTGCAAATGCTCCTACAAATGGTCTACGAGTGCTGGACCCCTTGCCTGCAATTAAGGGTAATACGCATCTCATCATCTCAATTGGTGAATTAGACTGTTTTGTACTGAGGAGGTGATGAAGCATTTTTCTCCGTCTGACAGCGCTGTACAGAAACTTAATTGTGGCGCTCGTTACAAACTATTGGCTAGGTTTATATTGGAATTCAGTAGGCTTATCAGTTCAAGTCAATCTTGAACGCTCTGTCCTTGCTACTAGTTTTTCTTTCTCATGTCGCTTCCTCTCCCTTTTTCTGGCTATCTACTTCAGATCAATATCACCAGTTTTATAAGATTAATCTAATAGCACATGTTCAATCCAAGCCGCCCTGAAGCCTAGTATATTTTCTTACTCTCGTGTCCGTTTTGCCTACAGAGAGGACTGGTTCTGCAGTTCCGCCTGAAGAGACATTTCTGCAGAGGCTTTTGGAGAAGGGGGCTACTGAGAGTAGCAATAGTCAAGATATTAGCAACGGGTCTGCAGTGGAGGCTGGTCTGGCATCTAGAAAGGTCTTGACTATGAAGACAATTAAGTGTCTACTGCAAGCCATTGACGTTCAACGAGCAAAGAATGACGAGATTGCAGCGTCCTTACGAAATATTGTGAGTCCTCATGGTAAGTTTATGTTTGGCTTCGTGGACGGCATTCATACCCCCTTTTTGAACCCTGCATAGTACGTACAGGTTTTACGTATACTATACACAGGATATTGCTTTTTTTTGGCACAGATTTCTGAGCATATCAAATAGTTACAGAGATTGGTGTTGGAGGCTGTGAGTGCGTTTGCAATCTCATACAGATGTGAATTGGAACTAGCTAGCTACTGTTCATAAATCACACAACAAGGAGATGAGACATTATTAAAAATGAAAAGATAGTTTTAGCAGTGTTTGAGGGTGATTTGATGTTTGGAATGTGCTACAGAAGCTGAACGAGTTCTGGAGAAAATGATGGAGGACTTACGTGCAGAAATAACCAAGTTAAGAAGTGTAATGGATGCATTGCATTTAAAACACAAAGAGATGGCCATTGAAATCGGGACTGCTCGGGATCATCAAGCCAAGGATCAATCTGAGATCAAGCGACTTGCTGGTATGTGTACACATCGGTTTGTTTGGCATTTGATAAATGTGGGAATGCAAACGCATACGGTAATCTTTTGTATCTGGCTTGCCTACGGTGTTAGCACTGAAGATTTATTTAGGCTGAAATGGCTAGCCGAATGTATCCCTGTTATGGATCTTCTCAATTTTGAAACTGCATTTCTTCATTATGATTAATTCATTATTATATATATATATATATATATATATATATATATATATATATATATATATATATATATATATATATATATATATATATGTGTGTGTGTGTGTGTGTGTGTGTGTATGTATATATTTATGTATGTATATATGTAGCATACCTTGTTAGCTACGAGAAGTTTAAGTGGTTGGTGTCTCCTATATTATTTCTCACAAGCCTAGATGTTATATCTAGAAGCTCTTAAGACGAAGCTTGGGGCTACACCTCATCGTCATTATCCTTGGAAGCTTGTCTTCGATTTTCTTATATCTTGTTAGTTCCAACTTGTATCTGACCTCGATATATATCCAGGTGAGCTAGAGGAGACAGCAAGTGAGCTGGAAATGTGTAGACGGAAGCTAGCAACACTCCGCAGTCAAAAGGAAGCTGGAGCTGTTGCACCGCCTATAGGAGGTGCGGCTCAGCTTGGTGTTAAAATTGAAGGTGGAGATCGAACCTCAGGCAATGATAAGGTTTCAAGAGAAGCTCGTGAATTGGAAGCTGCATTAGAAGAAACAAAGGTGCAGCTTTTTCTCGCACTTGATGGTCTTATTCCATTTGCTTTTCATATCTGTAAAACGTCAAAAAAGTTTGTATGAAGTAATATGTACTATTTTGGCAGCCTACCATTGTATGACCGGTCACGGAAGTGCCTAATTGTAGTTAGTACCATATTCAGCATGTACCTTCACTTGCCTTTACAGTGTTGACCTAAATAGTTCTTCTGCGAGTTACTTGTTGAAATCAAGCTCAAATTATTTAAAAAGATTTCTATTTATTTATTTGTTTATTTATCTTCTGTGAGGTATAGTCCATGAAATTCAGGGTCGTTAATTAAGTATTTGGGAACATGCCTTTTTTCTGCAGACATTGGCATCAAGAAGGCTGAATGAACTACAAGAAGCACTTCAAATACAGTTGAACCTCTCCCAAAGACTGCAACAGATGCAGGTTACATATGATTCCTTTGTACACTTCAATCCATTATTCATATATTAGATGTAGGCATGGTTTTGTACAACAGGTGTAAGCCTTGGAGTTCATATAGACGATGGCTAGCAAACGTGTATTATGCCCTGGGACCTGATAATGTTATACCATTCTGTATTCTTGTGCAAACATTATGGTGATTAATCTCTTTTGGTCATGGTCACGACAGGATGCCCTACTCGATGAACATAGGATCTTGTCATCTCGTCCTTATTTAGTACTCAATGACCAAGCTCAATTCTTAAAGAGCGAGGTTGAACGGTATCGAGGCTTAGTGGAAAAGCTTCAGGTATGTTCTTGAATTGAACCATTTATCATAATTCCTCATTGGCTTACATTCGACATCTCTCAAAGTATTTCGAATGATCAAGTCAACTCTTTTATATATTTGGAGCCCTAATGCTTGATTTAATTATTGCAGAGCGAATGTGATGCAATGTCTCGGCGAGAGAAAGAGGTTCTATTGAAGGCAGAGGCTGGTGAAGCAGCCCACAGGGCTAGTGCTATTGCAGATGCGAGAGCTGCAGAACTAGAAAACAAACTGCAAGAGTGCATGACAGATCGGGATACGTTACAACTCAGACTAGAGGATGCCACTCAATCTGCAGGTAGAATAGTGTAAATCCTATCTCCTTGGTTATAAGAAGTATAGGGTTCTTCATCTCCGGTTCCCAATGTTAAAACCAGTGTTGACAAGTTAGATTTGCTGAAGTTTTGAATATTGTACAGTTGACTGTTTTTAACCCTGTCCTTCAATTTTTTTGTAGGAATGAGGGATTCAGTACCTGAATTGCAAGTGATGATCTCCACACTTCACAAGGAGATGGGCATGATGCAACTACAGTTGAAAAAGTTTAAAGAAGCAGCTCATGAAGTACATTCACTTAGAACAGAAATCCACAGTCTGGCTGTAATCCTTGAAAAAAAGGTACGAGTGCGTGATGCAAGGATTCTAGATTCAGTCTTGAAATTGTTCATTTCTCAGATATTAGGAGAATACTAGACTATTTCTCTCTCTGCTATCAATGCACAACATTTCAAGAGGCTTCTTTTTGTGTTTTTGACAGACTTTCTTGCAGGTTTCCTGAACTCTGCTCACGACCTCCTCTTTCTAGTTGATTCTAATTTCGGTTTTTGTTTTGCAGACACTGGAATGCACACATCTTTCAGATCAGTATGTTGCCCAAGTTGCTGAGTTGACATCCTTGAAATCTGAGGTATAGGATTGGGTATCCGACATTGTATTGCATTAGTGTTATCTTTATTTATAACCTAGATTAGTAATCTTTAGTTTTTGTGTAGATGCTGGTATGCGTTAGCTTTTCTTCCTTAATTTTGCATAGTTCTTCTCTGCTATTACATTGACGCTTCATCAGATTTGAAGGTCCGAAGGTATGGACCACTTACCTTTTTTTTGCACGTGTCTCTAAATTGTTCATTTTTATGCAGGTGGAAAGTTTGCGACAAACTGATCAAGAATTGCAGCTTATATTGGAAATGTACGAGAGGGAATCAATTGATCCAAGGTTTGTTAGATGATTGTCTTATTATGAAGCTGTAGTGATGTTGGTGTCTCACAATAGTATTTCTGAATTCATCCTTCTTGTGAAAGCCTTCCACTGCTTGATGCAATATGTTTTCACATCGTTGCTCCAAGAATGCAGGAACTCTGTGACATGCGATTAATATGGAAAATGGTAATGCAGGAGTATGGTGGAGTTGCAGCAAGATCATTGTAGAACATTAGTGCAAGTTGAATGCTTGAAGAGAGAACTTGATGAGCATAGCTTAGAGCTTCGAGTGAAAGCTGCCAATGAAGCCGAAGCTGCATGTCAGCAAAGACTTGCAGCTGCTGAAGCTGAAATTGCTGAACATCGTCAGAGGCTAGATGATTCAGAAAGGTTTAATCCCAATTCTTATTGTACTATTTTCTGTTCCTCCCACCCATTTTTTTTTCGCTCCTGATATGCTTGCATTCATCCTAGGATTCGCTGCGTTTGCTTCTGAACTGGCTATTAGTATTTGTCTTATTTTTATTAGAGAAGTCACTATCCATGATAGTTTATCACATGATATGAGGGCAGTGGATTGGACATGAGTCCAAGATGTTTTGAAATGTTGTCTCAAATGTGGATCTGTTGGAAGCTTCAGTAATCTTAAATCGTCCGTGCTATATGTAAGCTGTTTACTGTTTTCTTATGCTGTTTGAAACCCTTTCAGTCAAGGAGCCGCTGTGTCATCTAAACAAACGATTCCACGATGAGATGGTCATCGGCGTAATTATGAATATATTTGAATACTCAAGTAGAGGGATATGCTAATTTTCTCAAGTACTCTTCCTGCAGGGTGGCCATGGAACTTAGGGAGACTTTGAAGTCTAAGAGTGAAGATGGGGACGCGTACATTACTGAAATTGAGGTTTGTTTGCTTCAGTTTCCTCGGTTTCTTGTTTCCCTCTACACATGTCATTAGGATGCTGAAAATTGAGTTGAAAAAGGGATATAGAAGTTGATCTGCACTAATTTCAAATGATGTAGTGCCTTATTCCATGGAATGTTTGATCATGCAGACTATTGGGCAAGCGTATGAGGACATGCAAACACAGAATACAAGGTTAATTCAACAAATTACTGAACGTGATGATTACAACACTCAGGTAACTTTTGTCAGCCGTTGTGCTTTTTAGTTTTTAAAGGCCATCAAATTATTTAGATGTGCGATATGGAATGTGTGATTTATGTCTGTTGAAGAGTCCAGATATTAAAGAGAGACCTTAAAGGAGGCAATGAGCTTGAGGCCATTAAAGTTCAGCAACGTGAAGATTGAATATGATAAGGATAGGTGTTGAAAGGATTGAGGACCTGAAGGGTGTGGGGCGCTTTAGAGTACAGGGAAGCATTTTAATTGTTGATAAGTGAAGTGTCTTTTCTTGTGAACAATGGATTTGCTGATACATTTTCTTTACGATCCTCAGCTGGTGGCAGAGAGCCTGAAGGCTAAGCAACTGCAAGCCTCTCTTCTGGCAGAGAAACAAGTCCTGGCTAGCCGTGTGCAACATGCTAATGCTACTGCCGACCATCACAAGCAGCGTGTTAGCCGGCTAGAAGATCAGGTATGATTCTCATGGTGTATGGTATGGTCATTTGTAGAAACGTTTCTATGAGGAGCTGACCTTAATCCACCTCATCGGCTTGCAAGCCAGATTCACCAGCTTACCAGTCAGACCTGCGCCTCATGGAAACCAACTCTTCTGCATAGTTCCTTTGTGGACAAGTAGGATTTATGAGTTACAAAAGATGTGGGGTATGAGTAGGAATTAGTGCTAGATGTGTCGGTAGATGTTAGTGGATTGTCTGCTATGCATCACTAGTTATTATGTGTACCCATTTTTGAAAATGTCTCTGGATTCAAAGAACTAGCAGTCATCTAGATCTTTTAGTCTCAGCGTACAAATCAGTCAAATATTGTTCAGTTTAAGTTGCGCCAGAATAACCCTCTGCTGTAATGCCCATCGTATAAAGACCAGTATTTTGTTTAATCTTATAACATGTTGCTAGATGTCAGTATGAATAGGGCGGATATTATTGTGCAGGCTAGATCATACATAGAGCAAACAAGCAAGGTCATGGACGATGCCAGGCAACATACATTGTCCTTGGAGACTTTGAAACGGAAGACAGTTGAAACTGAGAAGGAGCTCCTCTCTACAAAGTCAGCACTAGAAGCTGCAAATAGAAGGATTGAAGATCGTGGCCACAAACTTGCTGAGGCTCAACAGCAGCTTGACAAAGAAAGGTGAGTCATAAAGTGTGATATCAATTAACATGCTACTTCTGGCAATATTTTACGTACCTTTAGCGTTTAGTGTAAGACGTGGTATACTCCAAATCATGCTCGCTAAAGTTTTACTACACCAAGGATGCAGCCCACAGTAACTTCATGTCAGCCCTGTTTGTCAAAACTTGCAAATTTGGAGACCTCTTGGCAAAGGAAGAGAACTAATGAATAGAGAGAATAGAAAGGAAAGAGCTTGATGCATGTGTCAATTCTCTCACCCTATTTACAGGCATGGTTATCAATAAGACTACATTATGTGTTTTGTCCATTATTAACCGGCATAAGTAGTACAATTCATAAGATTTTGCTCCTGTGGATTTATGATTTGGGTCTTTGGCTATCTAAATTCTTTCCCTATCATCTGCTGAGCAACTTGTTTGGTGGCTTAGATTTGAGAAACGAAGGGTTCAAGACGAGCTGGAGGCACTTCACAGTAAGTTGGCACGGCTGCGATCGCATCGTGAGGGGGGTCCCGGAATAGAACGGTTACAGGAGGAGATTAAAGAATACAAGGCCATTCTGAAGTGTAGCGTCTGCCATGATCGTCCAAAAGAAGTAAGCATGCCCTTCCCAAAAGAAGTAAGACAGATAGGTCGATGGGTTATAATGTTATCCTTGATTATTTTCTATGCTTTTGGTGCATTTTTACGTCGACTGTGTCAGCTTATTCTAATTTTTTATTATTATAATGATTGACAGGTCGTCATCACCAAGTGCTTTCATTTGTTTTGCGGTGCTTGTATCCAGAGGAATTTAGAGATCAGACATCGAAAATGTCCTGGTTGTGGGATTCCATTTGGCCAGAGTGATGTCCGAAATGTCTACATTTAGCAAGACGACAATGCCATCATTTGGATGGCTGTGGTCAATCACATTTTTTCTTTCTGCTTTGAAGGTGGGTTACTCATGAATGACACTCACCTTCGAGTGCAGATTTGTATACACTTTCAGATTAGATTGAATTTGGAAGAACACATGAATTTGTCTTCATGCCTGTTATGAGTGCAAGGTTTCACTTGCTTCCAATAGGCATGTACAGTGGTAGTACTAGAGATACTCGTTTTCTTAGGTACCTGGTTTTTTTTGTTATTTCTCCTTGAAATCACAAGACTGGTTCGGTCTGTAATCTATATTGGCCACTTCTCTCCTGCTTTACCAGACTGTTCTTTGTTTGAATCTACCAGACCGTCAAATTAGAATCTGATGTATCTGCCGAAGGAGATGCCCTGACTCTAATTCCCCCCCTTGACGTTAACCCTTAACCCTTTAACGTCCCGATTCAACACTGTTTTCAAAGATTTGTTATAAAATGGTTGATGAAAAACGGAAATGGAGTTAATGTACAAAACAAAGTTGTAAATGTCAATGTGTAGATAACATCCGTACGGTTGGATTCATCATATTTATTATTAATATTTTTAAAGTAATTTTGCAAGGTTTTCTTTTGAAATTCAATTAAAAATCCAAAATTAACTTAAATTTTAAAAAAAAATACTGTAATGAAATTAGAATGACATGCACTACGAGATGGTATGGTTTTCATTATTTGATTCTACTTACTATGGAAAATCGTATTTAAGGTCTTTCTTTTTGAACTAAGATCGAAACTTGACATTAATCACTTTTGTAATTTTTCAAAAATTCACATTATCTTATTTGGAAGATCCATACCGTACAAATGGTACTCAACTAGCACAAGAATGAAAAAAAATAAAAATGGATGAAAAACATCCGGTACCTACAGAAAACGAGCTGCCGAAATTCATCCGGCGTCCAGAATCTGGACGCTGGCGCGCTAAAGGGTTAAAGGGCTGTTGGCGTATATTTGACATTTGTTGTAAATAGGAAGTTCCAAATTCAGACTCCAATAGCACATTAAAATCATGTTGATGTAAATTTTAACTTCACTTTCGATCTTAAACCCTTAGAGGTGTGGAATCATGCTAAATATAATGGAATATTGGTGTATAATACTGGTCGGAAAGGGCTCTCTAGACCTTTCAGAGTTAATGCAAGAGGACAAAACCTATCTCCCCTATTTTGTGCATGTAGAGGCCCACTTTAAAAAATAATTCCCTCTTCCAAGGGTTTAAAATTCTCAAGGGGGTCCTCCTAGACTAATTTAAGGCTGTAGGTCCCAAAATTGCAAAAAAGATCCTAGGGTGCCCACAATGAAAATTCTTGAAAATGGCCCATGGGTGAATAATCACATTCAAAATAAGATATTGTGAATTTTTTAAAGTAACAGAATTGGTTTAAGTCAAGTTTCATAATTAGTTCAAAAAGTGTGATCTAAACATGATTTTCCAAAATAAGTAGATTCAAATAATGGAAATCATACCATCTCGTAGTGCATGTTATTCCAAATTCATTATTACAACAATTTACATGAGTTAAATGAAAGAAACAAATGTTGTTGAATATATTGAGTTAATGTCAATGTCTCATCATACACAATGTATTGTGGGGTGATGCTAATATGATGCAATTTAAATCTCTATATTTACAATGACCTTATCATCATTAAAACATAAAACAATTTAAAGATGCTAATAAGAAAAATATATATTGGAGCTATACTGATAGTTTGCGTGCAATACATGATCCTATAAACATTGCATATGCAGAAGGCTATTATGGAAGTTGCCAATACACTTACCTTTCCAATCCAAGCCTCAGTGACGCAGGTCGGGCCGATTAAACCTTGAAAAAGATTCCTTGTCCTTCGAGGCTGAAGTATTTATTGTCTTGGAATTCTTGGGGAGGTGTCGACGAGGTGTGTGTGAAGGCATGTGTGGAGATGGCTGGGTGTTGTTTGGGATGGTGCATATTGTGTGGTTTGGCGGTGGGCCTCACTGTTGGCATTGGGATTTATTGTGGTTTTGGGTTGGTCACAAAGGTGGCCAACAATATGACCATGGTTTTATGGCCTAATAAATTCAATAGTTCCTTTCTTTCATCTTCTCAAAATATATGTCTTTACAAAAGAAGACCTCAAAAAAGCGTAAGATTGACAACAAAGACTTTATTGTTAAAATATATAATATGAAGAACTTGAAAGTGGTTTATATTTAACTAGGATTATAATTTGGATGTTTCTATGGAGTATGTTTTAGAACCATTCACTCTTACCAATCAACGTGAGTGTAATGTAAATAATGTGGACAAAATTTAAAGATAAAAAATTAAATTATATCTCAACTTAAAGTCCTTGGGACTAATTTAGGGTTCAATTTGAATGTACTTCCTCCTCGGGGAGGTCACTATGCAAAAAGTAGAAAACCATGTGAGTTAAATTATAGGGTTCTTTTTGTTCATTGGAGGAAAAATTTCTACTTAACCCCTAAAGGACTGCGGTTTTTCCTGTTTTTGAGCATCATTTTCACCTCTTTCTATTCATTTTCTTATGAATATTTGTTTTCCTCTTGATAGAAAATACCAAATTAAACATTTAAATAAAATTTAAGAATTTTTTTAACCAATTTAACAAATTTTCCCATGTTTTCAAAAACGGTCAAAAAATATCCGAAAGACTGCAATTTCATCTTTTTCACTTCAAACGTTGTAATCTTGCAATCTGTACGGTCAAATTCTATGAAAATTTTACCATGCACTCTCTTGATAATCTTTAACAAGATCCTACGGTTAAAGTTGAAAAAAATAAATTTTGAGGTTTATTTTAAGCCCTGCCCGCACTGCCCATTCTCCCCAAAAAAACCTCTTTTGTTCCATAACTTCCACTTAAAAAGTCGGAATCAAAAAAAAAATAGATTCCCATTTTTGTATTGACATACCCAATTCACATGATTTATTTATTTCGAAAAAATAAATAAATAATTGACACCATGGGAACCTACCCGAACATTGAAATGTCCTAGTTTGTCACTTTGTCCTTTAGGGGTTAATTATAAGAATTTATATGTAATATATGATACTTTAAATTCAAGTAAGGAATAATTCAAGAACATATTTGGAATATAACTAGAATATTTTAATATATACCTCAAATATTCCATTTATGTGATAGCCCTATTAAAATACCCTCTTAATGCACGTGGTTACACTAAATACATGCTAAAATATTTACGATAATATAACGTGAAGGTGAAGTAAAATGTAAAATTTCTTAAATTGAATTACACTAAAAAATTTCAAACAAATTTGTAGACAATTCTTACCTTGTTTCTTTGCATTCTTGACAAATGATGACTCCATCTAATCACTCAAAATTATGAGCATCTCAATTTCTGCGTCCTTCCAATTCTTCTTTACATCTAAGCTTTTGTGCTTTCAAAGAACCTTTCGTTTGTGCAAGTGTTTTCATCTTTAGTGCATGAAGCCACAATCTCACAATCCTCAGCTCATGCATCCGATTGCACTACTCTTTTTCTACTTGCTAGTTTTTTAGATGCACTCATTACAAATTTGGGTTTTTAAACAGTGATGAAAACGGCCTTGATGGTAGTGAGAGAAAATTTTCTTCATCTTGCACAAATTCCTTCATGATGTTCTAAAGGAAGACTTTGCGGCAAGATGTATATAGAAAGGAGGTGAAAAGAGAATTGAATGCAACTAAAGAAGTTTTGCCTTCTCCATTCATAGCAATGGATGGTGGAGATGGAATGAATCCAATGGTAAGGTGAAGTTTAGCAAATCGAGCATTAGTTGTAGAAATGGACAATCGGTTTATAAACCCCAATTGCTTGGCTTGGGGCCAACGTTTTGGCCGCAAATTTTTACCACATAAGGTGCCATGTGGAGTTAATTCAAGTTGAGCCCAGTTCCTAATGCAAAGTCCTTCAAGCGGATATGACGGCTTTGTGCAATTTTATTGGTTCAAATTTGACAATTTTGAATTGGGTCTTGAATTGGGACCTAATATGAATGGACCTTTAAAAGACTTAATTGTACAATTGATGGCAAACCAACAAGTTCATTTTTTCATTTGATAAAATGGAAACTTGTGGATGGACAACATATAGTACGAGTTTGCAAAAATGTCTAAAATTGATTATGATACAAAATTCAAGAAAATAGAAGTTTATATCTAAACATTTAGGTATGAATCATTTCTATAGATTATTTAAATATTTATTATTAAATTATTTAGTGTATAATACTTAAATTATTTCACATTCTTTTTATGTTAAAATTATTTAGCTTTTGATAATGTTACATTTAAAATAAAATAAAAATTGGAAAATTACAAATTACAAATTCTAGATGTTAGTTTCATTTATTTAAAAGATAAATGCGCTTACTATAGGTTTTCTCATACTTGACTTGGGTTTTTAGATCATTTGTACCGATGCTTGACAAATTGCATGCACCAAACAGTCATTTCGAGGCTTCAAAAAGTAGATGTGTTCCCAATATGGCGGGCTCCCCTACTGCATATGATTGCCAATGAGGTGGTTCGAACCGCTGGCGATGCAAACTGCGGGTTCCGATGGCGAATAAAGGGACTGTTGACAATGCAAGCTACAAGCTTTGATCGAGTAAACGGGCCGCATAGGAGCTCTTTGCCACAACATTGCACATCTAGGTTGTTCCGAAATTGGGATTCCAAAATTGTCATTCCGAAACTAGAATTTGGATCACAACATCCTAAAATAATCCCAAAATAAAGGTGCACAAAGAAGTTCGGGACGCATTGGGCAATGGCGACTTGGCAAGCCCAACATTCTTTTTCATGAGGCCGTGACATTAGAGTCTCCCCTAAGTCTGTGGTCCGGGGACCTTTGGTGACTGGGCACACTACCCAAGGTCGCGGCCCCTACTAGTGCATATTGCAACAAATGCTCTTAGTTGTTATTCATGATCCTCACACGAGTTTCGTTTATATTCTCAACATTGGATTATTTAGCAGGGAAATGGCCATGAAGGAAAAAGACCATGAAAATAAGGTTTAGGATACAAATATTTTCAAAGAATTTGATCAGAATAATTCACTGATCACCCATAAACGCATAAACATAGAGAATGATGATGTATCAAAACATGATTGTCATAACTTGGGGATTTCCAACCATTTTAGAAATCTCTATGTATTTGAACAAGATTTGCATACAAGTTTGTATTTCTTAATTAGAATTTTACTCTTTTAAGAAACCAATACAAAATTTAAAAACTTAGTTTAAAAAAAATAACAAGATGTATCCATTTCTATCAATTACAAGATGTATCCACTACACCCATGTATCTTATGAAAGCCAGCCTCTACCCAAAAGCACGAGCAACGATGAGACTTGAACCTCCTTACTTAAATTGATTGTTTAGTGGAGTGCATTGGATGATTCAAGCTTGGCCCGTGATGCCTAGCTCCAGTGCCTCTAAAACATTCAAATGTGGAATCTCTCCAAATGCTTCTAAAAATATCAAATTTGATTGTTTCTTTCCAAATTTGGCCACAAAATCTTGTTTCCAAATATTTACCTGTACGAGATTTTTCTACTCTCATAAGCTATTACTAACTTGTCTTTAATTTGGAAACCAAAAGTTTGTATTGTAACAACTAGTCTAGAGGGTCTAACCACATTTGTGCCACACCAAATTTAAGCAAGGTTCAATTTTATTTTATGCCCTCATTATAATCTTGGATTGGTTGAACAAATTTGGTGATTGGGATTAACCCCTAAGGGTCCCTAGCTTTTTTGGGCTTAAAATCATCATCGCTTTTGATGTGTTATAGGTCTAAATGTAAGTGAGGTATAGAAATCTCAACTGTAAAATCTTGTAACATACATGTTGTAGATCATATGATTCAATTTAGGGGTCATTTGGCAATATAGATTGCAAGATCATAGTGTTTTAGTGCTATAAAAGGATGCTGAATTTTTCCTAGCAACACAATTAGAGGTGAAATTCATTTTCAAAATTACTCAAATGAAAAAACTTTCATCTATGTAGTAGTTCAAAATCATCATATAAACACATCGGTACCAAAAAAGCCTCATGAATAATTTAATGTGCCCTAAAATGGCCTTGCAATGTCGAAAAGTAGCCCAAAAAGTGACCCATTGGAACCAAAAAGCAAAAAGTGTCCAAACTAGACCCGTGCATTAAAATGACTCCCAAACATTCACAAAAACATGAATTGACTTGAAAAGTTTACCATGATAACTAGACTTGAAGGGAAATTCAACCCAACATGTTTTATTGAAAACGGACTTGGGATGAACGAGATACAAGCCCCCAAAGTTGTTGCCGTCAAAATTCACAGAAACTGTCCAAAAAAAGAATACCTACTTTCAAATGATCACCAAAAATTCAATTCATCTTGGATTGATCTAAAATTTATACCACACATTTCATACATCATGCAAGGAGTTTTCAAAAAAAATCCATATTATTGGACACGTTTTGCAAAAGTTACAGCTCTTTGAAGATGAATGTACCCCCAAAGATGTCCAAAATATGGACGTCGGGACGTTTAGGGGTTAAGAACAAGAGTAGGGAAAAAGAGGATTTAGTAGAAGGAGAATTACGTCATTTGTTCACCAAACTCAGTTCGTGACCTATATGTTTTACCCAAAAAAATATCAGTTTGGATTGAACCTATCCAAAGCTCTTTCATTGAAATTTTCATCACTAGAACCCAAGTTGAGCAAGAACTTACTTTGGCGTGCCGTACCTCTTCAAGATCTAATCTACACACAACTTACCAACTCAAGTTGCATGAACTAGAATTATAATAATTTCTCTCAATTTAATTATCCTATATACTTTGAGAGGGTTTTGGCAACCACCTCTTGAGTATTAAGGTAGAAACACCCAAAAGCACCTTCACTCACTAAGTCGGTGTATAGTACATCCAAGAGTACATCTCCAAAATCAATAATCATCACTCTTTAGAAGGGATCTGAAGCTTCTAAAGGGCCGTTTTGAAACTCGTGCCAGAATATATTTTGTATAGAAATTTTTATTTTAATCATTTTTTAATTCAAAAGAAAAATTTATTAAAAAATATTGATTTTAAAAATAATAATATTCATAATTTATTAATAATTTAATATCCAGTCTGACGTAGCTAAGAGGAAACCACATCAAATCCACCCCAGATTTATTATTATTATTTATTTTGTAATAGTAACTCATAGCCTTCTAGAGGCCTCAAATTTCCTCTAATGGACTACTTCGGTTGAAGAAACAATTTTAAAGCATTTACCTAAAAAGATCTTGATCTTTTGTAGCTTTTGCATACAATATCCAAATGAAGCACTTTTTGTGTGTTGAAATCCGTTTTTAATTGCCAACAAGGAAAAATGTAAAAAAATTGACAAGTTTAATGTGGTTTCTCCATTTTATGAGAAGCTTAACGCACCACCTTCACATTAGTAAAGAATCTTACGTCAACTTATGATTTCATGGACATTGGTTACCAATTCTCCTCGTCCCCACTATTTTGAATGGGAAGTGGGTGAGAACAACATTTCATGTCTTTTCAAGCCGTCATAATGATAGTGGGTACCTACAATCTTTGAAGGGCTTGGAGCAAAAAGATGGCAAGCCCACAAAGTTGAGTGAGTTTCCATAATGTCTGTTTTCAGTCCCTAAATTTATTTTTTCTCCTAATTGATCAACCTTCAACCAATGGAAACATGTGTCCGATCCGTTCATTTAGTTCATTTCTAAGTTAGATCACATAATTTTATTTTTTTTGAAACTCAAAGATTGTGGGTTGCACATGTAGTCATGTATACACCCACTCACCTTCTCCATAAATTTTTGATAGAAGCTACAGTGGCAATAGTAGAGACAGGGTGAATATAAAAGCTTACTCTTAGAGCACGCCCAACAGTTGGCATTTTCCACTCACCAAACTTATATTTGGATGATTTAGTGTGCCTTACAGTGTGGTCGATTGAAGCTAATACGAGCCAAGGGTGCCTTGTTTTGAGTGCTTTGGAGAGTCTTTGGGATCAAAAAAATCATGATTTTCACTCAAGGAACAACTTTTTAACCCCTAAATGCCTGAAGCCCTCTCCAAATTCTATAGTTTTGCAAAGATGCATTATAAAATGCAACTTAGAGGGATATTTTGAACTTGATATACCAATAAAATTTGTACATTATGAATTTTAGATTCTATCTATACGGTTAGAACTAGGATTGCTATTACCAATAATTTTGTATAAAATTTGAATCGTGAAATTCAAAATTACTTTGTAATTCAATTACAAATAAGATACTGAAAATCTACGGATGAATTTCTTTGTGATTGGTTGAAATGTAATACTTTAAGTGTAGTGATTTTTGGAGGTTTTTTGGTTGCTTAATTTTATGAGTTGGTTTTTTTAAAGCACTTTTAAAAAAATCTTCAAAATTTTGGGTGAATCACTACAACATGAAATGAGGCATAAAATTTTCACAAGTCATCCCCTTTCTAATTGGATTACATATGCATGAAGCTAACTTCCCATAGAATCTACAGTAAAAATTCCACACTGCAAAAAGTGCATGACGGATGAAAAATTATCGATGAAATCAGTACATTGTCCAAAAAATGAACGCTCAGACAGTTAGGGGTTAATAAAAATTGATTTTAATTTTTTTTCACATAATCATCATTCTCATTTGATTATTCCGAAATTTCTACCAAAAAAATAATTATTCATCATTTAGAAAAAGTCTTTAGACGGTCATTAAAACAATTGATGACAGAGCTTTTTAATACCGAAATATTTACAATATTGCTTTCATCTTGTACTAAGTGTTTTGTATACATGTCACAAACATTGACATATCACTTTCCTTTCTAAAACCAATTTTAAATAATAAAAATTACACTAAAAATGCCTCCAAAAAAGCACTGAAGACAACTTAGCCGGTAAGTGTGGAGTTTGATTTTCACCCACCAAATATTGTCAATATAGCGAGAGAGTGATCCTCACATCAAACATTTTGTCTTGTTCTTTGCTAAGACCCTGCTCTCACTTTACGAAGTTAACCCTTAAACGTACCAACCCTTTGAACAGAAGTAGATTCTAGACTCAAAAGTAGATATTAGCATGGTTCAGATGTACATTAGGTGTACATGAGAAGACCATTGCAAGCATAAAATCTACCCAACAAATTTGACATACTTGTAGTTGGAGGCCTCTACAATATTATCAACAACTCCCCATCACAAGAGATTTATTGTAATTGGTAGAGAATTTAATAAGTTTTCAAAGGTGACTTGGATGAAAATCATCCGAGGTTGTATGAGAAAGTTACAAGGCTTTAAATCTGTTCATGATCCAGTTTCTGAACGCTGGGACGTTTAGGGGTTAAGTTCAGTAAATTTATTCTCATCCATTATGACTGTCCCAAGTAGCGACAAAAAAGCAGTAGTATGCAATTGGTCGACGCGCTCTTGATTCCAGACATGCATAGTGGTTGTTGCTTGGGAAGTTCTCACTTTGCTTGTTTTCACTTCTCACATATACCATCTTGCACTAGTAGCAAACCTGTCGTTTTTCATTCCTCATTTCGTGGGAAGAGTGAATAGTGGCGGAATATTGTACTCACGTTTCTGTCTTCTTGTGACCAAAACTAATCATCAGCACTAACACAGCCCATGTGCCTGGCACCGTTTCATTTCTTTTTCATTTATAGTTAGTGAAAAACAACACATTTCCTTCTAGTGTTGGATGTGAACTTGGAGCGCACAATGAGCAACTGCCGGGCTAGAGCGCAGGTGACGATCGAGTTTCGACATTCAATAGAACATTGAAGACCCCCACCTCCTGAATGATGCAACAAAATGATCAATCCCAACAAGTGGAGAGCCATAAGTGGCCGCAGATCTCAGTCAGTGTCAGCTTGCCTGCTCCACACTGGAAAGGACTTGCGCCTGACACGACAAATAGTAACAAGCTCCAACATGTGGCGCTACGGTAGCTTTTCTTATGAATGACGAATCATCATGTATCATATAAGTTAATTTAGCAGTGACACCATTCACCCAAATGCGAGTGCGGTAGAGAATCAAGTAAATTTTTTGGTAGATACAGTGTGCTTCATGTGATTTTTTATTTTTTTTAACCAGACGCATGCAAGAAGCTGCTCCAACGCATTTTGGGTGTCGCAAGAAATTTGCACTCCACCAACGCACATGCGTTGGTCAAAAGCAGGAAGAGACATAGGCTCTGACACTGCAAGAAATTGTATATATTATTTTCAAAATTTACCTCGTAGCAACATTTCAAGAACGCAATGGAAGTGCTAGAGCTTCTTGATGTGATGGGGCCATCACACCAAGAAGCTCCAGCATTTGCGTTGGGTTCGTGGAATGCTGCTACGAGGTGAATTTTGAAAATAATACATACAATTTCTTGCGGTCTCGGAGCCTTTGTCTCTCTTCTTGGTTTTGGCCAACGCATGTGCGTTAGTGGAGCGCAAATTTCTTGCGGCACCCAAAACGCGTTGGAGCTGCTTCTTGCATGTGTCAGGATAAATTACAGGAGCACGTTGCAACTACTAAAAACTTACTTGATGAACAGAGATTCTTTGCCGCACTCGCGTTGGGTGAATGGTGTGAACGGGCCACGATCGATCGATCAATCGATCTCATCAGCAGGTGATAATGGCAGGCATGCAGGGCCTCCATGTGGTCCGGGCTCTAAATTCTCGGTGAAGAACTGAAACTGGATAAGCTTCGAATTCGGCCCTCCATGTCTATCCGGCACAGATAAGTTATGTTCGTAGAACTGCCTTCTATTTGCAAATTCAAAGAGGGATATGCACAGTTGATGATTCGGTTACTAAAAATTTTACTTCCAAGATTCTTCTTGAAACCTGGCATGCAGCCAAATTTATTTTCAGCAACTAAAGAATCTTACTTGATTCTGGGGTGGCTACTTTTACATTTTATTTTTTTTAAATGGGCTAAAAAAAAGGATGAATTTTTTTTATAACAAGTGGATGAAATGGGTTGTTTTCAATGAAAGTTGTGAAAGTGTAATGTCCACACATAATCGACCTTTAGTTACAGATTAGCAAGTTGAAATTGCCTGATCGAGTTCAAAATCTTGGGAGAAAAGTTGATTATTTGAGGGAAAATTAGAGATGTCCTTAAGGCCTAAATAAGCTGGGAACGCTATTGATTGGTCCAAGAAAATGTAGGATCTTAGCTTGTTAAGCTAAAATTTCTCCTTGGATTGTGGAAGAGTGAAGCTCAATGTTACTACTTTCACTCTTTACATACCACTTCATTACTTTTAGCAAGTTTGCTAAAAGCAACCCTTTAGTGACTTCCCCTAGTATACTAAAATCGTCATTGTTTGGATAAAAGTGACTTATAGATGAATCTATTCCCTCTCTTTTTTCTTACTTGGCTACACTCCAGGGTGTGTGTCGTTCTACCCAAAAAATAGCAAAACACAATTGTTGCTAGTAGCGATAATATTTAATTCTTGAGCTATCTTTCCTTGGTTCTTTTTATAGGGAAAAACTTGAATTAGAGGTTTACATGCTATTATAGAGGCATGATTTCTATTGTTGTGGAATGATGTTGTTATACAAAAGGGGTCAAACCTAGGTAATCCAAGACCATTCATGACAATAAATGACTTCCATCAATTCTTAGAAAATAACAGAAGGCTCCCATTGGCTTCTAGAAAATAACAAAGAAGTTCTCTATTACATCGTATTTTCAAAATGAGTTTTTCGTTTCCGAATTCTTTTGAACTTGGATTGACTTGAATTTCCCACAGATTAAGGATTTTATTTTGGATATGGACAAAAACTCTATTTGAAAATGGCAGCCAAAATTAACTACTATCACAATTTGATCATTTATCATTTAGTTCATTAGAAGTTAAAAGCTTACATTCATTATAGAAAGCATGCACATAGCATTACCTTGTAGAAATCAAGCTATCGCCTTTTCAACTTACTATTTATTCTCCAAAGAAATAAAGAATCAAAGAACTATCCGTACTATAGAAGGACAATGAACAACGGGTACTGTAGAATGTTATGAATTGCAAAGTACCGAGTTGTTTAATTTTGTAACATTTAAAAACATCAAACAAATTGCATGCCACTAATCAATAAATTCCTACAAATCTAAAATAATTAATGAATAGGTACCTATTTGCGACACTACTTATCCCCTAATTGAACGATCGATCGTTTTCTATTCGCAGCCCAAACAACAATGATTGCCATTGGGCAAAATTTGGCATTTTTCAAGTTTTGGTTTTTTGTTTATATTGGGGGCCGAGATCATGTTCTACTGCTTTTTGATACATTTCATTTGCAACATTGAAGTTCACTAAGGAATTTTTTCAAGACAATGACTTCAATATTGTCATAGTCTTACTATTTTGGGAAACTAATGATGTTCACTCATTTGAAAAAAATTCCTTTTAAAATTGTAGGATAGAATGTCTAGTTTTAATCAATCATACCAAATTCCAAATTCTAAAAATAAAACTTGTAATTTTGATGAATTTTAAATAGTAAATGCTCTTAAATTCATTAAATGAGTATCTAAAACTATTTTTGGAACTTTGACCGTACAAATAATTACTAAACATCATGCTTCTCATTTTCTCTATTGGACCAAACTTCATCAAAGTTGCAGAAGTAACATTTTATAATACATTTAGATTTTTCCCTTACTCCCTCTATCATGTAGGTGTTAACCCCTAAGCTCCCAAGAGACCATTTTTTGGTCGTTGCCCCTTTCTAACAGGGTGCTTGGAACCAAAAAAAAAAGTTTTTTGAAAAAAATAATAAAAATAACAATTTAAAATATTCCATCAAGCATACTTTCCAACACAATTTGAATTATGTCAATCCAAGTTAAACTCCACTGGGTAAAATTTTTCAAAGTGAATCACCTTAACATTGTCTTAGTGTTATATAATTTGTTATTTGGAGAAAGTAATGATGTTCCCTCCATCATTTCTTTTGCTTTTTTGAAGTTTACAATAAATAAACCAATTTTAACTAATCATACTAAATTTCATACTCTAATAGTGAAAATTATAATTTATAAAAAATTCAAAGGTTAATGCTTCTATATTCATTAAAAAAATATCTGAAGTTTTTTGGGAAGTTTGACCATATACATAATTTGTAGAGATGATGCCTAAGTACATTCTATCTATTGAACCAAACTTTGCCAAACATATGGAAGGCACATATTATAACACATCCATGTTTTGTCCAATACCCCTTGGGCATTTAGATATGGTTACTTTAGAAAATTTGCACTCTTGCACTTGGAGGGTTTAACACATGGCCAAATTACATGAAAACTCTAAGGGCAAGGGTGAAGATGCTCTTACTAGAGTGTCCTCAATGCAACACAACTGGACATATTGTTTGACACTTGGTAAAATGGATGAAAAATGCTTAAACGTAGACTTTTTCATTGTGAAGTTTGAACCACCACTTCACATTATTTCTTTACACTTAGCTTTCCAAAGCACTCATTATGACTAAGTTTACGTAGACTCTTATCCTACATTCTACATATAGTAGTTTGTAACCGATTCATTGACTAATTGCCAAAGACAACAAGTTCGTTAGACTAGGTCTTTGAAAGTTGTAACTTGTTTAGAAAAATCTTGAATGAAGAAACTCTCAATGCATATCATTCTTGCCCTAGTGTGAGAATCATTCTCATAAAACCTCCTAGTAACTTCTTATCCAATAGGATTATTTTAATAAAGAAAAACGTGGACTTTTAGGGACCTAGTAATTTCTTATCTAGAAGGATTATTTTACTAAAGAAAAACGTGGACTTTTAGAGACCAAGTAGACAAAGAAGATTAAAAGAGACAACTAATGTAAAACTCCTTGTTTGTCTCTGACACAAAGATTTCTTCTCCATTGCTGTGATGACAGACATTACACAAAACAAAAAACAAAAAAAAAAGGTAACTTTAGGGCACATCATGACATTTCAACAAGAGGAAATTCATGTATAAAATAGTAGTATCTGGAGATATTAACATGCTGTGTTGCATTGAGGACAAGCAGCAGCTAGATGCCCTGCGCAAGTTTCTGGTGCAAAATAATAACCAGCTCATGTGGTCCTGCCTGCCTGCCTGCCAAGTGAGAGTTTTTCGGTGTCCCCTATCCACAAGAAGCTGAGATTAATCCGGTTTCGGACCTGGTCTCAAGGAAATTAATCGGAAGACTATTTCAGGCAAATCTATGAAGAGTACTACTGTCTCCTAATCAAGAGATTTCCCCGCCAGACCCAATGAAGGGTCTGACTATCCAAGACCTGGTAATATGGCAGGATTATCTCCTGCATTCAATTCAGTCATTCATTGGAGAGGGCTCCGGCCGACCCACAGGGTTTGAAATTGGTAGACTGACTTGATGCACACTCTTCTTCCCGTTCCAATGTGCAATCCCAGGCGAAGAAGCAGAATCAAGGCAAAACGGGCACAAACTCAGAGTGAAAAAGTGGAACCTGGCTAAGCCTAGAGAGAATTGCAAACTGATTACCTGATTGTAGTAGTCTTGGCAGCTGAAAGGAAAGGCGGTCTGCTAAAATGGGAAAATCCCGGGGTAGGCGAAGAAAATTAGATTCCCCAGGAACCAACCCCAAGGCCCGAATGATCTCATGACCGGCTTCCATGTGGCAGCCTTGGCGGTTGTACACTTTTGTGCGCCTTTTCCCCTACATTTTCGCCTCTGCCACCCAGGGTCAAATTTTTGTTAAGGAAAAATATTCACCTGATGAGGAAAAAGGATTCACCTGATGAGGAAAAGGGTTCACCTGATGAGGAAAAAGGATTCACCGGATGAGGAAAACTGGGTTCACCTGATGAGGAAAAAGGATTCACCGGATGAGGAAAACTGGGTTCACCTGATGAGGAAAAAGGATTCACCGGATGAGGAAAACTGGGTTCACCTGATGAGGATTGACTTTACCATAACATGAAAAAGCAAACTGAATGAGATGCCATTACAGTAATCGAAATAACAATATTAATGTTCTGTTCTGTTCTGTTCCGTTTCTCGAAACAAGAGTAGCATAAGATAACCATGAAATACGTACACAGCTGTCCTTTGGGATAATGATGTTCGTATTCAACCAATTGTGAAACGCTCGGGGGCCAGCCAGCCAGCCAACAAAATCATGTACGTAACTACTTCATGTTCTGCCGGGCGCGTTCTGTTGGACGTTGGACATACTCCCAACGGCAGCCAGAAGAGCACCTGGGACTTTTAGGAAGGACCCAAAAACATGAAAAAAAAAAAAAAAAAAAAAGCAGATCATCATCATCCTTGCGTAAAAAAGTACATAAACCTATTGACCAGGAGGAACTGGCTGTCATACACATAGGAAAAAAATGAAAAAAAATACAACCTCGCTGGTCCTTGGTCAGTTGATGTTACCATCTAAACATCCATCTGTTCCGAGGATTAACCCCTAAACGTCCCATGGGGATAGTATATACGTTGTCGTATAATTGGGATTTGCTACCAACAAGAAATTCTAAATGAAGATCTGAGTAGCTCAGTAGAATCACATCGATCTAAATTTCAACTTCTCTTTTGAACTCAAACTCATTGAAGGTGTGGGTTCATTCCAAATACAACCAAAACACAACGTATTCTACTGGTCGCAAAGGCACGTTCAGACCTTTAGGGGTTAAAAAAATGAAAAAAAATACAGTCTCGCCGGTCCTTGGTTCAGTTGATGTTACCATCAAAATATCCATCTGTTCCAAGGATTTAGAAAAAAAATGAAAAAAAACTGGAGCTAAGGAAATGAAGTCTAAACGGATACCGAAGAGGCGAAGGGGTGGATCCCACAGTCGTGGACCGGCTCCTCTTGATCAGAGTTCCCACATGGGCACCGAAGGCTTCCGTGTGGTCATTGGCCCGCCTGGGAATCCACGAGAATTGTTTTCTCCAAAGGTGTCGATGATCGGTTAATAACAGGAGATCTTACTGCCCTTGTTGCAGTTGCAACGGGTGGGTCCTCTTCACGTGCTTTTCTGTCGGCTGGCTACACAACTTGTGTATGTCCTTCAGTTGGCTGGGCACCAAGAACAAAATAATATGGTCTCTCGGGGCCAAAATGGAACGGGACTTGCGGCCTTGCTTGTTGGTCCCATAAAGCTTCAGCCCAGATAAAATGATCACACTTCAAATTTTCCATGATCTCCGTACTAACTTGCTGTTGTCCCCAGTTTGCATCTTTTTTTCTTAAAGTGCGAAATATCTGGACATCCTCAAAAGCTTGAAAGCACCTAATGAACCACGCCGTGTGGGGTCAGCCAGAGCAATAGTAGCACCCATTCAACATTCCCACCTTAATGTCACTGTTTCAATAATGTTAAAAGCTTGATGAGAGCTCGGGCAGGTCTCCGTCACCAAGCGCACCAATCCACATCCCCTTAATTGCCGGCATGCCCCAAACCACCGGCATGCTGTAGCTTTTCTCTACTTGTGAATGGAACTCTTGACCTTCCAACCTCAGATATGCGTGCATCAGATACTACCATCCTTTCCTGTTTTGTGATTGGACCTAAACTCTAGTTGTGATTGGACCTAGACTCTAGTTGCGCTTCAAAGGCTAAATTCCATGTTCCCAGAAGATCTTTCCAGCCCCACCGATTGCTCCTGCAGTTCTCGAAGGGCAAAAGAGTCTATCGGTGTGACAGGCATGAAATAGATTGCAGAGGGCTTTGATTAATGGTGAATCTAGCTCGAACATTCCAGGTACTGACTACACAATTCTAAGCAATTCGGGGTTGTTGAAAAGCCGTTCTCGGACTACTAGGCCAACCTGCAGGAACAATATCAATATATCAGAACAGTCAACTACCTTTTGGTGATTTAGAGGCAACCAATTTGTCGTCGCTCTAGAACATGGAGGATTTAGATTGTCGCATCCTTGGCATTGTTATTGTATGAATTTAAGCCTAGTTTCATTATCTCCAATCAAGAATTATGGTAATGCATCCCGTGATTGAGTAGAATCTGTAAGAGTACATTCTTTGAAATGAAATAAGCCTTACCTGCTCGTGCTTACATTCGATATACTTGTCTCGTATGTCTCTGCACGTAGGTGACGCCGTCATATCTTTAGCTAATGCACAATCCTTGTACGATCGTTTCTCTTCCTGAACACAAAGGGAATTATTTCAAATAAGTAGAGGCATCTCACATTCAGACCTAAAGTGTTCTCCCGTGCAACAAGACGAGAGAGATGAAAAAAGAGATTCACGATACATACCGTAATGTGGCACCGAAACCCTAAAGCACAAAATCGAAAAAAAAGGTTTTATAGTCTCTTACTTTCTGCATATTCTATCTAAGTTTTACGAAGCTTTTGTTGCTCAGAATCAATTGAGGTTATAGTTATATTTTATAGAACTATAAACTCAAGTGATTCTGAGTAACAAAACTCCAGAATATGCAAATTTGAAAATAAATAAATAAAACACATTGTCATCGCTAGGGTTTCGTGCATGTGATCGGCAAAGAAGATTTGATGAGCCACGCGCCAGTCCTACTTAATTCTAAATTTCCCAAGACGAAGTGAGCGGTTGATCTTCAGAGAAATCCACTCACCGTAAACGACCATGTCTAACCTAAAACATCCTCAGACAAACATCATCTCAATGTGCATTAAAGAAAAAAAGAAAAAAAGCCAGATAATGATCGTGAAGAGGAAGTACCTGAATGCAAGCAGACTGGCCGAGGCACCTGACCAGATTCAAAGCCAAACCTCGGCAAGACCTGTGCACTTGGGGTTTACCATCACTCGCCATGGCAAGCAAAACTCGTCCAGTCGAAGCCAAAACTCCTTGAGTTTCCTTACGTGATTAAGATTTCTGCAACAGAGTACATTCTCTAAAATGAAATAAGACTTATCTGCTCGTGCTTACATTCGATATACTTGTCTCATACGTCTCTACACGTACGTGACGCCGTCATATCTTTAGCTAATGCACAATCCTTGTACGATCGCTTCTCTTCCTGAACACAAAGGGAATTATTTCAAATAAGTAGAGGCATCTCACATTCGGATCTAAAGTGTCCTCCCGTGCAACAAGACGAGAGAGATTAAAAAAGAAGTTCCCGATACTATGCAGCATTTATGTACCATAGGTTTTTCAATTAATAAATTAGTAAGGAAACTAATAATTCACAAGAATGCACAAGAAAATTCCACCTCCAATGTACCGGTACTCACACCGCAATGTACTCAAAAGCTGGTGCCCTAAATTTTCGCAAGCACACTCTCAGCTTCTTGTTACAATAAAACCCTAAAGTAAGTGTTTCGAAACCCTAAAAAACAAGCATTTCCGGACATACGTGGTGAGGAAGCCTCGATTGATGGAGAGCTTTGGGTGATGGATGTGCTGCTTGAAAGTGCAAAACATCTTAACCCTAAACGAACAAATACCCAAAGAAAGAAAGAAAATCTCACAGTATTCTAATTGAGCTGTAATGACGATTTGAGCTGCACTCTCGTACAATTGCAGCACGAACCACCTGCATTCTCACATTTCCTTAAACCCTAAACCTTTCACCGTTCTCCACGCCCTGTACCAACACGAAATGAGCGTACCAGAAAGATCTCCGCCAATCTACCGCAATCGACAGCACTCCAATCACTTGAACACAAAGAAAACCTTCGAGGAAATGGCCAGTACCCTAAACCCTAAACCCTAAACCCCTTCAATCGAACAGAATCAAACCAGAGACGATTGAATGCGGAGAGGATGAACCCTAAAAGCGTCCACACTACAATCACCCGGTCAAACCTCATCAATTCCTCTCATTTTAGAATTTATTATATTTATTTTATTTCTATTTCTATTTCTATTTTTATTGTTAAATCAGTTTACCCTGATTTTTTCATAACCATCTAAATAAATAAATATACAATAATGTTTTTCAAAAAGATCTTGTAAAAATCATAGTAATTACCAAAAAAAACTATAAAATAGAGAAAATGTAAATAATAGTGATGAACTGTGGTCTAGGTGGGTGAGCTTACATAAAAAGAAATTCCATAAAAATGCATTTTATGCAGTCTATATTGTAATTTCCATTTGAAATTAGGATTTAGGTGAAAATCAGAGTTTAACTGAACATGGCCCCACGGGGCTCCTTGCACGTTTAAGGGTTAAATACGGAGAAGTTATCGCAACGAAGGAGTTGGCTGGGAGAACAAAAGTTGTCTTGTGATTGGATGTGGACCTCTCAAATCTAACGTGGAAATTCAATTTGCAACCTACACGTCACTTGGCCCGTAAACAACACTAATTAATTAATGCCCCAACACCAAAATATGCATTTTGGTACATAGAAAATGATCACGCTTCAAATTTTCCATGATCTCTATACTTGTTGTTGTCCCTAGTATGCATCTTTGTTGTCCCTAGAATGCATCTTTTTTTCATACTTTCTATTTTTGTACTTTAAATAAATTTTCCAAATGAAATTGGACATAAACAGCTAAACCATTGGGTTTGGAAGAGCGAGAGGGTGACAAGGGGGCACATGGAGATTATCCCATAGGAACTTGAGTGTGCCTTGGGGGAGACTCGCCCCACTCTACATTATCAAAGAGATTCAAACCTTACACCTTACCAATGCTAAAGAAGCACATGCAAGTTCCCATAAGAGAATCTCCACGTGCCCCGTGCCACTTTCTCTTGCTCTTCCAAACCCAATGGTTTGACTAGTTATGCTTTATTTTATCAGAATAATTTAATTAAAGCACAAAAACAAAAGGTATCCATAACATTTAGTAACTTTTGTGACTATTGCCTTCCTCCAACATAATGATGTAGAATATCCCACATCATTTAATCCCCCCCCAATGAAATGATGTGAAATATTCCACATCACATCAGTAGATATGAGGGCAAGTGGCATTAAGCAAGAGCAATCAACCATCGTGAATAGTAATCAAAAGCACTCGCTCAATCACAATTCAATAGTGTTTTGTAATTGTTTATTTGATTCAATAGTCCAGTCAATTACAAACCCTCTTGAAAGACAACTGAATGTTTATGTCAAGCATGGTAGTCCCTCCCGTAGTCCCTCAAAACTTTACATATAATTCAATTATGTAAACACCAACTTGACTTTAAGAGAACAACATACCTTGTTATGGATTTTAGCATCCACAAACTCTAAATCACGATTCCCAATTTTCATCATTGTTGTCTTGTTTATGCGCCATTCTAGAGTTTTATTTTTAGCACAATAGATTGTCCGTGATCATCGTTAAGAATAGTAATTAATACTCATAATTAAGATTTTATTGATGGCATGTATTATACCATAATCAACCAAAAACAACTCAAATGTAGTAACATGATGTTTTCTTGAGGAAATTTTTTTGTCTATCATTATCCCAACCCAAATGACCCTTTGATGCTTTCAATTGCATTAAGATGTAGTTGGACGGAATATAATTTGCTACTAATAGATCATTGATAGCATTGCTATGTTCCACCTTTGTTTGTTGTATGGGCTTCATTGCACCCATTATGAACAAACTTATACAAACAAAACAAAGTATGAATAATTTGTACTCAAAAGATGGGAATAGACTTAACGAAAAATCAAATTAAATTCTCAAAATAGGATCGAATCATCTTTATAAAATTATAAGGGTACAAGAGCAATGTCAAGACGCATCAAGTCTTTAACCCCCTATAGGATCACAAGGCTACCAAGTGGCTTTTGCAACTACATTTGCCAAAAATTCAAAATGTGAACATTGTGTGGGCAACAAAGAGACCCTAGACGAATTTCAACATTGAATCCGTGGCTGCAATCCGATTAATAAATGATCGATTATGCAATTTTTGAGGAATTCTTTTACTACGGCGAAAGCTGCCTTAGCCGTCAAGAAAACAAAAGCTAAGTCCAAACCCCTCCTAGTTGTTTAGGGGCTAGAGTTGTAGACAACAATGGAGCTATCCTAAAAGTCAAGTGGTGTATGAACAAGATACCATGTGTTTTGATTTAATGTACTCTTATTTGTTTACTCTAAATAGTTATGAAGTTTGAAAGAGCTTGGTGGTCTCTTGCTATTAGGTGTGTAAGAGCTTGGTGGTCTTCAAACTCATGCACAACTAGTTTAGCCCCTATAAGCCCGAGGGGTATTGGACAAAACATAGATGTGTTGTAGTATGTATCTTCCATATGCTTGATGAAGTTTGGTTCAATAGACAAAATGTAGAGTATCATCTATACAAATTATCTCTACGGTCAAACTTCCAAAAATAACTTTAGATAAAAATTTAATGAATTTAAAAGCATTATTATTTGAAAATTTGTATAAATTATAATTTTCAATTTTAGAGTTCAAAATTTAGTATGATTGATTAAAGTTGTGCTATCTATTGTAAACTTCAAAACAACAAAGGAATTGATGGAAGGATCATCATTACTTTTCCCAAATAGCAAATTTTATAACACTAAGTCAATTTTGAGGTGGTTTACTTTGAAAATTCTCCCGGGTGGACTTTAACTCGGATTGCCATAATTCAAATTGGGTTAGAAAGAAGACTTGATGTAGTACTTAAAAAAATTAATTTTTTCAAAAAATTAATTTTTTTGTTCCGGGCAGCCTGTTAAATTCGGGCAACGACCAGAAAATGGTCGTTTGAGCTCTTAAGGGTTAGCCGTCAAAAAAGACAAATAAGAGTACATTAAATAACCCTAAAAATTTCAAGGGTGGTTTTGTGATGCAAAGAGCTTTGATGTTGAGTCGCCAATCACCCTCTTATGCAATGTGGGGGTTTGATCCCAAAGTTTCAATGAAATCACAACTTTTTAGTGGGACATTGAATATATTATACTATGCATACAGCGTAGATGAATGTCCTCTTCTCCTAAGTAAATACTTCGTATACTACACGTGTTTTTTACCCTAAATTTAAATCCGTAATGCATGGGCATCTGGATTTTTTTTTCTCGCATGCCGGCATGGACATCATAGTTTACCTCTGGATTTTGTTCTTCTGACCGGATTCCAGATTCGGATTTCCTCTTGTCTAAAGTTCATTCACTCACATTCAAACCCCTTCTACCTTGGATGAGATCTAGTTGGATGTAATTTCTGGACAGACCTAACTTACTTTGTCGCAATGCACACATGCCATACCCGCGTAGAACAGATTTCCTCCTGCTGATCTTATACAAAATAACCCCAAGGATTGGATTTGAATGACCATGCCTGATAATTAGCAATGTCATGAGGCCCATGCATTTCAAGCTTGGAGGGCATCGCCATCCATCCTTCCAAATAGAGGAGGACAACAGAGGACAACATTTTTGTATGAAAAGTAAGCAATTAATGCTTGAATATGCCCGAATTTTATTTTTTGCAAATAGCCAATTTTTGTCGTGGTTGTGCAACCTCAACAAATGATACTTTATTTTACAATTAGTAAATTAAATAATAAATTATAAAGATTCTTTTTACTTTTATACACTAGGTGACAAGTGATTGGTTAGGAGTTAGTGTATTGAGTTGCACGAGTGGAATAATCAAGTGATCTATTATCACTTGATTACCCCACTAGTGATGAAGTTTTAATGTAATGAAAATTTTCAATGTGAATGGGGATGTTCTAAAAGCATTACCACTTATTCTTCAAAATAGATGAGGACAATGTTCTTTGAATGAAAAGGGAGCATGTAATAAGGTAGCAGCATCTAAAGTTGCCAACGATCCATTGTGGCTAACTGCTTTTGAACTATAAATAAACTCTGCTAAGTCTGAAAGCTGCAAGCTGTTTTTTAGAAGTGCATTGCAAGTTCTTAGTGGCAGTTTTTTGTCCCCTAGCACACATTGTTGTTAAAACCACTACTTTGTGAGTTTGGGCAAATCACATGCAAGAGTTTTGATAGAATGTAACAATCAATTTTTAATACATATCCTAACTATTCAACCCATCAATTATGTTGCTTCACAGTTGGTCCTTTGTTTCTTTTGGGTAAGTATACGGCTTAGAATAGGTGTTTACAACATCCTTGCTTCAAGATTTCGTGTAAAATTGTTCATGCTACCAAAAATTATGACTTCAAGGCCCAACACTTCCTCTCAAATTTGCTAACATTCATGATTTCATTCCATGTTGCCTACACTCCCAATGTACCACATCTCTTATATTGTCATGATTAGGTGTCTCTACCTAACTTAAACTTGTCAAAATATTTTCTTTGCCTTGACGAATAGCCAATTTTGGTCACGGTTGTGCATTACGGCTTCATTTTTTTTTACAATTAGTAAGTTGGATAATAAACGATATTCAAAGATTCTTTTTTCTTTTGCACACTATGAGACAAGTGATAGTGAGTTCCATAGGTGGGGTAATGAAGTGACCTACTTTCTAAATAAATGGAGCCTCATTAGTGACGAAGTTTTAATGCAATGGAATTTTTAGTACAAGTGGAGATACTCAAAATCTAGCTCCTAATAACTTGATATTTACCCATTTAGGAGGTACTCAAAATTGTATTAAAAAAACATGGAACTTTGTGGTTATGTAGGGATTAACCCTTTGATGCGTCTGCATCCATATAAACAAATTTTAAGCCTTCTCTTGACTACATTCTGTACAACTTTTCATCAATCCATTTTTCTCTTGGTTCTTGTGCTAGTTGACTATCATTTGTAAAGTATAGATCTTCAAAATAAGATATTGTGATTTTTTGGAAAAACAACACAATTGGTTTATGTCAAGTTTAATTATTAATTCAAAAAGTGAGACCTTAAACATGATTCTCCAAAATAAGTAGAATCAAACAATGGAAACCATACCATCTTGTAGTACATGTTATTCCAATTTCATTACAATATTTTTTAGTTTTCTTTTGTTAATATTGGATCTTTAATTGACTTTCAAGAGAAAACCTTGCAAAATTCATTCAAAATATATTAATAAAAATATGATGAATCTGACTATACAGATGTGATCTTCACATGATTGACATTTACAACTGAACTTCATACATCAACATCAGAAAATTTGGGCCAGACTACTTTGGTGTCATTTTGATACCAAAGGCTGCATACAAGTCATTTTAGTGTCATTTTATTTAGACTAGGTTGGTATGGAGTCTGACACCAAATTATCTTAATTGCATTTCAATACACCATCATGGCACCATATCCACATGCCTAGAAGTTCCTGATGAACTCCATTTTTGTTCTTCATCAAACATTTTATAACAAATCTTTGAATACAGTGTTTAATGGGGACGTTACAGGGTTAAACAAAGTCCTTTCGGCAAGCATTTATATCTGCTGTAAAACTTATTTTTACTGTGACATACAATTCCGGAATTCCAGTGAATTATTATTACTCAATGGCAGTGGGTATATTCCTGTGTACAACCAGGTAGATATTATGGGCAGGCTTGTTTCCGGGGAAGAAACAGAGCATGCACGTCATGAGCTCTGCATAACATTCACAGTCTCCAAAGGACATGACACCAAGTGATAATTGTAAGCTACCCCAGTTCACCCATAGTCCCACACACATTATTATTCCCGTGGTACTCATTGTCCTCCACACCATGATCAGCAAAAAAGATGATCAACATGATTAGATTTCTGCATTAGCATTTTCAAGTATTGTAAATCTTCCTTGGAAGAATCTATTTCCAAGCTCTTGAATGTAAAAATTGGAACTCACTCCCCCCCTATTCTCTTAAATAATTAAAAAAATTAAAAAATTATGAGTTTTTGGGAAATGTAGGAATTTAGTCGAAGCTGATTATAAATTTGATCCCTCCATATAGCATTTTCACCCGAACATCCATTGGGTTGATTTTAAATTTATTTTAGATTAATTAAATTTAAATTTTTAATTTTAATTTTAAAGGAAGGTTGGAAATTAAAGGACGAATCCTAAAAATGAACACTATATACTGTGGGAATAGCGTGGGTACATTCATTCACTTTGATATAATGTCATCCACTTTGGATGAATTTCACCACATGATTTTGAAAAAAATAGTTATTAGTAAAGCCTCTACACTAAATAGGTAGATTAGTGTTAGATAATTATAAGATTTGAAAATATCATAGATTTTTACTCTCGACAAAAAAATTACCAAAGACATTGATTCCAATACTATTGAAAAATTCCCATCTTGACCAATATAGAGGGTAAAAAAATTGGTCAACAGTAAAAACTTACAACATGTTTATGTAAATTAGTGTATTTAACACTAATCTACCTATTTAGTGTAGTAAATAAATACCATCGGCCACAGTATATGGTGATTTCGGTGTACTAGAATATTAGATTTTATTGGAGGTTGTCAGGAACTTGATGGCACCAAGAGTATGTCGGCTGGAATGAGGCAATCACGAGAGCTGGATGAAAAAAACGGAGATCTTATGCATGCAGTGACGAGGGATGAATGAAGTTGAGGGATAATGGATGGATGAAGGAGGGAGTGGGGGCCGGCACGCCAGCTCGAGGGGTACATCCCGGCCGACGGGGTAACGGCAGAGTTTGGACTGACCGTTACTACCTCCCCTCGTCTGTACCTCGCAGACCGACATGACGGACGAACGGAACGGACGGACTGAAATAATTCATTCGTCCGTCCATGTTCCCATAGAAGCGACTCACGTGCCAAGGAATGGGTGCGCACTCACCCGGCTTCTCTGTACCTGAACTGCACATTCCCATTTCCCAGATTGTCAGAGAAGTCAAATCCCAAATGCAACTTTAATTGCCTCCATCCGTCGGTCGCCCACCACGGCCCCCATTATCACTGCAATCAATACTCCATTCAATTCTCCATTCTTCCTAGTTCCTACCCAATTCAATATTCTATTCTTTTGGTGATTGCTTTGGCACATTTTATAGTTATTGAGAGCACCACCGCCACTCGCTAATTGTTCTTTTGTCTCACGGTCTCTTTAACCCCTAAAGGACTGGGGGGGTTTTCAACTTAGCTCTTGTTTTCTTGACTAGCTCTTATAACAAGCTCAATTCCTCATAGGTGTGGGTTAATTTGACGATCGGCACCGTTGAAATCATAAAAGACTTACATAGCTTCTGTATGAAAAAAGGATCAACAAAATTGCACAATTTTTGAGAAAATGCCACCGTTGAGATGATTGATGGAACTTGTTTGGGGTATTTTGTACACATGCTGAAATCGGATAGATCAAAAGTGCTCCCAAAAATGTGAAATTTTTACTGTGAGTAGAAATTATCATTTCAAACATGTGCAAAAAAATTCAATTATTTTGGATGTGTGAAGAAAAAGATATGAGGGTCTCAAGTAACGCCCAAATAACCTCCTTGCAGCTCAAAAAAATCACCAAAAATCGCACACTTCATGAAATTTCGATCAGGAGGTACTCACGGATTCAACTCTAAAAAAGAACTAGGGTCTCTTTGTTGCTCACTTTACAATTCACGGTCCAACAACTCGAAATTCCTCACTTTCTAGTTCCAGAAGCCACGTGGTGGCCTCGTGGTCCTTTAGGGGTTAACCCTTAACCCTTAAAGGTCCAAAGAGCCCTTTCTGACTAGTATTATACTACAATATTCTATTGTATTTAGCATAGTACCACACCTCCTATGGGTTTAAAATCAAAAGTGAAGTTAAAATTCATTCTGACATGATTTTAATGAGATATTGGAGTCCCCAATTTGGAACTTTCTATTTACGACAAATGTCAAATATACGCCACTATATCTACTATCTCCATCAGCACTTTAAGGGTTAAACGTCCTATGGGGATTGTATATACGTTGTCGTATGTTTGAGATTTGCTATCAACAAGAAACTCTAAATTGGGATCTTAATAACTCATTAGAACCGCACTGATGTAGATTTCAACTTCTCTTTTGAACCCAAATCCATTAAAGGTGTGGATCTATTCCAAATACAACCAAAACACATCGTATTCTACTAGTCACCACGGCACGTTCAGACATTTAGGCGTTAAATTTATAGCCTCACTCGTCATCTTTCAATCCCCATGAGCCCATTTTATGGATTTTTAATAGCATGTTGTGGTCTAGGATCTTGTCGTTACTTGTATAAGGGCGGAAGGCATGCCACGTGGCATCGGTGTGATGTGGAGGATTTGGGATTTTTTTTTTAATAGAAAATTGGAAGCTGAAAGGGCTAGCGCAGGCCTAGATTACTGCAAAAGGTGGCAGAGGAATCCTATCATGGCCCATAACGCCAATTGCCAACCTTGCAAAACAAATATGGTTTGGAAAGATAGCAAGCCACCGGAAGCTCTTGACGGTGGAGGTGCTATGATGTTTAACTAAAGAGTAGTAGACTTTACATGGACATAAGTTACAATCAATGATCATAACATGGTTCTATGGGAAAGATTTTGTGTGGTATATGCACAAATATAGTGTCTATTAGTAGTTCAATGATTGGTGATGTCTTCAAAAAGAAGATATATTATATTTAGAGTGTCCTCAATGCAATATGATATAATTATCTTCTAATGCTCAACAAAATTAATGAATTTTTTTTAGATATAATCTTTTTTGCCATGAAGCTATAATCAATTTATACTTTATATATATTTTGTGCATCGAGTTTTCCAAAGCACTCTCTATTACTAATTTTAAATTAAATCTTATGAATAATTACACATTTGTTAAAATATTATCCTATATCTATATATATATATATATATATATATATATATGTGTGTGTGTGTGTGGGGGTGGAAATTTGTATTGAATTGCATACATGTTGTGATGTCTTGAGAACGTACTTAGAAATCTCAAAGGTTGTTAACATCTATTGTCCTAGTGTGCCTAAATTGTTTAAGTAAAACTTCTAAATAAGGCTCTTTGGAAATGTCTCTCCTAAGTGTGGATGTAGGTTGACGGGCCTTCATAAATTCCATCAATGATTTGTGACCCTAGTCTACTGAAGCTAGTAATGTACTAAAAGTTACATGTTACATGTTTAGGATGAAAATGCTTGAGCATTCTAAAAAGGTAATTGATGAACATAGGTTTATACAATCAAGTGAGTTGAAATACAATTCTTGTCACCTACCTTGGGATTACTATTTTAGCATGATAGATAAGTGCATCAACCCTTAACTCCTCAACCCGTTTGCATTCAAACGATGTAGTGCCCAAACACAAAATATTGCTACAATGTCCCTTTGCATTCAAACGATTCTTTTAGAGATACTTCATTAAGTTGTTGTTCCATTGATCGTTGGGTTTGGTGTTACTAGTATACATGTTTCTCTAAAATATGTAACATCACAAATGTAGAAGTATGTGAAATTTGTACCAAGCCAAAATTGCGTTGACTTCAGTTCAAGAGTGGTCTTGCAAACATGCGGTCATACATTGAAGGAACACAAAAAAATCAAAAATCCCCACGTCGAGAGTATCTCATTTCAAATCCATTCCAACATGTTTCACTCAAAAAAAATCAATATTTTGTTTGCAATCAAATTTAGAAGCAAAATTCTTCTTAAACTTTCAAAATTTATAATAAAATATTAGTGAGAGCATTGGTGAATCTAACCATACCGATGAAATCTAAAATTCAAAATCTGCAACTTTCATTAACAAATTAATCCTAAAATGTTTTTTTCAGAACAATGCTTTGTAATGATTTTTCCCAAATCGTTACTTTCATTGACACAATGTGAGTTGTAGGGATTAAACCCAATGTTTTCTGGTAACTAGAAACAATGATGTCACACAAAAGAAAGCTCGTGCGAGAGAGGAATGGAATGATGTCATGTTAGGGTTTCGCCTTTTATACATGATCATTGGGTGTGTCGATTGATACCCTGATGCAGCACAGATATCTTGGAAAAGTAGTCAGCAGGCGCGAGATGACTGCCTGGTTGCAGAGGTGGAGCCCATAAAGAGATGGATGATATTTCTGTATCCGATTAACGGAAAACTGAATGAGGTAATGATGAGGATTATCTTGAAGCCAATTGGAAGGCTTGTATGATGTCCCATGATTTGGAAGGTGCCATGTGATCCATGTGAATGGCTTGCATTCTTTATGTTCTTTTTGGCTCATCTCTTCCACGTCCATCATTTGTCCTCCTGAGCATTCAATAACTTAGTCCAAGAATACTGAAACACTGTACACTCTCTCCTCCATGACGCCTGATAGCCAGTAATTTTAATTTTAATTTTTTCTTTTTCTTTTTGGTTTTGGAGAACTGCTAAAGAGGCGACATAAATTTATTTTAATATTCATTTATATTTGGGATAGAACTATATTTTCATCCATGTATGTTTGGATGAGTTTCATTTAAAATTGGCGATTTCATGCATATTATTTCAAAAATTGGAACAATATGGCCTCCTCAACCCATCCAGGTTTTAGAGAACAATATGGCGTCTTAAACCAAACTTTTTTGGTTTTGGAGAACTGCTAAAGAGGCAACATAAAACAAGCGGCTAGTCGCGGAGTCTCTGCATTAGTATTTATCCCAGATTTATTTTTACGGATTCATTTTACATTTTAGGAGATGGTAACTCCTAAAAGCGAAGCATTTTCGTAGTCTCTCCCGTGGTGGGTAGAGACAATAAACAGTTGTAGAAAAATATTTTAATATCCATTTATGTTTTGAATAGAACTATATTTTCATCCATATATATTTGGATGGGTTTCACTTAAAACTGGCAATTTCATGCATATTATTTTCAAAAACTGGAACAATATGGCGTCGTCATCTAATTTTTCTTCAATTTTTGGTGAAATCCCTGAATGATAGAGGGGGTAAGGGCAAAACCTAGATGTTTTGTAAAATGTTACTTCTGCAACTTTGATGAAGTTTGGTCCAAAAGAAAAAAAATGAGAAGCATGATGTTTAGTAATTATCTGTACGGTCGTACTTTCAAAAAAATGTTTTAGATACTCATTTAATGAACTTCTAAGCATTTACCATTTAATATTCATCAAGCTACAAATTTAATTTTTAGAATTTGAAATTTGGTGTGATTTTGAAATTAGAAAAAGTAAAATTTTCAAAGGAGAGAAAATAATTAGTTTCTTGAAATAGTAAATTTCATAACACAAGAACAATATTGAAGTATTTGTTTTTGAAAATTTGTCGTTGGTGGATTTTTATCCTTTAGTGCCCAACCATATTTTGTGAAAACCTCTGATTTTTTTTGTTTTTTGTATTTAAATTTTCTATGTTGAAATTAGGAATATTATTAATAGCATTCATCTGTATAAATAAAAACATAGCTTAATCAAACAAGTGTCAGTTAAACTTTGGTAAGATTAGACCGTTGGATTGAAAGATCACAAAACGTCTTTGAGATGTTTAATGCACACTAAAAAAACGAGCTTTTGGACGGTGGGACTTCAAAGTTAAATAGAATTTGGGTTAAATTTTCAAAAATGAAAGTAAAGTCGTTTAGCAATGACTTGTGTCAACATTTCTCCATTGCAATCTTTCATGTCAAGAACTGACTCACACATATTTATAATTGTGAATTTAATAAGTGGAAGTGAATTATTCATATACGGTTTAGGATAAAATTTATACATATAAATATAAAAGGAGTTGGTACAATCATCAAGATCGGAATGCATACACTAATGGAACAATAACAAAAAAACATGATCCAAAAAATAAAAGTAGATGACAAACTTCCAAACACAATAAATACCTTCTAATACATGTGTTGTATTTATCTATATTTGCTTTATTTTTAGGTATTTGCAATATTTTAGTGTTTTGTAGATAAGTGTTTGGATAGCTTGACAACTCCAAATCAAAATTTTATTTTTAAAGTGTATAGGTGAGACGAAGCCTTATATCTAAACTTCAAAAATTGATGTTTGGTTTGGAGTAGATTTTATGGTAGGTTGCAAATAGACAGATAGATAGAAACTCCGGTCCTCATTTTACGCTAGCATGAATAAAGTGTCCGTTTGTAATGTCAATGGCTTAGTGCCCACCGGACAGAGGGCCATTAGAACAAAACTACTCTTTTCTCCGAGGAATGGGGTTGCAAATACATGCCTATGCAACCAAAATGTCGTAGCGTGGGTTGTAAAGGGTTAACTTTGGTTGACATAATTCAAATTAGGTTGAAAAGTAGATTTAATTTCCAATTTATATATAGTCTTGGAGTTAAGGCATAGTGTACGCCAATTATTTTTGGTGCTTTTTGGCTTTTAAAAGCCTAAAGAAATCATTGCCATGTAGCATATAGGACGACAACTTGCTACTCTACGTTATTGTGGTATTTTTTTGTAAATTGCTAATGTATTGTAATTCGTATGTTTCCCTAGTAAGATGAACTCTTGCCCCCTTTTGAGGCTAGCATGAATAAAGTGTATGTTTGACCTACCCATGGTATAAGGTAGGAGCACCTAAAACCAGCATTGTACCTAATTGCGACAAATTTGGACAATGCAATCATTTTAAAACAAAAATCTAGGCACATTAAAGAACCTTATTGTATGTTGACTATTTATGATATACTTAAATTTTGTTTTAGAATGACTATAGCACCTTGATTCAATGGCAATTAGGTTTAGTGTTGATTTTTGATGTTGGTACGTTAATGTTCACTAGACAAAGGATCAATGGTACATGATTGTTTTCCCCTCTGAAGGGTAGACACTATAGTAATTAGATAGCCAATATAACCAAGAACTTAGTAACTAAATTTAAAAAAAGAAAAGTTAGGGTTTTCGAGGCATGTAAAAGTCGTCGTATAAAGTTTCTATTTTCTCTTAGTGATGGCATCATTGAGCTCCGTGGTTGGTTTTGAGTGGGTGTTTGTCTCAAGTAGGTGGTCCGGGTTCGTCAAGGGTATACACTGTAGTAATTTGTAATCAAATAATCAAAAACCAAGTAATTAGGTGAAATTGACCTTGACTTTTTAAACATGGATTGTTGTGAATGAGTGTTTATTTCGAGTAGGTGGTGCAGATTTGATTCCCATTCGGTATGTTTATAGCGGTTGATTGTATTTTTAATAAGTTTTATGGAAGAAGATTGACATGGTATGATGAATGGTAATGGTGTTAATTTCCTTAAAGGTATTTTTTATGTGTGTTTTGGGTATACGGAATTTTTCTTCAATAATATTGATTAAGAAAATGTGTACGGTTGTTTCAGCACCCGCAGTAATAACCACTCAATTTCATTCTTTGTTAGAAATGCTATTAATTAGTAATTGTTATTTTTGAATTTTATTGTTTATTGTTTCATGAGAGAATCTGTCATTACAATATGTGATTTCAATAAATTGTATGGTAAGGCTTGGGGTTTGGATTTGATGTTTAGGATGTGTACACTTATGTATATATAAAGAAAGGAGAATCTCAATAACCATTTCCAGATAATTTTAAATTTAATTTTTTTAACAAATGAAATATTTGGCACAACCTTGTCCTCTACTTCGTCCTCTACCTACAACAACGCCTTGCCCTCAACGCCTTTCTCTCTACCTACAAAATTTAATGTAGTACACTCTATTTGATGCCACACTATTCCAAATTTCACACTATTTAAATTTTAAAATCAAGATTCTTATTCTTGTTCTTGGTTTATCCTTTAAAAATAAAGGGAAGAAAAAAAAACAAAAAAACAAAACAAAAAAAAAAAAAAACACATAGTTTTGGAGTGAAGAACAACAACTGAGCAAAAGAAAGATTTTTGTTGAAAGGGAGTATCCAAAAGCACCACTTACCCGAAAGTGCCATCTTCTCCTTATTCAATACATATTTTTATTGATAAAATAATTTTACATTATTTACAAAATAATCTTTGACCCTTCATAACTTTTGCATACATCATCCAAACGACACATTATTTAGTGTGTTGAAATTGTTTTTCAATTGGAAACAAGAAAATATATTTTAAAAGCTGAATGAATGTGATAAGAATGGCAAAAATGGCGGTTTTGCGTGTCCTCACAAAGGAGGATGTGGCAGTGTTGAATGTAAAGCAGACAGTGACCTAAGGTGTGTATGATTTACTGTAAATAAGTTGTCATGTGATAAGTTCGCGGCCAATGGCATGGATGTCCCATCCCTGGAGGCAGTCACCTGGATCTCAGATTCTCACTTGCCTGGCTTCTCAATGAGTCAGGCACATGCACTTGGGACCGGTTTAGACTCTCGGCCCAAGAGCCGTGACCAAGAAAATTTAATTATTCTCCCGGTCGCACTTCATAAAAATATAATTTTTAAGGCTTTCGGGCCTCTCACTAGGTGTAAACCAAAATTGTAAATCTCATCCTCCATGGAAAAATTAAACTTGCTAAAAATAAATTTTGGGGTGGGTTTTCTAAATCACTTAGAATTTGAGTTTTATTGTTTTACTGCATTCAATAATGTAGGGCCTTAAATGACTATTTTTAGCAAGTTAAGTTTTTCCACGGAGGGTGAGAAATGTTAATGTGAAGATCATATTTACTATTAATTTTTTAAAATTAAATTTAAAAGGTTTTTTCTTGAATTTCAATTAAAAATCCCAAATTCACTTATAATAAATAAATAAAAATACTGTGGAATAACACGCACTACAAGATGGTATGGTTTCCATTATTTGATTTTACATGTTTTGGAAAATTGTGTTTAAGGTCTCACTTTTTGTACTAAGAATGAAATTTACATTAGTCAATTGTGTTGTCTTTCAAAAAATCACAATATCTTATTTTGAAAATTTATACCGTACAAATAATAATCAACTAGCACATGAACCAAGAGAAATTTGAATGGGAGAAAAACTGTAGAGGATGTAGTCAAAAGAAAGGTTGCAATCTGTTCGTCGTCCATTATAAGGACACATGCACGTAAAGGATTGAGTAGGTCAATCTTTTTCATCATCCAATTTTTTTTACATGGGAATAGTTGCAGTTTCCATCTTTGCAATGAAATTTGTTTTATTCCTATGAAATTTATCAAGAGTGAATGAGTTCAATGTTTACAGATTATTATATATCAGTATTTACACATTGTAATTTATTGATACTTACACATTGAGCATTATACATATCATTGAATTGTGTTTTTAAAAATAATCTAAAAAATGGCCCATAGGTATGTGCTTAACTTACTAAATTCTCTCATTGGATTGAAATAATTTTATTTATTTGATAAAATTGATGATATTTTAGTAAAAAAATCAATAACATTTTTGTTTATTTGTATAGTCTGTTCTACTATTTTGGCAAGTTGTTTTTTTAATAATTCACTTGTTCACATGTATAACGATATAAAGACAAATGAATATGTACATTAACCCCTAAACATTCTCACCCTATCCAATCCTGGCAGTTTTCCAAAGATGCATTATAAAATGCAACTAAGAGGGATATATTCAACTTGACGAGTGAATAAAGTAGTACATTATGCATTTAGATTCTACCCATACCGTTAGATGTGCGATTGCTATCACCAATATTTGTGTATTCAATTTCAAACTTAAAATTTAACACTCTTTTGTAATATGATTACGAATAAGATATTGACAATCTAATAATGATATTTGTGTGGGATGGGTTGAAATGTAATACTCTAAGTGTAGTGATTTTAGGAGATTTGTGGGTTGCTTACTTTTAGTAGTTGACTTTTTCAAGAGCACTTTTAGACAAAACTCTTCGCAATTTTGGGTGGAACACTACAACATGAAAGGAGGCATGAAATTTTCACAAATCATCCCCTTTTTTAATCAGATCACACATGCATGGAGCTAACTTCCCATATAAGTTTCAATTAAAAATCCACACTGCATAAACTGCATTATGGACGAGAAAACGGAATTCAAATCCGTACATCATGCAAAATATGCATGGTTGGGCAATTAGGGATTAAAAACAGGCTTTTTGTTTTGTTTTGTACATTGAGATCTATCGGATGGTTCGTCTTTTTATCGCGTTCTTTGTACAATCAGAGAGCTCTCGACGAAGAGGGGTGCATGGAATTATTCTCGTCGCGCTTGGACCTGCGGTGTGAAAGTTATGAACTTTTGAGTGATTTTTCTCATTATAAATTGATTTAAGTTATGAAAAATAGAATGTGGGAGTTTTGAATGTCATCCTTGGCATCATCAAAAAAACCCTCGGCGAGTAAGGGTGTACCAAAGTCATTTCATAGATTTTGGATTTATAGGGTGGAAGTTATGGATTTTTAATGGAATCTCATCACCATGGATTGAATTTAAGAATGGATAAATTATCAAAAGCAAAAGCAAAAGCAAAGAGGACACGGGAAACACAAGAAGCATGGAAAAGACGGGGACTAGGGCGAACACAAAGAGCATAGGGAACAGGTGTAGCCCTATTAAATCAAATTATGGATACAACAAAAGCAAATGAAAAAGTACACGGAACATGTGGATCACAAGGGGATACGGGAAACACAAGAACGCACGGAAATATGAGGAACACGGCAAACATTTGGACCAACAACACATGACCACACTAATACATATTTGATTATAATTGATTTTATTGTTAAAATTAAAATTAATTTTTTTGAAAAACATGTAGTTCAATTCCAATTTTTTTTAATCAACTCAATATCATTGATATTTTATTTTATTCAATGATAAGAAATAATTTTTCACACTTGCTATAAAGTTTGTAACTCTTCATTCTCAACATTGGCGATTTTTTCATGGCTTTCCTAGTTCACAACACAAATGACATGCTTGAAGTGCCATGCCCTATCTTTCTACTCTTGAATTTCATCAACACAACGATGGAAAAAAAAATTCTTCATGATGAGTTTCTGAAATTATTTTGAATTAAAGATTTGAGCTTGTGTATGGTGAATGTAGAGGCCATACTGCAGTTTTCAATATCCTTGTCATGTGCAAAGACACCCTTCAAATTCTTCAAAAATGTTATGTATCATTACCAATTAGAAACATAGTTTAAATGAATAAAAAATGAGAGTAAATCCTCTTTGAAAATAATTAAGACAATCATATGATTTATGAAGATAAGACTAGCCAGGCCTTGGATCCAACTATGGAGACCATTATATTTGAAATTTTTCACAAAATAAAAGCTTCTCATTTATGCAATTGTTTAAAAATATTCTATTATTCAAAATAAATATTACTAAATGATGCACATTCTGTACATAAAAGAAACGGTCATTAAATTGTTTTTAGGTCACTTGCTTCCAACATTGATTATCAACGTGGGCAATATTACAAAATGCAATACTAAAGACTAAGGATATTGATCTTGCTATTTGAGACTTTGAGACTTTTTATATTTAATTGTTGAAATAACCCTATTCTATTAATATAAAACGCACAATGTGTAGTGGAGAGGTTATGATATTACACCATTTTTCATGGCATTTTGAGTGTGTAAAATTATCCTTTTTTCTTAATTGACATAGCATGTAATTTCTAAATTTAAACTCAAACGAAAGAGGCCTTAATGTTGTTCATATGAAAGAATGCAAGGTACATTGCTTTTCCACTTACTACCTCAAATTATTTTTTATAATATTGTGACCTTAAGCTTTTGACTTGCAAACCAAATTTCTTCCATTGATAGTTGTGATTATTTCTATGACATGCTTCTTCAATTTGTGTCAAAGATAAGAATAAAAAATAATATTATTTTACATCATGAACCATCTATTTTTCAACATAGAGCTCCAACCAATGCAATGAAAATATTAAAATATCTAAGCACCATGGCTAAGTGATGGCATAAAAAATTGTCAATCTCACAAACTTATTAGGTCATGTTTTTGTAGTGTTTGTTGTAAGCCACAACTCATATGCAAAAACATGTGAAAAATATTCAAAAAGTATGTAAAAAAAAAGTGAAAACTTATATATATATATATATATATATATATATATATATATATATATATATATATATATATATATATATATATATATATATATATATATATATATATATATATATATATGCAATTGTTTTTTCATGAGCATTTTGTGATTTTTTTAGCTTATAATCTCTTTCTAATAAACAAGGAGATTAAAATTGATTTATGAAATACTGACCAAAGATGTATGAAATTTTTAGACATGTTTCTAACAAATTTATGTGTATTTTAGCATGTTTTTTTAGTACTTTATAACAAATTTTGCATAAATGCTTAAATATAAAAATAAAATTATAATAATGAGACTTAGTAAACTTGTGATGAATTCAGTTGAATAGTCCTTACATATGGTAATTGAACTCTTTATTATAAATTTTTCAAGATCCAATTTATCAACTAACCAAATGATAGGACATTGGAACAAAATCCTCTTATAAAGACCAAACATTCCAAGTAAATGAAGCAAATGCCTTGTAAAGATGGAAATTTTATATAAAAGAATTGAATCATCTTAAGATTGTTAAAATATATTACTATGATAATATTAAGAAAAATATAATAAGACATAAATGTAAAACAAAGAATTAACAATCCTAGAAAACGATATACCAATAATATTCGAACCTTCAATTTTATTTTCAACGACATTCCATCCTTTTATATTTAGAAAGTTTCTCAATTTTAATAGAGTGTTGTAAATTCAATTAAGTTGACAAAGCAAGAAAATGACATTGGAAGCTTTGAATGAATCATTACGTAGGATTGAATGTGGGGCCAATTGCGTGGGTTTGGCATTGTCATCCTCCACATTTCATCAACACCATCCTCAACACTGCAAGTTCTATCTTATTACAAAGTTTTTTCACTACTTACATAGCAGTACATAAACGGTGGTTAAGTGTCAGATTAGGGCAACCTAATAGTATTTGTGCCCACAAATTCTACCTTCTTTGGAACCAAAATTCTCTACATGTTAACCTGAATATTTGTAATATAAGTTTTTCCTCTCTCTTAAAGTCAAGAAGATGTAAACCACCTCAAATTAACAATTCAAAAACTAATCTTGGACTTGTATCGACTCATGTTTGGAAACCAAAAAGCAAAAAATGGATGCAAGTGAACCTACATAGAAAGGCACCACCCTTAAGAAATTCACAACCCAAACAAGATATCACTGTCAAACAACACATATGGTGTGCAAATGGAATAAAAATTACATTTAGGCCAGCGATGGCAACAAAATCAAATGAAGGTTCAAAATATTTACAAGATATAGGACTAAGTAGTCAACAACAATGTCAAACATGGGATTTGATATGGGAGAGAGGAAAGCGAAACAAAGTATCTTATTTTTTGTGGCAAATGCTCACCAATAACTTGGAAAATTGCCCTAGAGGTGAAAGTAGTCAAAAGTGTTCAAGGTGTACAATGTGTAATCATCATGCCGTTGTAACAATTCGCCATTGTTTGTGGGATTGTTCAAAGGCGAAAGTAATATGGTCAAGAATGTTGCGCTTTCGTCAACATCTTGGCATATCAGAACCTCTGAAGTGGAGACGAGTTTATTTAGGCTCAACAAAAGTATTAGAAATCCATAAGTTATTGAAAACGAGGAAAAACAAGGCAAACACATCTCAACACAATGGTCGAATTAGCAAATGCCTAGAACATGCAGCTCCTATTTACATATGGGAGCTTACTCGAGCATTTACCTTGTGGCACATTTAGATAGCTCGATGTGATTTTGTATATCACCAACGAGAGTTTCCTGTGAGCTTTATTATTATAAGAATTTGGAATGAGCTTTTAACTTCGGCTAAATTAGCATACAAAGAATTGTCTGGAAAGTCTCAATTAACATGTGAACTAAATGACATGTTTTGGTGTTGTTATCATTTTCAAAACACTCTCTTTAAAAAAGATTCTACAGGAATCGTACAATGGTTTGTTGAACCTCCTGTATGGCTCCTTCAAGAATAGTAACATACAACACATGTTGTTTTTAAAATTCTTAAAAATGAAGTGTGTCAATGTATCAAAAATTGGAGGGTGTTTCTAATGATATTATGCACCCAACTGTTCAAAAAATCCCAAATTGGAATCCCGGGACTCATGGCTGCATTGATGAATACATTAGTTTATTTTTTTCATTTGATATCCTTGCACACATACAAGATTTTGTTGGGAAATTACATTTTAACCTCATGTATTAATTTTTTTCCCTTTTATTTCACAATTTAAATTTCATACTTCAAGAAATGAGCATATGTAAAAAAATCAACATCCGAAGTTCGTTATTTGTTATGGACATTTCATGTACTAGAATAGTTGAAATATATTTGGATTCTTCCTAAATCTTATTATAAGTATTGAAATTTTATTTTCATGTTTATTATTTATAGATATGTAAAATTATTTTTAAAACCAATATACACTAAGCCTTCCAAATCTCAAACCAATATAAGGTAAACATCCAAGTAGTAGAACTGATTGTTGATGTAGGCAAACCTTGTTTATAAGAAGGCTAGAGGACAAGATTATTTTGTCATTGGTGCTAAATTTATGTTTTAAACATTAGTTCTAAATATCTTTACTATTGAAAACACTAAATAGTTAAATATGCTTTTTATAATACCATTGCTTAAGAATACTTTAAAGTGGTTTTAGTAATAGAAGAAGTAGCATCCACATCCTTTTTATGTGGTTGGACATTCTTTTCAAAAATTTAAATTTATGATACATAGTTCTTGATGACTTAAATTTCTTTTTAGGTTCTAGAAAGATAATTGGTGGAAGATATAATTGGTAGAAAACTAATTTTACAAAAACAATTTAGGAAACTACCGTGTGATTATAAACTTTACTTCGTAAAATTAGGAATCAATACAATTCAATAGGTAAGTTGAACTTGAGTGCCTATTTATGTTGATGTGTTCATTTATATTATATTATAGTGAAATAAAAGCGATCCCAAAGGTATTTGAATATGCATTAGTGCTGTTCAAAAATGCACAACCATCTCCACATCATTATAGGGTTGATTATTATAACAAAAAACTTCAATTTAATAAAATCTAAAACAAAAATCACTTTAAAAAGGATGTACGCATACCTTGGTGTGAAAAGGGGGCCTTGAGGGTAATGTCTTGGGCATTGGAAAGACAAGGTAGGAGTATGAAGAAGTATTCCAAAAGCATTAGCATTTTGTATGGAACAAAAATGAGGATACGTCATACAAAATTGGAAATTTTATAAAAGCACGATTCCATGGATTGAAAAAACACAAGAATTGCAAGTGTGGGTGAAAAATCACCGCTCCTCAAAGTTGAGGACAACCCCAATATAAACAATTAGAAATTGAAGCTCCCAATGATGTTGTCAACAAAGGGAGGCATGATATGTTGTTAGAAAACTAGGAGTTTTACAATTACTATGCCTAGTAAAAGTAAAAAGAAGAGCCTAGAAGTCATGGACCAGCAAAATGTAAAAAATTTAAAATGCTATCACTTAACCCCTTATACCACAGATACGTTTATGGAAAGAGGCTAGTTTTATTGAATTTTCAATCTGGTGTGTATTGATGGAAATTCGAGGCCTCGAATAGGTCTTTAACTATACTATAATATAGCGAGGGAGTGTGCTGAAGTTTTTCAAAGAGATGGACTCCTAGTACATTGGTGCAAGTGTGAGATTGTAAGTGGTATTTCTAGCTTATATCGCTACCTAAAAATGTTATTTTACAAGGGTGGCGGTGTTGATTTGAAGTTAAATAGAATCAATCACGTTTTCCTTAAAATATAGAAAATTTAGTTGAACTATAGGATATGTTGTGGGCTTTTTAAAAACATAAAGTACGTGTCAAGATCATATACATAAACTTGACTATGGTTTTTTAACCACCATCTACGCTTCACTTCTACTAAAGGTACACAGACATATACACATAATTTTAAAGGAATCGCATGTAGAAAAGACAATTGGTGTTCATACCAAAGTGGGGACAACAAAGAAGTAATTCGTAAAAAGAAAAAGTTCTGAAAAATCACAATTCTAAGAGCAATAATACCACCATATATATTTTGTGTATTTTGAGTTATTTAATGTATAATAAGGTATTATGTGCAAAACAACTTCGTATATAGAAGTATTACAGAAGCTAGGATGCTTAAAATATACCATTTTTTATATATTACATGCCTTGGAAATTGCCACATGTTAACTATTCGGACTGAAATCAAATTCCTCTTAGATATTGCGTTCATTGCAAGAATACTAAGATTGAAGTGATTGAACAATGACATAAGCATGATTAGATATACTCAATGCTTTATCATGTTTGAATTGACTAACTTTTTGTTAGTGTCTAATTTATTTTCTAACTAGTAATTACAACAATATATGTCATAAGTTGCAAACTTTGTTTCATTCAAATTTGTTTGTTTTTTAACCAACATATGCAATGCTCTTCACTAGTTTTGGGGAATTTTGTTCCATGTAAACTATATTTTCACATTCAATAGGATAGGTTGAATTTTCATTTTAAAACCGTAAATCCCCAGTCCTTTAGGGGTTAATGTGGGTTTCTTGATCGAACTGGCCCACATTAATGAAAATGTAAATTGCATCTAATAATATGGTTTACTCTATGTAGATACCATACCATACCATAGGTACATAGTACGTTCAACAATAAATATTTCAAAGTGAACATGCCAAGTGTTTTTGAAAATTATAATTAGTTTTCTGTTGCACTTCATATAAATTATGTTTTTATAGAGAATGAAAGAGCTGATCTTGTGATCAAATTCATTCTAAATCACTCCTGAATGATATAGAATAAGAAGAAAGTTCTTGCAAGTCTTGATATAAATTCTCACTACACCATATTTGGGACATAATTCAACATAGAAAATCATCTTATTTTGGAATGTTTTCTACTAAGAAAATTCAAAAGGCCAAGTCATCTTCCACATCCCAAAAGAATTTTTCATCCGAAAGTTTTTATACATAAGATATGGACAAAATTCAATATGGTTGTGATCAGACTTTTCAAATTTAATTGTGCATAGTGACTAACGTATTTTGAATATTGTTTAACTGAGAATACTTGCAAAATCAAGTAAACCTTTCACCATCAACAATATTTTTGTGTTTTCGAGTTTTTATGCTTAACCCCTAAATACCCGAAGGCCAAAATTTGGCTTATGAATGTAAGTTACTATTCAATCCCAACTATTACATAGATCATCTCCATTCAATTATTTTTGTCTCGTATTTTTCTTGGTCATGCCACCCTTCCAAATTAAATTTAAATCATTCATCATGGGGTCCCGATTACAAAAGAGTCATAAAAATAGTTCACCATGTAGTGAATTTCGGAATTTTTTTTCTTTTTGCTTAATCCCTAAACGTCCTCACCCCTTTTCAGATTTGGAGAATTTCAAATATGTCTTATAAAATGTAACTAAGAGGGATATTTTGAACTTGGTGTATGAATAAAATTTTAACATTATGAATTTAGATTCTATCAATATAGTTGGATTTGTAATTGTTATTACCAAAAAGATTTGTATAAAAGTTTAAACTTACATCTGTAAAATTATTTTGTTACAAATAAAATATTGACAATTTGAACATGAAATTTGTTGTGATTGGTTGAAATGTAATATTCTAAGTGTAGTGATTTTTGGAGATATTTTGATTGCTTAATTTTATAAATTGACTTTTTGAAGAGCACTTTCATATTGAAATCTTTGAAATTTTGGGTGAATCACTATAACATGAAATGAGGCATAAAAATTTCATAGATCATCCCCTTTCTAATCGGATCACTTATGGATGAAGCTAACTTCTCATTAAATATATAGTGAAAATTCCACACGGCAAAAAGTTAATGGCGGATGAGAAAATTGTGTTTTATTTTGTACATCCACTTTTTGGAGGGTTGGACATTTAGGAGTTAGGCTAAATTTAGGCCATGAAAATGATTTCTATTGCATTTGAGCTTAACTAAGAAAATGAAGCTCGCCAAGTCTAGTTTCTACTCCACTTTGAATTTTTTTAAACCTCTAAAAGTTGAGTGCTTTTTTGCAATTACAAGTTCGATGGGTATTACTATAGTGTAGCAAAAATTTATTAATTTAGATACATAAATGATTTTCATTTTTACTAAACTTTTCTTCATTAGAATTTCATAACATTCTTAAATAGTAGGAAACTGCATTGCCTACTGTTTGGTTGGTTTTTTTTTTTTTTTTTTTTTCCGATTCAATAACTTTCTTTGGAACGTGTAGTGAAAGATGACTCTTGGGTGATGCCGTGATATGGGTACCCCTTCTGAATTAGTCCGATTTTTAAAAAATCTGAAAAAAATATTGAAAAATTACAAAAATTAGATGGTGTTGTAGATGGCATAGTAGGAGCCGTATACACTATGTTGAAAACGAAAATTTTGGCACGCATAAAATGAGTTACACATAGTCACACATATGGTTACTCGTAACCAGGGTATCCATATCAAACCATTACCCTCTTGCCATTATATGAGGGAATTTAGTAGGAGTCAATCAAGTAAGACAAACTTAAGATGTGAAAAAAAAGTTCATCCAAGAGCATCAAAGAAATTCTTGGAAACTTTAGTAGAGGTACAAAGTCTAGAACTTTAGTATGGTATGTACACCTTTGGTAAAAAAATTGGAAATTTTTAATACATTTTGTAATTAATATGAATTTTCTTTACAATCACTTTAATAAATCACAGTAATTTCAAAATTTCACCAAAATTTATGAAACGATTATGATTTGTAGTAGACACGTGGCTTCATCTACTAAAAAATTTAAGTTGAATTCTTGTATTATTTACAGTGGCGAAATTGAGTGTGATAGGTAAGCATGATTTTATGGTTATAGACTTGAACTTTAGGGGTTAAGTAATGCACCTTTACTTTTTGTAAAGGACTTTTGCCACTGATTAAGAAAGAACATGAAGTGAGAGTTCTACATATCCCACATTGATTGTTAGCACTAGTGCACTGAATTTAATATAAATTTATAAAGTGTAATTCACTTTCATACATCTTTGACATTCTACTTGGATATCGCCGGATTTTATTTTAGTACAAAGGTCTAAATTTTTATTAAATATAACTTTTAATGCCAACAATAAATAATTTATTGCGGTGTAAATTTAGGTAACATAAAAGATTTCATTTCAAGACAAAAATAATTAAAATATAAAATATCCCAGCATGGCTTGTAATTCACTTATTCTAGCTTAGCTTACACCTAGAAGCCAATGTAGCTTTTCTTTTGAGGCACGTCAAATTGACTCGTTTTTTTTGGCAATTCTATATCAAAATGGCAGCCAAAACAAGTGGTCCGATATGGCTGAGCAATTGGCAAAAATTTTAAAAGAAAATTTGTCATCTAGAACGTTGTTCTTCTTGTAGAAGCTATGTGAGTTCCCATTACATCAACAACTACTTTATAGGATTAAGGAGCCTCAATCTTTGGGACACTACTGCTTCTTTGATACAAATTGGAATGAGGAGTGTTTAACCCTTTAGTGCCCAGGGTACTGTAGCTCAGGGCACTGGATTTCAGTTGTTTTTCCCATTGTGATTGAGACTACCAAAAATAGAATGGATTAAATTAGGAAGTAGCCGTACAATTCTATTCTCAACTTGAGAGCACACATTTTATTAAAATTTGAGAATCATCCAATGGTGGGATTGGAAGATTATAGTATGTCTTTGAACGGTATAATGCACGCTCAAAAATGAGATTTTGGGGGGTGTGTGACTTCAAAGTTAAATAGAATTTGGGTTAAATTTTCAAAAATGAAAAGAGAGAAGTTCAGCTATGCCCTATGTCAACACCTCTCCATTGCAATCTTTCATATCAAAAATAGATTCACACATAATTATTGTGGATTTTACAAGTGAAAGTGACTTATCCATGTACGGTTTAGGACAAAATTTTATACGTTGAAAATTGACAGGAGTGGGTACATTAGTCAAGATCGGATTACACACACTAATAGAAGATGAAGAAGAGAACACAATCCAAAAAAATAAAACAAGATAACAAACTTCCAAACATAAGAAATACCGCATAGTACATGTGCTGTATTTGTAAGTATTTACTGTATTTTCAAGTATTTGTAGTATTTTCGTGTTTTGTTGATAGGTATTTTGATAGTTGTACGATTCCAAATTGAAAATTTCTTTTTCTGAAAGGTGCGTAATTTATAAGCACAAATCTAAACTTCAAAACTGAAGTTCCAATTCTTCACGGATTCTCTACTATTTACATTTCGGACGTTGTAGTGACCATAATGTGGTCAGCTGGGCACTAAAGGGTTAAACCATCAAACTCCTCAAAGATGAATCACAAAAATGAACTAGTATTTGATATGAGTGCTAAAAGGGTGCTTTCACAGTAGGGCATCAAAAATGTGTAGAATGACATCGCATAAATGCATAATAAACAATTTTTTGGCCGTAAATTTTTTCAATTGATCGTTGAAATTGGTTTTTTTGGCAAAAATGTTAATAGCAGTGAAAAGGTATTCTAGGATTGTATGTATATTAAAATTTCAAAAATAATATACAACAATATTTGAACCAAAATGTAATACATTGCATCCTATGACGCTACACAATATGTACATTATTTATAGCTTAACCCCTAAGCGTCCTCACCTATGTCCAGTTTAGGCAGTTTTGCAAAGATGCATTATAAAATGAAATTAATATGAATATTTAGAACTTGATGTATGAATAACAGTTATACATTTTTAATTTTAGATTCTATCTATACGGTTAGATCTATGACTGCTATCACTAATATTTTTTTATAAATTTTGAAACATAAAATAAAAATTTATTTTGTAATTCAATTACGAATAAGATATTGACAATATGTGGATGAAATTTGTTGTGATGGGTTATAGTGAAGTACTTTAGGTGTAGTGATTTTTGGAGATTTTTTTGGATGCTTGATTTTAATAGTTTTTTTTTCAAGAACACTTTTAGACCAAAATCTTCAAGATTTTCGGTGAAACAGTACAACACAAAATGAGGCATAATTTTTTCAAAAATTATTTACTTTTCAATCGAATCACACATACATGAAGCTAACTTCCCATAAAAAATTCAGTAAAAAAATCACACCACAAAACGTGCATGATGGATGAGAAAATACGGATGAAATCTGTACATCAGGCCAAAAACGCCTGCTTGGGCACTTAGGGGATAATTGATACATTTCATTGAAGACATAATAATAGCAGTATGTTTCCTCAATTCATATTCAGTAAAGGTATAGTATTCCAAAAATATTCCAAAAATATTTAGTAAGCAAGATGGATATTAGAAGTTTATGGCTGCAATTCTTGTTCCTTTACAATAATGGCCCTAATAATTGCAAGTTCCCAATTTTTTATTGCAAGTTTAGTTAGCTAATAGAAACAAAGCATGTGGTGTTGTAGAAATATGCATTCAATGTGGTTTGCAAACAAATACAAAGACATAAACAAAAATATTTCTAAAAATTCCAAAATAACATAAAATATGCTAACCAATTCCAAATGATTCCATGTTTACTATTTTTGTTATTTTCCTTATTTATTATATTACGTTTTAAAATCAATTGCTCTACACTACTAGAAACATTTTTTTATTCACGACCTAAACACCCGTAGTACAAAAACACCCAGAAGTATAGTTAGTAGGCAATTTGAGAGCTCTTTAATTAAGGAAAAAATTTGTAAGTAAAACACAGAAGTGGATGGTCATCCAAGCCAAGGTGTATTAAAAAAAATCTAGATTAAAAGGTAGCAGTAAGCAACTTACAGGAGACCGTTAAAAATATTATGAGGAGAATTGATCCCTCCTTGTGCTTTACTTCCAACCCGGGTGCCAAGGTGAACTATGGTAGCTTCCAAGGGCTCCCAAGGGGTGAAGTATATTTAGTTCTAAATCTGAAAATTCATTAAAAGTTTCAATTGAAAAATATTATTTGAAATAACATCAGAAGAAAAGTATGAATTTTATTTTATTTTATTTTATTTTTAGGATGTTCTTTTTTTACATTTTTTAATATATGAAAATTTTATAGTTCAAGGCCCTCTTTACACTACAAACGAGAAGCCGTGGAGAAAACCTCACAAGGGCCATGGCTCATCCTTGAGAAGCCAACCTATGAACTTGACGGCCTTTGGATATAGTGTAAAGTGAGAAGGGGCTACAAAAGAAAGTACCGGTTTTAAAAAGTAAAGTTCTTACATATTTCTTAAAAAATAAAAAATGATTGGTTGTGAGAATTTTGGCTTGACGGCCCCCCGGATTTTGCGTTAAGCCCACCTCTTGAGGTGGGCTTGACGGAAAATCCGGGGGCCTTCAAAAATTTCTATTTTTCTTGCCACGAAGGACAAAAGTGTTGTCCATGTCATTTCTCCTCCTTTTGTCCCTTGGACTGAAAATTTAGTGTATAAAGTGACATTCTTTGGTCTTCTCAATTCTTAGGCCTCCCATTGGTTGAAATTTCTCTCTTCACGGCTTCTCGCCTCTAGTGTAAAGAGGCCCTAAAAGAATACAATAACCATTTAATGACAGTTGTTGTTATGGTAACAAAAGATCAACATTCCTATACAAACTAAAACTAATCTTACACCAAAATTATTTTTTTATGTTTTTCTATAGTGTTATGAAATTTTGAAAATTTTACCTTTTAGTGAGCGACAACGGAAAAAAAAGGTGCACCCTACCATGCGTCCACACTCATAAACAAGCTTCTAGCATAAACTTTGAACACTAATTTTAATGCAATGAAGGATAAAAACACACTTAGATGATAAAATAATGTAACATAGTAAACATTCTAAATTGCTTTAATTTGAATATGGTGCAAATAACATGTTTATTGATAATTAACGTGATAGTATCATATATAGTGTGGTAATAGATTGAATTAGTGATTTGAACTACCACCAACAGAATTTTAGATCAAGTTGTTGTTAGGGCTACAATTATTCATCTTCTTTCATGTACTAAACACCAATAGAATTAAGATCAATGTGCACAACTTTTGTGTAGCCAGGCCTAAAGGTTCAGGCTCTACGACCATCTACAATGCAACCTTCTACAATTAGGCTCTAAGCAAATAAAAAACAAATATTCTTTGCAATTTCTAGAATAATAACTGCACTTTACACCATTGATTTGCTTTAGATATCAAATATAGTTGTATAGAGGGGTGTGCTAAAGGTTGGGCTACATAAGGCATGAACTAAGTTTGAGAAGAGAAACTTATTAAAAAAGAAGGGATGGTTTTTTTACTTTGTTTTGTTTAAGAATAGTGATGCTTGGTTTTTACAATTAAACTTCTATCTCGGTTCAAAATGGCAGTTTTTGATGTTTACAAAACAATGTTTATAAACTGTGATTTTTTTTATTTGTGGAGACATTATGTTAAGCCAAACAAACATCATATGTAGCCTTGGACATAGTTTCTCTCTATTTCTCCAACTCCTCTCCGGTTTAAAAAATATACATTTTTCTTCTTCCACTTAATCCAATTACTTCACACCTAATGCAACCTTGTCATAAAGATGCTTTGCGTTGTGACAATTAGATGTTAAGATCGCTTGGGAAATATTTAGTTCCTGGTCCGCCTGACACATTTTGTTGAGTTGAAAAACGGAAGTTAACCTTTTCACTTGGGTTTCCTAACCAAGCCCCGCACTAATGGTTAAATTGAAAACAAAACTCAATTGTAGTTTAATTTAGTACGGTAGAGTTAACCCCTCAAGGCCCAAGGGGACATATTGTGTCCTCTCACTTGTTCATTAGGTCATTTTTTAAACTCATTTTGTTCAAAAACTACATAAGATATATCTATAAAAAAATACATTCCAATGTTAATATTGATGTGGGAAATTTTGAAGTATAAATCATATTCTCACTTAAGTTTGTTGTACAAGAGATAACTGCAGTCAAAGTTTAGTTTCTTCAAATAGTACAAAATATCATGGGGCCTTGAGGGGTTAAATTGTATGTAGGTTCTATAGCTTAAATCATAAGTCCTACCACAAGAATGCGGCTTTTCACCAATAAAAACACCGCCATCACTGCCAACATAGACTAGTGAAAAGACCCGCACGTTTTTCATCCATCACTCGGATGGTCACGTTTTCATTCAAGTCTTCCATCCATCAATTATCACCCAATAATCTCATCATATCTCATTTCACCCATCATCATTCAATTGCATGTTATGTTGACTATTTTAATCTAAATACGATTTTTTCAATTCCTTTCAATCAACATCCTTGACAACAAGGGTCCATGTTTCTTGATCGTGTTCTTTTAATTTGCATTGCATTGCATCACGGGTTTTTGCCACACCAAAATCATCATATATTGTGGCCCACGGAATTTATGAGTGCCTCCACTATTAACTTCTTTTTTTCAAAACATAGTGGTAAAAATGTTAAAGTTGGAAGAAAAATTGTCAAAATGGATGAATGCGCCTACGCCATTCACCCATCCACAGTCTACGGTGACTTCGGTGGATGAAAATCGTCAAGTGGATGAATGCACTCACGTCATTCATCCACAGCCTATGATGATTTTGGTGGATGAAAATGTAAAATGGATGAATGTACCCACATCATTCACCCACCTACAGTCGGGTGTAGTGACTTGTAATACATACGACGTTGAGTTTCCAATCAACTGGATGGATATCATTTAACAACTGTCTGTGCAGGAACCGGCGGGCCTCGAATTCCAGGACCACCAACAGAAGGATACACAGTGGACCCAAAGAACCCCCGGAATGTTTCCGGGAAGGACCACGCACAGCCAATGAGACAGGAGTAACATGGCATGCAACATCACAAACACAATTTTGACGTCAATTGCGCGATTGAGCGTCTCGGGTCAATGACATCCAAATCAACCGCTCATCATGAATGTGTGTTGGTGTTGGCTGGGTTGTTAGGAAAGGTTCAAACCAATGGAGTTAAGAGGCGCTCGTGATGGTACTCTTTTGGGTTCATAGAACTTACTAGTAGGGAAAGGAAATGGTCAGTAGACATCCCATTCTCTCCCCCTCTCTCTCTTCTCCCTTTGAATAATTTTATTTCATGGTAGAACATGAAACGAGGCTGTAATTACTAAAGACAATTTTTCTTTCCTTGAACAATATTTAGGTGGCCAGGCTGTTGATGGACACCTCTGTTCCCCAATTCTACCCGACTCTGTTTGTCTTCCTGGGCGGCTCCATGTCACATTGCCGCCCAGCCTTGTGCACAAATCATGCTTGAGATCTGAGAACTATGCATTCATTGGCAATTCGGCGCCATCTCGCCGTTCGATGCGAAGGAGTAATGATGGCTTGTTAGTATTACCGACTTTTCCACTCTAACGTAGGAGCACTTAAAACCAACACAAATCTAAACCACGCAATCATTTCAGAACGCAAATCTAGGCGCGTCATAGAGCCCCTCATGTATGTTGACCAGAATGACAAGCTATTTATGATTTACGTTCTAGAATGATTACCGTGCCTAGATTATGTTGGTTTTAGGTGCTCCTACCTTAGTTGAGATTTGCCGCCACAATGGGTCTTCTCCAAGGGCCTTGGAGACCTAATTAAATTTTAATCAGGATGGGAGAATGATTACTGGGTTCATTGTATTGTGAGGCCCCCACACAGTGAATGAGGCCAACTTCCACTCAAAAGCTCCTACAGTCAGCACTCAATATTGCAGAATTAATTGCTGTAGTTTCTAATGCTGTAGGACCGTACTCAAGTGTCAGGCTAGGCTTCTCATGCCGAATAGTTGTTTTTTCTGGAATTTGTTTTTTCAATAAGTGTTAAATTTTATGAATATTCTGCAAGATTCTTTTCTTCACCATATTATTTTATGTTATTTTGAAAAAAACGACATTCCTACAGATTTGGGCTTCTATTCTTAGGAATTTTTTTGCTAATCGTGATGACAAATTATGGTATTCTAGTCGAGACTTGTTTGAGCATCTTTACTTGTACAAGGAAATTTCATCACATTAGAACTTCATCACTAGTGGGGGACACTTAACCCCTAAACGTATCATGGTGTCCCTAGAATTGACAATTTGAGAAAAAGCATTATAAACTACTATTTAGAAGAATATTCTGGAATTGATATACAAATGAAAGTTCTAGATTTTGAATTTTAGATTCCATCCGTATGGTTTGATTCACTAATACAATCACCAATATTTAATTATAAAATTTGAAAGTTAAAATTAAAAATTCCTTCTAAATTCAATTACAAACTAAATTTCAATATTTTTTGAGTAAAATTTGTTGGAATGAGTTTGAAATGAGATACTCTTAAATGTGGTGATACTTTGAAGTTTTTGTGTTTCTTAAATTTATGACCTCATTTTTCACGATTCCACTTTGAACTAGAGTCAATGCAATTTTGGCTTGGTCAACGACTTGACATACATACTTCTACATGTGTAATTTTAGAAAAATATATACTCTAGTATGACTAAATCCAGCCATTAGATAGGACAACAACTTGGTGAAGAATCTCCAAAAAATTGGATGAGTTTCATCCAAGCATTGATGAGAACGTGAGAAGGCTTTTAATCTGTTCGTGATCCAGTTTCAGGACGCTGGGACGTTTAGGGGTTAATCAAAGCCAATCCCCATTGGAAACCTAGTTTTGCTCTTGCAAAAAATAGAGAACTCATTCACTGTTCAATGTCATTTCATTTCTTTTTAATAAAATGATATCGGGTTTGTGAAAACAACGGCCTTGGTTTGAGGAAGTGCCAAGCCTATCCAATTACTCTAACACCCGTTTTTAAATTTTAAGTAGGAACTAAAATTAGTTTATTCTTTTTGTTGAGAACATGCGCATGTCTCTCATGGGGATCCTTCTTAGAAGATAGGTCACTTGATTACCCCACTCGTGCACCTTGCTATATTTACTTTGAATCAGTCACTTGTCTTCTAATGTGAAAAGCAAAAAAGAATATTCACCATTTATTGTTCAACTTACTAATTGTAAAAGAGAAAGTAGTATTTGTTGGAATGCACATCTATGGAAAATATTGGCTATTTGCCAAAGACAAACATAATATCTTAGCGGGTCCAAGTACTAATTGCTTGCTTTTCATCCAACAAATGTTGTCCTTGTTTATTTTAAGAAATGGTAGCAATGCTCTTAGCATTAGAAGAAGAAATATGAAGTTTACTATATTCTAGGCAACAAAGTAGGGAAATTAATGGATGATAAGGAACAGGGACCTTATTATGTTCCCTTCAGATCGTCTCAGTTAGGTCTCTTTCCATCTCCAAATCCAAATCCATTGTTCAACAATATTCTTGATTTCGGGTTTGTTTAAACACCTTAAAAGATTAGTTGAGAAGGTTGGTTATAGGTACTACCTCAAGTTTCTGTTTGTGTGCTTTAATAAGAATGATTTTTTTCATTTTGAAAAGAATTGTGAAATGAAATTTCTAAATTTTTGTGTTAAAATTAATCATTTATAATTTACTACATGACCTAAATATTTCACATTTGTTGAATTAACTTTTCATGATCAAAAATCATGAAAGGTTCGGAATTAGGTCCTTCCATCTTATGTATTAGATCCTTAAATTTCTTCATTTTCTTGAGCCAAAAAGAAACACATGTTGAAAATAAGGTGAATTAGAAAAAAATTGTTTTTGGCATAAATTGAGAGCCAAGTATGGTCATTTTGGATAACGCACACCTAATGTATAATCAAAACTTTAATGATTTATAGTTTATTTATAAGGTGTCTTAAATATACATCCTAGAAGAAATTGGCATCATGTTTTAATTGTCAACAAGATTCAACAAACATTAAGACGCTTTTATAAAAGAAACCATGCTTTGATGCTTATTTTGAAAATTTAAGGTCACCTTATTTACCTCAATAGTGGGGATGCTAGGATGTGAGGGTGAGAGCCAAGAATTATTTTTGAACTTTTTTATGATGGCATAGCAATATACATGCAACCCTTCAACTACTCCATACTTATGCAATAGGTGATGGAGGACTTGCTTACACTTTGAACAAAAAAATTTACAACCTATTCCTTAGTTTTTTTTTAATCCTCTCTCCCATGCGCAAAATGGAAAGGAAAATATTAAATTACCAATTAGAACATGAGGTCTGTGCTCTAATTTAGGCTCATAGAAGCCAAAGATTTTTATTTCTTTTTGGCACAAATAAAAGAACCTTTACTACAAAAAAGAGATACAAATACAACAAGACTCCAACCAGGCATAGACAACAATGATCGCAAGTTGTCATTGGAATTTTGTAGTGTATTTAGGGCCGGTTTAGACTACGGTGGAGAGGTTCACCGGTCAAGAATTTTAGAAAAATGGAGCAATATGATTGGAGAAAATTTCATTTATAACCGGTCGGGGTTTACACCACAACCAAGACTTGTCCGGTAGAGAAATTTTAGCATGAATGAGCAAATGGCATGGCCGCCAATGCAACATCAATTTTTGTGAGGGGAGTTCTCCGGAGGTCAAGTTTATAGGCCAACCTCAAAGCCTCGGACAAGAAAATTGGCCTCCGGACGGAGATATCCAACTTGATTTAAATACTATTTTGTGGACACTCCAAATCCGCCATTTCTAGTATAAGGAGAAAAGTGTGATTTATCTTAAATTGTTTTTTCATTTCCAACCTTAGGATCTTGTCATACACTACTACAAGAACATGTGCAACTTTTTGTAGAATTTTTGACCACACAAATTGAGAGATTATAATATTTGAAGTGAAGATTTTTTTTTGGTTTTAACCCTAAGCGTCCTTAGCTTTTTTGGATTGAAAAACATCATTGCTTTTGAAGGTTATAGGTCTAAATGTAAGTGAGGTATAGAAATCACAACTATAAAATCTTGTAGTGTACATGTCTTAAATGTAAGTGAGGTATAGAAATCACAACTATAAAATCTTGTAGTGTACATGTCTTAAATGACGTGAATCAAATTTGGAGTCATTTGGGCACTTAGAAAATCAAAATCATAATGTTTTAATGTTAAAAATGGATGCTAAAATTTTCTTAGCAATACATTAGAGTTTAAATTCTATTTTTGAACATATAAAATGAAAAAAACTATATTATAAAGTGATTTGAAATCATCATATAAACACTTTGATAAAAGAAAAGATCATTCAAATGACTTGATGTGTTTGCAAAATGGCGTTGAAATGTCAAAATATAGCAAAAAAGTGATCTTAGGTTGAACCTCGTACTAAAATGCTTCTTAAAAATTTATAACATCTTGGATTGAAGTGAAATTTTAACCTCACAAATTAAACTAGTATGTGCAACTTTTCTAAAAAAATATTAGAAACAAACACCCTATGAAGGAAAAACAAACCGCCAAAGTTCACTGAAGTTCGGTAATAGACTTCTGTTTGTTAAGATGTCAGAAAACTTTTCCACTTGGTGGTTATACTACAATTTTTCAATATTTCTTAAGGCATTATTTTATCGTCTTTCCATCTTGTCCAGCATCCCACCCGGTGCCTCAAATAACCATATTTTTTTTTAAAAACTTTTTGAATGACCAGTGCACTTCTCTACCATGGTCTAAAGCAGCCTTTGCCAATTTGGGCTCCTAGACCGAATAAATAGTTGAAATAATGTGCCAACATTTGAACATCCTCAAGATGAGGTAGTTAACAAGATACATAACTCAATTTGACAAAATTTTCATTTCGTTAGCATTTTTTTCATAGACCTCGTAATGGGTGGGAGTATGAAGAAACACAAGAGATTATGGCTAGATTAAAGTGTCCTTTCAACTCTCCTCCAATTTGAAGACCCCGCACCTCAAAGCATACAACCCATGTGAGCTAGAGAAAGTTCCTTTGAGGTGTCCAACGAATCTCAGTGGCTTAAATTTTTTGCAACGCCAATCCAAAGAGTTAAATTTTATTTCAACATTGAGGTGTTTTACTTTGAAAAACTCCCTAAATAGAGTTTTGATTGTAGAGACATAATTCCAATTGCATTGAAAATAAAACTTGTTTACTTATGACATTGTACTTTTGTTTTAAGAAAATGTTATTCTTTTGGACCTAGGCAGCTCGGAAAAATGGACACTAACCAAAAAATGGTCTCTTGGGTGTTAACATGTCAACCCCTAAAGATTCTAACTCATACCCGGATTTGGGAAATTACATAGTTGCATTATAAAATACCATTAAGAGGGATATTTTGAACTTGATGCATGAATAAAATTTGAACACTATGAATTTTAGATTCTATCCATACGGCTTGATATGCTATTGCCATCATTAATATTTTGTATAAAATTTGAAACTTAAATTTCAAAAAAATATTTTGTAAATTGATTACGAATAATATATTGGCAATGTGTGGATGAAACTTTTGTGATGGGTAGAAATGTAATATTCTAAGTGTAGTAATTTTGGAGATTTTATGGTTGCTTAATCTATGAGTTCGTATTTTCAAGAGAACTTTTGAACTAAGGTCTTAGATTTTTTTGGTGAATTAGTGCAACATAAAATGTTGCATAAAAATTTCACAAATCGTCCCTTCTTTAATCAAATCACATATTCGTGAAGCTAACTTCTTATAGAATCTATAGTAAAAAATCCACATTGAAAAAGGTACATAATGGATGAGAAAAGGAGGTTTGCTACTTTACATCATGCAATAAATGCATGGTTGGACATTTAAGGGTTAAATCGTATAAACTTTTTTTTTTGTGAAAAATGTGGAAATTGAGTTCAAAAATAATTCTTTCATGTTATATTTTGAAAAAGTCATAATTGCTTGCAAAACAAGACTCATCATAATTTCCACATCACAAATCCAAATAGAATGAATAAAAGAGTTCCATGTATATAAGCATAATCTATGATTTTTTATTTTATTTTAAATATATATAAGTAGAGTTTAAAAAAAGAATTAGTTGACTGATGTCCAGTTAGATGTCAACAAAATTGTGTCAAGGGAGGCATAACTTTTACACTCAAGCACCAAACAAATATATATAAAAAGCTAATCGTTCTTTTCATTTTCAAAATAAAAAATCCATAATAAAATTGGACATCATATGTACTGACCTAAACTCTCAATTGCTACCACAATGGGCCAAATAGTCCTTTAAAATGCTTCTATGTAGTATGTTAAAAATACCATCTCTTTGAACAAAGCTTCAAACCACCTCTTTGAAATACTTTGAACTTTTATCACCTCAAATAAGTCAAATTCCAAATGAACTATTTTAACTCTTAAATGACCATGCGGCTATTGGAGAGCTTTTGGATTTAAAAATTGAATTTTGAACTTTGAAATGATTTTTTTAACCAAATAAAATAAAATTAGTGTCATCTTGTTTTCAAAATTTCCCAATAAATTAACTGAACTTTGTCCATGCATAATCCCACGAGGTTTATTTGATCATGTTCTTTTTTTCAAAGTGTATCAATTTATTTATTTATTTTTTGGTCTCTTAAATCTTTACTTTTAGAATTATCTTGTCATTCAAATTGAGGGAAAACTTTAAAGTGATGTCATGAGTACTTTTTGACAACCTACTTTGTTACAAAGTTAAAAATTGCTAATTTTATCAATCAAGGTTTCAAATTACAGAATTTCCTCCGTTTTGGTGTATACTATAACGTTCAAAAAGAACTTTCTTAGAAAAATGAAAGGAAAGTTGTGAAAATCACCCTCACAAATGAGAAAATTGCGTGACGTTAAAGGATTAACCCCTACATGCTCCCAATTTTCACCCCAAGAACAAATACTATGTTAAAAAAAGTGCAATTCCAGCCCAAGAAATGAGATCCACGGAAATTCACCATTCAATAGTGTTTATATTTGCAATGTCTAGAGTTATGCGAAATATTGGAAGATTTGATCATTTGACTTACAAGATTATAACATTGAAAGTTTTTGTTCAAATGTTATTTGTTGGGGGCAGGGGGGCACCTAGGCCTTTAGGGATTAACCCCTAAACGTCCTCACCTATGTCCAGTTTGGGCAGTTTTGCAAAGATGCATTATGAAATGCAACTAACATGAATATTTGGAACTTGATGTATGAATAAAAGTTATATGTTTTGAATTTTAGATTCTATCCGTACGTTTAGATCTATGATTGCTATCATTAATTTTTTTCTACAAATTTTGAAACATTAAATAAAAAATTATTTTGAAATTTGATTACGAATAAGATATTGACAGTCTATCGATGAAATTTGTTGTGATGGGTTATAATGTAGTACTCTAGGTGTAGTGATTTTTGGAGATTTTTTGGATGCTTGATTTTTATGAGTTTATTTTTTCAAGAACACTTTTAGACTAAAATCTTCAATATTTTGGGTGAAACACTGCAACACAAAATGAGGCATAAATTTTTCAGAAATTGTTTCCTTTTCAATCAGATCACACATACATGAAGCTAACTTCCCATAAAAAATTCAGTAAAAAAATCACACCACAAAAAGTGCATGACGGATGAGAAACTACGGATGAAATCTGTACATCATGCAAAATATGCATGGTTGGGCAGTTAGGGGTTAAGGATTATTGAGTATAAGATCTAACCCATCTTTAAGTTTATAAGACTACAAAAACGCTTCATTTTTAACCTCTAAAGGACTGCAAGATTTTTCATGTCTTTGAGCATCATTTTACCTCTTTCTATTCATTTTTTTGTGGATATGTTTTTTGCTCTTCATAGAAAATACCAAACTAAACATTTAAATAAAATTTAATAAAAAATTTCACCAATTTAATTTTTTTTTCATATGTCTTCAAAGACGGTCAAAAAATATCAAAAAAGACTGCAATTTCATCATTTTACTTCAAATGCTATAATCTTGCAGTCTATACGGTCATGTTCTATAAAAACTTACCATGCACTCTCATCGTAATCTCAAACAAGATCTTATGGTTAAAGTTGGAAAATAATATTTTCTAAGGTTTATTTGAGCCATGCCCGCACTGCCCATTCTCTCCATAAAAAATTCCTTTTGCTCCATAATTTCCACTTAAAAAATTGAAATAAAAAAATAGATCCCCATTTTTGTATTAATATATCAAATTCTCATAATTTATTTCAAATCATAAAAATAATAATTGACATCATGAAAACCTACCAGAACATTGAAATGTCCTAGTTAGGACACTTGATCCTTTAGGGGTGAAGGAGTTACATGGCTAAACAATACAAACAAGATGTGAAAGTAAATCTAGGATAAATACTTAGGGAGAGACTAGCGGCTTGTTTATTTATTTTAACCCCTAAACGTCCCAACGTTCAAAAGCTGGATCATAGACAAATTCAGAGCCTCGCAACTTTCTCATACAATTTTGGATGACTTTCATTCAAGTCAACTTTGTAAGACTATTAAATTCTCTACCAATTACAATAGTTATCTTGTGATAAGGAGTTGTTGATAATATTGGAGAGCCTCTAACTGCAAGTATGTCAAATTTGTTGAATAGATTTTATGCTTGCAATGGTCCTCTCATGTACATCTAAGCCATGCTAATATCTATCTTTGAGACTAGCATCTACTGGTGTTCAAAGGATTGGTACGTTTAGGGGTTAATCAATTTCCAAAATCATGTGATCACCGGAATCATAATCAAACTATTTACATTGGACAGATGTTGAGAACTGATTGATATTGAGAGTTTCAACATTTTTGGTTGGCTGCATTATCATGAGTTCAAATGGCCCTGCTAAAAGTGACGGAAGTGTCCGTCTCTAATGAGGACGGAACTAAAAACCCACACACTGCTAATTAAACTAATAAACTTACGCAAGCTATTGGTACTGACTCCCTGGAGCAGCTTCATTGTCAGAAACTGAACTTCTGTGACAACTACATAAGTTAGCCTTTTATCATTGCACCCCGGCAAGTTCTAGCTTTACAACTTCATAATGTACATATAACCAAAAATACATCAGTACAAAACCATTACTAGCCGTCCTTTCCATTTCGATATCATTACCGTACTACATTACGGTGCTCTCAATTTTGGAAAGTTTTGACCATTTTGGAACGTCTTGACCATTTTGGAATTTGACATGAGCTTGTGACTTTTATTTCAAATTGCAAGTTTTTAACCCCTAAACGCCCTCATCCCTCTCCAAATTTGGCAGTTTTGCAAAAGATGCATCATAAAATGCATATTATGAATTTGATGTATGAATAAAAGTTGTACATTATCAATTTTAGATGGTAAGATTTATATGGTAAGATTTTTGATTGCTATCACCAATATTTTTGTATAAAACTTGAAACTTAATCATTTTTATATTCATTTTTATACTTATTTTTTGTAATTTGATTACAAAAAAGATATTAACCCCTAAGCGTACCGATCCTTTGGACATAAGTAGATGCTAGCTTCAAAGATAGATATTAGCATCGCCCAGATGTACATGAGGTGTACATGAGACAACCATTGCAAGCATAAAATCTACCCAACAAATTTGACATACTTATAGTTCGAGGCCTCTTCAAAATTATCAACAACTCCTCATCACAAGAGAACTATTGTAATTGGTAAATAATTTAATACTTTTACAAAGGTGATTTGGATGAAAGTCATCCAAAATTGTATGAGAAAGTTGCAAGGCTTTGAATCTGTTTGTGATCCAATTTTTGAACGCTGGCACATTTAGAGGTTAACTATTTGTACATGAAATTTGTTGTGATTGGTTGAAATGTAATACTCTAAGTGTAGTGATTTTTGGAGATTTTCTAGCTGCTTGATTTTATGAGTTGACTTTTTTAAGAGCACTTTCACACTAATTTCTTTTAAATTTTGGGTGAATCACTACAACATGAAACAAGATATACAGTTTTCACAAATCATCTCATTTTTAATCGGATCATACATACATGTAGCTAACTTTTTATAAAATATATAGTAAAAAAATCTACACTCCAAAAAGTCCAATGAAAAATTTGTATTTGATTTTGTACATCATCTACATTCTTGACAATTAGATGTTTAGGGGTTCACTCTCTTGTAACTAGGAATTTATTTATTTTTGAATGAATTGTAACAAAAAACTTAACCCCAGAACGTACCAATCCTTTGAGCACAATTAAATGCTAGCTTGAAAAATAAATATTAGCATGGCTCAAATGTATATGAGGTGTACATGGGAGTATCATTGCAAGCATAAAATCTACCCAAAAAATTTAACATACTTTGCATTTGGAGGCCTCTTCAATATTATCAACATCTCCCTATCAAAATAAATTTTACTTTAATTGGTACAAAATTCAATAGGCTTACACATGTAACTTAGATTAAAGTCATCTGAGATTGTATGAAAAAGTCACAAAGGTTTGAATTTGTTCGTGATTTAGTTTTTGGACGTTAGGACGTTTAGAAGTTAACCCCTAAACGTCCAACCGTCCAGAAAGTGGATGGTGTAGGAAATCAAACACAGTTTCTTCATCCCTCATTGACTTCTTGCAGTGTTGGTTTTTACTGTATATTCTATGAGGAAATAACTTCATGTATGTGTGACTTGATTAGAAAAAAGATGATTTGTGAAAAAATTATGCCTCATGTCATGTTGTAGCGATTCATTCAAAATTTCGAAGATTTCGGTGCAAAAGGGCTCTTAAAAAAATCAACTCTTAAAACCAAGCAACCAAAAAATCTCCAAAAATCACTACACTTGGAGTATTACATTTCAACAAATTACAACAAATTTCACGTACAAATTGTCAGAAGAATTTCAAATGTTAAATTTCAAATTTTATACAAAATATTGGTGACAACAATGAAAGATATAATCCAAAATTGATAACGTTCAACTTTTATTCACACATCAAGTTCAAAATATCCCTCTTAGTTACATATTATAAGACATCTTTGAAATTCTCCAAATCTGCAGAGGGCTGAAAACGTTTAGGAATTAATGTCCCTCGAGCTTTATATGTATCATTAGTAAAAAAGAGGTATTTGCACACCAATGAATAGTCTTATAGTAGATGCTCAAAGATGTGCTATTTATAACATTTGGTAGCCTTCATGCCCTATACTTTATCTTTGTGCACTCTCATATCACCTTCGAGTTCTACGTGTCCACTTAGCTATTGATGTTCAAAGTCATGTTGGATGTGGAATATTCCACACCTTCTACTGTAATGTCAAGGCAAAACGAAAACATGCTACTAAATGTTACATTCTTTGGTGTTCAAACCACCCTTTCTACTAGTGTAAATTTGTTCACATAATCCGTCTCTTCATACATTCAAATACAAAATGTTCTTGAATATGTTGATGTGGTGAAATAGTATAACAATAGCATATTCGTACTAAAAGTCACGTGCAAAAGTATATAAATAAAGAGTAATGATGTGAGCAACTAATTTAACCCCTACCAATGACCCAATGAGACTAAAATTTGGTCACCAAGGTTCTAAAGGTTAACTCACACTAACTTCTCAAATAAAATGTAATTTCTCTTATTGTATTAGCTTATATCATACGATTAATGCAAAATAGAAATCGACTACTACACTTGTAATTCTATATAGCATAGGCCACATTATTGGAACATCTTTTTATTAATGAGAACTCCTTCAATTAAGAAACCAAAATTGATTGAGCTATTTCAAATAACAACTCTTATTTATTTGTCAAGTAAAAATAGATCTTTACAAGTCTACATACCAACGTTGAACAAAACAACATGAACCAACATTAATTGAAAAAATTGTATAAACTTTTATATTTCTAGGACCACTTTACACTAAGAGTCAATGTCAATTTGTAAAAAAACAACATTCAATCCACTCTTTCTGAGAGTAAAGTAGTTGTGAACGACCTCAAGGCCTTTATACCAACACTCAAGGCCATTTTTTCAAAATTAGTTCTTCGTGAGCTCGCAACAAGTAAAGGAAGAAAATAGGGTCCTACTTAAATGGAAAGCGAATTTGTCACCTAAGGGCCGTTTCTCAATTTATCACAACCTTTCTCTTATTGACCTCGGAGGCCATGATACTTTCAAATTTGCCCCAATTTGAAACGGCATGGACACTTAGTGTAGAGAGAATTTAAGTATAATTACTATGAGCTCTTCTAATTAAGCAACATACTCCCATTCGTACGCCATAGGAGTTCAATATGTTTTTGCGATGGATCTCTTCATTTGCTTTCAAAATACTACTCGCAAGGGATAGATTCAAACAACTTGGCGTCAAAATTGAAATCATGTCCACGACACCATAAACCAATCACAAGATGACACATGGCATATTTCTGTGACAAAAGTGAATTACTCCATCTTAAAACCGAGGATAAAAATAAAAATTATGTATCACATTATTTGATATCCACACTAGATAGATTTAAAAACCTACCCTATGTCATGGTCAGTTTTGATATAAATTAATCAATGTTTGTTAAAAAGTGGCACATGTCATCTTGTGATTGGGATATGGTGACGTGGAACCCTCAAATTTGACATAAGAATTCAATTTCCTCATTCTACTCTAAATGGATGTTTTATCTAAATAAAACAGTAAAAAACTACCCTACATTGTGGTCAATTTTGATATTAAAATGACACATGTTACCATGTGATTGGAATATGGTGACGTGGAGCCCTCAAAATCTGACGTGGCAATTCAATTTCCTCACAACATTACCCTCACTTACCGTACTAGAAATGGACGATCTATCTAAACAAACAGTGTCAAATGAACGGGAGCCAGTGAATCGCTAGCCACAGCCTGAGCCACAAACGAAGCGTGATCATCATACACTCTCGCAAATTACTGACAGCTGGCGGCTTCCGTTCCAGTACAAAGTCCTGGCTGTTACATAAACAGTCCCCCTTTAGGGCAGATCAGCCTTGGAGAAGGTTCAGTTGGGGCCGAATAATAATGCCAATGATAAGACCACAACGTAAGTTAAGTTCGATCTCAACATCCGTCCCCGTCTGTTGTAAATGTGAATATTTAGTGCATCAAATTCTGCCTTGAAATTGGCGCCATGCATTACGTAGAGTGATGTGGGTTTGGGCCTTTGGGGGATATGCAAATACATAACAAAAAAATTGGTACTATTTCTGCCTCGCTGGCACTTGACTTTATATAATTTTCGCACTTGTGGATCTTGTATGGGAGATTGGGAGAGCCCACCATCAATTGAGTTATCCGTAAAGTCACCTTGAGTTTGATGAATCTACAAAGAATTTTGCATTAATATACTCCTTTTTGTTCACTCTCAATAGTTAAAAGGTGTTTAAGATTTTGGTGGTCTATTGTTATTAGGTGTGTGAGAGCATCCACACCCATTCTCGCCAAATGGGGCCGCGATCCCAGATGGCGAGCCCGGGCTCCTCAACGTCCCTCACCGGGACTCGCCATGCAGTCGGCAGCGTCACGGCCGCGCCAGATTTGAGACTCCGCTCGCCATTGTTCAGGGTCTTTGGAACTTCATGGCGCGCCCCTTTTGCGGGAACTTTTCGGAAGATTCTGTCTTTTTTTTGTGGTCGGATCAGGGTCGGATTTATTTAGTTCGAGGCCCTGCCCACCTCAGCAGTGTTTCCGGCCATGGCGCAAGCAAGGCGCCTCCTTTTAGCCTGCCGGGCTGGCCCTCCCCGATCTGCGCCCTGAAAACTCGGAAAATGACAGGTCTTTGGCGAGTGCGGGTGAGGCACCGAAATTGTGGCGAGTGAATCAGTCGCTGTAGAGCCCTCCAAATACCTTTTAGCGCGCGGATTGTGGCGAGAATGGGTGTGGATGCTCTGAGAGCATCCACAGTGGTCCTCCTCAAGCCGGGACCGGGCTCAATTTTCAGGGGCCGCACCCTGTTCCCACCCACACCGCGACTCGCTATCTCCACACCTTACTTCCGGCCCCTGAAAAAGTCGACCCCCGCTCGTCAACCAAGCGAGTCAGACTTTTGTCCCTGTACCGTAAATCCTGCGAAACCGTTAGAGGCGTCAGAGTTTGTCTTTAGCGACTTACTGTGCGCGGGTGAGGGGCTGCGCGGTGAAGGGGCTACGTCGTGGGGGCCACGTGGCCGCGGGGAGCTTGACGCGTTGCTTTTGGTGAGGAGCGGTGGAGGCCCTCGACGCCAGGCCGGAATATCTGAAATTTGGGGCCCTATACACACTTCCCCGACTTCCGGCTTGAGGAGGACCACTGTGGATGCTCTGAGAGGTGTGTAACATCTTGGTGGTCTTCAAAAGTTTTCAAAAGTTTTCTAACACCAAGAAAGGAGCTAAAAAACTTTTGAAAGCTTTTGAAGACCACCAAGCTTTTACAAACCTCTTACACACCTAATAATGATAAACCACCAAGATCTTCCACACCTTCTAACTATTCCGAGTGAAGAAATAAGATTATAATAAAAAAAAATTCATGGTATCTTTTTCAAAATTTGATGGACTTTAAGGATAACTCAAATGTCTCTTAAAACTTGTATCTATTTTTGAAACTTGAGGACACTTTATTCCATTGTTAATTTTTTTGTTATTCCAAAAACAATTCTTTGTGTATTATTTTATTTTATTTTGGCACAAGCCAAAATTTATTCCACTGCAAAAAGAATAATACAGCAACCCATAATACAATGGCGGTGTCAGATCCTATTGAATTAACTTATGATGAGGACATTTTTTTAAATTTTTAAATTTTTAAATTTGTTTTTTAGGCAGAAAGAAAGAGAATCTTTACTGCGAAGAATTTAAGTTGAGGACATCTAAATATGTTTTCTGTATACAGTAAAATAAATGAGTTCTGTAGAAAAAAGAGCACCTTATCTCACTTGCTGGGTATAATTTACCACAGTAGCCGACAAATAGCTACACTTCCTTCCATGTGGGTAATGCAATGGTACTGTATACTGCAGGTGGAGTACAGGGTCGGCAGAAAATATTTTTTAAAAGAAATGATTTTTTTGTTTTTTTGGGAGATAATTAGGGGCGGTTTACACTATGGACCAAGAGCCATGACCATGGAATTCTAAAATCTGTGATTGGAGGTCCCCAAAAATGCTAAAATTTCCCAAATGGATAATGTTTTCATGGTCTCCTTGATTATAGTTGAGTCGAAGCAAATGCCTCGACTCAACTATAATCTAGGAGACCATGGGGCTCAAAAATCATTGATTGGCTAGTGTTCAATTGTTTAAAGAGAAAGGAGGAAAAAGGGGAGGATAAAAGAGAGAATGATGAGCTTAAACTTGTCCCGGTCTAAATCCACTTTACACTACAAAGAGTGACCAAGTCATTTAAAATTGCATTTTTGATTTTTCATGGTCACGGCTCTTGACCAAGAGCCATGACCATGAAAATGATTTAATTTTCTTGGTCATGGCTCTTGGTCCATAGTGTAAACCGCCCCTTAGCCCCTCACCTCTCTTCAGATTTGGAGAATTTCAATAAAATGTAACCAAGAGAGATATTCGAACTTGATATATGAATAAAAGGTTATGAAATTCTGATTCTATCCATACTATTAGATCTGTGATTGTTGTCACCAATATTTTTGTATAAAATTTGAAACTTAAAATTGAAAATTCTTTTTAAATTTGATTACGAATAAGATATTGACATTTTGTACAAGAAATTTGTTGTGATTGGTTGAAATGTAATATTTTGATTGTAGTGATTTTTGGGGATTTTTTGGTTGCTTGATTTCATGAGTTGACTTTTTTTAAAACACTTTAACATTTGAAATCTTTGATCGTTGGAAATTTAAATGTTTTGACCTTATAATTTAGCTGAATCACGACAATATGAAATGAGGCATATTTTTTCCATAAATCATCCCTTTTCTAATTGGATTGCACATGCATGAAGCTAACTTCCTATAAAACATATAGTAAAAATTTCACATTGCAAAGAGTGAATGACGGATGAGAAAATTGTGTTTGACCATGTACATCGTCCACGTTTAGGGGTTAGAGATATTTGCATAGTAGAGAAAAGAAGGGTTGCTAAAGTTGTGTTCAGGAAAAGTACCAGCTCTAACGCATTAAGAAGGTGTGTTTGGAGGTGAAAAAAACAATTGCATTGTGGAATGTATTTTCGGAAAATAAATAAATGGGTGAGTGATTTAGCCCATTGTTAAGGCGTACCATTAGGGATGGTGCCGGAGTGGTTAAAAGCATACACCTCAAAAGCTTCAATGAGCATCATCTACTTCTATTTCAAGGCTAGTACATTATTGCACACCCCGCATCTTGCTTGTGGTATGAAGTTTACGGTTCTCTTCAAATACAAGATGGGCTGCAGATATCCAAGTCACCTAATGTCTTATTTTGTAGATATATATATATATATTTTTTATTTTATTTTCAAATTTTCTTTATGGTGAAGAAGAGAATCTTGAAGAACGTTCATAAATATTTCATTGTTGCATTTAATTTTTTTAATAATTGAATATTTGGCTCATATGTGCTCATCTTTCCATTTGTATATGAGTATAAGGCAGTTTCCCAATTCCCATGACTTGTATCTATTATTAGTAAACAAACATGTTAACTATTAATAAATACTTGTTATTTTTTGTGAGTTTATTCATTAGTTTTTAGAGGTTTCGAACGCACTAAAAAATATTTTTATTTTAATATTATAAGAATAAGTTATAAATTTTTGAAATCGTGCTTATAACTTTGTCAAATGCATGAGTAGGTCTACTAGTAGAAAAGGTGGCGCTCCTCATGGAGATGCCCACACAAAATCATTGTGCACGTGTAGAATTGGGCTCTACTTGCCTAAGCATCTCCCTCGGCATTGCCATCTTTTCAATTCTTTTACATTTAGTCAAACCTAGATTTTTTTTTTAACTTTGGATCTATAAACAAGCTCTTGTAGAAACTAGTACACCAATTAGCCTATTAAGTGCCCGTGGTACTAATTCTCGAAGCACCCGCAACTTTGTAGAATTTCAAAATTAGTGCAGGCTGAAATTTCCATGTCACACTAATTTTACTTCATAATGATATTTAGTATCACCTTCGCTAATTCCCCACACGCACTATAAACCCTTCCTCACTAAATGGGATAATTAATGTACCTCATAATCATTGTTTTTCCTTTATTTATTTTCTTGAACCTTAACTGGCGACAAAAAAATGGGGAAAGAATATTCGGCAAAATCTTAAAATTACAATCATATTCAGATAGAATTCTTCATATTTTGATAGTTCTCTTCACAAAATCTAGCTATCTTCGCTATGAATACAGAAGAAACCTGGCTAAAAGATCCAAAATTTCTCACTTTTTTCCTTAACAAAAAAAATGCCATATTTTGTAGAGAAATCTGGCAACCCATAGCAAAAAACCAAAAACAAAAAAAAACAAAAAAAACAAAACACATTGCTCGTAAGCAGGGTGGGCCAGGTTAACGTAGGAAAACCAAAAACGGTTAATACCCTCAAGGCGTGCAGTAGAGTTGTAGTAAAGCAAGGAGGTGGTAGACCAAAAATGGAGAATTTTTGCATGACCAAGATTACTAAAAATTTACTAAAAATTACCAAATTTTTTTAAATTTAGTTAACCGTTTTAGGTGTTTTCTGTGTTTTATGTGTAGAAAAGGATACCACCACGTTCACTTCAGGAAGAGTCTAGTATACAAGAAGGGGGTTTGACAAACTTCCCACTTTGAGAAATTGTAGATAATTATTTACGGGGAATAAAAATATGAAACAAAAAAAAAAAAATTCTTCATCATTTCTTCTTCTTCATCTCAAAAAAATTTCACATAATTTCTAACTCCATTCCTTCTAGTCAAATCACCTTATTTTCACCGTTTTTGGTTTTCCTACCTTACATGCTCATCCAGAGGTTCGTCTCAACACAAGAGACAACAGGTAATGAGTAGGGACGGCAGTTGAAGGGAAAATTAGTCAAGCAACATAACTGTATGTTGAATTTCCACAGTAACTTACTTAGCAGCAGGACCAATTTATTCTTTTCCTAGGTGGTGAAATATTGTCAGAAGGGATATTCATTTTTACAAAGAGCTAAATTGGTACCCAAAACTAGTTCCTATAATCCTTTAACCCTTAAACGTAAAAGCAAGCCCCACGGGCTTGGTATAAAGGAATAATTGGAGAAAAAAGTTTCATTTCTCTACCAAATCAAGCGAGACTTGTTGCAATCAATCCCCTAAGTTCCCAAAGAGACCATTTTTGAGTTGTTGTTCGATTTTAATGGACTGCCCAAAGCAAAAAAAAAAAATTTGAAAAAAGAAAAGATATTTTAAAATATTACATCAAGTCTACTTTTCAATGCAATTTGAATTTGTCAATCCGAGTTAAACTCCACCACGTAATTTTTTAAAAAGTGAATCACCTCAACATTGTCTTAGTGTTATAAAATTTACTTTTGGAGAAAGTAATGATGTTCCCTCCGCCATTTCTTTGCTTTTTTGAATCCATTGTTTCTTTTGCTTTTTTAAAGTATACGATAGATAAAACAAATTTTAACTAATAGTGCTCAATTTAAACTCTAAAAATTGAAAATTATAATTTATACAAATTTTCAAAGGCTAGTGCTTTTAAATTCTTAAAAAATATATCTAAAGTTTAATTTGGGAATTTTGGTTGTACGGATAATTTGTAGAGATGATGCCCTAGGTTTTTTCTATTGAGCCAAACTTCATTAGACATATGGAAGGCACATATTATGACACATCTATATCTTGTCAAATACCCCTCGGGCTTTTAGGGGTTAAGATTCATGTGCGTTTGATAACTGCTTCATGGCATTACAGACAATTTGGCACCGTAACCCATGGATTTTGGTCGCATTGATTATAGATTTTGATCATAGTCATCATAGATTATTGTCATGGATTTGGTCATGTAAACACTTGCTGGCAATCAAAATACTCCTTCTATACTCACTTAATCCATAGATTTGCATCATAGTCAATATACTCGCTCTGTAATCATGGAATTAAGTTTAATCCATGAATTTTAGAGAAAACAACGCTTAACCCTTTGACGCGCCCATTTCTATATAATGAACGATGAACAGATTGTAACCCTTCTCTTTACTACATCCCATACGATTTTTCATCCATCCAAATTTTCCTAGGTTCTTGCGCTAGTTGACTACAAGTTCTGCGATATAGATCCTCAAACTAAGACATTGTGATTTATTTTTTGAATAGCAAAAGTACTTTATGTCAAGTTTCATTCTTAGTTCAAAAAGTGAGACCTTAACAATGATTTTCTAAAACAAGTAGAATCAAACGATGGTATTATACCATCTCATAGTGCACATTATTCTAAATTTGTCATTGTGTTTTTTTTTGACTAAAAAATTGTTCATTTGAGATATTTAAGTGAATTTCAAAAGAAAACCTTGCAAAATTTAGTTTAAAAAAAATGATAAATCCAACCGTATAAATGTGATCTATACATTGAGATTTACAACTTTTTTTACATGTATCAACTCCATTTTGTGATTCATCAAACATTGTATAACACAACTTTGAAATCAATGGTGGATATGGATGTTAATTCCTAGACGTCCCAACGTCGACAGACTAGATCATGAACAAATTCAAAAACTTGCAACTTTCTCATACAACCTCGGATGACTTTCATCCAAGTCACCTTTGTAAGCCTATTGAGTTCTCTACCAATCACAATATATTTCTTGTGATAGAGAACTGATGATAACGTTGAAGAGGCCTTCAACTACAAGTATGTCAAATTTGTTGGGTAGATTTAATGTTTGCAATGGTCCTCTCATGTACACCTTATGTACATCTCATCCATGCTTACATCTATTTTTGAGGCTAGCATCTACTTCTGTTCAAAGGGTTGGTACGTTTACGCGTTAACCCTTAACTTCCCAGGCGACCCAAAATGGGTCGCACCAAAAATAAAAAAAGGTTGCAAAACATGCTAAAAGTGTCCGAATTGAGTGTTTCGAAAGCCTAACCTCTTTAGAATCAAGTTGGCTATAAAAATATGTGTTTGGATCACTAAAAATGTTGTTAAATTTTTTATAATAAATAAAGAATGTTGGTCGTTCATGTGCCTGAAGTAGCCTAAAAAGTTGTCAAATTTGCAAATGTTTGAAAAAATGCATGATAATGCATAAATTTTGCAAAGACATGCAAAGACTAATTGTAGATTATGAATTATAGTTCATTTTCATCAAAATATATTTCAAAAATTCATCATAAATAATTAGATATATAATTTTAAAGCTATAAACTACCAAAATTCATAAAAAATACAAAATTAATAATTATTTCTTAAATTTCATTATAATTGGCCAAAATTATAATTTTAATAAGATGCTAAAATATTCATTAGAATTCATCTCGTTTAAAGTGATTATTTTAACCAATTCTTGTCTATAATTGTTTAAACTGGTGTTTCTACAATATAAAATATCCTAAATCTTAGCATCTTATGATTATGTTGTGAACATTATACTTTAAGCCAATTCTATGAAAAAAAATTGAAAAAAAAATCATTTTTAAATTTTTTATGAATATTCAAAGTTTTTCTTATTAAACTCATTTATAAAAATTCCAAAGTGTTTTAGTGGAATTTAATTGTATAGATAGGATCTATACGTTGTGCATCACAACTTTCATGTTCTATGGATCTTCTAAAAAGTCATGTAACACATATTTTATAGCACATTTAGTTTATGGCAAAACCCCTCAGGAAGTTAAGGGTTATAGGGATAATCCATGAATTTCAGTGAAAACAAGGTGGTCTTTTTGAGGACCAGAGGGAGTATGATGTTTCGTTTTAAAAAATTGCAGCAAAATCCCCGAGGTGGACAAACATGCATGGAAGTACCGGTCAAGCGTTTTCCAGGTCTTCAAAGGGAATGGGCCTCATCCAGTGGCCACCATCCTGGCAGACATCAACTTCTGCCAGGGCTCAGTCACCCTCACTGAATGAAATTTTGCTGTACACATTTTCGTACTCCGCAGGCAGTGTCATGATGCATTCCTTCCAGGCTTCCAGCCACTCTTCTATTCCACAAAAACCCCCCAGGGGTAACTTAACAATTACCGGTAGCCCCTAAACATGCAAGGAGCTTCGTGGGGGCCATGCTTGATCGTTTTTCAGGCGAATGCTCATTTTCACCTAGTTCCTAATTGTCAAATGAAAATAGTCCTAACTCACAAAGTGTGTGGATATCTTCTACTTTCTAGTTCAATTTACTATTCTTCAAAATTGTTAAAACTACATTTTTTTTATAGCACTTTAAAGTTAAAAACCCTAAGGTTTCAATACACAATGTAGAATTTTAAAATTTTATTTATAGATTTAAAAAAAATGTAAGATCAACAAGCATGCCACCTACACCTTGTCACCTTGTTGTTCATCATTAATATTTTTATTTTATCTAAATATTTCATATTATTCTTAGCATTTTGTAATTACTATGATTTTTACAAAAAATAACTTCAAAAAATCTTATAAAATTTATGTTTGTTTAGATAGTTATGAAAAAATTAAAGTAAATCGGTTTAACAATACCTTGATTGAGAAAAATACCCAAAAGGTATAATATATTTTAGAAATGTCAAGAATTGACAAAGTTTTACCGGGTAATTGTGGTGTGAACACTTAAGGGTTAAAAGGTCGTTTGGGTCCCTCTCCACAACCCGTATTTAGCCATATAATCGTTCAATTGTGGTTTAATATATGAATTGTGATATATTGTTACACACATATTGATATTATAATGATTATTAATTTTACTTCATACTAAAAAGTGTTTGATCATTGTTATTTTGATGAAATACCACTAAATACAAAATACACTAGACGATCGCAAAGAGCTTTTGGGCTGTTCAAAGGTCTAAGTTACCGTTTTCCACACCAATGTTCCCAAATTGCGGAATTCATCAATAATTTCTACATGTACAGATCAAGAGGACGATGATGTTCAATACCTTCATAACAAATGGAGCAAAGCTGTACATCAATGGCATTTGCTCCCTCAAAATATGCACCACGATGAACTTCATCAATGCCATACAGACTGCTCTTCAAGTTGATCCAGGGGGTGTGGCAATGCCCTTGCATGATCTAAGGTACAAGTACCCATAACTGATAAAACCAAGTTTTTTAGCATGAAAAATGTAGAAGTTTTAGTGATGAGATATTTTTATTCATAGTGAAACATACATATACATATACATATATATATATATATATATATATATATATATATATATATATATATATATATATATATATATTTTAATGGTAAAAATAAATGAAAATCCTTAAATTTATTATAAAAACATTGAGTAAAAAGTTAATTGAAACCCGTGACTAAGATAGATAGATAGAAACTCTGGTCCTCAAATGGGGGCCGGCGTGAATGAAGTGTATGTTCGTTTAGTTAATGTGCCAGTGCCCACCAGGCAAAGGTCCATTAATACTAAACTACTCTCCCCTTTTGGGAATAAACACTTTGGGAACCACGAACCGAAACAAACAATTAATTTAAATTAGGTGTTATTTTATTTTATTTTATTTATTTTTAAATATCTAGGTGGTGACGAGGTGGCCCGTGACTAATATATAGATTCAACTAAAATCGATGGCAATGAGATCAATTACCAAACACAAAGTTGCTATGTGTTGACCACCGTTGTGTTGACTTTTGGGATTCATGAAATGCAACTTCTAGGAGGTTTACAAATTAATTAGGTTTACTTATCAGCTATGGATACTACCTTTATATTAATGTTAAAGAGATTAGCTTTTTTCCAATAAAAAAAATCCCATTGGAGATGGCGTGGAAATGTCACTTTGTTTGTGTTATCGATGACACAAATAACTCAATTTTTATGTTATATTTGTTACCAACAACATGTAGAAACAAAATGATGTTTTCACCTCATCTCTAACACGGTTTTTTACTAGTAATTCTATCACTATATGGTTGACCATTTTTTAGCTCTTTGGAAATAAATTTGGACTCTACCAAGTCCAAAATTGAATCCAATCTTGTTAGGAATGACAAATTCGACATGAACTGATGCAAGTTTCTTCTGTAAAAACTTGGTACAGCTCTTCTACGATGTAAGTTTTTTTTGGTCTATACCATTTCCAAATGACTAAATTTACTATTTTCGGTCATTTTATTGCTGCATTGCAAAGTTTTGTAAATCCACACTTCAAAAGAATACAATTCATACACAAATGTTTCACTTTTGACACCCAATCGATATAAGACACCATGAAATATTTGCAACCCACAAGGACATAGACCCACTCTAATTTTTCATCTATGCAAATAGAACGTGGTTTTCAACAAACTAATACTGTGACAAGAACTTTTGGACATCATTGTAGAAAAAATCTTTTTGATGATTCAAGAGGAGGTTTTCTTATGGTCATAGAGATCATACTTAAATCTTCAATTAAAATATTTGTGTATAATCATTGCAACCCTCATGTGAATCATAAAAATATTTTCTCGTGATTTTGTTTAATGATTATTGAATTAGTCTCTTTTATTGTTACAAATGTTATTGGCTTAAGATTGATAGATGATTTATCTATAACAACATTTTTTAAAGCCACTATCATCACAACTATTCAATGAAACATAAACTAATTATGACACCTTTCTAAATGCAATACTTCAAAATCTCGTTCAATGTGTACAATACATTGTTTGAATTTGACAATGCACACCCAAACATCAAAACTCAATACCAATACATTTTAAAACCCTTTGACCTTTGTATACAATATCCAAATAATGTTGAGAATAATGCATACTTCGGTGTGCTGATTTTTTTAATTTTTATTTTCCATTTAAAAATCTAATCATTCTAGTAAAAATAAATAATTTTTTTGTACCCTTGAGCCCTAACAAACTCCAAAACTATTTTTGGCAAAAAGTGAGAGTCATTTATAGTTTTGAATTGCCAATGAATTTTTTTCATGTAATACATTAGTCCATTCAAAATCAAAGTATTGCAATTATAGTAAACCATATCAAATTCAAACACTTTAATTCTTGACTATAGTACTTATTATCGAACAAGTCAACATTTATAAGGAGATTTTAACACTTTTGAGTATGTCGTTTACAAAAATGATAAAGATTATAACTTTTATTTTAAGTAGATGATTTAAAGAAAACAAAGGATTTCATGTTGATATTAGAGTTATCCTTAAAGTCACCTTGTATTTGAATAAGATACCGGGAATTTTACATTAATGTACTCTTATTTGTTCACCCCGAATAGTTAAAAGGTAGGAAAGAGCTTGGTGGTCTCTCATTATTAGGTGTGTAAGAGCTTGGTCTTCTCTAAACTCAAGGGAAACTAGTTTAGCCGTCAAGAAAGATGGCTAAACTAGTTTTCCATGAGTTTAAAAACCACCAAGCTCTTACACATCTAATAATGAGAGACCACCAAGCTCTTCCCTACCTTTTAACTATTCGGGGTGAACAAATAAGAGTACATTAATGTAAAATTCCCGGTATCTTGTTCAAACACAAGGTGACTTTAAGGATAACTCTATTATGTGTATTCTCAAATTGAATGAGTACTCATCACCAAAAACTATACCAATGTTTATATAAAGGCATCATTACATGTATTAGTGGGTGGGTCCTTACTGCTCAACGAGCCCAACTGGTTTCGAACCCGGACCACATAATCGTGATACAACGCCCTTCACCAATCAACCAAAGAACTCATGACTTGGCGATTAAACTTAACACTAAACATACCTTTATACAAACTAACACTCATCCAACAGAACTCGCTCTTCTCCTCTGTTACTGTTACTGTTACTTTGTTTTGGTTACTATAGTGTCCATCCTCGAAAGGGGAGAGTAGTATTGTTCCAATGTCCCTTTGTCCCGTGGACATCGGGTCATTGACATTACAAACGGACACTTTATTCACGCCGGCCCTTTCTATAGGGTTGGTGTTTCTATCTATCTATCTATCTATCTATCTATCTATCTATCTGGGTGGGTCCTTATTGCATATGTTCACTGATGCCGGGATATCCAAAGCACTTTCTTGTGTCTCTTAACAATATATATTTCGGGTACACTTTAAAGCATAAAATTAGATTTTGTTTTGTTTTGTTTTGTTTTGTTTTTGTTTTTGAAACTAACAAATAAATGAAAGCACCGATGCCATGCCAAAGAGCTTTGTTTGGTTTTATTGCTCACCGATGATCGGTGAAAATATTCTAATTCACTCTTGTCCTCTAGTGCTACCTTTACCCACCGATGGTATATTGAAGGAAGTTTTAAATGCCTCCTTTCATGTATTGGCCACAGGTAGAACACTCCTGATTCACCATCGAAATGGGTGAGAATCGAGGGGTATGTTTTCCATTCTCAACGAAATGGGTGAACAATCTTCTCGCACTTCTTGTCTTCTAACGTCTTCCACCCGCCCAACGCTCACAAGAAAGCTTGCCCTAAGAGACCTCTCTCAATGCGGTGTATTTACTTTATCACTTTAATAAAAAGCATACCATTTTACAACAAACGGAATAAAAATATTCCTTGACAAAAGAAGGAATATTCCTCCCCAATGGTCCCACGATGAGTAACAGTTAAAACATCACATTGCAATTGGTTGTGAGGCTCCAGGATTCCTTACCAGAAAAGAGAACCTTCTAACTTACCTTGTACAAAAAAAAGTATAATGAGCCCCTTAAACTTACCCCTCCTCTAATGAAGGGGTTTTGAAAGGGGCCCCCCGGACAGACTAGAGCTGGGGGCTTGTCGCCGGACTGGGATCAGCGCCGCATTATGATAGCGAGGGGCCCACCACAGGTCACGCTGCCCGGAGAAGAAATAAATTCCCAATATAGTTCTTTGTACACCTCCCTTTTTTCCCACAGTGAGTAGTCGGTCCCACTGCCTTAACCACAGCTACTTCTCTCTTTGCTCTGTTTTCCTTTCCTTTGCCTCTCTCTTGCCTTTGCCTTTGCTTGCTCTCTGCTCTCTGCTCCCTCACTACAGTGCTACTAAGCTTTGGTTCTCCTTTCCTTCTCTCTCTGCTTGCTTGCTAACATACTCCTGTGACCCAATCGTGGGTCGTTTCTGTTCTTGTTTGTAGCCGATTCTTGTTTGTAGCCGGTTTTGGTGTGTGCAGGATTCTGAAGTGGGGGTGGGTTTTGTTTTGTGTGGGATTCATGACGCCGCGCGTTCTGAATGCGTCGGTGAGCGTGGAATTCGTCGCGTCTTGAACATTCCGTGATCAGCGTGCAATTTAATTCCGTGGTGTTTCAATGTGTTGTTGTAGTAGTAGTTCCGGAAGTTGTTGTTGTTGTTGTTGTTGTTGTTACGAAGAAGATCTGTAGTAAGTAAGTGATTCGGTGGTCTTAATTTGGTTTGTGTGTGATTCTGTGTTTCGTGTCGTTGGACTCGCAATTTGCTGAAATTTGCTGATCTCGACTAGTTTGCCGCCGGAGCATCTTTTCCACTGCTACCGTCTTTTTGAAGCATTGATTCCATATTCGTACGTGGTGACGGCTGTGTGTCACTACGGTATCTGCTTTTCTTTTTTTTCTTCCGCCTTTTCCTCGCTTCGTGGTGCTTCATGTACCGTAGCTTTAATTTTTTTTTTTTGGGTTTGTTTTGTTGTGTGTGTGATAATTACCTCCCTTTCTGATTTCGAGTGTCAGTTCTCATGGCGGACACGACTGTAATTGGAGCTTAGTTAGTGTCGAAGTTCGTTGTAGGAAAGAAACTGAAACGATCGGTCATGGATCCTTCTGTTCGTGGATGTCACAGCCGGCTCCACTTGTAGCACGCAATTCACCGGCCGGACGCCGTGATTTGACGTTTCCACATGTCCGAGGTTTACCGTAGATCCACAGAACGCAGATAACAGTCCCACAACGCCGTGTTAGCCCAGCGAATTTCGTTCCCTCGTGAGAATCAGGAGCCATGGCTGCAGCATCGTCATGTGAGAATCAGGAGCCATTTCTGCCGCCGGGTTTCCGTTTCCATCCCACGGACGAGGAGCTCGTGAGCTACTACCTCACCAAGAAGGTGGTGGACAGCAACTTCGCCGTGCGCGCCATTGCGGAAGTGGACCTCAACAAATGCGAGCCGTGGGACCTTCCTGGTTAGTTAGTTAGTTGGCCTTCTCATTCACTGCACTGCACTGCACTTTCCATCTCCATGTTAATTTTTCTGTGCTGAATGCGGTGTCGTCTGTGATCATGTTTGCAGAGAAAGCGAAAATGGGGGAGAAGGAATGGTATTTCTTCAGCCTCCGCGACCGCAAGTACCCCACCGGCATGCGCACCAACCGCGCCACGGACGCGGGCTACTGGAAAGCCACGGGCAAGGACCGCGACGTCCTGGCGCATCGACCGCCGCACCTCGTGGGCATGAAGAAGACGCTGGTGTTCTACCGCGGCCGCGCGCCCAAGGGCGAGAAGACCAACTGGATCATGCACGAGTACCGCCTGGAAGGCGATCCTGTCCCTCCTCGTGTCAACAAGGTATGCAAGCAAATTGTTGCCAGTAGTTCCAGTGATGTTTTTTCTGGGTCCGAAGACAGTTTAGCATTTAATTTGCTACTTTTCCATGGCTTGAAGAGCAATCCAGGCTCCGTGGATGCTCTTTCCATATCAATATATAGGTGATATCAGGGTAATACACATGTGCTACCTAGGAAATACCTGGGTGATACCTAGGTTTGAAAAGGCTACACATCTTGAGGAAATCTGGCTAGCTATTATTCCTTCTCCTTTGTATCAATTAGCCAGCCCAAGTTTTGTGTAGTAAAATTAGGAACAGAAAAAACCACTGGTTGACACTCAAAGGACTTGTGAGTTCTCTGGTTAGGGTTTATGATGTCTGAGACGATGGTGTGTGGGATGGCGCAGGACGAGTGGGTGGTGTGTCGCATTTTCCAGAAAAGCTCAGGCGGGAAACGGAGCTTTCTATTCTCGGACGCGCGTCTGCGTCAGGCCATGGGATCCTCGTACCAGCTCGAAGACGCAATTAGGTCGTCGTTGCCGGGGTTGCCGATGGAGAATTCCCCGAATCCCACCGTCACGGATGAAGGCACTTGCACGGACTGCGAGACATGCGCGGGCACGGAGCAGATGTCGTGCTACAACTGCTCCCCCAAGGAGCAACAACAAGTGGGGATCATGGCGTGGGACAACCTCCTGCAGCACAACAACAACAACAACAACATGCAGCTCTCGAAACCCGGCTACTCCATGTTTGGGCTCATCAACCAGCAGCACGGGCCGTTGCTGCAAGTTCCTCAGAACCATGTCTGCGGCTTGCGGCCGAAGACGGAGCCGCCGTCGGGCGAGGACGAAGCGCAGAGCACGCAGAAGACCGTGGTCTTCGATTACACGGGCTGGCCAGGAGAGGTTCTCCAGTTCAACAACAACCACAACAACGACGGACCGGAAAACTCCACTGGCGATTTGTCCTCCTTGACAGGCAGCCTGTGCAGCAGCGGCCATGAGCACAACAACGGCCATCTCTTCAACTTCAAGTACCGCCTCTCCGATGTCGTGGCGCCTGTCGTGGACGGCCACGAAATTCTCTGGGCTTACTGAAAAAATTAAAGCTGTAAAAAACAACAACAAAAATGGTGCAACAACGCGTTGTGCAGACAGACATATTGTACATTATTGGCGGAGTACGAACGAGTGTGGAGATGGACATGGATTGTGGTACATTTGTACATACAACTGTGTAAAGTAAGGTGTAATTTTGGGGTAGCAACAGACACATGTAAATATGTAATTCTTTTCCAACACAGTGATGACAGACAGACAGGTGCACTCAGGAGTTCTTAGCGGCATTGTAAACTGCACTACACAACGCAAGTAAGGGCTAGTGTGAACAACGAGCTGCTAATGAGAAAAGGGAGGTTGGACTTCGATGATACAACAGTCAATGGTAACGTTGATTGCATTCATTCATGCTGTAGGCAGGCAAGGTGTTACAACAGGTGCACAGACATGCATATTTTGGCATTGGACTAATTGATTGGTTAAATTATTGCCCAAGGGTACTAGACTAGTATAGCGGATCAACCTTGTATTATATAGGCTGGATGTTTTGGTAAATTTCAATGCTCCACCTCTAAATTTCATGTCATGTCATGGTTTGGCGCTTGCTTGCTCGCTCTCTTATTATTATGTGCACATACATAAAGTCTGTTTGTTGGGAATAGTTGAATGATGCCTCTCAAGGACATATGTGCTCAGATCCCTTGATGTCTGCCTACACTCTCGTTTTAAGTTGTGGAGGAATTGTTCGATTTGGGAATCCAGGATGGCTTGCTGGCAAATCTGGCCATGTGATCTCTGGCTATCCGCATCTTGCACAGCTTTGAAAGGCGCACACATTGTTGATTTTCCCACTCTAACAATAGCCAGGGAATATTACCTCACTTCCTCTGCCTCCAGCTAGGGGCCACCCAACAGTGTTGACACTGTACTGTACCTCCAGAAACAGGTTTTGTCCAATCCCATGAACGAGGAATCTGTAATGGGCCCTTTGAAATCCACCTTCACTGTTTGGTGAATTTCATTTCACCATGAGAATTGTACTTATATTAACCAGTTTTGTGCATGCATATATTGGATTATCTGTATGGAGGGAAAGGCTAAATTTAATAATATCCCTCTACCTAAGTATCACCTTAGGTTTTTACTCAAGCATGTCCGTCATATTGTGAGAGATAGGGTACTGACTGGTAGAAAAGATGTACTTGGATACCAAGGATTAGTGTCATAGCGTACTAATGTCTCAAGGCCCATTTTGGCACAAAGACAATACCATGGCAGGGTTGTTGATACTTGTGTTCTATCATATTTACCTACACAACGTTGATCATACTCCTAAAATGTTGGGCTTGTTACTGTAGTTCTCAAGTGCTATTGGAACTTGTTAGCAATCATACATTTGTAAAAAAAACATTGTTAGAGATAACATTGAAACGTCACGTTGAATGGGTTATGGATAACGAAGATAACATAGTTTTCACGTTATCGTGATACATTCAACGTGATATTCTCATATGATCTCTAGTGGAATTTAAATACTAAATAGAAGTCATCAACAACAAAGAAAATGTCATTCAAAGGTTGGTTTCTAACTTATGTATTGTTTTTTTTTGGGGTTGTTTTTTGTTTTTTTTGTTGCGTGTGTGTGTGCGCTTTAACGTGAATAATGAGTCTATTGAAGGTACCGGTAGTTGGTCTAGCTATGTTTGGCAGGGGCATGGTTAGCAAAGTGTACATTTGGAGTTTCTTTTTGAAGGTATGACACAAACATAAACTATTTACGCGTACCAAGTATGACTTGTGATTTTGGGTATATTACTATATTAAATAAAAGGGCATAATGGATTGTTTGCATTTTTAAGGGCCTAAATCTAGTTTTGTTTTTTTTATTGTTAGAAAAAATAAATATTTTGATAATCTTAACATAGAGGTAATATATGCTTTTGCATCATATGCAATTATCAATATGATGTTTTTGCATCATATATTTTCATTTGTTTTTAAGAAAAAAAATTGGTTTAATTTTGAAAATGTCCCAATGAGAAGATGTCATGTGTTTCTTCAATAATTACATTTAGGTTTCTATGGTGTTATGTGTATGTCCATTCACAATGTCTAATAGGTGATGAAAAAAGCTTTATATATCAAATATGAAAATGTAGTACAATGCTAAAAATAAAATAAAATATCAATCAAATCTGTTCTGATTGAGATTCCGTGTGAAGCAATTCCAAGCTCCACGCATCGTGTTGTGGCCTTGAACTCAAAGCGTACAACCCAAACACCTTTATGACATTCACACCAATTTCAACTTTTTTTGCTTATGATGCTGTCAAAGTTGTTGCATAGACAATCGTTGCGGCACGTTCATGTCAAATACAAGTTGATCCAATTTGAGATCTCAAAATAGATTAGGCTGTGTATAAACGATGACAAGAAGAGCCTCGCTAAACTACCTCCCTTGCAAAACATGTCACAAATGGAGTATGACTAAATTTTCACTTTGAAATGAATATTGCTTTTGTTAAAAGTGCACATAACACAAAATTATGATTATGAATTTGAATTGTGAATTTCATGGGGTTGATGATCACTAACCTTCTTATCATACAATTTTTTTTAAATGCTATAAATTAAAAGGGATTCAACTAGGGATCATCAATTCCTCATCGTGCAACTATGCATTTTTGTTTTTTTAAGTGTACACTGTGTGTGCATTGTTAATGATAAATTACATTTTAATTGGATGAATATATATATATATATATATATATATATATATATATATATATATTCTCTTTTATTCTTGAGTCTTATCTGTCTATTAGCTTAAAATAGTTCCAAAATAGTATATTAACTCCTAAGTGTCCTACTAGGCATTTTTTGCATGATGTATAGAAACACTTCTCGTTTTGAAGCGTAAAAGTTTTATGGTAGATTTTATAGGAAATTAGCTTCATGCTTGAGTGTATCGATTAGAAAAGGGATGATTTGTGATTTTTTTTATGCCTCATCTCATGTTGAAATTATTCATTTTAAAACATAAAGATCTTAATTCAAAAGTGCTCTTGAAAAATCAACTCGTATAATTAAGTAGCCTAAAATTCTCCAAAAATCACTACATGTATAGTATTACAATTCAACACATCACAACAAATTTCATCCACAAATTGTCAATATCTTATTCGTAATCAAATTACAAAAGAATTTTGAATTTTACCTTTCAAACATTATAGAAAATATTAGTGATAGCAATTGCATGATAGAATCTAAATTTCATTAACGTAACTATATCTAAAAGTAACCATTTCCTTAAATTGTTCTTAGCTCAATCTTCCATAATAAGTAGATTCCGACACCCTACTATTGATAAGAATGTGCACAATATGAACATCAAAGTTTAGGATCGCTTTAAGGTCAACCTATAGTCGCGTAGGTTTTCGAATCACGAAGACACTTTGGAAATTCATAACTTATTCATACGGTGTCCAAATAATGCATGTTAAAGTGCATTGGTGAATTTGCTAATAAGACATACTCAAAATGTTTTATGTTTTATGTGTGTAAATAGGCTCAGTTGGTAAGGTGAACGGTTGGATTTAGTCATATTTGATTACATATTTTTCTAAAATTACAAATGTAGAAGTATGTCAACTCATTGACCAAGCTAAAATTGCATTCACTGTAGTTCAAAAGTGGAATCGCAAAAATGAGGTCATAGATTTAAGAAACACAAAAATTTCAAAGAATCACCACGTTTAGAGTATCTCATTTTGAATTCGTTCCAACAAATTTTACTCAAAAAATATTAAAATTTTGTCTGTAATCGAATCTAGAAGGAATTTTTAATTTGAACTTTCAAAACTAATAATTAAATATTGGTGATAGTATAAGTGAATCCAACCGTACGGATGGAATGTAAAATTCAAAATCTGGAGCTTTCATCTGTATATCAATTCCAAAATATTCTTCTAAACAATACTTTAAGATGATTTTTCTCAAATTGTCAATTCAAGAGACAACCTGATAAGTTTAACCCTTTGACGCGCCTGCGTCCAATATATGGACGATGAACAGATTGCAACCTTTTCCATCACTACATCCTGTACAGTTTTTCATCCATCCAAATTTCTCTTGGTTCTTGTGCTAGTTGACTATTATTTGTACAGTATGGATCTTCATAATAACATATTGTGATTTTTCGGAAAACAACATAATTGGTTTATATCAAGTTTCATTCTTAGTTCAAAAAGTGAGACCTTAAACATGATTTTTCAAAATAAGTAGAATCAAATAATGGAAACGATACCATCTTGTAATGCACATTATTCCAATTTTCTTACCAATTGTTTTTCAAAAATGTGTTCAATTTGGATTTGAAAATGAATTTCAAGAGAAAACCTTGCAAAATTCATTAATAAATATTAATAAATAGTATGATGAATCCAACCGTATAGATGCAATCTTCACAATGACATTTACAATTTTGTTTTGAATATCAACTCCATTTTTGTTTTTCATCAAACATTTTATAACGAATCTTTGAAAACAGTGTTGAATCGGGACTTTAAAGGGTTAAGGGTTAAAATATAGTTACCTAAAGTACAACTTTTATTCATACACCAAATTCATAAGGTAGAGGGTCATATTTCTGACCGGGTTGTATTTCCGACCCCTACTGGTTGGGGGATGGGTGTCAGAAACCAGCCAGCATGGTTTCAGATAGTGTCCAAGAGTGTTCTAATTTCGTCCATGCTTGGAAAAATCAAGAGCTTCTGATTGGTGTAGAAGCACTCTATTTTCAGAATCCAACCTCTCATGAAAACCATGACTCTATGAGCGGTTAATGGTCACTCTAAGCTTTCAGACTTAAAAAATCATTGAAAATTGTAGAAATGCTCAAAAAATGTTTTTTTTTTGGGATGCCTTTGCAATAGCTTTGCAGAGCATCCAAAAATTATAAAAAAAATTCTTTCACAAGTCTAAGTATGCAAACCTGAAATTCAGTCGGGAATTGGTCCCACTACCTTAAATTCCCTCTTCCTTGCATTTTACAATGCATTTGAAACGGGCGGTTTTAGGTGCCTCCACCTGATTGTAGTGAGGCACTGACTCCATTACCGCGATGGATTGCTGATTGTTTTTCGTGGTTCTTCGTCAAACCCTAAATCCTGCTGCACCGGGAATTTGTTGCGGTGGTTTTGTTGAAGGCGGAGACGGATTTTGGTGAGGGAATCGTAGGACATGAGGTTTAAACTGAAAGGATAAACAAAGCGAAAGCAAGTTGCTCGAGATTTCGAAACCATGGCCTCTTCTTTCTTGTCTGTTGCATGCCAGTCGTCTAATTGGATTATTCCTCCCGCACAATTTTGTTCGAATGACATCAACATTTCAAGCCCTCGGTGTCCTCATTTCGAATCCGGCCACGCAATTTCACTGCACAAGAGGAGTTCATGGAGTGGCAATGTGAGCAGATTTGAGTCAATTAGGGTTCCAAGGAAGAGAACGAGGCCACAGTTGATTGAAGCAGCACAGGCTTCGGGAATTGGTACAGCGACTTCGAAACGCGATCACGAGTTTCTTCAGGTTACTACAGTTGGAATTCTAAATTATAGAAACCTTATGTATCTGTTACAGAGGCATTAAACTGATTCTTTAGAGTTGGAACACTATTGTGTTATAGTTTGGGCGGAGATTATTGAATCTTGATATTCATCTTTATTGAGGTCCAACCCTAACTCATCGAGGCACTGAAAACGTCATTGTCGTTTTCGTTTGAATTTTCTCTTTGCTACAGTTCATAACGTGATATTGTAGCTTGCTCAAGTGGTAGAAGTTAGATAGTTTTACTCTTGCAGTTGAAGAAACTGATTGTATGACGAAGGGTGTCTAGAGTGAGATTTTTTCGATTAGCTAAATCTCTGTTTGAGAAGAATATAGGAATGTACATTGGCTTTCTTGTTTAATTTACACTTCACCTAGTGTAAATCCTCGTGAAAGTTTGTATACCTCATAATAGCTTATTAGTAATAGTAATGAGATCCGTTTCTCATTTACTGAAGAGTGATATATTGTGTAGGTGCAAGGTGTTAAGTACAGGCCACCGGGTACTGCAATTAATCTGCTTAACGATGTCTCGCTCTCTCTTTCAGAGAAAAGGTAATGCACCAAACAGTCTTACCATGTGTATCTGCTGAAGGATTTCTTGAGGCATCTATTCTTCTATCAGATGTACTGAAATATGGATCAGCCACGTGTTGGTGTGATATTTTTCGATTACATAGCTTTTGAATTGCTAAAATTGTGGACTCCTTGGTTTAAGTGATTCGAAGTCTGTTCTATACTCTGGTTCTGAAAGTGTGCTATTTTGGGTGATTGTTTTGACTAGTCTTGGACTAGTGTACGGTCGCAGTGGCAGCGGGAAAACAACTCTTTTGCAGGCAAGTGTCGATCAGTACACCTTTGATGAAGCATTCCAGAGATGAAATATGAGATTAATGTCCTTATTTCCAGCAGGTTTTAGCAGGCTTGGCATCACCTACGGAAGGCTCAATCACCCTTGGTAGAGACAGCACACACAAATCGCTTTCTTCAAAAGTTGGGATCGTTTTTCAGTTTCCTGAACGGTGAGTGCAATGCCCTGCCATGCCGCTAAAAGAGTTTGGACCAATCTACTTGTGTGACAACTGTTCCAATAACACTTTCATTAATTAGTTTGATATATACTTAACATAATTTATCGGTCGATCACAATTGACATTGAGATGGTCTCGACATGCATTTACTGGCAGCTACTTTGTAGCCGATACAGTATTGGAAGAGCTCACTTTCGGGTGGCCCAGAAGAATGGAAGATATGCTTTTGAGACAGCAGCTTGCAATGAGATTACAAGCGGCTGTATTTGCGGTATTTGTTTTTTCTCAATTAAATAAAACTCATCGTTATAGCGCTTAATTTTTAATTTTAATTTAATTTTTAAATTTTTTTCCAAATTTATGAGAAAATTGGAAGTGGTTCAAGGCAGAAATTTTCTTCAGAATTCTAGTTCTTATTTGATAGTTCTATAGTTCTGGAGTAGAATTTTTGAGCAACTATGTCAGATTTGCAGTTTTGGCTGAAATGCTGTACTGTACTGTCCCCTTGGCTTGTGGATGTGAACGTCGGTGTTTTCCAAAGTTCAGGTACGAGTGTCACAGTTGCTGGTTTTGTAGGTTGGAATGGCCGACATCGCTTTTGACACCAATCCGCGAGCTCTGAGTGGCGGATATAAACGGCGCCTAGCATTAGCTGTGCAACTGGTATTTCGCATCATGCAGGCTTCTGACTTTGCCTTTAAAAGCAGTTTTTGGAACCTTTTATGCCAAGTCCAAGGTTGCTAGAAGTCTGTTGACGCAAGTTTGGTGAGGTTATTATGTATACCAGAGCGCCTTCATTAATTTCCGTCTTGGAGCAGGTTCGAATGCCCGATCTGCTTCTTTTGGACGAACCACTCGCTGGCCTAGGTCTGCATCCCTTGACTGACTTTGTGGCTTGGCTGCGTTGCAACTTAATCTACTTTGCCATATGAGAAAAGCGACTTTATTGAAAGAATAAGGATGACTGGGAATTTATGATGGAGCTGTCACTTCTACATTTTGACGATTATTGATTGTCCACTCAGGTGTAATGGGTATATGGGTGAGGAATGTTGTTTGAATGGTCAAACATCCTATATGACTCAATATGCTGATGAGCCCAATTTTTTTGCTGTTGTGATCAGATTGGAAAGCTCGTGCAGATGTGGTGAAGTTGTTGTGGGGGCTCAAAAAAGAGTGCACCCTTATTGTCGTCAGCCATGACCTCAAGTACATCCCTCCCTCGTGGCATCATCTTTATGTAGATGAATAGTGTACATACAATGTCTTTTCTCAAAAATGCTGTTTCATGTTCCTAGCACATTGTTCTTTTCTCAGATTGTGCGATGAGTTGGCTACTATTGTCTGTGTTGTCTTCGTTACATCAACTGCATACTCATCCTCTAACGTTGTGTGAATAGGGAGTTGACACCATTGGTAGATCGTGCTTGGCGAATGGAAATGGGCGGTGTTCTGAAAGAACAGCCCTGGCCTCCTGCCCTGTCGACTTATTGATTCAAGTGGAAGCTTCGTTTTCGAAGAGGCTCTCATACGTAGCTGAAACAGTGTTCATCTGGGGCTTCTTCTTGACTTGAACGTATGCCTTGAAATTGAAAGAATGATTGATTTGGTATCCCTGCTTTACAGTAAGGGCGCAGAGGACTTTCAATTAGAACATCCATTGTACTGTGACCCTTAAAAAGCCAAGCTAACGAGAGGAACTTCGTCAATCTTTGATTGTCGATCAATTTGGAGGGGCTAAGCCTTTTGTAAGGTCTAGCAGCTGTGTGCGTTTCAGACCATCAAAGATCACGTCAGCTGTTAGTAAAAATCAAAGGTACTATCTTCCGAGCTGGAAGCATCGTTAAGGTTGGGAGAGGCAGGTTCTGTTTTTCATCTTGGGTAGAGGTTCCAAGCTTGTTTATTTCGTGAGAAAATGCATTTGTTACATGTCAATGTAACGGGAGTTTTTGTCAGTTGGGAGCATATGATGCTGCACCTGCAGGGCAGATTTAGCACAATGTACACTGTTACAGTAGAGTGTACATTGCATTGGTGAACTTACTGCAAACTGCGAAGATATTCAATAGTATCAGAGTACTGAACATGGATTCAATTGCAACAGGTTACTGGACAACACGGATACGATATGGATATGGTATGTAGACTCTGCTGAAGTAGATGGATAGTTTCGATTAGAAACGCTACGGTTTTCCCATTCAGAAGATGTAGTGAATGCGACGTTGGCAAGCTGTGCATTGCCACGATGACGAAGCGTAATATCTTGTTTTGAATAGTCATCCTCAAACCATGTGTCATAGCATTCACATGTGAGACTTTTCGTTTTGCTTTAATGTCTGTTCTAAAATAACATGCATATGTTCTAATTTAATCTAGGGTGACACTGTTCTTGAGAGATACCAAAACACGCCAAAACTAACCCCCAAGTACGTTATGTTGCAGAACAGCCACTGATATGGTTGGCAATTGCATGGGCATATATTCAAATATCTATGATTCACAATGCTAAACTACACACTCAGGTACTCTCAACTAAAAAAACTCGGTTCATAAGCTAAAAGTTCTGCACTTAGAAACCACGTTTCCCTATTCAACAATGTTGAACTTCTTTCCCCAAAAATAGTAATAATCAGCATCAAGTGCAGTGGGTAAAATTTTAAAAACTAGAAACATGTCACATTGAATCTCCAACAAGCTGACTGTGCTTGGGACCGTGTTTCTTCCTACTCCTTTTCTGCAACCAGTGGAACCAGGTAATGAGCTCCAGCACCACAGCAACGAGAGCAAGGCAAACGAGTATAATAATGTAAATTCGCTGCCAATTGTCTTCCCCCAGGAGATCGATGCCTTTAAAGATGTTGATGATGGCTAAGATGATGACTGCATAACCAATGGTGTGGTGCATCACATCCCAGAAAATCCGTCTCTTATGTTTCTTTTTGGGCCTCAGAAGTATCGCACCCACGATCTGCACAATTGGAAGCCAACTGCACCAATTAGAGTGGGCCACATTATTGGTCTCTCTAAATTATTTGAACAACCTTTATTAACTCTTAGAATAAATCCAATATTGAAAAATTTGGAGTTTTCAAGGCTGAACTTTTTAATATAAAATTAAATTAATGCACACGCATAATATTTACATCGGAAGTGGTGCTTGAAATAGATTTATTTATTTAATTTTAAATCATAGATTCTCTGTTATCTGCATTTTCAACACACCAGCGACCACAATGTGTTCTCCTAGGCACTAAGGTTGGAGCACCCAATTCTTAGTGTACCCAATGCCGATAATTTCTAGACATAACATTCATTTTAGAATGCAAATCTAAGTAGACCATAGATGGCTTATCATTTTGGTCAAAGCTCTATGAAGTGCTTAGATATGCATTCTAAAATGAATGCCATGTGTTGAAATTATTGGCATTGGATACACTGTTGGAATTGGGTGCTACTACCTCATCCCCTAAACGTCCAATGGGGATAGTACATATGTGGCCGTATGATTGGCATTTGCTCCCAACAAGAAGCTCTAAATTGGGATCTCAATAGCTCACTAGAACCACATTGATGTAAATTTCAGCTTCTGCGTTGAACTCAAACCTAAGGTAGAAGCACCCAATTCCGACATAGTACCCAAAACCGATAATTTCTACACATGGCTTTCATTTTAGAACGCACATCTAGGTAGACCATAGATGGCTTATCGTTTTGGTCAACATACAATAAAGGCTCTATGACATTTAGATTTGTGTTCTAAAATGAAAGCCATGTGTAAAAATTATCGGCATTAGGTACCACGTCGGTTTTAGGTGCCTCGACCTTATAAAAGGTCTGGATCCATTCCAAATACTAGAAAAATACAAACACCGTACAAAAATACAAACGCCGCAAAGGCACTTTCAGACGTTAAAGGGTTAATAGTGAGTAGTACAGCGAATTCATTACCTGGAAAGTGGCCAAAGCCCAGATTGCAATCCCAAGGTTTCTGTGCTTGTAATGGATAGGCTTGGCAACTTGCTGGAGCTTCAAGCCGATAACCCAGCCTGCAGTTCCTCCAGCATACCCCGTGATCTGACAGAACACATGCAAGTAAAACCAAGCAGGATCTGCAAATTCAAAGGGGCGCAAATACCGCGCTGCCATCACTCCAATTGGCAATAGAATCCCCCATGAAACCGCATTGAGGATACCATGAATCTGTCAAAAAAGTCAGAAATCAAATCACTACAATCAATATCGAAAAAGATAGATATGAACTCAAGTCCTCTTTCGAGGCCGGCGTGAATAAAGTGTCTGTTCGTCTTGACAATGAGCCAGTGCCCACCGGACAAAGGGCCATTGGTACAAGACTACTCGACAATATCGAAAAATATACCTGTAGGGGCAACATAGCCCATTTCTGCAGAGGCGACAACCACGCATTGGAAATGGAGAGCATGGTTGGTCATATTCCATTAAACAGCATGTTTTGAAATGCCCAAAACATTGTGCACAAAACCAGGACCAGTGTAGTTTGAGCATCGATCAATGTTCCTTAATTATGTTAAATCTCGAAACCTTGTCCATCTCGAGATCCAACCATTGAAACCATGTCTGGTAACGTTCATAAAAGTAGAGCCTCAACTTTCCTCGCCATAACATTCAGTAGCCTTCCAAGAGGGTGCCTTTTAGTTTCATCCACCTTTATATATGGAGTGACCAGTGAATATTACAAAACACTGTTGAATTGTGATTGAATGAGTGCTTATGATGACAGTTCACTATGGTTGATTGCTCTTGCTTAATGCCACATGCCCCCATAGCTACTGATTTGATGTGGAATATCCCACATCATTTCATTGGGAGGATGAAATGATGTCACGGGATATTCCACATCATTCTGTTGGAGGGAGGCAGCACTCACAAAGGCTACTGAATGAGGAGGCTACTCATGTGACTCGACATGTTCTTTCATGCAATAAAAGAACTACTCTCACCTTACCAATTCCATAATTATATCAAGCTCAAGTTTCAAGATAAATGACCCACTCATTAATTAACGCTACAAGCAGAGGCGTTCTTAGGCGTCGTTTCACTCTGGAGGATCCTGTTCATTGTTGTTTTTCACTGTACACGCTTCGCACTCATCAAGTCCAACCATTGGTGAGTGCAAAGTGGCGTTGTTGGACTCACAGGAGTGAAAAGCGATGCCTTCTCCTTGTAATGTAACGGTATAGAATACACGACATTTCTCCTCTTTGTGAGTTCTTTGATCAACAAAAAGTACAAATCTGAATACTGTAAATTGAAACATGAACTGAGCATTATATCCAATCGCTCAACTAATTTTCATTCTAGCAAAATATCAGTTCCGCTCATTCCTGAATGCACAACATCTTCAACAAGCTGATTCCAGCATAATGTAAGTTCGCTCATTCATGAATGGACATTTTCAACAAGCTCAGTGATTCTAGCAAAATATTAGTTCGTGAATGTGCACAGTTTCAACGAGCTGAAAATCTTATAGCAGAAGATAGGTTCCGGTAGACATTCATGAATGTAGTTCAGGGTTTAGGGTTTCAACAAGCTGATTGTAGCAAAATAATAGTTCCGCTCATTCCTGAATGCACATCATCTTCAACAAGCTGATTCTAGCATAATATAAGTTGCGCTCATTCATGAATGGACAGTTTCAACAAGCTCAGTGATTCTAGCAAAACATTAATTAGTTCGTGAATGTGCACATTTTCAACGAGCTGAAATTTTCGAGTAGAAGATTGGTTCCGGTAGACATATACTCCCTCCGTCCCAAAGTTTTTGTCCAACTTGTTAGCTTGATATTTCTTTGAGCCAATTTCATTGATCATATCGTAAGAAACATGATTAAAAAAAGGTTCCAAATTATGCCACTAGAATGATTGAAGAACATTGCATGTGTTCATTGTAATCTCAATAAAATTAGCCTCAGGGAAGTATTTTTTTGACCTACTTACAAAAGCACTTTCAAACATGACAATAACTTTGGGACGGAGGGAGTATTCATGAATGCACTGTAGTTTAGGGTTTAGGGTTTCAAGTAATGAAGTAACTGAACACTCACATGACATTCATGAATGCACTGTAGTTTAGGGTTTAGGGTTTAAGGAACGGAACACTCACATCCTTGAGTCTTTTGTTGGAGATTTCGCCGCCGCCGGTTTGCTGACCAGTGGACATCTCCACGACGGCCGTGCTGATGAGGTTCTGGTTGTCGAGGTTATGGCTGGTGAGGGCGGCGGTGAGGGCCAGCACCATGGGGCCGCGGTTCCACACCAGGTTCAGGGACGTGGACTGGCCCGCCTTGAGCGTCACCGTGCCGGAGATGGTCACGGTGCCGGACGCCGTCACGGCGGCCGAGTAGTTGGAGTACGCCACCGTCACGGGCCCCGGCACCAAGCTCTGCTGCAGCGCTTTCACGGCCCCCGTCACGTCGTACGTCCTCACCGTCACTCCCCCCGTGCTGTTCCGGAACGCCGCCAGCGCCTGCGTCCCTACCATCTGCGCGCCGTCTGGGTTGATACCCCATGCTACCCACCCCGCCGAGCTTTGCAAATCCTCTGCAACCACCAATAAGGTGGTTACCCCATTCCCAACTGAATAAGAAATATGGATATGAGGCATTGATATTATTTAGTATTATTGTTTTTTTTAGAGGTAGGCAAGAAGAAATAAATTCCAACACAAGTCGAAACATAATTTTTGGATGAAGAATGAATTAGTTATAAATTTTCAAAGTTGAAGTATGACGCATCCCATTCACGTCATATAGGTACACCTCTTTCTGTTTAAAGAAGATTTGTATTGCACACACTAAAAATGCTTAAACCAACAACAATGAATCCATAACCACACTTGCATATACTAAATCCAACAAGAGAGAACCCATTACCAACTGTAACTCATGCTACATGCAACCAACGTCATTAGAGCATTGATTGCGGATAATGCCCCCAGCTATTGGTGAAAGGAGCCAGTTGGTAATGGGGTAACCACCTTAATCACAGCTTGCATCAATCTAACCAGTTACACAGATGAATGCTCACTTGCATCGAAACCCTAAGTTACACAGTTGAATGCTCACTTGCATCAAAACCCTAAGTTACACAGTTGAATGCTCACTTGCATCTTGGAAACAAGTTACACAGTTGAATGCTCACTTGCATCAATTTGACCAGTTTAAACAGTTGATTCACTTGCATCAAAGCATTGGGTAGAAGCACCAATTCATGAACCACCTTGAACGATTATTTGGAAGAATCTTTAAAATAACTATAGGATCTAATATGAAATATGAAATGTAACTTTACAATAATGTTTCATCTAGGTGTAAACATACTATAAAGGTAAAAAATGTGAGCATCATATAAAGATAGTGAATGTCAAAAGGATAAAATTGTATTTGTAACCACTGGTTATTTGAATGAATTAAGGACCCATAATTAAGGACTAATTTGGATGATTAAGCACTAGAATATGCCATTAAGGACTCCATTAAGGACTACATAAGTGTGTGGGGTTGACTCATGAATTGGTGCTTCTACCCCATTGGCCTCTTCACTTTCGGGAACTCGTTGATCATACCATGTGGCTCCGAGATTAATTGCACAAAATGCTAGTTACCAATGAGCTTTTTTTAAGGGTGGGTTACTAGTATTAGGACTACATCGACGGTCAGGCATAAGGTGTATAAACTGTCCATATCTGCAAGTTTTGAACACCTCTAAAAACACTCAATTCATACGTTCCCTGAAACATGTGTAGAGAGTGACATCTTTTATGATGAACCTGGTCGATTCATCTGGGTCATTGTGATGTGATGCAGAGAGAAAAAAATAAGATACAATCTACCACGTTGTTTACACTCTACCTCAGATCCAAACATTTTACAATGGTATAGTTTGAATGTGTAACAAGAGAGCTACAGTCATTGGCAGGATTCTCTAGACTGTCATTTTAGAGAAGGGAGGTTCGTGTGAATATGCCCGTGCTGTGGACATTTCTCAGATCTAGGGTAACGTATCAACGGTCTAGTACAAGGTCCATAAACTGACGCACATTCCCTAAACTGTCCATATCTACACACCCAATTCATACGTTCTCTGAAACATTTGTGGAGAGTGACACTTGGTCGATTCTTTCTCATGTGACTCTAAGAGAGAAAAAATAAGATACAATCTAGCACGTTGTTTATACTCAACTTAATCTTACTACCTCCTGAAGATCCCCCCAAAAAACATTCTATAATATAATTTGAATGTGCGACAAGAGTACTAGAGAATGTCGTAATGAAGAGGCTTGTGAACATTTCGCAGATCTAGGGTAAAGGCACTGAAACGTCATAAAGATCAATCACAACTGTAAAGGAGAATGGTGATCTGACGTACCAGTGAAAGCGAAGTCGATGGAATTCGTAGACTTGTCGAGAGTCCAAGCGAGGGAAGCACCGAGAGAAGGCAGGAGCTTGCAAGTAGAGTAGATCTTCGTCGTCACTCCTTTGCCGCACACGAACGTCCCGAACGCAGATCCTCCGCACTGCAAGACGACGAGTACCACAACAATCCACGTCCACGACGTCGACATGGTTCCCTAATTACTTCAGTCTTCGCTCACTCCTGCTGCATTTCCACAATGATGGTCAGGCTTACATTCAAACACCGGAAACAACCAAATCTAGCTTCACATGAATCCCGTCGATTATTGCACAAAGCCCAACGTGAGAATCCTTTACCTATACAGGGAGCTCCATGAGTAGCTAGATTCGAACAGTGGTATGATTCTCGAGGACTGGCTGAAAACGGTCTGATTCTAAAAATGACAAGGGGATCGCCGGAATCCGTTGCTGGGGAGGTGGCCGGCCAGTGGATCCCTCAAGATGTATTTGAGAAGATTGTGAATTTAAGTATTTGTACTTATATGTACTGTATCGGGTTCTCGTGGACCGGATTCACTCAAGCATTGTTACTTCCATTGAATGAGCGAGGCCGTTGCTTTCGGAGAACTTTCAAATTTTGAAAGGCTGAGTTGGCGGCTGCGTGCGAAACGGTGAAGTGAGAAACCAATGAAGAGAGGAGAGGTAGGCCTAACTTGGAACTCATGAATAAAGTTGCTCTTGTCACCGTGCAGACTTTGTTACTTACCGGCTCTGCCAGCTCACCGTGCAGACTTTGTTACTCGAACCAGCCCTTTGTTTAGCTGGCAAAATGCTCCGTCTCTAAGGGCCGCTTCACACTATGGCCAAACGTCGAGAGGCCATCGATTTCCACCAATCAAATTGCAAGAAACCATGGTTTCGGCCTCTCGACCCTTCACACTAGAGGCCAAAGTCCAAAGGCCGTGGACCTTCAAAATGCTTACATGGCAACACTTTTTGACCAAGGTGAACGCCTTTCAAGAGAAAGTTTGGGTCCTACATTTTGCACGACCCGTCACTATGGTCGAGAGGCCGTCGATTTCTTTTCATAAAAAATGAAAACTATATTTTATGCCTATTTTAAGTAGATTTCTTTGGACTCTCAACAAAGTTTGGACTCTCAATCCCACGGCCTCTCGACTTGGACGGCCATAGTGTGAAGCGGCCCTAAACATCATGCTTCTCATTTTATTTTTTGGATCAAACTTCACCAAAGTTGTAGAAATAACATTTTATAACACATTTAGGTTTTGCCCTTACTCCCTCTGTCATTTAGGAGTTAAGGTCTCACTTTTTGAACTAAAAATGAAACTTGATATAAACCAATTGTGTTGTTTTTCAAAAGATCACAATACCTTATTTTGAAGATCCATACCGTCAAATGATAGTCAACTAGCACAATAACCAAGAGAAATTTGGATGGATAAATAACTATACAAGATGTAGTCAAGAGAAAAGTTGCAATTTGTTCATTGTCCATTATTTGTCATCCATTATATGAACGCATGCACATCAAAGGCTTAAGGTATGTTTCCCTAAAACCACCGCACTTTCCAAAACCACTCGTTTGACTTGACCCATAACAACCACTACTGGGACCAAATTTCGTAATTTGTAGGACTGCAGTCCATATTGGATGGTTGGCAGTGTGATTTTTGGTGATGGTGGGCGCCAGTATGGGTAGAGCTAAATTTTGTATAATGACTCATTGATATTATTAGAGGAGAGTTGTAAAAACGGAAATGGTGATATTTGAAAAACATATTTCTATAAATAGAATGGTGACTTGTGGTTGTGAAGGTGGCGATTTTATCACAGCTACCACACTCAATTAAATGTCGCCCATCATGTAATGCAAGGCCGCCATTGCCGAATATGGAGCAGAGGGTTCACCAAAAAATAATCTTCCCGAAACAACATAAGAAGCAAGTGCAGCTTGAACGATCATGCTTCAAACTGATTGCTGAGAGGGCAAGTCATTTGTGAAAGTTGTGCATGTGTGAGTGTTTAATAAGGAGTGTGAGGTATATTTACAAGTTCAGATTCATACACACCATGCATTGTCATTTTGCTTCTACTAGGTTGCGTTGATCTGGTTCACTTTTGTGTTGATTTGGTCGTGTTTTTGTGCAAATCAATAGATTGTTGTTCAGATCAACAGAAAAGTGAACCATATGAACGCGATCAAAACAACAAAAAATTTGGATCTTCTAGTAGTGATAGGTTAGAAGGAATTTAACAAGGGAATTTAAAGCCATGAAAAAATTACTAAAAATGTGTACACGTGAGATGCAATTGCAAACATAAAGCCTCACTATGTCAACATTAGATCTAGTAGTAGTAGAGTACGGGTTTTCAAGCTCAGAAGATGAAGACTGCGAGGAGGCTATATATGAATCAGGTGATGAAGGTCGGTCTGAACATGAAGAGGACTCTTTCAACAGAGGCGGTGAAGGAGGTCAACGTTGACCCTCCTAGATTGTTGACTACAATCATCTGACTCTCCGGAAGCTCTCAATGGATTGGTGGCCGAGCCCATGCCACCCAATGGCAGCGATGTGGCAAAGGAGGTAGCATGGACCCAGTAAAGGGCGGACAACAGACTGCCTGCAATTGGCAGGTCTTAGCGAGGAAGTGCGGTCTTGGACCTTGGAGGGGTGATGGAAAAATGGCGAGCTTGGGCGATCTTCACATGATCACAAACAGGGCCTCCGGAGGTGCCCGACTGCAACCAATCCCCAACGCACCTGCATCAGCACCCCTCAGTCGAAACAATCCACCTATACGTCATAAACGACCAAGGAGACAGAGAGTGAGGAAAAACGACAACTGGTTCAATGACCAGCCGCATAGGGCATTGGCGGAGGTGGACAATGGAATAACTATGAAGCGAGCAACATTAAATAATGACATGCTTTATACGACTTTTCGTGGCTGATGTTACGGGAAGACCTGTAGCTGGAAGCGCGGCGTCAAGAGAGTGCTTATTCCCCATGAGGAGGCCGAAATAGTTGAATTCTTGATCACAATGTGCAACATAGGATATGGCTTGTCACCTAGTGTATTAAAAATGAAAGTGTATGAGATAAGTAAAACTAAGTGGACACCATTCAAAGATGGCATTTTGAGTCGCAGTTGGATGCGTTGGGTTTAAAATCTGTCGCGCAGAGCTAACTATTTGAGTTGCGTAAGGACTTGAGAGCGCACACTCCAAGGCCCTATGCCCCAAGAATGTCCAGTCACTCTATAAAAACTTGGAGCGTCTTTTACGGAGAGCACAATTACCCACCCGAGCACATCTAGAACTGCGACGAGTCCAAAGCCCAAAAAGGTACTGAGCTCTATCCATCTCCTGCATCACACTTCTATAGAGTTGTTTGCATCAAAACCTAGCCAAACCATTGTTTTTCAATATAGCTGGTCCTAGCCTACTCATGACAATATATATGTTTTAATTTCAATATTGCAAGTTTAGCAACAAAGCGCAACATGGCATAAATGTATAGTAGGCAATTAAATATGAAAAGACTTACAATGAGAGGGGGTAGCAGGGAAGAGCGGGGGTGGGATGGTGATTGCAAAGACCAGCACAAAACTTGTACAATCGATCATTCCTAATCAGTGGGAATGGTTGTCGCTCTTAGACTGCGTGAATGCTCTAAGCACAACAATTTTATCATTCTACATTTTCAAAGGCAAAAGATTTAGACAAAACTATATCCAACACTGTGAAAAAAGCACAACAATGGCAATGCAACCACGTGCGCGGATGACATCGTACATGTTCTCTGCGTGGATATCTCATTTTGTTGCTTCTATCTAGTGCGCGATTGGAATTTCACCTACACAACGTCACGTGCTCATACTTCATGGATACAATAGCCATGTGACACTAGAAGTTGCAAGGGCAGCCAAAAACGTGAAAATAGACCTAATTAGCGTGCCTTTGCACACTTTGCATGCATTACAACCGCTTGATGTATTGGTATTCAAACCCTTTAAACAATTTTTTCGAGAGTACGGGACTTCTGGATGTCCTAGAACATCAACTAGCCAGCTAACAACAAAACCTTAGCATAATGGGTGTCACTCTCCCTTTGGAAAGCTCTCACAGAGTCTAACATTTGTAGTGGATTTCGCGGCGCTGGGATCTACCTGCTCAACTTCCATGTTGTGAATAGTTATCAAGTGCCATCGGAAACATACGCTATTGAACGACAGGGGAGCAACACATTACAAAATATTTCAGCGGAGGGAGGTCTGGTCCGAGAGGGGGTTGGCAAGGGGTCCTCCAACAATGCTAGAAGTGGTGAGGGGGCGGCACAGAGCCTCTAGAAGGGGTTGGGTAGGAGAATTCGGATAGTGAAGAAACTGAGGGAGAGGGGCAGAGTGCATTTCCTGAGCAGCTAGAGCTTCGCGACCTCGCCGGTGACTTCGACTGCCAGCCGGATGAGCAAACGGAGCACTTTTCCGTGCACGTCGATCCGTAGGAGGAAGCTCACTACTAGAAAATTCAGCGTCCAAATCAACAGAGAAGTGTTGATTTTTTCTGTTGGTTAGGTCGACTTGATTTGGACATTGATCAACAAAAATCTGTTGATTTTTTCTGTTGATTCGGTCAAAATAATTACAAAAAAGAAAAAAAAAAAAAAAAAAAAAACTTTTTTTGCTCCCCGGATTCGCTGGGCAGCCAATTTTTTTATGCTGCCCAACGAATCCGGGCAGCCAAAAACTTTGCCGGGCGAATCTGGGCTGCCAATTTTTTTTTACTGCCCAACATATACGGGCAGCCAAGCCTCACACTTCCGGTCACCACCCGGGTTCGAACTCCCAACCTCTTAGTTCTAACACAACACTCTTACCAATCAATCACCTCTTGAATTTGATGACCAAAGAAGTTTTTGTTTGTTAATTATACACTTAGAATACAATGTTGTCGAAATCAGCAGACTTTGGCGGCCATTTTGACATAGTAAAATAACTTTTTTCAAAAAACTTTGAACTAATAAAAGTTGAGTAATCAAGTAAAGCTTCATATCCAAAAACCCGTTTGTGATTTTGTGCCTCCATTTAAAAGTTATAGACAAAAACCAGAGTGGGTGTTTGAATATATCAAAAAAAATATTCCTTGCTACCGCACTCTGAATTTTGTCTATAACTTTTGAATGGAGGCTCAAAATCACAAACGGATTTTTGTAGATGAAACTTAACTTGATTTCTCAACTTTTCTTAGTTCAAAAGTTTTTGGAAAAAGTTATTTTACTATGACAAAATGGCCAATAAAGTTTGCGGTTTTTAAAAAAGAAATTGTGAATGATTAAGTTAACCCTTGAATGACAAAGGGAGTGAGGGAAAAACCTAGATGTGTTATATGATGTTACTTTTGCAATTTTGATGAACTTTGGTTCAAAAGAGGAAATGAGAAGCACGATGTTTAGTAATTCTCTGTATGGTCAAACTTCCAAAAAGTGTTTTAAATACTCATTTAATGAATTTAGATGCATTTACCATTTGAAATTCACCAAAATTACTAATTCTACATTTAGAGCATGAAATTTGGTATGATTGGTTACAACTAAACATTCCATTCTAAAATTTTAAAAGAATTTTTTTCAAAGGAGAAAAGATCATTAGTTTCCTGAAGTAGTAAGTTTTATAACACTAAGACAATATTGGGGTCTATGTCGTTGAATAATTCCTCACTAAACCTCAATATTGCAAATAAAATGTATCAAACAACACTAGAGCATGATTTCTCCCCCTAATTTCGACAAGATATTAAAACTTGAAGATGTCATTTCCTAATCATGGGTAGTCAGTGCTATTTTGGGTGCGACCAAACAATGGTTGATTGGTCATTTAGGGGTTAATGAGTTAAATTGATTGAATGTTTCAAAAAAACGGATTACTGTGTAGGAAAAAAGAAAGATTCCAAATTTCCAGCACAAAGATTCAGAGAAGAAAGAAGAAAAAGGTTCACAGATGACTATCATCCCATTCAAGTGGGTTTATTTGTTTGGGCGTCCCTGTGATTGTTTCTGATGGAGCTGAAAGTCAGTCAGCAACCAAAGTGTGTCAAAATTCACCCTCAATAATAGCTTTAATTAAGAAAATATCAACCTGCTTGTGTCTTGAAATTGTTTGTCAGGGATGATGAAAGTATGCAAAATTGCAGTTATATAATCTAATTACATAAAACATCCATCCTAGTACTAAATGATTACAAACCAAACTCATATTATTTTAAGTTATCTATGTGAAAAGAAATTGACTTTGGTATCTTGTCATATGCTAGACTTCAAATTTTGAAATGGCAAGGATTTACACTTGTACAAAAGGTGGCACCTCTGGGACATGCCCAAGCAAAATCACTTTGCATGCGTGGATTTGAGCATTGCTTACGTGGGCATCTCCCTCGGCAATGCCACCTTTTCTACTAGTGTTGGAGCATGCCCAACAACATGGGAATGCAACAACCCATTGTTAGGATACTAAAAGTTTGAGGTAAATATGACCCCAATAATAGTTATGTACTATGCGCTAAAAAAAATGAAAACTTGGAAAATGTCATTTTTTGCCCATAGGTAGTCACTGTTGTTTGAGCTGCGATCAGAAAATGGTTGAGCAGTCATTTAATTTAGGGGTTAAAAAAAATCAAAGTACATAGAACTTCAACCATGATGTTTAAATTTTGCCCAAATAAGGGTGTTTTAAATGTTTTAAATGTTTTAAGTGTTTTGAAAGTCATAATTGTGTGCTTTGATGCCTTCCAACCTTCGAGATTATGTTCACAATCTTATTAAGAGTTTGTATAAAGAATTTAAAACCAATTGGATCTATTTGTCGTAGGTGCCATAAATTGTTCAAAAGTAAAAAAAATCATCTTTTGAAAAATCGAGTCCGTAAATTGCAAAAGATTCAAAAGATTCAATAATATTCGAACAGATTCTATAATATTCCCATATATTATAAAAGATTCCACAAGATTCCAAAAAGATTCCAAAAAGATTATTAAAAGATTCCAAAAGATTCCAAAAGATTCCAAAAAGAGTCCACGTTCACTAAAATTTGTTGATTTGGTCATTGTACTACTCAAATCAACAAAAAGTTAGGCATCAAACTGTTGATTTTTACAAAAGTTTAAAAATCAGTGAAATCGGTCATTGCAGTGCGCCGAACAACATAAATCTGTTGATTTTCTGTTGATTTGGTCATGATTTTCTACTAGTGGCTGTAGTCGTGGAAGAGGTAGTCGGTCTGGACTCGGACGTCTCACATCCAGACTCCATAACGTACCTCTTGCAACTTCTTACTTTCGTCTTGAGAACTAACTCCAGGCGCCGCGACCTCATCATCGATTTTGCTAAGTCAATAATTTTGAACACTCGTTCATGTGGCAAAGCGGCAGTGGGCCATAACCGCAAGAGAGGTCGCAGCTCAATCAAAAGAACAACAAAAGCATCATAGAGAGGAAACCAAGAAACGGAGAGCTCAAGAAAGGGAAGAATCAAAGATAAGGAGGCTGTCAAAAAAGATGATAGTCTCCATTCGAAGCAGCAGCGTGCATAGAACAAGGTAATCGCGACACTGCAGAAGGGGGCGAAGAAAGAAGCAGCCGTGGCGGTGAAAGTTGCACTCGTTTACGGAGTCGCCATAGCAAGGGCATAAAAGGCTGTAGAGAAGGTGTGTCCTAGAGCACCTCGTTGCGCAGTAGGGGCTACACAAAGCGTGGAGGGCTATCAACTTGGCAAGGGGATTGGAGGCAACAATGCAAGTCCAAACGTGACGGAGCAGGGCGGCATCGGACTCCAGCATTACCATCCAAAGATGGCACAAATTGGTGCCTATATGCACAGCCTTCACGGCACATCGTTCTTCCAAGTAGGCGCACAATAGTTCCTTCCTCACTTCTTCATGTCCTCTTCGTCCCTTCCTCTTCTACTACATTTTGATAACCATCCACAATCTACGCGGTCCTTCTCACAATTCTCCCTACCGTTCCAAGTATCTCAAATCTTAGGGCAACCTTGGTGCGTTCCAAGAGCTTAGGCAACACACAAAGTAGTGACGTCGAGGGCACCAAAGAGTTATTGCTCCATCCAGTTTGGGAGACACTTGACTCAGCTCCGACGTTGAGCGAGGTTCCTGTTTTTGGCTTCCAAAGACCATGTGCATAGTTTGTTGGATGCACTAGCTGGCACATGGGTTCATGCCAATGCGGTTTTCGGTAGCACCAAGCCCACATCTAGGTTCTCATTTGTACAGATTAGTGGGGCACAATAGTCTTGCTTTTGCTACCATCCAAGTTATGTTTTTATAACAAGCAGTTGGCAGTTTTGGAATAGCTCATGAGCGGAATTTAGAAGGAACAAAGTATGAACTTAGAAAATTGGTATGTGATGTATAGACCAGAGGTTACTTTCCACTTTGGAATTTTGTATGAAATTGACAAATGTGAATTAGATGTTGCAAATTTTTGCAATCCTCATCAAAACCTATTTCAAATGCGGTCATATTTTTTTTCAAGTTTAGCACTACCAAAAATAGGCCAGATTGCTTAAGTTTGTGGTTTTAGGACAATCAATCTTAACATGGTTGATTTTTGGTATTATTGTAGAAAACTTCTAAACTGAATTGTTTTGGTATAAATTCGATTATTCTACTCATGTATGAAAGAACAATATTAAGGTAGATGTACCTTAACCCCTAAGTGACCAAACGACCATTTTATGGTCGCTGCCCTTTTTTTACGGGCTGCTTGAGATGAAAAAAAAACTTTTTAAAAAAGAAAAAATATTTTCGAATAGGAAATCAAGTTTACTTTTCAATCCAATTTGAATCATATCAATCCGAGTTAAACTCCACCAAGGAGAAATTTTCAAAGACAAACACCTCAACATTGTCCTAGTGTTACAAAACTTACTATTTCGGGAAAGTAATGATGTTCCCTCTTTCTAAAATAAAATTTGTAATTTTGGTGAATATTCAACGATAAATGCTTCTAAATTCGTTTAATGAGTATGTAAAACATTTTTTGAAAGTTTGACTGTACAGATAATTACTAAACATTGTGCTTCACATTTTCTCTTTTGGACCAAACTTCATCGAAATTGTAGAAGCAACATTTTATAACACATTTAGGTTTTACCCTTACCCCCTCTGTCATTTAGGGGTTAAACCACCAAGACACCTAAAACCACCAAATTCTACACCCATCTTTCATTTTAGGAAAGAAATGTAGGCTTTCATTACATGACTTATGCATCAATTGCAGAAAGGTTAAATCATGTATCGACAAGTTAGAATTCTTCCCTAAAATGAAGAAAGGGTGTAGAAGTTAGTGGTTTTAGGTATTGTAGTGGTTTAACCCCTAAATGCTGGAAGGGGTAAGAGCAAAACATAGATGTGTTTTAAAAAATTACTTCTTCAACTTTGATGAAATTTGGTCCAAAAGAGAAAATGAGCATGATGTTTAGTAATTATCCCCAATGGAGTTTAACCCCTAAACGTCCACGCATCCAGTTATTGGATGTTTGTTGGTCAAACCCAATTTTGATCTTGAAGATGGCTTTTGTTGCTAACACACCCAACTAAGAAAATGAAGTTTATTAACCCTTAAACGTCAACCCAAGCCCCACGGGCTTGGTTTATTGGAATAATTGGAGACAGAAGTTTCATTTCTCAACCAAATCAAGCGAGACTTGTTGCGTTGAAAAGCTACTGAAAAAGCGATCTAGATTGCAAATTTTCGCCTCATTTGAGAGATTGTGGAATCGTTGGTAAGCAATCAAAGTTATCAAATTGAACAAGTTTTGAGGTTGGGGCAGTTGAAGTTCAGCAGTGCCGCAGTGCTACAGTGCTAGCCAGCAGTGCACTGCAGAGCCGTTTTTGAATTTTTTTATTTTTTTTATTTTTGTTGCAAAAAAATTTAGATTCTTTCCGGGCTGCCCACCTAGGACCCAAATTGTCGTTTAAGGGTTAAGTCTAGTTTGTACTCCAGTTTTTAAATCTTAAAAATTCCAATTATTGAGTATTTTATTGCTTGTGCAAGCTTTGTAGGTCAAGGTTTCAATTAGACTACATAGGAATGATAGGATTTTCAGCTTTCGAATTTCAAAATTGAAATAAAAAGTTTCTATGGAAAACATATCATGTGATTCTCCATTGTAATTTGCACCTGCTTCCAAAAAAATATTAATTTTTTAAAGCTTTTTTGTAATAAAAATTATTTTTTGAAGTATTTGACATAAAAATTTGTTTTAAAATGCCGTATTAAATCAAAAAAATCTGAAAATTTCAAGACTGATAGGAAACATTCAATTCCATGCATAAAAATAATACAAAATATATTTTGATAAATCTTGAAGGCTAAATTCAGTAAATTGTGAGGACCTTAACCCTTAAGCCTTTAGTGCCTAGCAAGCCAGATTATGGTCACTGCAACATCGGAAATGCAAATAACAGAGAATCCGTGAAGAATTGGAACTTTAGTTCTGAAGTTCAGATTTGCGCACATACATTACGCACCTTCCAGAAAAAGAAATTTTCAATTTGGAATTGTACAACTATCAAAATACCTATCAACAGAACGCAAAAATACTGCAAATACTTGAAAATACAGTAAATACTTACAAATACAACATATGTATTGTGTAGTATTTCTTGCGTTTGGAAGTTTGTTATCTTGTTTTATTTTTTTGGATTGTGTTCTCTTCTTCATCTTCCATTAGTGCGTGTAATCCGATCTTGACTAATGTACCCACTCCTGTCAATTTTCAACGTATAAAATTTTGTCCTAAACCGTACATGGACAAGTCACTTTCACTTATAAATCTCACAATAATTATGTGTGAGTCTATTTTTGATATGAAAGATTGCAACGGAGAGGTGTTGACATAGGGCATAGTTGAACGTCTTTGCTTTTATTTTTGAAAATTTACCTCAAATTCTATTTAACTTTGAAGTCACACACCCCCCAAAATCTCGTTTTTGAGCGTGCATTATACAGTTCAAATACATACTATAATCTTCCGATCCCACCATCGGATGATTCTCAAATTTTAATAAAATGTGTGCTCTTGAGTTGAGAATAGAATTATACGGTTACTTTCTAATTTAACCCATTCTATTTTTGGTAGTCTCAACCACAGTGGAAAAACCCACTGAAATCCAGAGCTGTCTGCTACAGTACCCTAGGCACTAAAGGGTTAAGTGACAGATCGACCATTTTATGGTGGACAAATACAACACTACAAGCCAGTTACAGCTTAAAATGTTTTTATAATTTTTGAATTCAGCGGACCAATTTGGTCAAAATCTGATATGCGAACAATCGTTATTGGGTTTGCTCTTCCATGAAACATTACTAAGCTTAATATGACATGTTGCAATTAATATTGTTTAGAAAGGGGCTGAGCTTTGAAAAACACCCACTAACTTATGGTACACAAAAGCAGCGCCATTCAAAAGGAGACTGAAGTACAACATTTTTGTACAAGAAGCTAACTCCATGACTGTTCCAAGGACATAGCATTACTGATCAATTTGTTACACAACAACGTACAGACAATAGCAATCAAGTTCTGTTCAAATCTAAGGGATCAGATTGTAGCAGCTCCAGTTGTCTGCTTGATCCTCCAGGGGCCTTCCCGTCTGATTGCGAGGACTCATGAAATGTTGGCCAAAATAATCCAAACCTAGAGGGCGATTTTGCAGGACCCGGCTTCGGAATTTCTTTTAATGTTGCAGGGGCCCCTTGCAAATGAGCTGCTCGCTGCGGATTGGTCAGCAGCATCTGCTGCACGTCGCTCGACAGCGAGTTGAAAATTGTGCACAAATCGCTCCTTAGTTTCTTGATTGTTTGGGTTTCTGTGTTGGCAAGCCCTGCCCGCTGCAACATCTTTAAGGAGAAAAATAATGAAAGTGAACAAATCAGATTCTCGATCATGGTTGCACAAGGCTATGGCCTACCTAGAATGACATCAAATGTTGACAAGATTCATGGAAGTAAGACTGAAAAGAGTGAGGCAGGTATTATAAACTAAACACATCGTAGTACTGCATTGTAAGATTGGAAACCGATAACTGAAGTGCTCGTTACTCTAATCATACTGAATATGGAGTTATTAATCTTTACCTGCAATTCAATGATCAAGTGGCGTTCAACAGCAGAAAACGAATCCAACACTTCCACTTCCGTCATTGAAGTCAAGAAGGTCTCCACATCAACCTTACAACGAGCTTGCCTCCAAATACGATGCTGTTCTTGCTCAGCTACAGCTCGTCTACGCTGGAACCATGGCATAAAATTCGGTCCCTCCAAAAAACGCCTGCATGCAATGCTTTTTAGTAATTAATGCTATAGAAGGACCACAATCTAACCAGGCTCCAATTTTATTTATGCTCACAACGTTTGGAACAAATAAAGCAAGTCCATTAATGAGCTGCATAACCAAGTTTAGAACATCTCAAAGACAATTTAAGCAGGTCGGTTTATCTCTTTACTGAGCTGGCAGACACTCTTTAAAATTGCATGATCGACACTGTGATGCATTAGAGCTCTTACACAACACTAGGATAAAAAAATTAAACAATATTGGACTGATACCTGTAGAGATCCATCCAGTTGGCACGTAATCTCTTTGCAAGAAACTTGCCAGCTCCACGAGCAGCCAGGCCTTCCAGAAAATCATGAGCATTAAAAGGAGGTAGAGGAGGCGGATCGCGGAAGGGTGATGCTCCCTCCTGCGGGGTAGTTGCACGTAGATAGGGCCCAAATGGTGCCAGGAAATTGGTGGTCAGTTCTAGAAAGTGGCGCCGCAAAACCTCATTGTTCACCATAGACATGGATTCCTCAGTTCGGGGCGAAACTCCAGCATCAACTAAACGATTGAGAACGGAGGTATCCGGTTTCGTTGCTGCCACGTAGCTTGTCCACAAGCACTCACGATGCTCAGACATCAAAGAAAGGGGTCCATCTTTCCGCACTCTAGCGACTTTGAGCAGGTTTGCTGGAGAAAATCTTGTCAATGGAGACAGCTGCAGTTGCAGTGATAAACGGCGATTCCCAGTTTGCGAAGTACTCCTTGTCAATGGAGACAACTTCAACCGACTCGGTGCTGCATTCGGGGTTCCTACAGAAATTACATGGGGAAGGTTCTTCAGGGCCTTGAGGAAGAAAAGATTGGTTACTCCCAGGACCATTTGAGGGCCCTTTTCCCCTTCTTTCACAGAATTCAGTCCACTGAAGTCCGGGTCATGGATTGTGAAGTAAGGTCGGAAGTCTACACTACATGGCAGTGGTGCAACCAAGCTAACTAGGGCAGCTACTGCCTCGCAAACTTGTGAGGGAGTGGGAGCTATCACCATCAGAGGTTCACCAACTAAAAGAAGCTCCCACAGAACCCACAGATTCATGAGGACTCCTCGAAAAGAACCAAATAAATCAACGTCGTGGAAGACACCTTGAGGAATGGATCGGTTCAAAGGGGGCATCGGTGCCATTGCCGAGGTGAAATCATCCATGGGAGTGCCACAACCAGGGGGAAGAGTATGGGCTGGTGGAAGATGGGCACGGATGCTGATGCTGCCCACCAGCAACTCCATCAACTGCCCGTGGAGCGGAGGTGCCCAATGGGATACATGAGATGCCACCTGTTCCAAAGCTCGTGCACCAATATCAAAATACAAAGGCCCTGCAATTTGTACCAAGGGCTTGAACACACATGAATAAGGACGCTCAGAAAGGATGACCACCGATTTTTGTTCACCTCCACGCCTGAGTCTCTCATCCTGCCTTTGCCTGTGGACAACATACTTTGGTTGTGAGTCTTAAGAGATAGTATCCTTGCTTGAGTGTACAGGAATTCAAAAAGAACAAGGGATGTACAGTACAACCACGAAAGGACCCTAACACACCATGTGAAGTACAGGAAGAATAATAAACAGTGCACAAAAGAAGGTTAGGATGATATACCTATTGAAAACAAAACCATATAAGTACCGCGGGCCTCCACTACCAGGGCCACCACGGGAATTTCCATTCACTGTGTCCAGTGAGTAAGCAGGCAGATCCGTGTTGACTTCACCTGGCACAGGGATGCTGCTTGGAGGATCATCAGTGGGAGGGGTAGAATTGCTGGTCTCCCTCGTTACAGGCTTTGGAGAAATCACATTTGCAAGAATGCTAGGCAGAGGCAAACTACCCCATCCACCTCCAGTGCCAATTTCCTTATCATTTGGAGATTTCTCAAGGACCGCTGAACCCTCGCTCCATGATCTGTGTGGTACTTGAGGTTCATCAAAATTCAGTTGTCGTGCTGCAAAAAAGGTTGAACGGTGACATCTTTATTCACGAAAAGTGTTGTCAATAATGCAACTACTTATTCATTACCAAATAATACATTAATGCCAGGCTTTGAGCTGGACAATCGGTACAGTTCAAAAGCAACGCAGACGTCACGGGAGGCTATCACGTGAGAACGTGTAGAAAAGACACTATTGAAGGTTTACACTAACCAATGAATGCTCACCTGTGGGATCCCCAACATCAACATATTGGTCCACGGGATGGGAAACAGTTCTCCGAGGTGGAGCTGGATTATCAGCAGGAATTGACCCACGCCTGCGTATCCGGAAGAAGAATGCGCAGTCATGCACACTAGCATGGGTGCTTCCTTGAGACATGGAGTCTGGAAATGAACTGAAGGCCACATCCAGTTCTTCCTCTGGGGAGAGGGCATTTTCTGGATAGCACTCCTCAACCAGCTGCCAACATCCAAACAAGCTGATAAGAATTACTATCACTGACACATTGTGTCGATTCAAAACATAGAGCAGAAGACCTCACGACAACTTTATGAAGATGCAAGCAGCCTTTTGAAGACACTGCACTGCACCTCAAGACTAGATACACCCCAAATTTGTTTCTTACGACGTTCACATGATTTCCTCTGACAACCCTAATAATGGACACAACCCTTCGCTTCAGACTGTTAACCCCTAAGCGTCTAAAACGCCCAATATGGCCATCTGCATCACTGAACTTGGCAACGGTAGCATTTTCTCATTTTACCTCGGTTTTCTGATCGCAATACATCATTTTAAAGCTCTTGCTCTATACTACAAGATCAACAGTGTCAATCGTGTCAAACTGAAGTCATTTACACACAAACAGATGATTTGCAGCAGGGGGTCCAATTTTCCTACACTACAGAAAATACGCAGTGCACGCTTAGGAGTTAAGCAACCAACACTTCTGAGTTCCTTCAAAGGACTCACTGGTCCATGGGGAGGTCCTGCTGAGCATGTTACCTGTCCCTGTTGAAGATCAAAACGAATGGCACAAATTGCCACCATCCATCGCTGTAGGGCAGAAACATCGGGCTTTCCAACGGGTTCTTGGCGAGGAACCGCCAAGGTAACACTCCGATTCATCCTCAAGGTTACGTACTATTCTTCAACAAGTTGCTGCCCCTGCTCCTGCTCCATCTCAACCTTCTGCTAATTGAGTGATACCATGATCTGCTCCTTTCAGCAGTTGATTGATAGTTGCCAGTGGACACCTTCTAGACATAACGCCTTCCAGCTAGAGCCGCAAACATCCTCCAGCCAAGTAATATTCGTCTGAACATGAGCCTTCTCTTGACAAAGCTAGTGCAATATCATGGGCTTCACTGTCCTGCCAGATCCATTCCTCACAACTTGAACAAAAATGTAGCACTTCGATGTCTGAACATTCATAAACAAAAATAATCTAGGGTAGGTCCCCTTCTGAGTAGCACTGAAACTCGGTTATACGGGGACCAAATATGACCTCTAAAAACAGAATCCAACTAAAAACAAGAATCATTCTCACTTAGTTTGAAGGAGATGACATTAGTTTATGACTGTCCTTGGTGCCTAGATGGTATCCTCCAGAAACTAGTGACGCCTTAAATGCTTGCAAACATAAGTTTTTTTTATTTATAAATATAAATTGCATTAGTACACAGATGCCACGTACCTTTCATTCATCATCCCCTCCACCTCAAACCCTAAACACTAAGAACGCGGATCGATACTACGAAAGGAAAAAAATAGGGTTAATAAAATCAGCGTCATTCTCCATTTCCGATCTGATCTCCTCCGCCGCACCACGTCTCAGCATTCCCAGCAGCTCAAATAGTCCCCTTCTCAATGCGGCAACCTAAAGAAATGCAGTTTTCGCCTTAGAAATCAAATTGACCTAGATCAGCAACCCTCGCCACGCATGGAGGGAAAAAAACTCGAATCCGAGCTCCGTGGAGCGGATTAAGGTTTTGGAAGCGGCGATCTCCTGAAAACCCCCTGAAGCGGATCACAGCCCGCATTGGCCCCCAAAATGCCCTAAAAAGCTCGAAACTGGTGCAAAATCCGCACAGCGAGCTCAGGAAAGGTTCTCGATCGAATTGTGCATCATTCGCGACGCCGTGAAAAACGCCGTGGATTGATTGATAGCCCGCCCGACCGCCCGCTTCATCAGTGGCGAAAAGGAGCTGGGAGCAAGAGCGAGCCCTTTGTCAGATGCGAAAGACGATCTGCACCGTCGAATTCAGTGGACCAGATCCACGGCTCACGATCGCAGTCATCGATGGTTCGTGTTCGGTGCTTTTATATTAAATTTTAGCAGTAAGGTAAAGTTTTAACCTCCATCCTAAACGTGATTCTCTTTTTAACCCTTCAACGACATATACTATCATGATACCACACCCAAAATCTCTTTCAAATTTTATTTTAAGCATGATTCTGTTTTTAATTTACTTTGGCTCTATTCTAAAGAAGTATAGATCTCTCTAAGATGCTCCGTTTGGCATTTAAAAAACCCCATTTAGTGCAATGGAGTAAAAGTTATGAGCAAGATTCTCCTAAAACAAAACCAAACCCGTGGGGCTAGCATTGTCATTTAAGGGTTAATTTACTTCGGTTCTTCAAAAGAAGTATATTGTATCCTCCGGTCATTAACCCCTAAAAGACCAAGTGTACACATTGTGTCCAAGAATAATTTCATTACTTTAATAACTTGTTTGGATTTCATAATTTTGACTCTATGTTAACTAGAGAACTGAAAATATACGTTACAAGAACACAAAAATCCTTTAAAATTTGCAATTACGTTGATTGATTCATTGGGAAAAAACTAAAACGTCAACATAGGAAAACTTGGGACATGGTAGTTAGGGCGGTTGATGACTTGGAGGGCATTTTCACACTTGGATGTCACATTCGTATTAAAAAAAAAGTGTAGAATATGTAAAATATTTTCCATTACTGCATCATTAACACTATATAATAATTACGGAAAATGTTTAAAATATATTTAAAATGGAATCTTTTCAAAATAATTAGAATCTTTTCTACATATTTTTATATTATTTTGGAATATTTTGGAATATTCTAAATATATATTTGAATTCTCTAAAACATTTTTGCAATGTAAAAGTTAATAACAATCACAAACACCGGCTCAACGAGTCACCAACAAGTCACTTCATCCAAACATAAATGACAATCATTGTTGTTGTATTTAGTTTTAGAACATCATTTTTTGTGAGCACTTAAATATAGTACATCTTTGTATGCTCCTAAACTTTCAAACGCTAATCATGGTTTTTAAATTTATGAGAAAGCTTGCAATGAATGACCTGTTGGTTTTGTTCAAAATTTTCAAAAATCAACTTATGATCAAACCTTATAATCATGTAATATATACGGTAGATTGTTCTGAAAATTGATGTACAGTCTCATGACTAAGTCCTCTTTGAGTTTCAACGGTGAAGTTTTCTACATGAATACCAATCAAGAGATACAATTGCCTTTTTGAAAACATCACAAGAAAGTGATAAAATTTTAGGAATGAGCATGGTCCTTTAGGGGTTAAGCCCAATACAAAGTGAATTGATTTTTAGGGTTATTTTCATTTATATTTTTCTAAATTTTAATTCTTATGATATTGAATATTTTCCGCGTGACATTTTATCCTAAGCTTTGTTTGTTACATCTCGTTAAGTTTTTTAATTTAAAAATTTTGGACAATGATATAGCGCAAGATGCCATTCTCCTCTTTTTACAATTTTGATTGAACAGACTTATTATTGTCAAGGATGCTAAAAATTTAAAATATCATTATTTTTACTGAGTGACTGGAATCTTCATATCATACTAAATATCATTATGACGTAAAATTAGTGTCATATGAAGATTTCAGCCATTCATTAAAAAAAATCAGCCCTCACTAATATTGAGATTTGGCAAAACGGTGCGTGCTTCGGGAATTAGTACCACGAGCACTAATTGGGATAATTAGTGTAGTGAGTGCCTCAATGCCCACTATCGATTTGTGTCACCATGATAAAATTAACTAACGTTCGGTGGCCCCATTCAGATTGAGGTGAATCGTCTACATCCAACACGCACTGACAATCAATTCATGTGCAAAGACTAGTAAAGTGGAAATTGTATGTAACTTAGGGCAGCTCCATCGCTACCCTCCTAGAGTCTCTCACACTTCAAAACTAAATGAAAAGTGCCAAGGGCCCTTCCAAAATGCCTCTTGACTCTCAATCTTAGCGTGTCAAGAAATGGCCCTTCAAAACACTTTTGAGTTATCCCCACATTCTACTTGTGATTGGTCCATTGACTATTTGATGTGCACTTTTGATGTGTGAGAGGCGTGCAAGAGTGGGAAAGTGTAAGTGCAAGGGCTCTTCAAATGTAAATGAATAATTTTAACGAGTCATCTCTGGTGTGTACAAGTGGAGATGCTCTTAAACTAAATATGAAATTGGGGTGCTATAACTTAAATACTCGTGCCCCTGCCTTCTTATCAATCATCAGTACACTACCCATCTAACTTAACATCTAACTTAACCAGGACAGTCAAAAGCAGTCAAAGTTGATTACACACTTAATTAACAGTCAAAGTTGTAACCTTGATTACACACTTAATTAACCCCTAAACGTCAATCGGTTCCAGCTTCTACGGCTGATATACGGTCACAGGTCCCTGGGAATACGGTGAATAACCTTAGAATCCATCGAGAATCTGCAAATTTCAACCTTACAATTCAGACCACATCTTGGCTAAGCATTTGTGTGTTTTTTTTCAAAAAACTTCACCGCACGGTCATGTAGATTATAACAGAATTGTTGCAGGGGTGCGGGTTTGCAGTGTATGTCAAGTGTGGACTGAATTTTCACGGTGAAATGGAAGCTCCAATCCCGGATCGGAACGGTAGATGTGTCAACAATGCGGAATGGAGTAGCTGGGTATTTTTGTAAAAATATGATCGAAGTCACTCAAAACACACACGAGTGCTGAAGTTGCAGTTCAGTCCAGTAGGGTCGGAGCTTGGGTCACCCGACGATACATGGGGTGCAATAGCAATACAAGCACTTGAGTGTCCAACTGCTCTCATGTGATATGTAGGTGGTGATATGAGCGGTTCAGATGCAACATGGATGGAGGTCCTGGACGGTGGATACGAGGTGCATACAAAGTATGAGTGCAGTCGTGCAATCTGCAGCTGGAGTGGACCTGATGGCAGTTGGACACTCGTAGCAAAAGGCTCAACTGAACACCTACTATTGCAATGCACAGAAGATTTACAAAATTGAGCTCCATAAAGAAGTAGAAGTTGCAAGCATAACCGAGTCTCGTCCAAGTGGCTCACAGTCAGGGATTTCAGACTCGAACAAACTGCAGCTTGTATCGATCTTACTACCAAAACACCGATTGCAGGCTATGATGTACTAAATAAGCCGAACAAAGAAAAAGGAAGATCTGCTAGTAGCGATGTGTGCTTGCAAAGCAGATTCTAAAAACCGATCTCACAACTATGAGCTTCGAGCCTCTGAAGTCAAGGGTCGTCTGAACCCAGCCATGCAAGAAACTGGATCATCCGAGAGCCATATGCACCATCCAAACCACTCCCAACGGTATTGTCGCAGTCTTCGACGCAGGTCACTCCAACATCCACGCCGCTCTCACCAGTGCCTACAAAGACATCAGTCAAATTACATAAGCTGCAATGCCACGACGAGAATGGAGCCACCGATAGCACGGAACTTTGTGCATGAAGGCGCCTCTACATCCTGAGCAGTAGCGGTGGGTTCTCTTCTTGCAAACGACACACTGACGGTTTAGGGTTGGATGAGTGTCGCAGCTGTGTACTCCATGAGGGGTTAGGTTTGCAATCGGGCCTCTGATCCGGCTGGGTACAATGCCAGGCTTTGTTAGCCATGCTGCCAAATCATGGTGCCATGACAAGCGGTTGCATACGCGAAACCCCAAACACTCGCAATCCGCTACATAAAGGACGTATGCATTTAGTAAACTGGAGTCAACTGTAAATCCAAATAACTTGTGCCACCAACAGTGAGAACGAAGCTGCACGGAGTATTCGGAGCGCTCCTGATCAACAACATCAACACCTCTCATATGTTCTTGGTACTCGAGGAGTATTGGTGAAGTTGGAAAACTTTCTCTTGCTCTGTGTACCCATCTGCTAGCAACCGCGGTTGGATCAATTGGATCTGATGCCGTTGACAGTAAGAACAATGGTTTTGAATCCATCCACACAATTGCGACCATTTTCCGGGAACGATGCATCCGGACTTCAATAGTGCCTCGTGGAGGCATGTCGCTCGTTGTAAGGCCCTGGATTGAGGTCGGGCAGCCCTTTCTCCCTCGCCGAAATGTGCCAGTGCCCCACATGCCACGCCGCATGAGCTCCATGAGCAACTTCGGGCTGGTAAAATGATTGTCAGTGACTATAACATGGCCTCGGTTCTCAAGTCCGCGTACCGCGGTCAACACCGCTTCCTGGCTTACACTTTCTCCCTCCTCACGCTCAGTTCCTGCACCGAGGTACACCATGATGCTCCAAACATAACGAGACTTTGAAGATACTGCAGCCCAGATCTTGATTCCGAAACAAACTAGTTTCCCTTTCATGAATTGGCGTATGCAGCAGAATCTGCCTTTGTACGCAACAATCATCTCGCCTACAGTGACATGTCTCTCACAACTATAGAATTGTTGGCTGAGTTGTGCAAACTTCTCCAACAACCAACGAGTTTTGGCAATCTTGTCGTGATCAGGGTGCTGAGGGTCGGGCACAAGACCCTCGTTGTCCACTAAATGGAGGCACCGAAGGATATCTTCCCAACGCTCTCTCCTCATCACATTCTTGATACGGTCGCAACCAAAAAAGTGTCGTCCGTCCCAATACAGTCTCCGATTAGGCAAATCCTTCAGGCCCATGTAAATCAGAACTCCAAGCCACACCAGTAAATCCTGACGGGTGATATCTATCCAACGGGCTCGTCCATTGGTCACAGTATGCTCGTTGTAATCTGGTTGTTGTGCATATCTATTTGTCTAAGCGACGATACGATCCAGCGTTGAGTCTGGCCAGAATCGCATCCAGTAGTCCCATGGTTTACCCAGAGTGATCGATGTCTCTGCCCATGTGGGTCCAGGTTCCGGGCCACTGAAGTTGTCTCGGTCAGTGATCAAGGTGGTGTCGACTGAGTGCCATTGGCTATCGTCCCATATTTGCTCAAATGTCCACCCCCCCATATTCTTATCAGGATCATACAACCCTAACTCAAACAATGGATTTTCAGAACAACATGACGACGTTGAAGAAATACCTGAGCGTGTTGGTGACTGGAAGTCTTTGTACGCTCCCTGCCAATCGACAAGCAACTCAGAATCGGATTCAACTGCCACTGGTGATGATCCATCATCTGGATTGAACGTCGCTGCTCTTGCAGCCTGTCCTCCAAAGTCAATAGCTCGTACAATAGCATCTTTGAATTGTCTACTGCCATCCAAACTTGTCTGTTCTACTGGCACTTCCTTCATCCCGATCCCACCTCCAAAATCAACGGTGAAGTGTGGTTCCCCAGCCGGCCCTTCGTAATAGCGATGCACCACCTTTCCCGAGAAATGCTCAAGATCACCCCAATCTGAAGGAGTGTACCCCAAATGAAGCAATCGAACCAAAACATATACATCCCGTGGAAAAGCTGTGTGATCAACCCTCCGATGTTCACCAGGGCTGAGTCCGGGCCTCTACCTGCTTCCACCTGGTCCTATGGGGATACGCTCTCTTCTGGTGCTTCTGTAAATGGACAGTTCGGGTTGCCACACTCATGCAACCATGTGTAGTATTGTCCATCCATCTGCCTGACTATCTCATTTGGTGGCCGATTCCCAGGATAAAAATCTCGCCAAGTATGACCGCAAGGACCAACTCCTCGCCAATCAGGTGAACGCGGTGGTGTCAAGAATAAATTCCTTGGCCTTGTAGCCACCGGGCTTGCACGATCAACTCCAATCTCTGGCCGAATCCATCCTGGAGGTGTTACAGGACCAGTTGCCGAACGCCCTCTCCCACGTCTGTTTCGCCCTCGACCTCTTCCCTGGCCTCGTCCTCTTTCCTGTACTCCATTAGCGTCTCCCAAAACCCTAAAACAGATCTCATGTATCACATCTTCAGCTGCAACACCTGCATTCTCACGTCTTTGTCCTCTTTCCCTCCTGCCTCGACTCCTTCCCCTGTCACCTCGACCATCTCCACCATGCACTCCTCCCTGGATTGGAATGCCATGGCCTGAATCCTCTGTTTCAAACTTAAGAGGGAGGAATGCCTCCGCCTCGCTCAAATTTAGAGGCACGAAGGCGCCCAATTCTATGGCCTCCATTTCTCTCCTTGGACTCTGCGGTGGAGTCTGAAATCCCTGACTCAGGGATCCCGACCTGCCTCGACCCCGACCTCTCCGTCCCCTGCTTCTCGCACCCTGACTGCGACCCCGACCCCTCGCTACTTGCAATCGGGCCTCTGGTAACGGCAACTGGCCCAGGCAGTTTGTGGCGAATGCTTCGGGAGGAGTCACTGTTGGTGCTGCTACACCATGCAGCGTTCCGCTTGCGAGTGGAGTCTCGGTCGTAGCCTGCCGGATTGCGCATTGGCGTACCCTTCTCCGAATCCCCGGCGACCCTACAGGCCTTCTCCCCTCCATGATTCACTTTGGGTTTTGGAAACAACTCCTCCCTAATAAACCTATTGACAACGTCACTAAAGCCCTGAGGATGGCCTTCAGGCCGTGGCTCCTTCCAACCCAGGATCGCTGAAATGTGCCTGCGAAAGAGAAATCGGCCCCACTCCCAATCAATGCAGCCTACTCTCCTCTCTGTGTTTGCTGGCAAATCACGAGAAAACATCCAAGGCAAATTGAGAAGACCCAAAATGCGTTGTGTCTGGATAGAAGTAGTTCCCTGATCCCTCGTCCATTGAACCAACATTTCCCCTTGTTGAGCGTAGCACGGTGGCACTGGCGGCGGGCCTTGCAACGTCATGATTCTGAACTCCTCTCGCAATCGTCTCCGCCAGCCCTTGAAGCTGCTTGTCTATGCTCCACTACATCAATTGTGTCCTTCCGGCCTCTCTCCCCACTTCGGAATCCATTCCCCACTCTCCAAAATCATCAGCCCACTTCCAACCTTATCGCGCGTACGCACATTGTTGCCCCCTGATTTGCCCGCAGCTGTCCCTGCACGGCTGCTCCCAGCCTGATTTTGCATCATGCAAGCAACAGTTCTCGCACAGGACGGCTAGCTACGCCGCTCCTTAAGCTTGAAGTTGCGCGCCCAAACTTCCCGCCACCCAACGGCTTGTCCTGTGTCCAAGTCCCTGGACCGGGTGTTTCAACGGGTCTATCCTCTCCAATCCGTGCACTCAAGTGGCGACAAGAACGTATACTCCAGCGTACATCTGACCGTATTTTCTAGTATTTGACGTCATTCCCTAACTCCGATTGCCAATCGGATTGCACCATTGAATTCCTCTCGTCGAGATAGTCAAAAACCGTGTTCAATACATTCTTATTGGATCCACTGATCGAGAGTTACAAAGCTTCAAAACCCAAAATGGCTCTGTATGTACGAAATCAGGGTTCAGAAAAGAGCCTTCACGACGTTTAGGGGTTAACAGTCAAAGTTACGTGTCACCAACCACTGCTTCAAATACTGGTTAAATTAATAAGTTAGAGGCATCCACTCAGCTGCTACTCGCAGTGAGGTCCTCAATACCGTACCTTAGGGGCAGCTTCGGCAAAAAATAATTCCAAATAAAAATGTCGAATAAAAAAAAATATTATGTTGCCTATTTGCCGGGAATCCATGAAATTAAATTAGATGAATGATGGAATATCTTGAAATTGAATACATGAACTAAAAAAAATTAAAATTAAAAATGTTAAGAGTGGTCACATAAAGTCCACTAAAATAACAAAAATTCAATGAAACTTCATCAATTGTGGACGAAAGTTGAACTTAAAGTTATTCATTTCCTGAAAAGTTGAATTTTAATAAATTACTTTTTTAATTGCCGGACATCAAAATTTGAAATTAATTAATTATTCGACGGAGGAGTGATGAAGCTGCCCCTACGGTACGGTAGTGGGATGGGGTCTCGATTGTTGGGAGCCTATAGTCTCCAGTCATGTCGAATGCAAGGCACATGCTTGGCACAAGCCCACCTCCACTATATTGTCTTATTATGGTCCATTCTCACTCATCCCACTCGAGTTTGTGGAGCTTGGATCAAATGCACTAGTTGAATCTACCAAGATTTGAAATAGTGAACTCAATGGTACTTTTTCTCTATATCAGTGGAATTTTTATTCCCAAGTCAATACGAGACCTGCTCCAACCAGGAATTACCGCGTGATTATGTTGTCGACCGTATTCGGCTAGTGATTTTTGTCCGCTTTAGCTGAGAACACACGTTTCATTAAAACTGCACTACTAGACTGGAAAAGTGATGGGGAGTGTTGCCCTTCTCAATAGAAATAGGTTCCCAAATTTTCTACACTATTCTTATTGGTGGAATAAGAGCACTGCAGAAAACTTGATGACCTATCTTTATTGAAAAGGGCAATGTTCACTCCCCATCACTTTTCCAGTCTAGTAGGCCAGTTTTAAGGAAATGTGATCTAATTTTAATGAGATGTGTATTTCAGCAACCTACAACAATCTATGATTTTGCGATAGGCAAGGCTATAACTTCACAGTTGGACACGTATGCTGTGCACATCATATGTGGTGTTTGGGAACGGAAGCACCTTGAATATGATCAACAAGTATATATGTTACAAATACTTTTCATGAGTACTCGATTCACCATCTCTCAACTTCCATTTGCATCTATTTTGAACCATTTCTAAATTGCACAAGGTTGCATATCCTTACAACATTCATGGTACAAACTCTTGAGAACGCGTGCCCATCAATTTGGTTTATTGATGCCTGATTGATGGTTATCTAAATGATCAAAATGGTTGCAATTTAACCCTTAAACGTACCACTCCTTTGTAGGAAAGTCAAACTACACAATTTAGCCTTCAAAATTTATCAAAATATATTTTGTAAAAATTTTCATGCATGGAATTGAATGTTTCCTATCAGTCTTGAAATTTTCAGATTTTTTTGATTTGATACAGCCTTTTTAACAAATTTTTAACTCAAATACTTCAAAAAATAATTTTCATTACAAAAAAGCTTTAAAATTTTAATATTTTTTTGGGAGCAAGTACAAATTACAATGGAGAATCACATGATATGTTTTCCATAGAAATTTTTTATTTAAATTTTGAAATTCGAAAAGTGAACATCCTATGTAGTGTAATTCGAACCTTGAGCTACAAAGCAATAAAATACTCAATAATTGGAATTTTTAAGATTTGAAAAGTGGAGTACAAACTAGACTTAATAAACTTGATTTTCTTAGTTGGGTGTATTAGCAACAAAAGTCATCTTCAAAATCAAAATTGGGTTTGACCAACAAACATCCAGGAACTGGATGCGTGAACGTTTAGGGGTTAAGGACAATGGATTCATAGTTTTGATTTGACCATTTATTGTGGAAAGTATAAGTTTTTATAGAACTAGATTGAGTGAACAACATTCCTTGTGTAATTTTAAGAAGACAACACAAACATGAGGTTGATGAAATGTGTATAAGGTGGTTACCCCATTCCCAACTGGCTCCTTTTACCAACAGCTAGGGGCATTATCCACAATCAATGCTCCAACGGTGTTGGTTGTAGCATGAGTTACAGTTGGTAATGGGTTCTCTCTTGTTGGTTTTAGTATGTGTAAGTGTGGTTATGGATTCGTTGTTGTTGGTTCAAGCATCTTTAGTGTGTGCAATAGAAATCTCCTTTACACAGAACGAGGTGTACCTATATGACGTGAATGGGATGCGTCATACTTCAACTTTGAAAATTTGTAACTAATTCATTCTTCATCCAAAAATTATGATTCAACTTGTGTTGGAATCTAATTCTTCTTGCCTATCTCTAAAAAAAATAATAACACTAAATAATTTCAATGCCTCATACCCGTATTTCTTATTCAGTTGGGAATGGGGTAACCACCTTATGGTCAAAGTGTTTGATGATATTATCATCTATTATCGGATGAGAACGGGACCATTTTATAAAGTATAGTTTTAGTTTGATTGTCGTGGGATCTCCGGTGGTTTCGTCTATTATCAGATGAGCTTAGTGGAAATAATTAGTGTGGATTTTGTGAGTTTAATTATATTGCAGTAATACGAGTAGGCATTCACATGTTTGGATGCAGAGTGAGCATATTCCCTGTGTCCCATATTACTTAATGCTTTTGAGAAGAATTAAATACTAAGATGTTGTTGTAGAACCTCACCTGCATGAAAATATGGACAGTTTTTATAATTATAAGTTTGTTGTCTCTGTGCACAATTCCACTCCATTGTCTTGATCAGAGGCAATAAGCAGCGGAGGAAGATCACTGAGAACGGAAGGCAGTAGTTATGCAAGTCAGATGTGGCAACCTTTGAAGGGGCTGTAAGAGAGAGCCAATATCTTGCACTTAGTTGTCACAATTGCAAAGTTTTGAATACTCTGCAATTCACATTGCTAAATCACAACCCTAAACCCCAAACCCTAAAACCCTAAACCCTCGTCATACAGAGAGTTCATTCGCCATATGAAAATGATGATGATCTCGACAACTTGAACGATATCTTCAATTGTGTCATTTTGCAAAAATTCAGTCTATAGGTTCATGTATGAAAACCCTAAGTTTGTAGTCACCAGACTTTCTGCTACCCAACAATTGATGGTGTAGAATGGGATCTGAAAACACACAGAATGCACGGGCTCTCAAAACGTGCATATGCAACAACAGAAACAATGTCTGAAAGCTACACAAAGAAATTGAAGCAAATTAATGACCTTCAATTAAATACAGAAAAAGTATTTATACAAAATCACTCAACGTAGTGGATTGACTCAACTTATTGAATCGGTCTACCATCAACATTGTTCATGTTCAGATTTTCCTTTCACTGCTTCAAATCCTGGTTAAATTAATTGAGGCATCCCTCTCATGTACTAATCGTAGTGAGGCCCTCAATAGTGGGATGGGGTCTTGATTGTTAGGAGCATATAGTTTTCAGCCATGTTGACTGCAAGACACATGTTTGGCACAAGCCCACCTCCATTCTATTGTCCTAATACAATTCACTAGTGGGACCCGTTCTTATTTGTTCACTCCAAGTAATTAAAAGGTGTGGAAGGTTTTGGTGGTTTATCATTATTAGGTGTGTAAGAGCTTGGTGGTCCTTAAAAGTTTTTTAACATCAAGAAAAGAGTTAAATTTTTTTTTGAAGACCACCAAGCTCTTACACATCCTTACACACCTAATCATAATAAACCACCAAGATCTTCCATACCTTTTAACTATTTGGAGTGAACAAATAAGAACATAATAAAGCAACATTTTTGTAGATTCATCAAATTCAAGGGTTTTATAACTTTAATGACATCCTAACTCTGAAAAGAACAATAATAATAAACAAGCATTGCAGCATTATATATCACTAGAATCATTGAAGAACATTCATTTGGTCCCAAAACAAATGAGATGGCTTACCTTGGTAAAGGCACCTCTTCATTTACGCCAAGCTTATTGAGAGATTCACCTGCAAAAACACAGAACATCACAACTCACTGCTCAGTACTTTAGTAAACAGAAACTCACTTGGCTATTTGTTTTAGGTTTGAAACTTGGGCATGGAAAGTTGACCACGAAATGCAAATGCAATTAGACTATGCACACATGACTGGAGCTTAATTGCCGCTGCCAGGTACTGTACTGTCCAGGAAGCCTGTGGGCAGTAGCTCTCGGTAAAGAATGGCACTGGATATTGAATTATTGATCCAATTCTTTTCCCTGTTAACAATAGGTAAATATTTACAAGATCTAATTTCAGTGACAACGCCGCTGAAACTTCAGTTCAACGACTTCCATTATTTCTTCGGATCAGCTTGTGTGATCAGCATGGGCGTCTACGTCATGGTTCCCTCCTGTTCATTGAGTGATATATGAATCTGAACCAGCATGAGCCCAAAAACGCGATTTTGCACTATTTGTACATATATTGCATGACGGGCGAAGTGGGATCAAATTTTATATCACCGGAATCAGTGAAAAACATTGCGTACATTGATCAAAATAAAATTTAAAAAATGAACTAAAAGAAGTCCACATAGGACTTACTGAAACATGTTAGAAAAACATCAAGGAAGACATTGGGCTTCTAAGGGTTGACCAATGAAAATGAAAATCCACCCATGCAGCGGTACATTCCCTAGCGGCCACGACAATAAGAAGGGGAACCGCAGACGGCTCAAGAGCCGTTCGTACAACTGAAACCAGTTGAGCCTGATATAAGAATGCAAAATTAGTGTCTAAGTGATTGACGTTGCCACGAAATGGCTTAAACATACCATTCAACATCAAATGTAGACAAGAGAGTAAAATAGATGCTTGAGAACGGACAATATCAATTATAATGCTAATTACCTGGTATTGTCGAGCATAAGGTGGCCCTTAAACATAGGATCGTCAATCTTCCCAAACTGCACAACAAGCTCACGTTCAGCCTAGACTTCCACTTCATAGATGAAGTTGGCTAAAGACTTCACAAATTCTGATTAGTGAGAATAGAAATTGGCTACCAAGAAGAAAGGAGAGAAGTGAGGATATCAACTTTTACAGCTTCTATATGTAAGGCATACCTTGTCAAGAATGGTATCCAAAAGCTCTACACCCGTAGGCCTCACACTCTCCAGACTTCCCGTGGCAACATGTATTGATAACGCTGTAAGCAGGGTGCATGATGTGCAGTATTGAGATAAGGCAGTTGATCACTTAAGTTCTCATATTCACCAAACCACATCAATGCTAAAGTTAAATGCAACAGTATTAGAATCATCACCAAGAGCTGGAATCCAAGATTTGACTCAAGCACCGCACTTGATAAGCAAGAGCAACCAACTCTCCAAGATGAAGTACCAGCCAATGTCCACCTTTTATTTCTTCAGCTATCACAAGATTAAAATGAGCAGGATCTCCTCCAACAGCGTTGGGTAGCCGGCTCAAACATCTGAGCAAACGCGATAAACACAGAAAATTTTACCTACTGTATTAGACATTGAAAAACCGGTAGAACATACTTGCAAGCTCAAGAGACCACCGGCACGTATATATGAAAATTGGATCAATTTCACAGTGGTGAGACACGTACTCTGCAGTAAAGAGGCGCGTTTTGTAGAGAGGCAGGTTGGCTTCCAAGCCTTTGCTTTCACTTTTCTTCAACTCTTTCCCAGTCGCACTCATCATACCTTTGTCATCTTCATCCATGGATACATGATCTACTTGACTAGCATCGAAGCGATCACTTGAAGATTCCTCGTACTCCTGGAAACCAGATCCTGCTTGCTTGGTGGCTGCAGTTGCTAGAACCTACACAGAGAAGATCTTAGAGATGCTCTGCTACTAAAAGGAGTCTATTGAATGAATACTACACGAAATGTATGGCTCAAGGGTGAATTTCAATTGCTACGCACACGGAATCACCATTTAGTACAATAAAAACCAGGAAAAGTACCGATAATCAATAATTCAGAAGACCCCATTAAGCACGACTAAAATTCACATTCATATAATATCCCTAATGCCCACATGAAATTCGAAAACCCCATTGCAGACAAACAAGTCATACAAAACCCTCACATCACACTTTAAAGATTTAAATTTGTAAAATCTATGAATTAACAGAAAACCACATACAAGAGATAAGTGCTTACCACACTGCGACACAAATGCAGCCATCGTGAAGGAAAAGATAGACAAGACGCCTCCAGTAATCTCTGCAGCGTCTAGCGTACGCTCTGAATAATCCTAAAGAGTGAAAAGCCAGTAACTCATGAGTGTATCCAAAAGAGTAGAAAATGAAAGACGAAACAAAAGTAATGTGTAAGGAACTTGGTAGTGAGTGATGCAAGGTATAAAACCTTTCATCGGTTTCAGAGTCCAACATAGCAAAAAGGTCTTCTTCAATATGTTCTTCTACTAGAGAAACTTGCGCAAATAAATGTTGAAGTCAATCTCGACTGATCAGTCAAAGAGTTCTTAATACGTCATGAATAGCGAGCTCTCGCATAGCTAAAAGACTTAGCATCTTCTACTAGTTACTATACAAATTACACCTGATACTGTGGGCCACTGTAATTTTTCAACCACACATATATTTTTCAAGTACTTGATGGATCATAATATTCAGATGAGAGATTGGGAATCAATGACATACAGAATCTCGTTTTGAAAGATGCCTCAACGTGGCAACCGCAGCTTCCCGAAGTGTCGGCTTTATTCAGAGAACAATAATACATGTTAGAAGTGGCAACATCAGAAACTGAACTTAACAGAAATGAAGAAGCAATCTACAATAAGATCCTATTTCAAGTGCTTTTAAAGACATGAAATGAGAATAGCTGAGTAGAGACATCTTGGCTGTATGCTCATACGGAAACTTACTTGTCTTGATGATAAAGTGGGACGTAGCGTCTGCACATGCGAACTCACAGACACAGCTTGGGGTGCAAAAAGTGCCAATTGCTGAGTAAACCTCACACATCTGGAAAAAAGACAATATATTAGGGAAATGGATGGTAGTCTTGAAGATTAGAAATAACGTCAATGCAGGTGAAGGGATTCGGTATGGAAGAAACTCACTCCAACAATGCAGCTGGTATTTCTCCAGTGTTTATTTGAGCAACCACAGACTGCATACAATCAAATTCCCCACTTAGAAAATATTAGATCCAAGTAGCAGTCAGGTATACAAAATTTCAAAAGACAGCATTGATGATTCCCTACCTTCGACAACACTAATCCTAAGTTGGGCCCATTATCATCACTAACCTCATTGATGTCCAATATTTACCTTGCACCGCATGAAGAACGAACTAGAAGGAAATAACTCGGGTTCAAGTACTGCAACAATATATTGCATTGATGAGATAGCCAATGCTTTGTCCTAGCTCCGGTGATGAATGGTCTTTGGAAAGGAGAAGATCCATCACCAGTGACACTGTCGCCTGATATCACCACAAAGCTCCAAGATTAGTATGGCTCCAAGAAAACTATCAAACCATTCCACTCTGATGCACGAGCACAAATTAGTGAATTAAAAAAAGTCCAAGTTTGCAGAGACAGGCCTAGCACTCCCTACCTGGACATGCGGAACATATGACAATCCGGGTGCTTCTGCAGTGAGCCACAAGCCATGAAGGGACCAGATGTGCAGATCATGTGCTGGCTCCCTGGCTAACCCACATAAGACTTGCACAGATGCAGGGACCAAAGTAGAGAGGGCCATTCTACCAACACTGCATGCCATACACAATTGTCATTAACATATCTAACATTCACCAGTGACGTTAGCTAGAAAAGCATTCCAAGAAAACAATAGCAGGTTAGGATAATTCTTTGAAAGTGTTTATTATCCTAACTTTCCCTATAACAAAGTAAAGATTTTCTCACTAATGGGCTGAATACGTACATTGATGCTCAATATGCTGCGTTCTTAGTACAATTTTCTGGTCATCGAGCATGACCAAAGTAAGAACTCAAGAAAAATAACCATAACTATGTAAGCTAGAACAAATAACTTACCTTCTGTGAATACATCCCAATGTAAGTGCAAAAGCAATGCCAAACAGATCATGCGGGTAAACCCTAATTTCACAAAAGAGCACTCCAAGTGATTGTGTAATCACACCTATAAACTCTAACTTCACAAAAAAAAACACTCAATAGGATCGTGTGATCCTGCCTGTAAATCCTAATTGCATGAAATAAAAGACTCAATAGGATCGTGTGATCCTGCCTGTAAATCCTAATTGCATGAAATAAAAGACTCAAAGAGATCATGTACATGATCAATGCTTTCTCCTTTAGCTCGCTTTTGCAGAATTTGCAACCTCTCCTCGGCCTTAAACTTGCTGCTGATACTTTCTTGCGGCGCCTTGGCGAGAGGGTTTTGTGGGGTCAAATTGTACCTCAACATTTAGCTGTTTTAATTTCTGCAAAGAAGCCACTTGAAACTCAATGTTACTCTTAGAGCCAAGACATGAACCCCACGTTAGAGAGTGCAATTCTTACTACACTAAATAGGTAGATTAGTGTTAGATAATTATAAGATTTGAAAATATTATAGATTTTTACTCTCGACAAAAAAAATTACCAAAGACATTGATTCCAATACTATTGAAAGATCCCCATCTTGACCAATATAGAGGGTAAAAAAATTGGTCAACAGTAAAAACTTACAACATGTTTATGTAAATTAGTGTATCTAACACTAATCTACCTATTTAGTGTACCGTGATTCAGAAGTGTTCCGTTAGGTAGCGGACCACATAGCCGACCGGGTCTCAAAGCCGACCCTACGGATCAGGGCTAGGTCCCAAGATTTGCCCGGTGAGATGTGAAAATCACCCGGGGAGGTGCATTACTGCAGTGTGGACGGAATTAGGTATTGTATTAGTCGCAGTAAAAGACTTCAGCGGTGGAAAACTCGAATTTTGATGGATGGAGTGAAGGTGCAAGGAGGGTGCATTTAATGTCTTATTTGTTCAAAAAATAGCCCACTATGGGGGCGGATTTTACAATAAAGGAGTTTTATTATGGGCTCCTAAGTGGGCGGTGCAATATGGCGGCATGGTCTTAATTATAGCCCTTGAGGGGCTGTTTTCCATATGAAGGAGCTTGTTTTTGTGCACATCCATGGTTGTTTGAGTGCTGCAGCAGGAGTGACTTTGGAGTGCTCTTTGGAGGTATTTTAGAGTAGTCTTAGAGGAAATTAACAATGCTCTTGGAGGTAGTTTAGAGTAGTGTTGGAGGTAGTTTGAAGGAGCCATGGAGACATTTGTAGAAGACACTGAATGCTTTGAGAGTAGTGAAGAAGTAGTGCCATGTATTCAAGAAATAGTGCCATGTATTGAAGTTCGTGACCTCCCACAGTCCATTTTAGTAGAGAGTGCATCAAGGGGAGGGTTAGAATTTGAGGATCACATGGCTGAATTACAGCATGGATCAAGGAGGAGATATACGAATTCTAATCCCACTCTACATGTTAACTCTATTGGGAATGCAAGTCAGCAAACAATCCCTGAAACAGTGAGTGTAGATAGTGAGAGACCAAGGAGAGAAGGTTTAAGAAGTTCAGCCCCATTTGGGCAAAAAAAACTTGTCTCCTTTCCAATTAGGCATTAGAGAAGTACTGAACTTGATGGGTGGCTTTGGAAATACTCAAATAGCTCCACAAAGCACTGCAGCAAGGGTCATCACCAATTCCACCAGGAGAGCTGCAGCAAAGAAGATAGCCAATTGGTTAAATTCTGCATTGAAGGCAGCCATGGATGCTGTGACAGACCATGGGATGAAGGTGAGAGCTGCTGCAAGGACTTTTGAAATTCCTCCTACCTCCTTGAGAGATCATCTGTATGGCAAGGTAGTTAGTAGGAAAAGAGGGACAAAAACTGTGTTGAATCAAGAAGAGAAAGAGAAACTGTTGGATTATTGTTTCAAATGCAAGATTTGGGCCATCCTTTAACCTCAGGCCAGCTGAGGTTAATCGTGGCCCAAGCTACCCAAACTAGGGAAATACCATGGAGTGCTAGTAGAATCCCAGGAAAGTCTTGGCTTAAAAACTTCAAACATAGACACCCTGATCTTGTGTTTAGAAAATCACAACCCCTAGAATTAGGAAGAGCAAGGTTTATGTCCCTCAAGTGTTGCTACACTATACACCAATTTGCAAGAATTATATAGTACCTTTAAGTATCCACCCTCTCACATCTGGAAATGTTATGAGAGTGGAGTACAAGTAGGCAGATCTGGTGGAGCCACAATTCTTGCAAAAGTAGGGAGTAAATCTGTCCACACAGGAGATCCAGACCAAAGGGAAAATCTGTCAGTGCTTTTATGCATCAATGTAGATGGACGAAAAATACCTAACTTCTACATACTCAAAGGGACTTACTTCTTACATGATTATGTTAGAAATTGTCAGCCAAATGGAGTCATGGCCATGCAACCTAATGCATGGATGACTAAATGGTTGTTTGAGTCATGGATCATCCATTTCATAAAGACACTAAAGGAAACAACAGGGATTGATGAAAACAATAGGCACTTATTTATTTTGGATGGGCATAACTCTCATGTAACCTTTAAAGTAGTGACCCTTGCTATAAATTCAGGTCTAGGTATCATCACCTTTCCTTCCCACACATCCCATGCACTCCAGCCCTTAGATGTTTCCTATTTTAAGCCTTTCAAAAGTGCATTTAGACAAATTAGAGATGCATAGACCCTAGTTAACAAAGGCAAAAAGGTTGAGAAATCATACTTATGTGAGTGGTCAACTCAAGCACTAGAAAATCACTAACTCCTAAGGACATCCAGTCTGGTTTTAGAAAGACATGAATATGGCCATTAAATGATCAAACAGTGGACACAAGAATGCAAACTAGCAAGGGGTTTGAAGAAGGGCAGGAAGGTTATGATGTCACTGCTGTAGTGAACTCCAGCGACTGTGAGTCAAGTGACGATGGGGAGGATCAGCCGGCAAAATGGGAGGAAGGGCCCAACAGTCCACATTTGAGCCACCAAAGAGCGGGACAACGCCAAACAAGGGCGGGATTGAGGCGGAGACATCCTGTCGAAGGTGGAACTTTGCCTAGCAATACAGGACAGTGCGTTAAAGGCGGGGCGGTACCACAGGGCGCGGAGCAATGCAACGACGGTGCAGGTGCGAGACGGGGCCTCGAAGGCAGCAATGCGGGACGGGGCCTCGTAGGTGCGACACACGATGTCGACGATGCAACCACACAGGAAGATAACGAGGATGATGACGACGCTGGATTAGGCAATGTCGATCTGCCAAATTTGAAGGAGCAGGACATTGAGAGCTGGGACCTTGGTAGATCGGCAGATGCGGGGGCACAGTAGGAATCGCTCCAGCGCCTGTACGCCACTGTTACGTAGATGCCCCGAATGCAGATGAGAGCAACTACCATTCCAATGAGCAGCATAGCAGAATAGATCCAGAATTTTGTGCACAAGTAGAGACGCGAAATCGAGACAACATAAGTGAGTTCTTATCCTTGCCCAAACTCATTTCCGCTAAAAAGAGGAGGAGGCAACAGCCTCTTGTAGACTACACTAAACACCGTATTAGCAATTTATGCACTTGAGCAAGTGCATTGTTGGATTTAATTGGTTGGAGGCAAAACTGGCCATTGTAGAATATTTAACCCCCTAAAATTTTTGAGGTTCTCAATTGCATGGACTTTCATGTACATAATTCATTTGATAATACTGACACACATAAGTTACAAAAACTTAACCCCTAAACGTCCTCACCTCTGTCCAATTTGGGAAGTTTTGCAAAGAAGCATTATAAAATGCAACTAACATGAATATTTAAAATTTGATGTATGAATAAAAGTTATACATCTTGAATTTTAGATCCAATCTATACGGTTAGATCTCTGATTGCTATCACTAATACTTTTCTATAAATTTTGAAACATAAAATAAAAAATTATTCTGTAATTCGATTACAAATAAGATATTTACAATATGGGGATGAAATTTGTTGTGATGGCTTATAACGTAGTACTCTAGGTGTAGTGATTTTTGGAGATTTTTTGGAGGCTTGATTTTATGAGTTTTTTCCTTCAAATACACTTTTAGACTAAAATCTTTAAAATTTTGGGTGAAACACTGCAACACAAAATGAGGCATACATTTTTCAAAAATTGTTTGCTTTTCGATCGGATCACACACACATGAAACTAACTTCCCATAAAAAATTCAGTAAAAAAATCACACTACAAAAAGTGCATGACGGATGAGAAACTACGGATGAAATTTGTACATCATGCAAAATATGCATGGTTGGGCAATTGGGGGTTAATCATGAAGCAACAAATGATACGTGTAGTATCGTGATATTACAATTCGGAAAATGACCAATACAAAACATTATATTACACCCTTGTACATAAATTTGAAAGTCATGAAATTACCATATATATAAAAGATATATATTTGGTCCTACGTAGTCTAATCTTGAGTAGTCGGGGGAGTTTCTGGAATCACAGTAGAGGATTGAATCCCAATCTCCTGTCCTTCGTTCTCCAATTGATGTTGCTCAAGTTGTGTCCGAGTTTTTGAAGGGGTTCCAAGGTCACTATGCTCTAATGCACTTGTAACTATGGCATCCGTCATTTGTGAAGGATCGCCTTCAAAAACGGAGTTGATCTCTTCATACTTGTAGTGTCCCATCTCTCCAATACGATGGTATCTCACACCATCAGCATCATAGAACACTCCATCTTCTCCTTCAATCATATTGGGTTCTTGCAGGGCCCATCCAAATGATAACGATGGAGTGTCCTTCTCCACTGCTACTTCTGGTATATGTAGCAATTCTGAGGCCAATGCAGTTGTTTGCGAGGCACTTGTTACACGTTTGGTACACGGTTCTTCAAACATTTGCTCTGTTGCTTCTCCTTCATCATTAACCGGTTGAGCCTCGGTGGTGTTGGGTGAAAAGTCATTTGCTTCTTTGGGTTGCTTCATTGTATCTTCAATGTTCTTTTCTCCCACTCCTCCCACAAGTGCCTGTAGGTCTAGTGTAGGATCCATATTGTTTTGTTGCACTTCAGAAGGACCTTCTTCTCCTGTTTGATAAAAGTTGGTACGTTGTTTGTCAACAGTATTATATGAAGCAGATGACTCATGTTCCTCTGATGAGTCTTCTCGCGAGTCCCTGTTTGTGCCATATGTTACATCCTCTGAATCTACCTCTGAGTTTTGTCTTTTTCCATGTTCACCTCGTTCCATTGTATCTTCAGAATGCAAATCTTCTCCTGCTGACCCGATAGTATCAACATCATCATCGTTTCCATCTGAGCCATCTTTGTCGGAGGATTCATCAGCGCTGGAGTGTACTACTTGTGTTGTAGACCGTCTCCTTCCTACCATCAGAACAACATATTCTGGACCAACATCTTCTAAACCAACATCTTCTTCATCTGGATCAATGTCTTCTGAATTTGGATTGACATCTTCTTGAACTACACCTTCAGAAACCACTGTTGTTGTTGTTGTCATTTGCATTTGATTGCCAAACATAGTCTGCAATGTACTATGCAAGAACCGTGTCCGCGTGGAAGAACCGTCAAGGACAATAACTTGACTACTCACAAATCCATTATGTACTATGTCTGCAATGGATGTCGTGATGCCTACTGCAACAAGTCCCCACTTCTCTGGCAAATACGCAAGGACCAATCGATGCAACTCCGTAGGACTCCTCTCTAACCAGTCCTCCGCTCGCGGCATTCTACCGTCTGTCCACTTATCTTCAAAAACCACAGGTAGTTTGTTCATACCTCGACGTACATTTTGTGATACTCGCGATTCATGTGGGTGATGCATTATGATAGCCACATCTCCCTGGACTTGCACACCACGTTCTACTTGTCCACCGTGTTTGAGGTCGTGCACATAGGTCGGCACTGTTTGCGGTTGGAACATCCACACGCCTCGTAGCCAACTTGTGCATTCAGGAGACATTGCAATTAAATCTCTCATTCCCTGCTCAAAATATGTTCCCGCAGGAAGCAAGAACATTGCATTCCAACGTGTAATATTAATCATCCACCTTTGCAATTGTCGTAATACTGTTTTATATTCCTCTTCACTCCAAACTGCTTCATCACTCGCTATGGCGTTTCGTCTGCAATCAAATATCCACAAACAAGGCTCTCCTAATTCTACACATTCCTTTTCAAAGAACCCCCCTCTGCATCGAATTGGAATTCGATTTGCATCGTCCCCCCCTGTCGTACAAGGAATGGTGACTTGCCAATCCCATCGTAGTTGTGCAGTGTGAGCAACATCACGGCGATATCCTTCGTACCCTCGTCCTCCTGCTACAATGTCAACATAGTGTTGCCTTATAAATGGAGGTATAAGAACCTCCAACTTTTGTAACCCCGAGACAGACCTTACACTTGGAGTAGCCCATGCCTTCTTCATGGACTTGTCAATAGCATCCCCTAACACTTGAAATTGTCGTGCCCCTTCTCTGCCAAATCTTTCCACATCTATGGTAAAGAACTCTAACAAAGAACCGGGAGGCTCTTTCTGAGACTGCACCATCAGCCAACGGATCGCATTCCGTACTGCTTCTCGTCGTTGAATTCGATCTACTACCCAAGCTAGAGTACGCTTTGGTGGAGTTGTGCTTGTAGCACTATTGAAATAATACTTTTGAGACTGTCGTCTACCGTCCACAATGGGTTTAGCTGCCAGCTCTTGAGCTAACCGAAAGTACCGTTGTTTTGGTACTCTTGATAGTGGTCTCAGCCATAGACGCTCCATTCTCCTACGATCCACTCGCACATCTACATTGGGATCTAAAGAGTGTTTTTTTGCGTACTCTTTCCATTTCTTTTCATCATCTTCGCTATACCAAAGTATACCTTCTTCATGGTCTTTGCATACCTGCAATGTTGCAGCATACCAATCCTCATTTTCTTGCCATGCGTGTCGCGTATATTCTAACATTCGCTTTGCTAAACTTCCAAGTGTTGTTGATTTTCCACTCAAAGGCACCGTCCAATGAAGTGCACTTGCTGCCATTGTGATTGCTTTTACCCTATTTGCATCATCTGTCCGTATATCTGCATTTGGTTTTCCACATGCACTCCATATAGCCCGCAATTTCACTAGATCTTCGTACATTGTTGTATAGAATTTTCGCTCAAATTCTTTTGCATTGATTTGCACTGATGCTTCAATGTAAAATCTCGGATTGTCAAACACCATAAAGCGAGCCTTTCTGGTAGCATATTTTGTGTCGAATTTGTTGTCCGACATTAAACCCATAGCATGCTCTAGTTGCGCTTGTTTACATGCTGCTACGATATGTTGCCCATCAATTGGTTCCCATATAACTCTGTTTTCCAACCACGAAATTCTATTCATGTTCATCATCCCTGGATCACTTGTCTGGTGTTGCTCCCACACTGCATCAAATACATTCGTTGCATTCTCTGTTCCAAATGGAATCTCTTTTTTATGCATTTCCCCGTTTGAGTCAATTACTTCCACCAAGTATGCAATGGGTCGTAGTGTCAAATGTGAAATAAGAGCTTCGTCCTTCCCTCTGATTCGTTGGTACATTTCCCTCACTCGTTTCTCTGTCAAACAACAATGGTTAGTCTCTACATTCTCCACAGTTCGAATGTGATCAATTGGAGCATGGAAAATAGCTTCCATCCCCCATAAATACCCAGCGCGGATATCGTCATCGGATGGAAAAGTCACCACTGGACCTTTTGAAACTTCGGGGCGTTGAACTTGGGGACAACCTTCATCATTTGACGGTTCGTCTATATCTTCTCTTTCAACATAATTGATACCTTGTTCCAATTCATCGTCGTTTATGCGTGCACCTCTAGCACGTCTAGCACTCGGAGTGCGTACACCTCTAGTACGAGTGCGTACACCTCTAGCACGAGTGCGTACACCTCTAGCACGAGTGCGTACACCTCTAGCACGAGTGCGTAGACCTTCATCTCGCATGTTTGCCCTAGTAAAAGGAGCCACTGGTGTGCGTCCTTGAAGTTCATTCCTCAGAATCATAGATGGTACAACATGAACATTAGATGTCAAATCCTCTGATACATACATATGTTGAGTGGATCCTATTATTGCCTCCGATTGTTGTCGAGTGTGCATTGCCATACTTCTCAGGACTTCACCGATAGATGTAGGAATGTTGTGTTCTTCAGCTATAAAGATGTTTGATCCATGTAATTGACCTTCATCTCCTCCAACATTGACAGCTGCATGCTGCTCAGAAGTGCCAGCTTCTGATATCCCATCAGTCCTTGGTCTAACTCTTCGCGGTGGTGAACTGGAAGGTGAGTTAGTATCTTCTGTCTCCACCCTTTCTGGCGATCGAATTCTTTTATTTCGTTCCGCAACAGGTACCCAATTGATATTAAATGCCCTAGCAAATACCCCATACACAGGATCAGTTTCCTCCGGTGCACGAGGGGGAGCTGGTAGAGTGGCTCTCCTAGGTTGAGCATTACGTAAATCGTCATATGCAGTGTGTTCCATAAACTGCCGTCGAGCTTGTAATACATCTTGAGGTGTAAGGTTCAAAAACTTCTTCACAGCTTCTTCCCGTGCTGACTTCAACTCAATTGGCATCGATGTCCATAGCTCTTTAAGCGGTCGCAAAACCCTCAATGGCGGGTCTACATCAAAACAAACTTCGGGTATAGGTGCCATCAATAATTTCCTTTGCACTCTGTATTTTACCAAATCGCTATCCGGTGACGTCACAGAGAACAACACATACTCATTGTTTGCAGGGCTAATGTTTAGGATATGCCCAAACTTCTTTGCCAACGCACACCAATGTCTCCCTTCGATTACTGCATGCTCCGTGATCCATAGCATTGGTTGTTCCGACTCTTCTGCTGAAATCCACCATCCGTGCTTCACCCATTCATTATGAGCTTTTGGAGCCATTTCTGAACATGAAGAACAATTAAACATCTGTCATTACTTCCCCCTATATACATGGATATAGTGTGACTCCATTTTTGCAGTCTATCTACTATATGTTAAATTACAAATACTGAACAGAAATTGCTAATTACATAACTTAAAATTTCAAATTCTTATATATTTTTGATATACATATAGGTATATACTTTTATTTCTCTTCCGATATAGAAGTGTACATCATATAAAAAATTGTAGTTAATAAATAGTGTAGTACATAAAGAATATTCTAGATAATCACGAGATTTAGAAGTGTTTGACTACTTATTATTTCAACAATAATCACAATGAGAACAAAGTGAGCTCTAAAATACAGAATTAACATCCAATACAAACTTCAAAGCTTCCCTACTTTCATAAAACAAGACCAAAATATACACAAAGTTCTTTAAACAAAGATTTCTTCTAGATCTCTCTCAATTACAATTACCACTTTAAATAAATTTCTACGATACTTAACACTTAAAATAGACACATTCAACATTTTGAAACTGATATATGGCAAAATGCTCAAAAGTTCATGAATATCAAAACCATAAAGTAGAATATGAAGTTCATATATTTTTCTTTTTAAGTTTTTTTTCTATAGCACATTCAAATTAGTTATAAATTATATGGACTTTTGTGAAAGAAAAAACACATGAAAAACTTATGTATCTTAACTACCAAGATACTACACAAAGGAATAGAAAAATAATATAGAAACAAATAGGTCTCTAGTTCCATGTTAGCTATCTCTATGTCACATAGGATTCTTTATGACAGAAGTATGACATTTACAGTGTTACAAATGTTACATATAAGTACTACTGATTACAAATAACTCACTTTCTACTACTAGGCATCTAAGACATTTTTGTGATTTGACAATTATACAAACTATAGTGTATTTTTGGTCTACTAAGCAATAAATATAAATATTTATTGTTGAAGAATAATTACAAAAATGAAACATGATTAAACAATAATGAAATTATAAGAAGGAAGCACTATTAAACAATAATGATAAATAATTATAAAAAAGGGAGCATCATTAAAGAATAAAACATTTCACCTAGTTCGATCATAGTGGGCTCCTTATACTCATAGAGGTTAGCATCGAATGAGTTGTACTACTCTTCAATCCATGGAAAAGTAGCAAAAATGCTAAACAGTCTCTTGAAAATAAACTCATTGGTTGCATGCTATGCATAAATCCCAAGTCCTCCTCTAAAAATACTTGTTTTTACTAAGCTTATCGAAATTTTACAATAGAGTTTCAAATCTACCAAGTTTAAGCCCTAAACATCACAGAGTCAAATTTTTGAACGACTAACAGATTCAAACTCACTCTACATTCTCATCAATGCGTGGATGAAAGTCATCCACTTTTTTAGAGATACTTCACCAATTTCTTGTCCTATCTATTGATTGAATTTATTGATACATGAATACATTTAAATTTAAATTTCAAATGTAAAATTCGGTCAAGTTGTTGACCATGCCAAGATTTCATTGACATTATTTCAAAAGTGGCCTTGCAAGAATGAGGTCATAGATATAAGGAACACAAAAATTTCAAAGAGTCACCGCGTTTAAGAGTATCTCATTTCAATTTCATTCCAACAAATTTTACTCAAAAATAATTAAAATTTTGTTCGTAATCAAATGTAGAAGAAATATTTAATTTTAACATTCAATTTTGTAAACTACATATTGGAGATAGTATTGGTGCATTGAACCGTACAAATTATAAGAACTGGAACTTTCATTTGTATATCAATTCCACAATATTCTTCTAAATATTTATTTATGAAGATATTTATGAAATTGTCAATTAGAGGGACACCCTGGTACATTTAGGGTTTAATGAAGTTACTCATAACTAAACCCTAACATTGACGATCCTATAAATCAACCCTCTCCAATGTTGCATAATATCCAAAGAATGTTGGCGTGTCTTCATAATTCCGGCATCAATAACGCAATAACACAAACCAAAAATACACATGTATCGTTCCACACGCAAATTCTTCAACAGAACCTACATACCAAAACCACCCAACTATCTCTTGACAAAAGAAATCACTAGTTCATACGCTTTTAGCATTTCAACAATATTGCAGTAAGTCATGGGTGTAGATATTGTGTATCAGAATGAACCTGTGTATGAAAATGAATCTCCAGAAGAAAGAACTAGTGTTGAATTATAGAAGCTCCAGGACCCATAAAAAACACATGCTGATATGCGGAGGTTGTAAGACCCATGAAATGATATATATTGGGATTCAAATAGGCTCCATGACACATGAAATAATATTCGCTTTCATAATGAACCAAGCTCCAGGACCCACGAAATAACCAAATACCTGGTCATTTTGTTCACAAGAAAACAATGTTAGAGAGCAACTACTATACGTATTAAGAAACATATAAAGTAGAGGTACCCATAGCTAATCTATAGATTTCTTAGAAGCTGCTTTTATGGATCCATAATCCAATACAATTTAAAAAAAAATACAACACAGCGTTACCCAAAAACCAACACATTGTTGACCAATACATAGTCACCATCATAGCATTCAGTAGCCTCTATAAGTGCTACCTTCCCACAACAGAATGATGTGGAATATCTCACATCACAACAATAGCTATGAGGGCTTATGGCATTAACCAAGAGCAACCTACCATGGTGAATAGTACTGTATGATTTCTAAAAATATATATTTTTTTAAATTATAATTATTATATGTGTAAATCATTTCTTGTATTTTTTAATTATTATGTAGAGAGTTTTTAAACTTCTTTCATTGTTTTTAAAAATATAATTCCATAGTGATATTTAATTATTTTCGACATTGAGCTAGCAGGATAAGTTTCGCCCTCATCGAATCACCCCTCCGGAGCTCCGTGGGGTTGCAGAATTTGATAAAATATGTACTAGTACCACAACCGAAATTTAGCGGACGAATCTAACAATGAAAAATCTTCCAAATCCTCGGTATTACACTTATAACTCTTTTATATCACCCACGTAGTAACAAACATACATGAGTCCAAAACTTGGCATCTGGAAAGTAGCCAATTACATGTGTACATACTTCTAGGACAACCCTAACTTGGAACAGGAAAGAGCTTTGCTATTATCTACAGTTCAAGTAGGGGATACAAGAATCATTAGGCAACAGACCCCTCCTGTACCAACAACTTAACTGTTTATATTAGTAAGTGGGATAATTGCAAAATGTACATGACCACTGATCTTTTGAAATTAAATTTGCAAGTTTTTCTCTTGAAATTCAATTAAAAATCACGAATTAGCGGATTTAAAAAAATAAAAAAAATAAAAAAATTGGAATAACATGCACTACAAGATGGTATGGTTTCCATTATTTGATTATACTTATTTTGGAAAATCATCTTCAAGGTCTCACAAGAATGAAACTTGATATAAACCACTTCTGATGTTTTTCAAAAAATCATAATAACCTATGTTGAAGATCTAAACTGTACAAAGGATAGTCAACTTGCACAAGAACGATGAAAAATTTTGGTGGATGAAAATTGTCCGATGTGGATGGAATACGAACAGTTCGAATCTGTTCGTCATACACTATGTGGACGTAGGCGCCTAAGAGGTTTAATCAAATTCGGGCTGTAGTCACCAATTTTGCAATTTGTTTTGCCAAAAACAGACCCTAGGTTGCCGAATATGGAAATTTCAGAAAATGGGGCCCATGAATGAACAATGCTTGCATTAGGGGCTTTACAGTCGGGGTGAGTACAGTGACAGGTTGGACTTTATATGCTTGAATTTTAGATGCCTTGAGTACAGTGAGAGGTTGGACTTGGTGCTTGGGGGAAGTAATGCACTAGACGAGGAGATACGTCTTTCATTGCAGGTAAATTATTATGTTGATTCTTTTCCGTTACTTGGTATGAGAATCGATCGCCAGTTGAATAAATCCTTAGTACTAGGGTGAAATTCGTAAATAGCAAGGTCACGGAAGTGTGGCACCTCGTGCAAACAGCAACGTGCACACCTTATTTGATAGCAGTACGATTCTAAGCCTTTTTTTTTTTTTTTCCCCTGCAGTGAGTCACATTATCTTATTTATACTCCCTCTACCTGGAAATAACTGTCCTAATTTTTGGCATTATCTCACTTGACGTTTTTTTTTCCAAAAACAAACCGTCTTAATACTCAAATAATGTTCCACAACTGAGGACCACCGAAAGCCTGCCCGCCCGCTCTATCGTCGGGAACAGAGGGACCTCGAAATGAACACGACAGAATCACCGGAACGTACTCTGAAGAACTTCGTCTCTCCCTAAAAACAAAAACCCTGCTTTCAGGACCTCCAACTCTTATGTACTCTTACTATGTGTGTGCTTTGCTTCTTATTGTCGGAGTGAGTTTTTAGTACTTCACAATTTTCATGCTTCGTGAGTTAGTGAGTAAGAGAGTGATCTCTTGGAGGACAGGGAGGTAGTGATATGCATGGATGTGCTCTCTTGTTCTCTGCGACTTCATGACTGTGAGTTAGCGATCTTTCAAAATGTACATGACTGTGAGTTAGCGATCTTGCAGAATTTGTGAGCTTCATGCAAACTATGGACTAGCTACGGCTAAGAATTCAGCTATTCAGAGATGCAACTGGGAACAAAAAACATGAGTTTATAATCATAACCATGAGTTTGAGAACAGGTTACCAGTGATGCACGCGTACTATTGAGGTAATTGATGCAACGTAGTATTGCTAGAAGCCAAAGACGTACGGGTGCTAAATAATGGTGTGTGGGAGGAGGGGTTAGGCATGGGCTGATCTCTAGAGTGTCCTTGTGATGAGTTATCCTATATGGTTTGTCCATGGTGACCTCCTAGTGTACACTACTTAAGGTGGAAGGCCTTTGAGTAAAGATCATCTCTTTCTACGCATTCCTTGTGTTTGTGTGTGTGCCTTGTGCAATCTTCTCTACCTTCAATAGGTTATGGGCCCACTCATGTGTGTTTCATGAGTATTAGATTGCATTTGTGCAAGTATTTTGAGGTCGGTGCGCAACGGGCGGTTTTGGAGCATTGTTGGAGGTTTTGGAGCTTGTTGAAGCGTTGGTGTTTCTTGGAGGTGTGCATGGGCTGAAGTTACATGTTGGAGCACTCTCTTTGGTCAATTTCTTCCCTTGATCTCCTTCTTTTCTTTCTTCTATCTCTTCGTTGCGAGTGGAACTTCGTTTGGTTCAATTGTGAGCATTTGAGTAAATGCAAGTGATTTGTGAGGTGTGAAGGCTCTCGTGGAGGGTCTACCATCTGATCCTAGTGATTAGGCACTTGCTTTGAGGTGTTGCATGTGTTTCATGCTCTTGGGGTGCTCAAATTTTCATTTGGAGCTAGTTTGTGCACAAAGGTGCGGTTTTGAGCAATTTCAATGCGATTGGGGTTTTGAGGGACTTGTGTGAGTTCATGTGCATTGAGTGAGTGCTCTTGAAGGACACAAAGGTGTCATTGACGTGCATTGAGTGTTTGGGGACACTAAGGCGTCGTATTGAAGCATTTGGAGTTGTTTTGAGCTCCATGGAGTGATTTGAGGGGTTTTGGTGAGCCTCTTTGCATTTTTGGGTGAGGGTTCTCACATTTGAGTGTTGGGAGGCGTGTGTGGAGCACAAAAGTGCTGATCTAGTGTTTGGGGTTGTTTTAAACCCATTGGGTGCACAAAAGTGCAATATCAAAAAAAAAAAAAAAAAAAAATCACAAAAACAAAGTTGTGTGTTTGAGTTTGAGGTTTCATTTGTGTGGGGAGGCATACGTAAGTGAGGATCATGGCATCTTTTGAGGGTGAGGGTCCCAAGGTCGTGGACAAGTTCGATGGGGTGAATTTCCACTTGTGGAAGTTCAAAATGGAGATGGTGATGGCCGAGAAGGAGTTGTGGGAGATTGTCGAGGGTAGTGAGGAACCTCCTTTCTCTTCTACGGATCCTAGGATCATGCAAGCGTACACGAGGAGGGAGAAGAAGGCATTTGCCATTTTGGCACTCAATCTCGCGGATTCGCAACTTGCGCACATTCGTTCGTGCAAGACACCCGCGGAAGCATGGTCCAAGCTTTGCAACATTCACGAAGCGAAAACATTGGCCAACATTTTGTTTTTGAGGCGCAAGTTCTTCACCATCAAGATGGGCGAAGAAGATGACATGTTGGCGCACATCAACAAGGTCAAAGCTCTCGCGGATCAACTCAACGGTTGCGACGTGTCGGTTACGGATGGTGACATCGTGATGACACTTTTGGAGAGCCTTCCATCATCATACGAGTACCTCATCGTGGCGATGGAGTCAAGACCCATTACGGAGCTCACATTGGACTATGTGACCTCACGGTTGTTGCACGAGCTTTCGCGGCGAAAGGAGAACGAGTCTCGAGAAGATGGAGCGGCACTCGTGGCGAAGCAATCCAAGAATGGAGGCGGTGGGAGCTCAAGCGACAAGGTGTGCTTCTATTGTGGTAAGAAGGGCCACATTGCCAAATTTTGCTTCAAACGCAAGAGGGATGAGAAAGGGGAGAGTGCAAACAACACTAAAACTCGTGACGATGATGAGTACGCATTTACGGCTAGATATGAGGCAAGCATGAGCGATGGCATCGAGGGTGATGCAAGCATGAGTGATGGTATCGAGGGTGATGCAAGCATGAGTGATTGGATTGAGGTTGGTGATGAGTATGCAAACATGGCAAGCAATGTATCGTGCAATGGTAGTACGAGTGATTGGATTGTTGATTCGGGGGCTACAAACCACATGTCACCACATAAAACTTGTTTTCATTCGTATGCTCTCATTAATCCAAGGAGAGTGATTTTGGGAGATGATACGGTGCTTGAGGCCATTGGCAAGGGCCAAATTGTTGTAGACACCGAGGTGAGGGGTCGTGTGAAGACAATCACTATCAAAGATATCCTCCACGTTCCCAAACTAACGGCAAATTTACTATCGGTGAGGCAACTAGTGGCAAAGCACTTGAGAGTAGAGTTTAGTGATAAGGGGTTTTATGTGTTGTCACCGAGTCGAGATGAGGTGGCCATCATTGAAGAACACGAGGGCTTGTACCACATCAAGTTCTCCAAGGTGCATTCGAAGGAATCGGCGGCGTTGGCGCATTCAAACTTGAAGGACGACAAGTTGGCATTGTGGCATCGTCGACTTGGCCATTTGAACATCAAGAGTGTGAAGACACTACGCGGCATGGTAAGTGGTATGGATCTTCATCAATTGAAAGTGGATGCTTCTACATTCACGTGTGAAGGTTGCATTGAAGGCAAGCAACAACGGTTGCCATTTGCGGGTGAAGGGGCGACACGGGCCACAAAAGTTTTGGAGATCGTGCATTCGGATGTGTGTGGCCCCATGAAGACCACATCGATGGGAGGTTGCAAGTACTTTGTGACCTTCATCGATGATTTTTCAAGGAAGATATGGCTCTACCCTATCAAAGCCAAGAGTGAGTGCTTTGAGAAGTTCAAGGAGTTCAAGACATTGGTGGAGAACCAATCCGAGTTGAAGATCAAGGTGTTTCGGTCGGACAATGGCGGCGAGTACATGTCCAAGAAATTTGACGAGCTTTTGAAGAATGAAGGCATCGCACGCCAAACTTCGGCCCCGTACACGCCTCAACAAAATGGAGTTGCGGAGCGCGCAAATCGCACCATTGTAGAGATGGCGAGGAGCATGTTGCACGCTCAAAACTTGAAGTTGGACCTTTGGGCGGAAGCGGTGGTGAATGCGGTATACACACGCAATCGGTGTCCAACAAGCGCGGTTGAAGGCATGACGCCGGAGCAAGCGTGGAGTGGGAGGCAACCATGTGTTGCACACATGCGCATCTTCGGATGCATTGCATATGCGAAGGTTCCCGACGAACGGAGGACGAAACTCGAGGCTAAGGCCTTGAAATGTGTGTTTCTTGGGTATTGTGAAGGTACCAAGGCGTATAGACTCATGTCGGTGGACACGAGGAAGATCATTCGGTCACGTGATGTGACATTTTGTGAGGAGTCTACGATGGAGGCTCCTTTGGAGGTTGGTCCAAGTGGGAGTAGTGGAGATGTTTTGGTGGACACACCCTCCAAGTCTCCTAGTGTTGTTGATGTAGGTGATGATGACGGTGATGACGAAGCTGGCGACACGGAGGTTGTTGAAGCGCCATCGAGCTCAAAGGCCAAGAATGGCGCAAAGGGCACGCAAGAGGAGCAAGTTTCTTCAAGCGAGCGGCGGTACCCCGAGAGATCGCGCAAGCCACCTGGAGAATGGTGGAAGAACCACATCTTCCCTCAAGTGGAGGACGAGCATGCGAATGTGGCATTATCGGATGGTCCATTGACCATTCGAGAAGCCATGCAAGGTGAGGATGCGGTCAAGTGGGAGCGCGCCATGCAAGAGGAGTACGACTCTCTAATTGCTAACGGTACGTGGCAATTAACTCCCATTCCAAAGGATCGCAACCCCATTGGTTGCAAATGGGTGTTTCGGACAAAGAGGGATGTTTCGGGTATTGTTGTGCGTCACAAGGCAAGATTAGTAGCCAAGGGGTTCGCGCAAGTGCATGGGGTGGACTTTCACGAGACATTTGCTCCCGTGGCCAAGTTCACCACCATTCGATGCATTCTTGCCATTGGAGCGGCCTTGGACTTGGAGATGCATCAAATGGATGTGAAGACCGCATTTTTGAATGGCGATTTGGAGGAGGACATCTACATGGTGCAACCTGAGGGGTTTGTGCAACAAGGTAAAGAGCACCTTGTTTGTAAGTTGCAAAAATCATTGTATGGGTTGAAACAATCTCCAAGAGCGTGGTACCAAAAGATTGACACGTTCTTGCTTGCACACGGGTTTACTAGGAGCATTGCGGATCATAGTCTCTACTTCATGCAAGAGGGGCAAAATGTGGTGATTGTGATCATATATGTTGATGATTTGATCATTCTTGCAAGCCTCATGAGTTTAATGAATGCATTAAAAGGCATGCTTGAGAGAGAGTACGAGATGAGTGATCTTGGAGAATTGCACTTTTGTCTTGGTGTTGAGTTTGTGCGTGATAGGGCTACACGCACTATCACCATGAGTCAAGGCAAGTATGTGATGGACGTGCTCAAGAGATTCGGGATGGAGGATTGTAAGCCCGTGGCAACACCATTGGATGCAAACTCCAAGCTCGTCAAGCTTTCGGAGGAGGAGTATGCGATGGAGGCTAAATCGATGGCGGAGGTGCCATACAAGCAAGCGGTGGGGTCGTTGATGTATGCGATGATTGCGACACGGCCCGACCTTGCGTATCCAATTAGCGTGGTGAGTCAACACATGGCGAGACCGGGCTCGATGCATTGGATGACGGTCAAGAGGATCATGCGTTATTTGAGGGGCACAAGCGATGTGAAGTTGTGTCTTGGAGGCAAAGACATTGTGTTGAGCGGCTATTGTGACGCGGACTACGCGGGAGACACGAGCGATCGAAGATCGACAACGGGCTACATGTTCAAGGTCGGATCGGGAGCGGTGTCGTGGAATAGCAAGCGGCAACAAACGACGGCGACATCAACGGTGGAGGCCGAGTACATGGCTACGAGCCATGCCACGAAGGAGGCCATTTGGTTGAGGCAACTAATGGTGGATGTGGGTTGCACACAAGGTGAGGCTACAACGATTATGTGTGACAACCAAGGGTGCATTTCACTTGCAAAGAACCCTACACATCATTCACGTACGAAGCACATTGATGTGCAATACCACTTCATTCGGGAGAAGTTGGAATTGGGAGTTATACATTTGGAGTATTGCCCAACGGAGCACATGGTGGCGGATGTGCTCACAAAGGGTCTTTGTAGAGACCGACACCAACGATTAGTAATAGCATTTGGACTTAGAGGCTTTGGCTCTACGCAAAGTGGGAGTATTGAGGTAATTGATGCAACGTAGTATTGCTAGAAGCCAAAGACGTACGGGTGCTAAATAATGGTGTGTGGGAGGAGGGGTTAGGCATGGGCTGATCTCTAGAGTGTCCTTGTGATGAGTTATCCTATATGGTTTGTCCATGGTGACCTCCTAGTGTACACTACTTAAGGTGGAAGGCCTTTGAGTAAAGATCATCTCTTTCTACGCATTCCTTGTGTTTGTGTGTGTGCCTTGTGCAATCTTCTCTACCTTCAATACGTACTGTAAGAGCCTTGAGCCTGTGGAGATGAGCCTTCCGCACAAACTTGGAGAAGTCTACCAGTGTCCCCTCCGTGACTCTTGATGCTACCAGCCTCTCTCGCACGCTCTCCTTCACCCTAGCAAGCAGGAATACTGTCGTAGGATCACCACCAAAACCCACCGATCTCCTCCCTAAGCTTTCAACCTCGAGGCTTTTGATTCCTATTGTGAGTCACTTCAGAAATTAAGGAGTCACATGCGACACAGCAAACAAGAAAAAGTGGTCCTTTAGTGAGTCAAAAGCGACAACTGCAGAGTCAAAAGCGTCAGGTTTGCTACCAGTTTTCAACAAGAAACGACTCTGCAGAAGAAGAAACAATGACTTTGGAGAAAGGTGGCCGACTGTCATGGCAGTCATCCCTCCGGAGCTCCGTGGGGTCTTCCAGATGACGTTTTCCAAACTTGTTGAGTAATTCTCACATTGTAAGTTTCATATACTTTAACCCCTCCCCGCTTGAAGTCCAAACATGTGTAAAAGCTGACTTGCTTTTGAAGTCCTATAAGTCTAAATGTCAGTGAGGTATGAAAATCTCAACCGTACAATATTGTAGTGTGCATGTTGTAGATAGTGTGAACAAAATTTGGGGTCATTTGACCGTATAGATTGAAAGATTATAATGTTTTAGTGTTGAAAAAAGATGCTGAAATTTTCTTAAAAACACATTTGGAGGTGAAATTCGATTTCTAAACGTACTCAAATGAAAAAAAAAAATTAAACTACAAAGTGATTCAAACCAAAAAACAAACACTTTGGTGAAAAAAAATCTCATTCAATTGACTCATTGTGTCTGCAAAATTGTTTTGAAATGTCAAAAAACAGTGAAAAAAGAAGCAAAAAATCACATCTATGTCTGAACCTACCTCTACTAAAATGCTTCTCAGTCACTCATAACCTCTTGGATTCATATGAAATTTTGACCTTATAAACAAGACTGGTATGCGCAACTTTTCCAACAAAAATTATTGAAAACGGACCATGTATGAAGAAGTTATAAGCTGCCGAAGTTCAATGTAATGAAAAAATGTCTGGATTTTGAACTTCGAATTGCTCCCAAACATTCAAAACAACTTGGTTTGACATGAAAATTTCAGCACAATAACTAGGCTTTATTGAGAACAAAACCCAACAATTTTTATTGAAAACAAACATTTGATGAGAAAGATACGAACCCCCGAAGTTGCAGCCATCATAATGCAGTGAGGTGAACTCAAATTGAACCTGTGAACTTCGAATGGGTCTCAAAAACTCAATACATCTTGAATTGATTTGAAAATTTTACCACTAAAACTAGACTAATATGCGCAACTTTTCCAACAAGTTTTATTGAATTTGGACATTGGATGCAAAAGTTACAGCACTTTGAATGTTACTGCCAGACTATGAGAGGACACTTTAATTTCGTCCCCTCCGGCGGTGAGGGGTTAACCCAAAAGTGTCCACACTATAAGTACCCAACAAACTTCATCAATTCCCAACATTTTAAAATATGATATTTTCTATTATTTTTTTCATATCAGTTATTGGTAAACCAATTTACCCAAAAAAATTCCATAATTATTTAAATAATAATGAATTTTATAAGATTTTTTCAAAGTTTTTTTGTTGTAAAATTTATAGTAATTTTAAAAATACTTCAATAGTATGAACTTTGTATTGTAGTTAAATAAAAATTTAAGTGAAAATTTTAGTGATGAACAACAAGGTGTAGGTGGGATGTTTGTTGAGCTTACATAAAAGAAATTTGATAGAAAAACAATTTCTTCAGTGTATGTAGGAATTGTAGGATTTTGAGCTATAAAAAATGCAATTTTAACAACTTTGAAGAATGGTAAATTGGTCTAAAAAACAAAAGATAGTCCCCACACTTTTTTTTTGGGATTCTTTTCATTTGAAATTAGGCACTACGTCAAAATCAGTGTTTGAAATTAGTAACAACAAATTCAACCACTGGATACAACCGACAACGTAACCGTTAAAGGACAAGAAGTTTTTTTTATTTTTAAACAATATGTTTACAACTTTCATTTCGTGTTTTTTTTTATAAACTTCTTTTTGTGCATTATAGTGTACTCCAAAATAAATCACACTATATAATTTATTATTGTGATTGATGAATTTAGAAATTTTTGTCATTGCTCCAAAGTAAGTCATCAAAAAGTGTTGTTGAGAGTATTTCGGTATTTCTACAATTTAGATGACGGATAAACCTAAGATTAGAAATTTAAAAGATAAAAAAAAAGAAAATTTTATTTGATACATTATGGAAAAAAAATATGATTGAACAAAACCTCATGGAATCATGCATGTTACAAGTGTACTTGAATTCAAGATATGTAAATTTTTTGACTTATACATCTCACTTAATATTGATTGTTTTAGTAATAAATACCTACAATAGATGGATTGAGAAATTTAGGAGGAGGATGACTTTTTAATTTTTGCTAAAAACACTATCATAGAGATCGAAATACAATTTTTAGACCCTATGTGGCCCTCCCAAGGCCGCATGGTCCTTTAAGGGTTAATAAAGTATATCCAGTAAATGTTTCGTAGTAAAGAGGTTGATGTGAAGGGAGATTTGTAAGAACAAAAAATACCACGAATCCAAAAGGAGTTGGTTTGAAATTTAGGTATTAAGGTTTGTAGAGGCCATGTGAGAGCTTTTGGATTAATAATATTATTTTTGAGCATTGAAAATTATATTGATAATATTATGTTTTGAGCATTGAAAATTAATAATATTATATTTCGGTTTTTCTACAATTTTTCTACAATTTAGGTCTAATTCAATTCAATAGGCCTTTGCCCATCCTTACCCCTTTCTAGTAGGCCTTTGCCCATCCCTACGGCAGCCCTTTGTCCATACGGCAGCCCTTTGTCCCCTACAACACCAACATTTTTTTAATTCTATGACCGACTCATCAAGTTTAATTTCTGAAGCAATTTGAATTATGTCAATTCAAGGGAGACTCTAATCGAGAGAATTTTTCGAAGCTAGTGAATTACCTCAACATTGTCTTAGTGTTATAAAATTTGGTATTTGGAGACAGTAATGATGTGACCTCCATCATTTCTTTTGTTTTTTTGGAAGTTAACAAAGGATAAACCAATATTAACTAATCATGCTAAGTTTTACTAATCATAGAATTATTCAAAGGTTAACGCCTAATTGCCCAACCATGCATATTTTGAATGATGTACGGATTTGAAGTCTGTTTTCTCATCCATCATGTACTTTTTGCAGTGTGGATTTATTATCGAAACTTTTATGGGAAGATAGCTCCGTGCATGTGTGATCCGATTAGAAAGGAGTGATTTGTGAAATTCTTATGCCTCATTTCATGTTCTAGTAATCCACCCAAAATTTCAAAGATTTTAGTCTGAAAGTGCTATTGAAAAAGTTAAGTACTAAAATTAAGCAACCAAAAAATCTTCAAAAATCACTACACTTAGAGTATTACATTTCAACCCATCACAACAAATTCCATTATTTGATTGACAGTATGTTATTGGTCATCATATTACAAAAGAGTGTTAAATTTTAAGTTTGAAATTTCATACACAAATATTGGTGATAGCAATCGCAAATCTAACCGTATGTATAGAATCTAAAATGCATAGTGTGCAACTTTTATTCATTCATCAACTTAAAAATATCCCTCTTAGTTGCATTTTATTATGCAGCTTTGAAAAATTGCCAAATCTAATAAAGATGAGAACGTTTAGGAGGTAATGCTGTTAAATTCTTAAAATAATATGTAATTTTTTCTTGGAAGTCTAACCGTATGAATAATTTAAATAGATTATGCCCTACATTTTGTATGTTGAACCAAACTTCATCAAACATCTGGAAGACACATATTATAACACATTTATGTTTTGTCCAGTACCCTCGGGCTTGTAGGGGTTAAAGTACTTGTATAATTATTTGTGCAACATGTAATAGTTTTTTACTATTCATAGAAACAATATTCGTAGTACTATTTAAAATGGAAATGTAATTAAGTTATTTAGGATTCAGTTTACTAGATCAATAGTTTATGCAAAGTCTTCCAAATTTGTATGGAAAAAAATAATCGTCCTCAAATTAAATTATTTTCAAGTCCATTAAATTAATCATGTAAATTTATAGGATGGAGATGAGTTTATGTTTATTGTGGTTCTGAAATTGTTTTCAGATGCTATAAATTATAACGTACTCTACCTCCATGATGGGCAAAAAGGTTCTTAGTAATTATTTTACCATAATTGGAATTTGAGGCACATATGTATGATTTGTTTTTAAATGTCGTCATTTTGTACAAGTAAATTATAAAGTTTTTGGCATTGCTATAGAAACACTGTTGCAAGTCATTCATCCATTGCAATTAACAACGGTCCATGTCAAATCGTGAATTGTACTAAATACCCTAATTGTCATTACTTTGTCATATTTATGGTGTAATTAATGATATTCTAGGCAATGTAGTTCTTGAATATATGAGATTCTTTGCACAAACGTCATATAATTTTTTTATCTTGACAGAATATGACTTAAAATAATTATTGTTTACCTAACATAGGGCAAACTACACTAGAATGTACTTTTAAAAGGATGCACCAATAGTAGTCCTTGCTATACATGCTCTTCAAGCATGGATAAACTCTTTATTTTCAACGGTTTTTGAACTAGAGTTGTAATTCAGGGTACAAGTATTTTCTCTTTTGCATCCCAAACTGTGTTATATAATATCCAGGTTTTAGATAGAACGTTGCAAACAGTAATGAAATATGAAATTTGTTTTTGTGGAGGAATAGTTGCATGATATATTTGTATCATTGGTGGCATGAACTATGCATACATTGTAAGTTTGTTAATGTTGTGACAGCAGAGGTGGTAAATTTCAAAATAAAGTAATTAGTTCATGCAAAAGTGTCACGTGTCATGTTTTGATTGGCATAGTGTGACATGGAAATTAAATTTTGACAACAGGTTGTCTGAATCAGACCCTTGCAAAGTGAAGCCCTTTATATGGTTGCAGTGGAGATCACGAAGTAGGAGTTTCGAAATGCTAGTTCAATCTCTGGCATCTTAGACGTATAGGTAAGTCTTCAAAACATTTTGAGCCATCTCAGTGAGACTAGTGTACAGTACAATAGATTTTTTTATGTGAATACAAAGAGAATGTGTGAATTTGTTTACATAATCATTAACGCTTAAATAACCAAGTGTTCTCACTAGGATATTTAAAAACATAGCAAGTCCTCACAATGTCAATTTCGATTTTACTATTATTGAGATTTTTGATGAACGTGAGGAATTTCAAGAGTGTTGTCATAATATAATTTTTTCCCACTGCATATTGGTAAACAAAGTGAAGTTGTCCAAAGACTTTTTTTCGTGAGGCCAAGTAGTTTAAACAACATTAGAGAAAAAATGAACCTCCAAGAGGGTCCTTTGAGTTTCACAAGCGTGGGTCTTAGTGGCCTATTAAAGGACAAAAACTCTGACTTAAATTAGTTACCATCTGATGTGAATTTACAATGGTAGGTTTAGTTGCTGAGAAGGTTAATTTCCATTTTCTTTGTGTATTTAAAAATATATATTTTGTTAAGAAACTAGTGTACACATGCAGTGGATGGAACGTCTTCTGAGGACTAAAAGAATACATAACATCTAAGACACTAACTTCTATCTTCAATGGAAACGATTTGACTACTCTCTTGTCATGATTATCTGTCCTGCTAAGAGTGGGTGGGTATAGGGTTTTACTTCATCTTCTAATTAGATACTACCTTTAAATCTAATCCAGGATCCCTCTGGAAACTTTATGGAAGGGCCCTCTCGAGGGTCCATTACTTCTTTAACTAATGGTAAACTACTCCACAGGTATAAAATTTGACACAAAAGCAAATGACATGATGTTATTCAGGATGGTAACAAAAATTGAAGAAGAAAAAATAAAAATTAAATAAAAATTAAAGAGAAAAAATCTCCGGAGCTCAAAAATTTCAGTGCAAGAGGAGTCACAAAATTCTAGTGCGGTTGGGTAGGGTGGAGAAACTTAACTTCATTAAGAGATATAAATTGGAGAATTTGCAGTTTTTTGTAATTTTTTTTTCCTACTTTGAACATAGAAAATAGTATTTGTCTTTGCCCTTTGGATTGAGATATTCCCAAAAAACCAAGCTCCCAATACAATTAAATGTGTTTGTCAATGGTTTGAACCTCCGTGATTTACAATATTGTTTTGAATATGTTATATCATTCTCCTACTTATCAACTTTGGAATACAATTAACTAACATTTTGTAAATTGTGAAAGTGAAGAGCAACAAATTTCTGCAATGAAACATTTTCAAAATAGGAAGAAAATTAGCAATTGAGAATTTTGGGCGGGTTTTAATTTTCTTTTATTTTCATGCAAATGTATATATCTTCTAATCTATATAGTCAAGTAATGTGAACTTTTGTGTGCACAATCCTTTAGTTTTAAAAGTTCAAATTCAATTGTTGAATTTTGAAAAAAAGGTTTTTTTGAAATTGTGCCCTAGAGCTTAGAAATGGCAGTATTGTAGTGTTTTCGAGCGAAACAGTTATGGTCCTGTAGGGGTTAAATTCCACCATGCATGAGCACTGTACTATGTGTCAAGAGACCAATAAGAATATATCATTGTGAAGAAGAAGATAACATAACATGTTTGAACACTTAATTTGGATTTGATGAATTCATTTTATTCAACGTTATTGAAAGGATTTTCAATGTAAAAACTTCATCAGTTAACCCCTACCTACCAGAATGTCCATGTTTTGGGCAATGAACATATTTCATCTGTAATTTCTCATCCGTCATGCACGGTTTGCATTGTAGAATTTTTATTGTAGATTATATGGGAAGATAGTTTCATGCATATGTAATCTGATTAGAAAGGGGATGATTTGTGAAATTTTTATGCCACACTTCATGTTGTAGTGATTCATCCAAGGTTTTGAAGATTTCAGTGTAAAATAGTCTAAAAAAAGTCAAATCATAAAATTAAGCAACCAAAAATTTCCAAATATCACCATACTTAGAGTATTACATTTCATCCAATCACAAAAGGTTTCATCCGTAGATTGTCAATATCTTATTTGTAATTGAATTACAAAATAATTTTGAATTTCAAGTTTCAAATTTTATACAAAATTACGAATAACAACAATCATAGATCTAACCTTATGGATAGAAGGTAAAATCGATAACGTACAACTTCTATTCATATATGAAGTTAAAGATATCCCTATAGGTTGTATTTTATAACGAATCTTTGCAAAACTGCCGAATTTGGAAAGGGTTCTCAGCATTAGGGGGTACGGTGTTTGTAAATACATTATCATATTTCATTTAAAATAATTATACATAGTGAGAAGCTTTTTGAACCAATAGAACGACTTTTAAATAATTTTGACAGGGAAATAATGTTATTTTTGAAAATAAAAAATTTGAGTTGTTTGGAACACTTTGTAATTGATATGCATTATTGTGAAGAAGTGCATGAAGCCAAGTAGACAGGCATTGTATTTTGTTCACTACTACCACATAAAATGAAATTCTTCAATGTATATATTTGAAGAATTGAATAAAATAGTTGTGAACATAAGGTCATGGTACATAGGATTTGTCCATGTTAATAGTAATGTTTAGACATGTCTTATAAGTTGGTACAGTGAAATCATAATATACCGTGGGTACATTCATCTATTGTAACAAATTTTCATCTAATTTGGATGAATTTTATCACAATATTTTTGAAAAATAATTATTGGTACAACCTATTGTAAATATGATGGGCTAGCGTATATATTGATTTTAGTGTGGTTATAGTAATTTTTCTAAGACAGTCTTCTGCATGTGCAGGTGGGAAGGAATTTCATTCTCAAAAATGAGGGAAGCAATGAACAATGGAGCATTTGGAAGTCCCGTGGTGAACGCAAATGCCGCCAACAATGCAACTCCATCACTGACTGTAGGACAAAGAATTTACCGAGCTTGTACTGCTAGACTATTTGACGATGCAAATACATCGGTACATCCAAGAGCAAAAACACCACAGACGGGCACAGTGGAACTGTTAGGGATTGGAGGAAACATCGTTGGAAAAGGGGTGATAGATGAGAATATCAAATGCGGGATGGAACTTCATGCCGTGAAATTATGTCCTTCTGAGGTTGCTGTTAAGGTTGTACATGTTGTTGATGGTACAGCGTGGACAGGGGAGCTCGTTGGAGAACAATTACAACAATGTCTTGGACTTGTCATACGATGGGAAAGAGCACACATCCGAGCCGCAGAGCCGGTCATCTCTACTTCTGTAGAATCTGAAGAAGGTCAAAAATTTTCCTTCCAAATTGTAGTAGCACCTCAATACGAATTCCATGAAGAAGACATATCACTGAATCCATCAGATGATTCTCCAAACACTCCCTTGCAGTCTAGTTCACGAGACGGCGTATCCCCTGCAACGCAAGAATCGCAGTGTAGCCTAGACAACATGACATGTATACAGGGGTTGCCAGTTGAAAGACCAAGAAGAAAGTATTCCATGCCGAATCGAAGGAGGCACGAGCAACCCCTTCGAGATAGGAGGGAGGCACGAAGTCAGAAGGTGACTTTGAACAGCGTTGCAGCAGCGAAGGGAAAAGGTGGTTGCAAGAAGAATTGTTTGAAGGAAGTTAGTGAGAAATATATTCTTGATCAGCGCTACATGGCATGGGGTCAAAAATTCAATGAACGGGCAACATGGATGTTGCAAATGTTGAACGCATTTTACTCTCGTACACAGGGGGTTAGGAAGGACAAGTACAACACAAAATTGGATGGAGTCGCCGTGTGCAACGCCTGCTATGCAACCGCATTAGGATACTCTCAAAGGCGTTTCAAACAATTGAAAATGTCTCATCAAGTGTATGGAAAAGTTGCAGCTGTGCATGGGAACACATGCAAACTAAGAGAGCGTGCACAGATGTCGGCAGCACGTGAAAGAGGCAGGCTGCACGCAACCAAATCGACAGATACGGAAGAAGATTGATAACGTTGTTGTGCCATTGGTGTTACTCCCTATGAATACAACAAAGTTGGATGTTTTCCACTACGTGAACGAGGAAGTAAAGAAGATGGTGGATGGGAATCCGATATCGCTCTCGTCATTTTATAGGATGTGGCGGACTGAATATCCTCACGTACAAATCCCGCCGTTCTCTAGGTTTGCCAAATGCTATCACTGTTGGGAGTATAAGTGCGGAATGGAGGCAACCACCAATGCAGCTGCGAAAGTGGAGATAAAGAAGTTGTACATGGTGCACATTCGTCGTCAAATGGAAGAGAGACGAGACTATTGGACGTTCAAGAGGTCAGCCATCATAACCCCAGACGTATACATGTCTATCATTGTAGACGGTATGGACCAAAACACTACTATGGTTCCTAAAATGAGGCAAACAGTGAAGAACATAGAGTCACGGTTTGTGAAAACTCATTTGTGCGGGGTGCTTGTCCACGGGATTGGATTGTATGCGGATGTGTGGATAGACGCACATCACAAACACGACAGCAACCAAGTAGTCACTACGGTCATGCACGTCATCAACGATGTGAAGCGCAGAAAGGGTAGAGTACCTCCTACTTTGCGAATTCAAGCGGATAACTGCACGCGAGAGAACAATAATGTCTACATGTTTGCCCTTTGTGCTTCTCTAGTTGGGTTAGGAATCTTTCAAGAAGTGCAGTTGTGCTTTTTGATAGTGGGTCACACACACGAAGACATCGATCAGCGTTTCAGCATAATATCAAATACACTGAAGAGAACAGACATTGACTCATTGCAAGAGCTACTACAACTGGTGGAGAAAGGAACGTCATATACGGAGGCCTTCGTGAGTGCACGACATCTGGAAAATGTTTGGGACTGGAAGTCATTCATTACTCCTCATCTCCAAACGGGCGGCGATACATTGACGGGCATCACATTCCCACACCACATGAGGTTCTATATGGAGAACGGCATGCCCCGAGTACAACACAAACACTTCAGTGGAGACGCATGGGGTCCGGTCGATGGGCACATGTGTTTACGTTCGTTGCCGAGTACTTCGCAGACGCCTGAATTAGCAAAAGTATTCGCAGCAGATGACAGGGAGTTGAGGGCATTGCAGGAGTTTATTGCGTATAAGGAGAGGTGTGTAAGTAGATTACAGTATGTAGAAAAGAACCTGCGAGCCATCGATGAGGCAAAGTGGTTGATGCAGTATCTTATAGAATTTCCCACAAAAGATAGAAGGGAAGAGAGATCTATACCGTTCTGGCCAAGCGAAGGAAGAGAGAGCGTAATTGAAAATGCACAACCAGAGGAACTGCTTCAGAGCGGACAGAATTTGAACGCGATAATTAGATCAACAGATTTAATTTTATTAACAATGCCTGATCCGGAAGGCCGAGGTTACTTTGGTCCTCGCAGAGGGAGGCCATCAACGGTGTCTGTGAGAAGAACGCCAAACCAGAACCGAGATGTTGGAATAGACCAAACATAACAAAGATGCACACTTCTGGGACGGAGGATCCTTTTCCACCGTTTGATCCAACAAGTGACATCGAAGTGGGACAATTTGTGGCGCTGACCGTAGAACACAGTGAGGTACAAGCTGGAGTACCATTCTACGTGGGCAAGGTACTAGAGTTTGGACAACGCTCGTGGGCCTTGAAGATGAAGGTTTTGTGGTATTGGCCCATCATGCGGGTAGGAATGCAAAGGCTACAGGGTTCAAACAGAGAACGATATGCAAACTGCATAGAAGCAACTTGGGAGCTGTCTGGTGAAAGACATGGTTGGGTTGATAAAGAAGCAACTATATTTGCATGGGATAATGTTCCAATAAGAACAAGGACTACATCTGAATCAAGCTATAATATTCCGATCCATGGCATCATGACGGAAACAAGGATCCGCATTCCAATTCATGCTAAACCTCATATGATAGAGTATATAGCGCTACAGCTGGAGGAAATGGACAACATACGCTTGCAGAATGACATAGATGCTTATTAATTGACAATATTATTTTCTATACAATACTATTCAGTGGAACATAGTATCGAAGTTTTCTCTTAGACAAAAGATAATAGAGTATACAATATAGCTTAGACTATGTGAATGCCTTCAGAATGACATGATGATAGTGTAGACAATGCGATGACATTTGTAATCTAAATTGTTACTCTAAAATAACAATTTGCATGGTCAGTATGTGAGCTATGCGACATTCAATGTGCATGCAACAATATTTGTAATCCTAGAGTCTTTTGCTCTATTCAAAAACTTTATATTTATTAGTGCTACATATTCTATACAATCCAGTATTGTGTACTTAGAAATTTACTCCCCCACAAATTGCAATGTTGAACTACATTGTCAAAACAGAAGACAAGTGCAGTTTTAATTTTGCAAGTGCATGAATTGCTAATATAGTGTTACTAGTAGTCAAATTTTAACTTCCAGAGAGTATATTAGATGTCAAGAAGAAGTTCTAGCAAAAAAGGAGGCTACAGTTGCTGCGGAAAAAAAAGAAGAAAGAGGAGAAAGAGGCTTACAAAGAGCAAAGAAAGGTTCTAAAAGAACAACAACACAAGGACAAAGAAGAAGGAAGAGCGCGCACGACAACAAGCACAGAAATAACACGATAAAGAAATGGAGCAACGTGCAAGAATAGGATCTATTGCATCAAGAGGACGTCGCGGGAGAGGGGAACCGCCGCAAACATCACCAGACTACGGGAGCAGCCAAGCGCAACAACTGCCGACCGCAACGCAACAACTTCTGACCGCAGTGCCACAAGTTCCTTCCAATATTGCACCGCAATTCCAGCCGTGGTCCTTGTTAAACTCACTGCCGCAGTGCTTCGAACCACTGCTATTGCCACAAGCTGCAACACTCACATACCCTTGGATGCCGACATCCGCATTCTATCCACCCTACGCCAATCCTCGCGCTCAAACATTGTACCCACCTTACTGTTTCTAGAGCGCTTCCGCATGATTGAGAGAAAGGAGACTGAACCAGATCTGAGACATCGAAAAAGAGACAGAATACGCAAGTAGGAGGGTGGTGAACGAGTCCGACCCACCAATAAGCCGTTGGAGATGAGGGTGCGGAAGGGAGCGAGAGGCCCTGCTGGATCTGCACGGTTGTTGACTCCAAGTGCATGGGTTTGTAGCACAGGCCGCGCCATCGTGTGGCTCATCAAGCGGTTCATCGCTTGGATCCGGTTGGATCTGCGGCACACCGGGCATGGTTTCATTGTGCTCGGTGCGCAGGTGTAAGAAATCAGGGGACGGTGCTATAGCAGCGCAACGGGCGCCTTTACGGTTCGACCTAGCCGCTCTGTAGTTTTATTTTACGCCCTAATTTGACACCGTGCGGCCGTCGTTGCGACCCACACGCGCGACAGTAGCCTCTCTCCAACACATTTTCTCTAGGACGCTTTGATTTTGTCAGAGGGTTGATGCGCTCAGATTTTGAATACTGAGCCCTCAAAGTTAGAAATTCCACCTGACCAGATACCACGTACCCCATGCTCGAGGACTGGTCACTCTACAACTTCCACTTTAAATATTCATAGGAAATTACAGGCTTGCTAAAAAAAATTGTTCTCTTTGGGATTGTCATTGCACAAGTTGTGCAGAGCAATAAAATTTTATAGAATTCTGGTTTCACAGTTTGAAGTACCCGAATCTGAAATTCAGTTGGTTATGTGGTCCGCTACCTTAGTAGAGAGGAAAATTGCTAGAATGCATTCTACCTCATAGTGACCAATCAGGTGAATTCATGTGAACAAATCAAAAAAAGATATCTTCAAGAGAAGATTCACACTAAACTCTAGGCCACTGCGATATTTAAGTTAGAGGTGCCACGCGGAGGCGCGAATAGAACCATCAGGGCCGAGGAGGCGGTTTCTGAAACTTCGAAAAAGCACACGGTAAGTACTTTTGACAGCATGGAAATGAAACTTCGACAAAGTATTTGCTAGGAACTTCTTACCGTATCCTTCACATCGGCCCGAGGAGGCGGTTTCTGAAACTTCGGAAAGCACACGGTAAGCACTTTCGACAACGGGCAAATGAAACTTTGACTCAGTATTTGCTATATAGGAACTGTTTACCGTATCCGAAGATGCCAAGCGGAGGGCAAATGAGCACCAGTGGTAAGCATTTCCAACGCGAAACGTGCTAAGCGGTCCAGCGGAGGCGCAAACGAAACTTCACAAAGCACTTCTAACTACCGCAAAGTTCCTACCACAGCAAGGCTCTTTCACGATGTAATGCTATAAAGTCCTCACTACTTGCACTGTAAACGCACTAAGTTCTATTCATATTCCCAACTGAAGCTCTTCTCTTCTAGTATTATCTTCTCTTCAAATATGGAGGACATTTCAAAGGTTGTAGCGTTGTTAAAGGGAATGCAACCACCCACTATTGCTCCCTCTGCCCCTTCTACTCCAATTCCCTCTGTCGATGCGAATCTAAAATCTTCTCCTTCTCTTTCTCATTTCTTCCCCTCTCAATATCGTTCTCCTCCCCCCTCTCTACGTCACTCTCAATCTGTCTACGAGCAACCCTCTTCCTCTCAACGACCTTCTCTATCTGCCTCCACGGCATTTGTGTCCTTTGTCCCTACGCGTGCCCCTCTTCCTGTTCGTCGCGTTCTTCAACTCCAACTGAACGCACATATACAATCCCAGGCACCTACACAGCCCTAACGAAACGCACCAGAACGGCCTCAACTGAATGTTACTGCATGGCTTCAACTCCACAATTCTATGCGACTCCAACCCAACACCCACGCACGGCCCCAAGTCGATGTCCCAGCTCGGGTTCCTAGGCCATTTGCAAAAAGAAGGACAAAATGTGGTCGATCATCAAATGTTGGAGTAGCTTTGACGGCTACGGAGACTGATCCCGGATCTACCCGTGAACGCATATTTTGAATGAAGGCTCCCAAATACTTCAAGAATGCAAGCGGTGATAATCTTTATGGCAGGAAGTACCTACACGATTATCATTTTTCTGCATATTTAGATTATCTTGATGCCCAAGGAAAAATCAATTGGTGGTTTACTAATCCTGCTGATGAAGAAGTTCATGATGTTTTATTTTCAAATTATAGAAACAACATAGACGCTAGAATAAAATGCAAAAAAATCATAGAGCAGAGGATTGATGGTTTGTAAGCACTTCAGTTTGTTATCAACGGTTTGTCTTCAAAATTGCGTTGGGAGGTAGACGATGTGTATCTCTATTTTATGGACCACAAACAGAACTATCAGAAAATATACAATTAGCGTGCATCAAGACAAGAGGAGGATGGAATAATCATTGAAGACACGGAAGGAGAGAATGATGGTTTAGTCCTAACCATTGTAGACAATGTTGAAGAAAATGAACCTATAGAAGAGGATGGAAGAGACATTGAAGACATTGAGGGGGGAGGGCAAGGCGTTGTTGCTAGTAGAGAAGATAACGTTGTCACAAGGCAAGGCATTGATGTTGTAATTGTTATTTGGTCATCATATTTTTATGTGCCTTGGCCGGGTGCTCTATAACTTACATGACTTTGAAGAGGTTGGTGACTTTCAGCTAAACATAGCCCATTTGCTACACTTGAAATATTGTAGCTAATTTTAATGAATGATTTCTTTTTTAATTAGAAAGAAACATAGCCAATACTTAGGAAAGAGTTAGGTGAGTAGCCAAATTTTGCCTAGGTATTCCCCATGTATCATCAGGGTAACACCACTTATCACCCAGCTATCACCGCAACATAGATTGTGAACTGATTGCCTCATTCAAGGCCAAAGGGGGGGGGGGTGACTCGAAAGGCAAAAAGTGTGGAAGGAGCCCATGCCTTCCCGGCCCTGTGCCTCCCCTCACTGGCCCCATCTGCAAATTCCATACAAGAATTTTGGACAACAAGGGAAATTCAGCACAATTCCTGGATTGATTGGGAGTGCCGGTAAAATTCCACACATGAATGAGGTTCATCCATGAATTTCACCTCAAATGCTGATATTATTGTTTGCACTCATGTTGCATTTCAATTGTGTTAAATGGTTACCATTTTGATCATTTAGATAACTATTGATGACACATCAATAAACCAAATTGACTGGCATTGTCAAGAGTTTGTACTACGTACTAGAAAAAATGTTGTAAGGATTATGCAACCTTATGCACTTTAGAGATGGTTCAAAACAAACATGAATTAAGCAAATGAAAGTTGAGAGATGGTGAATCAGTACTCACAAGAATTATTAGTATCATACATGTTGATCATATTCAAGGTGCTTCACTTCCCAGACACCACAGACAATGTTCTTCTTTATCCTCATATTGCCATTACAAAAAAATTCAGGCCTCCAAAAGGCTACAACTCAACCAAACTGCCATGTAAAAATAATAATATAATATTATTTTAAAATTTTAAAAGTTTTAAAAAATTCAACAAAAAATCATTTTTTTCCCAAAAATATTTTAAAAATCTTGTCTGAAATGGTCGAAATAGTGCCACCTCAAAAAAAAAATTAATATTTTTGTGATTTTTTTTTATAATTTTTATATAATTGTATTATTATTTTTGCATAGCAGTTTCGCTAAATTCACAGCATTTTGGAGGCATGAATTTCTTTGTAATGCATCTTGTAGCTCCCTTCTCTAGTGAGTGTTTCCCTTCAATGTTGAGTGTTTCGTATGCATTGGTAGATTGTTGGTATTGTTGTTCCCGGCTAAAGTGGTTGTCTCAGATTGTGCACGTGACTTTCTTCAATGGCACTGGATTTAGTGTTTTATTGGTTCATGCATTGTTTTGCATTACTGACCTAGTACCTCATCTTTGTTTACCTCGTCCTTGTTCCACGTAGTGACAAACAAAGCTATTGAGTTGAAGTAGTGAAGCACTCGACAAACAATGATGGCAAGTACAAATAGATGTTCAAACTAGCTTTAGATTTGCGATTGTCCGATACTCCTTGTAGAATGGGTGAATCTAGGAAGAAGCCAAATTTTGCCACAATGACATTTGCAAGTGAAGTTGAGCATGCAATCATGTCGACGTCATATATAGGAGGAGTACATCAAGTAGTCCAAAGCTCACTAGAGCATGTTGGCAGATCGCTAGGATGACACAAATGACAAGGGAGTGGACTTTGAAGTGAGCAATGTGCAAGTGTTTTGATCTTTGCAAAGCCATCCCACCTAAGGTGGTATATTCCCAAATTTCACAAGTGATGGGAGATTTGCAAGCTTGGTTTATGCCGAATATGGGGAATTGAGTTAATTTTTACACAACACTATGTTAAATTAGAAGTTGTAAACTCTCTATGATGTTAAAATTCATTGAAATCAAGTTGAATATGTAAGGGTTGTGTGATTTTAAAGTTAAGATGTAATTTCAACTAAAAAACAACATTATTTCTAATTTTATCCTTGAACTTTTACATTTTTTTAATACATTAGCTTTTCAAAAATAAACAACACCACAATCTAAAATTTCTTTTGCGTATTCCGAACCTGTAAAAAAACTTTTACTTTGAATAATCTATACAAATGTTATAGATGAATGGAAAACAATTTCTTTTCTTCGAATTGTTCATGGATGATACTACGATTTTTTGAAGCAAAATTTAGAAAGATTAATTAAAATTGGTTTGTCAATTATAAACTTAAATAAATCAAAAGAAATGATGGAGGGAATATCAGTACTTTCTTCAAATAGCAAGTTTTATAACACTAAAACAATGTTGAGGTGATTCACTTTGAAAAATTCTCCTGGGTAGAGTTTAACTCGGATCACCATAATTCAAATTGCGTTGGAAATTAGACTTGATGTGGTATTTTTAATTTAAAATTTTTCTTTCAGAAACATGTTTTTATCCTAGGCAGCCGTTTAGATTCCAGTAGCAACCAAAAAATGATCGTTTGAGCATTTAGGTTTAATGCTAGATACAATCTACTAAAATGGCCCCTGGTACGGAACCTTGTCTTTGTTAGTACATAGTAAGTGTAGAATATAAAGGGGTCAATTATTGTGTGGCTCAGGATCGGGAGTGCATAGGATGTAGGTTTCAAGGTGCGGGTGTGATATTTAATAGAATATTCCTTGGAGAAGTCACTGTCAAAAATTTAGATAATGATGAGAGAACAAATACAAGGTGTTTTTTTTTATTCATTTGAGATAAAATATATAAATTTTTAGAAGTAATATAGGGTGTTTTAAAACCAATTTGGAAATATATTATGGATATTTCTAGAATATACCATGAATATACTTTTAAATACTATAAATAGTATAATAATCCAATTATTTCATAGCCCCCCATTAAATAGCCTTTGTTCGCTCATGCATACCAAAATTTACACTAAGTGACTTTCTTGAGGAATTTATTATGCAATATAGCTCGGTTTGTCTCACTCGACCGTTCCGCGTTGGAATCCGTCGACGAGACAATCCAAGCTTAAAAACAAGTGGTTGTCAATGTGCTAAACAACACGGGTCCCACTAATATTCTCATAATCTCCATTGATGTCAATAAAAGTATTTTTTAACTCCAAATTTTAAACCCTAAAACTCAAATTCTTAATCTTAAACCCAAAACCCTAAATTCTAACCCTAAATTGTCAGTTGGCAATGCTAAAAGGACAAAATATTCCAAAAATATTCCACACTTGCACCATAATTCATACAATAGTGTATATTGAAGAGTACAATAATGCATAGTTGGGTTACTAGCAAATGATAAGCCAAGGTTGAATTTTGGCACTAATATCCTCACTTGACGTAACTGCGATAGGTTCACCTGAGAGCTTTTTAGTTGATTGAGTATGTGCTCCATGAACTCTAGACTTTGTACAAAAAAAGTTAGACCAAAAAACTGCATCATATAGCTCTAATATAAAAATTGAATGCATTGGCTTATTCAACAACTATTTCAAATGCAAGATGTAACAATGGTTCATGTTGCAACCCATACTCTTTATACAATGGCCAATGCAGTTCTATACTCTCAATTCTAAAACAATATTCAAATATCGTGAGAACCAACATCATTTGCATGTTTGTCAAATTGTGAATATTTTAATTCTATAAATATCAACTTCCTTCAATTTTCGTGTACAACAATCTAAAATGATGTATATCAACATGCCAAGGCACAAGAAGTTTTTTTGAAGCTTTAAGAAAAAATTGACAAAATTTAAAGTAGTCCCGAATTATATCGCCCAAAACTGAGTTTTAGACATGGCTGACTTTGAAATTCATTTTTTTCAAATCACAATTGAGTTTTTTTTCAAACTTCCGTAGTAATGTGTTATAATTATGTTGCACACTACAACTTCTGCATATTCACTTTTGGACTTTGCCCATTAACGCTCGTGGTATGATTGTTTGAATGGAAAAGTTTCAAATCAATGCTCACTTTTGTCCGTCACTGTAGCATGGGGATGCATTGTACCAAACATGTACAAGTATGTGTGAGTGCAAAAAAGGGGTATTAATTTGAACATTGTTGTATGACATATACATACAATAAACATGTTTAGAGTTGAAAATATTGACATCTATTTATGTCTATTAAACATATATTTAAGTAGGAATAGATTTGTACACAAAGGTTTTTAAACATATAACACCTCGTATATATGGGGTTTTTAAAAGGGGTCATGAACGCACATGATTCTCAAATATAATGCAAAGTGCACCGAGTAACATTAGTCCTAGGGATAAAGAATACTTTATGATTTTATTTTTAAATGATTATTCAGAATAAGAAGACTTTTAGATTTTTAATATCAAAATTTTGTTTTAAAGATCTTCTATTCAAACACTACAAACTTATGTTGAATTAGCCGAAACAAATTCTATTGATGATTAAAAATCTCATTATTAGAAACAAAGAATATAGTTTGAATCATTGTTATCAGTATAATTTTAGTTATGTATTGTTGAATTCATTAAGAAAAACAGACACAATACATTCTAGTACATAATTAGCTTCGACAATAGTGTACGCATATCTAATAAAAAATGGGAAAACCACTTTGAAAATGACAAATGGAATATAATAGGATTTCGCACATTGCGTGAATATAAGGAACATTAGATATATTGATTATTATGCTCAACAAGGAGGAGCCCTGACAACATGGTTGATGTGAGATATTTTGATAAGAGTGGAAAGGTCTCGGGATCAAGTCCTTGTACATATTGTATACACATGTATGTACCTGCTGACGGCTAAATCCACTTTGATTTCAACAAAGCTTTCTAAGGATTTGCTACACATTTCTAAAATTAAGGCATTTTTAAAAATAATTTAGTTTTGTTGAATTTGACAAGGTACTACATTATGCTCTTTAGTGAATACATCATTGTTAGAGACCTTCGCATTTGACCACACCATTTATTCTATTATTCCCAACACACTTTTTCCATGTTTGTTTCTAGGTCAATATTATAATTATTAGTACATTATTTTTAGATATAAATAAGAGGTTAGATTATAATCATTTGAAATTATGTTCAAATTTGTTTTTTCTTACATATGCCCAACATTTTGTTAAAACTAAAGCTAAAATTAGCCAATTTTACAATTATTACTCATACTATTTGACCAAGCTACCCTATGTCCTTTAGGTATGGCTACATTCTTTATTCAAGGTCAACAATACTATCATAAGCAAATGAGATGCTTCAACTCAGGGGGTCTTTATACTAGTGACCAAGGGCCGTGGCCAAGGGAAATTCTGCACTATGATTGGAGGATAAGAGTCGGCTGGTCCAAGTACACTTCACACTAGCCATAAAAAGAGGAAGTGACCAAGACTAAAAATGGATGAAAAAATGACATGGAATCCTACGTGTCCAGAAATGGATAAGGTTTCGTGGTCACCCGGATAATGCGGCGAGACCACCAAAAGAGGTTCTCTCGCCGCAATATCCGGGTGACCAAGAGCTGAAAAAGCCAAGAACTAATGGAATTTTTTTTTAAAATAATTTTTTAAACATTTTTTGCCTACATTTTTTTGCTCAACTGTTTTTATTGTTGCAGGGCGGCTACCTGTCTTTCCAAGATGAAAAGAAACCGTTAAGTCTTTAAGATCCCAAAAACCGTTAACTTTTGAATCCTTCCACAACAAACTTGTCTCTCTCTTCTCCAATTATCTCCTGTGTCTTGTTTTAACTACATCCATGATTTTTTTTCTTGCATTGTTTGTGTGTGTTTGTAGTGTAATTTGTTCACAATGGAGGGATATGGTCCGGACAATGAGTACTCTCAATCTCAAGTAGGACAAGAATGGTCTCAGAATTCAGAGTGGATGACTAGATTCCTTGTGCCAAATTTTTCAGAAAATCCGCAGCTACAGTTTGCACATGGACCGAATATGTTTACTTCAGGTCAAAGTGCGTTTCAAAAGTATCCTACACCTTCGTATAGGAGACTTCCATACAGTGAGGACAGAGAGATAGAAAACATAGGACAAGAAACCAAAATTTTACATGGGGCCCAGATTTTAGAAGTGAAAAGAGAAGAAGCTGCAGCAAAGGGTCCTGGAGTTGTAGCAAAGAAGAGGGCAAGAACAACTCCAGCAAAAGAGAAAGCTAAGAAGAAGGGAAAGAAGACAGTAATTGAGCTAGGATCAGATGAAGAGGAGGAAGCTGCAGCTGTGAAGTGGAAAGATATTGAAGTGGAGACTCTCATAGCCATCCGAGGTGAAATGGAAGAGGATTTCTCTAAGACAGCAAACAAGCAAGGTATGAATGTCTATACATCAAGCTCAAATTTTTTGAAGCTTCGGTAGGAGATTTTGAACAAAAAAAACAGTACGTCAATTCGCTGTTTTGCTTGTTGCGGCCGAGTTGTGGCCGTGTTGTGGCCAATGGTGGCCTTTGAGAGGTCTTGGCCTTAGCCGCCAGGCCCATACCCCCGCGGGGGCTTCGAGGTTCCCTTTTTCCACCTTGTCGGTGCTAGATGGTAGAGATCTCGGGCGCGAGGGGGTTTGAACCCTGCTCTCCTCTGAGCAAAGAGTTCCAACACCTTCCACCACCATCTCCTCCTACTTTCTTGGTGTCCACAATCTCCTCCCACTTCTCTTTATGCTAAATAGAGCCACCACATGTGCTGTCCACTTTTTTTAGGAGCTAATTTGATGGCCTTGGAGCATTTTTTTGACATTTTCTTGGTGGTTTCTCTCTACTACCATAAAGATGAATACAAAGATCAAGTTACATGCTCGGATGGTCGCGGGAATTAGAGGATTTAACCGCACATGACTTTCTTGCAAGAAGAAGTACAAGGCCATTTTGAAGGATTACAGAAATGACAAGAGGGCAAACGAGATTTCAGGCACAGATAGGAAACAAGACTGTAGGTGGTTTGATGAGATGGACATATGGAACAACACTCGTGTTAGTGTAAAAAATGTGATCCCAGCAAGTGCAACAGAAAGAAATGAGGACCTTGACAATCCATCTACACGAAGTACATCACCTTCTTCACGGCTATCATCACAAATTACTTCTTCAGCACCAAAATCAGAAGAGAAAAGGAAGACTAACCAAGAAAAAATGCATGGATTGCTGGAACAGATAATTAACAATTCCACTACTCTCATTTCCTCATTTCAGCAATCAACGGATTTGTTGAAGAACATGGATAAAAACATGCAACCTTGCTAGAGAAATTCTAACTACTCTATTAGTTAGAATCTGAATCTGAATCAGTATCAGAATAGACATTAAGATTGTATTCACGAAGTTTGGCTTTCCACAGGCTTGTAGCCAAAACTTCGTGCATGTTTGTTGCTTCCTGAAGCAAATCTGTGTCCTTCTCATTTTCTGCAATCAAAAAAGCTTCATTTTCTTCATCAACTACATCTTCAACTACTGAATTTTGTCTATATTGAATTCTGCTCCTCACTTCTTCAATTGCAGCTCGTGCACCACGCACTTCTGATCCTTCCCTTGCTTTGCCATTTGCAATTTTTTGGGCCAATTCACTCTTTGCTTCATCAATCCAGATTTTGTCAAAAGCATCTTTCATAGTTATGCACAAATTGTGCAATACTATACAAATACAAACTACATCAGAAACCATACGTAATGGAATATCACATCGTTTCATTATGATTCTTCACCTCCCTTTCAATATGCCAAATGCTCGTTCAACACACATTCGTGTTGAAGACTGGATAAAATTCGAGTTTGCACGACATCGAGATAGTCCATCTTTTTGCCCTTTGAATGGGCAGTACATCCACGGCCTAACCGGATAGGCTGCATCACCTATCAATTTATATGGCATATATTTTCCTTCCATGAATGCTTTCCCTACTTTTTTCACTTGAAAAACTGACCAATCTTGAAGACTACCAGCCCACCCGAATTCAAAATCCCAGAACTTGCAATTTACATCAACAATTCCCTGTAAAATTGCTGAATGGAATGATTTCCGACAATAGTAATCTTCCCCCCCAATTACAGGAGCTAAAACAGGAATATGTGAACCATCAATTGCACCCACTATGTAAGGAATTCCATGTAAGGCTTCGAATTGAGAAGCCAAAACCTTAAACTGCGATTCACTGGGAAATTGGGCTGAAACCCTTAATAAGTGTTTTCTAACAACTTTACAAAATTCCCTTACTATGCAAGAAGCTGTACGTTTAGCAATTCCATATACCTCTTCTACAAGCAACAACCCATTTCCAGTACCCAATCTGCACAAAGAAACCGCAATCCTAGTTTCAACAGAAATAGCAGCCCTCATACGTGTATCCTTCTTTTTCAGAAATGGACCCAATTTTTCTCAAAGAAATTTGAATGTACTATGGCTAATTCGAGTTCTTTGCTTAAACATCTTCTCTGTGAAAGAACCCAACAAGAAACGATCCGTAAACCCAACTTGTCGTGCATGACTACAAATACTATGCTCCTCACGTCCCATGCTCTCCCACAAAATGCTGAAAATGGCAAATTTCTCCCATTCTCCTTGCAAAATCAGAGATTACATATTCACAACATGTTGTACTGTCATATACAAGCACATATACAATCCCAACGCCAATACAAGGTTCCTCTTCCTCTCCTCCATTACAACCCTAATTGCTGAAATTCCAGTACAAGGTGAGAAGATGAGTGAAAACAAGAGAAGAGAGGAAAGGGAGAAGAAGAGAGAGAAGAAAACCAAGAAGAGGAGTGCAAAAGAAAAATAAGTTATCAAATCCACTCTTTTAAAAAATACATTAAAATTTTTAGCCCACCTTCCCTTTGATCCAAGTTCACTTTACACTATTGTTGGTGACCAATGGATGGGAAAGTTGGCTCTTGGTCATGGCTCTTGATCAAGGGCCGTGACCAAGAGAATTATCCATCCCGGCTCTTGGTCACTAGTGTAAAGACCCCCTCAATATCTAACTTTAAAAACAAATAAATTCAACACATATAGTATTTACAAATATTCACCACGATTCTGTTGTTTCATTTAAAAAAACAAACGACTAATTGCGTAGTTTCTACATTACAGATTTACTTTTACAACTTGTTTACACTGTTCAGCCATGTAATTCCTTGAAAGCAAAGTGTTTTCGTAGTCTCTCTCCACAGTGGGCAGAGGCAAGGGAAAAAAAAAACATTTATAAAATCTACAACATTTATTTTTCAAAATAATTTCTGCCGAAAGTGCCCATGATACGGCGGTAATCCTTAAATACCCATCGAATTTCCTGAACCACAAAGTCGCATTGCCACGCTGGCAGTTGCTGAGTCGGCTACTGACGAGTCCAACCCAATGGCGTTCATCCGCGACCTGATGACGCGATCGGGGCGCCCATCCACCAATCACCGGCTTGCTGACATGGATGAGGCGGGTGTGGACCAATCAGAACGCTGAGCCACGCCGAACCGGCGTCCCAAGTTAACTGACGTCCAGCTGAAATTTCTAGAACTGAAGCGAAGAAATTTCTAGAACCAGAGCCTCGAGCCTCATTCATATGGTGGCGCACATCCTTCTCCTCCGCATCGAGGTTTGTCAGATTGTTGCGCGGCCACTGACATCAGACTCTTTCGTGCATTTTTGATTTAGGTAGCCACAGCTTTGCTCTGTTTCTTTCCCTATCTTGTTTGCGTTTCTCAGTTGGAGGAGAGATCACCGTGGAGAGGTTAGGGTTTGAGTGCCGCGGAGGGGGGTTGCAGCGATTGGCCGGCATGGGGCGTCGCAACGCGCAGCTGGTGGTGCTGGGCGTGCTGCTGGTGGCGGGCGTGGCGGGGTGCTACGGCGCCGCGGAGGAGGCCGCGAAGCTGGGCACGGTGATCGGCATTGACCTGGGCACGACGTACTCGTGCGTGGGCGTGTACAAGAACGGGCATGTAGAGATCATCGCTAACGATCAGGGCAACCGCATCACGCCGTCGTGGGTGGCGTTCACGGACAACGAGCGGCTGATCGGCGAGGCGGCGAAGAACCAGGCCGCCGTGAACCCGGAGCGTACGGTGTTCGACGTGAAGCGGCTCATCGGGCGCAAGTACGAGGACAAGGAGGTGCAGAAGGATATCAAGCTGTTCCCGTACAAGATCATCAACCGGGAGGGCAAGCCCAATATCCAGGTGAAGGTGAAGGATGGCGAGGTGAAGGTGTTCACCCCGGAGGAGATCAGCGCGATGGTGCTGATCAAGATGAAGGAGACGGCGGAGGCGTACCTAGGGAAGAAGATCAAGGACGCCGTGGTGACGGTGCCGGCGTACTTCAACGACGCGCAGCGGCAGGCGACGAAGGACGCGGGCGTGATCGCGGGGCTGAACGTGGCCCGAATCATCAACGAGCCGACGGCGGCTGCGATTGCGTACGGGTTGGACAAGAAGGGCGGCGAGAAGAACATCTTGGTGTTCGATTTGGGAGGCGGGACGTTCGACGTGAGCGTGCTGACGATCGACAACGGTGTGTTTGAGGTGCTGTCGACGAACGGCGACACGCATTTGGGTGGCGAGGACTTCGACCAGCGGATCATGGAGTACTTCATCAAGTTGATCAAGAAGAAGTACAACCGGGACATTGCCAAGGACAAGAAGGCGATCGGGAAGCTGAGGAGGGAGGCGGAGCGCGCGAAGAGGGCGTTGAGCAACCAGCACCAGATCCGGGTGGAGATTGAGTCGCTGTTCGACGGGGTGGACTTCTCAGAGCCGCTCACTAGGGCCCGGTTTGAGGAGCTGAACAACGACCTGTTCCGGAAGACAATGGGGCCGGTGAAGAAGGCGATGGATGACGCGGGTCTACAGAAGAGCGAGATCCACGAGATTGTGCTGGTGGGAGGCAGCACGCGCATTCCGAAGGTGCAGCAGCTGCTGCGGGACTACTTCGACGGGAAGGAGCCGAACAAGGGCGTCAACCCGGACGAGGCGGTGGCGTATGGCGCGGCGGTGCAAGGTGGAATTTTGAGTGGCGAGGGGGGTGAGGAGACGAAGGACATTCTGCTGCTGGACGTGGCGCCTCTGACACTGGGAATCGAGACGGTGGGTGGGGTGATGACGAAGCTGATCCCGAGGAACACAGTGATTCCGACGAAGAAGTCGCAGGTGTTCACGACGTACCAAGACCAACAGACGACGGTGTCGATCCAAGTGTTCGAGGGGGAGCGGAGCCTGACGAAGGACTGCCACGAGCTGGGGAAGTTCGACCTAACGGGGATCCCAGGGGCGCCTCGGGGCGTGCCTCAGATCGAGGTGACATTTGAGGTGGACGCAAACGGGATACTGAACGTGAAGGCAGAGGACAAGGGAACGGGCAAGTCGGAGAAGATTGTGATCACGAATGACAAGGGGCGGCTGAGCCAGGAGGACATTGATCGGATGGTGCAGGAGGCGGAGGAGTTTGCGGAGGAGGACAAGAAGGTGAAGGAGAGAATTGACGCGCGGAACAGCCTGGAGACGTACGTGTACAACATGAAGAACCAGCTGGCGGACAAGCTCGGGGAGAAGATCGAGGCGGAGGACAAGGAGACGATTGAGACGGCGATGAAGGAGGCGCTGGAATGGCTGGACGACAACCAGAGCGCGGAGAAGGACGACTTTGTGGAGAAGCTGAAGGAGGTGGAGGGGATCTGTAACCCGATCGTGACGAAGTTGTACCAGGCGGCGGGTGGGGCAGGAGCTGGCGCTGGTGAGGATGGCGACAGTGATGACGACAGCCACGAAGAGCTGTAGACAATGGGGGTTGTAGGAGGAGGCGCCCAGGTCGTTTGCCAGGGAATTGGACTGATTAGGGGACGGGTGAGAAGGCAGGCAGGTGGTGACTGGATTAGCGAGGCATCGCCTTGTAATTGCATTGCATTGCATTGTGGAATGGAGAGATGAGAGAGGAGGTGCAGTTGTCTACTCAGGACAGTGATCGCTGGAGATCGAAATGAGGCGAACGAGGGTTGAGGGGAGATTGATGAGCAGAGAGGGAAGTGAGATCGTGGGAGTTTTTTCGACGTGTCCCACCTATAGTGAGTAGGTTTTTGGCAAATGCCGCCTCGAGTTGTGGGCGGTTCCTGTAAATTTCATATTCTTTGAATAGTAAGACCTTGAGTTCGAAAATGACTAGTTTTGGATTTGCGGATTGTGCAGTTCGTGGTTTTGGTCTGGATCTTCTTGATGTGATGCGAGAATGTTGTTATTAAGTGCTGGTTCTATGTTATGCTCATTGGGCTTCAAGGTGTTGGTCTGGGGTATTGGTTGAGACTACGAGGGTGTGTTACTTGGAGTCTAAAGTTTTCTGTGTGGATGTTGCAGCAAGAGTGTGAGGTTGAGGTTAACCTCGAATGCCAGTTGTTGGTCTTATGCCGTTGGCTGTATGAGTTATGTTTGGTTTTAGGGTTTGGTTATGGAATGTGCAGGACTGCAGTCGACGCTAATTTAACCATAAGATGCAGTGAATTGTAGTTGGTGTGTGCAGACATCTAAAAGGATGAAGTATTTGGTGCCGGCTTCAACAGGTCGGGGCAGCCTCTTGTTGTAGAGGCTTTGGCAGGGTGACACGGAGGTTCCTCCAGTTATTCAGGCATACGATTGTAATCATGGAGCAATTTAGGACACGGTGTGTTAGGCATGGTTGGAGAATGGTGGGCAACACTAGACTTGGTGCGCACCTGCTCAGGTTTGGAAAGATTCTGTGAAGATTGTTCTGTTCTTTTTGAATCATATACCGGTAGTTGTGGTTATGGGTTCTGTTTGAGAGTTGTGGAAGACAAGTTTATGCTGGATAGGTTGTTGCATTTTTCAATCTGAGAGGTTTGTTAGGGCCAAACAGAATAGAGGATTATAATTGTTGGAGGCAAAATGAGGACTCTGATTAGTAGAATGGACGTTGTGATGCAGTTCATTCGTTTGTATGGAGTGCAAAGCTTGTTGCAAGAAATTAGTGTCTGCAACCATTCTATGGAGCTTGGAGGATGGGCTTTGAGACAGTAGATGTAGAAGTCATCTAGGTTGGGACATGCCTTAGAACAGTAGCACTCATTTTAACACCATGATTTAATGGATTCTTTTGATTACACACTTGGCGGGTTTATTGCAACAGGCGAAGGATTAGTTTGTGGCTGTTTGAGCAATTGTGAGAGGTGATGATTCTCACTCTCATCTCTATCTTCAGTGGCATTCTTTAAGTTTCTCGTGTAGTTCCGTTTCATATGCACAGCCAATTTACTTTAACTCCAATGAAAGTGCTGATCTCATCTTTTGGAGGATTGCCAACTTGTGTCGCTCATGTTTAGTTTGAAACTTTTGGTGAGTTCAGTTCCCAACTTAGGTATCAATTGGTATACACATGGTCAATATTCATGAAAAACTTGCTTATACAGTCAGTTCACAGTGGCACTTGAGGTTGTTTTAGGGGTTTATGATCACCCTGGCAAGTGTTTGCAGGCAACTGCTAATTGGCAATGTTTGGGATGTCATGGCCGTGTCCTTATTCCCTAGCAGTGAAGTTGTGAACGAAATGTTGGCAGTTAGTATTTCATTATTTCTGTGCAGGATTGGAAATTTGATGTTCTGTCCTTGGTTTAATTTGTACTTTTTAGGGCGTGGTTGCTGTTGATCACTATAACTCCAGTTTGGTAAATCTTTAAGTCACGACACTCGGCACACTTCTGTAATTGACTCATATATAAACCTATGCTTCAAATTTGAAGGCTAAGGGACAATTTTTGTGCATTTGAAACACTCTCAAAGATGACAAATTTGATTTATTGTCTTTGCCCCACTAGGGGAGAGACTACGGAAACGCTTTGTTTTCAAGGAGTTACATGGCTGAACAATACAAACAAGGTGTAAAAGTAAACATGTGGTAAATACTAAGGCAAAGACTATGCGACTAGCCGCTTGTTTTTTTTAATATTTTGGCTCTAATTAAAAAAGCCAATCATTATGTTACCCTACTCATAACATTTTATAACAATAGGGTTCCAAACCCCCTACTGCTTGAATCGAATTTTGCAAATACAATAATTTTTCTTGGAATTATGATGAAAGAGGACATTTGGCGTTGTATGAGGGAATTTAATAAGAATCAAACAAGAAAAACTTACTTCAAATGTGAAGAAAAGAGTATCTAAGAGTATCTAAGAGCATTGGAAACTTTAGTAGGGGTAGAAAGCCTAGGGCTTACTAATGCAATATGTATATGTATTTAGCAAATCCACACGAATTTGCACATACCACACCTTACTATTTCCAAAAAGACACATGGCCCGGTCGTATCAAACGACCAGACAAAGAACCAGTTAGATGTTTGGAAGAATACATAAAGAAACATGACCAAGAAAATAACCTAGAAATATTGGCAGAAGACTTTCTCAACATTAACAAATGGACAACAAATCCCATCATAGATAACGAAATGTCCAATGACTTTTGGAATAATCCAGAAATAACAGACTCACAAAAAACAAGCATACTAAAATTTAGAACCGGTCAATACATGGGTAATGCCAGAAAGCAATTAATTTTCGGCATACAAAGATCCCCCTCAAAAACATGTCCCATCTGTAACTCACAAGATGCAGATACATGGCTACATGTACTTTTATTATGCAAAGAACACCATATTCACGCACTAAGAACCAAAAGACACAACAATGTGGTATGGGAATTAAGAAAATTAATACTATCCTCAAATAAATCAAGATGCTACACTCTCATGAATGTGGGCACATTCAACAATAACCCACAAGAAAACACAGTTCCTCCATGGTTATTACCATATACTTGTAATCAACAAAGGTGTCAATGTAATGCCAGATTCAAACCAGATATATTATGCATTAAAGGCCTCCCATACCAAAGTCCACCTTCTCTAAACCCCGATGATAACCTAACCATACAATTTATAGAATTCACATACACAAACGACAGATTTTCACCATAAACAATTGGCAGGAAAATTTTAAAATATCAACCTCTAATTAATAACATCATACAACAAGGTTGGAAAGTAGATTCTATCATAGTCATTACAACTGGAGCCAGAGGAACCACACACGTCCCCTCGATGAAACAACTAGAAACAAAATTCAACATTTGCGAAACCTCCATAAAACACACATTCAAAGCAATAAATACCATTGCCATACAGTATGCCGGATCTATCCTTTTACATAAAAGACGTATAGAGAATAATCAAACAATACCAACAGACGTAGTACATTAAAAGAGGGGGGGGGGGTAGTGGTGAAAACCACTCCTAGCCACTCTTTTCAAACAACTAGCTCATCTTGTCTCAGGGATAGGTAGGGCCGGTTGGTTGGTACAACTTTCCTGCCATGACAACTCACTAGCAGCACCAAGCCATGTGTATCATACCACTGCTCAAACGAGCTCAATAGGTTTCGAACCCGGATCACATAAATGTGATACAATGCCCTTTACCAATCAACCAAAGAACTCATGACTTGGCGATAATAATTAACCCAAAACATACCTTTATACTATCTAGCACCCAACCATCATTAATTTGCTATTTTTGTTACTGTTACTGTTACTTTGTTTTGGTTACTATAGTGTCCATCCTCGAAAGGGGAGAGTAGTATTGTTCCAATGTCCCTTTGTCCAGTGGGCATCGGGTCATTGACATTACGAACGGACACTTTATTCACGCCGGCCCTTTCTTTAGGGTTGGTGTTTCTATCTATCTATCTATCTATATGTATTTAAAACCCAAACATATTTTAAAACATTATTTTGAAATATAGAGATTTTATATGATTACATTGTCAAAAATTGAATCATAAAGAGTATTCTTACATTATGATAATCTTACCTTAGACATGGAAGCAACCAGATTTTTTATTTTAAAAAGGGGCTTAACCTTTCAAGGTCCAGATTGCCCATTCCGGCCAGTATTATATGGCCATATTTCATTGTATTTGGAATGGTTCTACAACTCTTATGAGTTTCATATCAAAAGTGAGGTTAAAATTTGTGTCTACATGGACTTAAAAGCTATTGGGATCTCAATTTGGAATTTTCTACTTACAACAAATGTCAAATATACAACAACGTATCTACTATCCCCAAGGACCTTTAACCCTTTAGTGCCTAGGGTACTGTAGCAGACAGCTCTGGATTTCAGTGGGTTTTTCCACTGTGGTTGAGACTACCAAAAATAGAATGGGTTAAATTAGAAAGTAACCGTAAAATTCTATTCTCAACTTGAGAGCACACATTTTATTAAAATTTGAGAATCATCCGATGGTGGGATCGGAAGATTATAGTATGTATTTGAACTGTATAATGCACGCTCAAAAACGAGATTTTGTGGGGTGTGTGACTTCAAAGTTAAATCGAATTTGAGGTAAATTTTCAAAAATAAAAGCAAAGACGTTCAGCTATGCCCTATGTCAACACCTCTCCGTTGCAATCTTTCATATCAAAAATAGACTCACACATAATTATTGTGAGATTTATAAGTGAAAGTGACTTGTCCATGTACGGTTTAGGACAAAATTTTATACGTTGAAAATTGACAGGAGTGGGTACATTAGTCAAGATCGGATTACACGCACTAATGGAAGATGAAGAAGAGAACACAATCCAAAAAAATAAAACAAGATAACAAACTTCCAAACACAAGAAATACTACACAATACATATGTTGTATTTGTAAGTATTTACTGTATTTTCAAGTATTTGCAGTATTTTTGAGTCCTGTTGATAGGTATTTTGATAGTTGTACAATTCCAAATTGAAAATTTCTTTTTCTGGAAGGTGCGTAATGTATGTGCGCAAATCTGAACTTCAGAACTGAAGTTCCAATTCTTCACGGATTCTCTGTTATTTGCATTTCCGACGTTGCAGTGACCATAATCTGGCTTGCTAGGCACTAAAGGGTTAAGGTTAAAACTACACTAGTGTACTGAGGCCGTAGATCTTGTTACCCGGACCTGAGACCCAGCCCTGTCACAGGTATCTCCGGGCCGGGTATTGTCGAGGCAGGGAACTCTTCGTCTTCGACAAAGAGTCGGGTTCTCCTTCGGCCTGGCGAATTGAAGCGACTGCGCTCTTGCTCTGCTTCAAGGGTGAGCAATTGCCTGCTCCGACATTCAATGCTTCTCTTGCGTTTCTCTGTTTCCTTGGCTTTTTTTTTTTTTTTTTTTCACTGCTGACGCCAGTTGCTTTCTTCAATTGATTGCCTCTTGACTTTGTAATTGCGAAGGTCTTCATAGAAGAGGAAATGAGCTCCATGACGCTCAACATTGACACGAAGGGGATGACGGACGCCGTAATCAAGAAGCGCATTGCGCTCTTTGAGAAGCTGCAGAAGGAGCAGAGTGAAGCTTTGCAAGCCAAGGGCGGGGAACCTATCAAGTGAGTGAGTGGCTTGGAGTTCGGAGGGAGAGATTGCGATCGAATTTTGTTTTAGGTCAATGAGGAGAACGGTGATCGTTTGGAACTGATGAACCCGTTTGTTTGTGTAGGATTACGATGCCGGATGGAGCTGTTAGAGACGGGAAGAAATGGCTTACGTCGCCAATGGATGTTGCGCGGGAGATTCACCAAGGGCTTGCAAACAGTGCTCTGATTGCCGAGGTTTTTTTTTTAATCCCCTAAGCATCCACTGTGTATTTTCTGTAGTGTAGGAAATTTGGACCCCTGCTTCTAATCATCTGTTTGTGTGAAAATGACTTCAGTTTGACACGATCGACACTGTTGATCTTCTAGTATAGAACAAGAGCTTTAAAATGATGTATTGCAATCAGAAAACCGAGGTAAAATGAGGAAACGCCACTGTTGCAAAGTTCGGTGGCCCATATTTGGCGTTTTAGACGCATAGGGGTTAATGAGTTTTAGAATTTACTGTTAGTTTAGGGATACAGACCGCACCTCATAAGTAATTGAGGTCTAGTGCATTGTACCGAAGTTAATTGAATAGTCACAGCTGAGAGTCTGCACTTGATAATATCACCTTTTTTCCTTCCAGCAGTTATGGCGAGGTTTCTCACGTATTGTTAGGGCACAGGTGGACGGCGTGTTGTGGGACATGACGAGACCATTGGAGGGTGACTGCAAGCTTCAAATTCATAAATTTGACTCAGACAAAGGTCGCGACACTTTCTGGCATTCTAGTGCTCATATTCTTGGCCAGGTTTGTCAGTAATTTATCACTCGCCATTTATAATTTTGGATAGTTATTTTGCTTGAAAATTATTTCTGTCGTGATTCGTAATCTGCAGAAAGGTCTTGAACATGACATCTTTTTTTCCTTTCTTTTTATTGCAGTCTATCGAAATGACCTACGGATGCAAGCTTTGTATCGGTCCTTGCACCACCAGAGGAGAGGTACTCAATTTAGCCCTATCAGAGGAGTCTTCATTCGTTTTCTTTCAATTCATTTTTGAGTAAAGTATGTGTATTATAGATTCATCGTTCCTAAAATCTTGCCATCTTTGCAGGGTTTTTACTACGATGCGTTCTACAATGGGCTTACGTTGACCGAGAAAGATGATTTTGGAAAAATTCAAGCTCAAGCAACTAAAGCAGTCAAGGTATGTTTCTTTTCTGAAAGTTTGCTGGACTGTGATCCCAATCCATGAATGAACTTGCACTAAAACCCTCCAAATTATGTCCAACCGCGTATTAACTGGGAGAGTGTGTAAGAATTGCTCAATTTATCTGTGTTAGTGGTTTTTGAATGTTTAGTGTTCGATTTAGTGTTAAGTGATATTTTCCCTTCCAGACCTATGCAAATGATGACTCCTGTTGTGTCTTATGGTTACAGGAGAAGCAGCCTTTTGAGAGGATTGAAGTGAGCCGCCAACAAGCTTTGGAGTTTTTTTCAGACAACGAGTTTAAGGTACGATTTTCTTCGTGAGTTATTTTTAGAAATCAAACACCATCAGGTACACTCAAACTATATCAAAGCATTGTTTAGTTATGTGACGAGTTGGCTGTGTGCATCAAGATGTCTGGTAATCACAATCAAAGATATGTTTCTGAAGTTGTTTAGGATAGGCAGGTATTAGTGACAGTGAAATATATATTTGAACATGTCATTGTTGGCAGATATTCGATGGAAATAAGGACGTGATAACTTGATTGCGCTTCATTTGACTTGTTGTGTTGCAGGTTGAAATTATCAAGGAGCTACCGGAGGATAAAACAATCACTGTATACAGATGCGGTCCTCTTGTAGATCTGTGTCGGGGTCCTCATATTCCAAACACATCCCATGTGAAAGCGTTTGCCTGTTTGAGGGTGAGTTTAACAAGCACATTACGAACTATTTTCCATTTGAAGGATATCGTTTCTTCTCCTCTGGGACGCAACCATGGTCTGACTATTTGTGTGTGCTTCAGGCTTCCGCATCTTACTGGAGAGGAAAAGCAGACCGGGAAAGCCTTCAGCGTGTTTATGGAATCTCATACCCAGATAGCAAACTTCTTAAGGTCAGATTCTGTAAAGGTGGTGTTGTTTCGTATGGTGGTATTTTCATTAGCTAGGAGTCATGTTCTCATAGATGCTTTACTGACTCTAACCCGTAAAGGTCCTCACATGTTTTGTTAAAGTCAAAGCCCTACAATTTGCATACTTGAAATATCACATTGTATGATTTATAATTTTTCATAGATAGTCATCAACATTATACAGTTATGACAAAAATTTAAACATGATTGAAAGATATTTGAAATATTTACAAATTTTATCATGTAAACAAGATAAAAATTCAAAATAAATATATTTTTGAGAAATTGAATATCAAAAATTATATTTAAGGTAGACAAAGGTTATGTTTGCAAGTAGTTAAAATATGAAATTGAAGAAATTAAAAGAGAAGCATGATTGGAGCATCCTTAGAAAGCCCTTTGTATTTTGGACACTCAAATTTCAAATTTCTCGACAGTGTAAGATCTTCAAATGAAGTCTATTCTCCAATCCCAATGGTCAAAAGATGTATCATAACTCAACTTAAGCATCAAATGAAAACACTGACTCCAACAAAGTTAAATACTTGATTATTTGGGCCTTTGACCAAAAACCATCCAAAAAATGGATGGCTGGTCCTTTAGGGGTTAACTTGTGTGTTGCTTTTTTCCGTGCTTCCTATTTTGAATTTTAAGATCAAAAAATTGTGCAGGAGTATCTTCACAACTTGGAGGAGGCTAAAAAGAGAGACCATCGGAAGCTCGGCCAGCAGCAAGAGCTCTTCTTTTTCCATGATTTGAGGTTGCTTTATTTTCACCCTTTAGTTGGCATACTAAGCGACAGAGCATATTTGAACATTAAAATCAGTTAGAGTTTGATTGTAGGTGTAAGCTAGGGATACTCTGGTTTGCTTGATAATTTCTGAGTTATACTGAATAATTTTGTGTGCATGCCATCAGTCCTGGGAGCTGTTTCTTTTTGCCTCATGGTGCACGGATATACAATAAACTGCAAGCTTTTATTAGGGGGGAGTATAAGAAAAGAGGTTATGAAGAGGTGTTCTTTTACCCACTTCATGTTTGGCACAGTGGTTGTGCATAGCTCTGGAATTCATTTATTTGAGACATTGAATTGCAGTTGCTTTGGCATGCCATTTTCTGGGTTGATGCAGTTGATCGTGAAGTTAGTTGCAATTTTCATAAGGTTCTGTGTTGGTCTTACAATAGGTTGTTTCTCCAAACATGTTCAACATGCAACTATGGAATATATCTGGCCATGCTGCGAACTACAAGGAAAATATGTTCACTTTTGAGGTGAGTCATTCTTGGAATGTCATGCGACAGTGCATATTGCACCACTGCCTTTTTTTTAATTCTTGGGGTCATTTAGTGCTATATGATTTCTAGGTTATCGCTAGTGATGAGTGTGGGTTGTTTGTTGAACAGGTAGAGAAACAAGAGTTTGGATTGAAGCCTATGAACTGTCCGGGTCACTGTCTTATTTTTGATCACCGTGTGCGTTCATACAGAGGTGAAGACTGGTACATTCATTCTCGTGGTTTTAACAAATATCAAAATGTTTAAGAGTACAAATTTTGATTGTTGTTTTATTATTTTATTTTATTTTATTGTTTTGAAGCCTCTTGTTTCTAAGTTTAGTTTTTGGTAACCAGATTGATTTGTGTCACGGTTTTTGTACTTGTATAGAACTTCCATTAAGGCTAGCAGATTTTGGAGTACTTCACCGGAATGAAATGAGTGGTGCTCTTTCTGGGCTAACCAGAGTACGAAGGTTTCAGCAGGACGACGCCCATATATTTTGCATGGAGTCTCAGGTTTGTGTTTTCTATTCCTTCTTTCAATGACTTGTTTAAGGTGCGCATTTTCCAGACCGATGGGTATTTACAGGACAAGAATAATTCATGTTTGCGTACCAGTATTGGTGCTATGTCCTCGTCGTTAAAGTTTGAGTTCAAGGCTTATGATGACACCAATTATCTGCTACATTTGGGATGACCTTTGGTCACTTGACAAGAAACTACCACCAAGAGCTGAAGCCTATCAACTTCGCTACGTCACAAGATTCCGTTTTTTGTTTAGTGTCTTGTATATCTGCTGTTTTTTAATCTTTGATATTTCCCAGGTTGAGAAGGTATTTTGTGCACGATTATCAGTTCTGGTACCCTGCATTGTACTGATTATTCCGATGTTTTAATGGCAGATTTTAGATGAAATGAAGGGATGTCTGGAGTTTCTGGAGTTTGCCTACGGAGTGTTTGGCTTCACCTTTCAGCTGGAGCTTTCCACAGTACATGATCTTTTCGCTCAGTATTGGACTATTGATTTTATCTGATGTCTACTCGATTTCAATTCTCTGTTAGTCACGCTCTATTGTTTCTGCCCTATACTTAAGTTGAGTTACAAGAAAGATATTATGAACTCACTACGAGCTGAGAGCGATTTATGTGAATTCCGCTAGTATTACAACTAATTCTAAATATACCAACGAAGGCTCAATATTGATTGAATGCATCATTGTTGCTGGATTACTGTGTTTTGGAGTCTGTTGCAAATTCAATCATTGAGTCTGGAAGTATTAATACTTGCTATGTGAGCTACATCATCTTTTGTTAAGGGATTTTTCATCTAATCTTTGAATGCTATGTGTTGAAAATGCTTTAAAATGCTCAGACAAGTTACGAATGTAATCCAAGATTATGTCTGACTCAGCAATTTTTTTGATGATTTCAGAGACCTGAGAAGTATTTGGGTGAGATAGAAACATGGAACCGAGCAGAAAAAGCTTTGGCAGATGCCCTGGATGCCTTTGGTAAACCCTGGCAGGTGGGTATCTTTGCTGCTCGTGGTTGTTGGATTTATTTGCGTTCATCAATTTCGGAAGGTCTATAGATGAGGTCTTCTAACTTGCTCATTGTATGTTGCAGATTAATGAAGCGGATGGTGCGTTTTATGGTCCCAAGATTGACATTACCGTTTTTGATGCATTGAAGAGAAAGTTCCAGTGTGCTACAATCCAGGTGAGCAATGAGTTGAGTTTTGGGCGTATCGTTATAATTATGTGGAAGACTTATGGTTTTTGTTTTCACAGTTATTTGATCGTCTTCACTATAATGGGCTTAGCAACGGGTTGGTTTGCATCTGGACAGTTATTTTCTTGTGTTTTTTTTTGTCGACCTTATTAGTGTAATTTTTAACTATCAGTGGTATTGCATTGAGTGCAGCTGGACTTCCAAATGCCCATACGTTTCAACCTATCATTTTCCACGGAAGATGATGCCAAGAAAGACCGACCGGTTATGATTCACCGTGCTATTCTTGGATCGGTTGAGCGAATGTTTGCTATTTTGCTGGAACATTATGCAGGCAAATGGCCCTTTTGGCTGAGCCCACGTCAGTGCATTGTCTGTCCGGTATCAGAGAAGTTCACACATTATGCACTTGAGGTCAGTTCATATGTTTCTATTTTTGCTATCTAATGGCACATTGCCATAATTACTTGTTATGGACGAATGTGCACGGACTATCCTCTTTTCTAGATTTGATACATATTGTTGATGAACTTACAATGGTGTGGTGCTTCAGGTCCGGGATATTATAAATGCTGCTGGTTATTTCTGTGACGCAGATGTCACTGACCGTAAGTTGCAGAAGAAGGTAAGTTGTACTAAGAACAAGTTCGGTTCCATCAAGTTTTTATGCTAGCATTTCTGTTGTAACATGTTTCAGTAGTGCGGTTGATATAGCATTTTAAAGTATTATTTGGGGTTGGTTGCTGCAGTGTAAATTGAGTGCCTTTCTTCGATGATGCAGATTCGTGAAGCCCAGTTAGCACAATTTAATTACATTCTTGTTGTTGGTGAGGAGGAAACGAGCAAGAAACAAGTTGGTCCCTCACCTGTCTCTGGCAGATTCTTTCTATTGTTTTGTTGTTGTAAATGATCTTAGAGAGTTTCGGTGTTCTTCTATGTATGTATGATGGTCCAATTTCATGTGGATGCTGCCTTACGTGTGCAATATGCAGGTGAACATCCGTACTCGAGATAAAGTTGTGCACGGCACCAAGTCGCTCCCTGAATTGCTAGCAGATTTTGAGACGGAAACAGCCCAATTTCATTGAAGGTATAAGCTTTCTAGAAGGATCCTCCAAGTAGGGAATGGTTGTAAGCAGGTTTCGTTCCAGCTCTAGGGATATGAATGCACCATTACAGCTTTCATTCTTTCCTACTACAGCTTCGGTTTTGCTACAATAGATTGTATTATTTGGAGTTCGGTAAACACAAGCTATGAACAGGTTGCTGTTTGTCGTCAATGGCTCATGTTTCTTGAAGTTATGATTTGGGCAACAATGGTTCTCTATTTTAATTTGATTTAGTGATATTTAGAGTTATCTCCTAACATCTGAAGGCAATACTTGATGCTGATGTACCTCATCAAAGTGAAATAACTTAGAAGTTGCAGTTGCCTAACGGTTTTCCTATTGCTATACTCGTTCTTAGCCATATAAAGCGGCATGTACCCAATCTACATCCTATGCATCCAGAGTGTGTTGAGATTGAAGCTTCTTTTATATTGTATAGGCGTAATCATCTGGTGTGAATTTGAAATTAAGCTAGTTTATCCCTCCCCCACTCACAAAATTGTATCTCACCTTGTTGCACAATCTTCAAAAAAACTATAGTTTTTTGAAGTGATTTGTACTGAATGATTCCAATTTTTTTGCCCAACATGTAAATTACAATGAAGAACATTCAATGTATCTAAATTACAATGTATCTAAATTTAGATTTTTTCCCTACTCCATGGTAATACATGTCAAACTTGTAACTCCAATAAAACACTCAATTTTTAGATTTTTCCAAAAATTCAAAGTGGAATAAAAACTTGATTTGGTTAGCTTCAATTTGTTGGTTGAGCTCAAATGCTTTAGAACTCATTTTCATGGCCTAAATTTAGTTTAAGCAGAAAAATAAATAAAATCCAAAATACACTACACAATGAACTGTTTCTAGGATCCTTTTTGTAGTTGGGATGCCCATATAACATTCAAAAAATAACTTGAATGATTTGAGTTTAACTCCCGGGTCTCGTCATAGCGCACTCTTACAACTCCACGTAGCGGGATTGCATGCACTGAGAGGAGAAGAGGTGGCATAACCAAACAAAAATCCTTCACAAAAATAATTGAATGAAATTCGTTCATATAGTGGTTTGGGTGGCATTTAGGGGTTAAAGGTTAACTATATATTCAAACAAAACATAAGTGAGATTTCTATATTAAGGGATGTTTATATAAGTATTAGTAGATTCATTAGGCTTTGAATGTATATGACATGTGACAAACTTTATATTGACAACATGCCAAATAATATGAATAATTGAATAACCAAGAAGGTATAAGTTGTGTTGTCTAGAGGTTTGAAGTCTAATGTATTGCCATTCTGTAATATAAAACAACAAGATTTTGAAAACAATATGAAAAGCTTGAGAATTTCATGTCATAGTTTGTCATAATTGTGATAGGTTTTTAGGACAATTATATACTTTTTTTACAACAGAATAATACATGAATCTGTATGTTAGATTATACTAAATTTCATAATGTACATGTGGTTATAAAATGGTCAATTTGTTATAATTTGTAAGTTTTTAGACATTAATTTGAAGGGTTGGATTATTTGTGCATTATATGTTAATAAAAATCATTAATTGAACAATTGGTAATTGATAATAGTGTGGTCTTTTTATTTTCTAATGCTTATAAAGTCTTAGGCTAGTTTTTCAACAATCATTATCAGCCTTGTTTCTCAAATAGACTTTTCAAAATCCTATAGGACCTTTGTAAAGGGTAGATTGTTGAATTCTTCGCATGTTCTTTGAAAATTAGTAGGTTTAGAGTAAATGTGTTTATATTCATGCTAAGGAAGTTGATTTGCTTTACTAATTTTTGCAAGTTCATCTATAATTTTATTATCATGAATATTGATACAAGGTTGTATTTTATGAAGAGTAACATATGAATTATATTTGTTCTTTGTCAGTTGTTTATTTGACAAGTATAATGTATCAACCACAAAGTGGAATTAAAAGTTAGCTTTTTAAATACGAATGATATATCTCTATAATAACTAATAAATTGCAAATATTTCAATTTTGACATATAATAGGATAGATTTGCAATGTGTTAAAACGTGAACTAAGCACCTCACTATCTATGCCTTTGAAATATGATTAGACGAATTACACTCAAGAGGTTATCCTATATTTCACGGCAATCTTTAGTCCAATGTTATCATAGTATAATAGAGCAGTGCAATGGAGCACCTTTTTGAAAACTAAATCGAAAAAGAATTTTTTAATTAAATCTATTTTTAAAAGTAATAAAGGAATGACGTTTGTATTCTATGAATTTTGGGACTATTCTGTCATTGCCATGTAAACTTAGTTTCTAATTGTAACTAGGTCGTGGTCGTGTTGCAAAAGGGTGTCGGGCTCCCATTTCTCTATTATGCAATGATGATTTTCATAAATCGGTGATTTTTTTATTTTATTTTTGATATCATTTTTACATGCAACACTATATTATCACAATGTCAAAAAAATTCATATAATTATGTATACTAAAGAGGTTTAGGCAGATACATTAGTGTTGTGCAAAAACACAATTTTGTATCGACATACCAAGTTCGCACAAAATAATCATATTAGTTAACTAAAAATAAAATTTCCATATGTCACATATACATTGCTTATGATTCTTAAAATAATATAGGTGGCATTGAAATAATTAAATTATTCACTTCAACTTGTATTAGGGCCGCTTCACACTATGGCTGTCCAAGTCAAGAGGCCGTGAGATTGAGTGGTCAAACTTTGTTGAGAGTTCAAAAAAATCTACTGAAAATAGGCATGAAAATATAGTTTTCGTTTTTTATGAAAAGAAATCGATGGCCTCTGGACCAGGGTTTGGGTTTCCATTCCCGTTCAACCTAAACTTCCTTTCGAGAATCCATCAGCTTGGTCAAAAAGTCTTGCCATGTAAGCATTTTGGAGGGTGACAACCTTTGGACTTCGACCTCTAGTATGAAGGGTTGAGAGGCCAAACTCTTGGTTTCCTGCAATCCGATTGGTGAAAATTGACGGCCTCTCGACCTTCGGCCATAGTGTGAGGCCCTTAGCTTGATATGTGGATACATACGAAGATATCTTAAATCTAGATCTCTTCAAGAATTGAGATATCATACGGATCCATAGATATGAGATACCCTTACTAGATGCCCGGCACAACACTGGTATACACTGGCCATTATTGATTCACTGCCGGATATGACCTGGGTATAAGATTTTCACTGTTCATTGCTGCTCTAGGGTTTCCGATTGAAGCTCATAGCTCTGCCATGGCTGGTCTGCTCGTCCATCCCCCCCTGTTTCGGAGAATTTGAATACGAGGCGTCCTTTTGAAGTCGATTTGTTGTCTTCGTCTTTGCGGATTAGCTCTGTGAAAAAGTCGATTGAATGGTAAGGTTGAAGCGGAAGCAGTATTGGATCTGTCACGGGAACAATGCGGTGGAGCTGAGGTTTTGAGTTGAGAGCGCAAAACGTAAAGGTATGTTGCATATTAACCACAAGAATTCCTTTTCGAACAACTAGCTGAGGAAGAGAGGAGAATCATCACAGGAGGAGCTTCAATGCAAGAACATTCTGTATTTCTTGCAGTGAATATTTCGGACGGTCGATCGCTAAGAGTTTGTTCTCTTCTACGCTATGCAGATCTTCTTAAACAAAATTTTAATTCAAATCTTTGAAAAATGGCTTTTTACTTCAGCTATTGAATTTAAGGCTACTAGGTTCTGAGTTTAGAGATTACACAAGAATTACCGAGGGAGTGACTTATAGGAGGAGCTTCAGTGTTGCCAATGCAAGAACATTCTGCCTTTTTGTATTTCTTGTTATGTTTCGGAAGGTCTATCGCTAGGAGTTTTATGTCTTTTTTTCAAACTTGATTTACGTTTTAAAAATGTCTTTTTACTTCAGTGATTGAATTGAAGGCTACTAGTTTCTGAGTTTAGGGATTGCTTCGAGGGCCGGAATTTTGTGAGCATTTGGCTAACCGTGATGTGAAACGTACATTGCCATTTTTGGTAATGACTGAGATTTTGTTTTATTTTGAGTGCAGCAGGAGGGAGCGAGTATCTGTATCAGCAGCCTATAAGGGAGAGGAGGCAAGATTTTGGCGAAGGTGAGGGACTCGGATTAGGGACTCAAATCTGTGAGCCAGAGTAGCGGCAATGGAGGATGTTGAGAGTGGATGGGAGGAGCTTCGCAAGGAAGCACGAAAACTTGAGGGCGACCTTGATGTCAAGCTGTCCTCGTATGCGAAGCTTGGAGGCATGCTCTCCCATGGAGGTCAGTAGTCATGCTTTATGCAAATCGCTACTACTGGATCGTTCACTGTGGTGCATGTGTTTCTGTTTCAAGCGTATCCATCTCTGTGATTCTTTCAGAGGGCGTTGTAGTGATTACAAGTTTTTATTTACTCACTACTTTACACTCTGCGAAATGCACTGCACAAGAATGCTTGGCAGGTACACTATGCTATCTTATGCATGGACAATACAGTACCTTGGGCAGCGAGTATAGACTAATTTTGTGTTTCAACTTTTCCCGCCACTGAGGAATACAATATCCGAGTCCATCTCTAAACGAATTGGAATATAAATTGAACATATTGTGCTCTCTATAAGGAATCTCATAGATTCTTAAATTTTGGATGCTACACCGTTTTGAAGATTATTATTATGATCGTGTCTTACATTTAAATCAGGTCATGTCTTGAACGGGTCGGTTGTCATATCGTAGATCAATCCTAGATTTATCTTGTTCTTTGGTTCACTTCTTAATGCTTGTAGATGCTAATCATGGAAGATTGGACCTGCAGGTGATGTAGGAGGGGATGGGTCATGGAAGTCAATGGAGATGGAGATTGAGTCATTACTGGAGAAGTTGCTTGATATCAATGATTCAATGAGTCGCTGTGTGGCGGCTGCCACCTCGACCACCTCCGTGACGCAGAAACTTGCTCGACATCGGGATATTCTACATGAATTCACTCAGGTTATTAACTGGCCTCTCAATTTTAGTGGAGCCTTTCTGGAATTTTTGAGTTTTTGTTCAGATATTTATGTTTATGGTTGACAAGTAGTGTGTATAAGCATATTCTTTTTAAGTGGCATGATTTCTCGGAAAAACTTTTGACATGTCTCTCAGTAACACTCGGAATGGCTGATGAGTCTTTATAACGTTGCTTTCTTTTATTTGAAATCGCATTTACTAGATCTTGTGATCACCATGTAATGGTCAAGCTGATTTTGTTCTGACCGAATTTGTAGTGCATGTCATGAAGGAAAGACGTCATAGGATTTAGGATGAAGCACTTCTGTTTTTTCTTGAAGATGACCTATGAGTTGTTGTCTATGAGAGTGTATTCTTTTATCGGGATTGACGTGATTTCTAGGTTTTATGCTAAGATTCATGTCAATGCCATTGGAACTGCAGGAGTTCCGACGAACACGAAACAACATAAGCTCCATGCGAGAGCATGCTGAACTTCTGACTTCTGTGCGTAATGACATCAGTGAGTATAAGGTATCTTCCGGTGTCTTGTCAGAACCATTTGATTCGATGTTAACATATATTATTTTTCTAAGACCCAATTGTTGTCCATGACTTCTGGATTTATCAGCATGAGCTGCCAACTAATTCTGCTATTGTTTCTAAGTCTCTGATTCTTGCAATTCAGCAGGCATCTGGAAGTTTATCACCGGGACCTAGCTTGCTAAGGGAACGTGGAGCAATCCATGGTAACATTGCTCAGGTGAGTTGTTGTACATCGTTACAGTTCTAGATGTCCCGCTTTCCCCGCCTCTCCTGTAGTGCTGTGACATGAGGTTTCTGAATATACGGTATATCAGATCTTATGAAGTGCTTGATTAATTCTGTATTGCAGTGGGAATCTGATACGTAAAGATGTGTGCATTTTTTAGTAGTTCCATAGTTTGTCAATGAAACTTCTGAGCCTATGGGAGGATATCAAAAAGGTGAAACATATAAATTTTATTAGTTTTTCAATCTTCAAAAAGGGAGAAGTTGATTTGTGATTTTGTCAGATGGACGAGGTAATCAACATAGCTCAGACAGCAAAAGGAGCACTAGGGGCACAACGAACAACCTTCGTGGAAATTCAGGGGAAAGTGAAGCAACTGGGTGATCGTTTTCCTGCTATTCGAGGCGTATTAGGTCTGTTATCATTCACACTTCTGAACTTTGTTGTTTGGTATTTGTGAAACTCTTGTGGAATTATCAAAATCCAAGGGCAATTTGATCCGTCTCTTTGTATTGTACACTGTGCGTGTCTGACGTAATGGAAACCTAAGGTTACGGAGATTTAATCTGTTACTTTTGCTATACCGTGGTGTTCCAGAATGATATTCATGATCAATTCAAGATATTTGTTCATTGTTGTGATCGTAGCTTTGAAATACGTCTTAAGTATTTTTTCTGATGGGTGTTGCAGGGGCTATCAGACGGAAAAAGTCAAAGGACACCTTGATTTTAGCAGGGGTTATCACTAGTTGCACACTGTTCCTTATCATTTACTGGTTGTCTAAATAGGATATTTGGAACTAGATGACTTCCTTGATCGGAACTGGAGCACCGTAGAAACTCTGATTGTAATCTATAAAGAAGTTGTATAATTTAGTCCGAGTACAAGTTCGATTCCCCAACCTACTGGATGCAGCCTGGCTGTGTGACTCTAATTTCTTGGTATAATTAGGGGTAATCTCGTCCAATAAGGTTCATGTGTTGAAAAACAGTAAAAAATTCTAGGGCTATTGTAGATATGACATTAAAAGAAAATACCGGAACGCCATGGACGTAGTTGTGGCAAGGAGTTCTTCCAGAAAAGAACTTGCAATCGAGAGGCAGAGCAGGCATGATCATTATGCAATCTTTCTCCGTAGATGACAACCGTACCCACTATCAGGGTCGGCAAAAAGAAAATCTTGGAGAATTTTTACATAATGTGGCATTTGTTGAAAAGAAATTTTCCAAAAATAATAATTATTTGGCAAGGTATGCTGACCTTGAGAGTTGAGTATGGTATTTGGATATGGTCAATCCATCCACTTTGTCTATGAATGTAAGGTAAGCATATCCATTACCACTCAACATTCAATTACATCTTCATGTACCAGTTGTATACATTTGTGTTCTACAATGACTGCCAAAACTAATCAAATGTTTGCAAACACTTCATTTAATACTTTCTGGACAAAAAAATAAACACATGAAATTTGAACTAGTAATTTTATTAACATACTATGCAATATATAATACATATTAGAGAAAAAAAAAGCCTTCAAATTAGAACTCTGCAAAAGATTAAGAAAAATCCAAATTCCATTGGGCATTTGATCAATTTTGCTAATCTATAAAAGATGATCTTTTAATAATTTGTACACCTCCCTTTTGATGCTTTATTGTGGCATACTCTCTACAAGCTTCTTACAATCATTTGGAATGATAGTAGAAAACTTCTACCATATAGTCTCACAATTCTATCAATCCAGTTGGAGGTCTCTTGTATTGATTGAATCTCTAAAGGCGTTCAATGGAATTCAAAGCAGGCAATCGAGTAGGGAAGATAGAAGAGTAAAACGTTGCCGTGAGAACCACTTTTAAAGCATCTTCATTGTGTGAATGGGTGTATTGTCTTGTTGGAAGATGACACAAGAAGGGTCTAAGTTGAACTTGGAAATTACCCCGTAGATATACTCCTCTAAAACGTCATGATAAACAAGGCTGATTTATGTGCCCTTCTACTTTGCATATCAATCCAAGCCCATAAATGTACACACTCCAAAATTAGAATGCCCTACCTCCATGTTTTATTGTTTGATTGATAGTTCGTACCGAAAGCTGATCTACCTCTCATGTCCAACACTAAATCCTTCCATCTAAATTAAAGTGGTTGATTTTATTGTCGTATGAGATGATAACTTGACTCCTATATTTTACAAACCAGTGCTAGCGAAGGGAGTAGCAAACTCTAAACTTGCCTTTTTATTATGGAAGAAAGATGTGGCTTTTTCACCTCTATTTACAAACATAAACCAACTCTATAAAGTACATGCTTGATTGTATAAGAGCTCACTTTCATTCCAAATATTTGTTGTGCAGACCTTGCTACATCTGCACAAGTGCCCACTCTTCCCCTGACCATTTCTAATACACACGCTCTATTCAACTTTGGAGGATTACTTCTACACAAGTGTTCTACATTGGAAACATGTACCTAACAAAGGTTACCGACACTTTTCATATTCACAAGCAAAGTGTTTTGCTATCTCTTTGTGTGATGTGTGAACATTCTCTCCGGAGCATCGAAACTACGTTATTTTGAGTCTTGTCGAGATAATGATTTGGGCATCTTCAAACACTGAAGAAGGCCTATACAGAAGCGATAAGTAAGCACACAACTATCAGTGACTAGAGAAATCAATGCTCTACAAGTGCTAGTGGAAGATCTCTCACAAATATGTGCATATCAATTCACAGGTTTTGCATTCCATGGGTTGTCAAAATTGATCAAATGAGAGAGATGACCTCTAGCCATCCATTTATCCATACAAATGCATTGCCATCTATACAATTAGCTTTTAAAGAATCTCAACTTGAAATAGAAGGTGATCGGCCTTTGAACTACAACATGCCACTTGTCAATTTGCAATTGATGACAATCAAAGTTGTGATTCTGCAATATTTGATCAGTGTTGCCAATCACTATAGAATGTAAGATTGTTGTCTAACCACTCAAAAACATAAGTAGTAAGGTCCATCCTTAAACACTCTTTTCTAAGGTAGATTCTCTCGTAGATTCCATGACATAGATCTAAACTATTCAATCAAACTACCTAGGAAGTTCACTTGAAATGGCAAACCAGAGGTTGACAAATAGATAGAAATGAAAATTCTAGGTTCTCATGCAACCATTTGTGTAATGCAACCACGCCATCTTTTTTAATGTCCATGTCTTTTGTAGCCTATATTGTGCTATAATTTTGGTTGACTATACTATCACTTATTTATGTCCTAAATTCAACTTCAAATGTGAATATCTTTCCAATTATAAGCTAAACATCTTTGATTACACTTGATCAAACTTTTTGTATGATTTGCAATATGAGACACAATATTCCCTTATCCAAAATGCCCTTAATTTAAACAAATTCATATTAATTGTTGACACATACACACTAACTAGTAGAATTGGTGGTCTTTGGACACTAAAGAAAAATGTCAAAGCGTGGTACCCAACCCCCATTTTGGCACTACCTTGGTTCCAATGTGGCCTTGGGTACTATGTTGTGACACTATTCCTTAGTGTTCAAAGACCACCTTTTTTTAAAGACATAACATTCTTGAGTACTAAAATTGTGATTTAGTGTCCAATGAGAATTCGGATGTCTTTTATCTTAATATGTTCAAACGTAAGGAGAAATTGTGTTCCTACAAGTACATACGAGTTTGCCACTTGTCATTCCCACCTCCGCTGAGAGTGCCATGTTCTTTGCAGGTGATGAAAGTGACATAAGCTAGCATGCCATGTTTATCATAAAGTTGTCATTTGTCATTGGATCACTACATCTAAAAGGTTTACTTGAACTTTTTATCACTTTAAATTTTATAGTAAAAGATTTTTACAAGGATATTAGATCTCCAAAAAGTCAAATAGTGTCCGTGTTGAGAAATAGTGTCTGAGATACTAAATTATAATTTTAGCGTACATAGTTACCTTGACTTGGTCCCTTTTTAGACGACAAAACTTGAATTGAAAGTTTACAATGGTACTACAAAGGCATCATTTCTACTCTTGAGGAATGATGCCTTCTACAATAGCAATATCAAAAATGGACAAGACCAAGCTCAAGAATGTTATGTACTTTACAAAATAAGGGATCTCTTTTGATCATAACATTCAATAGCATTCATTGTTTCTGCCTTGGCTCTACAACAGATGGTGTGAAATATTCCACATCAGTAACTAAATGGACAGATGGAGGCTCAAAGTGATGAGCAAATTGCATGAAGGAAAGGCACTGAGCGTGAAGGCTGAAGCTCGGGGGGTTCACTGGCGAAAATTTTAGAAACAACGTGCGATAAAAAATAGGGTCCAATATATTCATTGTAAATAAATTTTGTAAAAAATGTACATGTAAAATAGGGGATTTTTTAAAAGTGAAACATGTTTACATGTAAAATACCATCACCTTATAATATTTTTTGCAAGGTAAATAACCGCCCAAATAAATAGGTCATTATCGCACGTGTATGCAAGGGAGTGCTCCCCCCGAGCGTGAAGGCTACTGAATGTTATGATGGAGGAACATCCAAATGAAAGAGATAAAAATATTGGAGGTTGGTACCTACCTTGCCACACGGCGGGTCGGCGGGTACTAATTTGCAACGTGGTGGATGACCATGTCCACAATTGGCATTATCGTTTCCCAAGCCCACAAGTCAAAAGAACAGAAAGGTAAATAAGTAACAGTCCGGCCAGTCACCATGGCATGAGTTTTGCAAAGTACAGGGCAAGCTGTCCTTGGACATGGTGTTGTCCTCTAATTGAGTAATCGCATCTTCACTCCAGCTATGGCCATGGTCCTCTGCATTCATGCAATCGTGTGGCGGAGTCGTAGCTTAGCTTGGACATCATCATCGCCATCATCATCATCAACTCTGGCATGGCAGGAGAGGACGACCTCAATCATGCCATTTCGACCTAGTATTCATGCCATCTTCATGGCATATTCTCTTCGCACTTCCTGAATTCCGCTCTGCATGAAAGCATAACTCCGTGCTCAAGAATTGAACCGAGAGAGCTCCAACAAATTATATATGCATCGCGAATCCCGCTGCGGTTCTAATGTTTTCCATGGAATTTGTGATTGCTAGCCTTGTAGATTGCTACTCAAGAAGTGATTCTCGTAGGAGCGATTGCTGCATGATGAGAGATGGAATATCATCGACTTAACGTCCAGAGGCTACTGATGAATCCGGTTGCGACGATGCTGGCTATGGCGTTCATGATTCTTGGCTTCAATATAGGAGCGGAATCCGCTTTCGTTTGTCCTGAAACGGCGATTTTCGTGTTCGGAGACTCGCTTACCGATACAGGGAACATTCAAAACCTCGCACCGGACTACTTGCATTTTCCCTATGGAGAGTCCTACTACTTCCCTGGATCCATTAATCCGAGCCGCTTCAGCGATGGTCGCCTTGTCATTGACTTCTTCGGTAAATTTTGCAGCGAGAATGGACTCCTCTTGTTCTCAAAAAAATTCGATTGCCTTACGATTCTGTTTTTGAAAACTCTGTTCTCAACTTGTGCAAAGATGGAAAAAACGTTCATATTGTTGATGAAGTAGAAACGGGAGTATTCTGTATTAATTTTCCGTTACGGAGTGTGCGACAGGAATAGTCACGGAATCCGGATTATGTTATCGGTCTGAAAAAATTGAGGTTGAAAATTATGATTTCAACTCTCTTCTTCGAGCAAGAATCATTGAAAAGGCTATTAATTTGTTTAGTGTTGCTTGAGAACAAAGTCGCAGGGTTGAAAACGATGATTTCCAGGCGTGAAGACTATTGTTGAATCTGTTTAGTGTTTGATGATGGAAACAGCACAGGCGTTTGGATTCCCCTTCGTCGAACCAATTACGGCGGCCGGCAAGGGCGCAAGTTACGGATATGGTGCGAATTTTGCGTATGGAGGAGCCACAGCGGCGACGAACTTGTTGTATAACCCCTTCAGTCTGTCCTCCGAGGTTCAACAGTTCCTTACCTTCAGATTCACTTCAAGTATTCCATGTAAGTTGATGAATTCCTCGATGCAAATATGATTTTTATATTCATATGCAATAGAAATTCTTGCCGATTTTCTCACCATTCAGGTCTACTGCAGATGTCGACCCCTCCTACTTTGGAAAGGCGCTCTATGTGATTTCAGCGATCGGAGGGAACGACTTTTTGGACGCGTACAGCGCAGGTCTTACGCCCTCTCAAGTGATCACTGACACAGTTCCATTGGCAGTCAATGCAGTCCGAAATGCTTTGGAGGTTAGCTAACACCTTGCCGACCTTTACATGCACCATATCATTGTCAATACCCTACAATAGCTTTTTTATGACATAACATGCCTAGTCATTGTGAATGAACAAGGGAACGTGAAACTAGAGCCTTGACATGACATAATATGACCAGTTGTTGTCAATGGAAGACAATAGGTAACGTGAAAGCTAAGCCTCCGTCGGTATGAGAAATAACATGATGAGCCACGGGAGTAGCATGGTGAAGGATGTTATTTCCATGACGAGGATGTACTTTCATGTTATCTTAATGTTGAATCTAGTTCAATCATGCTCAATCAAAGGGCTTAAAAGGGCACTATAATGCTAAACAAAGTAATGATTGTCAGATATTTCCATATTCTTCATACTTAATGTTTGGTTGTGAGCTTTATAGAAATGGGCTCCACTTAGCTTATGGGAAGATTTTAAGGCTATTTGAAATCTTGTTCATATGCAAAAAAAATTCCATAACTTAGGTCTTACTGAATGAGGTGGTATTCATGAATCAAGTTTGCATAACAAAGAAAGCAATTTAGAACAACACTCAAAACAACATTGAATATTGTGTCATCGTAACATTTTAACTTATCATTATGTTGTTTTAGCACATTTGAACAACATTGAGATGTTGTTCCAACATGATGTCATGGTTATAAGTACCTACTCCCACTTGTGTAATGTCACAAATTTTGAATCGTTAAACTAAATACAAGAGAGATGCACGCAGACCCTTTATGCTCACGGATCGTGGAGCTTCTTCGTTTTCAATGTACCACCAGAAGGATGCATTCCGTATATTCTCACATTGTATGAAGGTACGGGAGGCCCTGTCGATAATGTAGGGTGCCTGAGCGAATACAACGAAGTGGTGGAGGTGTACAATGCACAGTTGCATGCGAGTGTGAAGGAGTATCGGTCGCGATGGTCCGATGCAAGCATCTTGTACTTTGACACTTACGAAGCGAGCAAGCTCATTTACAGCAACCCGGAAGCATATGGTGAGAGTCCAATCAAACAGAGATTTCAAAACCTTTCTCACTTTGAAATTACTCTCTCTGTCCCTATTAGATGATAATTGTACCAAATTACTGGATGCAAATCATTTATTCAGTTTGAAGTTGTTGTTTTACAAATTCTAACAAAACAAAATCTCAAGGCAAGTGCACAGGAAGTGTTTTTTTGTCTATGAAGCTAGTCTTCGCTCATGTGTGGATCACAAACAATATATGAACTAATTGAAATCAATGCTAATATATGTTTGTTACATCAAAGAACACATTGCAATGAACATCACCATGCTTCCACATGCCACACATACCACGTGCAATATGATATTGCTTTGACTAACAGTTACTTTGAAATAGAAACTTATAGTATTTAGAGATTTGATGAAATCATTCTAGTTTGCTTAATTTTTTACTTTTTTTCAAAATCTCATTTATTATGGGACGGAAGGAGTAGTAGCAAATTTCATATCATGTTGGTTGCCCCGTTTCTCAGGATTTCGAAAAGACAAAGTGCTCGTGGCGTGCTGTGGCTATGGCGGCAAACACAACTACAATCCTACAGTCAGGTGCAGCACTTCAGGGGAGGTTCAAGACCCTGTTACAAACGTGACTACTGTTGTCAACATCTCAACGGCATGTGAAAGTCCTTCACAGTATCTCAGTTGGGATGGTGTGCATCCCACACAAGCACTAAATCGGCAGCTTGCTCTGCTCTTTCTCAAGGGTAGGTTTGTGGAAGGTTTGACAGGGGGATCCAACCTCAGTACGCTCTGTAATCTCAATTTCACAGGCTTTTGAGAATCGCGAATGTTGATACTCATAACATTCAGTAGCCTTCATGCACTCTGCTCATCGCCTTGAGACTCCACCTGTCCAATTAGCTACTGGAGTGGAATATGCTGCACCACCAATTACTGTGGGGCCACTGCATGCTACTGAATGTTATGAGGTTCATGAAATTATTCAACGTTGTATATAGCTAGAATTATTGTGGCCGAACAAGTTAATCACTTGTCTTTGGACTCACGACTATTTGAGCTCTCACTTGGACTCTTGGTTTCTTCGCTGTTCACCGTCACTTCCTCTTTCTTTTTGTCCACAGGCCTTTGTGGATACCGATCAATAATATGCTCTGCAAGAAGCGCCACGAACTGATCCGGAAGATCATTCTTCCGACAAACCTTCTTTGCCACTTCTTCTGCAGATTCGTTGTCGCTCATTTTAACCCGCTCCACACATCCATCTTCCAGCTCCACAACAATGTTGGCCAGCTGAACGGTCGGGTCATTGATATCAATACCTGTTCTCACCACCAAGGCATATTACAAATGCAAGAAGAACCATAAAGCTCAACAATAGCGGTACGTGGAGTGTAATTGGTTAATGAATTCAGTACCAGCTGCAGCAATACTCTTGCCAGCGTTTGGAGATAAAGAAAATCCAACTGCTTGCTCTCCCTGCAATCCCACATATATCCCCTTGATCATCGCTATAACCCTAATTAACATGAACTTGAAACCATTATTAGGAACTGGCTGAAAATTTTAACCCCTAAGCGTCTAAAACGCCCCAATATGGCCATATGCATCAGGGTCCATTCTCCGAAATACGTACCGCCTAAGTTGTTAGCAGTGCTTTTTCAGTGCTTTTTTCAAGGCATTTTCAATGTGATGTTTGATTTAAATTGTAGTTAGAGAGGAAAGTGATATGTCAATGTTTCCAACATGTATATAAAACACATAGTACAAGATGAAAGCAATATTGTAAACAATTAGCTATCAAAAGCACTAGAATAGCTCTGTCAGCAGTGATTTTAATGACTCACCAAGGACTTTTCTAAATGATAAATAACACCTTTTTGGTATAAATTTTGGGATGATTGAATGAGAATGAAGTTCATGTGAATGAAAATTGAAAAAAATACACTTAAATGAAATTCATGACTTTCCTGTCTCTGGTACTCTCCAAAGGACTCTCAAAAGCAACCAAAAGGAGGCGGGTTTGGTACATATTTCGGAGTATGGACCCATCACTGAACTTTGCAACGGTGGCATTTTCTCATTTTACCTCGGTTTTCTGATTGCAATGCATCATTTTCAAGCTCTTGTTGCATGCTACAAGATCAACAGTGTCAGTCGTGTCAAACTTAAATCATTTTCACACAAACGGATGATTTACAGCAGGGGGTCCAATTTTCCTACACTACAGAAAATGCACAGTAGACACACCTGCTTCTCAGAAGTGTCGGAGGCGGCTTTCAGCGCATCCTCACACTCGTGACAAAGCGGCGGTCGACACCCGAACGGTCTCGGGGACCTCCTTGCATTTCTCATGGTATTAATTAATTCCTGCTCAATCAAAGATTAGGTCGATCACTTCCTGGTACATTTTCTGATCAAACTCGTCTCCGTAATCCTGCACGCAGATCAAGCAATTGGAAAGTTAGGTTAAGGCAAGGTGGTGGTACATCTCACTCCCGATCTCTCTCGTCAACGTGCATCTATGGATTCCTGTGTATCCTCTACAGGCGTGCATAACTATATATAAATATCGTAGGACCGAAACATGTTAAGTTGATTCATGACCAAGCCGAACGAAGCGAAATGTGAAGACCCTAATTAGAGTGTGAACGACAGCCTTGCACCGTTGCATGCTTCTTGAAGTTATCAGAGAATGTGGTTTACTATTGCTCGGCGAGCTTGCAGTGTCCGGATCGTCATGCTAAGCAAAATCTTTGCAGAGAATTCGTTGCTCGTGCGTGAAGGGGAAACCTAAATGGTGAATCAACGTTGCAGAGAGTGAGCTTGTTTGGGACGAGATTCGAAGAGTGAGTGTAGCAAACAGGACTCCGTTGAAGGAGGTGCTATCGGTGTTGACGAAATACACCCTGACCTCTTTAATAGCACCTTCTCTAAGGTTGAGGTACCTTAGGGCCGCTTCACACTATGGCCGTCCAAGTCGAGAGGCCGTGGGATTGAGAGCCCAAACTTTGTTGAGAGTCCAAAGAAATCTACTGAAAATAGGCATAAAATATAGTTTTCATTTTTTATGAAAAAAAATCGACGGCCTCTCGACCATGGTGACGGGTCTTGCAAAATGTAGGACCCAAACGAGAGGTCGAGAGGCCGTCACCTTGGTCAAAAAGTGTTGCCATGTAAGCATTTTGAAGGTCCACGGCCATTGGACTTTGGCCTCTAGTGTGAAGGGTCGAGAGGCCGAAACCATGGTTTCTTGCAATTTGATTGGTGGAAACCGACGGCCTCTCGACCTTTGGCCATAGTGTGAAGCGGCCCTTATTCCGATAACTTAAGCTACCTACACTATTTCTGGACCAGTAATTAGTAGGGTGATTTTTTCCTGGGTTGGAAGTTAGTTTTCGCGGAGGATGCAAATTTTTCCATGAATTATTTCCCAATATTGAAATTTGTACAATTTTTCAAAGTGAAAAGTACTTCAGAACCCAAAACCGATCATATGCTCTAATGTACAAATGAGGTACATCTGTTCTTTCACAATCTAGAAATGAGGCCTGATCGGTTTTATGTCTCTGGTCGGAAATGGGTGTCTCAACCTTAATGTCATATCCTTGTTCTCTCAGGAAATGGACGTACTGATGGCCCATTCACGTACACCAACGCTGCCGCATGCATGCTTCATGTCAACCAAGAAATATAAAATACGCAATTAGAAATTAATTTAACGTACGACAAAAAGGAACACAACACAAAAAAGGAGCACAATTCTACTTGCAATATTGTAATGCAATTGCATAGTGCTTGAATAGTAATTGCAGCAAGAAAAGACAAGGCTTTGAATATTATTATTTTTCTCGGTTTTACCTTCCTCCATTTCGGGAACGAAGATGTAAGTGTGGAAGGGGCTTAGTCTGAATCGGCCATGAGTTCAAATTCATTCCGTACTCTCACTATATCTCACTCTCCGTGGGAAAACTATTTTAAAGGGTTAAAAATAGAATTTTGGGGTGGCTAAAAATAAATGTCACCAGAGTATAGATCTCATCACACCCGTCAAAAAAGTATATAGAGTCCAAAATGACTATTTTTAACCCTTTTAGTTTTTCCATGGAAGGTGAGATATATAACATTCAGTAGCATGTGTTGGGTATGCCTTTTAGCTTCATTCAACAAAAAAAATGGATGAACAGAAGATTGAGAAGGAATGAGAAGTTGGACACATAGTAAACAGATAATACCTGAGCGTTTTTCAAGATAAGGATCTAAATTCATTAATCTTGTGCATGTGAATGAGAGTGTAAACAAATGTGCTACTCACTTATGACTATAAGTTCCTAGTACTTGCAACTCCATGTAATATTGGGTAATTATTGATTTATTTTGTCCAATAATGTAGAATATTTTTGAAATTTTCTAGGAGCCCAATGCAAAGGCAAGCTCTACTACTAAATGTTATGTACGGGATACAATATGGGAATCACCGACCACTTGAGCAAGTTTTGTATAGTAAGAAGCCCTTACATAAAGGAATATCGTGTAGGAAAACCCTGAGAGCGAGGACTTGTACGAGGTCAAGGGTTTTTCCTATACCATATTTCCTCGGGTGAGGGCTTCCTACTTCATAAAGCAACCAGGGAATTTATTCCACCATTTTCCCTAAGGGGATTCCACTTTGCGAGCTTGCTCATTTTGTATGAAGGCAAACCTTCTAAATGCTTTGCACTAAAGTTGTATCAATTGTTTCTAGGTGGTATTAATCATTTTTAAGAAATTCCAAAAATAATGAATATCATTTTAGCGTGTGAAAAAGTCTACTTTGACTCCCTATTATGTCACAATAATTTGTGTACAATGTGATAGTAAGGAGTGTGACAAGTGTAAACAAGGTTGTAGTTATCTTATTGTGACATCAAGTACTTTTAAAATGGTATTCTTTCATAAAATAATATGTTTCTCACAAAGATTACAAAAGATCACATATTCATGTACATTTTAGTCACTTAAACTATTATACTAAAAAAATCCGTGTATTTGTTTTCTAAACTAGAATTTATCAATTACTCAGAATTGTATTATATTTTATAACCTATTCTTGAGTGGTCTCATATAATATGCATATAATATGCAAGGGTTTTTACCGTTATAACGCACTTAAAAAACACTTTTTACATTTCAAAAATGGTAATATAAAGTTTCAAAAAGAAAAAAAAATTGTTTATTTTTCTAATTAAAAATTAAAAAGGAACATTTTCAAGGAAAATAAAATGAAATGAACATATTTTAAAAAAGAACTAGTTTTATTTTTATTATATTATATTATATTATTTTAATTAAAATTACATTTTTTAGGCACTCCAAGAAATAAAGTGGGGATCCCAAGAAATGTCTTGTTTGTTTGAGACATTTTTGATATTTCTACTTTGAGATGCTACAAACTATGTGTTGTTTATTTGGAACACCTCTTAGTATTTCCACCTTGTGTCTTATAGTACCTGGGATGTCATTCTTAGAATCCTCCTCACCAAGATGTGTGAGCATCCTTTTGAATAAAATGTCACATTGTTTTTCTTTTTTTAACTTTGGATGCCATGGTCTTTTTGAAAATGGTAGCTAATTAAAGCCCTAAAGGATCAAAGATCCATCAAACCTTTGTGTAAAGCATTATGAGGCATTGTTGACGGTTTAGACTTAGAGTGAAGACCAATTCCAATTTGATGTATTTTCTTGAATTTGTAACCAAAACATCTTCATTCATTCAATCGCTATTAACAGTGTGAACTTAGCTCTTAGAGAATGAAAATGGTACTCCATTTGCGACTCCATTGTGGGACATCATTTTGGTTGTTTGGGAACTGATCAACTTACTCACCAAAAAAATTAAACCAATGTATTTAAATTTGGTGAATGAGAAAAGTTGATCATGACAAAACCTTGAATCCTAATCTAAACTCGTTAAGATCATGTCCACCAATGAAGCTCGTATCCTATTTCTAAAAATTCCAAACCTAAATTTTCCCGAACAGCAGGAGTATGGCTCCAATAAACTGCCAACTTTGAACATTTTGGGTTTCAAAAATTTCCCCCAATGAATCAAATTATGACTTCAATTTTTAATAGGACATTTGAGGATGCCAATCACTAGTGCACTAGTAGAATTTTGGTTCTTTACAACTAGTTCATTGTTACTCAAACACTCCTTTGCAACTCAATTCTTAGAAAATCAAGTTGTTTTGCACACTTTTAGTCACATTGGACTAATCTTAAAGGACCCAAATGCTTTTAGTGGTGGGAATGCTCTAAGGTCAACCTCAACTCCACTACAAATGAGAGAACAAGATTTCATAACCAACCTTTTTTAAGTTAGCAAGATATAGCCAAAAAGCAAAATTGTTTTTAGAAAGTGGAAAAATCAAACAAGGAATTTATTCATTTATTGCCAAAATATTCCTCCATGTTGAGGTTGACATATTTCATCCATTTGAACAAACTCTCATTTGATTACAATGACTTCATCTGAAAGTCCTACATTGTTTGCTTGGCTAGTGCCACCTATTCAAAAAATAGAAATTTGCAAAAGAATCTTGGTTCATAAATCCAAAACCAAAAAAAAAAAATTGACCTTAACTCTAAGTTTAATCCTTAACCCCTAAAGGACCAGGTGGACACATTGTGCCCATGAATAATTTCATTACTTTAATAACTTGTTTGGATTTCATAATTTTGACTCAATGTTAACTAGAGAATTGAAAATGTCCGTTACAAGAACACAAAAATCTTTCAAGATTTGCAATTACGTTTGTTGTTTCATCGGGAAAAAACTAAAACGTCAACGTAGGTGAACTTGGGACATAGTAGTTAGGGTGGTTGATGACTTGGAAGGCGTTTTCACACTTGGACGTCACATTCGTTAAAAAAAAGAGTATACAATATGTAAAACATTTGCCATTATTGCATCATTAACACTATATAATAATTACGGAAAACGTTTAAATATATTTAAAATGGAATCTTTTCAAAATAGTTGGAATCTTTTCTACATATTTTATATTATTTTGGAATATTTTGGAATATTCCAAATATATATTTGAATTCTTTAAAACGTTTTATGCAATGTAAAAATCAACAATGATCACAAACACCGGCTCAACGAGTCACCAACAAGTCACTTCACCCAAACATAAATCTTTGAGAATCAATCATTGTTGTTGTATTTAGTTTTAGAACACCATTTTTTGTGAGCACTTAGAAAAAGTACATCTTTGTATGCTCCTAAAATTTCAAACGCTAATCATGGTTCTTAATTTTATGAAAAAGTTTGCAATGAATGACCTGTTGGTTTTGTTCAAAAATTTCAAAAATCAACTTATGATCAAACCTTATAATCATGTAATATATGCGGTAGATTGTTCTGAAAATTGACATACAGTCTCATGACTAAGTCCTCTTTGAGCTTCAACGGTGAAGTTTTCTACAACTGCCTTTTTGAAAGCATTATGAAAAAGTGATAAAATTTTAAGAATGAGCATGGTCCTTTAGGAGTTAACCCCTAAACGACGGAGGGGGTAAGGGCAAAACATAAATGTGTTATAAAAAAATACTTCTTCAACTTTGATGAAGTTTAGTCCAAAAGAGAAAATGAGGAGCTTGATGTTTAGTAATTATCCATACAATCAAATTTCAAAAAATAGCTTTTTATTTTCTTATAATGAATTTAGAAGCATTTAACTTCATATATTTATTAAAATTACAAATTTTATTTTTAGAATTTGAATTTGTTTATGATTCGTTAAAACTAGACATTCTATTCTAAAATTAAAAATTAAAAAAATTTTAATGGAGAAAACATCATTACTTTCCCCAAATAGTAAGTTTTCTAACACTAGACAAATGTAGAAGTGTTTGTCTTTGAAAATTTCTCCCAGGTGGAGTTTAACTCGGATTGACATGATTCAAATTGGGTTGGAAAGTGGACTTGATTCCCTATTTGAAAATATTTTTTATTTTCTATAAACATGTTTTATCTATTTTGGGCAGCCCGTAAAAAAAGAGCAGAGACCATAAAATGGTTGATCCATCACTTAGGGGTTAAACATCATTTCCTGATTGAGTCTTTTTTAAATTTCAACCTCAAAATATAATAATAATCTACATTCTAAAAGTGCAAGTACACAATATTCTTGTCATGGATGATACCTAAAAAAAATTCTTAAAAACATTTCTTGATTTCTAAGCATTTTATGGCTAAAGTAGTTTGAAAACTTAAATAACCAATTTCAAGGGACTAAGTTGATGATTAACCCCTAAAGGACCAGGTGGACACATTGTGCCCATGAATAATTTCATTACTTTAATAACTTGTTTGGATTTCATAATTTTGACTCAATGTTAACTAGAGAATTGAAAATGTTTGTTACAAGAACACAAAAATCCTTTAAGATTTGCAATTACGTTGATTGATTCATTGGGAAAAAACTAAAATGTCAACGTAGGTAAACTTGGGACATAGTAGTTAGGGCGGTTGATGACTTGGAGGGCGTTTTCACACTTGGATGTCACATTCGTGAAAAAAAAAAGTGTACAATATGTAAAATATTTTACATTATTGCATCATTAACACTATATAATAATTACGGAAAACGTTTAAATATATTTAAAATGGAATCTTTTCAAAATAGTTGGAATCTTTTCTACATATTTTATATTATTTTGGAATATTCCAAATATATATTTGAATTCTCTAAAACATTTTTGCAATGTAAAAGTTAATAACAATCACAAACATCGGCTCAACGAGTCACCAACAAGTCACTTCATTCAAACATAAATCTTTGAGAATCAATCATTATTGTTGTATTTAGTTTTAGAACACCATTTTTTGTGAGCACCTAGATATAGTACATCTTTGTGTGCTCCTAAACTTTCAAACACTAATCATGGTTTTTAAATTTATGAGAAAGCTTGCAATGAATGACCTGTTGGTTTTGTTCAAATTTTTTAGAAAACAACTTATGATCTAACCTTATAATCATGTAATGTATACGGTAGATTTTTCTAAAAATTGATGTACAATCTCATGACCAAGTCCTCTTTAAGTTTCAACCGTGAAGTTCTCTACATGAATACCAATCAAGAGATACAATTTCCTTTTTGAAAACATTACAAGAAAGTGATAAAATTTTAGGAATGAGCATGGTTCTTTAGGGGTTAACCCTTAAATGTTAGCGACAACCCTTCAGGCTAGTTTTCAAACCACTTTGACCATGAATTGCTAGTGATGAAGAAATATTTTTATTTATTTCTTTATTCAATCATTTGTGATAAAAATAGTATGTACCTATTTTTTTAGAATGTAAATTATTAATCAGGAGTGACAGTTTTTTAAACAACGATGACGGTTGGCATTAGGGCGCACAAAACATCATCTCCCTGCTAAAATCCGCAATAGCTTGTCCTAAGAATATCCCATTGCCGTCGGAGTGGCTATTTACTGTATGACTATTGAGGCAACGATGATCCCATGACTAGTTTGTGATATTTAGTGCAATATGCTACGACTATGCAGTAGGTCAACTACTTTTGCTACTCAAGTATGTAGAAGTAGAAAAGAAAAAATTATTCATACAAAATACATTCAGAGAGTTTTTATTAGTTGCCAAGTACTAATGAAGCCTTAACCCTTAACCGCCCAACCATGCATATCTTGCATGATGTACGGATTTGAAGTCCGTTTTCTCATCCATCATGCACTTTTTGCGGTGTGGATTTTTTATTGAAACTTTTATGGGAAGTTAGCTTCGTGCATGTGTGATCCGATTAGAAAGGAGACGATTTGTGATATTTTTATGCCTCGTTTCACATTGTAATGTTCCACCCAAAATTTCAAAGATTTTAGTCCAAAAGTGCTCTTGAAAAAATCAAGTCCTAAAATTAAGCAACCAAAATATCTCCTAAAATCACTACACTTAGATTATTACATTTCAACCCATCACAACAAGATTGTCAATATCTTATTCATAATCATATTACAAAAGAGTGTTAAATTTTAAGTTTGAAATTTAATACACAAATATTAGTGATAGCAATCACAAATCTAACCCCATGGATAGAATCTAAAATGTACAATGTACAACTTTATTTCATTCATCAACTTGAAAATATTCCTTTTGGTTGCATTTTATAATGCATCTTTGAAAAACTGCTAAATCTGAAAAGGGTGAGAACGTTTGGGGGTTAATCGATCGTTATTGATTCTACCTCCAAAATAAATATCGTAGATAATTGTCTATTGACTTATACAATTTGTCAATTTTTTTTTGTTAATGACTGTTTTTTACCTACAATGTACTAGTGACACAAGAATTTTGTTTGGTAGAATCCCATCTAATTTAATTTTAGCTAGTTTTGGGATCAGTGCTAAGCAATGATCTCAGAACCACTTTATGACATTTAGAACATTATGCGACCTCCCACATAAATGGTATCTACTTTTGCTACCGAGTGCATATAATACTCACGATAGTTTACCTCTATAATATCCGGCAATACCGGTGATACCATAATGATATCCGCGGATATCACCTCATGAAGTTGCTACATATTTATAACATGATGAGCACTCTCGCTACATTTCAATTTTTTTTTTTCATTTTCTTTCTTTGTATGTTTAGCAGCCCCACTTTTTTTCTCTAGAAATCCAGCTAATTTTAGCCAGTTTTGAGATCACTGCTGCTAAGAAGGCATGGAGGTTGAAAGCTGACAAGAGTGACTGACAGGAATGCCGCAAAAATGATTTCAAAAAATCAGTGTCGCCCCGACGGTGCATGATCAGTCTCGTCCCGTCCGCCAGATCGGGAAAAAAATGGGAGAGAGATGACTCTGCTTTACTTTTGGGCACGCACTCCCACGCCGCAATTACAGCACCCGCAGCTGCTCCTCCCGATCACCGCATCCCTTTTCTTATTCTTCTTCTCCGCCTCCATTGCAAGCTCATTCCGAGATCGTCATGTTCCCCTTCACTTACTTGCACAGCGAGCCAGGGACTTGAAGCACACTTACGTTAGTTTTTGAAGCTTCTTCTATGGCCAGCTCCGACACCGTCGTCAGGCCGCTGCAGTCGCGCCATTGATTGCTGCCCGACCAACCCCTGCCACCTCGCCTCATCATGGATCCCCTCTTCTTACTCCTCCCAGCCTCTCGCTCTGCATTTAGGGTCTCGGGGTTTGTCGCTCTCACTTAGCTTGCCCGCTTCTTGTTCTTTCATTAGAGGACTACACTTTCTTATTCTTTTTACGCGCAGATTACACTTTCTTGTTTTTGAGGAATATCTTGAGGACAGGGAGCCTTACGTTTAGTTTTTCCATTAGTTGTGAATGGCATTGAGATGGTTCTGAAATGGCAGGAGCTTGTTGTTGTTGTTCTTCTTATTATTTTTCATGTTCTCAGCTGGAGCGGCTTAGTTTTTGAAATTGGTTAATACACGTTCTTGGTGAATATGAAAACCTGATCATAACACAGCTTTAGTTTTTGAAATTGGTTACGAGGTTACTTGTGAAGTTCCGGGGGAATTGAATTGCCGATTTTGTTCGGCAAAATGGTTTTGACGATTGGCAAATCCGTGGTGAGGATGTTCTTGAAATAATTGCCAGTTGAGTGCGAGAGGGCGGATCTTCAACATAAGCGGGTTTCTGAAACATATCGAGCATCATGATGCAGGTACGTAGTGTGATTGTTAAATGTCGGTTTGTAAATTTGAGGAGTTCGGAAAGTATTGGAAGTGGAGGTTGCTGAGTAGAAATGTGCTTGATCATGGGAAGTCTGGGTTGCGCAGTGGGCAACTACAGACATCATGGAGGGACTCACGGCCTTGGTCATGGAGAAGGAGAAGGAGAAGGAGAAAGAGAGGGAGAAAGACCGTGAGCGTGAAAAAGAAAAGGAAAAAGAGAAAGAGAAGGAGGGCGAGATGGAGGCTGCTCTGTACACCAACTGCTCACTTTTAGGGCTGGATGCCTCAGTCCTTGGTCCTGGCCCTGGTACCCGGGCAGGACTCTTTCGGTATTCCAATCCCCGAGTTGGCGAGTTTCTTCTTTATTTTCTCCTTTCGGCCCTTCGAGGTCCTCAACTCTCGTCTAAGGTACGTTTTATGTCTTTGGTTGGTAATCTTTTCTTTTCAAATTTATAAAATTCCTCTTCTAGTTTAAGTTATAGATTGGCAACACAGCTTCATGTGTGAAGCTCAATTGCACATTTTGTATTAGTGGGAGTTTATTTTAACTCTCCATGTTGTTGAGAGTATTTCTTGTAATACTCACGCACTTTATGGGTGCTAGCAGCGAAAAACAGTAATATTGAGAGAGAGAGAGAGAGAGAGAGAGAGAGAGAGAGAGAGAGAGAGAGAGAGAGAGAGAGAGAGAGAGAGAGAGAGAGAGAGAGAGCTCTTAGACGGAGTGGTGTATTTTTTGACGGAGTATTGAAAAGCTTGGTGTTAGCAGGACTTTGCTGGAGTTTGGCCAATATTTGATGCTGCACAATCTCGTGATTTTCGTAAGGTGAGTGGATTCATTAGTGTTTTCCAGTATGCTCGTTGCTATCATTGTTCTCTTGCAGCTGTCAAGTAGGTGGCTGGTTACACATAATTTGATTTTCATTTTGTGTGAATCGTGAGTTTTTGAATTCCTTCTTTCATATGTATAGTCCTGTTTCCTCGTCTTACTAGAATGATCACATTCTTGTGCTGCAGATTGTCCAGAATTTAATCAATGAACTGGAAGCTCAAGGAGCCTTACCACATAGCAATTCAAGAGTTTCATCATTGGCCACTTGTTGCGGACAGAGGTAGCACACCTACCTTCAATTTGTCCCATTTGAAATGTGTACACTGGCTTTGATTGCTTCAAACTCAGGAACATAATTCGTCTTTGAAAAGTGCTCAATATTCAATATTTTTCTATGTATATCGTACCCCGCCTCAACCCCATTATAATTCACTACTTGTTAGTAGAAAACACAAATCAAAAGAAGTGCCGCATACATGTATTATGCACCTTTGGAAACTTTATAATGTTTGGAGTTGAGCTCACTCTTACTTTAAACTTATGAGCTGATGAGGATGGTGGTATGATGTAGATTTGTGGAACTGTTGTGGCATCTGTCTGCGCATGCTCTTCGAGAGGTGCATCGACGTACTTTCCCTGCTGATGTTGCCTCAAATCCACTTCCAGCGCCACTAGCAGAAATTGTTTCTAATAACATGCATGCGGCTTCTCTTCTTAGTGTTACTAAGGTATTGAGCTTACTCAAAGAGGTCAATGTGTTTAGGAATAGAAGCCATCCATGTTGATTTTTCATTGCTGATTTCTTGTGAAGATGCCAAGAGTTTATCAGGGCCTGTTTAGAACTATATATCAGCGTGGTCATATTGAGAACAGAGATTTTTCCACTTATCAGTTGGCTTCGTAGAGACATCCAGCGGATCACTTTATTGGGATGATTTTCCTCTAATGGCAGCTCCTAGTATACTGCCTGATAGAAGTGTCAAAGTTCTCGTCTTCATTAGCTTGATGCTTCTTCAGTTGGTGGTCCGAGGCATGCCTTCCTTGTGAAATCCTTGTGAACGCAACTAACACCCTTAAAGAACACAAAATTTATTAGATTAGAAATCAATTTAAGGGTAATTTCTAGATGTTGAAGTTTACTTATGGATTGTATGGTAGCATGTTCATGGTAGCAAATGTGCCCTTTTTTCTAAGTTGTGCTTCTTCATATATACCAGGCTCGGATTGCCTTGGAAAGGAGGAGATTCTTGGAAGATGCAGCAACAGCAGTGCGAAGGCAGGGAATGTGGTCAAACATGGCACATGAGATTACTGCAGAATATCGCTCGTTGTGTGCCGAAGAGGTGAGAATCACCCTGCACCAATTATACTGGACATTTCCTGGTCTTAAGTATGGAAGGTCAGACTCTCTATGAGGGTGTAAGCCTGACACGATGAGAATGTCCTATTTGGATATTGTTTTAAAAGTGTTCAGTTTTCAAAATTGGAGATGGGTGGGAAGTAAACTCAGTTTTATAGTCAACTTTCCTTAGGAATTTTTTGTGCCTGTTCTATCATGATGGAAGCATGGTTGTAGCTAAACTTTTTGTTGAGTAAATCACGTTCAAACCATGAGTCAATTACCAAATAAATTCATCCATTAGGCTAGAGGTGATGAGAGACTAAGAGTGGAAGTGACTATTACACCATAGACTGGTCAGAGAATGTAAACTAGAGTATAGTAAATTTCTTAAATGTCTTGCAAATTCACTAACTGGCATGTAGATGTAGGCATTTTTGAATCAAGAGCTGGGCAAAGTGCAAGAGTCTGGAGTAGATTTGTTTGAGCCAAAGGGAGGAACATCGAGTAACACAGGCAAGGCAGCAGGTGCAAAGTCCATTACATTGGATCGAGCTTCGCAGATTTGGAGAACCCTTCTGGATCACACAGGTTCGCTAAAATGCTCTGAGAGTATAACATTTTGAAAATGGCCCTGAATCAAGGAGCACGATAATCTAAGTTACACATTTCAGTATCAGTTCCATTCTAAATATCTCCATTAGTTCAGCTGAATTCATCATGATTCTGAGTGAACATTTTCCTAGGCAGTCATACATGGACTTGGTGTCAGAATCTAGTCAAATAATCTGTGAGCTCAGAATTCACTTTCTGCTTTGGGTTTTATGTTGCAGAACATAGTGCTAAGGTGACATCTGGGCCTATTGAGGACTTGATTGCCCACAGAGAGCACAGGTACTTTGTTGTGCAGTCCTTTGAGATGGTAGCATTTATTGCCAAATAATTATCTTGAAGCTTGAAGCTTGAAGCTTTTTATTTTCACGTTCATACGACCTTCTGTGTCTTATTCCAGCTGATTCAATATAAGATGAACTGCTCAAAGATACCGCAGCTTCATCTGTAAGGCTTTTCTTTTTTGCAGGTTCAGGATAGATGCCACAATGTTGCGGGCTTCAATGGATCAGGATGCTGGACGTCCTTGTATGGACTCGTTGTCTTATGATACTAGCTTCAGTCGGCGACCTGAAGAAAACAGGAGTCAGTCACTTCAGGCTGATGGTACAGCAAATGATGGAATGTGCAATGATACGTGCGGCAAACTAGATGAAAGAAATGGAAGGGATGCTTCTCCACTAGATGTATCTGAAGTGTTGCGGCGTTGGACAAATGCGTTACAGCGCATCCACAAGCAAGCTCTTCGTTTGGTAATGATTTAAAACCGCCACCCTGAATTAAAAGTGTTTTGAGTTTTCTTATGGTATAATCCAATCTGAAACGCTAGATTCTTACCTCCCAGTTCGGCAGGTTTTCTTTATTGTCCTAATTGTACTACCTCGTCTTCATTAAAATTTCTAGTGGTGCGCATTTTAGGAGCAAACTGTGAGCTCCAGCACAAACTTCTTAGTTCTCTTCTTTCAGAGACTGTACTTTCATGTAGGAATCGTATTAGTGGGTCTAATCTTGATGCTTCACTCTTGGTGGGATGATTAAGGCCCAGACAAATAATGGAGCTGGACCAGAGATACTAGAAGCTGGCATGGACATGGAAGAAAATGCACACGCGTGTGCAGTTCGTGCAACTCTTGTAGAGCATAAAGAGCACCTGGAAAACGTTGAGGTAAGTGTCGACCTTGACACGGACTTTGACTCAAATGTTAAGGTCGTGCTGAGGAAGGTGATGGTTGCCTTGGATGGTTGTTGCTTAACAATCTTGCATCTCGAAACGGTCTGCTGCTGCTGGAGCTTGGCTGCATAGACGCAAATCCACTTTAATTATTCTTTTGTTTTACGGCTGTGTTTAGTTGGAACCTTGCATTGTACCTCTGCTTACGCAATATTGCTGGTCGGTTTGTATAATGACAAAAATAAACTGTTCTGTACGAACAATTTTGGCATGGTAAATCGCAGATGAGAAACTTTTTACTCTCTTTCGGTACATTCAAATTGCTTCCAGATGAATAGGTGAGACTCAGTTTTGTTCACATTGCAGGCACTTATGAAACATGTGAAAAGCTCCATGCCAGGAATGAAGACAGCCATTGCAAATCTAAGTGCAGAAGCAGATGCCATTGAATCTGCTGCAAGTTCTGCTCAGTCTTCTGCTGCTCTGCCAACAAGCACGAGTAAGATGGCCAACTCAGTATGCCATGACACACTCTAACAACACAGGGTATTTTAGTTATCAAATAACTAGTAAAAAGACAAATACGAGCAAATGCTAGAAATTAGAATCTACGATCGCCGAAATTAAAGACTAGTTTCCAATAATTTCTTTGGATCACAATTTGTAAAGTTCCTAAGAGAAACTTTTCATGTTTTCAGGCCTTGTAAGAAGATCAGATCGGTGCCTTGTTTCAAGCCGGTCCATTGCCGCACAAATTAAGCAAGACAATGTAGGTGTTGACCTTGGCAATGTTGCGGAGCTAAGATCAGGTATGAAGATAATAACAATTTCTTTACTGTACACATTTCTTTCCAAGAAATCTACTGAACAGAACCAGCAGCTATAGGATGTAATTTTTCTCCCGACAGTAGCAATGTGTTGAAGTCTCCTGTCTCCTCTCAATGATCCTTGGTGGTTCAATCTAGCAAGAATACTAGTGCCAAGTCCCATGGCCTTTCCACTTCTCATCTAAATTTTGATAGTTAGGAGTTTATGAATACTGTTGGTGCTTACTATCATTTTCTGTCACTCTATTTCCAGATCAGGGTGCAGAAGGCTACGGACCTTTGCGAAGCTGATCCCTGAAACAACACAAGGAACTTGGTTCATTAAAATAGCTGTTCGCATGGTCTGATTAATGGACAAGCAACATTTGCAAAACAAGATCGTACAATCTTCGGTGATGTGCAGTTCCAGTACTCTGCAGTGGTGAACCTTGAAGCTTAGGGTGAGCAACCCTGGCTACTGTATTGAAATTCCACAGTACATTTTTCACTGCAACCGATGTTGTGATAGGTAGTCCATTGCGCTTGCAAGCATGAAGCAGGCACGCTAGTACCAGCTGGTCACGAGGTTTTGACGTTCGAGACATTCTCACGTCACCCGAAATATGATCTGTCTCCACCACTGGAGGTGTCTTCACACGTAATATGATTCCAAGACACTGATTTTGGCATATCCATCTTCGTTTATGGACCTTTCTTTTCCATCAAACTTACTTTTGGTGACTACGGTGTCGAACCATGAACCCTTTCGGAATTGTGGGTGTTTTTTTACTGACCCTGTTCCTGGGAATGTCACTATAGAGAGTCACAACCGCTTATAAGTGGAGGCGCATTGCAATTGAAATGGTTTAAGCTGATGTCTAGTGATGCAATTCCTCATTGGATTATGCGGTAAATTTGCTCCATATCACGGCCCCATGATTTAACCCCTAAACGTACCAACCCTTTGGACAAAAGTAGATGCTAGCCTCATATGTACATGAGGTGTACATGAGGTGTACATGAGAAGACCATTGCAAGCATAAAATCTACTCAACAAATTTGACTTAGTTGTAGTTGGAGGCCGCTCAGATATTATCAACAAACCCCCATCACAAGAGATTTATTGTGATTGGTAGAGAATTTAATAGGCTTACAAAGGTGATTTGGATGAAAGTCATCCAAGGTTGCATAAAAAAGTTGCAAGGCTTTGAATCTATTCGTGATCCAGTTCTTGGAAGATGGGATGTTTAAGGTGGTTACCCCATTCCCAACTGAATAAGAAATACGAATATGAGGCATTGAAATTATTTAGTGGTATTATTTTTTAGAGATAGACAAGAAGAATTAGATTCCAACACAAGTTCAAACATAATTTTTGGATGAAGAATGAATTAGTTACAAATTTTCAAAGTTGAAGTATGACGCATCCCATTCACGTCATATAGGTACACCTCTTTCTGTCTAAAGAAGATTTGTATTGCACACAGTGAAGATCCTTGAACCAACAACAACGAATCCATAACCACGCTTACACATACTAAAACCAACAAGAGAGAACCCATTACCAACTGTAACTCATGCTACAATCAACACCGTTGGAGCATTGATTGTGGATGATGCCCCTAGCTGTTGGTAAAAGGAGCCAGTTGGGAATGGGGTAACCACCTTAGGCTTTGAATCTATTCGTGATCCAGTTCTTGGAAGATGGGGCGTTTAGAGCATTCCCACCCATGCACGCTAGGACTAACCCTCTCAAATTATTCATCTACATGTGAAGGGCCCTTGCACTCACACTCCCCCACCCTTGCACGCCCTTCACGTATCAAAAGTGCGCATCAAATAGTCAATGGACCAATCACAAGTAGAATGAGAGGAATAATCATCGAATAGTCAACTCAATAGTGATTTCAAGGCCCAATTTCTAACACGCTAGAATCCAGAGTCAAGAAGCATTTTGAAAGGCCCCTTGAAACTTTTCATCCACTTCTTGAGGTCAAAGACCCTCTGAGGCCATGGGTGGCCATGCTCTTAGGCTTTGAATCTATTCGTGATCCAGTTCTTGGAAGATGGGGCGTTTAGGGGTTAAAGACAATTTTGCCATTGAAGGTGTGAAAATAAACAGTGTCGAAATACTTGTGTGAAAGTGATGTTCAAGTTCTTAGATTAAAATGGACGTGTCTTTGTAAGGCAAGAAAAGATGAAGATTGTTGAAAAAATGTGATTACCACTCCGACTCAATTTGTGCGAAGATGAGGATTTCAGCATCAAATCCTGCATTTTTGTGGCGGCTCATGTTCAAATCATTTGAGTGACCATACAAACCAATGCTTAAAAATCACATTAAGTGATTATCATACTAAGTGACTACGAAGTGGACAAAGTACAAACTCACGTACAAAAGGTCTACCTCTGGTTGACTATCCAAGAGATGAGCGACAGAGATACCAGATTTGGTAAGGAAGAGTAGAAGACTTACGATCCAATATTCTGTACACTCTGTCTTAATCTTTTCAGTTCAGTATCTAACTTGTGCAGGTCCTCTTGCAAAATTTGCACCCGGCTTAACTTTTCTTCAGCGGCACGAAGGTACGGTGCAGTCAAATTCTCCACTTCAGCTCTTACTGCATTAATAGATCTCTGTAGATCCTCGTTCATGGCTTCTTCCATTTTTCTTGCTAAAGAGTCTGCCACACGCCTCACCTTTTTCTTCACATCCTCCCTTCGCGACGGCAAGTTCCAGACTCCAACCAACCTGTTCAATCAGCCTCTTAGATTCCACTTCACAAAAGGGTTACCAAAATCACTACTCCCTCTGTCCGGAAATGATTGTCCTAGTTTTTGGCATTTTTTTTCCTAATTTTAGTCCTATGATTTATACTCTAAATGTGAGCCCTGCCCACTTCAAACGGGACAGACATTAGAGTTTAACGAAAAGTCAGCCCAAAGAGGAAAGTTTTGGCAAACTTGTGTTGAATTCCTCTTAATCTAATATTGAAATATAAGTAGACCAAAAACTAGTCTATGATGAGTTGGGAGACAATCTAAAGCAAGGCACTGTCATTATTCTCCACACCTTGCAATGACTCCCACACTTTCCACTAAAGCTTCAAGCCCATGGCCCACAAGGGGACAATCTATGACACGACACTATTCAACCCAAGTATAGTTCGATAGAGAGGTTAGAAGTAGAGCAAAAAGGGAGGTTAGATGAGCTTCTTTTCGGTTAACTCAAATGGACAATGAGAGTGACAAAAACTACATACTACTATGAAAGATAGACCATTTTTCGAGTCCTGAGAAGCCTTTTTGGCCAACAAAAATGTTAAGTTGGAAAATGCCAAAAACTAGGACAGTTATTTCCAGACAGAGGGAGTATCAAGATGACTTGAATGCTCTTGTGTGACCAGACGTCAAGGCCTGATAAAAGTACATATGCAGGAAAAACATAGAATTTCAACAAGCAACATGAACCTAAATCTACAAGGTAGTTTATATGTGAAGAGAGTTTACCCTCCGGCTGAACACACTCCAAGAGCAATAAGGTCTTCCAGAGTGTTAGGCAAGATGGTAGTCAAGACGGAGGCTGATATTCCTGCCGCTCCAACTCCACTAAATATACTGACGACCTGCCACAATTTCACACCTTCCATAAGTTCTATACTATTCCAATGTACCACGTGTCAAACTTTTCACTATTGGTCTCACTATGAGACTAACATGTCATTGTTATTGATTCAGCTTGCAATGTGAGATAGAGGATCCCAAAAAACAGAGCAAAAGTGAGGATTAACCCAAAGGGGACCAAAGATTCATGCTTGAAAAATATAATTCAAATTTTATATCACCAGGATCAGTGAAGAACATTACATATGTTGGTCAAAAAATGAATAAATTTGAACAAAAAGTTCTTCACATAGGATTTACTCAAAACTGCTAAAAGAAAAACATGAGGCCCAATTTGGGCTATTTGGTCCTTTAGGGGTTAAAGAAAGCTTACCACTTCCCTGAACTCTTGCTCTAAAAGTACCAAAGCAGCGTTTGTGTCAAAGCCCTCCAGCACAGCCAAGCTGTTATTCCGTTGCCCAACAGTCTCTGTGTCTCTATTTCGCAACTCCACTACTAATGAGTTTTCCGTATTCTCTTCATGCACTTGCGGCCACCTGCTCATTACCAAGGAGCGGTAACTGCTCAATTGGCGGATGCTATTCGATTCTATCCAATCCCTGTGCTCCTCCAGTGCTTTCTGTTCCATACCACCATTCTCAACATGAGACAAATGCTAACAAAAAACTTAAGTTTATGAATCAGGTCCACCGCCAGACACAAAATGATGAGTGAGAATCACGACTGTTCTATGTGCACTGAAGGGACTTGTAAGACGAGGTAAAATAGCGTCTATACAAATGTTGAAATTGAGAACGATTCTCAGGTGTTTGATGTTTGAATACCAGTGGTTTCCACCCGAGTTTAAGGGATAGACATGAAGCATTAACCCCTAAAGGACCAAGGATTCATGGCTTTAAAATGACAAATCCAATTAATTATATTGTGAAAAATAAAGTTCAGATGGGACCAAATTTAACTCTACCGGAATTAGTGAAGAACATTGCATGTTATGGTCAAAAGCAAATAAATTTGAACAAATACAAGTACACATAGGAACTGCTCAAAACATGAGACGCAATTTGGGCTTCTTCATAGTGTTGTGGGCATTACCTGAACATCTATGACAGCAGAGCCAATGACTTTGTTGTCGAAGCCACTTGATACAACCGTAGACTGGCCTGATCCAAACAAGAACTTCCCAATCGCTTCAACATTGGATAACCGTAGGATGGAATCTACGAACTTGCTAGCACGCCCCTTCGCTGCTTCAATCTGCACATTACAACAAATCCGTTAACCCCTAAAGGACCAAGGATTCATGGTTTTAAAACGAAAAATTCAATTGATCACATAGTGAAAAATAGAATTCAAATGGAACCAATTTTTTTATCACCAGAATCAGTGAAGAAAATTGTATGCGTTGGTCAAGACACAAAGAAATTTGAACAAGAGAAAAGTTCACAAATAACCTACTCAAACTGCTTAAAAAAACATGAGGCCAAATTTGGACTTCTGGTCCTTTAGGGGTTAAATCTCTTTGACAAACACCACAGTGATGTCATTGGATCAGGACTCAAAAGTTAATGTACTCAGTAGACCGAGAATCAGACACGTTTACTTGTCCAAGATCCAACAACTAGATATATGAATATTGACAAAATTTCAACAGCACGGTACAAAATAGCGCATGGACGATAGTCCTGATTGCTGATATACTAAGCTTTAGATTCATTCTCTGATATGTAAAAAGCAAGATATAAGAACACAACGAGAGTGATGTGAATACAGAAAGGGTTTGAAAAATTGAAGCGTTTGAAAGAGAGGGAGCACTAACCACTGCCAAGGTACGTTGTCTCTGTAGAATTGCGCCATTCAGCATTGCCTCCTCGAATCTCTGCAGCTGCTTCTGCACATCTTCCAGCGCTTTCAAATCGCCCTCAGCTTTAAAGGCCTCTGCTGTCAGCTGTGATTCACAAGCCGTCAAAAGTGCAAGGCCAACGCCTAATGGAGTCTCTAGCTTCAACCGTAGCCTCTCTGCACCCTTGTCAGTAGAGGCCCCCATAAAACCAAAGATGAACTCCTCCAGCTCCTTGAACCCACTAGTCGTCCAGAGGGGGTCTTCGGACAAGCGGGCTGTGTCCACTGTCCCATCTTCTAAGGAGGCTGCAAGCTTTGCTTGTAAGGCTTGGCGAGCTGAAACAGGATAGACTGGTAACTCGTCCACCGTAAGAAGCCGTTGCGCATTGTCTCTGACAAATTTACTAACTTCTTCTACCTGCCCAGAGCCCCCTAATCGTCAGTGGGTTGATGTGCAGACTCAATGGAAAACCTCCTGCTAAAAGTATGTACAAAAAACCTTTCTTTTTCACTTCAACACAATCAACAATTGTGCACTCTATACCTTGACTACCACAAATTTGCATAAGAAATATTATACAATTGTTTACAAACACATCTACATCGTTCCCTTTAGTTGCTCGTAATGATATATCTATTGAATGCGGAGATATATGTGTTTGTATGGATTCAACAATCTTATCCCTGTATGCTTTTAGGTTCACCTTATAGCTTTACAAAAGGTTTCAAAAGGAATACCTCACTGTAGGTAGATAAGACATCTGACTTGTTCAGGATGAACACGACTTTCTTGCCCCATTGCCGTATGTAACGCAAAAATGTCACCTGCTCAACCAACAAAATCAAGTAATAAGAGGAAGTAACATGCCTATAAGGAGGAATACAGAACTACAAGCACGTTGAGTATGTGAAAATGTACAATAGACACTTCATAAAAGTTACCGAGAATGACTTGCAGATGTAAAAATAATACACATTAAAAACAGTGGTAAAGATATACCTCACTCTCAGTCAGTGGTCTGTCAGCTGATAAGACAAAGAGGACTAAGTCTGCCCTAGGTACGAACTCTTCAGTAAGGCGTTGCTGCCGCTGAAGAATGACGTTTGTTCCTGGAGTGTCCACCAGATTCATCTGCACTGTCCACCTCACTGTTTCAGTTCATAGTATTTCCACGAAACTATGTTTGTTGTTTCCATCCCTTTGGAACCATTTACTGCTATAGACCAATGCATATACCAACAAACTCAAAAAGCCCCGTAATGTGTGCGTATATATCCCTGAGATTGGGCCTCGTGTTTTTCTAGCAGTTTTGAGTAGATCAATCAAGGCTTTCTTTTATCTAATTTTAGTTATTTCTCAACCAACACTTGCAATGTTCTTCAATGTTATAAAATTTAGCCCTCTATTTTTCACAATATTGAATTGGTCGTTATATAACTTGGTTCTTTAGGAAATATATACAAATCTGTAACTGTATTGGCGAACTCTACCCTACTAGAAAGCATTGAGTGATAAACCAACTAGTAAGATACTGACCTGTTTGAGAAGACTAGCTGGCAAGAAACGTAAGAAGTGGCCATCAGGATGCCGCTCTTCCCGTTCCTCTGTGTCCCCTCCATCACTAGCATGCCGTAGCAAGGTGATCTCGTTTGTTGTGGGTAGAACTCCTTCCTTCAAGAATCTCTTACCGAGAAGTGCATTTATAATGGACGATTTGCCTGAGTTAAACTCGCCCTATATCCAGTATGACCAATATCAGATTCACACTGCAAAAAGCTAGCACTACAGAAACAGAAATGAGCTTCAAAACTCAGCCTAGACACAACTTCTGAAAACAACGTCCAGTCATGAGAAATAAGAATTCAACCAAAAGGTGGTAGCACTTACCACTACGACCGATAAAAATAACTCATCTAGCTGCTTGAGAGTATCGACCAGCAGCGAAACTTCCTCCATCTGGAAAGAGGAAAAACAAACTCAGAAAGGATTCTGCATTTTCTGAAATAGCAACTACTAGATTAACCCCTAAAGGACCAAGAAGCCCAAATTGGGCTCCCAAGTTCTTTTGACAATTTTGAGTAGGTCCTATTTGGACTTCCTCTTGTTCAAATTTCTTTCTTTTTTGATCAATGATCTTCACTAGACCTGGTGATATTACATTTTGTCTCACCTGAATTATTGGTTTTTCACAATATGATCAATTGATTTTTTCATTTCAAAACTGTAAAACCTTAGTCCTTTAGGGGTTAGTATCATATATTGAAGCTACAACAAACATGCCCAGCTACAATATGTAGGTTCAAAGATCTGATAATTGGTGGTTTAGAAAATCCTCTCCCCAAACTTACATCAGGTGATGCGTCCTTCACAAAATCAACCATCGCTGTGAGGAGCAAACGCTCTTCATTGACAATCAGCTTAACTTGCTTGGTCACGGAATGGTCCTCCATATCCACATTTAATGCTTCAACATCCTCAGGAAGCCCAAGGAAAGCCCCACCGTCCTCCACGTCCACACCTAGATTACCATCGTCTCTACTTTGCACTATTGTGTCTGGTGAATGACTAGTTTCCAGTTCTTTCCTTCTCTCAATGGCCACACTGATAGCCGTCAGCAAAGAGGACACATCAGCTTTTCTAATATCAACCGTATTCAGAACCAATCCATTAGCTCCGTCCTCAAGGAGGTCCAAGCCCGTTTCAGCTCCAGACCCTGAGATGTCTAAGAACACGGGGATACTGATTCGATCACACACTTCTTTGACAAAATCTCCAGCATTAAGTACTAGTAAGTCAGCGCCCTCACCAGCAGCTGCTGTTTGAGCAGACAGGGCTGAGGACACACAACGAGCTACTAGAGGTAACACAGATGTCTCCAACCCTGAATTCTGCATCATTCTCCTGGCTACCACAGCTGACAACCCTGCATACACCAAACATGAAAAACTTCAACATGTATTCCAATACCGTTCATAGGCTGGAACTCCCCAATACAACGGGAAGGACAAAGTCCTACACAGCTTGAGAGTATCAATATCTGTTCTGAGAAATTAACCCCTAAAGGACCAAGAATTCCAAACTGAGCCTCATGTTTTTTTTCCGTCCTATATGGACTTCCTTTTGTTCAAATTTCTTTCTTTTTTGATCACCACATGCAATGTTCTTCACTGATCCCGGTGATATAAAATCTGGTCTCATCTGAATTATAATATGTTGAATTGAATTTTTCATTTTAAAACTGTGAATCCTTGATCCTTTAAGGATCAACAGAAACTCATCACGCTAAATCCATTGCAAGCCGTCTATCGCTATCCTACCTCTTCGAAGCTTGGCATTTAGTTCTAGTTCTACTATTTCATTCTTCTAATTTAGTATCCACATTCCAAAGCCACAAAAGAATTCTGGCATACGAGGACAGAAACGCCTATTTGCATCACTTTTGACATAAGCACCAAAATGTGACTTGACGGCCGAAGACATCAAGTTCCTGAAAGACTGTAAGAGGAGCAAGACGTGCGCACATTCACTATAAGAAACCCATGTTTTGCATGACGTATTTCAGATGACGTCCAGATGTTTTCATGTTAAGAATATCATCAGAATGAATGTCTTGACGTTACGTCTGATGTTATTATTAAACTCTTGACGTCACCTGAAATGCGTCATGCAAAACATGGGTTTCTTGTAGTGATTCTGAAGAGAGGGAAAATATCATTTTGGAGAAGAAGAAAAGACCTTCATCTGACAGGAGCACTCCATCTGCTCCTGAAGTTAAATCTGATGTTATTATTAACATGAAAACATCTTGACGTCAACTGAAATGCGTCATGCAAAACATAGGTTTCTTATAGTGATTCTGAAGAGAGAAAACATATCATTTTGGAGAAGAAGAAAATACCTTCATCTGACAGGAGCACTCCATCTGCTCCGGAAGCGGCAGCAATGTCCACTCTCTCTGCAACCAAAAGCTCTGCTCTACCGCGCAGCAGAGTCTTGAGCATGCACCCCGCATCGTAAAGCTTGGCACCTCCTAATCCTCCATCGCCACCAGCTTCCAAAATCACCATCGTCACCCCTCCAGTCACTGCAGCACTGATTTCCTCCAAGAGGGCATTCTTGTCCTCACTTTGCAGCTCCTCTAACCTGTTTGGAGAAGTCACTTCCAAAAAATTACAATCGGCGTGCAAAACAATATAGGGTGCAAATAAATCTTTGGAGGTAATTTTTATAAATGAACTACATTAACCCCTAAAGGACCATAAGGCCACCCAGTGGCTCCTGTTTTTTTCAGTAATTTTGAGTAGGTTTTATGTAGATTCTTTTTTGTTAATTTTTATAAAAAAGTATTCAACATATGTAATATTCTTCACTAATTCCAGTGATATAAAATTTGGTCCCATTTTCACAATTTGATCGTTTAAACTTGTCATTTTAAAACCATGAATCCTTGGTCCTTTAGGGGTTAATATAAGATGCTCAAATCTTATTAGAAGAATAAAAATGAAAATATTCTTGAAATGATACTAATTATTTAATTTTTAGGGTACTTATAAATACCCTATTATCGCTAAAAAAATACATAGAGTGACTAACCTGACACGAAGAACTAAACCGGGTAGACGCACCTCCGCCCTCCTAAATCCCCCAGGAAACACCCCTTTTGCGGATTGTGGCACCTCTGCTGCTTCGGTTCTTGACTCGGAGCTCAAATCCATTTCAAAACCGTCCACTAAAGAACACCTTGTCACACTGTTGTGACTCCCGGAGCCCCTGTTTCTAGCTCCCATGAATTTGGTGGAATTCGGCAAAGAACCTGCCTAGAAAGGATACCAAGAGAAAACGTTCAGCACACGAATTTCATCTCTCTTGGAAATGTCAGCTTAACCCCTAAAGGACCAAGGATTTCATGTTTTTAAAATGACAAATTCAATTGATCATATTGTGAGAAATACAATCCAGATGAGACTGAATTTCATATCCCTAGAATCGTGCATATGTTGGTCAAAAAACAAACAAATTTGAACACAAGGAAGTCCACATAGAACCTACTCAAAAAACATGAGGCCCAATTTGGGCTTCTTGCTGCTTTAAGGGTTAAGAAAAAATCTGTTCTCAACGAACCAAAAAACAGAGTCTAGCGAAAACAATAGAATCATTTCCCTCACATAACGAAGAGAATGAATCAGCTGTTTCCTTCAAGTAGAATCTCGTAGTTTGCAATCCCTGGTTTTAGTATGATTGATCATAGTGTGAAAAAAAAAATGAAGATTCCATATCACTGAAGAAAAATGAATGTGTTGGTCAAGAGATTAAATAACAGAAAGTCCCCATAGTGTAAAAAAAGCAAGGGTTAAGAAATCTTCATGTTTCCATTCTAAAACTACACCCTGTGGCTGTCAAACTGATAGGTTTGTACCTTAACGTGAGAATTTCTGCAACTCGTGGGTGCTGTTATTCTGCTGCATTTCAACCTAAAATGAAGTCCTCTCGACCTCAGCAGATTGCTCCGTAATCTGCAGTGATGAGGAAATGTGTGTCTCGGTGACTCAGAAACCTGAAACCAACCGATATCCATTGTCAGGCAGCTAACAAACAAAAGTTACAGCTCTTTGAAATCAACCCAGTTAGCAAAGAGAGCGATTCTAACCCTTAGGATTCACAGTTTTAAAATGACAAATTCAATTGATCATATTGTGAAAAACATAATCCCAATAGGACCAAATTTTATATCACTAGAACCAGTGAAGATCATTGCATGCGTTGGTAACCAAAAAAAAAAATCGAACAAGAGGAAGTCCAAATAGGACCTTCTCAAAGCCGTTAAAAAAAAAAATGGTGATCATTCTTTTCACTGCGGACGTTAAGGGTTAACCCCTAAAGGACCAAGGATTCATGGTTTTAAAATGACAAGTTTAAACAATCATATTGAGAACACCATAATTTGAATGGAACCAAATTTTATATCACTGGAATTAGTGAAGAATATTACATATGTTGAATAAAAATAAAATTAAAAATGAACAAAAAAGAATCTACATAAAACCTACTCAAAATTACTGAAAAAAACAGGAGCCACCTGGTGGCCCTTATGGTCCTTTAGGGGTTAAGAAATTCATACACAGTGATGATCTGGCTCTTTGCGAACCTCCCAAAAATCACACTCCAACATATTGATTAAAATTCAGGAAAGAGTATCATCTGCTGTGCCGAAGAATGAAGATAAAAAATCAAAAAAAATAAATCAAAGCCTGTTTGGTTGTTACCTGACGTGAAGACGACACGAACGCAAGACAGGATTCGCCTGAAGCTTCATTGATTCCGAAGAAGTTTCGCAACGGAGGGCGAAAACATCGCACCTCGCGATGTGTCCACAGTAATCCCGGGGTGGTATGCACAAGCCCAGCCATAGCTACTGAGCTTCAAGCGCATGAAGACGAAATCTCATTTGAAAACAAAGAACCAAGAAAAAAAAAAGAACAAAAACAAAGAGCTATCACAAGTTGACGAACAACACCGACATAACGGCAGAAACAGCTCAATCACAAATATAAGCTGTTTCAATCATCTTCATCTCGTGAATTGCTTGCCGAGCACCCAACTTACTAACAGAATCACTCATCCTTGCGATCAAAACGATAATCCCTTCCAACCCACAGCCCAGCTGCAAAAGTTGTTCAAAGGAAAGCAGACGATTAGTGTCTCTGGTAGTTTGGATGTGCAAAGGCTCCTTATCTTGTTCCTCTTCAAAAACGATAACAAAACGCACCCTCATTGGACAAGAGGAGCGTTGCATATCATGCCATGTGGATGAAAGTAGATCTTCTCACAAATATAAAAAACGTTTTTTATGGAGGAGAAACAGCCAAACAGACCCATGTCATCTTAGGTTGTTTTTTTTTGTTTTGTAGGTTATATTACATTGAAATCTTCCCATTTGCATAAATAAATAATTCCTCTATCTGTGGGGCATTCTAGAAATTGTTTCGTGATTTTTGGACCTAAGGTGCAAAAGCTGTGAATTTTTTGTCACCAAAAAATGAATAAAACATTTTTCTAAAAATAAAATAAAAGGCACGGGGAACACTGTGTTGTCAGGGTGAGGTGGGAGGAATCTTCCGGACGTCACTTGGGGCTCAAGGGCGTCGGGGTTTAAGGCTACCTGATCGACAATTTCACGGGGTTTGGGCTTCTTCGTCCTAGTATCGTTTTTAGGGTTAGGGTTTTGTGAAGAATTTCGTGTTTCGATCAACTGTTTGGGAATCATCGCTTTTACAGTAGCGAAATGGCCTCCTCGCGCGGCGTTCCTGTTGCGCGCAGCGTGATGGGGGGTCAGCGGATGCGAGTATTACCCCAATTACGTGAGTTTCTGCCATCGTCTTGTTCATCGTCGTCGTCTTTCCAATTTTCAAGTCGCGCAACAGGCGGCTCCGAGGAATCGAGCAACGAAACTCCATCGTCTTCTTCGTCTTCGTCGATTCCCTCGCCGCAGCAGGTAGTGTATAAGAAAGTCACGGAGACGTTTCGGAACGCGGCGTCCACGGCCGGAAGCGCCTTGCACAAGGTGCGCGAGGCGAAGCTGGTGGATTCCGTGAGAACAGGGTACGCGTTTCTGAAAGATGAGATGAGCCATACCTCGCCACGAAGAAAACCTAAACCTGATGTTCCTGTTACGCCAGCTCCCCCGGAAAATCCCTCTGTCAACGCCATCGTTCCTGTTGTGAAGAAGACCACCGGCTGGGAGAAGCGATGGGAGACTTTGAAATACAAGGTCGCCATTCTACTTACTTCTAATGCCTTCTCGTTTTAGGTCACTTTATTTATTTATTTTTGCTTCCGAGTGTATTTTCTTACTTACTTAATGAGAGGAGCTTATTACAGGCAAAGGCGCACCCAGCCTTCCAACGAATCAAGACTGTCACAGGGCATCCAGTGGTCACCAAAGGTCAAGAGGTAAGCTCATACTTTATCAGTTTTATTCTGTATAGTGTGTTTTTTTTTTTTGTTTTTTTTTGTTGAAAGATTAGCTTATGGCAATCAAGCAAGGTGTCTAGAATTCTACCTCCTCAAACTGTCTCTCTTTCAGGTACTCCCTCCGTCCCAAAGTTATTGTCATGTTTGAAAGTGCTTTTTTAAGTAGGTCATATTGTAAGAAACATGATTATAAAAGGTTCCAAATTATGTCACTAGAATGATTGAAGAACATTGCATGTGTTCATTGCAACCTAAATAAAATTAGCCACAAGGAAGTATTTTTTTGACCTACTTAAAAAAGCACTTTTAAACATGACAATAACTTTGGGACGGAGAGAGTATTATAAGGCAGAGTTTTTTTAATTTATGTTTTGAGTTTTTGTTTATTTTCCTTCTGCAGCTTGCAGAGGATCTGCGAGAAAGGTGGGAGACTAGCGACAGCCCTGTAGTTCACAAAATTCAAGAGTACGTGCAACTACGCCATTTACTGTCTGGAAAATTTGACCTAACATTGTAACGAGTGATTTGTTTCTACCTCAATAAAAGGTTTAAGAATTTAAACAGGAGGTTGCATTGTAGAGATTCCTTGACTCATTTTAACCCCTAAATGAACAAGAAGCCCAAATTGGGTCTCATGTTTTTTCAACATTTTTGAGGAGTTCCTTTGTTTTTCTTTGACCAAAACATATAATGTTCTTCAGTGATTCCAGTGATATGAAATTCGGTTCCATCTGAATTATGTATATCACAAATATGATCGTTGAATTTTTCATTTTAAAACCATGAATCCTTGGTTCTTTAGGGGTGATTTTAAAGGAAAGCAATTTGTTAACTGTATTTGAGAGTTTTCTGACCTGTGATGAACTCTTCGCTGTCTGCAGTTTAAACGAGTCCCTTTTTGGTGAAACTGCCACTGCTGTAGCCATGCGAGAGATCCGTCGCCATGATCCGTAAGTTCTCTCACGGAGTACGTTCAAGTGTTGTGGCGATATTATTTAATAGCATTAAGAAGGATATTGGAAGCAATAAAAAATTCAATATTTAGTCTCTGGCAGTTTGGTTATGATGACCTAAATTTCTTTTCTTCGTTTTGTGTGTCGTTCCTGTTTGTGGAGTCACAACTTTGTAATCGGGGTCGCTTGTAAACACGGTCAATATGAGGAATGAAGAGCTTGTCTCTATACTTTACAAGTTTGCTGAATTTGCACTAATTTGAAAGTGTTGGCGTTTGAGGCAGATCATTCACATTTTCAGATTTTCTTGCCGAGGTTCAAAACGAGATACGACCCACACTTCGAGCTTATCTTAAGGTGAACTTCATTAAAATCTGGATTAAATGTTGCTTTACCCCTATAGGACCAAGAAGCCCAAATTGGGCCTTTTTAGCAGTTTTGAGTATATCTTATGTGGACTTCGTTTTGTTCAAATTTATTCGTTATTTGACCAACACATGCAATATTCTCCACTGATTCCAGTGATATAAAACTTGGTCTCATTTGAATTATAATTCTCACAATATGATCAATTGAACTTGTCATTTTAAAACCACGAATCCTTGGTCCTTTAGGGGTTAAAGGGTTCTAGCTATGCCCTGATTCTCTATATCATGTACTTATTTCTATTACTAATTTGAAACAGGGTGATTTAGCCACTTTGAGAAAAACGTGTAGTAGGGAGGTGATAGAACGTTGTCAAGCAGAGAGAAGGGCATTGGAGAGCCAGGGCATCTTCTTGGATAACCAGGTGCAATTCCTTTACAACCTTTTTCCTATTGTGGTAACACTAGTTCGTTTGAAGAGATGCGATGGCACTCTTTTTCCTTTTTTCGTCTTCTTCCTTTTTTTCACTGAATAGGAACCAGTAACTGAAGTCTTGTTTTATATCATTTGGCTCTTGTATTTCATTCGGAATTTGACACCGAGATTCGTACAGATTCTTCACATTTCTGATGTTGAGATAAAGGAGACCAAGCTGTTGGGAAATTCACCTATCATTATCATCACTGTGAGTACTCATTTCCACTCTAGATTAATCCTGGTTTCATAATGCATCTATTAGAATAGGTATAAGGGTGGGGTTTGCAGTAGTTATTGTTGGAACGTTAGCAGTCTGATATAGTGGCTTGGTTGTTATGTCCCTTGACAGTTTCAAACTCAGCAAATCCATTGTGCTCGAGACAAAGCTGGCAACATAATCGAGGGAGCTAAGGTATGTTCGAACACATTTATTCTTTGAGCCCATGCCCTCATAATAGTCCACCTATATGAACCTGTTCAAGATTTTTTCAAAGTGACCTTAACCCCTTCAGGACCAACAAGCCTGAATCAGGCCTCATGTTTTCTTAGCAGTTCTGAGTGGACTTACTTTTGTTCAATTTTTTTATGTCTTTTTACCAACACACATGCAGTGTTCTAGAAATTTGGTCCCACCTGAATCATCTTTTGCACTATATGATCGATTAAATTTGTCTTTTTAAAACCATGAATCCTTGGTCATTTAGAGGTTAATCTGGAAATTTAAGTATCTAATTATTAACATTCGGGGTAGCGGTACATCTGAGATTCTTTTTTGGCTGAGTTCACAGATGCATATTAATCGTATCTTTCTTGGCTGAGTTCACAAATATCACAGTGCTACGTGGATTTGAATTAGTGTAGGTTTGAATTAATGCGGCGGAATTGGCATTTTGTAGGATGACATCCACACAATATTCTATGCATGGGCCATGCAACTAGAGAGTCCGGAGGAGCGAAGTGGAGACTTTCAAAGTCGGTGGAAATTAAGAGAAATGCAGCAAGCTGGCATGCAGGCTCTCATCTAATTGATTTTGGTTAGAAGGTTAATTAGTTTAAAGGTTCTTCGCTGATTGGGTTGTGTTTACCATCCCCTTGAGAACGAATTCGTTCACACATTCCACCACAGATTGACACCTTGTGACAAGTGTGTTTCTGCACACAAATAAGTGGATGGGATCATTGCCAGTTTGGGGTACCTCTTTAAGATGGGACGCTCTCTGAAATAGGGTTAGAAAAGTTTCTCAGCCCATCTGATATGAGAGGTGCTTTTGTGCTTTTTCATTGCAGTGGTCTGAGAATGGCAATATTTATTTTTCTGAGCTGATAAGGCACAACCACGGAAATTACTGGAACTTCAAGAAGAGACAAATCATGATAGAGATACTACCTCATATGACTGGTTACTACTTTAGGGAGTTCACCCTTCTAGGCGCAAGGGGTTTCACTGATTCTTAATGGACTAATGTAAACGTTTACTTGGTTTTTTTGGAGGGGATGGTCCTCTTGACGTTTGCATTTAAAAACGGTAACAGCTGGAGATTGTAGCATTGTGGTTCAAAACAAGAAACGTTTTTCCTGGATGTGGTTTGTGTAATGGAAATTGTTGACAAATTCAGTGACTCACAATGGTTTAGGGTTTGGGGTTTAGGGTCATGTCATCTCCAAATATTGATACCTAGTTGATGTGCACCCAGAACTTTTTAATATCACCCCTGTGCTAACCAATGATTCTGGAATTTCTTTTTGGACAACTTGATCAAAGAAGCGGTCATTACAAAAGGTTAATTTGATGAACTGTACTTGTGTTGGGGTGTGGTGTAAATGGTGGTTCCCTATTATGTTGTTTGTCAATGATGTAAAGGGAGTTTGGGTGTTTGCGAGCCTCACATTCACATTTAGGTGGGTAGAGTGCATATAAGGTAGGAGCACCCATTTTTGACAAATGTACCCAATGTCAATAATTTCTTGATATACAGTATATCCAATGCTGATGATTTCTTGATATGGTTTACCTAGAACATAAATATAGGTAGACTACAGACAGTTTATCATTTTGGTTAATAAACAATAAAGGTTCTATGATGTGCTCAGTGTTGCTTTATACTATGGCTGAAGTTTTGAGAGGTCGTCAAATTATACCAATCATATTGCAAGAAAGTTCAAAGGTTGTCACCTTTGGCCTTTCAATCCTTCACACTAGAGGCAAAAAAGTCCAAAGGCTATGGCCTTCTGAAATGCTTATATGGCAACACTTTTCGACCATTTGGCTTTAAGGTGATCGACAAGAACAGAGACCTAAACTCTGCTTGAAAAAGCCATCAAATTCTTTTGATAAATTAATAGGATTTTTGTGGACTAGTTTCATCTAGCTTCAAGAAGTGACCAAAATACTAAATTTGCACATATCATAACAATTAAATTATCAATTTGCTACCACATGTGGCCTCATGCACTTCTTTGTAGTGGTTTTCAATAATTATTAACTTCATAGCACTGAACTAACGAACATTTTGTGTTCACATAATAACGATCAAATTTTTGGCAGTGATAATTAATTAATTTTTTAAATGAAATTATCTTGCGAGAACAATTCATTAGCAATTTCACAGGGTGTCAGGGTATCCCTTGGGGCTTCATCCAATTCTTGCCACATGTCCTTATAGTTACTCAAGAGATGATGAAGGATATTCCTCATCATTTCACTGGAGTGGATGAAATGGTGAGGAGTATTCCTCATGATTTCATTAGGACTAAAGTAGTCCCTTTGAAGGCTACTGAATGTTACGTCATAAAAAATTCAAATGATATTCAAATCAACATTTCTTTTCATTTCTTTTTTCTTTTTTAAAGTTGCAATTTTATATATTTTACATTGTCAAAAAAAAAATGTGACAATTTGTCAATCTTGTAATTTTCAATAGTTTTTTTAGATTGTATTCCAAATTACAGGATAAACTTTTGTGTTTTTGATTTCATTGAACAAGAATGTTGTAAATAAATTTTCTTCATTTTTAAAATTTTACATTCTGAATACTTTTAGTATTTAGATTTTTCATTCAATATGTTTTGTAGTTTAGATTTTAGTAGGGTATATGGTTTTATCTTTGGTATTTGTGGTATTTTTTAGCCTACATTTGAATTTCTTGTTTTTGAGTTTTTTATTGGTCACTTTTGAAATTCTAAATTTTCATTTTTAAATTTTAAATTTAAGTTTTTTTAATGGGTTGATGTTATTCACACATATTCTTGGTGTTTTTTATGCAAAGGAAAATTCGTACTCTTTCTGTAAATTTTGGCGCATTTTAAATTACAATTGAATGTAGCAATAGGGCCATAGGGTTATTTTTGGTAATAGGGCTTTCTTTTAAATCAAAACATTCATTCATTCAACAAAAAAATGGAATGATGTCACGATCGAACTATGGAAACAACCCTATAGTTGCTAAAAAATAAACAAATGATACATATGTGCATCAAGGACTATACAACCATATGGACATATATTGAGACATTTAAATATTGAATATGAAACGTCAACTAAATATTGAAGAAACAAGTTTTATTCACTAACTCCCGGCACTAAATAGGTTGTTTCATAGCATCGTAAGTGTATTATGCAAAATATAAAATTCAAGTGTTCTTGCCTTCTTAAAACTAAAGAAAACCAAATTACTATCATATTATCATCATTGTAAATCAAATTTGTGGTAAATCATTATCTGTAACAATTTGTTTAGGGTAAGGTTTTAATGAATATGAAGGTGGTATGTGTAAAATATTTATAATTATATATTTCAACTTAATATTCACTTGAAGAAATGTGCACTAAAAATAAATTTTATTGAAATATTTGGAAAAAAATCTCATTTGAAGAAAGAGCGCACGAAGCCCTAAAACAAAAAAGATTTAAAATGGTATCATTCTACCAAAAGTATTATATAATGAAAATGTAAGCAACATGTTTAAAATTTTATGTATGTGTAGAATCACTAAAGTTGAAGAGAACGTTAATAAGAATGGATTTCACATTTCAAAAATTAATTGATGTGATTGCACAAGTTTGGTTTGGAATATGGGTCTTGGTATGTGTGTTTTTGTCTTTAGAATTTTTTCTTTCAGTGTATTTGCTCTTAACATTGTTGCTGTTATATTTCATCATGGTATCTCTCTTGAATCATATCAATGATTTAACATATTTTAGGCGACGTGAATACAATATTGAAGAAACTCAAGCAATGTAATTTGGATTAATGTTAAATTACAATTTTTAAGTTGGAATAGTACGGATTTTTGTCATGGAATGTTTGTTAAAATCAACATCTATAGAATATACTATAAAAATTAGCTTCAACAATGTTTTTGAAAAATGAGTTGTATCTTTTTAGTGCCAATAATTGTTACAAAACTATGTCACAATGTTTGATACAATTACATTTGTATAGAAAAAGTTGGTTTCTTAAGAAATCACATATAAAAAAGTTCAATATATTCAAAAATATTTATTTATTTATAAATTGATTCTCACATAGAAACGATCAACGAACATACTATTTGAAAATATTTGAATGTTTTGTCAATATTAAATTTTTTTATTACATTTTACATAAAAATGAAGAAAAATGTGCATAATTTGATTTTTACAAAATTTACATAAAACAAAAAAGTCAAAGATGATTTTTCAATTGATCACAATTGATATTCAACTATGATATTCAATTAAGTCAAAAGATATTTCTAGTTGTTAAACAATTCTAAATTCCAAAAAAAAATCCAAATTTTAAATAATATAAGTCAATAAGTGCACCCTTCTAATAGCTATGAGATAAAAACAAAAAAAGATGCATTTTCCTTGTATGATATTTAATTTTGACCAACTAATCCAAATCCAACAAGGCAGGTTCTTAAATTGTATTTGTTAAAACCACTATTAAAAAACATTTCAATAAATAATCACTCAAACAATAAGTGAATAGGCAAAAAGTGAACAACACATAATCCAAAATCTATCAAGTTAAATGGCATTCATTAACAAATACATTAATTTTTATGTTATTATTTCAGAAGAGTGTAGAATAGTGTATGATAGCTTATGCTATGTCAAAATGTTGAATTTGCATTTTGTAGAAAAATTAGGTTGCATGCACTAATTTGTAAAGACAATGAGCAAAACAAAGATTGCATTTACTCGAAACAATCCAAAAATGTTCCAAAATGTCCCAAAAGTTCTTTGAAATTATCTAAAAAAATTCAAATCAACTAAAAACAATCCAAAAGACAAAGCCACAAACCTTAGTTTCTTAGCATGTAAAACTTTTAGCATGTAAATGTTTTGGCCAACCAATTATGATCATTATTTCCAAAATATCCCCGCTAAAGTAGAAGCACTCGTAACCGATAACTTAAACTTTCTTGCCTACGTGCGGTACGGTTAGAAAGCGAACAATATTTTTCCTTCATAGAACAGGGTGATGGCCTGATACGGGAACCCCCTCCAAGAATAGTGTGATTTTTGAGAAATATATTCTTGGTAAGAAATAAATCATTGGAAAATTACAAAAATTAGAGGATGTTATAGACACCATGGCTGCAACTATATACATGGTGTTAAAAATGGAATTTCTAGCACACATAAAATGAGTTAAACATAAGTCACACTATGTGAGACACGTAAAAGTTGGTACCCAACAAGTAATTCCCTATTTTTGCACTTGGCCATATAATCATGCACTTTGCTTCCGGGCACATAAAAAATTTAGACCATTAGAAAATACATGAAAATTTCGACGAGATTTTTTTTCCCACAACTTTGGTTGCAAAAAGAATAAATTGCAAATTCTTAGAAATTATAGTTGAGTTCTTTTCTTTTGAAAGAGCCAGTAATTGCATTTTGGATATTTTGTAATATGATTCTATATACAACAAAACTCTCTTGTGAACTTTAGTATGACACATAGTATGTGAGAAGTATGGGTGGTTGGAGTTCTCAAACACCAGTTTTCGTACACATCTTACAAAAACATGCAAGCACATAGTATGCAATTGGAAGTGGGCTAGAAATAAATGGATGTGTTTTAATTTTGCTTTTCATTACATTAGAACACTTTGTACATTCACAATTTATAATAATAGTACAGAAATTTCTTTCAATATCTTGACAACTAAGTTAGAAAACCATATACTATAGATAATGTTCTCTCAATCTATTCTAGTAAGCATCTAGTTCATTGTACAACCTCTCGTCATCCATGTCTTCAATCTACATTGCAATATGTTCAAGTATGTGCGGCTTTGCTTCGTTTGTAATAGTGATTTGCTTCTCTGTTTGTACTCCATATATAGAAATAAACTTGAATTTCAATTTTTCACTTCTCGTTTTGTTGGCACATTTCCCCATGAAAATATAGCAGCTTCTTTGTCTATCGAGTCATGACTTTCACCGGACTGCTTCCAAGATGCTTCAATACAATTCATGTACCGCTGTGCTTCAGAACCTAGTTTATCTTACACACCAACCCTCATAATAGGCCAATACCATATCACTATATTACCATATCATCAAAATAGTCAGCCCTATAGAAAGTCACATTTGGAGCTCAAATGGGACTCATAGCAATGACCTCGTTCAAATTCATCCCCTAAGAGCCCTAAATCACCTATATAAGAATTGAAAGTTCATTGAATGAAGTTGCATACCTCTAAGCTCCAAAGGTCCACGAATACACCTTGTAGTATGAATATGTTTTTTTAAAGTTCTAAAAGTGAATGTATGTGTGAATGCTATGAGTTTAATAAATTAAAATAAAACCTAAAGAGATACAAATAGTCAATTGGACTTGAAATGGAGCTTTAAAAGGGTGTAGTTTTTACAAATTCAAAACATATAAAGTAAGGAAGCAGTTATCTTCTTCGCTACACTAATAGAAGTGTCAATATAAGTATATTTTTCTGTAGGTTTTGTGTTTGTAAATATTTGTGTATGTGTTTTTTGAATCAAGTCAAGTCGATTTAGATGAAGAAGTAAAGAAGAAATTAGTGAACTGAATTCTTTTGTTTTGAACATTGCTTGTTTTGATAATTTGTTTATTTAACTTGATTTTATTTGATTGTAATTTGGTATGTATTTGTTGTATGTTCTGAATCATGTTTGCCCGCATGTTTGATGTTATGATGGCTATTTTTACACAAACAGATGACTGTTTAATGGATTGGGATCCGAAGAAGCATAGGGTCCAATTTTCCTGCGTTTACCGTATTCTGGCCTACAACATATGCATTGTAGGTCATATTTACCATAAAATATACAGTTAGGACGGTATTCAAACAAGCCGCAACTTTCGTTTGTGTTGCCAAAACCTATGGTACTTCATAAAGCTACCACATACGAAAATATGTTGATTCACCTTGTATGCAGCCATAGTGTATATTTTGACCCTTTAAGGGTTAATTTTAGGAGACCTTTAATCCTTAAAGGACCGATGGGGATAGTTGATACGTTGGTGTATATTTGACATTTGTTGTATATAGAAAGTTCCAAATTGAGACACCAATAGCTCATTAAAATCATGTCAATATGAATTCTAATTTCATTTTTGATCTTAAACCCATAAAAAGTGTGGAACCAAGCCAAATACAATGAAATATTGGTGTATAATATTGGTCGGAAACTTACCCCTAAACGTCCCATGGGGATAGTATATACGCTGTTGTATGATTGGGATTTGCTACCAACAAGAAACTCTAAATTGAGATCTCAATAACTCACTAGAACCGCATTGATCTAAATTCCAACTTCTTTTTTGAACTCAAACTTATTAAAAGTGTGGATCCATTCTATAAACAACCAAAATACATTGTATTCTATTGGCCACAAAGGCACGTTTAGACGTTTAGGAGTTAACCCTTTAGTGCCCAGCTGACCACATTATAGTCACTGCACCGTTCGAAATGCAAATAGCAGAGAATCCGTGAAGAATTCGAACTTCAGTTTTGAAGTTCAGATTATGCCACATACATTATACATCTTCCAGAAAAAGAAATTTTCAATTTGGAATTGTACAACTATCAAAATACCTATCAACAAAACGCAAAAATACTGCAAATACTTGAAAATACAGTAAATACTTACAAATACAGCACATGTATTATGCAGTATTTCTTGTATTTGGAAGTTTGTTATCTTGTTTTGTTTTTTTGTATTGTGTTCTCTTCTTCATTTTCCATTACTGTGTGTAATCCGATCTTGACTAATGTACCCACTCCTATCAATTTTCAACGTATAAAATTTTGCCTAAACCGTATATGGATAAGTCACTTTCACTTATAAAATTCACAATAATTATGTGTGAGTCTATTTTTGATATGAAAGATTGTAACGGAGAGGTGTTGGCATAGGGCATAGCTGAACTTCTTTACTTTCATATTTGAAAATTTAACTCACATTCTATTCAACTTTGAAGTCACACACCCCCCCCCCCCCAAAATCTCATTTTGGAGCGTGCATTATACAGTTCAAATACATACTATAATCTTCCGATCCCACCGATGGATGATTCTCAAATTTTAATAAAATGTGTGCTCTCAAGTTGAGAACGGAATTGTACAGCTACTTTCTAATTTAATATATTCTATTTCTGATAATCTCAATCACAGTGGAAAAACCCACTGAAATTCAGAGCTCCCAGCTACAGTACCCTGGGCACTAAAGGGTTAAAGAGCTCTATGTACCTTCAAGGGTTAAAACCCCTGTTCAGTGTAGTTTCCTTGTGACGTCCATCCTTGCACAGCACCGTCCTAGCACCGTCCTGGCCTCCTGGCGCCAGGAGGACGGCTACTGTAGCTGTTCGCCACCGTCACGTTACGGCTCCCAACCGGGAAGCTACCGTTCAAAGCTACCGGCAACCGACTACAGAATGGCGCCCGTGTCAGCATTCATAGCCACCCAACTACCCGCGTTGATGACTGTTCACGACTTTCAAAGAACAGAGCATTCTGGCGTCGTTAATTCTGGCTCCCTGCAGATTTTTATCTTTATTTCGAAACAAATGACACGGAATTGCAAGTTGCAAGAGTAGCCAGATACAAACCACACCAGTCACATGTGGCCTGATTCTACCTGCAGTTTGAAACTTCGTTGTAGTACTCACTCACACGGAGAAATACAGACATTCCCCACATGGGATTTCCACAATTTCCACAAAATTTCCACAATTTTCTTGTGATGATTGTAGTGTGTTTTTGATTTGGGAAAATTACAATCGTGGAAAATTTGTCCGTACTTCCCATATGGGAATCTTGTATCTTGCATTTATCTCTTTGTGACTGACATGCTTGAATCCAGCCATTGATTCCCATGAATCAGCGACACCCCACAGCAGCAGTGATCTCAAAACTGGCTAATATTAGCTGGATTTCTACCCAAAAAATGAGGTTACTAAACATACAAAGAAAGAAAATGAAAAAAAATTGAAATGTAGCGAGAATGCTCATCATGTTATAAATATGTAGCAAGGGTATCACCATGGTATCACCTTAGTATGTCAAGGGTATTGCCGGATATTATAGAGGTATCGTGAGTAGTACATTCACACCTCTTCGTCCAATGTGTGCACCATCTGCTAGGTAGCAAAAGTAGATACCATTTATGTGGGAGGTAGCACCCTGTGCTAAATGTCATAAAGTGGTTCTGAGAGCACTGCACAGCAGTGATCTCAGAACCACTTTATGATATTTAGAACATTATGCAACCTCCCACATAAATGGTATCTACTTTTGCTACCCAGTGCATACAATACTCACAATGCCTCAATAATATCTGGCAATGCCCTTGATATAAAGGATATATCATGATGATATCACCTCATGAAGTTGCTACATATTTAAATCATGATGAGCATTCTCACCATATTTCCTGATTTTTTTCATTTTCTTTGTGTTTAGCAGCCCCAATTTAGCACGCGGCAACTGAAGTGGCAGCAACTGCATAAACTAGTGCTTGTTCAAAGAGGTGGACAAGTATGTAGGAAAATTACAGTGACTTGAATTTCTTAAAGAATGAGATCGAGCGTAAATCTGCTAGACTCGATCATTTATCAAATTATGTACACTGATCTGTCGGCATGACAGTCGTTTACAAGGGCGGATCGGAACAGAAACTTAATTGTGGATCCAAACTCACTAAGTATGATTTTTCCAGACCGTACGTACAGTATGTGTGCACAATGCAGACATGAATCATGGTTTGGTGATCCGCAACTTAGGTGACTCAGCAACTCCACCTCGGTGAGGATTCAGCTCTCACGTGTTGAATGTCTAGAAGTTTTACGATCCACATTCGGATCATGCTAAACGCTGGACAATTAATATACCTCTCGTTTGAAGCTTTAGTTACTAGGGCTTACAGTAAGAAAACGGGGAAAATTTCTCACAGTAGACCTAGACAATGAAGGGTTGCGTCCCGACGGTCTGGAGCTCAAATAATTTCACATCCTTGACCAATTTCGCCATGGTCTCATCTAACGTGTGGGTGCTGTTATCATGCTGCTGCACCGCTGTTTTGTTTCCGGAATCCACATAGAAACTGCACACTTCGTCTCGCTTGTTGATGGTGCCGTGGTAGTGGTAGTACCGAATCCGATCGCCTTTCGGGTACAGATTAATCCCCTTCTTCATGTTCATGGACATGTGAATTCCTGCTGCCTCCGCGTGGCGCGCTTGTACTACGTACTTGCGGTCGTAACGTTTCCCTTTCTCCAAAACCTTCCGGTACACTAGTTTCTCAAATCCCCATCGACTGCGCACAATCACACAACACAGCAAACTCAGCACCCGGATTCTCATATCTCCGAGACATGACTCTGAATGTATAAGAATCCCTGCTAACCCTAACCGTAGTGCAAACCCCATGCCGAAACGCCATTACAAAAAGCAGTAAGGTAGGAGCACCTAAAACCAACATTCTGCCTAATTGCAACAGAATCTAAAACATGCAGTCATTTTAGAACGCAAATCTAAGCACATCATAGAGCCTTTATTGTATGTTGACCAAAATGATAAGCTATCTATGGTCTACCTAGATTTACGTCTAAAATGACCATAGAGCCTAGATTCTGTCGCAATTAGGTGCAATGTTGGTTTTAGGTGCTCCTTCCTCAGTGAGTACCAACATCCCAATTTTGTGTTTCTAATACTGTTCCTTTCAGCCAAAGCAAACCTTTCCATGCTTGTACAATAGCGAAATGCAAAGAACTAGAAATGAGAAATGCAAAAGAAATGCAAATGAGAAGGGATATTGTTTCAACAGGGGCATTGGCACTGGTCCATACCTTTGGTGTTCGTCTTGGGTTTTGTTATCAGCCACACACATCCCTTTGGAAATCGGGACTTGCTCGATGGTGATTTGCGTCACGTTAGGATTCTCGTTCAGGACCTCCGACAGGGTGGTTTCAGGTTTCACGTACATGAACTCGTCGATGTCGAAGAAGAAGGTCCAGTTGGCCATGAACCGCGACCGGAACAAGCAATCGTTCACGACCAGGAACTGATTATGATAATACCCATCGTAAAGCTCTTGCTGTCGGATGTTCTGCAGCGTCACTCTCCCTTGCGCAATCCAAGGTTGCAGCACCGCGCGCACATCGTCATGAAAGCCACCGGAATCGTGAAGAAAAAAATGACTCTTCTCACCGAGAAACTTCGCATGGTACGCCATCCACTCGCGCATCCGTTGCGGGCTGATGTCGCCGTAGATGGAGGACCCGCAGTAAACGTAGTCGTAAGGAAAGTTCTGGGGGTCGAACACACTCGCATTGTACTCGCCTTTCGCTTCCGTCAACGCAACGATCCGTTCCGGTTGCCTGAAATTATCACCATAGCTCGCGTACAAAACGAGCTCCCCGCCGCGCCCATCCACGCCAACGTCGACAGAAAACTGGCAAGTAATCACCACAACAGTGTAAAGCTTTCCGTAGTCCCAATCAGGCTTCACCTTATGCGGTTTTCCCTTCACAACCTTCCCTTCGGACACCCACTCACAAGCGTAAGGCGGCTTGTGATGCGTCTCCACAGGCTTCGAAGTGAGCCCGACAATAGAAAACTCCCGGGGTCCTCCTCGGTACGCGCTCATTTCAATGTACAAATGTGTGGCTAACCCGTGGGGTTTAAACACACGAAGCTCCCCGTGACTCGTATCGATCGCCGCTGTGTCGACGGACTCATGGAGAAGAGACTGGGAGAGAACAGGAACTGGCTTGGATTGCAACACGATCCGCTGCGCTGCCGAAGTGCTACACCAGAGCTTGGAGCTCAGAGGCAGGAGCTGCAAAAACAGGAAGAAAACGCCCACTGTGACGACCATTGTGTAGACCACATTCAGTCGCACGTCTGGAAGTTTCGTCACTTGGAAATTGATTGCAGTGTGACATCCCAGCTCCTTCGTCGACCACTTCGGAGATGATTTCTTCGTATCCTTCTCTACCCTGACGACTGAGTGGTCCTTTTCCACCTTCATGGTCACCGAAAACAGACCCAAACACAAATGAAAATTTCTACTAGAAACTGTGCAAGCTATGAACACTAAACCCCTGCAGCTGATCAAAACCACGTACAAAGGACGTGCTAGCTATAGAAGAATGGCATCGGGCGTAAGAAAGGCTGCCCTAGCTAGGTCGGAAGCGATTGTGGAGGACCTGACATGTAGCCTTCAGTCACAGGTCTGAACTGACCGTTGCTTACTGCAACTGGCAGATCTTACATAGTGGAGAAGTTCCAGGAAGGTATTATCAATTGGAGTGAGTATTGATCGCCGAGCTAGCACGAGGAATTCCCAAAGAGACTTGCAAGCAACTCTTAAGTGGAGGGAGTGGCGGGGACAACTAAGTTATGTACAGCAATGAAGCAATTATTATAACGACTGACGTCGTGTCGATCGATGCCGGTGTATCTCGATCGCTGCGAAAACTTCCGATGTTGTATCAAAGATGGCAGGACTTTTCTCCTTGCTCAATTGAGAAGTGGCCACGAGTCCAACTTCGATGACTCACTGGTCACCGCGGGGGAGTGCCAAGTCCAAGTGACCGCCGTGGCAGTACCGGTACATCTGCTATTTTAATCACGTGATGGGACGTTCCCGTGTGGTAAAAGGTCAGACAGGAGTCAGCGTCACTTTTCAACTTACGAGGAAAAAAGAAAAGTGAATGTACAGCGAATTCGTTTAGGAGTTCCGCCCCTCGGCTGACCGGCTGTGGTGGCTCTGTATTTTATCTTGTTTGCAATTGATTCTTTCAATTTGTGCCCAAAAAAAAAAAAAAAAATCATTTAGGAGTCGAAAAATGAAATAAACAATACCAAACATATAAAATTGTTGAAAAGCACTTAGGAATCTCACAAATCCGCGCAACACCCGCAAACTTTTGTGAAGAATATTTTTTTCCACAAGAATGACAAAAGCATCTACGATATATCGATATCTCCCGTGTCATAAAAAGAGAGTCCGAACCAATGCAAGTGTCAAAAAGAAACCCAAATCTTTCCTCAAAAACAAACCGTGGTAGCCAAGTAAACCCTTTCACAACAAAGGCTCTCTTTAACCCCTAAAGGACCAAGGCTAATTTTCCAAGTTCGGTCACCTCAGTATGGAATGAGTATTGATCGTCAATTATTGAGATTTTTTGTGGTGATTCTACTCTTTGTAATGAAGATGGGATGGTAACTTGCGTACGTAGATGATATATAGATCAAAAGATACAATCTTGTAAAGGTGAAAAACCTAATTGCGGGCAACTCTTGAAAATTTTCATACAATGAGCTATGCATCTTAATTTTTGTACACAATGAGCTAACGCCCCATACACACAACTGCCAAATTCATTTTTGCAAATCCGAGACTAAACTTTGCATTTTGGGCAATTTCAGAAAGTTGCAAACTTGGGCAACAAGCCAAAAAAAACGCAACCAACTTAGAAGCTTATAATATTACTACTGAAGAACCTTGAACGGTTGGAATTTTTAAGGTTGTAATGAATTCAAGTTGGTTGAAATATCCTACGGTTGGATCAGTCAAAAAGGTTTTAGATCAAAAACTATTTGTCTTTTTATGAGAAGGATACTTTGGAGTGTTTGGAGGGAAACATAGTTGTGGTTCTTTAGGGGTTAAAAATACTCACAAGACTCAATTTGGCAAAGAATGCCAAGTTAAGGGAGCTTCTCCATGTCACATTCCAAAACCCTAGTTGAATGAAGTACTAATTGAATGAAAAAGATCATGAACTAAAACAGACTACACAAATTAACATAGTTTACAAAATTTATTCATCTGACATAGTTTGGCTCTCGATGCCACATCACGTGACATCCTAATGATGCAAGGGATTATGAACAAAACTCAAACATATTATAAACATTAGGAGAGATATGGGTCTCAAAAAGGCCGCTTCCCTATGTCAAATTGTTGATCAACAGTAAACCGACAACAACCAATAAAAATATAAAAATATAAAAATTGAAAAAAATAAAATAAAGTTGCAATGTGGCATGGCAAACGGTTGTCCACGTCAAATTGCGATTTTATTTTATTTTTGTTTTATTTTTTGTAAAAAAATATATCATTTTAAAAATCTCGGTCAACAGAATTCAATTGATCAAAAGTGAGGGCCTTCTTGAGGCCCCATGTCTCTCCTCATGATATGTGTTTTACAACTTTTGAAATTCTAATAAAAAAACCATATTGTATTGTGCATTGTGATCAGAAAATATCTATCAAATCAAATTCAAAAATAATAATCTAGATCAATATTTGTCAAACCGATTTCAAAGCATTTTTATTTGAAAATTATCAAAAATACAATTATTTTTTTTAGCGCATGTCTTTTTTATGATTGATTAAACTGCCATTTTGCATTGATTTGCAACAAAAGGCCTAAAATTTGATCATGAAATGTTCATCATTACTTTTCCTAGATTTTAATTTTTTGATACTGCAACGATGTTACACACTTTGTGTTCTTATTTTCAAGTGAAAAATCATAGCAATTTCAATCTATAAAACACCCATTCAAATCTAAATAATTCATTTTACTATGGATAGAATAAATTAAAATTTGCAAAAGAAAGAGAAAAAAAAAAAAAAAAAAAAAATCCACCCTAAAATGGTGCCCAAAGACAAGGAGCGACCATAAAATGATTGCGTGGGTCATCAACGGCCAATTCACTTTAGGGTGAGAGTTCGTCGCAATCCAAACCCAATTTATGCCAAGAGTTCAAAGTCTTCAGTTGAAAATATATTGTAAAATATACAAAGTTTCAAATTATCATTATTTCTAATAAAAATATATTTGATGGCTTCTCGTGAAAGAATTGGGTTTCCATTCTTGCCTGACCCAATTCCTCCTCAAGAGTATGTTATATTGGTGCCAAAACTCACAAAAATTTAAGCATATTGGAGAGCGACAAACTTTGAACTTTAGCCTCTAGTGTGAAGCCCGCAAGGCCAACTTCCAACTTTCTTGCAATGTGATTAGTGGAATTCATAGACTCTCGACCTTTGGCCATAGTGTGGACTACCCCTAAAATTAACACATAGAATTGAAACCTTAAAGGCTAGTGTAGTAACGAAAAGTTCAATAAGGCTTTTTATTCTGTAGAACTTTCCTGGTAGGGTTCTTTAAGGGGAAAGATGAAAGCGTTTATGGATAATTCACTAAAGTCACTTATAAGGTTTAAAGATTAGTCAACTCAATCACCCAATGTTAATAAATCTCGGTTCATGTTAGAATGGGGTGGAATCACTTGCCTATAACTAATTCCAGTCAATTAAATATGTGTCTGTCTTGTCTTATCCTAAGGTCAAATAGTCATCATAAAGATCACGATTCCTTTTCATAATTGGCGGAGTGAGTCAAATTGACGTGTCAACCCTCATTGCTTGTTATAACTCAAGGTTCATTTCTATTCTAAAGTAAGGAAGAATACTTATCTTATAGAAATCTTCACTTTAAGCTTTATACTCCCACGTTCTCCATTAAGGCTTTCCTTAATTATTTTCTTAACTCAATCACTACAACGACATTGCTTTTATTATATCCTGCAAGAATCTGTATTACCAATCAAAAGCAAAGTAATTAAAGAACAAGTACTCCTCAAAGATGGCCAACCTTTGTGGATTCACTCCTTAACACCATCACTTGCTAGTAATGTCGACTTCCCAAGATATAAAACACCCAATGTCAAATGGACTTCATATATTCTAGTTGTACAACTATGCTTTAAATAAGATTCCTTTTGAATCTTTAATTTTCCATGGTAATAATCTTACAAGGCAATGTACCACAGCGGAGTTTGAAACAATCTAGTTTTACACACTAGCTATCAAATCCCTTGGTAACACTCCTAAATATACATAGTCGTCACCATGTATATATCTATATCTTACAGGAATTCAATCTTGACTGAATTACTATCTGCTAATTCATTCTTTCTAATACACAGTGTATACTTCCAGTCAAATTGACAAACCCATATTATCTATTTTAATCTATACTTAGTACTCATAATTTTATATAACTCCCAGTATATTCTAAAAGAGTCAAGTAGACAGTTACTTATTTCTATCAATATTCTATTCAATATTCAGAGCTTGGGTAATTGTTCTAAGTCAAGTGAATCAGTTGCATTGTCAAATGTTCACATTCTGGTGTGTAATCAGTACCCAATTGATCTTAGTATAGTCAAATAGACACCATTTGAGAGATTTGTTCAATTAGACTGGTTGATCAATATAGTTTCCAATGTCAATTTGACTACAGTTCACCAAAGTCCAATTGACTGTATCCAATTACCAATTCCCAATGCTCTCAACATGTCTACACAGTCATTGAATGCAACATCAACTGAGTTACTTATATCAACTTGACTGTAACCTTCCACAGTGCATTACTCAATATTCATGTGATCTCCAATTATAAACTTATACTCCATCAAGATCTGTCAAATAGACCATGTATGTATGCAAAGTTCAATTAGACAAACACACATCCATACACCATTATCACACACAAACATCCAGACAGAGTCAAATAGACATCCAGAAATTCATTCACCACATTTTACAATCAAAGACAGACAAGCAGAAAATAAACAATTCAAGTTTCTTTACTTCTCTCTGTCAACTGGACTGTGAGTATGGAATCTAAAGATATTTACAAAGCAAAATTAAGCATAGAGTAATATTTAGACTGACACTCCCTAATGGTGTAGCGAGGAAGACAATGTGCTATCATCTCTCATATATACCATGAATCCTAACAGTTATACCCATTAAGATCCCGGTTTGAGTCTAATTGACTTTTTGTATCTTAATCTACACACCACTTCCATTCTAGTCCATTAGACTCTACACATTCACACTTAAAATCCATTTAGAGTTCAACAAAAAACAAATTTACACTACAGCTAGTCAAATGGACAATAAGCATTTTTCAACTAGTTTGGCAACATTGCATAAGCTCTCAAGGCCAATGTTAATGAGGTTCTTTGTGAATGAATTTTAATTGGGAGTTGCGACAACAATTAATAACAATCGACGAGACTTTCCTTTCCTTGGATGGAAATAAATATTTTAAAAAATATATATATTTATCTATATATCTATACTACCAAAAAATGTTGCCCAAAGATAAAGAGCAACCACGAAATGGTTGCGTGGGTCATGAGGAGTGAGACAATATAATTGAAACCTTGGAGGCTAGCTATTCAAAAGAACATTGAGCATTGCAATATGTCATACTCTTCCACTACATGAGTCCAAATGCTCTTAGGGCCAACATTGTTGAGCTTCCTTGCAGCCTTTTTCTAGCAGGTGAAATATAGCCATAAAGCAAAATAAGTTTTAGAACAAAAATTAAATTTGGAAGCAAAACTCATTTCTTTATCGTTAAAATACTCATCATTGTTGATATAATTAATTTCATCCATTTGAGCAAATCCTCATTCAATTACCATGACTTCATCCGAAATCTAAACGAAAAATGCTAACAATGTTTATTGTTTCTTTACCACCAAAGGAAGAGATTACTTTGTTTTCAACGAGTTACGTGGTTGAACAGTATTACCAAGCCGTAAAAGTGTAAATACTAAGGCAGAGACTACGCGACTAGCCGGTTGTTTCAATGGAGCCACCTGTTGGCAAAAATGAAAAATTGCTGACTCTTCTTCGCCTTGTGAACGGATTCCAGTTGGCGGGTTATGACAACAATAAATTACAACCGCCGAGACTTTCCTCGCAGGGGGGGTTAGGTGTCGGTGGAGAAAAAGCCGCTGACGAATGCATTCCTTTCTCACATTCCATACAGTAAAGTTTGATTTTGTTGGAAGTTAGTGCATGGATGATCTGGGAGAATTGAGTTAATTATTCCCTTTCTATATACTATTTAATCAGGATCACTGATTAACGCTGTTGCCTGCCACTGACTCAAGATTACTGTTCCGTCCTGTGTGTGTGCAAAACACGGTATCAGAAGTAGACTAATTGGGGTGTCAGTCGGTACAGCAATTTTATTACGTACAATTGGAGCGAAATCCCCGCCGTGTATCAATGCGTGTTGTCCATGTTATATGTGAGTTTATGCGTGTTGTTTGGTTGTTAGGGAATCAGTCATTTGAACCCAAATGAATGGTGAGTGTGTGGCTCCTGATGAATCCACTATGCGTGTTGTTTGGTTGTTAACTCCTTAAACGTCTAAAAAGCCCCACCGGCTTGTTTCGAGAGAATAATGAAGAAAAAAAAGTGGATTCTTTCAAGCAAAAGCTGAAATGGATTGGTGCTTTGAAAAGGTAATGAACAAACGAGGTTAAATTTAGAAAATATGCTTATTTTAGTAGATTGTACATTCCAAGGAAATTGAAAAAAGAATTTGTTGGGAGGGAGATGAGGGAATCACGCAGTTAGCGAACTTGATGCATATCAGAGCTGGCAGTGCATGCCAACGCTATTCAACAATTGTGTTTTCTTTATATTAATTACATTCAAAATTGCAAAGCTCACTGCAGAGCCGAAATATCATTTTTTTCTTTTTTTTCTTTTTTTCTTTTTTTGGCTTTGTACTGCTATTTATCTTGTAATATAACCACGATGTATTGTCTTTGACTACACTTGGGTTTTTTTGCACTCAAACAGTACTAGCTTTGGTTTGCTTTAATTTAGCGCCATGTGATTATCAAGTTAATGGACCAAAGTTGTTTGGCTTTCTTCCAAACATGTCACTAACTTACCTAAGTAGTTGAGTCTTCTACCAAGTTAGTGAATGTTTTGTTTATATTGGCTTGCTTTGATATGACTATTTAGTTAATAGATCAAAGTTGCTTGGCCTTCTTCCAACCGTGTCACTAACTTACCTAAGTAGTTAAATTTTCTACCTAGTTAGTGAGATGACTTGATTTTGTTGGCTTGCTTTCATTTAGCACCATATGATTATCAAGTTAATAGACCAAAATTGCTTGGCCTTCTTCCAAACATGTCACTAAATTACCTAAGTAGTTAAATTTTCTACCCAGTTAGTGATTGTTGTGATTATGCTGGCTCTAAAATCCCTCCGCTCCCTCCCTACTCAGACAATTAATTATTCTAGCCTAATTAAGGGGGTTTTGAATTCTTACCTAAATTTATTAATTGGCCGCCTCGGGGTTGGTGCCTTCAAGGCCAGCCCGTGTGCGTGTATGCATGCACCAGCGAACCTTTTTAAACCCTCGCCCAGCCTGCAATCCTCACAGTCTTTAGCCGTTCTATGGCTCCTTCGTCACTGTGAGTTTCTTGCTCTTCTTCACTGAGGGTTTCTTGCCCTTGGTAATTGCCTCTAGTGCTTGGCGACGTTGTGTGAGGGGAGTGTCGGAGTTGTAGTCTTTCTGGCCTGGGATTTCGAAAGCCGCTTGGACAAGCCTACTCTGCTCTCCAACATGGAGGGTTCGCCTTTATCTAGCGAGGTTCTTGAAATTTTGTGATTTGATTGACGATCTTTGCTTTTCTTGCTTTGTTGTATGTTGATTTTGGTTTATGGACTTGTGATTGCAATAACACGCTGAAGCTACCTGAAGACACCTCGTATGCGCATTCTAACCCCTGTTTGTGGCGTTGGATTGTATGGGTACAGGTGAGGGTGGCTTCCTCTTGTTCTTTCCTTATGATTCTACAACAAATTGCGCAAGAATTGTGGAAGAATGGTTTCTTCCCTTTGAGCTTTTAGGAATCGTCATTCACAGTGTGCTTTTATGCAGAGCTTTTGTGACTCTTTTGTAAAGCTTTTGTACCTTTTATGCAAAGCTTCTGTCTATTATGTTTAGAACCTGGTTGCTCAATTACTTGTATATCTCAGTTCATGAAAGGCTTATAATTATTGAGCTTTCTTGATTTTTGTCTTAAAAAGCCTTGTCTTGATGTGACTCTGCTCTGGAAGCTCCATGCTTTGCATTGCTTTATACTAGTTTTATTCCTTGCCAGCCTAATATAGCTTAGTTTAGATAAAGACACTGAATTGATATGCTCTGAAAGGAGATGTTCCGAAAAGGCGCTTTTTTTTTTTGTTCACTTCATTCACTGTTCGTGGAGGATTTGAGGAATTTTTGTTGGTTGTTCACTTTAGGGCTGCTTCACACTATGGCCAAAGGTCGAGAGGCCGTCGATTTCCACCAATCAAATTGCAAGAAACCATGGTTTCGGCCTCTCGACCCTTCACACTAAAGGCCAGTCCAAAGGCCGTGGACCTCTAAAATGCTTACATGGCAACACTTTTTGACCAAGGTGATGGCCTCTCGAGAGGAAGTTTGGGTCCTACATTTTGCAAGACCCGTCACTATGGTCGAGAGGCTGTCGGTTTCTTTCCATAAAAAATGAAAACTATATTTTATTGCCTATTTTCAGTATATTTCTTTGGACTCTCAACAAAGTTTGGACTCTCAATCCCACGGCCTCTCAACTTGGACAGCCATAGTGTGAAGCGGCCCTTACTCAATGGGCGATTATTGGGGATAGCTCTCTTAATTTTATTTTTATTTCTTTGAGCTGCCGTTCAAAACCGTCTTGACGTTTAAGGGTTAACAAATGGTTTCCAAATGGTATGTGGCTCCACAAGAATCCACTATACAGGGGACTGACTTCACAAGTTTACGTTCCCCAAAGCATAATTATCATTTGTTGTGTTGTAGAAGCGTGTCCTTGAACGAACTTTTCCCTTACTAAAAGTCAAGGGACCCACTGGCAGCTTAGTACAGATGTCACGTGAGAAACTTTCTAGAAACCCTTCTGTAGCTTTTGCTCACTCTGTTACAGTACAAGTTCACGAGGTTGAGAGAGAGGAACTCGTGAGTGAAGAGAATGAAGAGTTTTCTTGTGTCCGTGTCTTGTCCCTCCTCAGGCCGCTTGTGGCTGGGATATGTTATTCTTTCCATTGCAATGAAAGTTCCTTTCGTTTGTGTCAAAAGAAAAAAAAAAAAAAAAAAAAAAAAAGAGAGAGAGAATGAAGAGTTTATTGGAGGAAGTGTTGTCAACTTGTTCACCATGACCAAGTTTGTGTGTGCTTGCACTACAACAGAATGAGTCTTTTTTCAGTGGTCCTTTTTCACTTGGTGAGTGTACCGGTCACATAAGACAAGGTTTTTTTGGTCTTATGTGACCAGTTACACTCACCAAGTCACTGAGAAAAGCCTCATTCTGTTGTAGTGTTGTGACTTGTGAGGTTGACTGTTTCATCGGATGTCTTAATTTTATTCCTAATTCCTCAACGCAAAAGAACCTTCTTAGGGTTCTTGGATCAAAAAATGGTATTTTGAGCTCTAAAGTATCATTTTTAGAAAAAAAAACAAACTTACAAATCATCCTCTCCAAAAATTCTCAACCCATATGTTGAATTTTTTATTTCTTAATTTATTCAATGTTACGTGAGATATACACTTTGTTTATTTTTATTTATTTTTCAAATCCTAAAGTCAACTCAAATTGATCGTGTATAATTCTATGAGGTTTTTTCCAATCCTACTGTTTATATATTTCAAATATGTGTGTCAAATGAATAATTATTTGTTTTGATCATTTAGATTTCTAATTACAGATCCATCTCGTCATCCAAATTGAGGAAAAACCAAATTGGTCTCCAGCATTTTCTTGATTACCTACTTTGTAACTATGTTTTTTTCTTTTCTAATATGATCAATTAAGGTATTAAATTACATATTTTGCTTCATTTTGGAGTACACTATTATGTAGAAAAGGAAACTTCTCAAAAGAATGAAAGAAAAGCTGTGAAAATGACCCTCCAAAATGATAAAAATGCCATGATATTTTAGGATTAACCTCCAAACATCCAACCGTCTAGAAAGTGGATGATGTACAAAGTCAAACACAGTTTTATCATCTGTCATTGAATTTTTGCACCCTGTGGATTTTTTACTATGTAGTTTATCGGAAGTTAGCTTCATGCATGTGTCGTCCGATTAGAAAGGGGATGATTTGTGAAATTTTTATGCCTCATTTCATATTGTAGTGATTCATCCAAAATTTCAAAGATTTCATTGTAAAAGTGCTCTTTAAAAAGTTAACTTATAAAGTTAAACAATCAAAAAATCTCCAAAATCACTATAATTAGAGTATTACATTTCAACCAATCACAAAAAAATTCATATACAAATTGTCAATATCCTATTCGTAATCAAATTACAAAAGAATTTCAAATTTCAAATTCTATACAAAAATATAGGTGACAACAATCATAAATCCAACCGTGTGGATAGAATCTCAAACTCATAATGTGCAACTTTTATTCCTGTATCAAGATCCAAATATCCCTTTTAGTTACACTTTATAAGACATCTTTGAAATTCTCCAAATGTAAAGAGGGATGACAATGTTTAGGGGTTAAAGTGGAAGTACATGTTACCATTCATTTAAGCAATCTAAACACCACTAAGAGGACATACCAAGTGGGTCACAAATTTTGAGGGGAAGTAAAACTAAGTGGAGTTGAATTGAAGTGAATCATATTTTTTTAATATAACTTGTAATTTCTATAAAATTTCAAAGCGGCCTCCTTTAAAATATTAAACTGTCCCTTGATGGGGGCTATGAGCTTCCCGAAAATGCTCTATTATCATCAAAAATTAACCTATAGTTGATAGAGAAGTAACCTCAAATTACCCCATTTACACCCAATTCCATCCATTTATAGCTAATGAATCTACTCGATTGTTGTGTTAAACTTCTTCCTTATTAATGTGTTAAATGCTTAATCCTATTTTCATTCACTATAGTATCTAAAATTTCTCTATTTACATTTGATTCCACCTATCATTTACTACATTTAGTGTTCACTTCAAGTAAAATGGAACTAAGTCATTCCCAAGGTAGAATTGGAGGTCAATGGTAAAATGCGGAACTAGGCCTTGGATGGTTTTAGGTATGTTCACCTAAGAGCATATCCATTGTATCTCTTGAACAGACTTGCCATGCACAAGTGGCGCGGCTTCGTCCCTATTTGTAGGACGGGTGTTATGGTGAGATCAAGGAGGCGTGACGGGGATTCAAATATCTACCCCTTCAAACAAGATATAGTGTGTCAGTTTGACAATCACATACATCTACACCCTTGCATGTTTAAAATTAGTAACATGCTAAAATTATTCATTTGCATTTGAAGAGCCCTTGAACTTACATTTATCCATCTTCACATACCATACGTGTATATCAAATTATAGTTGATGGACCAATTGATCATAAGACATAAGTAGAATGTGTAATATACTCTGAATTTTAATTTAGGTTTTAATGATTATTGTTTAACATCCTACATTTGAAAGCGGAAGCCCTAAAGGCTATTTGGAACATATCGCAATATTTTTTTATCATGTGTTTCAGTGCGTCAAACACTTCTACAACATAGATGTGGATGTTCTTAGAGCATTCGCACCTTTTTACCTTCATCTCATAAATATCAATGTATTGTGCACATATTCTTTGGCTCTCTCATACGCCCTGAATTTTCAACATTAAATACAAACACCTTCAGTTTCATCCATTTTTAGATAATATTTTCTTCTTAAAACAAAACAAAATAAAACAAGTGAAAGGTGTTTTCATTGCAAAAAAGAAATAAAACAATACAGCCATCCCAGCCACACGTGGCACGAGGGAAAAGAAACTAATAAAGACTGAGGCAGGACTAAAAATAAATACTAGCGTTGCTGTAAGAACTAATCGCAATCCTCGCCTTAGGGTCTCTTTATATTAGGAGTCAAGCTCATGTTGATGTGTAAAAGGGTCGAAATCCTTGCTTCTCATTAGTTGAAAGCTTGAAACTGGATCCAACCCCTTTACACTAGGAATCAAGTCCAATACAACCAAAACAATTTTTACATTGAAGTCGACAAGCTCTGACATAGGTTCAACTTCATTCATTGGGTCCATCATATATGGAGGTCTAAACTTTGGGTTTGGATTCAAATTCATATTTTATTAAAAACTCTAATCTTATCATATTGAGTGCTTGAGGTCGACTCCAAAGCTAATATCGACTGAATTTGTTTTTGTTGAATTAGAGCCAAGAACGACGAGCCCAAATCCTGAAGAAGAATGTCTATAAGCTAAGATAATATGGTTTTTTGTATGTCAAAATACTATGTGAGTACTTAGGAATGAATTTTCCAAGACAAAGAAGAAGGGAAGTTGAATAATGAAAGTGTTTCCGTGTGGAAATACCCAATAAAAAATATACTGCAAAATTCCAAAGTGAAAAGAGTGTCCAACCCCTTAGTTAAGGTAGATCTTTTTGGAAACCAAGCACATGTGTTCGTCATACCAGACTGCAAAATATTAAAAACCAAAAAATTATTCTTCCTTAAATAGTGCAAGATTCTACTAAATATGTGACAAGTCACTACACTATTTTGGGATGTTCATCAGTGAATTTCACCTTCCAAATTAAGTGCCGCTTCACACTATGGTCAAAGGTTGAGAGGCCGTCGATTTTCACCAATCGAATTTCAAGAAATCAAGAATTCGGGCTCTCGACTCTTCACACTAGAAGCCAAAGTTCATAGGCCGTCGCCCTCCAAAATGCCTACATGGCAACACGTTTTGACCACGGTACTCGCCAAGGTGGCGGCCTCTTGAAATTTTTTTTGGGTCGGACGGGAATGGAAATCCAAACTATGTTCGAGAGGTGTTGATTTCTTTGAATTGCATAAAAATGAAAACAATATTTATATTGCCTATTTTAAGCCATTTCTTTGGACTTTCAACAATGTTTAGCCACTCAATCCTACAATCTCTCGACTTGGACGGTCATAGCGTGAAGCGGCCCTAAACCTTCGCCATTTTTCAATTACAATCTAGATCTTGGTTATGGGGGCATTATCAGTTTATGGACATCCTACCTTAACCCTCTGACAAAAGACAGTCCTCACAAAGGCCCCGGCAACCAGGCCAGAACCACCTTCACCTTCACCGGGGTGACGAAGCCGGCACCAGGCCCCTCATTCATACCTCTCCTTTCATCACCTTTACACCAACAGGTACAAACTGAATGGAAAACACCAGTGGGTATATTTAGAAACCCGATTACCTCACGCAACTGCAAAGATGTTAAGCCGGATAAAAACGGTAACACAGAACACCGTTACCACACTGACCTATACTATTCAAAAACGGCTTTAACTTACACTGTGCTACATACTGATGTTACAGTTACCTGACAGACTAGTTTGGTATAGTTTTTAATCTTTAATCCTGAGCAAAGCAACAGAGGAAAGACTATTTGCAAGATGGAAACCATGGACAGACGAAAGACTTTTCATGGCTAAGCCTAGTTTGGGATTGCGCAATCTGCAAGTTGTGCACTGTCGAAGCACTGTTACAGCCATGCAACGGAAGCAGCACAGGAACCGGTCCACCGGTTGAACGGACGGTATGAAGCGACGGACCGTTCCAGCCTGGCTCCTCCTTCACATTCACAGGTTTCACAGGCCGGCCTTCCCACTGAAATGCTGGAGCTCACTGGAGCTCACTGGAGCTCATCAATTGACAGTAAGTTAGTGCAACGTGGGCGGCTTCAGAGCCCCCCCTGGAGTCCTAAAATAAGAAGCCCGAGCTTTCCACATGGCGCTGTTGCTGTGTGGCACGGAACCGAGCGGTCAAACTGTTGACTTCACGGTAGCCACCGTTGACTCTGCAACCAGAAGGTGGAAGTACCTATTACCAATGTCCGGGGAGAACTGAAATTTAGTTACAGAGTAGCCTGTTGAAATTTCATAATTGAGTTCAAAATATTAGGAAAACTGCTGGTTTGAGGGGGAAATGCTAGAATACTACTTATTATTTTCTTAAGGTCATTAACCCCTAAGCGTCCTCACCTATGTCCATGGTAGTTCCCCTTTCTCAACAGGAGCTCGGTAGTGGACTACCAAGGTCTGGTAGAGGTAATTTCAAAAGGAAAACAGAAAATAGAGACAATGAAACTCTACTCGGTAGTAGATTTAGGACTATCGACCTCACCTCGGTAGTAGATCAGGGAGTACCGATAACAGATCATGGACTACCTACCTGACCTCGGTAGCAGATCAGGGACTACCTACCTCACCTAGGTAGTAGATCAGGGACTACCTACCTCACCTCGGTAGTAGATCGGGGACTTCCAACCTCACCTTGGTAGTAGATCTAGGACTTCTAACCTACTCGGTAGTAGATATGGGACTTCCAAACTCACCTCGGTAGTAGTTCTAGGACTTCCGAGTCTACTTAATAGTAGATCTGGGACTTCCGGACTCTACTCGATAGTAAATCTAGGACTTCCGGACTCTACTCGGTAGTAGATCTGAGATCTCAGCATAGCTCTAAGGTGAGAAAGGAAGGTAAAGGATAAAGGTTTCTAATCGTAAATGCAGCAGCAAGAAGACAGAAGAGAGCTGAAAGTAGAGAAGAACCCTGCAAGACATACAAGGAAACAAAATAACACGATAGGAAATGAGGATGGGAAAAACAACGCTTGCTAAGAGGTTTGGCTCTACTGCTTTTATACATGACTGTACAACCCGATCTGACTTGTAACGGTCAGATCGGTCAAAAAGCTGTTTTAGATCTACTTTTGGAGGTAATTTGGGAAATTACCTACCTAGTAAAAAAGGAGCTCGGTAGTACTGCCGGTAGGTAACTATTTTACCGTTAACAGTCCAATTTGGGCAGTTTTGCAAAGATGCATTATAAAATGCAACTAAAATGAATATTTGAAACTTGATGTATGAATAAAAGTTATACATTTTGAAATTTAGATTTAATCTATACGGTTAGATCTATGATTGCTATCTCTAATATATTTTTCTATAAATTTTGAAACATAAAATAAAAAATTATTTTTTAATTCAATTACGAATAAGATATTGACAGTATGGGAATGAAATTTGTTGTGATGGCTTATAATGTAGTACTCTAGGTATAGTGATTTTTGGAGATTTTTTGGATGCTTGATTTATGAGTTTTTTTTTTTCAAGAACACTTTTAGACCAAAATCTTCAAAATTTTGGGTAAAACACTACAACACGAAATGAGGCATAAGTTTTTCATAAATTGTCTCCTTTTCGATTGGATCACATGTACATGAAGCTAACTTCCCATAAAAAATTCAATAAAAAAATCACACTACAAAAAGTGCATGACGGATGAGAAACTACGGATGAAATCTGTACATCAAGCAAAATATGCATGGTTGGGCGGTTAGGGGTTAAGGCCTCTTTACACTAGAGGGGAGAAGCCATGAGGAGAGAAATTTCAGACAATGAGAAATTGGTTTTCTCGGGTTCTAAGCCTCCCATTGGCTGAAATTTCTTTCCTTACGACTTTTCACCTCTTGTGTAAAAAGGCCCTTATCACCTAAAAGCCCTAACACAGTTGTGCTATAGTATGTGCCTTTCATATGTTTGATGAAGTTTGGTTCAATAAATAAAATGTAGAGACTCTACGAATTATCCATATGGTCAAACTTCCAAAAATACCATTAGAGTTTTTTTTATGAACTTAAAAGCATTAACCTTTGAAAATCAGTACAAATTGTAATTTTCACTTTTAGAGATTAAAATTTAGCATGATTGGTTAAATTTGGTTTATCTATTCTGAACTTCAAAAAAACAAAAGAAATGATGGAAGGAACATCATTACTTTCTCCAAATAGAAATTTTTATAGCACTAAGACAGTGTTGAGGTAATTCGCTTTGATTTTTTTCAGGTGGAGTTTAGGTTGGATTGACATAAATTCAAATTCCATTGGAAAGTAGACTTGGTGTAGTATTTTAAAAATAATATTTTATTTTATTTTTTCAAAAGGTTTATTTTTTGTTTCAAACAGACCGTTAGATTCGGGCAACAACCAAAAAATGGTCGGTTGAGCATTTAGGGGTTAAATTGTCCATACGTTCATTTTTCGGATGTTGTACATATTCCATCCACATTTTCTCATTTGTCAAGACTTTTTGCAATGTAGCTTTTTTACTCTACATTTTATGGAAAGTTAGCTTCATGCATGTGTGAACCGATTAGAAAGGGGACGATTTGTGAAGTTTTTATGCTGCATTTCATGTTGCAACAATTCACCAAAAATTTCTAAGATCTTAGTTCAAAATAGTTCAGAAGCGCTCTTGAAAAAGTCAACTCATAAAATCAATCAACCACATAAATCTCCAAAAATCACTACACGTAGAGTATTGCATTTCAACCCATCACAACAAATTTCATCCACGGATTGTCAATATGATTGATAATCTTATTTGTAATTGAACTAGTGGGACCCGTGCCGTTGAGCGAATTGAGCTTGGATTGTCTCCTCGACGGATTCCAGCGCGGAATGGTCGAGTGAGACAAAGCGAGTTGTATTATATAATAGATTACAAAAGAATTTTCAATTTTGAAAACCAAATTTTATACAAAATATTGATGATTGCAATCATAGATTTGACCATATGGATAGAATCTAAAATTCATAATGTACAAATTTTATTCACACATCAAGTTCAAAATATCCCTCTTAGTTGCATTTTATAATACATCTTTGTAATTCTTCAAGTCTAGAGAAGATTTTGGGCATTTAGGGATTAAACAAACATTTATCCCTTGATTGTGCTTATTACCATCCAATCAAGTAGTTTGAACATTTTGGAGGACATACCAAATGTGTTACAATTATCCCTTGATTGTGCTTATTACCATCCAATCAAGTAGTTTGAACATTTTGGAGGACATACCAAATGTGTTATAATTTTTTGAAGGAAAAAATATATATATCTTAGTGGAGTTGAATCCAAGTGAAATCATAAATTTCTGATAAAATTTGCAATTTCTATAAATTTTAGAAGTGGTCTACAAAATCATTGAATGTAGGAACATGAACATCCTAAAATCAACCTATAGTTCATAAAGAAGTTATCTTAACTCCTAATTGCCTAAGCCTCAACTTATAGATGATGTACAAAAATCAAACTTTGTTTTCTCATTCGTCATGTACATTTTGTAGTGTAGATTTTTACTATAGATTTTATGAGTAGTTATCTTATGCATGTGTCAACACATTAGAAAGGGGACGATTTTTGAAATTGTATGCATCATTTCATGTCGCAGCGATTCACCAAAAAAATTTAGATCATAATTCAGAAGTGCTCTTCAAAAAATTAACTCATATAATCACACAACCAAAAAAATCTTAAAAAACCACTACACTTAGAGTGTTTTATTTTGATCCATCACAACAAATTTCATGTACATTTTGTTAATATCTTATTCATAATCAATTTCCAAAAGAATTATAAATTTTTAAGTTTCAAAATTTATACATAAACATTAGTGGTAGCAATCGTAAATCTAACTACATCGATAAAATATAAATTTCATAGTGTACAATTTCATTCATACATCAAGTTCAAAATATCCCTCTTAGTTGCATTTTAAAATGCATCTTTGCAATTCCCCAAATATCGAAAGAAGTGAGTACCAAATGTTAGTATGGGTGCATATGATGATATTTAGAGAGAGAGAGTAATTCCGGGTCAAAGAGCTAGTTGAAATGGAGAGTTTATTGGGCAATGTGCTACCAACTTGGCCGCTAGGACCAAGTTATGCATACTACCCTCGTGCCCTTTTAAGTAATAATATTTAATGTTATATTTTTAGATTCCATGATTCTTTAATCTAGAAAAGTCAAACTCCAATATCTATTTTTAGATTAAAAATCAACATCTTGGTTTTTTTTTATTGAATGTCAGTTCTCATCTAAAATGAAAAATATTACTGTAGGTTAATAGCTTAAGTCATAAGTAATTTTTTGGAAATCATTAATAATTTTGGAGAATTTCAGATAAACTACTTTTTGAAATTGCTGAAGTGTAGAAATTTACCAACCTTCATATTTATTTATTTATTTTTGGATAATCAAGAAAAAATCTAGGAGAAATTTAAGAATTTAAAAATATTAAAAATTAGAAATTTGTAATCAAATTCATTCTAGATAGATAAATAGAAACTTCTGTCTTCTTTGGAGCGGTTATTGGGAATAAATGTTTGTTTGACCTGTTCATTATTCACTGCCCACCGGACAATGAACTATTGGTGTCAGATTCATTCTACATGGGGATGAAATACGTTTGGTTGAATGTTACTGAATGTCACTCTATCTGTTGCTGAAGTTCTACACTTTTAGGGCCTACCCATGATCCCCTTTATCCGCTAAACATGCCTTTGTCCACATAAAGACGACAAACATAATGTAAGCCTTCTTTTGACTACATCTTGTATAGTTTTTCATCCATCCAAAATTTCTTTGGCTCTTGTGCTAGTTGACTATCATTTATACGATATGGATCTTCAAAATAAGATATTGTGATTTTTATCAAATGACAAAATTGATTTATGTCAAGTTTCACCCTTTATTCAAGAATTAAGACTTTAACAACGATTTTCCGAAATAAGTAGAATCAAATAATTAAAATTACACCGTCTCATAGTGCGTATTATTCCAACTCCGATCTAATTTTTTATAATAAAAAATGGTTAATTTGGGATTTTAAAGCAAATTTCAGAAGAAAGTCTTGCATAATTAATTAAAAGTATGAATACAAAATATGATAAATCCAATTGTACGGATGTGATTTACACATTGAGATCTACAACTTTTCTTTTATATACCAACTTTATTTTTGTGATCCATCAAACATTTTATACACATCTTTGAAATTGGTGGTGAATGTGGACGTTACAGGGTTAATTTTGTTTCCTTCACACCTTGTTGTATTAACCCGTAAAGGTCACATGGTGTTCCTAGAATCGACGATTTATGCAAAAACTATAATAAAAATCTATTTGGAGGAATATTTTGGAATTGATGCACAAATGAAAGTTGCAAATTGTGAATTTTAGTTTCAATCCATACAATTAGATTGACTAATGCTATCACCAATATTTGATTATTAAATATGAAAGTTAAAATTGAAAATTCCTTCTAAATTTGATCACAAACAAAATGTTAACATTTTTTGAGTAAAATTTGTTGAAATGAATTTGAAATGAGACACTCTTGACGTGGTGATTTTTTGAAACTTTTGTGTTCCTTAAATCTATGATTTCGTTTTTGCAAGGCCACTTTTGAACTAAAGTGAATGCAATTTTGGCTTGGTTAGAATTTCACATACTTCTACATTTGTAATCTTGGAGAAATAAGTTCTCTAGTAACACCATATTTAATTGTTGAATAGGACAACAACTTGATGAAGTATCTTCAAAAAACGTTTCATGATGAATATGTTCATGAGGAGGGAGATATGAAAGAACAAATAATATCACAAACCCAAATCGAGTTGGTAATAATATCACAAACCCAAATGTTTAGGGGTTAAGGTAAGCGACTTTGCGTCACAATTATGGAGGTCGTCCTATTTGTGCCACTGCATACTACAGAGTACATATCAAAATTTTAAATGCAAGACATTATACACAATGATCTCAGATAGACAAATAATCACATGTCACAATAGGGTCGTATATACCTTACATTTTCTTTCACATGCATATGCTTCTTTTCAATAAGATATATGGCATTTTGTTGTTTCAAACATGAATACAAGTCATGCCTTACATTTCAAATTTAGTCATTCACAACACTACTAGAAAATTCACCGTCCAAATCAACAGAAAAGTGTTGAGGGTTTCTGTTGAATCAGTCGCGTTGAGCGGGTCATTATTCAACAGAAATCTATTGAAGTTTTCTGTTGATCTGGTCACCTGAAAATAAGAATTTTTTTATTATAAAATTTATATAAAAAAAAAAAAAACATTTTTTTACTGCCCGGAATTTTCGGGCAAGAAAATGTTTTTAGCTGCCCGGATTTTTAGGGCAGCCCAATTTCATCAACTCAGTTGACAATCGGGTTTGAACTCGTGACCTTACATTTAACACTCAACACTCTAACCAATCCATCGCACTTAGAATTTGATGAACACAGAACTATTTTTTTCTTACATAAACACTTACAATTCGATGTTTTGGAATTCAGCAGACTTGGCGGCCATTTTGACATAGTAAATTAACTTTTTTCAAAAACCTTTGGACTAAGAAAAGTTGGGAAATCAAGTTAAGTTTCATCTCCAAAAATCCGTTTGTGATTTGAAGCCTCCAGTCAAAAGTTATAGACAAAAATCAGAGAGGGTGTTTGAAAATATCAATGAAAATATTCCTTGCTACCCCACTCTGAATTTTGTCTAAAACTTTTGAATGGAGGCTCAAAATCACAAACGGATTTTTGGAGATAAAACTTAACTTCATTTCGCAACTTTTCTTGGTTCAAAGATTTTTGAAAAAAGTTGTTTTACTATGACAAAATGGCTTATAAAATTTGCGTTTTAAAAAAAATAAAAAATTGTGAATGATTAAGTTAACCCCTAAAAGCCCGAGGGGTATTGGACAAAACATAGATGTGTTATAATATGTGCCTTCCATATGTTTGATGAAGGTTGGTTCAATAGACAAAATGTAGAGTATCATCTTTACAAATTATCCGTACGGTCAAACTTCCTAAATAATCTTTAGATCATTTTTTAATGAATTCAAAAGCATTAACCTTTGAAAATTTGTATAAATTATAATTTTCAATTTTAGAGTTCAAAATTTAGTACGATTGGTTAAAGTTGGGTTATCTATCATAAACTTCAAAAAAGCAAGAGAAATGATGGAGGAATCATCATTACTTTCCCCAAATAGCAAATTTTGTAACACTAAGACAATGTTGAGGTGATCTACTTTGAAAAATTCTCCCGGGTGGAGTTTAACTCGGATTGCCATAATTCAAATTGGGTTTGAAAGTAGACTTGATGTAGTATTTTAAAATATTTTTTATTTTTTCAAAAAAAGATTTTTTTGTTCCGGGCAGCCCGTTTTTTCCGGGCAGCGACCAGAAAATGGTCGCTCGGGAGCTTAGGGGTTAATCTTTAAATCACAGAGGGGGTAAAGGAAAAACCTAGATGTGTTACAAGATGTTACTTTTGCAACTTTGATGAAGTTTGGTCCAAAAGAGAAAATGAAAAGCATGATGTTTAGTAATTATCTATATGGTCAAACTTCCAAAAAGAGTTTTAAATACTCATTTTAATGAATTTAGATTCATTTACCATTTGACATTCACCAAAATTACGTACTAATTCTACATTTAGAATATGGAATTTGGTATGATTAATTAAAACTAAACATTCTATTCTAAAATTTTAAAAGCAAAAGTTCCAAAGGAGAGAACATCATTAGTTTTCCAAAGTAGTAAGTTTTATAACACTAAGACAATAATGAGGTCTATGTCGTTGAAAAATTCCTTACTAAACCTCAATATTGCAAATGAAATGTATCAAACAACACTAGAACATGATCTCTCCTCCCCCCAAGTTCGACAAGATATTAAAATTTGAAATATCATTTCCTAACCATGGGCAGTCACTGCTATTTGGGTGCGACCAAAATATGGTTGATTGGTCACTTAGGGGTTAATGAGTTCAATTGATTGAATGTTTCAAAAAACCGGATTACTGTGTAGAAACAAAAAGAAGATTCCAAGTTTCTAGCACAGAGAGATTCAAAGAAGAAAGAAAGAAAAAGGTTCACAGATGACTGAATGTTGTCCCATTCAAGTGGGTTTATTTATTGGGGTGTCCCTGTGATTGTTTCAGATGGAGCTAAAAGTTAGTCAACAGTCGAAGTGTGTCAAGATTCACCCTCAATAGCTTTAATTTAGGGAATATCAAGCTGCTTGTCTTCTGTTGTTGTTTGTCAGGGATGATGAAAGTCTGCAAAATTGCAGTTGTATAATCCAATTACATAAAACACCCATTCTAGTACTAAATGATTACAAAACTCTCATATAAAGTGCAAAAGATTCAAAAGGTTCAAGAATATTCAAAAGATCCTAGAATATTCCAATAGATTCCAGAATATTTTGATAGATGCCAGAATATTCTAAAATATTTTCAAAAGATTCCAAAAAGATTCCAAAAGATTTCACTTTCACTAAAATTTTGTTGATTTGGTCATTGTACTATTTGAATCAACAAAAAAGTAAGCAGCAAACTGTTGACTTTTACAAAAAAATAACAAATCAGTGAAATGGGTCATTGTAGTACCCCGAACAACATAAATCTGTTAAATTTCTGTTGATTTGGTCATGATTTTCTAGTAGTGCAAATTCTACCAAAATCCTAAACCCTAAAAGTTAGCACTGAAATCCTAGGTTGCTAGTAAGGTAGGATGTCCTAAAACCACCACCTCCCCCAATTATGACATGTAGACTTTTCTTGGGGCCACCACAGTTGAGACCTAAAACCACCAATTTCACTATTGAAGGAGACCAATGGCACACCAAGCATTGCGAAGAAATAGTTGGTGGTTTTGGGTTAGTTCATGAGCGGAATTAGGAACAACAAAGTGTGAACATGGGGAAACCTAGAAATTTGATTTGGGTCACATGTTACTTTCCACTTTGGAATTTTGTATACAATTAACAAATGTGAATTACATGTTGCAAATTTTTGCAATCCTCATCAAAACCTATTTTGAATGCGGTTGTGAACCGTCGAAACGGTTCATGTTACTGATAAACTCTTAATTCTAGAGTTTTGATTTGTTTAGCAATTTATATTTGTCTAACCGGGACATTTTAGCCGGTTAGACAAATTTCCCGGATTTGGTTGCATTTAGTGTTCGGTTTTATTTGGCAATATTAGATTCCTTTTTATCTAGATAATTTTGTGTGTTTATTAGCTTCTAACAATTTGATTGATCGATTATGTGCAATTGGGCCGTTTGTCCTTTTATTTTACTTGATGATTTTTAACCTATTTTTATTACTTGTCATTCTAATTCATTAGTTAATCTAGTTGATTAGTCTATTTTATTAGTTGATTGAGTTATTCTTGGTGGGGTGTTATTTTAGCCTTTTAATTTCCTATTGTTTAGTCTTATTTTACTAATTTATTGTTGAGTTTATTCTTTAGCCTATTAGAGTGAGTTTAGTTTATGTTAGTGGAGTAGTGTAGTGTGGAACTTCCGGTTAAGTGGTAGTTAAGTAATAGTGTAGGGTTTTGATGGAGTTGGATGAATAGTCCTAGGTGGATGGATGTAGTTTTGGTGGGATTCAAAATCCCACCGTGCCGCTTATGCGGAGCCAGTCCATTGTCTGCACGGTTAGAGTTTGGGAGAGACGATAGAATTGTAGATCTGAATCTGGGTTGGAGTTTTTGTTGTGATCTAGGAAGTTTTGTTGTACAACAATCTAGGAAGAAAGTCATTATTGCTCGTTTGGATTGGAAAGAGTTGCAGGAAAAAACTAAAGAAAATTAGTGATTGTGGGTGTTTGGAGAATTAGCTTTGCTTGGTTTGGTTAGTGAGGAGAAATTTGGTGTGAGCTTGGAGCTTGGAAGAATTAGTGAAAAAAATAAAATAAAAAGAATTAGTGTGTGAGATTGGGAAGAAGGTTTAGCATTAGCTGTTTTGTTGAAGATTGGAGGTACTGGCCTTGTTTGAGATTATTGTACTACCGATAATAGTGATTAGACTGGGGTTTAGAGGGCTGGATTGGAATATACGGAGGGTTAGCTTGGTCTGCAGGCTACGGTGGGAAGTACACGGAACCTGGGCAATTGAAGGAACACTAAGGCGATCGGGGCGGCGGCTTCAGCCCGGGATTTACGGCGGGGGAGCTCGACAGAAGAGAAGACGACGGAGCTGCAGGCCCAGACAACCGAGAATCACGAAGCAAACGAGCAAGACGAAATCACGAAGACCAGCATCGACGGGACAACAAGAGCAAGATCAGGGCGACGATCAACACGAAGGTCGGGGGCTGGCTCCGGATTTCGCGGCGGAGGTGCAAGATCACGAAGATCGACGACTCCAGCAAGAGGAAAACGGAACCAGAAGACGGAGAGATCAAAGCAACAAGACGAAGGCGGCGATTCGGCGAATGCACAGCAGTAAACGGCGACGGTGAAGGCCAGCAAGGTCTCGGTTGCCATCGCCGGAGGAAGAACAGCCATTCCCGGTCTCCCTCCCCGTGTGACAATACGGAGGGAGCCAGGGTGATAATATAGAGGGACGCATCCCTCTTCCTTGTTTTCTCCCAATAATTGATGTTTTTCTAGTCTAATTAGATTCGTTAGAAATTAGAAGGATAGAAAAGACCTTTATTATAAAAAAATTGGTAGTTTTAATTACCTAAAAAAGATTTGTGGTGTAATTGTTTGATTTTTTCTCAATTGCTTTGAAGTTGTTGAGCTTTGTGTTGGATTGTTGTGTGAATTCTTTGTTGTATAAAATTGGTCCGGCAAGGGGTATAGCGCAGAAGCGCTGCTCAAATTTCGCCGGGCCAATTGGGTGTAAGTTTTGTGTTTAGGGTTGAATATTTAGGGTTTTTGGGCACGACGAGGAAGCGCTGTCCAAAATTGCCCATAAAATCCCTAATTTGTTTGGATTGGTTGGTTTGAATTGCACGGTTGTTCAAGGGTGTTTAGGGTATTTTGCAAAGCTAAGGAATCAACAAAACTCCTAATAGTGGGAGTTTAGTGTCCATGTGAAAGTGGGGTTATGTGCTGTAATTTTTAGTGTCAAGCCAAAAAACCCTAATTGCAATCCCTAATTCCCAATTCTAAGCCCGATTTAGTGCACTTAGTGCCTAAGGTGAATTGGGAAGGGTTTGGGCTCAATTAGGTACTCGTAAACGGTCCAAATCGACCGTTTACATGTGCTGTAATTTCTTGCAAGTTACCCCTTTAGACCAATTTTCACCACTACTTCACTGTTTTAATTAGAATTTCCTCTCACAAACGCCTAGGTCAATAGGAGTCCATTGCTTGCGTTTATACTTCACCCACTTTCCGGCCAGACATATGGGCTTTTGACCGGTGACGGTCAAAATGCTCATATAATTGGTGCGTCTGCCGGGAGGTGGGTGTTTTCTTTTAACTTTGTGGTCAATCGTTTCTTATTTTGCAAGGTATTTTGGAACGATTTGGAGCTTTGGAGCATTGTATTGTTCTGTGTGGGCTTGTGTTTGTGTTTTAAATTTATCGCCTCGTGGTGGGTGTTTTGCGGTTGTTGTTGTTGTTGTTGTTATGAGTAACTCACGACGTTGAGTCGTGAGTGTGAAGGGGGTTGTTCCACTGATTGTTGGGTGGGTCCTTTTTAGTGTTGTTTAGTCGCTTTCTTTATTAGCCGTGGTTTATGTATGACGGTGAGGTCGGGTTAATTATCGACGGGACCGTTTGTGTCGTTTGAAATCGGGGTGGTTGGCAGTGATGCCCCAAACACCCGAGAGCTTGTGTTTGCAGGTTGAACCCACAGGTTGCCTTGTTCCCCGTCCATCGAGACTTTCGTAGTTATCCATGTGTTGATTTAATCGGAAAATTTAAAAATTACTGTATCCCTTGTAGACACCGCATGGAAGTGGTTAATTAGGGTTGAACGAGTGAAACCACCGCTTAGAGACCGGCACGGGGTCTCTAGGGGGATTCAATCCTAAGCCGTGCGCCACCACCGGTAAGCGCGGAGGTGTCGTTTATGTTTACATTTAATAGGTTGGCTTTGCCGACGACAATGTCGTTGGCCGCCACCTTATACTTTTTGTGGTGGGTGGAAAGCAAGCTAAGGGGTTGGCTTTGCGGATGACAACGTCATTCGCCACCACCTCATAAGTAAGGTGGCCCGTGTTTTTGGTTATAGGAAAGTACTTTTTACTCATTTTTTGTCCATTTCTCTTAGACGAATCGTACTAGGACAACCATTATTGATTAATATCGGTTTTGATTGAACCGGTTTTGATTAATGTAGTTGGAATCGGTTTTGATTATTATTGTTGAAACCGGTTTCATTAGTAGAGTTAGAATCGATTTTCTTCAGTAGAGTTAGAATCAATTTTTATTAGTAGAAATAGATTCGATATTGATTAGTAAAACTCCCCTAGGGTTTTACCCCAATGATGGCTAAAGGAGTAATTCTCGATGGTTACAACTCGATCGGGTTCCATTTACCGTGATCCTTCATTATTTAGATCCACATACGGTAGAGTTAGGCAATTACAATTAGAAGTTGAATCCGAGGATTTGGAGGAAGAATCTTTAGATTTAGATTTACCACTGGTTGTCCCGCTTCCAATGGCGAATCCGGCAGATGCAGGCGCCTGCGTCCAATATTTGGACGTTGAACAGATTTTGACTGTTCGAATTCAATCCAAACTGGACAGTTTTCATCCATCAAAATTTCTCATGATTCTTATGCGAGTTGACTATCCTTTGTACGGTTTTGATTTTCAAAATAGGTTATTATGATTTTTGAAAAAAAAACACAAGTGGTTTATGTCAAGTTTCATTCTTCGTTCAAAAAGTGAGACTTTAAAGATGATTTTTCAATATAAGTAGAATCAAATAATAGAAACCATACCATCTTGTAGTGCATGTTGTTCCTATTTCATCACAATTTTTTTTAAAAAAATTCCGTTAATTCATGATTTTTAATTGATTTTAATTCATGATTTTAATTGATTTTTAATTGATTTTTAATTGATTTTAAAGTTGCAAAATCAATAAAAAAATATTAAAGAAATATATGATAAATCCAACCGTACAGATGTGATCTTCACATTGACATTGACAACTTTTCTTAGTACATCAACTCCATTTTTGACTTTCATCAAACATTTTATAACGAATTTTTGAAAACAGTGTTGAACTAGGACGTTAAAGGGTTAATGGCTCTTTTATTGGGATATATACAGTATTGTGCCATAAATTTTGTCGCTAAGTCTATGTGACTTTTTCCACTATATGGCAAGAGTTCATAAATTTGAATTTCTTAGGATTTATAATTTTCAGCACATTTGAGTGAACCAAAAAGAGAGCACGAGTTTCAAGGCCCTATATTTATAGAAATGGAAGTTTGTGTTCTCGTTGAGTGCAGTCAAAATGAAAACTCAAATTCAAAATTCCGTTTTTTCTTGATCTTTGGGGTTGCTGTAATCCCAAAATGGAGAAGGATATGGAAAAACCAGAAAGTGGAGAGGTTGGGTGAAAGATGCTAGAAGCGGCTTGCAAGGAGCTTCTTAAAAGCTATTAAACAAAAACGACCTCGCAAGTGCCTTTTAAATAATACAACGTTGCTCTGACAACCAAAATACATGTTCAACTGGTTTTGCCGTCGTTTTGACGGCAAAACTAATTCAACATGTTATCTATCTATAGATTTAGTGGGAACCATGACAGTTGACTTGGCTGCCCTTGACTCATTTCCAACTCACCTTATCAAATATGAGTTTCAGCTTCTTATTAGTTAACTCTACTGTTATATGAATTTGATTACTATTAGCAAATTTCAGTTCGAAAAAATAAAATCTTTATTTATGGTGAATTTTTAAATTTCTTTGCACTGTCTTACACAATAATTGATGAAAAATCATTGGTGATAGATTTTCAAAAATCCCAATCATGAAGTTGTAGGAAACATCAATGCGCACACCTTCCCTATTGTGGTTTTTGTGTGGGGGAGTTCAATTTTCAATATTCTGTGACTAAAAATCTAAGAATTGCATCACATTGCTAAATTGAAATCATGAATTAAAAAATGGATCTTTCATTACCAAAGTTTAGGCACTACAAACTTCTATAATGAACTCGATACATGTGCCAAATTTGATAGACAAAATGTTTCTAAAAATGAAAATAATGGAAATCTACCATTTAGTGTACCCACTCTTTGCCTATATCATTCCTTGATGCCTCCTAAGCATGGAGTGACATAAAGGAAGGAATTTATCACTGCTAAGAATCCTCCATTCACTCTTCATAATGTCCCACAACTCCTCCAAGGTTTTGGGGCCACAGTCCGGGAAGTTTTTGGAGCTTTACCGGTTACTTTCCTTTCATTCCAAGATTGAACCAGTTTTTCAAGTGTGGAGTCCGGTTATTTTCTCTCTTTAATATATAAAATAGATTTTTTTTAGTTTTTTCACCCGGTTTTTAGCCGCTCCTTCTAAATTCCAATCGGTTTTTTAGAAAATCAACCGGCTCATCTTACACTAGCTGCCAGTTCTCCCCGTTCATTGTTTGGGGCAACTTCTACCGTAGCGGTTGGGGTTTGAAACAACGTTTTTTAAGATCTTCCACATGTTTTCAATAGGGTTGAGGTAAGGGGATTTGGCAGGCCAATGAAGCTTCTCAATCTTGCACATTTGCATCCAGGATGCAAATACTTGACTGCAATGTATAAGTGCTCCATCTTTCATCAATAGTCTACCAGAAGGACTATTACTCATTACTGATGAATTGAAAACCCATGCTTCTTATTGTTCTATTCAATTTTTGAACTCCTCCCTATGCAAAAAACTGCTCAGTAAGCCTGGCAGCATAATTTATGGCATGGCACCATACACTATCACAATGTATTGTTTTAGTAGATGACCTCATGAAATGCAACCACTTGTGCAGTCTCTACACGCATATGAATTAGGGTTTACAGTGTTTGTGAATAGGAAGGAGTATGTATTGATGTAGTGCCCCAGCCTTAGCCGTATTGATACCCGGTTCATATCCTTTTGGTTCTTGCTTCGATTATCAGGGATCAATCCTTGACACCACCCTGTAGTTTGCTCCTTGCTGTTATTACCTTGTTTGGATAGTATTTATATGGGCCTGGTTTCAGTACTCACCATCTCTTGTATTCCTTTACTTTTGTAAAATCCACATATTTTTACTCACAGATTCTTCACAGATTGCTGCTTAAACCTTGGGGAGAAAGCACACGTGCCTTTTAATAAACCACACCTTACACTCAAAGGAGCTGGTATACATAAAAAGTATTGTCAAATGGGACAACAATGTGATCAAAATGACTCTCAACTGCTACCATAACATCAATGAATGACTTCATTGGTACCATGCCATGTCTACTTCCTCTGTTAGTTCTATTCTCATTTTCTTTAACTAGTATCTTATAGAGCTGGTAATTTTTATCATGATCTTGATAATCGTTAATCGCACAGCCACTTTATTCTCCAAATTCTCCATGTGGTTAATTACATCAGTTTGACATAAGCCAGTTCATCATCACAGATTATGAGACTTTCAGTTACTCATATATTTCGTTCAGAACACAAAGTGATATCCTTCAAAGCGCACGCAAGGATTGGGGCAACAATGATACTGAGTACATTAGAACATTAATGATTGAGCTTTCAAAGCAATTGTCTCAAAGAATACAAACCAGTAGTAAGAAATGTGTCGTTTTTCACTTACTATAAATGAAAAGGAATGAAACCACACTAGGCACATGGGTTGCGTCTATGCTGGTGAGTGGTTTTGGTCACAAGAAGATAGAAATCTAGGCACAATATTCCGTCACTGTTCACTGTTTCCACAAAGTAGGGAATGAAAAACGACAGTTACACTACTAGGGAACTGAGAAGATGGTCACAGAGATGAGGAACAGGACTTTCTCTATCATACAATCCACATAGTAGATTCATTTCAAAATCACTTGAACATCATACTGTGAACTTCTAGGTATCTAGCTACATGGGCATATGTATATGTATGTCATATGTATCGTTGGCATATGATCACAAAGTCTATGGTGGGGAGCTAAGCTATTAATGGTGTCAGAGCATGAGAGGGCCGGCATCATTGGTCATGGATGCAACGAGAGCAGCAGGACGGGCGGAGAAACTGGTGGCCTTGGCGTAGAAGTTGCCGCCCCCGGTGGATCCGGAGTCGGTGAAGAAGGCTCCGTCCTGGAACACATCGCCCAAGCTCCGCCAGTTCCACTTCTCCCAGCCATCGATGTTGCTGCCGTCGTCGTCGATGCGCTTTGTCACCTCCTTGAACACCCCGGCCATGAAAAAGTTGCCTTCGCTGTTGATGGTCGGGCTCTCACTTCCCCCGATGGCGTACATCAACCACGGGCTGTAGAAGTTGTTCACGATGTGGAAGTATCCAAACCGACACCTGAACATCATACCCCATCACAAGGTGCTCAAGATTATATATACTAGCCATCAACTAACTAATGTCTCAATTCAGGCATTGTCCGCATTCTTTTGATTAAATTATACTCTCAACTTGTATGTCACTCAATAACTGTCAGCTTCCACTGATTTTAGCGTCTAAGCACATGCTTACAAGATGGTACTCATTCGAGTGCATGACATTCACATACTACAAAAAATAATACATTGGTGCAATTTCTGGAGTGCTTTACGATGCAGGCTATGTTTTGATAACTGACAAGTCACAAGGTGCTCAAGATTATATATACTAGCCATCACCTAATGTCTGGCTTCAGCCGTAGTCTGCATTCTTTTGATTAAACTATACTCTCAACTTGTATGTCACTACTTGAAGCTCAATAGTCGGCTTACACTGATTTCAACTATGTTCACCAGTGTAGGCACATGCTTATGGCCTCTTTACACTAGAGGCGAGAAGCCGTGAAGTGAGAAATTTCAGCCAATGAAAAATTGGTCTTCTCAGTTTCTAAGCCTCCAATTGGTTGAAATTTCTCTCTTCACGGCTTCTCGCTTCTAGTGTAAAGAGACCCTTACAAGTTGTTACTCATTATCATAGAGTGCTTGACATTCAGGAAAAAGAACACATTGGCGCAATTTCCGGAGTCCTTTAGGATGCAGGCTATGTTTAATATCTGACAAGTTTGAACAGCGATGTTACTGAATATAGCCTCGACCGCCAATGACGCGGCTTCTGTATTGCCAGTAACCTGGCTGCTCTTGGATTGCCAACTGGTTACCTAAGTTAGACCAAAGCTCCGAACTGAGATCTTCTATAGTCCGAAGAATATCATAAGTTACGAAGAAAAATGTTGCATCAGAAACGAGGGTCTTCAGAAGTACTCCAAAGTGGAGATCGAATGGACCCTTACCTCGGAATGCGCTCCACGAGACCTTCTCCGAAGTGGTTGAACGCCACAGTAACCTGCATGATCTTGTCGACAGTGTCCTTGGGATGACCGCCCAGAAGCATGACCTTATCATGGTTGGTGAAGTAGTTGTTGGAGATCGTAACAGCAGTCGAAGCTTCAGTGACATCGACCAACCCATCCGCGCAATGCGACAAGAAGTTGTGGTCGATCCAAACGTCGCGAGACCCGTAGATCGAAATGGCGTCGCCGTCCGCTTTGCCGCGGTCGCCGAAGTGATCGGGGCTGCCGCGAATCACCGCGGGCCCCGTCTGCTTGATGTCGTGGATGTGCAGGCCGTGAATAATCACATTGGTCACGTGCTGGATTGTTATACAAGCGCCCCCCGCGATGTGCACGTTGGCGCCCCGCCCGTCGATGGTCTTGTAGCTGTTCACGATGAGCTCGTTCTTCAGCCTGATCACGCAGTGACCTTTTCAGAAACCCCATTGGCGATTCGAAAATTGAAACTTGAAAAATAGAAAGCATTTTGGGGCGATTTACAATTCATTTTACATAACCTACTCCAGGAAATCAGGGCCAGTTGTGGCAGATTCAGATTCGTTTCAAGGCAGTTACCTGTATCCCGTAATGTATTTTCCTATGAACACAATTTTTGTAGTGTATTCCAAATCTTTGTAGAGAATTCCTCATCTCTTTCCATTCTAGCTCAACTCTCCATAGTGTACTCAAGATAAGACTCTATTAATGTGTGACATACACAAGGGTCTCATATGGTTTCCCTGTGTTGATTCCCATGTGAGTGTCTCTTTCCTCTTTGAGCTTCAGAACTCGACATATGTTAAAACTTTCCTTTTACAAGTAGGTGACTTACTAAGCTTAAGCAGGTGATTTTGTACACATGTCAAAACTCAAAATCACAGGGAAAAAGTGACATTCACGAGGGAATCAACACAGGGGAACTATATGAGCTCCTTGTGATATGTTGTAGGCTATGCTAGATAGAGTACTTCATGGACTTGCCAGGTCGTGTGGTGGGTGCATGCTTCCACATTGCTTCACGACTCGGAGATAGCATGCACCCGCTATGTACCATAGCAAAGCCCATGGAGTACTCTATCTAGTACAATGACAAGGGAAGATCATGGCGGTACATGATCTAATTTTTTTACCCAGTTTTTTCTTACAGCAACATAATTGATCAAATAGCAAGTTGGCGATCAATATAGCCACTGACAAATAAAAACACTGGCCTGATGTTCATGTTGCGCGAGAAGATGATCCACAGCGGAACCGTCTGCATGGCGCCCCAGCGAAGCGTTCCCGGCGCTGGGTCGATGACGTCGTGGTCGCTGTCGTCTGTCACCACGTAAATCGCCCCGTTCTTGCCGCCGATGGCATTCTTGCCGAACCCCACTACGCAGTCTGCGAGCGCTTGCCGGTTCGCCCTCCAGTGCGGATCGCACCTCCAGCAATCGTCAATGGGGTTCCCTGTTCCGCATCCCTGGAGCACTCTTCGCGTGTAGTTGTCACTGGCAGCATAATCACTGCAAAATGGCCCCCAAAATCAGCCATGCCAAGAACGTACAGATCGCACTACTACGATCAGACATTGTGTGCTACGTTTGTTAGCAACGCAGAGGGAGTAACTCAAGCAACGCTACAGCAACATAAATTAGGAACTGTAATGTGTATGATCCTAGTAGTGAGAGTAGCCATGGCTTTCCTTATCTTTATTTTTGACACAAATGCAGCGATGGTCCTAGGACTCAAGTCAGCCATGTCTAGGACGTACAGAGTAGCTAGATCACTACTAGCAAACCTGTCGTTTTTCATTCCACACTTCGTGGAAATAGTGAACAATAGATGAATATTATGCTTATATTTCTGTCTTCTTGTGACCAAAATCACTCACCAACACTGTCACAATCCATGTGCATGGCGTGGTTTCATTCCTTTTTCATTTTTAGTAAGTGAAAAATGACACATTTCCTACTAGAGGATGCCGTTCAAAAACGGCAGCCATCTTAAATCTGGTCGTCTATAAGATGCAATGTAAGTTTACCTTTCACTGAAGACTGGGGCAGGGTTTTGGTGGTTTTCACTGGTAGCAGAATCACTGCAAAATAGGAGCCATGTCAAGAACGTACAGAGTAGCCATGGCTTTCCTTGTTTTTCGATTTGACACAAATGCAGCGATGGGTTTCGAAAATGGCACGGTCATGTCAAGAACGTACGTAGCCACATGTGGCGTTCAAAAACGGCACCCATGTTAATTAAATCTGGTCATACAATGTAAGCGTACCTTTCACTGAAGATTGGCGCTGGATTTTGGGGAGAGACGTCCATCGGCCGCGCTGTCCAACACAGCGGCACCATAGCTACCAGCACGAGCAGTAACAGTGAGTTCGCCGCCATAGCTCCTGCTCGTTTCTGATCACAATATTGACACATGAATATTAAGAGCTTTTAACTCACTCCGGATCATTACTAAGATCAGTGCTGTGCAAATGTGCGCTGCAGCCTTGCTCTGTTTCAAAACTGCCTGACACTAGAGATCCCGAAAATGCTGCGTGATACTACATATGAGAGATGAAAGATCAGTCAGCATTTTCAAATTGGAATTCGAACTTCAGAGTCACGTTATTTTCAGTGAGCTTTAAGAGCTTTACCGCAAAATGCACTATTCCCGATGCATCTACTTCATCTAACTGACATTAAAGTTGTACTGGATTCAAAGGACTCTTACCGTGGACAGGTCTTGCAGACGAATTGAATCCTCCCGTCTGCTCAACGACGATGAAGAAACGCCATCCAACTCTGAGGTTCGAACTTCAAACTCGAACCTCAGAAACCAGAGAGAGTTCTCAAGCAATCTAAGTTCAGCCTGCCACAATTAACTGCAACAAGTACTGGTCTGCGTCCCGCTCCTATCAATCAGCTCCATTGCGTCAGGAGCCTCATGAATGGCGATGACTTCAGTGTAACATATTAATGGCAATGTGGATATAAGTTAACTTATATATGTCTATGTCTGCAGACGTTTCGTTGCAGTAACATTCTGAGACGAGACAACTTCTGACCGACCTCTGGGAAACGTATTCGTAGAACAGGCCGGATTGAAGCTCATGATTTCTATTTTTACTGTCATTTGAAGCACAAATTTCTTGATTGAGTCTAGTACGTACCTCTGCTTAGGATTTTTGAATGTGTGGATAAATGAGGATAAGAGCATGGTTGTACTTGTGGACCAGTTACTTGCAGGGATTGAAATGGCGAGATTATAATGCAAGGCAGGAACGTGACATGTGAGTTGGGTACAGGGACTGCAGAGCGACATGCTGCTTTCACATGTGCTGAAGAGAACATGAGCATGTGAGTTGGCTTGAGGATTCCATTTCCGCCAATTATGTGGGCTGGTTGTGAAACTCTCATTTCATTTATTGTAGAGAGGGAATGATTGTAGTAGCTAGTTTGTTACGTGGATTCCCTGACAAACTCACGTACTGGATTGGGTTGATATTTTTTGCTTCTGAGATTTCAAATTGTCATCCTTACACTTCCAGGGTAAGGTAGAGGTACCTTGAACCACTACGACACCTAAAACCATCAACTTCTACACCCCTCTTTCATTTCAGGGCAGGAAATGTAGGCTTTCATTACATGACTTATGCATCAATCGTTCAAAAGTTAAGTCATGTACCGACAACTTACATTTCCTCCCTAAAATGAAGGGTGTAGAAGTTGAAGATTTTAAGTTCGTGGTGATTTTAGGTACCTCTACCTAATCATACTCCATGGTGATGCTCATTAATAATGAAAAATCAGCACCTGTGTCAAATGTGTGATGGTTTATTGTAAACCACTTCCAAGGAGAAAGCAGTTCTATGTGTGAATATTCTACAGGTGCATACCGTAACCTGTACAGCTCCAGCACATGTTAGTCCAATTTTTTTTAAGAAAGTGTCGCGTGTCGCTTTCTTAGTTGGTTGTGACCCATGAAAAAGAGGACGCGGATGACAAGAAAGCCAACATTACCAATTTATGTTACACTATAAACTTGTCTCTTATTTTGTGAGATCTCATGCAAGTTTTTAATTATTTTAAAAGCCATTTACAATAACGTAGAAATTCATATGTAGAAATATCTCCAGAAATTAAAACCATTGAAGATGAAAAAAGTACCTTAAAAATTAAAGGTGCTCTATATAAGATTCTCTAGCCCTTGCAAGGGTTCACCTTTTTGCTGAAAGATAAAATATTCAAAACATGTGATTCTTGAAGCGGGGTTTTTGTGGACTTCCAACTCTGCACCACCATTCTTTAGGTAAAGTATTCATGACATGTTCAATATTCCAAAATCCGTTACAACCATTCTTATTCGTAGGTACAGTTTACAAGGGCTAAAGAAGCTTATGTATTATTCCAGCCATTTTCAGTGTCAGAAACTTCAGAAAGTGGTATTTTGGAATGCCATATGGGAGACACACATGATGGTAAAAACGGTCCGGTTCATAATATTTTCTGACGAAATAAAGAGGCCTTGTAGAGTAATGGGATTGGTGAAAAACGGTGTGTCACTTATTTGGGAATCATTGAGAGACTCTCCGGGCAGGACAGACAGCTTGTTGAGACGAGCTTGATGAGGAGAGGAGTCGACATGCATGGCAGGCAGTCACCCCCGCATAACAGCATCTCCACTAGCACTTTGGATACCGCTTTGGCTATGGAAAAATGGAGGAGACTGGGTTGGTGAACAATGTATTTGGCCCCTAATATTGAATAATCCACTAAAAATCCAGGTTCACAAAATCACTCTCGCTAATGTATCTCCTCTTCTTAATTGCACATCATAGTTGCGCAATTCATTGGCTGTAATTTCTCTCCTCACGGCTTCTCGCCTCTAGTGTAAAGAGGCCCTGAGTTATGTGATATTTTTTCCAACATCCATGATAAGAGAGGCAGACACATTCAAGGCTGGGCACAGTGAGAGTTGACGATTGATGAAGTGGCCAGGCCTGGCAGCACTTCACTTAACTTAGCCTTGCCCCATGTCGCTAATGTGCTTGCCTGACACGTCCCACTTGATCCTCACTGCTCTCTCTGGCTGGTTGGCTCTTCTGCAGCTGCTCAGTGGCAGTGCATGTGGATTGTCCTCTCTTTTCGTTTATCATTCTTTGGCGCACATGAATGTATGACTGTTTTTTTCACTACGTACACTAAATTTGTAATTTTAGTGTTTCTCAACACGGAAACATTTTTAAGCCAATGTTAGTACTCACCCTTTACATTGTGGACTCGTGGGGGAGGAGTCAAAATTTAAAATTTTAATAATGAGAGCAATGTGACTTGTGTATTATACTGAGTGGCTTTATTGTTGAGAAATTGTTAAAAAAGTAAGACATCCTACATGACTTTAATTGTTCAAAGCAACAATTTTCCTGAGATTCCCATTCTTGTGGGTTTTATTTGGATTCTCTAACATTACAATCAAATTTCCAAGGGTGTTTAGAAGGTGGGCTAAAGAATGTTATGTTCTAGTGAACCTTTTGGATGTAACATTTAAGGTTCTTTAATAGCTCTTCTACTGTTGACTTCATAATCTTGGCGACTATTCCCAAATCACTGTAGCAAATTGGGAATTATAGGCAAGTTCACATCATCATTAACAAAGGATTGGGTGGTGAGACATTGTATTTAACTCCTAAAGGACAAAGAGTGTCCTAACTAATAACTAGGACATTTCAATGTTCACGTAGGTTTCCAGAGTGTCAATTTTTATCTTGATTTTTGAAAAAAAATATGAGAATTTGGTATGACAATGCAAAAATGGGGATTTGATTTTTTTGATTCTGACTTAGTAAGTGAAAGTTATGGAAAGAAAGAGGTTTTTTGGGGTGGAGAACAGGTAGTGCAAGTAGGGCTTAAAAGAAACCTTAGAAATTACTTTTTGCATTTTTAATTGTAGAATCTTGCTTTAAACTACCAAAAGAATGCATGGTAAAACCTTCATAAATTGTCCATATTGATTGCAAGTTTATAGCGTTTTAGGTGAAAAGATGAAATGACAATCTTTTTTGACTTTTTCTGAACGTCTTTGGAGACATATGAAAAAAAATTAATTAGGTCAAAATATTCTTAATTTTTTTTTCAAATGTTCAAATTGGTATTAGCAATCAAGAGAAAAAATATATAAATAATATTAATAAAAATAAAAATAAATCACAAGAAAACGAATAGTAAGAAGTGAAAATGATGCTAAAAAACAAAACAAAAAAAAACCCACAATCCTTTAAGAGTTAATGTCCAAGCTTCTAGAGTGCTACTATTGAAAAGGATGGACTTCTCTAATTGCTAAAGCACATTGTTTCAATGATGACTGTCAACTTTACAATTAACATGGAACGCTAATTCATGTCACTCTCACCGTCTAGAAGGAACATGGTATTCTTAGTGGAATTAAGAATGATATTTGACAAGCTACTATGTATTGTAGGGACACTAATTCTTCTCATCTTTGAACTAATTCTGGTAAAAAAAAAAACATTAATGAATTCTCCTTGAATACTAAATCACAATTTTAATGTTGTAGGAAGGTGGTTTTGGGCCACCAAGCCATATGGCAACTCACCCTATTTGTGCCACTGTGTATCAATGGTGTAAAAATCAAAATTCCAGTGACGACGAAAGTCGGAGCTGGTTTAGCATGCATTGGATGGTAGGTTCGTCGTCATGACAATTCCGTTTCATCACCAGGACGGTTCCATTTCGTCTCGTCACCAAGACTGTTTCAGACTGTTTAGAGGACCGTTCCAACTTGGCTCGTTCCGCCGTTCAGGACCGTTCCTGGTTCAGCGCAGTCGATCGTCTTGGTCTCGCGGGGCCTCTCGTCGTGCATTTCTCTGCTAGATCGTGGGCTCTCTGAGTTTTGCTAGGGTTTTGTAGTGGCGATCGCTGGGTTCGCTTTAGGTGAGGGTTGCTTTCTGTTCTTGTTTCCCGCAAGCTTTAGAGCGAACAGGGCAAAAGCAGGGCCCATGAGCGTGGCGCCCGCCTGGCGCGCAAGCTGAAGAAGGTGCTGGAGACGCGGACGGACTCGCCAGATCTGCTGGCGTCGCTGAGCACTCTGTCGTTGTTCTACACGGTCAACACGCAGCGGGCTACCATCGAGAGGCGAGGCTTGTCCATCAACGAGGAGTTTCTGCGTGCCTCCGAGTCGCCGGGCTGGCCGAATGTGCCTCCGAGTCGCCGGGCTGTGGAGTTGGAAGTCGCCGGGCTGGCCGAATGCTGCGAAAGGTATTCTTAGCATTCGATCTTTAGGTTTCTGCTGGTTTTTGTGTGTTTGTGTTTTGAATGAAGTAGAATTAGGAAGTTCGTTGGATTTCGCTGCTGTCGGGATTGTGTGCAGGTGCTTTGGAGAATTTACTAGCAGGTTCTTGATTCTTTTTTAGGATTTGCAGATGAGAGCACGGAGCTTTTGATTCGTTTCTTATTTTCCATCTAGAAATGCTGTGAGTTAGGTTTGTTTCTTGTTCTTAAGCGATTCTCTCCGTGTGTGAATGACTTTTTTTTTCCGCAGGTTGCTGATGCTTGTATCATAGTGCCGTTGAAGCGTTGGCCTGGACGGTTTCACGCAAATGTCCTGTTCGTGTATGCTCTCTGTTTCTCTCAGCTTCGGATTCTAAAAGTTCAAAGATTCGTGCGTTTGTGTTGTGAATGAAGTAGAATTAGGAAGTTCGTTGGATTCGCTGCTGTCGGGATTGTGTGCAGCTACTAGCGGGTTCACGATTCTTTTTCGAGAATTATGTGAGCGCCCGAGGATGAGATGATTCGTTTTCTTGTTTTCGTTCTTTCCTTACTAGAAATGCTGTGAGTTAGGTCTGAGAATGACTTGTTTTGTTTCGCAGAGTTGCAGATGCTTGTATCATAGTGCCGTTGGAGCGCCTGGAGATGTTGACCTGGACGGTTTCAAACAAGAGTGCGAAATGTCCTGTTCGTGCATGCTCTCTGTTTATTTGACCTGATTCTCTTAAGTTAGTTCGAGGATTCTTGCGGACTTGTTTTGAATAAATTAGAATTGGTTCGGGTGAAGGATTTTTGGATCAGCTCGTATGTAATATCGGGATGTGTCTTGGAGAATTTACTAGCAAGTTTTAGATTGTTTCGAGGATTGCGTGGAGCGGCTGATGATGAGAACAATGGTTTTGGATTTAATGTAATTCGTTATTTTCTCTAGAAATCAGTTAGGTATGGTTCTTGTTAGCGTGTGTGAAAGATATGCTGGCATTAATTCCGTCCTCGAAGATCTCTTTTTCAGTCGCTAGGTATTCAATCGGGATGTGTCTGCAAACGTTTGATTTGGAGAATTTATTAGCAGGTTTTCGATTGTTTCCAGATTATGCTGGGTTACATGATGCGATGGATGACGAGAATACAATATTTGACTCGTTTTAGTTTGTCTTCGTTATTTTCTGCAGAAATGGATTAGGAATGGTTCTTGTTAGCGATTTTCTGCGTGTGAAAGATTCTTAGCCAACGTCTATGTAACACTGTCACGACTTCGTTCTTTAAATGGTCTCGTAATACTTCGCGACATCGCTTTTGACGAAATCAAGAAATTTAAATTTAACAAAGGCAGTGTTCAATACATGCTACAAAACCATCAAACTTCTCCTGATAATCAACCAAATGAACAACAACTTCCACATCCTCCGAAAATAAATACATCAAACACCAAAAACTACAAACCACACCCCACAATCAAATCACCAATATCAAAAGATATTGAATCACTAATATTTGAAAATATTGAATCACCAATGCCTACAAATATTAAATCACCAATATCTGCTAATATCGAACCACCAACATCTGAACACATCACACTACCCAACAACTATTGGATAAGTAGATTTGAATTAACACGACATCATGAGGTCACACTACTCAATTCATCTGGATGGTTAAGTGATGAACACATGGGAGCAGGAATGCAAATATTGTATGAACATCAACTAAAGCATCAAGGTTATGAAGAACATTCTTATGCCACGTTACATAGGAGATCAAAATACACAAGAAGTTGTCTTCAACACTTGTTCATAAATGGAAACCATTGGATTCTTGCTCTCTTACAACCAAATAATATACATTACCAAGCCATAATATATGATTCCAAAAAACCTCAAAACTCATTGTTACCACATGACATAAATCAAAAACTCCAACAACTCATGCCTACTATAACATTTCACTATAAATATGCAAACGTTTTGCAACAACCAGACAATTCATCATGTGGAGTTTTTGCATTAGCATATGCAACTGACATCGCATATGAAATAAATCCTGAAACATCAATATACAATATTTCTTATATGAGACAACATCTAAGAGACTACATCACACAATCAAGAATGATACCATTTCCAAAACAAAACATAATGCATTAATATATATATGAATATGACATGCACAATATATAAACCATCTTCAAATAAAAACAATATCTCTCTATATATAATATATCTAAACATAAATAAATACATACCACTACTATAAGTATCATATTCATTACATAAACATGTACATACCACTACTATAATTATTATATAATAACATATATACCAACTTCGTCCTTCAATTATGTATCAATGTATTATAAGATATCAATCGTCACTGGTAATGCGGAGAGCAGCGAAGCCCTAGTTTTAATATAAGACAATGATACATAGTGAACACAAAGTGGCACAAATAGTCACATGGCACAAATAGGGTGGTTTACCTTAGTACTAAACTTGATATTAGAGCATGATGTCCAAAACCACTAGCTGCATCAAATTAGTGTCGATAGTAACTTTAGGCATCATGCTTTGACACTATTCTTTAATGCCAAAAACCACCTTTCTACTATCAAAACAAATTAAACACTTGTTTTAAATTTCACATAAGGTAATTCATCCAATTTGTATCACAATTCAGAAGCCATCCTATTTGTGTCACTATGTACCAATAGTGTACATATCAAAATTTAGTTTAAATATAATACACACATACATAGTGACCACAAAGTGACACAAGTAGTCAAATCATACAAATAAGATGGATTACCTTACAACAAGGTTACTACACCACATAGAATAATTCATGCAGTTGAATCTAAAAAAACATTTGGATTTTTATTTTTTATTTTTATATTAACCAATATGTATTTAAAATATTGAAAGTGTGTTTTTTAAATTTGATTTTTTTGTATAATTGGCTATAAGTATGAGATTTACGACATGCTCAAATTGAACATGCATTTATAATTTTTGTATTTATAGAAGAGTCCAAATTTCCATTTTATAACAATTAGTTTCATTGTATGTATTTATCTTATTGATGACTAATTGCAAATGAATATGTACAACGGATTTGATGAATTTATAGATATGATCAATCTACAGATCTAAAAGCAATCGGGTGTCTACTGTACATGGAAGGCAAGGTCGGCACTTCCAAAAGTAATTATTAATAAATTGGCTATCAATAGCTAACATTATTTTTTTTCAGCGGCTAAACGTTTTATTTTATTTTTTGTTCACGATTTTTGTTGAGTGTTATTTTTATTCTATTTTTTCCACTTTTTGTTGACTTTATTTTTGTTGATTTTGACAAAATACTTAATATATTTACTTATTTGTTTGGCATTTTTTGGGGGAATTGTTTTCTACCAACCCTACCTTCTACATACGGTATCAATTAGGACGAACTCACATAGGACGGCTCACATAGAAAAAAATTGTCACTAGAGTGCTCATAAAAGAGTAGAAGTATTCACATTGATAGATAGATAGAAACTCTAAACCTCTTTTGAGGTAAGCTTGAATAAAGTGTTTGTTTGTAATAACAATGACTCAGTGCCGATCGGACAAAGGGTCATTGTAATATCCAAATTTACATCTCATAGGACTCAATCCCCAAGTATTGATAAACGGAGAAAAAGTGGCGTTTCTAATATAAAGAGAGGATTTGTCCATCCAAGATTTCAATAAAGGTGTTGCAAAGTTCAAGGAATCAAAGGTTAACCTTTTACGTTGAATAGGGTATTAAGGAGACCCATACTAATTTATCAAGATTTCACACTATATAAATATTTACCATTGATGTAAAAAACACGGTATTTTGTATTTTTGTTTTTGACATAAATAATATGGCAGTCACAAATTTATATAAGTTTTTGCCACAAAATAATATTTTTTTACTACGAGATGACTTTTACAGGGTAAGTCTCTCTAATTTTTAGTCCTGTTAATATCCCTATTTGGTACACAAAATTTTCATACTATGAATTCAAAAAATTTAGGATTTGTTAATCGAATTTATTTTCTAACTTTTTTTATTCAATGTATGAAGCGCGGGTTGGACTTCGTTAAGTATTTGTCACCTTAGGGTTTTATTCATACCATATTTGTGGTTGTTGATTAATTGACAAAAATGACAAATTATTTATTTATTTATTTTTGCTTATAAGAAGACAATTCCTAGAAAAGAGATAGCATAGTAAATTTTGAACAACATTTACTAATACATGGACCAAAATTTGTACCCGAGTTTTGACAATTATCCCTTTTTTGAAAATTTAAAGATGATTATGAAGCTTTCTTCTACTTTGTATCCAAAAATTGTCGATCAGAATAAATGAATCGAGGAATGAATCAATCAAATGTTGCAGCAATGTGTGTGATGCAACATCACATATTAGCAAAATGATTGGACATCTTACTTGTTGCTTGCCAAGTTTGCATACAATAACATCGTCCATGCTTTGACTCAAGAAACGTCATTCTATGCCCAATATGATGATTTGACACTAGTATGCTAGTAAAATTTACAAATGTGATGATTTATACTAGTATGCTAGTATCATTTACACATGGTGGAGTGAATTATAGTTCCCTCGTTCTTGTTGTTATGAACATGTTTAAAGAAGTTCTTAATTCATCAACATATTTTGGATCAAAAATCAAAGACATCCAAATGAAACATTTTAACCTCTAAAGGACCAGAGGTGTTTTTGTTCCAAAAGCATACCTAAAATCCCATTTCTAGTGCATGTAGCCATTTTTTTTTTAAATTCTATATTTAACTGTAGAATTTTGTACCAAATTTCATGTGATAAAATTTTATCAACTTTGGGCATATAAATTTCATAGTATAAGAACTTTAATAGTGAAAAAAAACATTTTATTTTTCACTTTGAAAAATTAGATCAACAAAATTTGAATCCTCTTGATCCCTAAGTGTTGAGGGCTTTTGAACATAACTTAAATGTACTATAAGATGTGACTTCAAAGAACAACTGTAAGGCATTTTGATTAGAGGACATATGTATCTTTGAAATCATTCTGAAGAGCCTAAAGCATTGTTCAATACGAAACAATGATAGGACATTCAAACTGCTAATACGAAAAATAAACAAAAAGACTAAAGAAAAAGAAAATAGAAATACCAGAGTGAGCACTTCAATTAAATTAAATACAACCACAACTTGTGTATTGCAAAGTGAATGAACAAATGTTCTTTATTCTTATCCTTTTTGGAAAAATATGTACAAAATGCATAAACCTTCGTCTTGAAGGAAACGTATTTAGTGTGCGCGTTGCTAGAGCACCTATGGATTAGCGAATGTTAATTAAGTTTGAAAAGATAGAATTTTATATTTTTCAATTGAATTAATAATTTTTGATATTGGAAATTCACCAAAATTACATAAATTCAAAAAATAAATTCAGCCCATCTACCAAGTTCACTTTTACTATGACTCCAAAATTCACTTTCATTGCTAGCCCGGAAAACACGGGGCCCCAGATTTCAGAAAAGAAAATTGTGAGCGGGTCCACGTATACAAGGAGGGGTCCACGTAAAATTATGGATTTCACGAAAAATAATGGATTCCTGCATTTTGAGGGGGTCCACGTACGACGGACGGAGCGTTGACGGGGTGCTGACGAGGCTGAGGGATGGGGGGCGTCTCTATATCCCCGGTGGTCTTGAATGCGAGACCCCTGCGAGACCACTGTTCATGCCCCCCCCCCCCCCCCCTTTTTCTGAAATTTCCATTTTGGGCACCTTCGGTGCTTTTATTGGCAATTTGTTTTGCAAATTTGGGGCCTACGGCTCCAACTTATCCTTGGGGCACCTATTTGGGAATAAAAAACCATTGGAGGAGGGGGTTGTTTTTTAAGGTGGGCCCTGACAAGGACAAAAATAGGGGGCTCTTTTGTCCCCATTCATTCAAGACCACCGGGGGATTTATTGAAACCGCTCGGAAGGCAGGTGATCGGGCAGGTGATCGGGAGCGGCGATCGGGCGGGAGCGATCGGAAGGTGAGACTTCGGGGAGCGCAGTGTTGTTCTGGTGAGTATTGGTTTTGTCCATATGCCCTGTTTTTTAGGGTTTCTTATCATTTGGAACCGACTCCTCTAGATTGTTGAAGATGAAGAAATGGGTTGTGGGTAGGCAGCTTGCATCGCATGGAAAAGGATCTGGGTCGTTGGTGAACGTTGATGCTAGTCCGTGGTCCTATTTTCTGTGTTTGCATTGTTGGTAGATGTTTTTGAATGTTTGCAAGGTTTGCAAGGTTCTTAAATGTTTTCAATATTGGTAACCTGCAGATACACGGCAACTTTTTTGCTCCCCTGATACTGATGAAGATCTCTTGCTCGTTGTGCAGATGAGACGAATCGAAGAGCCTGAGGACTCAGAAGAAGAAGAATAGGCGGGAAGCTTGCTTTGGACGTGAATTCAATGCTTTCGGCCTGTATCGTGCGCTGGAAATGGTTCTGTAACTGGCGGGGCAAGCTTATTGTCAATCATCTTGGGATTCTATGGACCTTTTAAAAGGCGTCTGTCGAATTACGGTTTAGGTTGAAGACGTTGCTGAAGGATGGTGTGGATAAGGTTAGGTTTGTTCGGTTAATTTCAGGCGTGAATTTGGAAATGTAAACATTTTTGGAACTCTGTAAACATTTTGTTTCATATTTGGGTTTTTTTCACCCACATATTTGGTGTTTGGAAATATTTTATTTTTTTGATTTTTTTTTTCAATTTTGCCATGTGGCACCCCCACAAGGGGTCCATGTGGCACAAAATGAATTAAAAAATTTCATTTCTCTCAATTTTTCTCTCAATTTTTCTGCTCGAGCAATTCGTGACACTAGGTATAAACTCAATCACTATGACCCCAAAATTCACTTTTACTACTAGTATAGACTTAAGATCCATGACAGTAAATGAGCTCATTGTTTGTTTTTAACACTTTTTTGTAGTAATATACTACAAGATTGTTCAATTGAATTTTATTTCTTTTTCTTTTTTAAATTTATTTTATATATGAGGTTTTTTTGGTCAATCACTAAAATTATAATTTTCAGAGCAATTTTTGGAATGATATGTCAAATTCTATTGTATTAAGGTCAAAATTCAAATCACAGGTACAAGCAAAGAAAAAGATCCCAATGGTTTCATCTTCTCCAATTCTGCACTAATGTATATCATCTCATAGGTAATCAAAGAACAATATTAATTCTCTCAAAATTAAAGTTTAAAGTAATGATTTCAATCATCTCACAAAAAATCATCCCTCCAAATAGGAGCAAAACAACAAAACTCCCTCTCCTTCCTCCCTTCCCTCCCCACGATTCTCTTTCCAATTTTCTTGGAATGTAAAATTTACTAAAACATGCATATTTTCTAAATTAAGCCTCTTTTTTTCATCACCTTTCTAAAGCAGCAATCCATTTCAATTTTAGTTGAAAAAATCCATTTTTTTCTTCATTATTCTTTCAAAACAAGCCCATAGGGGTGACGGGGCTTGTTTTGACCCTTAAAAGTTAATCACTTTTACTTCAAAAATGTTCATTTTCATAGTTTTTGGAATTGTTTTAAACAAATAGTGAAGGTTCTTTAGAGACTAACCCTTAACCCTTAATTGCCCACGCGTCCATTTTTTGGACCATGTACTGATTTTATCCACATTTTCTCATCCGTCAAGCACTTTATGTAGTGTGATTTTTTTACTATAAATTTTATGGGAAGTTAGCTTTATGCATGTATGAACCCATTAGAAAGGGGATGATTTGTGAAAATTCTATGCCTCATTTCATATTGCAGTGATTTATCAAAAAAAATCTAAGATCTTGGTTTGATACAATTCAAAAGTGTTATTGAAAAAGTCAACTCATAAAATTAAGCAACAAAAAAATCTCCAAAAATCACTACACTCAGAGTATTACATTTCAACCTCATCACAACAAATTTCATACATAGATTGTCAATATCTTATTTGTGATCCAATTACAAAACATTTTTGAATTTTTAGTTTCAATCTTTATACAAAAATATTAGTGATTTGCAATCATAGATCACATAGTATGGATAGAATCTAAAATTCATTACATAAAACTTTTATTTATTCATCAAGTTCAAAATATTCATTTTAGTTGCATATTATAATTCATCTTTACAATTCTCCTAAGCTATGGGCATTTAGGGTTTAAATGTTCACCATGACCCGAGAGATCATTTGTGACCAAAAAACCCAATTTATTCCCTCAATATTCCAATTTCAGCCAATTTTTGCATGATTTGTGTGATAGAGTTATTCATTTGTGAGAGTAGTCAATATTTAGTAATAAATAGATATAAAAAATTTGAGGTTTATTTGAAGTCAAAAAGACTTTGACCCTGTATAAGTCCATGATTTTGTATTTGATCAAGTTGTTTTTGTTTCCAATATGTGTCAAATGATTTATATTATTCACTTTATTCAAAAAAACTAATTTTAGACTCAATCTTTCATCCATTTATGAAAAAACCATAAATAGTAATAGAAAGAGCATATTGCGATGACCTACTTTGAAGCAATGAAAAATAGTTGAAATGGTCAATTGGAGTAAATTTTTAAAAAAAATTGTCTTCTTTTTTATATTATTTATGAAAAGCTACAAAAGAAAATGGCCCTCAAAAATAAGGAAAATCCTTGGGCGTTTAAAGGTTAACAGACTATGCATAATACTCCCAAGGCCTTCTCAAAGGCTCATTATTTTTGTATTGAAGGAACTAAGGTGATTTCTAATTATACTAAATTTTTGAAAATCTAATTCTATACATGTGTAAAATTATGCACATCAAAATTCATAATACACAAATATAAATAAAAGATAAAAATTGGCAATAAGTTGTAATGTTACTACATTGCCATAATTTGTCACTTTCTAACTCTATCATGCACTTTCAAGAATTCTATTTTTTTGGGTAAAATTAATATGGTTAGAAAGAGTTTCTTTAGAAACATAAACTACAAGATATGTCAATAAGTCATTAGTCACTATAGAATACAACATACCGGTAAGACAAAGTGATATAGCATTTATTCGTAAGTCATTGTCATATAGATAAATTTCAGTCTTAGCTTTATTAAAATACCAGCTTACCATGTCACTTGTATAAAACGGCTTAGGTTTTGTTTATTTTTAAATAGAGCTGTCAGACTATTACTTATCAATACTTCATGACATTTATATAAGGCTTTGAATTAGTTTATGTCAAAGAGTAAAATAAAAAAACATAGCATATCTTGTTAAGTCATAGTCATTAAAGAATATAGCATGTCTTAATAAGTAAAAGTCATGTAGGTAAATTTCAAACTTAAGTGTACTAGAATACTAATTTACCATGTAATGCATGTAAATCGGGTTTTGTCTATTCTTAAGCAAAGTTGTTAGAATGATGACCACCAATAATTCATGACATCAATACAAGGCTTTGTATGGACCAATAATTCATGACATTAATACAAACTTGCCACTAACACATTATGACACTAACAAATTATGACAATATCCCATGTTTGTTTATTAGTAGAAATTAAACTGACCACCAACACATCATGACAATATCCCACAATTAAAGATATTGCTTATTAGCAAAACTATGCATTATTAAGCAATGATACATTTTGACAATATTGTATGATTACACTATTTACTAGCACACGTACTTATCACTAAAATAATGACTACAATTGTACTACCACTAGTAGAAATGTTGTCTTAAATGTTGTCCAATGTGACATGGTTTCAACGATTAAATGTCACTTACAACATGTTTTTAACAAACACTTTATTCACGTTAGCATCCAAAGAGGACATGAGTCTTTATCTCTCTATTTGATGGTGCTTAACACTTGTTCATAGGCATGAATAGCCTTTCTAACAATATAATTGTTTGTGTAATACTAAAGACTTAAGGTAGAAGCACCAAAAACTATTAGGTACCAAATGTAGTCACTTATTAAAGCACTTGTTTCAACTTCAGGAGTTCCCAATCTAGTTATCACAAGGGTTAATTATAAATACCAAGTTAGCAATTTGATTGGACTAGAAATGAAAGACATTACTAGTACACCTACTAACATCAATAATGGTCTATGCATATTAAGTTTGGAAATTTATAAGAAAATCATACATTGTGAAAAAATTAATTTTTAGCTTGGTTATTAAAGCCAAGGTTTTATGTGTTGCAAATTTTTATCATTGAAATCAGCGCTCTAAGTAGATTGAAATGTTTGAAGTAACAGCAATCGTACCCCTTACCTTATTTATATACACTAAGAGCCTTTCTTAGTATTGTAGGAACAATTAATATTGGCTAAATAATTTGACCTAAATAATTAGATTGCATGTCAATATATATATATATATATGCCTAAGAGGAGCTTGATTTGTAACGATGTCAAAGAGAATGGTGAAAGGGAACGCAAAAGCTCAAAGATGAGCCAATTCTAAAGGAGCTGTGGAAAGAGGATTCGCGCTCGAGTTCCCAACCGAGCTCACGCCAAAGCCCGTGCATGAAGTCTCGAGACAAGGTGATAAAGGCTGTTGATATTGAGGGATTAATTGTTGCAAGTTGCTACTTTTGTGGAACTAAGTCTCAAGCGACTAAAACGCAAGTGGATGATTGTTGTTGTATAGGCAAAGTTTGGGCTATAAGGCAAAGTTTGGGCTTCAACATTTGTGCAATGTAAAGCATGTACAATTGCTTGATGAGAAAGTCAATTCGTAATCATTTATCATGTCAATCAACGTCTTTTGATCAAATAAATATATTCATGGACAAGAAAAGAAAACATTAAGTAAATACCAATGTTTTGTATCCTCTAGTAATGATATGAGACATTGGAAATTTAGAATATATTCTATTGTAGTTAAAATTATCATTGGGACAAACATGCATGTATAAGTGAAAAGTTTTTGAATTTTGACTATGAACACTAATAATGTGTTTGTCTTCAATTTTCTCCATATCTACTAATTTCATCTCAAAAAGTTCATATTCAGTCAATACTTCTCATCAAACGTAGTTGAATGATCCTACCACTAAAACAAAAATGGGATTTTGTGACTAAAAAATATGACTGTATTTTTAGTCGTTCTTTGTAAAACAAAATTGTGATGGCTAGGAGATGTTTCTATTTTGCATTGCCAACTGCAATAGTTGTATTACCAACTGCACCAGTTGTATAGCTCGCTACATTTGGTTGTCAGGGGCAATTATTGTTGATTTTTGCAATCAACGATTAAGATAAATCAATTAAATCAATCAAAATTAATGTCCTAACTAGTTGTAATCGACTACTTGTATAACAACCAGTCATAGAATCTCATTATTCTTCTAGTGTACACAATCACACTTAAGTACTATCTTTAATGTAATTACCTTCTTAGTTTTTACTACCCCAAGTAAGTATCATGTTTTAACTCGTGAAAAGTCTTGTTTAAAGACAAACACGAGAATCTAATATTTATGCTTGAGCGGATTTATAGATAAAAATTTATGCGCCCACAAATGTTAAATTCTAAATATGTTGCAGGGGGAATTATGGACCATTGTTTTGCTAATATAAATTGGATGTGGTATTGTGCATAACTCTCTAGCGGTGAGAACTGCAAATTTGTACAAGCGTCTCTACTCGCAAGGCTGGCGCGCTAAGTACCACAGCCCAGGCCGGCACGATATGATCAACCTCAACACGGGCAACCACACGAATCGAACCTCGAGGCTCAAGCCGCCGACGGTGCCGTGGGTCGACCATGAAGGCCGTAAGAGAAGTGTGAAGGACGGAGTAGGACGACTCCAAGAGCAAAGGTTTCGGGCCCGTGAAATTAGAGCAGCTTGATGATTTGGACCTTCATAGGGAACCAAGGTCAAAGGAAGGAGGACTCGGAGACCAAACAAAAAATTCTTTTCCGATGACATGCAGACTCCAGGAAACTACAAAAAGAGAGATTCAAGCATTCAGAAGTCTAAACGTCAAGTTCGCACCCTGGCTTCCACGTTCTCTAAAAAAAAGTAACGGAAACAAAACCAATTAAACGAACACATGCCGAAGCTGCTTTTGGTCCGCCACATATTACTTCTTCCAAACTTGCCATATCTAAAGTACTAATTTCAATCATATGGAAGAGAATTTTCCCCCATGCAAGAGCAAAGAAACAAAATCAACCAACTTTGAATGCTACAATCTCACTATTGGCAGACTTTCAACAGTTGAATTTTGGTCTAGGACTCATATTCAAAGTTAGTTTAAAGATCATATTGTTGGAATGAAGTAGCATAACATTCAGTAGCTTTCAAAGAAACTGCCTTTTAGTTTCATTCACCTTTAAATATGGAGTGACTAGTGATTTCTTATTGAATGAACTATTGAATTAAATAAACAATCACAAAACACTGATGAATTGTGAATGAATCAAATAAACAATAAAAAAACAATGTTGAATTGTGATTGAATGAAATAAACAACAAAACACTCTTGAATTGTGATTGAATGAGTGCTTTCTATTACTGTTAACTATGGTTGATTGCTCTTGCTTAATGCCACATGTCCCCATAGCTACTAATGTGATGTGGAATATCCCACATCATTTCATTGAGGGGATCAAATGATGTGGGATATTCCACATCATTCTATTGAAGGGAGGCAATAGTCACATAGGCTGCTAAATGTTATAAGAAAGAGGATTTGTTTTGACAGTTTTTGGAGTTCATCTAAATACATAATGAAGTCCCTTTAGGAGTAATAGATTATGCATGATACTTCCATGGGCCTCTTCTAAGACTCACTATTTATTTTGTGAAGGAACTAAGGTGATTTTTAAAATCTAATGACTATAAGTTAAAAATTCTAAGATGAATACTAAGTTCAAACTCAATGGCCATAGTTTGAATTGAACATGTGACATATAAAGAAGTTTAATGAAGTGAAAAGTCTTTTAATCCATTTCTTAATATTAATAGATATAGATAGTAGTAATGTTTATACGTTTCTTTTTGACAAAAGAGAGAATTATAAGTGTAAGTTTGATTGCATTAGAAGTTGAAATATTCCATACATGGCAGTCAAAATAGGCAATAAGTGATTATAAAAAGAGAAGCCCAATCTGAAGGATTCTTTTTAACCTATTTTCTATTGTGAAAAATAGAATTTTAGATAATATCTATATAATCTTAGAGAATATTTTCATTGTTTATGCAATTTCTTTTTTCTTCAACACGACATGATGACCCTTATAGCCAGGTATAAACATAAGGTATGTATGAGAGACTAATGAATCTCTTTGATGTTGACCCTTGATGGTCGGGTACCGCATGTATATAAGACTGATGAGTCTCTTTGATAATTATCAATGGTTGGTTAAATGAGTTTTAAAATTATATTTCCCAAATTGTGAAACATCTCTTTTGTATGTTTGTTGAATAATTGCACTATTAAAAAATAAGAGAGTTGAATTGATTGTATATAATGTTATAATAGATATATAGTGACTCTCTCAACTCAATAATTTCATTTTTCATTAATTAATAGAAAGGACAAGAGTTTTGCAAAAATATACAAATTAAATGGGATAGGCTCTCACTACATCTTATTACTTTCAATTGAATCACGTACAATCAACACCTATCTTGAGTTTTAAGTATAAACTCTATAGCTATTTTTTACAACCATATTCATTAAAGAGTTTGGAATAAATTTTATTTCTTCAAATCTACATGAACCTTTTGAACATTATGAAATTCATATTTTATATTCAAAACATAGGAACCTGATAGTTTTTTTTTATAATACTTCCATTTTATAAAAACTATCTTTAACACATGTTTTAAAAGCTATACATTGAGTTTTTCCAAAAGGACTATCTTGTTTGTGAACCAAAAATGTTCCTAATATTATATAAAAATTGATTTAAAGGCATAGTATAATAAAAAGGGGAAAAGTATCCAAAATAGTAAATTGGAATCTTTTGGAATACTTTTAATATTTTTAATATATTCCATATTATATTGAAATCTTTTAGATTATTCTCATAATATTTTGGAATAGTTTTTAATATGATACCTTTATGTAATAGGAATCGAGGAAAAAAATTGCCATTACCATATCTTCAATGAAACGTAAGGCGCTAACATACTTATTGTGCAATGTTACAAGACAAAATATGTCACACTTTGGTCCAAATAATATTTTATATTATTTTTGAAAATTTCAATATACATACAGTCCTAGAATACATTTTCACCATTGTTAACATTTTTGCCGAAATGCCAATTTCAATAACCAACATAAAATGTTTACCTCCAAAATTTCATTGTTGTGCAATGTGTCACTACACATTTTGGTACGCCCTACCATGAAAACACCCTACATGTGTATGGAAAATTTTAATCCTACATTTTTATGCACTACTAAGCTATCTTTCAACAATCATTAGGCTACTACATTATAGATAATTTCCTATATTTTTCAAAAGCCAATAAAATTTCTTATTTTTGAAGATTCTATAGTTCTAAAGAGCTTGTTGAAAAACATAAATTACAAGTGACACATTGATAGGGCATAGTCAGTCACTATAGAATGGAGCCTATCTCAATAAACATAGTCACTATAAGATATAGCATATCTTTGTAAGTCATTATCATATAGGAAATTTTGATTCTTGGTATATTAGAATATCGAATTACTATGTAACTTGTGTAAAACTTGCTTGTGCTTATTGTTAAGCAATGTTGTTAGACTATAGATCATTATCAATAATTTATAACTCTTTCATACTAACCTTTGAATTATTTTATGTCAGGACACAAAATAAAAAAGACATAGCGTATCTTGGTGAGTCATCGCCTTATAGGTAAATTTCAATTCTAAGTATACTAGAATACCAACTTGCAATGTACCTTGCATAAATCAACTTTTGTCTACTATTAAGCAATGTTGTTGCACTATTGGTCACTAATATATATACTTTATGATCTTTTACAAGGCTTTGAATTATTTTATGTCAAGAAGTAAAATAAAAAGACTCTTAATCCAAAATCTTGCGAAGCCAAAATTTCATTTGCCTCAAAAACTACATTTTTTAATTTCCCTCCCCTAAATTTTTACAAAGATTAACCTTTACAAGACCAAGCCTAAATCTGTGAATTTGGTCTACATGTCATTATAAAGTTAGTTTTAATCAAGACATTTCCAACTTTTATTGGTAATACATATTTTTGGGGCGATGTGGTTTGTAGATATTGGATTATTCTAAATGTTGTCAAAAAGTACTTCTCTTGCAAAAACCAAATTTGTAGGATTATGACTTTCAATTACACAATTAGCTTTGGCCTTGTCGGCCAATAACCCACTAGTAGAAAAGGTGGCGCTCCCCAAGGAAATGCCTAGACAAAATCATTGTGCATGTGTGAAATTGGACAGTACTTTCTTGATCATCTCCCTCAACAGTGCCACCTTTTCTACTAATGACCCTAGTAGCTACGTAGTTGTTTATCCAATTCGCTTCATCTAGTCTCTACTAAAATTTGTCATTTGTATTCAATCAATAGTTCTCGTCAAACTTGGGTGACTCTACACAATCACAATTACTATCCTTCAAATGATTACCTACCCCCACTATCACTACCCCGAGTAACTTACATATTCTAACTCATAAAAGTCTTGTTATCCCCTAAATGTCTACAACCCTCTTTAAATTTGGTAGTTTTGCAAAAATGCACTATAAAATGCAACCAAGAGGGATATTTTGAACTTGAAGTATAAATAAAATTTGTACATATTAAATTTTAGATTCTATCCTTACGATTAGACTTGCAGTTGCTATCACCAACATTTTGTATATATGTTTGGAACTTAAAATTCAAAATTATTTTGTGATTCAATTACAGATAAGATATTGGCAATTTATGAATGAAATTTGTTGTGATGGGTTGAAATGTAATACTCTAAGTGTAGAGTTTTTTTAGAGATTTTTTGGTTGCTTAATTTATTGGTTCAATTTTTCAAAAGCACTTTGAACACTTTTTAATTAAGATCTTAGAAATTTTTGGTGAATCACTCCAACATGAAATGAGGCATAAAAATTTCTCAAATCATTCCTTTTTAATCAGTTCTCACATGCATGAAGCTTATTTCTCATAAAATCTATAGTAAAGAATTCATATTGCAAAAAGCACATGATGGATGAAACAACTTAGATGAAATCTATACATAATTCAAAAAATGGATGCTTAGGCAATTAGTCATCAACCACAAGCTACCGGTGTAGAAAAGACCTTCAGAAATTAAATTGAGTGCAACCATGTCCATCCTAACCACATATAATTCCCCAATCAAGAATAGTAACTACACCTTTCTATTAGTGACATGTGTATGCAAAACAAATATCATGCCACTAAGGCTTGCTTGGAATGCATATTGAATTAAAATTGAAAGACCTTTGCAATGATGCACGGATGTGGTTGAAAATTGCTCTTAAAACACATGGCGCAATATTGGATTCATTTCTAGTCAATGTCAAGTCTTCTAAGCCATCTTTTCTCTTAGAGGGGTTACAAAGACCAATAGTGCATGGTATATGGTATGATGGGTCCTAAAATAAAGCATGGAAACCACCCAACCAGTAAGTCAATGCCGAGTTGAATTGCACATGGAAACTGGTCCTAAGGTGGAGGCACCGATACCTGTCACTTTAAAGATTTCAACCTATTTAAAGCGCTAAATGATAAAAAATTGTAGCATATAAAACTTTGGGTTTAATAACCAAGCCCAATTTTTAATTAATTTTGTTACAATGTTTGATTTTGTTTTCAATTTTCAAACTTAATCTACATAGACCACTATTAATGTTAGTAGGGGAACCAATATTTGTCTTTCATTTCTAATTGAATCAGTTTGCTAACTTGGTATTCATAATTGATCACCAAACTGCTACAACTAATGGTTGTGATAATTTGATTGGGAACTCACAAAGTTGAAACAAGTGTTTGCATAGGTGATTGGAATTGGTCACTAACAGGTTATGGTGCTTTTACCTTAACCCTTAACCGACATATGATTTTTTGATACCACACCCAAAATCTCTTTTAAATTCCATTTTGAGCATGATTTTGTCTTTAATTTACTTTGGCTCTATTCGAAAGAAGTATAGATCTCTCCAAGGTGCTTGGTTTGGCATTTTAAAAACCCCGTTTGGTGCAATGGAGTAGAAGTTATGAGCGAGATTCTCCCAAAATATAACCAAGCTCTTAGGGCTTTGCATTAACTCTACTCATAAGTTTAACTCCTAAAAGCCCATGGGGTATTGGACAAAACATAGATGTGTTGTAGTATGTGTGTGCCATATGTTCGACAAAATTTGGTTCAATAGAAAAAATGTACGGCATCATCTTTACAAATTATCTATGTGATCAAACTTCAAAAAAAAACTTTAAATATTTCTTTAATGAATTTAAAAGCATAAACCTTTAAAAAACTGTATAAATTATAACTTTCACTTTTAGAGTTAAAAATTTAGCATGGTTGGTTCAAATTGGTTTATTTATTGTAAAATTAAAAAAAATAAAAGAAATGATGGAGAAAAAAAAATCACTTTTTCCAAATAGCAAATTTTATAACACTAAGACAATGTTAAGGTGTTTCACTTTGAAACATTCTCCTTGATGAATTTTAACTCGGATTGACATTTTAATTCAAATTTTTGATGTAGTATTTTTAGTTTTTTTTTTAATTTTTAATTTTTTTTATGTTCCGGGCACCCCATTAGAAAGGGCAGAAACCAAATAAATGATCTTTTGGGAGCTTAAATAGGGGTTAATCCAAATGCAGCTCAAGCTCAACAATCCAAGCACTGGAAAATCCAAGCAAGTTTGGTGTAAGGAAACTTCATCCGTGTTTACGCAGCAAGTCCACATCAACAACTTCAAGAGAAATTGCATCTGGAATTATTCGGACAAGCAGAGATGGCGGCCCATCAACAATAAAATAATCAGCAGAGGTCCAAGAATAGAGGAGGCAGCAGCTTCACCGTCAAGCTGATTGCACTCCTATAACTTCATCACCAAACATCCCCTGCTTGAAGTTCAGATGTGAGGATTCATCTCACGCACACGTTTTTAAAATAAAATTTTGATTTGGAGTTGTGAAGCTATCAAAACACCTATCTACAAAATATCCAAATATTGCAAATACCTCAAAATACAAAAAATACTTACAAATCAACATAGGTACTATGCGGTATTTTTCGTGTTTGAAAGTTTATTATCTTCTTTTATTTCTTGGGTTGTGCTCTCTTGTTCATGTTCCAATAATGTATGTATTTTTGATCTTGATCAATTATTAACATATAAATTTTGTCCCACTTAAAACCATATATAGATAAGTCACTCTCACTTATAAAATTCGCAATAAATATGTGTGAGTTCATTCTTGACATGAAAGATTGCAATGGAGAAATGTTGATATAGGTCATTGCTAAATAATTTAAATTTTACTTTTGAAAATTTAACCCAGATTCTATTTAACTTTGAAGTTACACACCCTCTAAAATCTTGTTTTTGAGTGTGCATTATACAGTCCAAAGACACACCATGATCTTCCAATCTAATGGTCCAATCTTACCAAGGTTAAACCGGCACTTGTTTGATTAAGCTAAACTAATATTTATATGGTTGAATACTATTGGTAATATCCCTAATCTCAAAAGAGAAAGTTTTAAGAAAGAAATTACTAAAAATCTGTGGTTTCTCCAAAACAAAGTTGGGCGGTAAAGGATTAATAAGCTCTCTATACAATTTTTTCTTTAAGCCCTGAGTTTAACAAAAACCGTGTGTTGTAGTATTCCGTTACGCACTGCCAAGGGGTGCAAGGTTGCGTTACATTTTGTAACATGGAAATGTATCGGTATGAGAATGTAGGGAACTTCGGGAGCTTGGACTTGACACCGGGTTACGCATTTGTACCAGTGCGTAATCCCTTACTGCACGTTAGCATTTGCTGCTAGGTGGACTTTCCTTGCTTCTTCATCTAGATCGATCGATGACATGTCCTTTGTGAGCTGCAAGATCACATAAGTACATAATATATCTACATTATTAAGAAAAACAATACCCTACTTGTAAATGTATATTAGAGTTATCAGAAAACAAAAGAGGAGTTTTCAAACTTCTATGGTGTGTTAGCATGACAATGTAATCAATTTTTGACAACCATTATTCATGAATAGTCCTTCGGTCCTTTCATGAATATACCCTTTGGCTTAGTGGAACTTGTGGGAACTCTCCTTTTGCATTGGGGAGGTTGTGAGTTCCATGCCCCATGATGGCGCAGGGCCTTGCTTTGAATTATCCTCCAGCTCACCATAGACATAGTTTTGTAGTTTTTTTGATCTCAAGACAAGCAAAGGTGAGTTTGACGTTTATTTCCACTTTGAGACATTCTTTTTGGTTAACACTAATGTAACTTCAATTTCAATAAATATCCAAATTGTGCACCCACATGGTATAGTACGTTAATAAGTGAATGTGCACCCCCGATCTCCCAACAATAATTGCATGAAAAAATGTAGCCTACATAGAGAATCAAGTGCTATTGAACTTGATTGTTTGACAAACTTATTGAAAATTCTACTCATAGCCTACAAATTCTTGTTCAAAATGAATGATTATTTGTCACTAGAATTATTTATCAATCAAAATGTAATGAGGACTATGTTTTTTTTTCTCATCTATGCTTTAAATTTATCTACAAAATGGAGAGACCATAAGAACACAAGATGAATGGGCCCGGGAAATTTGGCCAAGAATGGGGGCCAACAAAGTATCACAAATCACCTAAAGCGAAGATGGATCTAAAAAATGAAAAAGGGCCAATGAAACTCTACAAGGTAAAAGCACCTACTTATGACACTTTATCTTGAAAATTTTCATTTATGACTCATATAGAAATACGTTTTGAAATAAAGATTGTTCCTAGAGTGTGTGACATTCAAGTGAGTGTCACAATAATGTGCTTCTGCCTTAGCCCTTTATCGTCCCGATTCAACATTGTTTTGAAAGATTTGTTATAAAATGTTTGATGAAAAACAAAAATGAAGTTAATGCATATAGCAAATTCGTAAATTTCAATGTGAAGATTGCATTTGCACGGTTGGATTTATCATATTTTTTTATTAATATTTTAAAATTAAGTTTGCAAGGTCTTCTCTTGAAATTCCATTAAAATTCCCAAACTATCACAAAAAAATTAAAAAATATTGTTATGAAATTAGAATAACATGCACAACAAGATGGTATGGTTTCCATTAGTTGATTGCACTTATTTTGGAAAATCATGTTTAACCCCTAAGTGACCAAATGAACATTTTAAGGTTGCTGCCCATTTTTTCAAGTTGCCCAAGATGAAAATTATATTTTTATAAAAAATAAATAAAAATTTCAAATAGGAAATCAAGTTTACTTTCCAATCTACTTTGAATCATGTCAATCCGAATTAAATAGGAGAGTTTTTCAAAAACAAAGACCTCAATATTGTCCTAGTGTAATACAATTTACTATTTCGGGAAACTAATGATGTTCTCTCCTTTGAAAAAATTGATTTTTAAATTTAGAATAGAATGTTTAGTTTTGAACAACCATACCAAATTTCAAATTCTAAAAATAAAATTTGTAATTTTGGTGAATATTAATTGGTAAATGCTTCTAAATTCATTAAATGAGTATCTAAAACATTTTTTGAAAGTTTGATTGTATGGGTAATTACTAAGTATCATTCTTTTCATTTTCTTTTTTGGACCAAGCTTCATCAAAGTTGCAGAAGTAACATTTTTTAACATATCTAAGTTTTTCCCTTACCTCCTCTGCCATTAAAGGGTTAAGGTCTCACTTTTTGAACTAAAAATGAAACTTGACATAAACCAATTGTGCAGTTTTTCAAAAAATCATTTATCTTATTTTGAAAATTTGTATTGTTCAAATGATAGTCAACTAACACAAGAATCAAGAAAATTTCGGATGGATGAAATCTGTTTATGTATGAAGAATAGTTTGAATTTGTTCACCGTTCACTATGTGGACACGAGCGCCTCAAAGATATGAGTTTTAAGGTCCGATTCCCAACTTTTGATTGGTGTATATAGAGCTTGCACATACATCTTTTTCGGCCACAATTGTCTTTTCAATCCCTTGTGTCTCACAGAGTTTGCTCTCAGATATCCACCATTGACGGATAACTCTATCAATAATCCAAATGCAATTAAATCTCAACAATTCAAGTAGAATATTCAATCCATGTACTAGAGTCTACCCTCGAAAGCGGGCATCGTAGACCGTAGCACGCGCAAACTTGATCTTGGTGGCCAAGTTGGTAACACTTCCCCACCAAACTCTTCATTCACGCTAGCCCTATGGACCAAAGTTACTCTCTCCATGTGCACAAAACATCTGACATTACGAACCGACATGTTATTCACGCGGCCTGAAAAGGACCGGAGTTTTTATCTAATAACAAGATAACATCAACAACAAGATAAATTGCAGAATATTCAATCCATGTGCATAGAACATCAAAAAATTCAAAAATTAATCCAACACCACATCAAACAACAAGATAAATTGCAGAATATTCAATCCATGTGCATAAAATATCAAACAATTCAAAAATTAGGGCCGCTTCACACTATGGCCGTTCAAGTCGAGAGGTCGTACGATTGACAGTCCAAACTTTGTTGACAGTCCAAATAAATCTACTGAAAATAGGCAATTAAATATAGTTTTCATTTTTTATGAAAGGAAACCGACGGCCTCTCGACCATAGTTTGGGTTTCCATTCTCGTCGGACCCAAACTTCCTCTCGAGAGGTTGTCACCTTGATCAAAAAGTGTTGCCATGTAAGCATTTTGAAGGTCCACGGCCTTTGAACTTTGTCCTCTAGTGTGAAGGGTCGAGAGGCCGAACCCATGGTTTTTTGCAATTTGATTGGTGGAAATCGACAGCCTCTCGACCTTCGCCATAGTGTGAAGTGGCCCTAATTATGGAGCTTGCACATACATCAAATAAGAAGATAAATTGCAGAATATTCAATCCATGTGCACAGAACATCCAAAAATCCAAAAATTAATCCATTGCAAGTCCACATCAACAAGAAGATAAACTGCAGAATATTCAATCCATGTGCACAGAACATGGACATTCCCCACAGTCTGCACACCTCCCAATATTATTCGGAAAACCAGAGATGGCGGCCCATCAACAATATTAAACTAATGCAGGGATCCAAGAATACAGGAGTCAGGCAGCAGCTTCACCGTGAAGCTGATTGCATTCCTATAACTTGATCACCAACTCCAGTCAGTCAATTGTCCTGCAAGCTAGATTTTGCTACTAGATCGCTCAGCTTTCATTCCTTGCTGCAGCCAGATCGATCAATTTCAGTGTCTAGATCAAAGTGACAATGGCGACGGTGTCATGGCAGAGAGAGGGGCACTCGACAGTGTCGTCCTACCTGGTTTCCAACGGGGCGCAGAAGGTGATCGATCGACCTTTTGTTTCTATGTATACACAGGATTTGCGCAGCGGATTGTTCTTTGATTTTCTGCTTCTCTGTTTTTGAGTCGGGTATTAGTGGAGTGTCAATCCATAGTTTGGGGTGTCTGCTTGGAGGTACAGTAGGCTATGACATATGAGTCTGAATACTTGTATGTGTGTGGTGTGCTATGGGTCAGATGTGATTATCTAAAACGCCCAATGATGTCATCTGCATCACTGTGGCATTTCCTCATTTTACCTCGATTTTCTGATTGCAATACATCATTTTAAAACTCTTGCTCTATACTACAAGATCAACCACTACTAGTAAAGGCGTCAGAACAGTGTCAGTTTATTTGTACACACTTGTCCTACGTCACAGGGAGACCGGGAGGCCATTACCCCGGGTATTTTGAACGGTGATGTAGAAATACCCTCCCCTCGACCTACTTATTTAGAATTTTTTTTGGGGGGGTAAATCTACATTGACCTCTAGGCTACCCTTGCGTGTAATGGCCTCCCGTTCTTCCTGTGCATGATTGACAAATCGCACTTACCGGGTCTTGAGCACCCATGCAGTGAGTGCGAAATGGTGTCGTTTGACTCACCTTCCGAGGGAAAAGCGACGCCTTCTCCTTGTAGTGAACAGTGACGGCTGTGTCAAACTGAAGCCATTTTCACACAAACAGATGATTTGCAATAGGGGTTTCAATTCTCTTGCACTACAGAAAATACACAGTGGACACTTGGGGGTTAATATAGTGCAGTGGGTTAACCCCTAAAGGATGATGCTGGTTTGAGTATAGACCGAAGCTGGAGCGTATTTTTAGGGTGCGGGGTATACCGGACCCGTTTGCTACTGCTGTAAAAGTGTTGGAGGAGCGCTGATTTTTTAGTATAACCTCGATGCAGTCTTGAAGAGGGTTTCCAAGTTGCGATGAAAGTGTGAGATCTGATGCGTGTAAGAGAAAATGGGGAGTGTGAGAAGTAGAGTCAATGCACATAACCTGTATTACAAACCGTAGGCCATTTTGGCTTGAGCAATCCTGAAGGGGTTAATTGCGTGTGAATGAAGGTGATTGACTTCATGACGGATGTGCTGAATGCGAAAGTAATGTGGAACGCGCCCACGGCGGACAAGACGGGCGTCATGCACGCGTGCCTCAAGATCGGCGACACGGCGGTGATGGTGCAGGATGCCAGCGCCGAGCATGCGGCTGTGCCCGTGTGGTTGCACGTTTACGTGGAGGATGTGGACCACACGTACGCGCTGGCGTTGCAGAAGGGCGCCACGTCCGTCCAAGCGCCCAAGGACGAGTGGTTTGGCGATCGCATGAGCTCCGTTAAGGATTCCGCCGGCAACACTTGGTTCATTGCAACGCAGAAGTTCCTTGTCACCGACACTGCAAAATGTCCCGGCTCGGCATGATTCGATCTCAACGTCAGTGATCTATATATCATAGTTTTGGAATTGGCTGTGGAGGGGTAGAAGAAAAGAGAGTGAAAGATTCGTGATTGCTTGTTCATTCCAAATAATTTGAGGTTTTATTTGGCTTTCATGAATGCCCTTTGAGATTGTGAAGAGAACCATCAGAGTACTTAAGGTAGAGGATACTATTTGCAAGCATGTGTAGGAGTGTGATTTTGGGAGAAGTAAAGAGATCCTTCAGTATTTCTTGAGCCAAATTTGTTAAAATTTTCATCACTGTGAATGAAATTTCTCTTACAGCACTGTGGTGCTAACCAAGTGTATGAATCGGTGAGTTGTTGGCGATACGAGTCAGTATGTGACACGAGATCAGGTCCTTAGTATGTTCACTAAGTCAGAATACAATTGTATTTGTCCATTTTGAAATCGATTCGGGATGATGTATTGCATTTGTTTTTAAGTTCCAATACAAATGTGATTGGAGGGACGCTCGTAATGAGCAGGTTCCTCATGTTCAGTACAACAGGTTTGTAAATAGAATTGAGAACACTCCCCTAGTTAACCCTCTGCCTGGTAAATAGCTCTTGAAGGTGTGTACCAACATCCTTCCGTTTGCGCGTAGCAAATTCGTAATAATTATGGCACACGTGCGTACTACACTAATAAATTATTATTCTCTAAGTCACCCTGACTTATTGATGATCTTGCAACAAATGTACGTAAAACAGACGACAAATGTCGAACAGCTTATGACTCACTCCTTTAATCTAGAAAAAACACCTCGTGCAGGATATTCATAAGAATCTAATCAACCAACACTCATTCTAGAATGAAATCAAATATAAATTAGGAAAAATGATGTATTCTCACTCGGGCTGTGCAACAGATGGGCAAAAATTTGCTCGTGGTTACAAGTTTCATCCTTCCGTCCATAATCCACCATCGATGTAACCGAGGCTCAAGAACGGGGCGGCCTGAGCATCAGTAAGTTCGTGAGAATAAGCAGCTCTGTTTGGATTGTATGCACCAGGACCGGAGCACTTGTACATCCCATAGAACACAGTGCTGCAAGAAAAACACACCAAAATTGAGAATAGTACAAACAAAGACAACTCGAATGGAAGAGAAAACAGACACAACGCTCTGAAATGTACACCGCCGGTACATTCTGGCCATTAAAACATACACTGGGTGATGGTGCAGAAACAGAACAAGCCAGGGATGGTGTAGCTCTAGAAGAATGAGCCAGGCTCTCACCCTTCTCGGGACGGATCGCCCCAATTATACCACCCAACAGGGTTGATGACGTTGGCGAAATCAGTGTAAGCAAACACCACACGGGAATAGGGACCCCAAGCACGTCCAAGGTACACGGTTGCAGGTCCGGAGCCTGTCACTTTGCAGTTCACGAACGAGTAGCCAGTGTCTTCACTTCCACTCAATCTCTTCTGCGCTGTGAGGGAGCCGCCAGACGAAGGAATCACTCTCAGCTCACAGTTCTGCATGCACCATCAGTTATGATTCAGAAAATTAAAACAGTCACAGCAGTCATCGATCCACACGTTAGATTAGATCGACTCAGTCCCAAACTTGTCCAAATGTACTAGTAGGAAATGTGCAGTTTTTCACTTACTATAAATGAAAAAGGAATGAAACCGCGCCAGGCACATGGGTTGTGTTAGTACTGGTGAGTAGTTTTGGTCACAGGAAGACAGAAATATAGGCACAATATTCTGCCACTGCTCACTGTTTCCACGAAATGGGGAATGAAAAACGACAGATTTGCTACTAGTGATGGAATTAAGACAATCACTTGTAGAAATCTTTGTAGAATATGACATGCTTTTAATGACTAAATTTTTGTTACAACATGTCTTTAGTGACTCAAAATCAGTCAGAGTTTCTTATTGAAAATGGGAGATTCTAAGTACCTTGTACAACGACTTCCCATCACCGAAGATGAAGTCGACCGAACCCACAATGAGAGTGTCTTTGAAGTAATGGCGTCCTCTATCATCGTACAGAGTGTCTTGTTGCCCGTAGAAAGCGCAGCCATAAAACGCATTAAAATCGCCCGTGGTTCGCAACGCGACCGCTTGCTGCTGAGCTCCTCCGTTGGGTGGCGGCGAGGAGTTCTGCAAAGGACGAAAACCATGGCCAGCTACAGTAATGCCATGTAAATTCTCTCCATGGACAGAACATGTACAAACAGCCCTAGCTTAGCAAAAATTCAGACCTGTGCAGAATAATAAATGAGCAGCTAGTCTATGAAGGGCTCTCGTTCTTGATGAGATTGCGACAGTGCCGCCATGTCGGCATCAACGAAAGCTCTCTTACTAGCTAGCTCCTCTCAGGAAGACTGAGTACAGTACTGTACCTCAAATGAGATGTTTCTCGCTGTGAAATAGGGAGCACTAACGCCAAAAGTAGAAGTTGTGTACGTGGTTCCCGTATCGCCGGCTGCATTCTGCGAAGTGATTTTCGTGACATCTCGGCCTGCTCCTTGCAATGTAATGCGCCACTTGCTCTTGGGTACCACAACCCGCTCACTGCAAATCCCACAACATTCGAACTCCGATCAATCCTCTCAATGCAGTCGTCTCGGGGTTTGCAAAAAACTATCACTAGAAGGAAATGTGTCGTTTTTCACTTACTACAAATGAAAAAGGAATGAAACGGCACCATGCAAATGGGTGGATGGTTTTGGTCACAAGAAGACAGAAATGTAGGCACAATATTCTGTCACTGTTCACTATTTCCACAAAATGGAGGATGAAAAACGACAGATCCGCTACTAGTGCATTACTGAAACAGAAGGTGGACTAGTTAGTACTTACACGTATGTTCCTGCGTTCACTTGAATGGTAATGGGATTTTTGTTGTGTTCAGGCACAGCGTTGAACGCTTCGTTGATGGTCTTGTAGTTCCCAGCGCCGCTCTGATCCACCACAATCACCGTCTCGCCGACCTTGCTGGAGAGGTCGCCGCCGGCTCTTGCAGCAGCTTCAAAACTAGCATGCTTGGCGCCGACGCTGTCAACCCAGCTATGAAAGCTGGCTATCACCTCCTCTCTACTGGCCGGCACTTTGGAAACCGAAAAGGCAGGCTGCAGGAAGGACACAAAAAACGCGAGGAAGAGAATCAAACTTGCCATTGCAAAATCTACGAATCACAGCAACAGCCGAGTCTCTTCCTCAAGTGTGGGACTTTTACAAGGCAACTTGCTCATGTGAGCAACTAATTGCAAGCTACAAAAAATACATGGAATACTAGATGGCACTCATGTGGTAGCGTTTACTACTTCCCCTGGCTTCCAGGTGTCCGGCCTGGTAGTGGAAGAAATTTGTTGGGAAAAAAGCTGCTGAATGAATTGAACTCGCCATGCCGGTTATAAAGAGAACCCGCTTACCTATGCCTCATCATGCGGTAAGGCAATCCCTGCTTCTGGGTCTGCAACTGTTGCCAAGCTCATGATGTTGAAGGCTGGACAAGCTCATGCCCTTTAGTTAGCTCCAACACTGACACAGAGACTTTTATTTAAAGACTCCTTAAAAGAATCTTTAAAAGAAATTTCCGTGTGGAGTAAAATTCTTCCTTTCAAATGAACCAATTACAAAAATAAAAGTACACTCAACCCTCTCGAATGAAACACTAGAATTAATCTAAGGTAGAGGTACTTAAAACCACCACGAACCTAAGATCATCAACTTCTACACCATTTCTTCATTATTTAAGGGAAGAAATGTAAGTTGTTCGTACATGACTTAACTTTTTAATAATTGTTGCATAAGTCATGTAATGAAAGCCTACCTTCTTGATATGAAAGAGGGGTGTAAAAGTTGGTAGTTTTAGCCTGTGTCGTGGTGGTTTAAGGTACCTCTACCTTAACTCATTTGTCTCTCGACACATGGAGATAAATACAAGATTCCCATATGGGAAACGCAGACAAATTTTTCACATTTGTAACTTTCCCAGATCAAAAATACATTACAATCATCTCCAAAAAGTTATAATTGTGAGAATTTTGTCCCATATGAAGTCTCATGTGGGAATGTCTTTATTTCTCCCTGTGCGAGAGACGATGGTGCTTGTTAGAAATGTGGGGAGCTCAGTAGACAGTGATGTAGAGAATTAGAGATTCTGCACGCAGCCGGATAAGAGACGATCTGCATTCAGCTAGTATACAAAATTGCTCTGCTGGCACATGAACATAGTGTGTACCAAATCCATTGACATCATATCTATTTCATGATACGCTTTGACGACTACGGTCTTTAGAGACAAGGCTCTCAAAGGTATCCGTTGTTGAGCATATAGAGATTCATGAGTGTCATTGTGATGAGACTGAATACGTCCAAGTATCTGTTTAGATTAATTTGTACGTGTACACTGGATATTCGCAATGAACATGGTTCAGCTAGCGTGTCCATGATGCGGTAATAATTATTTGCTGCAATTGTAACCAGATGGTTTTGTACTAGGCTTCCAGAACATGTAGACTGTCTCGCAGTGTATTTCCTCTTCTTTTGGAGAAATATTGAGCCTGAAGTCCCAGAACTTGGTTGATGTTCCACTGAAGTACTGAAGCTATACCATGTGCAGTAAGTATGTACGTATGCATGTATTTATGTATGCGCATAGGCTGTTTCTTTGTTGTACCTGCTGTATCTTTAAAGCACAGTTAAGTTAGGGGACATAAATTAAAGCCCTCTCTTGTCATTCAAAATTCTACTTTTCAGCTTGCTATCCTAATCTGTAGAGTACTGTACACCTGTTCACAGACAGCAAAGAGGCAATCTTTTAACCCCTTAAATGTGAAGAGGGTCCTTGGAGGGCAGCCCAAAGAGCATCTCCCAAAAATGTACAGCAACAACTAAAAACAAACAAATAAATAAATAAAATTGCCAACCAGTCAAAGTTTATTTTTTAAATTTAAATTTTTTAAAATAAAATGCTTTGTCTCTCTTCATAGTTGTTGCTCATTCAAAACTTCCTCCTTTATCTAATTCCTTCATTGATTGTGAATTGTTTCACATTTGTTTAATTTAGGCATATTTGCTAAATTTAACCTCACTTCTTCATCACCTTTCTAAAGCACCAATTCAATTCAATTTTGGTTGAGAAAATTCACCTTTTCCTCCATTGTTCTCTCATAATCAAGCCCGTGGCGCTTTTTGACATTTAAGGGTTAAGTAAACTTACATGTGCTGAGAATATAAGTCTATGTGGACTTAGTGGAGGTGTAATTGTGACTCATATTTTGTCTACACTCAAGTGACTCAACCAAGTGACTCAACTAGCTCTAATGACACCCTCTCTATTGACACAAATTACATTGACTCAACCAAGTAACTCAACCAGCTCTAATGACACCCTCTCTAGTGACACAAATTACATTCACATGTGGTGCATTCTATGGAGGGTTTTTATTCTTATTCTTATTTTTTAATTGCCAGTTTGCTACAAAAATTCATTTGGAAAATCATCATATGGGAACATAATGAGAAAGATGTCACCTCATGTAGTCGTGTAGCCAACAAGTTAGTGGCACATGTCAGTTGCATGTGAGGATGGGACTTCGTGAGCCACTCATAGTGGATGAGAAGGCCAAGATGTTGATGAAAAACCATGATTTATGAAGGGTTTTGCGAAAGGCCAATAAGTTGAATGAGAAAAATAGGATGTAATGAGCAATGTCCACTTCAAATGAGGCTTACAATGAGAGTGACACAAAAACTACATACTACTATTGAAGATAGATGAAAAAATAGAGATTTGATGCCAAGTTTTTCAATTAAAAATAAAAATAAAAAAAATGGTCAAAAAAAGCCACCTCATTCACTTGCATACCAACTTTGTAGCCTAAATTTAGATGACCCAAAAATCCCCAAAAAACCCATGATTCTATCACCAAAATTTGTTGAAAGTAGACACAAGCACACATGTACATGACTCATAACATGGCAGAAAACATAATTATTAAGTAGATTTTCCTCTGAACTACCTAGTATGCCAGGACTCACAAACTCATAACAGTTTTTAGCTAATGTTAGTACTCACCCTTTTCGTCCTAGACTTACAGTATCAGGGGAGGAGTCAGAACTTAAAATTCATAATGAGAGCTTTGTGACTGGTGTAGTATACTGAATGGCTTCACTGCTAAGAAATTGTCAAGAAAGTGAACCATCCTACATGACTTCAATTGATCAAAGCAACATTTCTCCAAAGACCGATTCCTGATTCTTGTGGTTTTGATTCGGATTCTTTGATGATTCCCAAGGGTGTCCAGAAGACGGGCTAAAGAATGTTGTGCTGTCCATAATGCTAATTTCCTTTGATGGGATTGAAAGTAGGCTGTACGGTACAGCACGTTGCTTACGTGACGGTCAGACCGATTAGCCCTGATGCATTTCTTAGGACATTTTCCACAAGAGTGATTGATTTATTTGTACTTCTTAGGGCATCCTCAATCCAACACGGTAAAGCTCCACGGCAAAGCAAAACCTATCTTTTGACTGACCTAAAATTAGAGAGTAAAATTACCATCATTAGAAGCGCGTCTAAATAAACGTGAGATATTTCTCGAGAAAATAAAATTGTGAAATTGGGACGTAGGTGAAATGTCCCATTGAAAACACCACATTTTCAAAATTTAGAGGGAGTGCACCAAATCTTGCTTAAAAATGGAAAGATCCTCCCACACTCCCTCTATATTTCTGAAATTTAAAAAATGTTGTTATAAAATTAGAATATCATGCAATACAAGATGATATGGTTTTTATTACTTGATTCTACTTATTTTGGAAAATCATGTTTAAAGTCTCACTTTTTGAACTAAGAATGAAACTTGACATAAACCAATTGTGTTCTTTTTTTTCTAAATCACAAACATCTTATTTCGAAGATCCATACCGTATAAATGATAGTCAACTAGCACGAGAACCAAGAGAAATTTGAACGAATTAAGCTATACAAGATGTAGACAAGAGAAAGGTTGCAATCTGTTTGTCATCCATTGTATGGACGCACGGTCCTAAAATGGTTAAGGTATACTGTAGTACTATAGCTAAGTTGCCAAAAGATAATTCTAAAAATAAAAAACATAAATAATTAGAGATGATGAGGACTAGAAAACAAAAATACAAAAATTATTTTCAGCTATATTTTACTATTTCTAAGTTATTTTGGGCTATTTTAGACCATTTTTAATCAATTTTTGCTCAAAAACAAAAATTAAGAAGTTCATTTTCCGAAGAATAAGCCTTATTTTTAAATATTTGTATGTCGGGTGGTGACCCGGCTATGGTACTACGGTAGTTACCGTATGTGTACAAATTTGGAGTGAGTGCAAATCTTTGAGTGTATTTGCTGTATCCAGCAATGCAGTGTACTGTACTGTACAGTACAGAGAAAGTTAAAGAGAGAGCAAGTCAGCAAACACAGTGTTGATGAATGTCTACTAACTTAATACCCTGGAGCTGCTGCTGGGGTACATACGGTAGTCTTGTCCAGAGTTTTTAATTCTCTAACTTTGTATGCATCTATGGAGGGCAAACATCTAGTCACAGGAGGACCAGCATCCCTGATGGCCCATTCACATACACCAATTCTGCCATCAGGAATTCCTCACTGATTTTTTAACGATTTCCATGCAAAGTTCGATATTTCATGGGTTTGTGTAATTTTCACACGAATTTTGCACGGATTTTGTGCTACTTTTGCACTGAATCTGCACGGCCTTTTCATTCATTCATTTTGTTATTTAACAAAATGCAGAATCTGTGCGGAATAAGTGCAAAATTTGTGCAAAAAATGTACAAACCCATGAAATATTGAATGTTGCACAGAAATAGTTCAAAATCTTGATGGCCGTTTGGATGCGTCAAGCAACTTTGAGGGAATCTGTTGTTAACCAAGAAATATAAAATACGCAACTAGAAATTTCTTTTACGCATGACAAAGGAATGCAATGCAAAAAAGGAGCATGACTCTACTTGCGACAGTGTAATGCAGTTGCACAATACTTAAACAATAGTTGCATCAGGAAAAGATAAAACTTTGAATTTTTTTTTTGTTTCTCGATTTTACCTTCCTCCATTTTGAGAACGCAAATGCAAATGTGGCAGATGGGGACTTGATGTGAATGGGCCATGAAAGTAACTATTCTATCGACATGAGTAAGCTCATTATCTTTCTCACTCTATTGCACCTCACTGTCTAGTAAGAAAAATATTTATGTTAGTACGTACAGTGCTCAGGAATGATCAAATTGGGTTTCCTTTGTGGGTGCAGTCTAACCTCTCCTAGAATTTCGTTACGGGTATTGCTTTTAGCTTTGTTTTCTTGATTAGCTCTTGTAACAAGCTCAATTCCTCATTGGTGTGGGATAATTTTGACGAAAGGCTCCGTTGAAATTAAAAAAGATTTACGTAACTTTTGTATGAAAAAAGGATCAACAAAATTTCACAAATTTTGAGAAAATGTCACCGTTGAGAAGATTGATGAAACTTGTTCAAGGTATTTTGTACTTATGTTGAAGTCGGATTGTTTTATAAGTACTACGTTCATGAATTTTTTATCACGAAAAAACCTACGGATTCAACCCTCAAAAAGTGTGGAGGTCTCTATATTGCTCATCCTACAATTTACGGCCCAACAACTCAAATTTCATTACTTTTTAGTTTTAAAAGTGACATGTGGCCTTTTGGTCCTTTAGAGGTTAAACGGACTGAAAAATTGGGGGGATTAACCTTGTAAAGTCCATGGCTCACAATACTAAATCAATGAAAATAAATATGATTCTTAGTTCTAAAGTTCTATTGTTATTATGTTGTTATGCATGTACACATTAAAAAAATTAAAAAAGGTTATTGTGTTTTTGTACAAGATCAGTAAATATTCAAATAGCGTGAGATATTGATAAACTAGTACAAGTCCCTTAATACCCCTATTTAGTGTAGATTTCTAAGCCCCCATTCTTGAAAAGAGCCCCAATTGCCTAGAGTTGTTGAAGACAAAGTTATCAAGACTACACCTTTTGTCTTATATCGTTCTTCAACCCTTACTAGACCAATCCCTTTATACCATAGCAACAAGGTAGAGAATTTGCAAATAAAATAGTTCAACTCTCCAGCCCTCGTTGCTTGGCCCAACTGAAGTTAAAGAAAATGCTATGGAATTCCTCCAATCCACTGACAGATGCTTGAGATTTGGATGTGAACATTAACCCCTAATGCATGTAACGACCCCAATGTGCTCCACTCTTTCTCACTACCACATTTGGACATGAAATTCTTTCACCATCTTCCGCACAAAGATTTTTTTTGAAAATTTTACAGCAACATGTCTTGTAGTTTTTATAAGGCTGACAAAAAAATCGGTTCTATAGGACACGTTATGCTACAGTAAACACCACATGTATGCAAATGTTCTTCCTTGTATGTGCACCGTATGGACAAGGGCAACCTCCTTTAAGGTAACTATATCTAAAAGCGATCATTACCTTAAAGCATCCATAGCTCAATCTTCCTTAATAAGTAGATTTTGACACCTTACTGTTGATGAGAATGTGCACAATTTGAACATCAGAGTTTAGGGTCGCTTTAAAGTCAACCTATAGTTAGCACTTTGAAAATTCATAACTTATTCATACGGTGTCCAAATAATATATGCTAAAGTGCGTTGGAATTCTCTTGAACTTGCTATTAAGATCCACTAAAAATATTTTCTGTTTTATGTGTGTAAATAGGCTCAGTTGGTAAGGTGAATGCTTCTAGGTATAGCCCCTTAGGGGTTGAATAATGTTATGTATGTTTCCAGAGTCCTGACATCAATACTCAAGCATTTCTAGCTGTCTTGATAAGACCCTGACTCCCTGAGCACCCATTATCAAAAGCAGGATGAATGTACTGTACTTCAGGCTACCTTCAAATACTATGTTTTGTACACCAATTTACAAACTCTTTTGAGAGCACACAGCACGGTGATAATCATTTCATGCAACAGACTCACAACATCATGGCAGTATTTTTTTCTGGCGATTTTTAGCTTCCGCTAGCTGCTTCTAATTGTGAGTATGTTGAACACCGACAATAACAGACAAGTTTTTAGTTTTTGCACTTCAATACTTTCAATGAGGTTTAACCCCTAAACGTCCACGCATCCAGTTACTGGATGTTTGTTGGTCAAACCCAATTTTGATCTTGAAGATGACTTTTGTTGCTAATACACCCAACTAAGAAAATGAAGTTTATTAAGTCTAGTTTGTACTCCATTTTTCAAATCTTAAAAATTCCAATTATTGAGTATTTTATTGCTTGTGCAAGCTTTGTTGGACAAGGTTTGAATTACACTACATAGGAATGATGGGATTTTCAACTTTCGAATTTCAAAATTGAAATAAAAAGTTTCTATGAAAAACATATCATGTGACTCTCCATTGTAATTTGTACCTGCTCCCAAAAAATATTAATTTTTTATAGCTTTTTTGTAATAAAATTTATTTTTTGAAGTATTTGACTTAAAAATTTGTTAAAAATGCCGTATAAATTTTAAAAATCTGAAAAATTTCAAGACTGATAGGAAACATTCAATTCCATGCATGAAAAATATTTCAAAATATATTTTGATAAATCTTGAAGGCAAAAATTCAGTAAATTGTGTAGTTTGACTTTCCTACAAAGGAGTGGTACGTTTAAGGGTTAAGGTAGATGACCCAACAACCGACATGTACTATAGACGGTCAACAATATCTTCAGCAGGTGTTCATTGAAAACTTCTAATTCTATATCAATATTGGATTCGCGTGAAAAGCTTAACCCTTAAAGGTTTAAAGAGCCCTTTCTGACCAGTATTATACATCAATATTTCATTGTATTTGGCATGGTTCCAAACCTCCTATGGGTTTATCAAAAGTGAAGTTAAAATTCACGTTGACATGATTTTAATGTGCTATTGGGATCTCAATTTGGAACTTTCTATTTACAACTAATGTCAAATATACGCCACCGTATCTACTATCCCCATTAGCCCTTTTAAGGGTTAAAGCGTTGGTTTGTGGGCCATCCATAGATCGATTGTGCAGCAATGACTAAGTATCAGTAAGGTAGTAACACCTTAAACCGCCAACTACCCATTCCTGCCTCCTAGAATCTGACTCAAAGTGATTGGAAGTGTACCTAATATGGACCACAACTTCACTAAAACTTCACGAGAACCAATGAGATGGAACCAATGAGATGAAAGCATTGACAAGTTTTGTCCATGTGTTCCTTCTGTTTCTTTTGGGTAAGTCTACAATTTTGATTAGGTGTCTACAACATCTTCACTTCAAAAATTCGTGTAAAATTGCTCATGCGTCCAAAAATTTTGATTCCAAGACCCAACACTTCGTCTCCAATTTGCTAACACATTCATGATTTCACTTCATGCTTTTTGCACTCCCCGGTTACCAATTCCCTTATTCTGTCGGTTTAAGGTGTTACTACCTTAGTGTCTAATGAAGTGCAGTGTAGTGCCATTATGAAGACGATAGTTGTCAAATTTTGCTAGATTGTGGACATCAGATTCTATCACATGGCCATTGATAGCAAATTGGACGTTTCTGAACTATTCCAGTACTAGTATCTAGAAGCTTCTTTTATGCCTTTTAAGCTTCATCAATTGTACCATGCTTTATATTAACTTTAGAGTTACCGTAGTGACATAGCAGGTTCGTCAAAAAATAATTCAAGAAAAAAAAAACGAAAAGAATTGGAAATTATGTGGACAAAAAAAAAACAAAAACAGAATAAATTATGTTAAGTTATATTTTGCTATTTCTAAGTCATTATGTGTATTATATTGTTCAAAAACATACTATAATCTTCTAAATAATCCAACGGTCCAATCTTACCTAGGTTTGATTGGCATTTGTTTGATTAAGCTGTGCTTACATTTATCAGACTCAATATTATTGATAGTATCCCTAATTTTTGCAGAAACAGTTTAACCCTTAACTTCTTGGGCGACCTAAAATGGGTCGCTCTATTTTTAAAACTGAAAATATCTTGAGGAAGGAGTGCCCGAATGAGGAAAATTTTGGGCCAATTTTGTGTAGAAACGAGTTAGCTATCCTATGGTGTAGTCTGATTTGGAGAAATGCACATTGTCAATTTTACAAAAATCCACAAGTGCTGGGTGGTCACAAAACTGAGGAAGAAAAGTCAACAAAAGAGAGTGATGGGCGAATGACGAGCTGCCACGTATTCCAGTTGGGTAGGGCGGCTTGTGGGTGGATGTAGCTACTGAAATGCAAATCTTGCACTTGGATTTCACCTTTTTTCCAATATTCTTCTTCCCACTATATGTGTTCTTTTGTGTACTTTCAACCACCGTGTCTGATTTTGCAATGGAAGATTAGATTTGTAGGAATTTGTAAAATTTCTCTCAAAATCATAAATGAACTAGTAAAAAGTGGATGTCATGTCAAGGCCTCTTTCTCACTCATTTTTTATCCTAAAAATACAAAACTTGTTGTCATGCGTAGGGAACTTGATTATCTTCAGAATCCCAGACGGCACCAACTTTCTAAAATAGTATGTGCCGAAGAGAGTCGGACAAAGCTCATTTTCAGCAGTGAGAAAACAGTGAATTTCTTGGAGTACCCTTCACTTTTGTGTCCCATCCAAGCAACCTATGACTCGAATTGACACCAAACTTTGTAAAGATGAAGGTGACTTGCATATCTACAAGATCTTACGGATGATTTTGTAAAAAAGTGAACTACATAAGTTTGAGCAACATGTATCCCTAACCGAAAAAACCAGGGTCCAAAACGGGCTGAAAATGGTTCAAGAAGTTAAGGGTTAAAAAAAAATCACCCAAAAAACTATGGTTTCTCCATACCACCATGGGCACTAAAGAATTAATCCCTAAACTTTCTCACCTTCTCCAAATTTGGCAGTTTTTCAAAGATGCATTTTAAGATGCAACTAAGAGGGATATTTTCAACTTGATGAATGAATAAAAATTGTACATTATGAATTTTAGATTCTATTTAGATGGTTAGATGTGCGATTCCTATCACCTATATTTTTTCTATAAAATTTGAAACTTAAAATTTAAAATTCTTTTGTAATTTGATTATGAGTAAGATATTGAAATTTGTTGTGATGGGTTGAAATGTATTACTCTAAGTGTAGTGATTTTAGGAGATTTTTTGGTTGCTCAATTTTAGTAGTTGACTTTTTCAAGAGCACTTTTAAACTAAAATCTTTGAAATTTTGGGTGGAACACTACAACATGAAATGAGGCATAAATATTTCAGAGATCATCCCCTTTCTAATCGGATCACACATGCATAAAGCTAACTTCCTATAAAAGTTTTAGTAAAAAATTCAGACTACAAGAAATGCTTGATGGATGAGAAAACGAATTTCAAATTTGAACATCATGCAAAATATGAGAGAATTCGATTATTTGTTTGTTTATTTTTGAAACAAATGAAAGAGAATTTCATTGCAAACTAAAGCAAACTAAAATAACAAATAGACCCAACCATAAGTGGCATGGATGGAAAAAGGGGCCGAACATTGACAAACCACCCCAGAAGGGCAGACCAGCACCGCAGCTTTGCCACAAGCTGGCTCAAGACAACCCCCTAACACCCACCTCACCCACCTGGAACAAGGACCACTAAGAACATCTCCATTAGCATTCTCGATATTGCTCAGGCTATGGAAAAATGAATGAGACTGAGTTGATGAACAATTTATTTGGCCTGCAAAATTGAATAATCTATTAAAAACCAAGACCCTCAAAATCACTCTTACAAGTGTATCTTTTCTACTTAATTGGACATCATAATAGCACAATTCATGCGTGGTGACTTGTGAGTGGCTCACTTATTATTTTCAAGAGTCTAATTGAGTGATGTTGGTGGGGAACTACATGGTGAGGTCTGACTTTTTAGATGACCTTCAGAGTGGTATAGAGATGTTCTAAGATCCTAAGAGGGAAAAATCTCCACTCAAGGCGGTTTAAAATTTAATTACCGTACTCTTGAATGTAGACTGTTAGTTTCTCTAGCAATCTGAAGTTGTTGGTGGAAAAGCACTGTGCCACCCACTGTCAAGGTCGGTACTACACGTGGAGAAAGTCCTGTATTTTGTCAAAGGTTAACATTTGATTTCAACAATTCCTATTAACCCCTAAACGTCACAGCGTCCAGAAACTGGACGACGAATGATTTCAAAGCCTTCTCACGTTCTCATCAACGCTTGGATGATACTCATCCAATTTTTTGGAGATTCTTCACCAAGTTGTTGTCCTATCTAATGGCTGGATTTAGTCATACTAGAGTACATATTTTTCTAAAATTACAAATGTAGAAGTATGTCAAGTCGTTGACCGAGCCAAAATCGCATTGACTCTAGTTCAAAGTGGAATCGTGAAAAATGAGGTCATAAATTTAAGAAACACAAAAATTTCAAAGTATCACCACGTTTAAGAGTATCTCATTTCAAACTCATTCCAACAAATTTTACTCAAAAAATATTGAAATTTAGTTTGTAATTGAATTTACAAGGAAATTTTAATTTTAACTTTCAAAATTTATAATTAAATATTGGTGATTGTATTAGTGAATGGAACCGTACGGATGGAATCTAAAATTCAAAATCTAGAACTTTCATTTGTATATCAATTCCAGAATATTCTTCTAAATAGTAAATTATAATGCTTTTTCTCAAATTGTCAATTCCAGGGACACCCTGGTACGTTAAGGGGTTAAGGACCCTAAAACCCTAAACCCTAAACCTTAATTTGAGGTCTATTTGACAGAATTTAGACTTTCACAGTCGGTTAATTTCAGCATCAACGTCAATATATAGGTGTCCATGTTCACCTTGAAAAGTTGGTACATTGGTACATTGGTAGGTTGGTGCCCATTTGCCCGAAGAGAGCAAGGAGGGTGCCTGGCATGCCAAGCCATTTCCTGTACTGTACAGTACAGTACATTTTGTGTTACATAACTTGCAGTTTTTTTGGTTTTTTTTAGCTGTACTGAGAGTCATTGCGAGTACTAAAGCTTGTCTTTTACTTTAGTAAAAATGTGGATGTCATTTTAAAAATCACTGAAAAACTCTCTGTACCTGCAAATTCGGTACTCTTCTTAACCCCTAAAGGACCAATAACCCCAATCTGGGCTCCATGATTTTTTTACAGTTTTAAGTAGATCCTGTTTGGACTTACTCTTGTTAAAATTTATTTGTTTTCTGGACCAACACATGTAATGATCTTCACTGGTTCTGGAGGTATAAATTTTGGTCTCATCTGAATTATATGTTTCACAATATGATCAATTGAATTTGTCATTTTAAAACTGCAAATCCTTGGTCCTTTTTGGGTGAATTCTTTACTAAGGTTCAACAATATGTACACCACAGCAGAACTTTGTATCTTAGTTGTCTCTGCCACCTGGTAATCAATGATCCATATGATACTCACAATTACGCAACAATGATAGCATTTGCTTCAATAACTTAATTCTGAGGTCTGGAAAAATACATATAAGGTATTGCACCTTATTTGTGATATAATTAACTTTAAAAAAAAATTCACATCTGTTGAATTGAAACACAAAGTCATAGCAAGTGAAGTCATATTTTTTTGACAAAGTATGTGACTTTTATAAAATTTCAAAAGGTGATGCAAGAAATTTCATTGAAAGTGTTACTAGGATCACCATGTATTAGGCAAAAACTTAAGGCAATTCATAAATGATCAAGTGTGCCCTTGTTCATAACTATCACAAGTCTTATATTGAATGACTAAACTAGTAGAAAAGGTGGCACTCTCCAAGGAGATGCCCCGCAAAATCAATGTGCATGCATGGAATAGGGCACCACATGCTTGGGCAACTCCCTCGACAATACCACCATTTCTACTAGTGCTATGTGTTTAACCCAAAATGGTCACATGATTTGCATAGTTTTCTACATTGGCATGACAAAATTAGTTCTTTTTTCTAAACTGCCACTTTCCCACTCACAAGACATTGGTGCCACTTTTACAACCCATTCCCATATTCTTTTCAAAGATGCAGTGAAAGAATAAGTTATTGACACAAATGGGGGTTCTAGTAGGTGTCATAAATACCATGAATCCTGCAATGAGGTGTGATTATTTTATTTTATTTTATTGTGCAAGGTTGGTTTACAACATTTCGAACTCCTAGCTGTCAAACCAAATCACGCGTAAAACTAATGTAGCTTTTGGATCAAGAAAAATGTTCCAGCTGGGAAGGAGCCAAAAATGGTCCATGTGCTCTCAATCACCAGCAGGCCATGCGTGAGATTGACCCGGCAACTTGAAGAGGTTGCCAACTCCCTCGTGGACATACATGCGTGGTTGGTTGAATCCATTTAATTCTTGTGTTTGATTGAAACAACATAATATCTTACATATCTCCCCTTCGTCTCGGAAAAAGATCTTGTTTTCACTGAAATTTATGGATTAAGTGTTGTTTTCACTTATATCCACAGATTAAACATTATTTTCATTCAAATTCATGGGTTAAGTGTTGTTTTCACTGAAATGCATGGATTAAGTGTTGTTTTCACTGAAATACATAGATCAAATGTTGTTTTCACTGAAATTCATGGATTAAGTATAATTTGGAAATCATGGTTTAATTTTGGGACAAAATTTAAGTTGATATCATGGACTTCTTGCTGGATGGAGGGAGTATGTTTTTTGAAATCACGGACAATGTGAATGAGAAATATAGGACCTCCCGTTGGCAAATTTTAGGTGGTGGTTGTCTAGTTTCTTAAAACAAAATTAAATTAAAAATAATAGTTTCTCCAGGGCTTGTCCCTTGCTTCCTTGTGATTAACCCCTAAATTTCCTTGTGTTTTGGGAGCTTGAAACCTCAAAACTGCGATTTTCTATCTCTATGTACTCCCGGGGATGTGAACCAAGTTTTTTTACTTCTTTTAGAATTCCAACCGTAAGATCTTGTACCTAAGCCTATTCATAGCTACTGTTTAAAAAATTGACCGTTGGATGTTTATCATTTGCAAGATCATAACATCCAAAGTTTGTGCAAAAGCTTTTCTGGGCATTGTTTGGGAGGCATTGTCTCCATAGTGCAAAGGGGGACTTGAAGATTGTTACTTCAAACATTTTGCTCATATTTTTTTCCATGTAGATAACTAAGTTGGGTTCGCTCATGCAAAACTTTAGAGACTCATTACGCGTTTCAAATCTTCATGCAAATTAATTTCCGGAAGAAGGTATAAAAATGGCAATTTGGTGAAACATGCATCACATTAATTGTATTTAATTTTTGGAAAAAAAATGAACGGTGATTAGGTACCTCTATGATTTTATAAATTTTAGGCGAAATTATTTTTAAAAAATTTCAAAATCTCAAATTTTGACAAATTTCAAAAGAAAAGAATGTGAAATTACAAAAAACCTTGGAGGTTACTGTTCTTTATTTTGGAGGCTGCCCTTGTCAAGCCAAGAATATAATCAACATGGGTCACTTCAAATTCTGAGCCTAAATGTGGTGAAGAGCATGTCTCCAAAAAAAATTGAAAAAATGATTATAATAAAAAGTTTTTTTCTGCCCCAGTTGGGCTTGAAACCAAAAATTTCAATAATTTTTTTATAAAATCCGAATTTGACTTTGTAATTTTTACCACACACACCTTGTATATATGACCACGCCCACGCCAAATTATAGTCTAAAATTCTTAATTTAGACCTTCCATCTACGCTGCCCGAAACAACAAAAAGCCATTTTGGCTTTTAACCCCTAAAAGCCCGAGGGGTATTGGACAAAACATAGATGTGTTATAATATGTGCCTTCCATATGTTTGATGAAGGTTGGTTCAATAGACAAAATGTAGAGTATCATCTTTACAAATTATCCGTATGGTCAAACTTCCTAAATAATCTTTAGATCATTTTTTAATGAATTTAAAAGCATTAACCTTCGAAACTTTGTATAAATTATAATTTTCAATTTTAGAGTTCAAAATTTAGTACGATTGGTTAAAGTTGGGCTATCTATCGTAAACTTCAAAAAAGAAAGAGAAACGATGGAGGAATCATCATTACTTTCCCCAAATAGCAAATTTTGTAACACTAAGACAATGTTGAGGTGATCTACTTTGAAAAATTCTCCCGGGTGGAGTTTAACTCGGATTGCCATAATTCAAATTGGGTTGGAAAGTAGACTTGATGTAGTATTTTAAAATATTTTTTATTTTTCAATTTTTTTCCGGGCAGCCCGTTGTTTTCGGGCAGCGACCAAAAAATGGTCGCTCGGGAGCTTAGGGGTTAAGGGCCTTTAGGGGTTAATGTGTTGTTTTATTTCAGCAGATACGAGAGTCCCATTTGATCCAAAAATAAATAAATAGATAAATATGACCTGAATAAATAGAGCTATCCTTGTTAACCCTTTAGCGTGTCGGCGTCTAGAATCTGGACGCTGGATGAATTTGAGCAGCTCGATTTCTGTAGGTACTGGATGTTTTTCATCCTTTTTTTTTTTTTTCATTCTTGTGCTAGTTGAATACCATTTGTACGGTATGGATCTTCCAAATAAGATAATGTGAATTTTTGAAAAATTACAAAAGTGATTAATGTCAAGTTTCGATCTTAGTTCAAAAAGAAAGACCTTAAATATGATTTTCCATAGTAAGTAGAATCAAATAATGGAAACCATACCATCTCGTAGTGCATGTCATTCTAATTTCATTACAGTATTTTTAAAAAAAATTGTGTTAATTTTGGATTTTTAATTGAATTTCAAGAGAAATCCTTGCAAAATTACTTTAAAAATATTAATAATAAATATGATGAATCCAACCGTACGGATGTTATCTACACATTGACATTTGCAACTTTGTTTTCTACATCAACTCCATTTTCGTTTTTCATCAACCATTTTATAACAAATCTTTGAAAACAGTGTTGAATCGGGACGTTAAAGGGTTAAACTGCATTTTTCTTTTTTCAAAATTTCATTTTGTTGGTATGAGAAAGTTGAACATGTTGAAAGGTTTTTGAACTAAAGTATAAGGTACACGTACTAACCGATGTTTTCAATTCCGCCTGATGTTTTCAATTCAATTGACGGTAGATATTTTTGGTTTGGAATGTACAATACCAAAACATGAGGCTGGAATTATTTAGAAACATTGTGGTAATAGGTTTATTGGTGTACCGTAAGTGAACTCTATTAGTGTATCACACAACAATGACAACATGTGAGTGTAAGTGCAAACTATTGTACTCCCTTCGTCCCACAAAAAGCCTTTGATATTGGCTTAAATTTTGTCTCAAAATAAAATCATGATTTTTAATTGTACTCATTCACCGCTGACAATTAAGCTTCACGTGCACTTGACTTGTGCTTCAAGACATTGCAAACAATGTTGACAACTTAATCCATGGATTTTGATCATGTTCATAATGGATTATATTCATTGATTTTGATAATGTATACACTTTTGGACAATCAAGATACTCCTTCTATACTCATTTAATATTATGAATTTGCATCACAGTCAGCATACTCCCTCTGTAACCACAAGATTAAGCTTAATCCTTGGATCTCTTGGATTTGAGTGACAACAATGCTTTTGAATCCATCTATGGATTCTAGTGAAAACAAGGTCTTTTTGCGGGATGAAGGGAGTAATCTTTTGAAGGGTCATACTATCAATATGTTGAGGAAATTGGAACCATGAATGCCCTACCTGCCAATTTTTGACATCTTGTAAAACAAATAACATTCAATAGCCTTCATGTCCATTGCCTTTCCTTCATGCACTCTGCTCATCACCTTGAGCCTCCACCTGTTCACTTAGCTACTGATCAAGTACTTATGGGTGTGAAATATTCCACACCATCCACTATAGAGCCAAGGCAGAGACAGTCCATGCTACTGAATGTTAAGCAGTGCGAGATATTTTGACAAGTTGCTCTGATCCTGACACTAGGGTGCCTGGTTTTTGCAGTAATCATCGAACTCTGGATGTGCAGGTGCTCTGTTAAAAGTTCTGATAGCATCTCCAATGATGCAGCTCATCTGACTCATGTCAGCCACGCAAGTCTTGTAGACTTTGTGAGCAGTAAAAATGCACTGTGGTGAGCCTGTAACTTACATTCAATCCTCTCTAACTGCATGCACACTCTGTAATTGCACATTCCCTGTTATTTTATGACCGCTTTCCATGTAGAGAATGAACCTACATGTGTGATGTCATATTAACATGAAGATTAATGCATAAATAGTCATTCATGTTGACATGCAGGTGTTTTAGTTTTTCATTTTTGGTTTACAAGGTGTACCGATAATAACTCAAACTCTATCAAGAAGAGCCTGCTACACCAAATATGTAATGCAATATAGTAGAAGTAATAGTGAAGGACCTTGAATTTTGCACATTCCCTGTTATGTTATGATTAGTTTCCATGTAGAGCATGAACCCACATGTGTGATGTCATATCAACATGAAGGTTGATGCATAAAGAGTCATTCAGGTTGACATGCAGGTGTTCTAATCTTGCATTTGTGGTTTACAAGGTCTACCGATAATAGCTGAAACTCTATTCAAAAGAGCCTGCTACACCAAATATATAATGCCACATGGTAAAAGTATTAGTGAAGGACCTTGAATTTTGGGCAAAAATGCTCTAGATGACATCAACCTGGCAGCACATATGCTCCTCAGATACTGGATTGTGATACTGAAGAGTGCTAATAACAAGTTCAGAGTATACAAATCTGATTGGAGAATTTCCACATCAGAGTATGTTTAAATTCCCATTCTGTAGTGGCCAATATGACTCAAGAATCAGGTTTTGTATGCCTGATTTGCTGCAAAGAATTCCTGAAAGAAGTACACACAGCATAATTGCTATGAAGATATAGGTTAACATGGAAAACTGATTTAAAAATAAAACATAGAATCACCTTCTAATTGTGGAAACTGAAGGATGCACCCTCCCCACAATCCACATCCATGCCTGTATCTCTCGTGAGGCAAAATATATTATAATATGTGTATTATATAATAAGCATATTAGCATGTGCTCATTGCGGGAAGACATGGAATGCCCAGCTCACAATTCAAAAAACATCAGCATAGATTAACTAACATAAGTTATATAATCTCATTATAAATGCAAGAGATTGTGGAGAGGGATTGATCACATGAACATTTTCTGTAATCAATTGGAATTAGTTGGACGCTCTTGGAATCCCTCTCCACAATCTCTTGCACATCCATTCTAGTATTGTATCTGAAAGTGGTGAAACGATTAACTTTTGTGGGAGATACGTTGACAATAAGGGATGACTATCCATTACTCATTTTAAAAACAAGGTCGAACTTAGAGGCAGGGATCAGACTTCATCGGTTATTGCCATTACTGTGAATATTCTCATTGTAATTGTGACATTGGAACAAAATTATGAGTCACAATATGTGTTGAAATTAGTGTGAGGATTGGGGTGAAATCTTACACTAATTCTGTGACTCACAATAACGGAAATGATGGGGGTAAGTTTAGTCAATCCATGGTGGCATGACGACAAGCATTTGAACAGGAATTATGCAAATAGAAATTCAATCAGACCCAATTACAAGAGAACTCTAAATGTTTTGGGTTACATCCCTCTGACCATGGCCACCTCATGAATGAAAAAATAAAATAAAATAAAATAAAATAAAATAATAAAATAAAAAATAAAAAAAATAAAAAATAAAAAATAAATATATATATATGATTCAGGAAAGCGTCAAAATTTAGGATTTTCTATATTTCTTACAATGGGAAATTGTAATGAAATTGATGCAATTTCAGTCACACAACTAAAACCGAAAATCTATATTGATCATAATTTCCAGCATCATAATCACTGAAACACACCATTTAAACAAATATGACCATGTAGAAGCAGTCTTTTCCAAAAGCACCGTCAATCTGACATTTGAGATAAAATTGTTGGAGATGGTCGAGTCAATAGTCACAATCACCAGGCAAGTTGTGCCATGTTCTGGGCATGTGGTGCCGCAAGGATTGCATTGCCTCCTCAGGCCGTGCAGAGCCATGAAATTGACAGCAAGCTACAAGTTGCTGAAACTGCTTTTTCCTGCACAAGACCCGACCAGCTTCCCTTGTTGCTCAATAAGGAAGCCATGCATGCATGCGTGTGCAGACAGATACCCAACCTGTCAATGTAATTGTTTGATTAGAACTGGGTTAACATCCTTTTCGTTTTAACCCTTAAATGTCAAGGTAAGCCCCATGGGTTTATTTATGAGAGAATAATGAAGAAAGAAGTGGATTTTCTCAATCACATCAAGCGAGGATTGGTGCGTTGGAAAGCTACTGAAAAAGCATTTTAGATTCCAAATTAGTGCCTTATTTGGAAGATTGTGGAAACATTGGTAAGCAATCAAAGTTATCATAATGAGCTGGAGTTGAGGTTGGGGCAGTTGAGGTGGTTTTTTGAAAAGTGCCGCAGTACTACAGTGTTGGTCAGCAATGGCCAACAGAGCCCTTTTTTTTTAATTTTCTTTTTCTTTTTTTCTCTCCGAAAATTTAGTTGTCTTCCAGGCTATCCCGTCCAAGGCCTCTTGACGTTTAAGGGTTAAGTCAATAAAATTGAAGAACCAGTGGTTAGTTATAAGTGAGCTGGTTGATTTTCCAAAATAAGTGGTTGAATTTCAAAAATAAAGGCAAAAAATTGGACTAAATGACTAAAAATGAGTTATATTTATAATTTATAAAAGAAATATACGGGATATATACTTAAAAACCGGTTGAATTGGTAAAATAAAGAAAATTGATTGGTTGGCTCAAAAAGTATCACAAACACTACTCGTGAGTACAAAGATGATAGTTAATACTAATCCCTCTTCAATTGGTAGATATAGATTTTTTCATTGTTTTGCAAACGGTCCTTTGATCTCCAAATTAACTTGAGAAGGTAGTTGCACTCTACGCTGTCCCTCTTTTTCAGTTACGTTTGTAGTTTATGGCCTTTTTTTGACCTTTCAAGCTCAATATATCGTTATTCAATGAAAACAAAACGATAGGACTATGAAAAGTAAGTGATATCCATACCTCATGTTCAATTTCAAAAAATAAGATGTAAGATAAAAAGAACCTTGTGCATTTGTAATATTTTTGATGTAGTCACAATGCTATGTTTTTGACAAATGCACTCTTTTTGTAATGCTATTTTTTAAAATTTGAACTTCAGACTTTTGTGCATATTTCACTTATTTGACTTCTTTTCGCATTTAGACATTTTAAGCATGTAAGAGAAGACTTAGATAAATTTAAAACAATTAGAGTAATCTATATAAGATATCACACATGCTCTTTAAGTTGAATTTGCAAAAAAGTTATAAAACATGCAGAATATTCATCATTGAATTTTCATTGTATTTTTTGTTTAAAAAGAGTACTTTCAAAAATTAACATTACTTAATATAAAGCCTTTAAACCAAAAACAATGTATCTTTAGATTTCATATACGTCAATTTCACTATTTGTCTAAGAACATTAGTTCAAAATATCACCAATATGTTTTAAATATGTTTTGAAAAAGAAAGATTTTGACAAAAATTCACATTCATTTGGTCATTGTACCCGAGAATAGCCCAAACACTTAGCAGTCACCGACCCAGAAGCTCCAAGTTACTTTCCATCATACGTTGCATTTGCTGAATGTAGCCCTGAAAGGAATAAAATAAAGTCTAAATCTTTGACTTCTGTCACGAATCTTTTCACCAACTTTCAAAATGACTAAACATCATGAGAACGCAGACATCATCTCATAGAATGTGACTCTTCTTTTGACCTAGAGAATTTATCATATGAGTCACTGCCAGCAGACAAAGCCTGAAGTATGCATGCATGAATGAGGAATTTTGCATTGTCTGCAACTCCATGGAGATGAAAGCTAGAATCATATGAACTGCATAATATTGCACAATTCTACCAGCAATATAATTCAGTTTGACTATAAATGGTGTGTTTTTATTTTATTTTATTGAAACAAATGACACACATTTCATTGCAAAAGAATAAAAATACACATCACTAGAATTAGATGGGATCACAGCCAGTGAGAGAAAGAAACCAACTAGTTAAAGTTACCAATATTGGGCTTGCGCTACAAGCAAAGGCGTTGTTTCTCACTCTAAAGGATCTTGTTCATTGTTGCTTTTCACTGTACACACTTAACCTACGTGACAAATCGCACTCACCAAATCCAACCAAAAAATTGATGAGTGCAAAGTGGCGCCGTTTGACTCATAGGAATGAAAAGCTATGCCAGGTTCTCCTTATAGTGTTGGAAGAGCTCCAACTAACTTTCATGTTGCCCCTAGTGGCAAACATGGCATTCCTACACTAATCATAATTAATTGAACTAGTTGATGAACTTGGTGCTCCTCCCTGAATATTGCTTCACTAACTTAGTGGTGCGAAGCCCAGTCGTGCGCCTGTGATCATAAATGGTGTTTTTCAAAGGGCAAGATTGCATTTCCAGAATGATATAAATTTGTGTATTATTTCTATGAGTCACCAATCGTTCTCCTGTGATATCCATTGCAGAATGCATGATCTCCTGCAGGGTGAGTATGAACTCTCAAAAGACTCACGTGAATGTTTTGTGCATGATAGGAACTCCAGCTCACAGCAGAGTTTAATGCAAGCTAGCAATCAGCATCCGGTACAAACCCGGACTCTTTCAACATTTGAATTGAAAAAAGGCGAACTAGATGGAAAAAGACAAGTGAATGTGAACTCTGTCAGCTTGAGCCAGTGTGCAATACCAACTTTTTTTGTGCATGGTTGGTAATGATGAGTTCACCAGCTGGACGTGGGCAGACGTTGACATTGTTATTGGGGTGTTAATTCAGGTGTGAAAATCCCACTTGAGGATTCAGATTCATTACCTTGTGGCTAGTCCTGCAAATTGAGTCTCTGTTTGTGGTCATAATGCAGTCACTTGAAGAAAAGAGGGACTTGTACACTGAGCATGTTCACTCAAGATGTGACCAAATTCACTTAAATGTGGTCAAATTCACTCAAAATCCCACTCTAAGTCCCTCTAGTGTGTACTCCTTCGGAGCACGACCGTTGCTTTAGGACAAGACAACCCTAGATATCAAATGCAAGACCATGCATTTTCTTTATTTCTTTTTAATCACATCGGATAAGAGTGTTTTTGAGGTGTTATATATCGGATTCTTTGACAAATTTGAACCGCTCCAGCCATGCCCTCCAATAAAATGAGGACAGAGAAGAGGTTAGTGTTTTAATCTTTTGTTTATGAATGTAGAGATCATACAACTATTGTATTCACCTCCTTATACTATCGTGAATTTTGCTTTGACATGAAATAATGTGTTCAACATCATGCTATACTCAACCCTCTCTAATTGCATATTCCTTGTGTATATTCTGAGTATCTCTCATCTTGGGTACAACAGTTCGATTCCCGCTTTGATTGAACTTCCGAAAGTGAAGTTGTGTACACATGCATGTATAGAAGCCCATTCGCCCCCCAAGGTAAGAGCATCTTCTGCAATATAGTTAAATATATAGCCCTTACATAGGCATGTTGTAGGTTGGGGGGGGGGGGGGGGGTGTGGGCAACTACTCAATATGTGAAGGTCTTGATTGGCAGTAGGTAGAGCCCATGGGCCTCTTCATTCTAACCCTGCAATTTGCCCCCCTCCCACTCCATTTGCACCCTCTCGCATGCACTGAGTTGAGAATCTTAAAAGGGTGCTCCAAATCTAAAAAGCCTTGGTTATTTTGTGAAGCCCCTTGTTGGATTGTTTCCCTCATGCAATGATTGTTGAACATTGAAAATGACCTCCAACTCCGGGAGTGAATAGTGCCGGAAGTAGATGCAATACCAAGGTCACAGAAGACTAATACCTGCTAGAAATTAAAACTGTACCAAAGGTTGGAGTTTTCTGCTTGGATCTACCCAGGAGAAGAGTTGTACAGTACAGTGCTGTACATAACTTAGGATTCACTTAGCTACAGTCATAATCAAAATATGATCAGAGGTGACAGTCCAGACGAAGTTCAGGCGTAAGTTGTCATCAAGGCAGACTGCCCAGCCTCCTCTGAAGTGATGCGCAATGGCCCATGGGAAGGTTCAAAACTTCAAATGCTCTCCATGTACTGCTCAGCTCATTAAGCTTAATTCCCCTGACAATCAACCACGTAACACAAAATTATGATGTCCACCGTCACTTTTCAGGAGAAAGAATTTAAACATACTGAATTTAGCACAGATTTTTTCCTTTTTGGTCCTTCAAGAGAAACAGTGACCATCCATTCAGAGCAAACCACGAAACAAAGGAAACCAAGTCCCAGCTTAACCCTTTACGGTATAGCCCTGCTCTGCAGAAATCTCAGCTATCTGGTGTTTTTTCTTTTAAAACTATCTCTGTTGAATTAGGGATATTATAATATTCAATTGTACAAATTAAACCATAGCTTAATCAAACAAGTGTCACTTAAACCTTGGTAAGACGGACTGTTGGATTGGAAGATCATAGTATGCCTTTGAATCATGTAATACACACTCAAAAACAAGATTTTGGAGGGTGTGTGACTTTAAAGTTAAATAGAAATTGGGTTAAATTTTCAAAAAAATAAAATGAAGCGGTTCAATAATGACCTATGTCAAACACCTCTGCGTTTCAATCTTTCATGTCAAGAATGGACTCACACATAATTACTCTGAGTTGATACATTGATCAAGATCAGAATACATACGCTAATGGAACATGAACAAGAGAACACGATCCAAAAAATGAAATAAAATAATTTTTTTTCCAAACACAAAAAATATCGCATACACATGTGTTGTATTTGTAAACTGTATTTGCTATATTTTGAGATATTTGTAGTATTTTAGTGTTTTGTAGATAGGTGTTTTGATAGCTTCACAACTCCAAATGAGAATTTTATTTTTGAAGTGCGTGCATGAGATAAAGCTTCACATTTGAGCTTCAAACATTAATGCTTGGTTTGGAGTAGATCTTACGATAGGTTGTGTGGGGCTCTAAAGAGTTAACATAGAATATTAAATAAACACTTATTTCAACTATGTAGAATTTAATTGAACAGTTAGCTTTAATTTGCCTATGTGCCTCCAATATCAGCAACTACACTAACCTACTTTTTATAAATGTATCAAACTTTAACTCGATGCTTTTACTCAGGGCCTCTTTACACTAGTTAGAGGTGAGAAGCGTTGAGGAGAGAAATTTCTCGATTTCTAGGCCTCCCATTAGCTAAAATCTCTCTCCTCACACCTCTTGCCTCTTGTATAAAGAGGCCCTCAGCTGTTCAATTAACCCCTAAGTGTCTTAGCCTCTAGAAACTGAATCACGAACAAATTTGAAGCCTTGTAACTTTCTCATACAACCTTGAATGATTTTCATCCAAGTCACCTTTGAAAGCCTATTAAATTCTCTACCAATTACAATAAATCTCTTGTAATGGGGAGCTGTTGATAATATTGGAGAGGCCTCCAACTACAAGTATATCAAAATTGTTGGGTAGATTTTATGCTTGCAATGATCTTCTCATGTACACCTCATGTACATCTGAGCCATGCTAATATTTACTTTTGAGACTAGAATCTACTTCTATTCAAAGGGTTGGTACGTTTAGGGGTTAAATCTACATTTGTAACGTTGAAGGATACGTTAGAGAATACGTTGGAGATTAGTAGATTACTAGCTGAAACGAGTGTGCCTGACAATTCGAAGTGGAACTAGAGGCGCCACCGAACTCTGCCATGAAGACATTCACACCAGATTTTTATTTCATTACATATACAGTATTTCTAAGAAGCAAATGAAGAGAGAAATCAATGCGCAGCTTCAACAGTTCCTTGCACTGCACAACTCACACAGATCTGCAGTGAGGCTCTGTCATCTCTCTGACAGTCCACCATGATCCTGCTTCAGAACGTACAGCTTTCCTGTGCACCCTCATCGATCGCAGCCGGCCAGCTGCACACCCAAATGACCCAATTGATTGCAGCCCTCATCTCTAGACTCATCGCCTCTGAAGTGGACTCTGTCGCCGGCCTCACTGATACAGACCTCAACACCCATTAACTCACTCTTGGCAGGCAGTCCACCAGTCTATTCAATACCATCAATGTCAGTCTGTAACGGATCCACTTGATCGACGGAAGCTGCACAACATTGTCAAACCTGCTCAGTCTGTTGCTCCGATTCACTTTTCTAGTGACTCTCTACCATCATAGTATACATGTACACTTTCATTCTTCGAGAACCTCCCTGACATGTTTCGGAACCGGCAGCGGAGAACCGTCTATGCACATTTGGGTTGGTAATCATGTCGCTTTCGGTTGTGATTATACGAGGATTAATTTTCTTCTCACTCGCAGTGAGCTGCGTTAGTCGGAGCCTGGTGCAATCCACTGATGCTCATGGTGCGAAAGAATTTGCGAAATGGATTGAGAGAGTGGGGAAGAAACACAGGTTGAAGCAGGAATTTCTTGCAAGGAACAGGAGTGAGTTCATCGGGGAGGTTCCGGATCCTGGCGCCATGACCCAGCCAGACTTGTCCGGAAGCTTTCCAGGGTTGAAGCAATACTCGGACTGGGACAGTTATGTGTCCCCTGGTACTTACATCGTTGTAGATCAAAATGGCTTTGGTCAATTCAGAGCGATCTGGGAAGCTATCAACTCCATTCCTAACGATATCACTCGCCGCTACCGCATCACTATTCAAGTCAATGCCGGTACTTACAGGTGATCATTCGCCCTCATATATATATATATATATATATATTCATTCATGACCTCTTCTGTTGTTGAATCTTTCATTTTCTACTTGGATTTGTATCGATGGTTCTCAGTATTGTAATCTTCCTGAGCACATTCTAGCTCTGGTATGAAAATGAGCATTAGAATATAACTTTGGTGATCCCGAAGCTCCAAATAGTTGACCATCCATATGACTACAGTTGATATCGAGTTTGTGCAAATTATCAGGCGTTTTTCAACATGTAGAACATATATCTGTCATTGTGCAAAATCAGGGGTTGTTCCAAATAGTTGACCATCCATATGTCTACAGTTGATATATCGAGTTTGTGCAAATTATCAGGCGTTTTTTACATGTAGAATATCTGTTATTGTGCATGACCAGTTGTTGTTGTGCAGTAGTGAATTCAAGGAACTAAGGCTGTAATGGGGAAGAAATAAATATGGAATGTAAACTTGTTCTTGAACAGTTGGTGACATTTAGAGTAGCCTGGAGGTTAGGGTTAGTACTTTGACAATTGTCATTCCAAGAGCCTGTGTTAGTGACGCCTGTACTTGATGATCCAATCTCGCAGGGAGAAATTGTACATCGGTAAGGACAAGCCGTTCATTACCATGGTGGGTATAGGAGACCCTGTGATCGTGTGGAATGACACCAAGGCCGACGCCGGCAACAGGACGTTCGAAAGTGCCACTTTCGGCGTCGGAGGCGATTTCTTTCTGGCGATCAACATGACGTTTCAGGTTTGCTCACCAGAAACTCAATTCACCACTTCCGTTTCTCTTAACCCTAAATTGGAAAATAAAAACTGCACAAGTTTGTCACATGTGTGCAGGTTTTTAAACCGGCCCAGTACTACAGATATAAAACATGTGCAGGATTTTCATTAGCTCATTGCAATTTTTAGAATTAGGATATCTACGTATAATATACTGATACAAAGGTCTCGAAAATGCGCTTCCAATGGTATATTATGTGCATCCTAATTTGAGATATTGCACTCGCAATGAAGAAATGAAGATTTTACACATGTCAATGTCCAATCAACTCTATATAGCATAGAAATACCAGAAACCGTGAAAATAAGGAGATTCGGATATTAGAAATAAATTTTTATCTTAGGACTCAATTTTTCTACATAGAAGAGAAGAAATCATAAAGAGACAAAGTGATTTCGTATTTTTATTCCATATAGATATTTTTCTACAATTTTTCAAAGTGAGAAGCATTTCAAACCCCTTTGTGGTTACATAGGCTCATCTTAAACCGATACTAGGACTAATCCAAAGTCAGTATGTGGGTGACTCACCATTCTACTCAAAATAAAGAAAACACAAGAAGTTGAGTCTATGGTCAACACTAGTCTCCTAAAAAGCGGTTTATGGTCACAGTCCTAACTATTTCAATGTCAATCTACTGCACAACTTTTGAACCTTCACAGTTTATGGTATTCCTAGTTATGGCAAACTTGTGCAGTTTTTTTCCACCAAGGTTTCTTCTAGTGCAACATCTAGGTGTTATTTATACAAGCCGCTTAGACTGTTGTGATAAGGAGCTAATACACCATGTTAATATATGCTTTCTAATTAGGGCAATTTAATTGTTATGTGGCAGAATTCTGCACCAGCGCCTCCACCCGGGGCGGTGGGCATGCAGGCTGTGGCCCTTCGTATCACCTCCGATGTTGCAGTGTTCTATGCCTGCAAAATTCTCGGCAACCAAGACTCCCTGTATGACCACAACGGACGGCACTACTTCAAGGACTGCTTCATCCAAGGAAGCATCGACTTCGTCTTTGGGGACGCTCTTTCAATCTATTATGTATGTGCAATCTTTTCAGCCCCTCACTTGAACAGCTCTATGACTGCACCCATCTTCTTGTTCATCAAAAAAATAGGATTTAATCAATATGGTGCGCAATAACAAGTGTTACTTTGGGAGCTATTGATGTAACTAGGGACTTCCTTCTTCGAAATTCTTGAACTCGAGGATGTGTGAATGGTCGGAACTTCTTTAATAATAAAGAAAATCAATTCATATCGTCTGATATAATTGATAAGGAACTATTTTATTCCATAGCCTGCGTCCCATTCTAAGACACAGAAGGAAGTAGATGTCTAACTCATTAACATCATGATCATTCAATTACAATTATGGGCAATGAAATCGAGCTGATGGTTTTAGGGTTTAGGGTTTACACCGATGTAAGAAGTGATCTCAGAACCACTTTATGACATTTAGAACATTATGCGACCTCCCACATAAATGGTATTACTTTTGCTACCCAGTGCATACAATACTCACTATACCTCTATAATATCCGGCAATACCCTTGATATATTAAGGTGATACCATGAAAATATCCGCGGATATCACCTCATGAAGTTGCTACATATTTATATCATGATGAGCATTCTCGCTACATTTCAAATTTTTTTTTCATTTTCTTTCTTTGTATGTTTAGCAGCTCCATGTTTTTGGGTAGAAATCCAGCTAATTTTAGCCAGTTTGAGATCACTGGATGTTAGTAAATGTTTAGCTCATCGTGAACTGTGACATCATGATCATTCAATGACAATTACGGGCTGATGAAGAACTACAAGAAAGACACATTAAATAACTGGTGAAAGTGTAACTGCACGATGATATTTCAATTTTCTATCTCCACCAAATTGTTTACAATATCCCATTTAGGGTTTGGTTTCCTAAGGAGAAATTGGGATGCGTCTGTAACAGCGTTTTGGAAGGAGGTTACAGTAGAGATGGATCAAGATGCTTGAATGACTGCGAAGGAATGAATGAATTGCTATAATTATGATGTGCATGCAGAAATGTGAGCTGAACGTGGTGCCGACGACGTTCGGTGCCGTAACAGCACAGAAGAGGCAGAACGCAACGGACGATTCGGGATTCTCGTTCCAGTTGTGCTGGATCACGGGAGGGGTGGGGCAAGTGTATTTGGGGCGGGCGTGGGGACCGTTCTCCCGAGTGATCTACTCCTACACGTGGATGAACGACGTCGTTTATGCTCCTGGCTGGATGGACTGGGGCAATTACACCAGACAAGCGTAAGCTAGCTCCCCTCAAACCCTAAACCCTAAACCCTAAACCCTCCTTTCATCATATCCGAGTCTACATAAAGCCCGTTTCTGTGCTAGTCCATCTTCCGCTTCGTCTGTCTATAGAGCAACTTTTCTATGCTTAATGAAATCATGAGTTTCTCCCCAACGTTGCTTGAATTCCTCCCCTGGCTACATTACTAATAAGCATAGCACGCACTGTGTGATCCTAGTAGTGTGGAAGAATACATCAGAGCTCTGGTTTTAGTATCAAGATTCCAAAGATGGTGTTCTGTTAGGGACATCAAGGGCTCCACAATGGTCATATTCGTTAAAATGGTGTCTCAGAGCACTCGTCAAAATTGTGACATTCAAGTATCCTAGAGCCCTATAATAATATAATAAAAGTTAGGACTGGTGTAGATTTGAGGTTCCAGTTTGCTAATGGCAATTAGTCATTCTAATGAATAACTGAGTCATAAGACTCAAGAAGGTTATAAGAAGAACGTCCAAGATTGTACGTTTTGGTTCATCTGAGGGCTCGCATTACTTATATTGAATGCAACATTATGAATTGTAACACTATACAGAAGTAACCTTCTGTACTGACTATTCAGATTCGCATAATTTTGAGGTTTGAATCACGGGGGGTGCACTTCACATTGTGTTTGAGAATCACGTGCATTCACGACCCCCTCTGAAAACCCCTTTGTATATGAGGGATTATAGATCTAAAACTTTTGTATATAGATTTATTCCATCCTAAATATATGTTTAATGTATGTATACATCAATATTTTCAACTCTAAATATGCTTATTGTATGTATATGTAATACAAAAATGTTCAAATTAATATCCATCATGCGCACTCACGTATACTCGTACATGTTTAGTACAATGCACCCCTCGGGTTTGAATCATAACTTGTTAACCACCATTTTGTAATTTGGTTGCATTGGTTTGATTTTGTTGTGCAGGACGGTGTACTACGGACAATACAAGTGCACAGGGCCTGGGTCCAACCAGATGGGTAGAGTGCCGTGGTCCCATGAGCTCACTGATTGGGAGGCTGCGCCGTTTCTCTCTCTCGGCTTTGTGGATGGCGAGGCTTGGATCCCACAGTATTTGAGACCAGTTGAGCCTCTAGTGTGAAAAGGGTTATTTTGTGTTTCCTCTCCCCAATTTCCCATTAGAAAATAGCCTACACTAATTGATGAAGCCACAAATGTGGTGCTTAGTATTGTAGAGGGCGCTCTATTTCCCCACTTGGAACGATGTTCTTTTTTTGATGGGATTATTCACAAGTCACAACCTATGGAAAAGGAGACATGTAGCACAACTTCTAGATAGTAGTTATTTTTTTCACTAAATAGAGAGAGAGCCCTACTAATACATTTGTTGTTGAAATGTTATTCATTCGACAGGGCCATCAAATTGGTCTGTCTCCCTCTTACATGATAATATCATAAAGTGAGTACTCTATTGAATAAATGTCGGGCTGCATACATACCATTTTGAATGTAAGAGTCTCCACCCTTTAGGGTTTCTTTTGTGGCGATATTGTCCGCTTTGACTTGTTTCAGCCCACTATTTTCCCTCCAAAACTGGGTACTTAACCCTTACACGTCCCAATTCAACATTGTTTTCAAAGATCCGATATAAAATGTTTGATGAAAAACACATGTGTAGTTGATGTATGAAGCAAAGTTGTAAATGTGGATGCAAAGATCACATTTGTACGGTTGGATTCATCATTTTTTTCTATTAATATATTCTGATGAATTTTGCAAGGTTTTCTTCTGAAATTCAATTAAAAGTCTCAAAGTAACACAAAAGAAATTTAAATATTTGAGTTAACAAAAAAGGAGGGCTCTATACATAGTCTATGTACAGTGGGGTCCAAGGTAGAATGGCGTTTTTGGTTTCGCAGTGAAATTTTTTCAGTAATGTCCACTTTGAAAGCCTCCCGAGAGCTCAAAAATTGGTATTTTACCACGAACGTTTTACCAAAGACTTGTCTTTAAGTTAATTATATGTATGCCAAATTTCAAGGCCAAAAGATTCACCAAAAAAACGTTATTCAAAATCTATCAACATTGGTAGTTATTCACTGCTGCCAACTTTGACAACCTCCCAAAGATTGAATTAATTTTTTTCTGCCATGAAATTCTTGGAAAAAAAACTTCTTTATGTTAATAACATATGATAAATATTTCATGGCCAAAAGATTAATTCAAAAAAAGATATTGACAATCTACCAACATGTGTAGTTGTGGGAAACAATGGGGGAAACTTTGCTACCAACTTTGACACCCTCCCTACGGTTGAGAAATTGTCGATTTACCATGAAATTTTTGGTACAACATGCTCTTTATGACAAAAACATTCATGCCAAATTTCAAGGTCAAAAAATCTATACAAAGAAAAATATATACAATCTACCAATGTGTGTAGTTTCCCCCATTGTTTCCCACAACTACACATGTTGGTAGATTGTTAATATCGTTTTTTGTATTAATCTTTTGGCCTTGAAATTTTTATCATATGTCACTAACATAAAGAGGTTTTTTTTCCTAGAATTTCATGGCAAAAAAAATAAAAAAAAATCTTTAGGAGGCTGTCAAAGTTGGCAGCAGTGAAAACAATTTCACAGCTACCAATGTTGGTAGATTTTGAATAACGTTTTTTCGGTGAATCTTTTGGTCTTGAAATTTGGCATACATATAATTAACTTAAAGATAAGTCTTTGATATAACTTTCGTGGTAAAATACCAATTTTTGAGCTGTCGGGAGGCTTTCAAAGTTGGCAGACTTGAAATTTTTTTTCACTGCGAAACCAAAAACGCCATTCCACCTTGGACCCCACTGTACATGCAACAATGTTATATAAGCGATTTTTGACATGCCTTACACATGAATAGTCAGTTGGTTCTTTCACAAATAGAGCCTTAGACTTGGGTCTTGCTTTAAATTATTCTTCAACTCACCATAGACTAGTTTTGCTGTTTTTTTTACACTGAAAATGAGTATGAGGTGAGTATGAGGTGCGTATCCACTTTGAGACACTCTTTTTGGTTAACTCTATTGTAATTAAATTGATTAACTCTATTATAATGAAATTGATTAACTCTATTTTGTTAAAAAAAAGGTAGAAATCCCAAGCAAACCGGTAATAGAACTAAGAGACACAAATATACCTTAGGTTTTTGTGTTAGAAGATTTGTTCATTTTGAGGAACAACTCCAATTCCCAACATTGAATTTGCAATTCCTACTAATTTGCAGGATTTGATATTGCTCTATTGGAGACACATTTTCTTCTCCAATGATTGTGGTCATGCCAAAACCAAGTTGTTGGCTCCAGATCTTGCACGGCTGGAGCAGGGGCTGGAGTCTATACCTTAAAAAAAAATTAAAGAAAAGGAAAGGAGAAGCTGATAACCTATCTTTGCAAGACAATTTCCAAGTTGTTGAATGAATTTTGTATAGCATCCCGAATGGTCATGGGCCCTAGTACTAGTGCTTGATGAGCATGAAAATAGGCCCATCGCCCATCCTTTCATCAAACTAGTTTCACAGAAGGAACCAATCATCCATGCAAATTGAAGTTGGAAGATATGCACTTACAACATCTCCATCAAGATTCGGACAATTGGTCCTGACTACATCCAAAACAAAGGTTTTGAAATTGCACTCCCCCACCCACACACGGCCCTTACAAGATGATGAACCACTCAAAAGTAACCACGTGGAGTGAAAGCTAAAAAAGGTGGAGTAACATCATTATCCAAACAAAAATTCTTCTAAACTTAGTTGAGAGGGGGAGTTGAGAGGGCTCTTTAATTTTATTTCCCATTTTGTATGTATCCTCTCCGAGCACAATCTAAAGGAGGCCAAAAACACATACTTTTCATCCTTTTGTCCATGTGTCACAACCTCCCCGGCGAGAGTCCTCGTGGAGAAACTCTTATTCACGAATTGTTGGCTATAAACTAAAAACCATAAAATTTAGTAGCTTGTAGTGGCTTTGCCTTGTCCCATAATAGATGGTGTAGCATATTCCAAACCCAACAATACCAAATTGTAGCTAAGTAGACAGGTGGAATCCCAAGATGATGCAAAGATCATGAAGACTACAGTACTGAATGTTATGAACTCTACCTGATGACTAGGTCAAATTTTTGGTGTCTGACAGGTAAAGCTCCCACTGGTGTAGACAAATAGGAGCTGAAAAGCAGTTTGGACAAGTGGAACATATTCTGAATCTTTTTAAAGATTGCCGGGAGGGGTTCTCGGAGATGAGGCCGTGTGGATTGAAAATGGCTGAAATTTTGGATGATGCCAGCACACCCCATGGTCGGTGATCAGAGGCCACCTCCATGAGAGAAAGGGAGGAACTTGAACCCTAGACCCGAAGTCAAGTTGATTTTTTTGCAAGCAAACCAACTCGGTCCACTTGTAAGATGTGTAAGATGTGAACAACCCACTCAACACAAACTACTTTTGAACATGTTGTCCAAAGAATAGTTGTTTTTATTTTGTATGATTGTACACTTTATTTAGCCAACATACGAAGAGGGGCAACAATGAACACACGGTAAAAAAACAGCTCATTTTGCAAAAAAAACATGTCTAAACACAAAAAGATTAATATGTAAAGGTAGACATATCTATTATCACCTAGCTCTCAATTCCGCTCTCGTGTACCAATTGCTTACCTTTTTGTTCTGAAACGTATACCACCAATACATGAGGACAAAATTGAGTATTTGGTGCTAATGAAGTAATGCGTATACTTACAGGTCTAAGAGCATGGCCACCCATGGCCTCAGAGGGTCTTTGACCTCAAGAAGTGGATGAAAAGTTTCAAGGGGCCTTTCAAAATGCTTCTTGACTCTGGATTCTAGCGTGTTAGAAATTGGGCCTTGAAATCACTATTGAGTTGACTATTCGATGATTATTCCTCTCATTCTACTTGTGATTGGTCCATTGACTATTTGATGCGCACTTTTGATACGTGAAGGGCGTGCAAGGGTGGGGGAGTGTGAGTGCAAGGGCCCTTCACATGTAGATGAATAATTTGAGAGGGTTAGTCCTAGCGTGCATGGGTGGGAATGCTCTAAGTTCATAACATTCACTATCTTTACCTTGGTTCTAGAGTAGATGGTGTGAAATATTCCACACCCAACAGTTCTAAGTGGACAAGTGGAGGCTCAAGGTGATGAGCAGAGTGCATGAAGGCTACTGAATGTTATATTATGGCTTCCTCAACCTGGATTGCTACAGTAGAACCCGAAGGCAGAAAAATGGGCAAAAAAATCGACGCTGCACCTGCATGAGAGCTGAGGATACTACGGTACTACAGTCCCTGCATGGATGAGGATTAAGATTTCCCCTCAGGCACATCATTCAGCAAAGCCCAAGGCCCTTCTTTCAATACGTCTACGTGTGTCCGTGCTAGCATCCGGCACAACAAGACCGTTCTGATTGCAAATTTGTCAAGGAGGGCATGTCATTGTGCACTATATAACAGGCTAGGTGGGCGTGTGTCGACATGACCGTTCTGACAACAAAATCGTCATGGGAAGTGTGTGTGTGCACCACCTTTGGTTATATAATAAACTAGTTGGTCCGTGCCGGACTTTGGCACAACCATTCCGACAACGGAACCATCAAGGAGAGTGTGCTTGTACCACCCTAGCGGTTACATAATAGATTGTTGCAGCATTGAAAAAGTATTATATCATATACACTCCAAACTCTTTTGTATCACCCTTTGGTAACCAACTGTACATGAGTTCAAAAGTTGACATGTGGCAAGTGTCCAATCATATGTGTACAAATTTTCTCTATTGCTAAATAGTTTTTGTTTATCTTAAATAAATAAGAAGTTTTCAATGTGATATTGGAGAGTGTGATAAATAGTCAGTTCAAAGTGTACTTTCAATGCAATACTATAAATAAACAAGATGTTTTTTGTACTGATTCAAGCCTAGTATTGTACCTGCATCATATGTGTGTAAAGATTCAATTTTCATTGCAATATGGAAAACGTACATGTAGATACCAAATTGCTTTCAGTACATTCTGAACTTATTAGAATCACTCTTCAACACCACATTCCAGTATTTGCAGAGAAAGTTCGCTATCGTGAACTCATGTAATTGGTCACTCCACATGCCAGAACACTGTTACAAAAGGGTGATATAAAAGAGTTTTGAGTATATTGTACTAGATAGAGTATTTTATGAGCTCTGCTACGGCATGCTATCTCCAAGTCGTGAAGCGAGAGGTGGTAGCTTGCACCCACTACAAGACGTGACAAGCCCATGGAGTACGTACTCTATCTAGCACAAGCCATTAGTAAAGTCTTATTTTGAGAAGTACATTATGAAAAATTGAGAGTAGAAAGAAATGAGACAAAATTCTCTACAAAGATTTTGAATGCACTACTAAGATTGTGTGCACAGGAAAATACATTACAAACCGTTGTAACCTAAGTAGAACAGTGAGGCTCAGAACCAATCTGAAGCTGCCACAGTTGGTCCTGATTTCGTGGAATAGGCTATGCTTTCAGTATTCCAGATTTCAATTATAATTTCCCGATGATTGCTTCACCGGCACATACCCCCACCCACGTCGCAGGCTCAAATAATCTTCCATTTTAATTCCATTCGAGGTGCATCCGGAACGGCAAACGGACTCACACAGCAAGCACCTACAATTTCCATGCACTGAAGTACGTTCCTTATGAATGATCTTTTCTAGGACCCTCTCAAGTTTCGGCAAGTGGAAGATTCATTTGCATGATGTCCGTAACTATCGACATGAAGTCAGAAAGTCGTTAGGGAGTCCATTTTCATCTGCAAATCAGGCGTAATTAACTACAGTATATGATCTCTATATAACGCTACACTCATTGAATTCTCTTCAGTCACCAATCGAGTATTACAGTCTGTAGTTCAATTTCCTGCCTGTCGATCTGCTGTTTCTTGACCAGTGATATACATATAATAGTCTTACTAGTGCATTTCGGAGCATTCGAAGATGGCGCAAAACAACGGCTACGGCGATGACATTGCCCATGGCTACCAGAACAGCTCCCTGAAAAAGGAAGATGTAAGTTCGTTCTACTTGCACTCTTGAAATCATTGCTAGTATCGTTTGGTGCACTGAATCTCAGTTCAAAAGTATGCAGGACTTGTTGGCGAGGGCTTTCTCTGTTAATGTGAACGATCACAAGGAACCCTGAGTATATTACTAGGCAGTAATGGGTACAAGAATGATGGTAAATTCTTGGTAACCACTTGCTAAATTTGCTATAAACAGCAGTTTGGCAATAATGTTTACTTCCCGGTGAATTGGACAAGGTTACCTGTGGATGTTTGAGTTCATTAATGAGTTGCAAGATTATTATTGAGTGTGTGATGATGGCATGTACCACTAGTCCTTTTTCCGGTGGTGCACGCTACATTATGTTTGAGAATCACGTGCATTCATGTCCCCCTATGTATGAGGGGTTGTATGTCTAAAACTTTTGTATGCAGATCTATTTCATCCTAAATGTATGTTTAATGTAAGTATACGTTAATACTTTCAGCTCTAAATATGTTTATTGTATGTATATGTCATACGGCAATGTTCAAATTAATACCCCTTCAATGCTCTCTTGTATACTTGTACGTGTTTAGTACAGTGCACCCATGGTGTTCTTTGTCTAGTGGACATTGTTCCATGGGTGGGTTGAATAGACACTTTATTCACGCTAGCCTCAAAAGAGGACCAAAGCTCTCATCTATATATTTATCTGCATGATGATGAATGTGCACGCGTGCTGCAGGTTGAGAATCTGGCCAACCGCACCGACATCTCCGACGAGGAGAAGAGCAAGCGCAAGAAGAAACTGGAGGAGGAGATTGCCGCAGGGGTTGTGGGCGGGGGCATCTTGGGCTATGCCGGGTACCATCATCATGAGAAAGGCCTGATGAATCAGGCTGAGGGCGGCGAGAAGCATCACTTTGGGCTGTAAATACCCTTATAAACGTGATGGATTGTGGACTGTACTGTGTGCATAAATAGATAGAAATTCCCATCCTCTTTCGAGGCTGGCGTGAATAAAGTGTTTGTTCGTAATGACAATGAGCCAGTGCCCACTGGACACATGGCCATTGGTGCAACGATGTGCACAAACTCTTAAGTATGTGATTGTGATAAACCTTGGCTCACAGTTTGGGACTAATATGCCAGTGACATATTTGTATATGATCTGCAATATGATGTACCGGACCTTGAGATATGACATGTGATTACCATATTTAACCATCATGAGTGTGATCTTTTGAGGACATGGAGCACTTGGTGTATGCAATTTTCTATGCCTTTACAATGTCGAAGTTTGGAAATTTTAGTTCTCAAAGGGGAGTGGCTTTCTTTTTCACCTTTTCTTCAAGTTGATTATTTTTTGATCCCACAAAGTTCTTTTGCATGATGAAAGTTCTTATAATCATCCCTGCAGAAATAAATGGTAGTTAGTGAAAATGTCTAAGCCCAATTCGTGCCATTCTGGCACAAGGAACCCTGACCATATTACTAGGCAGTAAAGGGTACAAGAATGATGTGAAATCTTGGAAATCACTTGCTAAATTGAACAACCACTTGGAAAATTTGCTATAAACAGCAGTTTGGCAATAATGTTTACTTCCTAGTGAATTATTGGACAAGGTTTCCTGTGTAGCGAATGTGAGGCTGCCACTACGTTTTGAACATGTTCACTTCCACCATTTCTTCGGTTGCACTTGCAGCACCAGATTCGCTGAGAAGTCTAATACCTAACATATCATAAATCTTCATGTTAGTTATTTTGGCAAAATTTCAAGAAATTGGCACTTTTCCCAAATATTCATTTGGAACTTCAAATCAATAACAATAGTATTTTTTTTCAACCTTATGCAATTGAATGTTGTTATAATTTTCGTGTTATGAAACAAGCTTTGTTGTACACATGACCCATATGCCATACATTATCTCTGATGCATCCTTAAAAACCCTCACAGCTTCTAAATTCATGTGAACATTCGTTCTCAGCTTAGCCAAAGGATCCAAAATTCCACTAAGGTAGTGGTGCATATTTCCATTTGAATTCCAGGTTTGCATATTTAGGCCTGTGAAAGAAGAAGTTTATAATTTTTGGATGCTCCGCAAAGCTAGTTCAAAGACATCCCAAAAAAAACACATTTTTGAGCATTTCTACAATTTTCTTTGAATTTTTAAGCCTGAAAGCATAGAGTGGCCATTAACCGCCTATAGGGTCTTAGTTTTCATGAGAGGTTGAATTTTGAAAATAGTGGGCTTACTGCACCAATCAAAAGAACTCAACTTTCCAAGGCATAGATGTAATTAGAACGTTCCTAAAAACTTTTTAGGTCCAAACCGGGTGGTTTCCAGCCCCCCAATCCTATGGATCGGAAATTGGGACTGGTCGGAAATATGCACAGTTACCTTATTGCTCCTCAGTTATTCAGTTTCCACAAAAGCCATACCCTAATACCTAAATGCAACACTATTGATAGCAGTCACTTGATTCCCCTCAAAAACTGCAATCTCGAAGATACATCAAATGAAATTATACACCAACGTCCTTCAGGACTTGAGCTGAATCATCCTCTGATTGCTGTCCAGCATGAAAATGGTTACATAGTTTCTGGAGAATTTTAATTTTTACAGAACAAGCTTCTGTGACCCAAATCCTCCATCAGAATGGTTGCTCAAAGCTTTCCGAATTCATGTGAACATTCGCTCACGACGTCAGACCTTCCCCGAATTACTCCTGTTCGTACAAAAGCCAAACCCTAATTCTTGATTCACAAGAATCTCCACCACTGTTGATAACGGTGGCATAGGATTCCCCACAAAGACCCGCAAAATCGTACAAATTCAAGAGCTATTAATAGCAATTGTCCAGCCACAGAATGCTTGCAAATTCACCAGCTGGAAGCGAGTCCACATTGAGTCCTGTGCTCCAATTCTTCTGGCCTGCACGAGTATTGTAAAGGGTAGCTTGCTCACACGACGCTGTGCTTGATTGCTGAAGGAAGGCAGACTAGCTTCACAAACCCTAACTTAAAAACCCCACTCCCACGACTCTCTGCTTGATTGCTGAAGGAAGGCAGACAAGCTTCACAAACCCTAATTAAAAAAACCCCACTAGGTCTGCCATGAGACCCCCATTCTAGAGAAGAGATTGAATGGAAAACCCATAACATTCAGGAGCATGCACTGTCCCTGCCTTGCCTCTACAGTAGATGGTGTGGAATATTTCATACCTAACAATACTTCATCAGTAGCTAAGTGAGCAGGTGGAGGCTCAAGGTGGTGAGCAGAGTGCATGAAGGAAAGGTAGTGGGCATACCGGTAAAAGCTACTAAATGTTATGCCTAAAAAACCTTGAATTTCCAAGGGTTAAATTGCTCTTTTATATCTCAATGGTTGCTCAAATGTATTTGATCCTCTGTTACTTTTCTATTGATTGCATTTTGTCCAAAATCAAACTTGAAGCAAGACTTCAATTCCATTAAAATGTATGCCTCCAAAATAGGACAAAATTAAATAAAAACATCAATGAATTTATCAACTATCCCTATTATAGAAGATAGAACTTATTTCTTTGTATATTCTCAATTTAGCTTATTGACATGGCCTTTACTTGAACATTCTCTATGTTTTCAAACTTGTTTATTAACTTATTTTAAAGTATACTTATATAGTACATAAGTGCAAAGATTTCAAACTTATAGATTTTCCAACTTGGAAGACTTGAAATCTTAAGAAATCTATAAAGAAGCTTCAAATTAGATGTTGTCCTACCCTTTCAATTGTGACCCAAGAAGAAGTCAAACCAAGAATCAAACATTCCTATTGGTCTAAACAAAGTCTTGGCCCAACTTCCGTTTGGACATAATCCTAAACCTACAAGATTTGAAATCCTATATGAGGTGTTCGGGAGAGAGAAAATTTTAGACAAGTCCAAATAAAATACTACACCAAAAGAGGTGAATGCCGGTATTCTTTCTTGGACCAGGTCAAGACTCCATTTTGAAGTTGAGTCCATTCCTGAGAATACAAGCTTCATTCTTGGCCCAAGTTTTCCACTCAGCAAAAGTGGTCTCGGTATTTTCTCAGATACTTAGCTCGGACAACACCTATTTTGAACATTCGCTAGACAACACTAAGGTGGAAATGACGAATCTCTTCGGCACAAGTCCAAATGTCAAGTTCATATTCTGAAAAAAATCTTTGTATACATTATCTCTAGGAAGTGCAAAACTGTAAACAAATGCATACATTGGCTGCCTTTCTAGATTACAACGACATGCACTAGCAATGTTTGGACAAAATAGAAATTATGTTGTTCCTCATTATGACAACTTAGCTCAAATGCAATGTGAGCAAATTTCGATATTGATGTAGATTAGATTAGACTATGGTTTAGATTAGGCGACGACAATTGAAGGTTAGGTAATGTGAAAGTATTATCTCATAATGTCTATAGAGCCCATATAAAGAAGAAGTGGCAGCATTGGATTGGATGAAGGAGAGCAAATTTATTTCCCATAACTAGGGGTTGCTGTGAAGTTATGGTGCCTTTCTTTTGGGACCCTTAATGGACATTATTGAAGAAGATCCAATGGTTCAAGTTGTAACTGTAACAGGAAAGTACATGATTGACCAAAGTCCATTAATGGAGTTTATGTCCAATAACCTCCTCGAGCCTACCACCTTGCGAAAGTTACCTAGTCCATTATAAGAAATAATATGTTGAACTATAGGAGTGGCAATGAATGTTGTTTGCATAATGAAGCCCTATCCGAGGGAAGTCATTGTCAAAAATTTAGATTACTATGAAAGAACATATATAGGATGTCTTTTATTCATTCGAGATAAAAATTAGTATAAATTTATAGAAGTAATATAGAATGTTCTAAAACCAATTTGGGAATATTTTAGGAACATTCCTAAAATACATATATATATAATATATCCTAAATATACTATAAATAGTATAATATTCCAATTATTTCATGGCCCTCATTAAATGCCCTTTGTTCGCTCACATGTACCCAGAATTTATACTAAGTGACTTCCCCGAGAGCTCTAATTCTTGTTATTGGATACAACCCCAGTGGTTGAATTTCAATCATAGGATTCAAAAAGACATCGTTATGCTAATATAATTGTGCTTTCCCTATCCTCTTTTTAATTGTCAATCCTACCAAAATGAATGGACTCTTTTAAAGTTGTGGACATGGTCATCAAAAATAATCTGCAAATCAATACCTACTACCAATAATATTTTCTATAATGCATCCAGGGAAGATTTTCTATGGTTGAGGTGATTATACGAAGGCATTTTTCATAGGGGTTTGGAAAGCCTATATGTTAGGATGGACATAAGCAAGAATGAATGGAAGAGCCACTTGTCATTGTTGGGCATGGCGTAAAGAAGGCTACTAGTATGAATGATACAAAGGCAAACCACATCATTCATATTGGTTGTAATTGTGCCTAGCAAAATTTGGATTAAGACAAAGTGATAAAAGAGCTGGTAATCTTATAAAAGACGGGAAGTACACTTGAGCAACCGTGTTTTCTCAACAATACTCTTAATCCATACACACTACCTCTAATAGAGCTTTTTGAATGACCATCTTACAATCTTTGAATTGGCTTTCAATTCACAAATTATGTACATAATGATCATTCAATCTATGAATAAGGAATTTCTCCAACACAAAACATATAGTCTATGAACAAGGGATTTCTCCAAGGAGCCTTGTTCTAACAAACTGGCCAATGTACACGTCTAAATAACTACACATATTAACAATACTCATATACAAAAAACTTCCTTACATTCGGGCCTACTTGTGAAGAAATTCCTTGTTCATAGATTGAATGACCGAAACATATAGTACGTGTACAGAATGTGGCGCTTTCCTAAGTTCAAATTTACTTGTGGTTTAATTATGATGGGTTGTGCGTAGAGAATGCGGCACTTTTCCGATAGGGATTTATGACTCTAGTGGAGCAATTCCCTCTCCTACTGTGAAAGACTCCGGAAAATTGCCACGCTTAGAGTCGTTGGAACTTGGAAGTTGTTGTTGCTCGTTTTGCACCATTTTTTTCAACATTGCGACATTGCTACAGTCAAAAATGGATTCATCATTTGCAAGCACCATTTGTTAGAGCTAGTTGAATAAATCAAACTCAAAGAACTTGCCACTAGTCATATATATGGTGTTGTAGCCCTCCGACATGATGGAACCCCAACTGTGAGACTCTATTTCTATGATTACACTCAAATGGACGCTGTAATTGAAGGAATGGTGCAACAAGAAGAATTGTGGTTGAATGGCTATAATCACATACAAAGCTCTTACCAAAGCTCTAATGTGTAGCACTCAAAAATTGAATGTGTTCAAGGCATCAAGGCCCTACCTTTACATAGGCCTCAGTGCTCGGGGAGTTCACTACAATAATATCAAAAAACAACGTGCGGGAAAATATAGGGTAATTTATATTCACAAAAGGAAAAACTTAGAATTTTCTTAGAAGTAATATAGATGAGTATGTACAATAAAATTTGTATTATATATAATATAGGCTTGATGTAAACAATGCATATTTTTTAATATTTGTAAAAATATACCGTAGGAGTTAAGGATCCCAGGTGTTTTCAAAAGTTAGGAATTGTTTTGCAAGATGAACATGACATCTTTCATTTGCTATAAATGGTTTCGCTAGTGTTTTTAAGTATAGAAAAAAATTCTCAAAATAAATTAAAGGAGTTTTGGTTGATCTTGTGTCTGTCTATTTCAAACAGGATGTTGTAGTATTAACTCTATACCCTTTTACATTATAGCATGGACCCTCTTTTTGCTTGGTGTGTTTTTGGTGTGTTTTTTTTTTTTTTTTTTTTTGACACTCAATACCGTTGTGTTTAATTGTGCGTGTAAGTTGATTGAGGACATGGGCTAATTTTGTTGTTTGAAAATGTTTATGAACACTCTTAACCCTTAAACGCCGGCAGAGCCATTTTGTGGCTTTTGGATGACTGAAAAGGCTTGTTTCTCAACAGAAAAAGAGTATTTTCATCCATTTCTGTCTGTGCACCTCCTTGCTACTCTTCTACACAGCACATGCATGGGAGATATCCACCATGAGACTTAATTTGGGGCCTTCAATGGAAATTAAGTGGTAAAAACGGATCTCCATGTCATGTATTTTGAATCATATGACCTTTTCTACAAAAATTCAATTTAAACCATGAAGATGGCGTTTTTTGTATATGAGCTTAACTAAGAAAATGAAGTTTATCAAGTCCACTTTTGACTCCATCTTGAAATTTTGGAAAATTACTAATATTAAGTATTTTATAGCAATTGCAAGTTCAACACTTATTATCATAGAGGTACCTTTTACTAATTTTAGAGACACGGATGATTTTCATCCACCACTATGTACTCCAATGTAAGTGAGACCTATGGAAAAAAAATTGGAATTTTTGAGTATATTTTCTAATTTATATGAATTTTCTTAAGGATTTCCTTAAAAAAATCATAGTAATTTCAGTTTTTTTGGAAAATAACGGAAAAAATTACTGCACATAGAAAATGTAAGGTTTCATTTAGGAAAAATGTTTCAAAAATAATATCAGTCAATTTGAGTGAAAAATAGAGAAAACAGAACAGTCGCTATGACCATTCTGAATCCATGGCCATAGGCCCGGCGTTTAAGGGTTAATGTAAGACTTTGTTGTGCCTTGGATTTTGGTGACTTAGTACTTGGAATGCTCTTGAACCCCTTAGAGCAAAATCAAATAATTATAATGAACATACCTAGCTTTAAATTAGAGCTTCATAAAATTTAAAAGTAATTATAGGGTCATTTAAAAAACAAGAAATTAGCAAATTATATAATAATACGGTACAAAATATTAAGAATGAATAATTAATTACCCCCCAAATAAATACCTTTGTCACGCACGTGTATACATATATACATGTCTAGTGAACTCCCCGAGCCTCAGTGTATGCTTCAATTGTCAAATTTGTTCCAAATTGCTCTTATTAAGACTAAACAAGATACAAAATTAATGTTGTAGAACAACATGTGCTAAATGCCAACAACATTGATTTCATATCAAAATCCACAAGCTCAAGGTTCAACATGAAAAACAATTCAAGTCAAATCTCACCACTAAGGAATTTTTTGTTTGTGTCTTGAAAATGCAACAATGCATACAAATTTATAATAACTATTGCATTACACTTAGGATTCATTAATATATATTAAAAAAAATTGTATTATTTCATGGGCAATTTCTAATGATGATTTCAACTTGCAATATCTAATTACAATTCACAATTTTCTTTTGAAACCGATGTCTAAAAAATTGAATAAAAACATGGTTTACAATGGTAAAATTAGACCAGTTCTTGGACTAGTTCAAGAACTTTTACATAATAGTACTAATATTGATTGTTGCCGGTGGACAAAGTAGGTGCTTGCAGACAAAGTAGGTGCTTGCAAACAAAGTTTGATAATTGTGGTTTAACCCCTAAACATCCCATGGAGATAGTAGATATGTTGCCGTATAGTTGGCATTTGCTAAATTCTCAATAACTCACTAAACCTACATTGATCTAAATTCCAACTTCTATGTCGAACTCAAACCCATTAAAAGTGTGGATCCATTCCAAATACAAAAAAAATACACTGTATTCTACTTGCCGGAAAGGCATTTTTAGACGTTTAAGCGAGTTAAATTGCCATTACAACATATATTGCCAACCTTTAAGGCATTTTTAATTCACATTCAAAATTTGAGAAATTTCGTAACAAAAATCTAACATTTAATTTGCAAAATCTAAAAGTGAATAGAATCTTAAAGAACATCACGTTTTGTCTTACCCTCAGATTTTTAATTAACATTGCTTACATCAAATGTATGTACATCAATTTTAATAGTGATATTAGTATCCGCTGTACTTTGAAAGTAGAACTTTCAATTGAGAATTAACAATTTTAGATTATATTATTTAGAACTAACACTTCTAATTTTCAATTAACATTTGATTTTACTTAATTTTGTATAACACTCCCTTTGTCCTATATTTCTTGGAACTTTTGGATTGGAAAAAAGTGCATTGTCAAAGTGCACAACATGCACTCTAAATTCTAGAAGAGAAAGAGAATAGAGGGTTTTGAATGGACTTTTGAGCTATAAATTTTTCCAATGTTCAAATATGTGAAGAAAAATATTTTCCAGTTTTTTCAAGTTTTTTTGAATTGATTAAAGTTTCAAATTTTAATATGTGTTATTTTTGGGAGGGATTCATTGTTTTTCTATTTTTAAAAAACTTTTTTTGATGGGTTTCTTTTTTTAATGTACTTGAGAATGAAATTTTGCAATTTGGATTACTTTAAGATTTCTAATATAGAATTAAACTTTAACTATAGTGCATTCAAAGTTTGATCATAAACTGGCAAAATTGTTATTAAAATGGGGGTTTTGATATTCAAAATCTTCAACATAAAATCATTTTAGCATTCTATAATTATTATTTTTGGATAATTTGTTCATAAATCTAAAAGTTGGTTCACTCATTTTTTATTAAATCATTGCTACATAATTTTCAAATTGGTTTGAAAGTTAGCTTTTTAAACAAAATGCTCAAATTGCACAAATGTGCACCGAAATGTAGCTAGTTCACTAAGAGGAGTTAATAAACCATACCATACAAACGCCATGATAAGAGTTTAACCCCTAAACGTTCTCACCCTTTTCAAATTTGGCAGTTTTTCAAAGATGCATTATAAAATGCAATTAAGAGGGATATTTTCAACTTGATGAATGAATGAAAGTTGTACATTATGCATTTTAGATTCTATCCATACGGTTAGATTTGCGATTGCTATCACCAATATTCATGTATAAATTTTCAAACTTAAAATTTAGAGCTCTTTTGTGATATGATTACGAATAAGATATTGACAATCTAATAATGAGATTTTTTGGGATGGAACACTTGTTTCATTAAAAGTACACATAGCCATGTGCACTTATTTTTTTGGTTAATTTTACTATTGACTCAGTATAATCTCAACAAAGAGCCCAAATTGTGTATATGCACATACAAATTAATATTCATATATGTATGCATCAAATATAAGGGAAATCAATGAAAAAATGCATATATATTGTAGTAATTGATGAATTTAAAATGATGTAGGGGGTGGGCTTAAGCCCATCTCCCTTCTAGTTTGGAAAAAAGTAATGATGAAGGTGGGTCGGAAAAATTTCACCATGTGCACTTTTTATATGGCACATGCACTTTTAACAAATATTATGAGTTGAAATGTAATACTATAAATGTAGTGATTTTTGGAGATTTTTTGGTTGCTTAATTTTAGTAGTTGACTTTTTCAAGAGCCCTTTTGGACTAAAATCTTGCAAATTTGGGGGTGGAACACTACAACATTAAATGAGGCATAAAAATTTCACAAATCATCCCCTTTCTAATCGGATCACACATGCACAAAATTAACTTCCCATAAAAGTTTCAATAAAAATTCCACACTGCAAAAAGTGCATGATGGATGAGAAATTGGAGTTCGAATCCGTACATCATGCAAAATATGCATCGTTGGGCGGTTAGGGGTTAACCCTTAGACGCGCTGGCGTCCAGATCCTGGACAATGAATGAATTTTGACGCGTCCCTTCACCACATACGGTGTTGTTTTTCATCCATCCAAGTTTTTTCTTGATTCTTGTGCTAGTTGACTACCATTTGTATGATATGGATCTTCAAAATAAGATAATGTGAATTTTTGAAAAATTACAAAAGTGGTTTATGTCAAGTTTCAATATTAGTTCAAAAAGTGAGACCTTAAACATGATTTTCCATAATAAGTAGAATCAAATAATGGAAACCATACCATCTTGTAGTGCATGTTATTCCATTTTCATTACAGTATTTTTTTTTTAAAATTGTGTTAATTTTGGATTTTTAATTGAATTTCAAGAGAAAACCTTGCAAAATTAATTTATAAATATTAATAATAAATTTGATGAATCTGACCGTACAGATGTTATCTTCACATTGACATTTCCAACTTTTCTTTGTACATCAACTCCATTTTCGTTTTTCATCAACCATTTTATAACAAATCTTTGAAAACAGTGTTGAATCGGGACCTTAAAGGGTTAAAGACAATGTAACTGGTATACACTTTACTTTGAAAATAATACAGAATCAACGATTTTGGATTATAATATTTAGAAGTAGCCCTTCTAAATTGTAACTAACAGTTGATTTTACTAAATCCTATTAATAGTAGTAGTGGATTTTACTTTTACTATTTCCATTTGCAAATTTATAGTTGTTGATTCTTTTAATATATAAATGTTTTTAGAATTTATGATATTTCATTTATTTACAACAATGAGGGTTTTGAATAAAACACGTTTTTGGGACTTTGAACATTGAGAACTTATTGAGAACTTATAGGAGATTTACATTGAGAGATGAAAATCAAATATATTAAACACACAGAGGCTATTTATGATTATTAGAATATGTGAATTAAAACATTTGAATAGCGTTACAAGTATCTTACGAGTATGTGCAATTTGGAATATGATTCTAAAAAGATTTCTTTATAAATCATGAGGAAGTTTTTATGAATTAAATCATGCTTTCTTTACGCTAATAAGATCAATCTCATTAATAAAAATTCTTTAACCACTTTGATTTTACCAAAAAAGAATTCTACTAATTTTCTCTAAAAATCAACATTGTGAAAATTTGTTTGCTCCTTATTTTTGTTTCCATACTTTTGTTTGTTTCTTATTTTTCAAGATTACTAACTAGATATTTACAGATTTATCTCAATTATCTCATCTAATTCTCATTGAAAATAGAATTTATCTCTCAAATTTTACTAGTTTTTCTTCTAAAACTTTAATTTTGAATCAATTATTTGAGCATTTCATCATTTCATTCAGTTGTTCTTCTTACACTACATTGTTAAAAAATATCACATTGCTTAGCCCCCAAATGAATAAAATTGTCTATTTTCATATCCAAGTGTGCACGTGTGTCCATGACCTCCTCTAAAAAAACCTTTTATATACGAGGGGTTATATGTCTAAAAACCTTTGTATACAGATCTATTTTGTTCTAAACATATGTTTAATATAAATGTACGTCAATATTTTCAACTCTAAATATGTTTATTGTATGTATACGTAATACAACACCCTTTTTCGTCCTGGACTTAATAGCCTGGAAAGAATTAGAACTTAAAAATCTAATAACGAGAGCTTTGTGACTCGTGTATGACACAGAATAGCTTCATTGCTGAGAATTTGTTAAGAAAACAGACCATCCTACATGACTTCATGTGATCAAATCATCCGATTTCTCCTAAGATCAATTCCCAACTCTTGTGTTATTGAATTGGATTCTTTGACGATTCCCAAGGGTGTCTAGAAGGCGAGGCTAAAGAATGTTATAATTTCACCAGCTAAAAAACCGGGAGGGGGTGTTGGCTTTGTTGGCTTGACTTTTCTTCATAACATTCAGTAGCCTTCAAGAAGGCTACCTTTAAGTTTCATCCACCTTTATAAATGAAGCGACCAGTGATTTGTAATTGAACAGATTATTGAATCAAATAAACAATTACAAGACATTGTTGAATTGTAACTGAATGAGTGCTTTCAATTACTAAGGTAGAGGGCTCTAAACCCGTCATAGTTCTAAATCCGCACTCTACCAAGGACAAACATTTTGAAATTTTGGATGTACCCATGGTGAAGAGCACCACCTTAGAACTTCATTTCAACTTCAGAAATTCATAACTAATTTTAGGAACATCCAATTTTTTTGATTCAAAGTATGTTGGTCTTTGCTTGGATTTGTTTTCCAGTGAAAAATCATGCTCAGTTCTCCCTGTGTCCTCATAATACTACAGGCCTTAAAGTGGCGGGTTTAGAGCCTCCTACCTTATCCTACTTTAGTTAGTTGCTCTTGCTTAACCCTTTAACGTCCCGATTCAACACTGTTTTCAAAAATTTGTTATAAAATGGTTGATGAAAAACGAAAATGGAGTTGATTTACAAAACAAAGTTGTAAATGTCAATGTGTAGATAACATCTGTACGGTTGGATTCATCATATTTATTATTGATATTTTAAAAGTAATTTTGCAAGGTTTTCTCTTGAAATTCAATTAAAAATCCAAAATTAACACAAAAAAATTTAAAAATATTGTAATGAAAGTAGAATGACATGCACTACGAGATGGTATGGTTTCCATTATTTGATTCTACTTACTATGGAAAATCATATTTAAGGTCTTTCTTTTTGAACTAAGATTGAAACTTGACATTAATCACTTTTGTAAATTTTCAAAAATTCACATTATCTTATTTGGAAGATCCATACCGTACAAATGGTATTCAACTAGCATAAGAATGGGGAAAAAAAAATGGATGAAAATCATCCGGTACCTACAGAAATCGAGCTGCTGAAATTCATCCGGCGTCCAGATTCTGGACGCCGGCGCGCTAAAGGGTTAACCCCTAAGAGCTCAATCGACCATTTTCTGGTCGCTGCCCGAATTTAACGGGCTGCCCGGAATAAGAAGAATAGTTTTTTTGATTTTTTGATTTATTTTTTAAATACTACATCAAGTCTACTTTTCAACCCAATTTGAATTATGGCAATCAGAGTTAAACTCCACCCGGGAGAATTTTTCAAAGTAGATCACCTCAACATTGTCTTAGTGTTATAAAATTTGCTATTTGGGGAACGTGATGATGATCCCTCCATCATTTCTTTTGCTTTTTTGAAGTTTACAATAGATAGCCCAACTTCAACCAATCATACTAAAATTCGAACTCTACAATTGAAAATTATAATTTATACAAATTTTCATAGGTTAATGCTTTTAAATTCATTAAAAAATAATCTAAAGTTATTTTTGGAAGTTTGACCGTACGGATAATTTGTAGAGATGATACTCTACATTTTTGTCTGTTGAACCAAACTTCATCAAACATATGGAAGGCACATATTATAACACATCTATGTATTAGATAACTGGTCGAGCCGCGTAGCGGCGAGTCGGTTATCGTATATAACCGGTTGTTTACTTTTCAATCACAACTCTTGATCTTCGTGATCCAAGGGTGTAGGATGCAAGTTGAAAGGAGAGAAGGTTATGAGTTGCAATTTGTGATGGCGATGGTGACGGGTTGCCAATGGGATGGAGCCACGTTGGCGTTGAAAAGTCAACAACCGGTTATGTTTTGTTCAATACCCCTCGGGCTTTTAGGGGTTAATGCCACCTACCCCACAGCTACTGATGTAATGCAGAATAGAATATTCCACATCATTGAAGGGAAGACAACAGTCACACAGGCTAGTGAATGTTACGTTTCCCCTCGGTGTGAACCAAGGTACCGTATTTGTTTGGGGCGAAATAGAGCCAGATTGCACCAGCCTAAAAAGAGGCCCTGAGGAAGAAAAGGAAACTAAGGAGCTTGTGGTGCAGACGGCGTGAGGCTCCCCTCCTCCAGTGGCTCACATCATTGGGGCTCCCTCTCTGCCTGTTGCTGTTGCTGTTGCCATTGCATTTGATTGCGCATTCGGAAGGTTGGCGATGGCCATGGGACCTGTGGGCAGCCTCGCCTGCGCCGGCGCTCGCCCTTGCTCTTCACGACTGCCGTCCCATTTCTCCACGCGCCATTTCCAACTCAATAATTCTGAGCCAGGCTCGCAGCAGCAGCAGCAGCAGCATCTTGTTGTTGGTGCAGCTGCCTTCCCACGACTCTCTTCTCACCTCCTTGGTACGTCCGCTCTCGTCAATCCTTCTTTGCCTTGAATTCCACACATATAAGGTCGAGGCACCTAAAACCGATAACTTAAGCTACCTACACTATTTCTGGACTAACCATTAATAAGGTGACATTTTTCCCGGGTTGGAAGTTAGTTTTCGCGGAGAATGCAAATTTTTCCATGAATTATTTCCCAATATTGAAATTTGTACAATTTTTCAAAGTGAAAAGTACTTCAGGACCCAAAACCGATAATATGCTCTAATGTACAAATGAGGTACATCTTTTCTTTCAAAATCTAGAAATTAGGCCTGATCGGTTTTAGGTACCTGGTCGGTTTTAGGTGCCTCGACCTTATACATATCTCGAATGCAAGCTCCTTATTGAGCTAGTGATGGCCACGAATGCCTTTGGGTCGACAATCGTTGCATTGGCTTTCACGAGCTTTCTATGGCGAGGACTGTGCAATCTGTCCCTTGAAGTGTTCACCTCTGCTACATGTTCATACACTCTGCACTACTCGTCCCTAATTTTCTTCAATGCCAACCATACCCTGTACTTTTCTTCAATTTTCTTCCAGAGACGTTTTGTGGTGAGCGACGAATGCTCTTCCTACACAACATTCTACACACAACATTCACCAGGTAGTAAATGGTACAAGAATTCTTGGTGAACACTTGCTCAATTGAACAACCACTTGCAAAACTTGCTATAATCTGCGGTTTGGCAGTAATATTTACTTGGCATTGAATCGGTCAAGGTTCCCTGTGTAGTACACAACAGTCTATAGTACTAGTCAGTTCCACTCTCCAAAACAGTGGCAAGAGTTCATTCAAGCAACATTAGGTTGTTTTTTGTTCTGTTGAATTTTGATATGATAGTTTTCTATTGGGGGAGTGGTGTGTGCATGTTCTCTATAGTGAATGCAAGCTGAAATTGGGCCTCATATTTTTTAACCTCTAAAAGACCAAGGAGTCCAAATTGGGCCTTGTATTTTTTTTTAAGTAGTTTTGAGTAAGTTCTATGTGGATTTTGTATTGTTCAAATTTGTTTGTTTCTTGACCATCATATTGTTTATTCTTCAGTGATTCTAGTGATACAAAATTTAGTCTGGTTTGAATTATACATTTCATAATATGATTAATTGAATTTATCATCTTAAAACCATGAGTCCTTGGTCCTTTAGGGGTTAAGAGTAGATCCTATGTGGTTTGTTTAAATTTCTTTTCTTTTTGACCAACAGAAGCATTGTTCTGCACTATAGAATTTGGTCCCATCTAAAATCATATTTTCACAATATGATCAATTGAATTTGTCATTTTTAAACCATGAATCCTTGGTGCTTTTGGGGTTAAGTTGTGTTTTTCTTTTTTTCTTTTTTATTGTTGTCGAGAGTGGTAGAGAATAGAATGTAATTTACATGACACTAAATATATAGTATGATAATTTTATTCCATTGTCCTGGTCAGGCACAGGGAAGCATTATAATTCAGAATGTGGACATGGAGGAAGGGCCAACTCTCATTCTCTGAAAGCCATTTTCAATTCAGAGAGAGACGCATCTGCGAGTGCAAGTGACGATGAGAATGATGTGCCTCCTGCTGGCTGCAGTCGAATCAAAGTGGAACTCTCCAAACCATTAGGTTTGTTCCTATAATTATTCGATAACTTTATTTTATAATGGGTCTTGTTGACAAGTAAAAGAGGATTCTAATGCATTTTAGCATGCATTATTTGAACACTGTATGAATAATTTATGAGTTTTTAAAAGTGCTAACCAAAATTGACCTTAGTTTTTGTGTCATTTGAGTCCTAATGTAGAGGTTTATTTTTTTGATAGGTACAATTTAGGCTGCATACTTTGTATTAATTTTCTATGACCTAAAACTTTTCTTCCTTAGAGTTTTGTGATACCTATTCATGGGGAGGGATTTTAATTAACCCTTAAATGTCCCGGGATAGTAGATACGTTGGCGTATATTTGACATTTGTTGTAATTAGAAATTTCCAAATTGAGACCTCAATAGCTCATTAAAACATGAATCTTAACTTCATTTTTTTAATCTTAAACCCATAGGAGGTGTAGAACCATTCCAAATACAATGGAATATTGTTATATAATCAGAATGGGCTCTCTAAACTTTTAAGGGTTAGATTGACCATTAGAATTGGTCAATAATGTTAAGTGTCATTTTTGTATGGTTTTTTTATTTTTTATTTATTTTTTATTTTTTTTTATCTTGGTTGACTCATTGATGAGTGTGGTAGTTCAGGCATTGCTTTTGAAGAAGACAAATTTGGAAACATCTTTGTGGATGAAGTGATTGAAGGTGGAAATGCATATAAGTCCGGGTTGATAGACGCCGGCGATCAACTCATTGCCACAAGTGCTATAATTTATGGTTCTGAAGAAGATTACCAAGGTGTAATGGTCAGAAAGGGCATGCAAATAATCCGGCTTAACGTACGCGGCGAGAGATTTGAGACGGTCAGTCCTTCATAATAAAATGGTTTTTCTATTTTTGTTTAACCCCTAAAGGACCAAGGATTCGTGGTTTTAAAATGACAAGTTTAATCGATCATATTGTGAAACATATAATTCAGATGGGTACAAATTTTATATCATTGAAGAACATTGCATGTGTTGATTGAAAGACAAATAAATTTGAATAAAAGGAAGCTTACATAGGACCTATTCAAAACTGCTATAAAAAATATGAGGCCCAATTTGGGCTTCTTGGTACTTTAGGGGTTAAGACTTTATTTGTTTCAACCTCTATTATTGCTTCAATTATGGGTCAATATAAGTCAAGCCTAGTCCATATATTATCAACCAATGTGTGTGAATTGAATCATGGGGTCATTTTATGTGTTTTTTAGGTACCACTTGAGATAAGAAGGTATTTTAAGTAATTAAAAACAAAAGTAGTTTTTACTAGAATTAGTAATATTCTCATTTTTGTTCTTGTAATCAATTGTAAGCACCCTATATTAGTTTAAATTATTTAAAAAAAAATACCTTCAAAGATTTATTTGGACCTTATTATTTGTTTGCACGTCATTATGGAATATTTTGAAGTGACCCCCTTAAAATTGAATGTGTTGATGAATCTGTTGGTTGCAGGTCATTGCAGCTATTGGTACTCATCCAGCTTATATTAAGGTGCATTTCTTACCTTACATTTTTTTTTTGGAGTTTATTTGAAGTGTAAGAAGATTGCAATGTTAGTTTCTTTTGTACGTTCTTGACATTTGTTTTTTTTTAATAACCTTTGATTGTTTTATTTATTTTTACCTTCTTGACGTTTGGATAATGTAGCTCTAAGATTGAAGGTGTTTGGAATGTGAAGGTTGCATTGGAGTTTCAAAAATGTCAATCTATTCCAAAAGATTCTTTGAATGGATCTACAAGAAATTGATTTGAAGTAGGAGGCTTCTTGAAAGCAATGTATTCATTTTACATAAATTTGTTAGTTTTGTATTTTATTGACATTGAGTTACTCCAACAACAAGTAGAAGAGTACTATATTGGAGCATTATTTTTTTTTTTTAATTTTTGTACCCAAGTTTGAACAATCAATGCAAGGCAAAGAAATTGGTAGCATTGTAAAACACTATAGTAGTAATGAAATTGAAATGAAGCATATTGACCATGTATCTATCAAGAAGATTAGTTAAATAAATGTGAATTTCTAGAATTATTGGTATTGAAAATTTTCTGAAATTGAAATGTGCAAAATATACACATTCAAAAATTAAATTAAAAAGGGAAGACACCAATGACACATTTACATTAAAATCTAAAGGTTCTAAGTTTGAGTTCATTTTTGTAATGGTGGATTTTCTCTAATCTAATTTACCTTTACCTTTACAGTCCTATATCCTTCTCCTAAATACAACCCCAAGTGTAACAACTAAATCTTGTACAAACAAGCGGCTTGTCGCGGAGTCTCTGCCTCAGTATTTACCCAAATTTTACTTTAGTAGCTTCTTTTTACTGTCCAAGCACGCAACTCTTGGTAACTCCTCAAAAACAAAGCGTTCCCCTGGTCTCTCCCGGAGAAAGGCAAAGACAATAAACACCTGTAACTAAAATAATATAGATTTATCATCCATTTGGTGAGATGTGTGGCATGTTGTATGGGGTGCTATGCGCATCTACAAAATCAGCCAAAATTTCATCATATTCAGCTCCCAAATCCATATACATCTCATCTTGCGTAATATTGTAATCATAAACTTCTTGTTTGACCGGCTTCAAATTGGTATTGCTCAAACCACTCGTTTCTCCAATGTCAGGAAAGTATGAATTTGGAAATTCCATGGGTCCTTTTCCTTGTTCGAATTGATAAGAATCATCTATAAACATCATTGAATCCTCCGAAGTGTTCAATGTCACTGCAACATCAATCAAATTCATGTTTTCAGTCGTTGATATGTTTTTGTCTTCATCAATTGACGGGCGCATATTTTCGGTCATTTGTAAGCCATGAGATGATTGCCCATCTTCAATCGTCCTGGATGTTTGACTTTCTTTGAAAATATTTTTGTTCTTGGGCCCTTTCTTTGCTGGAACATCTCTGCAAAGCAAATGATACAAAATTTTTAATCTTAAATCTTGCGATTAACACCATGAATGTAAAATTGATTATGCTTGTATAATGACTTGTAAATTGATATTTAAAAATCCATTCAACAATGTGATTGCTATTTATTCATTATTGTGAATTATAGAGTGTATTTCTCAAATAAATGTATAAGAAAAGAATATGCAGATAGATAGATAGAAACTCTGACCTTTCTTTCAAGGCCGGCGTGAATAAAATGTTTGTTCGTAATGTTAATGATCCAGTGCCCACCGGACAACTGTTCATTGAAAAGAATATGCATGTGTTACTTACCCGAAAAGTTCCGGGTAGCGACTCAACTCAAAGTTTGTAACAGCTGCTGCTCCTCTATATTTGATTGCTGCTTTATCATATGCTTCAGCAGCTTCTTCTTGTGTACCTAATTATTTTTTTCATACCAACAATAATTAAAAGTGAAGCTTTAGTGTAATTATGAGATTAACTTCACCTAAATTAAATATTTGATGAAATGAAGATAGATGACAAGCATATGTTTGATAAGTCCATTTATTGCGCTATGCAAACTATTATACCCATTAGTGTTGATTGATGAAAATTTTAGGAATGAACTTACTAAAAGTTCCCAAGTACAAGTATTTGTTTCCTTCCACACGTCCTATACGTGCCTCCCAACGTCCATTGTGATGGTGCCTGCAAAACAAATTTAGTAAAATCTAAATGCATAAACTAATGAACTTAGTAGTTATTACTAGGGGGGTGCACTCTACATTATGTTTGAGAATCACGTGCGTTCATGACCCCTTCTAAAATACCCCATGTATACAGGGGGTTATATGTCTAAAAACCTTTGTATACATACCTATTCCGTCCTAGATATATGTTTAATGTAAGTATATGTCAATATTTTCAGCTTTAAATATGTTTATTGTATGTATACGTAATACGACAATGTTCAAATTAATACCCCTTTTGTACACTCACGTATACTTGTACGTGCTTAGTATAGTGCATCCCCCGAGAGTTATTATTGTTTAAGCATGTTGGATAATTCTAACGTTAGGTTAAAATGTTTTGTTACGCTAATCAATAACTATATTAATGCTTAGAGAAGTCACTTAGAGTACATTTTGGGTACATATGAGCGAACAAAGGGTATTTAATGGGGGCTATGAAATAATTGGAATATTCTAATTAATTATAGTATTTTGAATATTTATAGTATCTTTAAGGTATATTCTATATATATTCTATGAATATTCCTAACATATTCTCAAATTGGTTTTAAATCATCCTATATTACTTCTATAAATTTATAATTTTTATATCAAATCAATAAAAGACACCCTATATTTGTTCTCTCATGGTTATTTGAATTCTTGACAGTGACTTCTCCAGGTATTAATGCAATTTACATGTGGAAGATCTTAGCTTGATATAAGGCCGTATTCGTACTCTCGTTTTTATCTTCGACTAAAAGACATACCGTTTTATCTCTTTACTAGTACTTTTTTATAAATAGAAAACAACACCAACTCTTAGAATGTAATTATAGAATCACTATTTGATTTTGATTTTTTTAATTTCAATTATTATTTTTAAAATGATTTTTTTGAATAACTAGCATTTTGTCTCAAAATTTGCAAAAAGTCTTAACATATATGGCCTTATATTTGTATTGATGCAAAACTTATTTGACGAATCCAAAGTAAATTACAAGAATGTGATGAAGAATGTTTGTTACCTTGCTACACCTCTGTACTTGGATACTCCTCTTGAAAATCCACTACTTTTCCTATACAAATTCATCAAGAGTAAGTGAAGCCGAATAATATATCGTTTTATTTTTTATTTTTTATTTTTTGACCCAAAAAAAAAATGTGTCAACCCTATCTTCCACAGGCTATGGTATTTGTGTATTAGAACAAAATCATTTCAAAATCCAAGACAACAATCAATATTGAAATCCTTTTACAATGAGTTAATTGTGATATATGAATTTATCACTAACCTTCGAAGTCCAGCAAGGTACTCCTCCTTTGAAATATTTTCCATTTCCTTGAGTTGTTGAGTGTAATTTTCCAACTACAATAACAATTGGGATGGATTACATGTTTCCTATTAGTCAACTTGGGTATCTCATAAAAAAAAAATTAGAATAAGTTTACTTGTTTATGTAATTATAGAAATATAATTTTTCCAATTGCAAATTTTTAATTCATTTTCAAATAATAAACTTAACCCTTGAAAGTTCCAATCATTTGAAAAAAGTCAAACTACACTTTCATGCACAATTTAGCCTTCAAGATTTATCAAAATATATTTTGTAACATTTTTCATACATGAAATTATGTGTTTATTATTAGTTTTGAAATTTTCCAATTTTTAAATTTAAAATACTACAAATTTTCATATTAATTACCAAAAAGTTCCAAAACAATGCAACTTTTTGGGAACAAGTGCAAGTTACAATGGAGAATCACATAATATATTTTCCATAGAATTTTTTATTTAAATTTTGAAACTTGCAAAGTGAACATCCTATATAGTGTAATTCAGAACTTGGGTTACAAAGCTTGCAAAAGCAATTAGATAGTCGGTATTTGGAATTTTTTAGATTTTAAAAGTAGAGTGCATACTAGACTTGATGAGCTTCATTTGCTTAGTTGGTGTGTTAGCAAAAAAATTCATCTTCAAGGTCAATATTAGGTTTGACCAACAAACACTCACTGTTTGGATGCATGGACCAAGGGTTAAGCTTATCTAATGATAACAAATTTTTGAACATTGGATTTTGAATTTATCCAATTGCAAGACACTATAAGTTTCATTACAACATATCTGATTGTGAGTTATGAATCCCCAAAATTTCATGTATTAAAAGTTAAGTGTTATGTAAAATCATGGAAAAATAGTATTTTAGAGTTAAAATTATGTACCTTAAAATTAGTTAAAGTCCCAGGGCCCCAATATTTAAGAGCTGCAAGATCATATGCCTGAGCAGCAGATGCTTCATCATCGTAAGCACCAAGATATACTACAATTACCACAAATTACAGTAAGACTCTTTTGCATAAATTTATGGAAAAAAAAAATTGAAAAAAATTTGAAAATTTGAAAAACTAAAAATTAAAAATAATGAAAAATAAGGAATATTGGACTATGAAGTTTTGCTTTAACTTTCAAAAAACAAAAAATCTAGTGTCAATAGTGGCTAGCTCACTCATTTTTAGGACTACTAAATTTATATGGAAAAACTAGCACCACAACTTGTAAAAACAAGTAGCTAGTCGCATAGTCTTTGCTTGTGAATAGTCAAGAAATAGTCTTGTGAATTAGAGTGACTATATAATATAGCCAAGTCAAAATTGAGAGTTTATAAGAATAGTTTTGTTTTGGATGATTACCTTGTCTGCCCTTTTTCTTTTGTTTGTCATTGTAAGCAGCCTTATCCCATAAATGAGCTTCAAAACGCTCAGTAACACGGTGCCTGCGTATAAAATTATTCAAACAGACTTAAAAATCAACAACTTGTGCTAAAAAAATTCCAAAAAATAAAATGATTACTATGTTTAATCACCACATTTGATAAAAAGAAATTATTTAAAAAAGCATATTCTAAATCTTTATGAAACTATTTTTCTAAAAAATCTATTTTCTATGGTGAAAAAAGAAATTTGTAGAGAGTATCCACAACGTGACTTGCCGATCTAAGCTACATGAGACGGTACAAACAAACCTCAAACCATCCACAAACATTAATCCACTTCCAAAGGACAATCAATCAATCAAAAAATGTACTAGATAGATAGACAAGAACTCCGGTCCTCTTTTGAGGCAAGCATAAATAAAGTGCCTACTTGTTTTGACAATGAATTAATGCCACACAGACAAAGAGATAAGAAATATGCTCACTTAGTTACACCTCTAAACCTAGAGCTTTTCTTGTGCGCAAAGTCTGCAACACGGTTAGCAACAAGCAAATTTGCCGTCTGAGATGCAAAACGAGATGTCCTATTCATACGACTACGGAGCTTCTTCATGTTGTTTTGTCTGAGCCTCGAAATTGAAGAGCCGGATCCACCATCGTGAATTGACAGACGTGCAGCAGCCGCCGCCTCCTCTAGTTGACGATGTTTTCTTGTCTTTGGTACCATGTTTCTCCCAAAAAAAACTAACAAACAAACTAAACTAAAATTCAGCCAAGACAATGAACTTAGTCAATAAGTTAACATTATTTTGTTAACTATAAGATAAAGTTATAGTTATAGCTTTTTTTAACTAGAATAAATTACAACTATAAGCTATAACAAAGTTAACTATAACTTTAACTACAGCTAAGTTTAAGTTTAACTATAACTATGACTATACCTTAGCTAAACTAACTTTAACATTATCCTTTTGTATGCACCTAACTCTTTAGTAGTACCACCACAGTCGTTCGTTCTAAAAAGTTGGAAAAAGCTCACGAAATAGGCTTCGTTAACTGCAAGTTTCTTCACTTACATCAAAATTTTAATGAGAGGCAATATTTCATCTAAAGTCCTAGACAACGCTCAGTTACATTCAACTAGTACATTGTATCATGTAATTAACTAGTGGGACCCGTGCCGTTGAGCACATTGAGTTTGGGTTGTCTCCTCGACGGATTCTAGCACGAAACGGTCAAGTGAGACAAACCAAGTTGTATTGTATAATAGATTGGTTTAGTCTACTCACTTACTTTGTGTCACTAAACAATAACTTTAATTAACCTCTTTAATTGGTAGTGTCAAACTCAATGTAGATGTATACTCATGACTTTAATTCAATAAATACATATATATATATATATATATATATATATATATATATATATATATATATATATATATATAAAATGGTAGTTTTCTAAAAATCAATTGGTTGTTTTATTTTAGTTAATGATCCCCTTTGGTGTTAGTATTATGAACTCTTCCACAAATGTACCTTAATTCATTTTATGGAGACCCTCATTAAAAATAGAAATAATAAAGTGGTGATGAATTAATTAGCTTCTTATGCAAAGAACATTAAAATTTAAATACATGGTTCATTCCTCGTATAATTTGGGATACACGTATATGCAAAGGGAATTGAAATGGAAGCTATCACATAATTAGAATATTTGAGGTGTATTATAGAGTATTATAGGTATATTCTAAATATATTCTTGAATTAATCTTAAATAATTAGAATATTTGAGGTGTATTATAGAGTATTATAGGTATATTCTAAATATATTCTTGAATTAATCTTAAAACATCCTATATTATATTTAAAATTTTAGGATTATGTAAAATATTTACCTCTTGATGCATAAATTTATAATTTAGGACCCTATATTTTAAATCACGTGGCTTTTTAGTTTTAGATAGTGACCCCACCACGTACTTTTAATCATTTTTTGAAACCAAAATAAAAATATTTTTAATGTATTTGTATAAAATATATGGTGATTAAAAAAATAGATTTGTTCTATTAATTGCAATTTGTCCCTCAAAGGAAATTTTGAGAGGCATTTAAAAATAAATTGAATAAAATTATTTTATTAAAATGGGCTAATGGTTAATTGATTTTTAAGTATTTTGAAACATTGGGGATAAATTGCATCATAAGAATCCAATGTCGTTGGCTACTTGGAACTAAAATCCAATATCGTTAGCTACTTGGAACTAGAATCCAATATCATTGGCTACTTGGAACTAGAATCCAATGTTGTGGCACAATCACAATGGTCTAAATTTAGAGGTACCACCTTTGACTGCATGCATAGAGCACTCCTACAGTGCAAAAAGTAATATTAGTTAAATAAATACAAACAATAAAAATAATTATAAATTGTATAAATTAATATTAATTAAATTAAATTAATTAAGTAAATAAATAAACACAATACATAAATAAAAATAAAAATAATATAATTGATTAAGTTTTTTTTTTTAAATTAAAAAAAAAGAAAAAGAAACCTTGACCCATAGATTATTTTGCAGTCCAATATTTTTAATCCATAGTCATTGTACAGATAGATAGATAGATAAGAACTCCGGTCCATATTATGGGCCGGCGTGAATAAAGTGTCTGTTCGTTTAGCCACTAATCTAATGCCCATAGGACAAAGGGTTAATGGTACTAAACTACTCTCCCCTTTCGGGAATAGACACTCTAAAGGAAACCGTAAACCTTTAACTAAAACAACTAGACATGGGAAAACCAGGTTTTATTTTAGGTATAAATGTGGCTGGTGTGAGGTTATGGTCGCCAAGTCGCTACTTCAATGGTTGGTTGTGTGTGAAGTGAGGTGTTGCAGTGAAGTGGTCCGGGTTCGATTCCCGCAGGGTCCGTGTGAGCATTTCTGTGATATGAGTGACTTGGTGCTGCTGGTGATTTCATCATAGGCAGGAAATTTGTAGCAACCAACCGGCTCTATCCTATAACCTGAGACAAGTGTGGAGTGGTTATTACCACTATTACACACCTCCCCTAACTTTTTACTTTACGTAGATTTTATTACAGAGGTTAATCTCGGATTTATTTTATTTTATTTTATTTTGATTTTAAATTTGTCTTTAAGATTTTTCATGGATGGAACGCGCGCGAGTAGTTTCGCATGTGACGGCGGTAATGATAAAGATGGAATTTGTTTTCCAGCCGAAAGTTGGTGTGTCGTTAAGTGATGAAACGTCAAGCTGACGCTTCTGAATAGCTTTACCATGACGCTTCTTGTTCTCAAAGTTTATGTATAAGAAGGGATCTTGAGTTAACTCTACCAGTGTGTAGTTTTCTTTTTGGTTTGTGTGGAGTTCGTATTTTAGTTTGAGAATGTCGAACTGGAGGATTCTTATGGAGACAATGGATTTAGAGTCGCAGCTAGAAGCAGAGCTAGAGCTTTCGTTGGCTCAGCTGCTAGATCAACCATCTGAACCAGCTGTTTCTATGCCAATGGCGGTTTAGCGTCCGGATGAAGCTGGTCCATCTCGTCCGCCAAAGCAGCCTCATTTGGAGCAACGGTTTCATGGAGATCTACAAAAAGATGCTCGGGCGTTAGTGATTCTGCTTCAAGTGGGGTGTGTTGAGCCTAGTACCAGAGAGGTTATGTTCGAGGCGAGCTACGAGGGCTTAAATCACGATCAATATTTTTGCTGTATGTCTAAGCCGCTCAGAGGTAGTCTAGGCCATCACCATTGGTTGAAGGGGCCGGTGAATTCTTTAGCAAGAGTCGATCGTGCTGATTATATTGCAAGCACTATCAAGCGCATCATCAATTTCTTGCAGGTGGGATAGATAGATTCGGAGACAAGTGTGTAGTCATTGTAGCGGTTATTTATTGCTATCGTATTCCCCCTCCTTTTACTCAAGTGGTAGGGGTTGGTTATTTTCAATTTTTCTTTTGTGTAGAAGAATTGATCCAGCGTGATGTATTGCAATAGTATTAATTTCTTTAAATGTCTTGTGTATGAGAGTTTTTGGAATTTTAAATTTGTCTTCTAGGATTTTCATAGAGGGAGCGTGAGTGGTTCCTCGTGCCCTTGCAGTGATTATGATAGTAGGGTCCACTTTCCAGCCTAAAGCTATGATGTCATTAAGTAGTGGTTGGTATTTTTCAATTTTAGAATTTATAGTGTCTTGAGAGAATCTATCATTAGTGTATGTGAATTCAATAAATTGAATTGTGAGGTGATTGTGTGGTAGTGTAGGTAGGGTGTTTTTGTATGGGAGACCTTTAATGCAAAGAATGTCTGGTTTTAATCGGGCATTACATTGACATCTGTGATTGATGCATGTACATAGGAGAAGCCATGTGGGTACTGTGTTCTCTGGTGGATTGTTATTGAACGTGCGTGCATTTATGAGAATGTAGCATCTGGATTTTTATGTAGACAATATTAATTTGCGGAGTGTCTATACTGCTTTGTTATGTCTTTTAACTCTGAGAGCATGTATATGGTGATGATTGCATTTGAGAAGAACATGGAGCCAAGTGTCAAAGTCTTGTGAGTTACAGATGGGACATGTGATAGAGGGAAATCGTTCAATGCCAAAAAAAGAGATGTTTCCTAGCATTACCCATGTATTGGCCAGTTCTAAATTTTAATATGGCGGTTTTTTGTGAGTCTGTAATGGCTGGGTTTGTCCAAAATTCATTTGAAAGATCATTGTCTATGTCTGGATTTGTGGTCCATTTGTTGATGTTGGGGAATTCTCGAGCCATTAGTTCTACATTTTTCGTGCGGTCTCTTTGTGAGATGTATGTTTCAAGGCACCATACAGGTCATTTGTCATGTCTTTTGGCGGGTCCTCGCCATGAATCTTTTTGGTAGTAAAATGGTATGGTGTGTGCAAATTCGTGTGGTTTAGAAGCAAATTTATATTCTTTGCTTGTTCTTGCTTTGGCAAGTTTGTCTGCCTGTTCATTTCTATCAATATTAGTATGGGCTTTTATTTTGTTTAAGGTGGTGGGTTGTGTTCGTTTGTAGAGCATGATTACTATGGAGGTTAGGATGGTTATGTCTGGATGATTGCGGTGGAGGGTTGGGTGTTTTGTTTGGGTGTTGATTAGATATAGGCAGTTAAGGCAGTCAATGAATATGTGAGCACGTTCATTAGGGAATTTTTGTGTTATTATTTTGAGAGTTTTGTGAATAGCCATAAGTTCGGCACGAAAGCAAGTTTGTAATCCAGGTAGACGTTTTGAGATTTGCATGTTGGGTTTAGTTGAATGGTATATTCCGTATCCCGCTTTTTCACGGATCCAATATCCATCTTCATGTCTTTTGGGTGGTATGAATGAGCCATTGTCGTGGGCCTTGTTTAACCGCAGTTGTTGTTGGCATATGTTCATGTGCAGTCTCAGACAAGCGCCGATGAGAGTACTGATAATTTTGGGAGCACCGAAAGCAACCGATGACATTGGAGCGTGTGCTCGGGGGGTTCACTGGCGAAAATTTTAGAAACAACGTGCGATAAAAAATAGGGTCCAATATATTCATTGCAGACAAATTTTGTAAAAAATGTACATGTAAAATAGGGGATTTTTAAAAAGTGAAACATGTTTACATGTAAAATACCATCACATATAATATTCTCAGGCTTTTTACATGTAAAATACCATCACCTTATAATATTTTTTGCAAGGTAAATAATCCCCCAAATGAATAGGTCATTATCGCACGTGTATGCAAAATATACGAGGGAGTGCTCCCCCCGAGAGCGTGTGCAGCTACTGGATGCATAGTAGAGCGACGTGTGGTGGACGGGCCCGTAGATGTGGACTCTGCGCCATTTGATGTCACCGACTGAATAGTTATCACTATCGAACTGTGCAGTTGAAACGTTTTATGCATATGCAATGCGAGTACGTATTTGTGACTGGCATGCATCACTCCCATGGTACAGTACAACTGCTCTGCAATGTGACGTATGGATGCTCACCGAGACTAGTGCATGTTACGGGAGATGTATTGTTGTGCATGTTGTTCATGACGTGGGGATGTTGGGGCGGTCGCGAAGGATGTCTCGGTGCATGCTCGACTGGTGACGTGAATATGCGACGTGCGACGTTTACTTATAGCGGCAGCTGTCTTTCACAAAACGCGGTAAAAGACGTGAGCATGTTTTATGGGTCGACTATGTGATGATGATTCTGTCTTGTATAAGATGTTTGTGAGTGACGTCAAATGTTTGAGGGAACGCCTATGTGATGACGATGATGTCTTCCGTGACACGTGTTACGAGATCTGGGGATGTTAGGTGGGACGACTCTCTTATCACGATGATGTCTTCCAGAAACAATATTCGTGACGCATTGCATGTTCCTAAAGCCGTCCCCGAGAACATAGGCACGATTGCAGAATGACATGACCATGCCTCGTGAGACGTCCACGTTTAGCGCAACTGTATCTTACAACACACGGTACAGGACGTGAAGATGTTTTCTGGGTCAACTGAAGGATGTCTAAGCTCGTGTCTTTTGTAACATGTTCAGAAATATTATAGACCACGTCTTTGCGATGAAGATGATGTCTTCCAAGACATTTCTTACGAAACCTGGAGATGTTAGCTGGGACGAATCTCTGATCATGATGATGTCTTCCACAAACAATATGCGTGACACAGTGCATGTTTTGTAAACCGTCCCCGACAACATAGGCACGATTTCCGAATGACGTGACCATGCTTCGTGAGACGTCTACGTTTAGCGTGGCTGTATCTCACAACACATGGTACAGGACGTCAGGATGTTTTCTGGGTCGACTCAAGGATGTCTATGCTTATGTCTTTTATAACATGTTCATAAATGACGCAACATATTATAGACCACGTCTTTGCGATGACAATGATGTCTTCCGTGACACGTATGTGATGACATCGGGATGTTCTCTAGGACGACTCTCTTATCATGATGATGTCTTCCAAAAACATCCACGTCACCGCAATGGATGTTATCTAAGACGTCGTGGAGAACATTAGCACGATTGCATAGTGACGTCTCGCAAGACCTCTGCCACGAGAAGCTAAAAAAATTGCCATGTCTTGAATAATAAGGCGCACGTCATTGTGAACGTCCTCAAAGACAGAACGTGAGCAACGCCACGTCCGAAGAGATGTCTCGGAAAACGCGCTAAGACATTCATGTACACATGAGCCAGGACATCCGCAATGCCCGCGCGTAGGACACGCAAACGTGCAGACGGACATGGACATGCCAAGTTCTTTATGTTGTGCGAGACATGGGGATGTCCGCATAAACCATTCTTACCACACAGTACATGTCGTCGCGGAGCTCTCGCAGGACACGTACGCGTCTATGCGCGAATGTCTCTTGAAACACAGTGATGTCCCAGGAGACATCCAGGGCAACATGCGGCGGAAATGAAAGAAACCCAGGCATCTGCTGACGTGGCATGCCACGTCAGAATTCCCCGGGTGACACGTCGGAATTTCCCGGGTCCACGTCGGAATTTCCCGGGTCCACGTCGGATTTTCCCTCCGCCACGTCGGAATGTGGCGGGACCACGTTTTCTTCCACGTCACCCACGGGGAGGATGAATTCCATCCCGACGTGGCACTGCCCGTCCTTTTGCCACTGATGTGGCGTTGACGTGGCGCCGACGTGTCACACCTTTCAGCCTCCGAAATTTGATAGACATCCACGGATGTCTACGCGTTGTTGAAGACATGACAAGATGTTTCTGATATTTGCCATACTAAACGATCTCCTACATGTCTACACGTTGTTTTTAAGACATGACCAAAAACACGGGTTTCTTATAGTACATCTGTGTAGTAGTTGTATATTGGTGGGTATCGGAGTGGTTTATTTGTTGGGAAGTTGGGTATTGAAGGTGTATTTGTGTTTGATGTGTTGTAATTGAGAGGATAAATGAGCTTGTACCATTGTGTACTATTATTTACTGTAGTATTGGGTGGGGTGTGGTATTGTTTGAATGTGATAATGTGGAATATGTAGATTATTAATTGTTTCTTTGAGGGTGTTGATTTGTTCGTTATTATAGATCGGTTTGTCTTGATGGTGTATACAGAGTATTTGGATTGCAAGTGGTTTGGTATGTGGTTTGGGTTTATGTGTTGAGACAATAGGTTCTTCATAAATAATGGTATCTGCTTCAAAGTGCATGAGTATGTGTGTGTCTAGGTATGGACCTTGATATAGAGATGGATTTTGGTACCAGTCATTGTACATTGTAATATGTACTTTCAATTTTACCAACAGTTGCTCATGTATTGGCAATGCATAGTATATTACATTTTAAATGATTTTTCACATATTTTGATAATAAAAAAACTTCTACTAATTCTAGTAATAAATGAATTTTCAAGATATACTAATATAAGAATTTACAATATTCAAGAGTTGATAAGATGTTTTTAAAAAAAATTCAAACTTGAATTAGTAGGATTTAGTATCAAATATATTTGAAAAAATATTTAAATATTGATAAAATGAAAAATAGATTAAAAACTCAATGATTAACTGAAACATTTGCTAATTAGATTGTGTAAATCAAATAAAGTGCATGGTTAAAATATACTTTTCAATTGCTCTTGTACTAATAAAACTAAACTAGTAGTTATATTATACTAAGTCGATTAAATAAAAAAACATTAAAACTCAAAAATTATCAAAGATATGCATCTTAGTGTAAAATAGAAGATCACATGCCCACAAAAAATCTTTTGGGAAAATGTGACTACACTAATTATTTTAGATTTTGTCAATTATGAATGATTTGCGTAACTAATGTAGTAGGAATTGAATTTGAATTTTTTTAGATTTTTTCAATTAAGAATCAAAATTATAAATTTTGTTCAATTCAATTTATAAATTACTTATTCAAAATATGACGTGAACTTGCAATGGACTTTTTTGTATGATTTTTGTGAATCCTAGAAGAGTCTAAAAGTTAGAAAGGTTCATTGGTAACACAAAAATTGTTTAACTATCTAAATTATTTCAAACAAAAAGCCCTTGAATTGTACTTTTACTCAATGATTGTTCGTATTCAAAATTAGGTTTGGGGGTTTTGTAGGATGTGGTAGGTACAATCACTCATAGATTTAAAAAAAGCATAATTGGACTATTATATTAAATATTGGGTGTACATCATGATTAGAACATACTAGTTAGATACTTGTTTAAAAAAAATTAATGTAGTTAGAGGCAAGTCCCGTATTTAAGTAAAAAGAAATTGTTGCGAGGTATAAAATATTGTTATCAATGTTGATTTTTTGTTTCAAATACCATAACATCACTAGTACTAGTATGAGTAATTCTAAAATCAACATGTCTTCTAAATTCACAATATTCATGATGATTTGGCACTTTTTTTGCAATATATAAAATCAAGCAATCACAAGTGTTGTCAATGGTCAAGAATACAAAGGTATCAAAGGCATGAAGCGGTGATGTTGTAACCAAATTCATCAACTCCATTCAATGTTTAATATCTATTGATGTACTAAAAAGCCTTTTATGATTCTATTATTCATATTGAAGTTTTATAGTTAATAATTAAAAATATGTCTTTTGTTCTATTATTCATAATCAGAATTTATGGTTAATGGTTTACAAAATAATGTATGAAGCTATAACTTCCAAAATTCATACTATGGGTGTTGTAGATGCCTCCACACTCTATATGGTACTAAAAGAAATATACCTTTGTTTTGGTTTTACGTTGATATGATTTTGCATTTCATCACGAATGTTGCATCATATCTTGACATATGGAAATGGTCTATTTATCAACAGTTTGAAAGGGGTGCCACACTTAACTTAATTCATTTTTTACAACTTGAATTGAACCAAAAACAAGAAAAAACTATGGTTTGAAGATAACGGTCTCTTTTGGGCTTGTTCAATCCTCAACCCATGTTGAAATTGTTCACAAATGTTCTTGACAAACCTTCAAGTCATAGTTCTCTCTACTAATGTCCACTTCAGGTTTCTATTCAAGTTTAGAAAAGTGAACCCAAGTTTGGTGTGGCAACCCATCACAAAATACAACTACAAGGCAAAGACCTCAATCAAAAAGCATATAAATTCTTTAGGATACAATGCCATACTATAAAGGGGTGCTAGACCTCAATTCCACACAAGTGAAGTGATTTGTAGGTGTATTAAAAAAAATTGCACGGCGCAATTCTTCTTTCACAAAGTACTAACTCCCTTGTAAAATTTTGGAACACAATTTTGAAATCGTCATCTTTTGTAGGCGTTCTGACACCTCTAATCCATCACATACTTAATCATAGAAGACCAAACGAATTCACTAAACACGGAGCACTACACAAACATCAGTCCATAACAACTTCATTACGTCAAAAACATAATCTTAAATTACAATCGCATCATTTTGTACCTTCAAACTTACAACATTTTTGGACCAGTCCTGAATGTGCCAAGCCCTTTCAAGAAGTCAAGAACCCGTTGAGGAACTTAAAACAGAGGCAGGCAACCCGCAAAGCACTGGAAGTCCATAGCTCGCCTTTGGGAAAATGTGCAACTATGATAATGTCGAGACGCATGTGTCAATGCTCACCAATGTTGGGTATTTTTCACAATTTTGAATATGATCTGCAATTCATAACACATATGAGGTAGGCCATGGAAACTACAAACGCATTTCGATGGCTACCAAGAGAAGCTTGCAGGAAGGAACAACAATGTATTATTACAACATATTTGAACATGATGAGCAAGGAGAGGTGGAAAACACAACCCAATGCAAATGATAAAAAATTTGCATGCGCGTCTAGTTCAAACCTTATGACCAATTCTCAACTCACCAAATTTTCATGAACTGAACACAAACTTACAAAAGACTTCTTAGTATACTACGAACAAAATGGTATACCACAAGATTGATGAATTGTGCATAACACAACAAAATGTATGACTGTTCAAAGCTGCAGAATCCTTATGTTTCAAGCTCCACCCGCATCAACACTGACACAATACCCAGCTAAAGTAACTCCACCCAACCAGCCTTAAAGTTTTTGATGAATTTTCGCTAGAATCTTACCTTATTTTGGGAGTGGTTACTTTTACACTCAAAAAAATGGGCAAAACAGTGGATGAAATAGCCAAAGTCTTCTCCAAAAATTACTAAAATCGCCAGTATTTGGATTCTATCCATTTTTTCCTTACCTGGCTACATTCCAGAGTGTCGTTCTACCAACGGAAAAACAAAATGTATTCGCTGAACTCAAGTGAAGTAATAAATTCTGTGAACTGCAACACAATATTGCTACAACACATCGAGCCACTTGAGACAGTAGAGAACATACCCCAAAAAATTTCATAATGGGATAAAAGATGGTGCCAATTTTCCTCCAGCAAGTGTGAATGTACAAAACAGCTGACAGCCGCTACTAGTGATGACCCGCTTTGTCCCATTTGCTTTTCTTGTTGGTGCGTGTTTCACTCCTTACTTCAGTTGTTGTTGTGGTATGCACCAGTGAGGAAGTCGTACTGATGATGCTATGGGTTCCGTCTGCAAGCCGAGCATTTGTAGCAGCTGCTGCAAGTGACACTGCAAACAAGAGCTCTATCAACTGAGGAGTCTGTCTTGGATTGTAATCACTTAAGGCATAAAAATGCAATACATTGCAAGTTAACCCCTAAACATACCGATCCTTTGAACACAAGTAGATGCTAGCCTCAAAGATAGATATTAGCATGGCTCAAATGTACATGAAGTGTACATGAGAGGACCGCTGCAAGCATAAAATCTACCTAACAAATTTGACATACTTGCAGTTGGAGGCCTCTCCAATATTATCAACAATTCCTCATCACAAGAGAACTATTGTAATTGGTAGAGAATTTAATAGTCTTATGAAGGTGAGTTGAATGAAAGTCATCCGAAATTGTATGAGAAAGTTGCAAGGCTTTGAATCTATTCGTGATCCAGTTTCTGGACGTTGGGACGTTTAGGGGTTAAAGAGTTCATTCACATCACACTGTTGGAGCTAATACATTTCACTGATTTGGACAATTTTCAGCATCTAAAAGATTGTAACTGGCTCTTGTCAGGGAGACTTTTAGCCAATATAGGAGGTGTGACTTAAACAAGCTACTTATAAGAGCACATGATTGATCGCCAATAATCAAGATGATCACTACGAATTCCTGAAATGATTAGAGCTCGGAGCTCTACAATTCTGACTGAAAAGCTCCATGAACTCCAATCATTCATACAACTCGGGTTCAGGGTGTCAAACTTAAAACCTGTAGGGAGTTCAAAATGTGCTACGCACCTTTTTGAGAAGTAAGGAGCTGCGTTGCGCGCACAAAATCAACGCTAGATCGTTGGTTCTGCCTCCTCTCCTGCTCCTTCCGATCTGCCTCTTTTCTTTGCTCCGAAGCTATATGACAATCCAAAAATTCAAGTCAGACACGTAGCATCACAACTGAAACAATATAACCATTCAGTTTCACCATCTGCCATTCTATACCAAACACGGGTTCAACAGCAAGCTTTGATGAGTGCGAGATATACGTATCCTCCATGAACAAGATGCATTAATAATGAAGACACCAAAATCGACCACAAATTGCAATGGACTAAATTGATTAACCCCTAACCGCCCAACCATGCATATTTTGCATGATGTACGGATTTTGCATGATCCGTTTTCTCATCCATCATGCACTTTTTATAGCGTGGATTTTTTATTGAAACTTTAATGGGAAGTTCTTTGTGCATGTGTGATCCGATTAAAAAGGAGATGATTTGTGAAATTTTTATGCCTCATTTCATGTTGTAGTGTTCCACCCAAAATTACAAAGATTTTAGTCTAAAAGTGCTCTTGAAAAAGTCAACTACTAAAATCAAGCAACCAAAAAATCTCCAAAAATCACTACAAATTTCATTATTAGATTGTCAATATCTTATTTGTAATCATATTACAAAAGAGTGTAAAATTTTAAGTTTGAAATTGAATACACAAATATTGGTGATAGCAATCGCAAATCTAACCGTATGGATAGAATCTAAAATGCATAATATGCAACTTTTATTCATTCACCAACTTGAAAATATCCCTCTTACTTGCATTTTGTAATGCATCTTTGAAAAACTGCTAAATCTGAAAACGTTGAGAAGCTTTACCCAATGCATCTGTATAGTCACTTCTGTCGTATCCATGTGGGTCAAAGATTTCAGGGTCAAAACAGCTGCCAATCTCGTCGATATTTTGATGCATAACTGCAAGCTGCAAGAAGTCTGGATTTCGGTAACCCTTCGAATGCCGCAAATCTTCATTGAAGTTCCGCCCTTGCTCCTTCAACTTCAGGAACTTATCAAATTTTACCTGCAAGGCCTCTGAGCACGGAGTGGAAGGCGGGGAAGGCCAAAAATCAGCAAGCACATCCGCCTCCGCACTGGGAACAGGTGTAGCTTCTACACCGTTGTTGTTTTCACTGGTTTCTTGTACCTTGGAATCATCTTCTTGTTCGTTCTCTTCAATTTCCATGGGTGCAGTTCCATCAGGCTCAATACCCGGCGACCCCGAAACCTCCACTGCTGCCACAGCTTCTTCATCTACCCTAACCTCCTCTCCATGCCCGTCATCGTGCGCGTAGTCCACAATACTCCCAGCAGCATCTTTCACTGGACTGTCATCCAAATCGTCGTTATCCGAGTCCGCGTCGCCGTAGACAGAGAGCAAGGCAATACCCTCCGCCATGACTGCCCTTCAAACCCTTGACAACAAAACTCAGAGTTAGGTTTCAGAAACACAGAAAAAAGTGGAGTAAGGTTTCAGGATGATCGACGTTGCACAGATGTTTTAGGCTTTTCGCTACTTCATAAACATAAACTGCTGCGAGTAACCAAGCATGTTAATCTGCTTCAATGAATGGATTATGAAGGGAACTCAACGAAATTCCTGCAACTATAATTCTCAAAGATCTCTTCCTTTGTTCAATGCAAAAATGATAATGAAAGGAGCTTAAAACTGTTTCAGTCTCATTTGTAAGGCTCCCCTGCAAAAACGAAACCCTAATAGTTGTGATTGAGTTGATTCAACTCAGCGTGCACACCATCAGAAAGCGCATGGACTCCCAGGGTACGGTCAAATTACAGTCTACTCAAGCTGATTGAATCACTCTTGTGTAACTGACACACAAGAATCCTTCAGAATAAGGGTTTGAAATAAATTGAGCAGCGAATAAACACATACGAATTGAACTCTACATCAATAAACGCTAGTGTTACAAACCCTAATTGACCACAGGAGCACTCTTTAGACCCCTCCCTTTTTGATACAGAAAAACGATGAGTGCAATGCCGAGCGGAGGGTAAAGAGTGCAATGCCGAGCGGAGGTTAAAAAGCTGTGACGAGCAATAACAACCACAACGGCAATTCAAATACTGCACAAGTTCGGCTGGGCTAGTTACACTCCTGAATTGCTCACCTTCAGTTCCAGCTTCACAAACACTGACGCTTCCAAACGCCGCGAACGATCCTCCACCTCTCCCTCGTCACCCCCTCAGGCAGCCCTCGTGTCCCGCAATTACGCCAGTTTCGTCAACTCTGCACGATTGACAGATCCTAAACGTAAAAATTTGTGTCTGGGGAATCTGAAACTGCAACGAAGGTGTTGGCGTTCATGACTGTGATTGAAGACCACGAAACAGAGCTCGGAAAACAAGCGTAAACGAAACCCTAAAAAGCCAGGCCCGCGACCGCGACGACAACGAAGGCTGGTTTGCCTTTGAATTTCTTCCGGTGAAAACCCTCCGATAAATCACCATATACTGTGGCCCACGCTATTTACGGGAGGCTTTACTAATAATTATTTTTTAAAAATATTGTGGTAAATTTCATCCAGCTTGGATGAAATTTTGTACAAATGGATGAATGTAGCCACGCCATTCACTTAATCACAGTATATGATGATTTTTGTGTAGTTGATGGAATCAAAAAAATTGCTTTGAACATCAATTTCAACACTAGTACGTCGAAATAGTTTAATTTTAGAATTTGAACGTTATGAATAGCCATGTTTTAATTTTAAAATTTCATAGAGAACAAAAGACATTCAAACTATTATTTCTTTGTTTTTCAAATATTTGAGTTATATGTAAAGCCAAGGAAATTGCATATTGGATATAATCATATTCGTACGATCAAAGTACATAAACCATGCGTTTTTAGTAAACATTGTAACGACAGTGTTTTTGTGCATCAAACGTGTGGTAATACGTGCGAATATATATATTGAACCTATGAAATAACTTAACTCCTAACTTAACCCCTAAACGACCTCACCATTTCCTGCGATTTTTTTTAGTTGTTTTGAAGCAAATTTTCAATCATCCACACAACTGCATGGGAAGTAGCTTTTCGATAATCTACCGTATGATTTCCAGTGTTCTGATTAGAAGAATGAGTGGAGTGAAACTTTTTGGTGTTTAGATTCGTGGATGTGAAGATAACAGCGTTTGACCAAGAATTTTTGTGGGTTGACTTTGACGGGAAGAGTGGTTTTTTGGGAGTTTTCTTCAATTTTAGGCATTCGTACCACCTCCAAAAAATCCCAAAAACATGGATTCGATAAGAATATGAACAACACAACAACCTATAATTTTTTGGATGAGCTCAAAACTTAGTGGTAATCAACTGTGAGGCTTGCAATGTGACCCTTATGAGAAGCACTTGTAGACAAGTCCGTGCCTGGCTGACCGGGCTAGGATGAGCTTGATGGTCAAAGGAACGCAAGAAGGCAGTTGAGCTACCACAGAAGTGTCAGACGGGCACATATATTTCAAATGGAAGAGCAATTCTGGGCAAGGGCAAAATTACAAAAGAGTTCAACTGCTATGAAGTCCTCAAGCTATGAATCCTAACCGCTACGTCAATCAAATCGGCTCCGGGACTATCGCCGCCCGTTTGCGAACGGGCTGTCCAGAAAACAACATATATGCTGATGCCGCATGCTCTTGAGGTTGCCGTCTCCGCCTGCTCTTAGGTATGCGGCCGCTCAGCCTTGCTCCGATCACCTCCGCGCTTGCACCAGATCCGCTCGTCTTAGGTTGTCGCCTGCTCCTGAGTCACCGCCTGCTCTTGAGTCGCCGCATGCCTGCTCTTGAGTCGCGCCGTCTGCCTGCTCTTGATCACGTCGCATGCTCTTGAGTCGCCGCCTGCCGGAGTCGCCCACTGATCTTGAGTCGCCGCGAGCTCCACGTCTTGCCAAAAATCGCGTCGCGTTGCTTGTTTCCTCTTCACCTCCCCAAGTCCCAGTTCCTACCACAAGAATCCGTGTACTCACAGTTCCAAGAGCGGAAGGAAGCTCGGACAGGGCTTCAAGCAAAGATAATGACACAGGCCCAAGTGCCAACGAGTAATGACTGTGGGCTGAGGTTTAGGGTCACAGATCGAGGAGGCGGCCGCGTGCTAGCATGCACACGTACTTTGCGTAGGAGGGTCAGGCCGTGAGGGGCCACCAAGCGCAACAGCTCTTGCGAGAAAGATGCCAGCTACGACCGATGCCAAAATTGAGCCTTCGTTGTTGATGGGCCCGGACCCACAGAATTGCTAAGTTGTCGTGGCATGGTAGGTGTAGAGGACTTTGCACGAACTGACAAAACCAAAATTGGAATGGCGTTGCTACGCCAAATCCAGGCACAAATTCAAACGGCCCTTGACCCATCGACCTTATCTGTACATGCCATTCCCACACCAAACACCATTATGTCAGCCAGTACTGGAAACACTACAATTTACGGGAAAAAAACCACACTACAAACAGAGAAAATTCCTTACTGAAATGTGGACATTCCCTACCGCAATACAAATGATTGAAATTAGACGTGGTCTCATACCAAATTGTACTGTTTGCTATACATACCCATAAGAAACAAAAAATATGGCAAAAAATCCTAAGAAGGCCTTATTCATTAAAAAGAGACAAAGTGTAGTCTCAATTTTATCTTCGACTCGAGGATAAACCATTATAACTGTTTAGGTTTGCGACTATTCGGTAATTTGAGACTTTAATATATTAATATATATGAAAACCTTTGATTGCCCAAAGGTTACAGTCTCATCTTATCTTCGACTCGACGATAAATGACGATAATTGTTTTAGGGTTGAAGTCTCAAAATGACCATTTTGTCTCAATTTAACGAATAAGGCCTTTAAGGGGTAAAAAATCCAAAGGGGTAAAACATCCTAAGGGCTTAAAAATATAGCTAATTAATTTTTTCCTAAAGGCACCAACATTTAGGCACAATAGATTAGAATGAGAGAAAATTGAAGGCAAAGTGCTTGGGTAATTTGTACCGTCGAAGTGGAAAATGGGCCTGGTAAAAACATGTCCCAAGATGGAAATAGACGTCCCCACATTGTGCGCATGATAAATTCGTGAGGGTCGGGGAGTGGCACTACCTACACACTCTTCTTTTCGTGGTTTTCACAAGTGAATGAACACAAGGAACACGCAATTCGCTATTTACGCACTAGGCCATATAATCATGCACTTGGTCCCCGGAAGCATTAAAAATATTGTCGTAAAAATTTCTCTAAAAACAACCATTTTTGTTGTTCTACAATTACTTTCATTGTAAACAAACAATTATTTAATTTAATTTTTATTCTTATCTTTATCTTTTATCTTTATCTTTTATCTTTATCTTTTATTTTATTTTTTCTTTTATCTTTTCTTTATCTTGTTTCATTTATCTTATTTCTTTCTTGTCTTCAATTTATTTTCCTTCTTGTCTTCCTTCTTGTCTTCTTCTTTTTCTTCTATTTTTTTTCATTCCTCTTGTGGCAGCCGCAAATCCTTCGCCCGCACCAAAGACCAAAAAAAAAAAAAACAAAAAAAAAAAAAAAAAACAAAACAAAAAAAACAAAACAAAAAAAAAAAAAAAAAAAAAAAAAAAAAAAAAAAAAAAAAAAAAAAAAAACTTTTTTTTTTTTTTTTTTTTTGGGAGTTCGTCTTCTTTTTTGTTTGGGGTTCATGAACCCTGAAAATAGAAATTTAAAAAAATAAAAATTTAGGGTTCATTTAGAGAAGAAGAGGGAGAGAGGAAGAGAGAAGAAGAGGGAGAGAGGGAGAGAGGGAGAGGAGGAGAGGAGAAAATGAGGCAAAGGGTGCGCGGCCGCGCACCCTCTAGCCCACAGCAGACTAAAAATAGAAATATATATATATATATATATATATATATATATATATATATATATTATTTTTATTTTTATTTTTTTGGTGCATCCTCCGCCGTTTAGGGTTTAGCCGCCGGCGGCTGAACCCTAAATTTTTATTTTTTTAAATTTCTATTTTCAGGGTTCATGAGCCCCAAACAAAAAAGAAGACGAACTCCAAAAAAAAAAAAAAAAAAAAAAAAAAAAAAAAAAGAGGTTTTTTTTTTCTTTTTTTTTTTCTTTTTTTGTCTTTGGTGCGGGCGAAGGATTTGCGGCTGCCACAAGAGGAATGAAAAAAAATAGAAGAAAAAAATAGAAGAAGACAAGAAGGAAGACAAGAAGGAAAATAAATTGAAGACAAGAAAGAAATAAGATAAATGAAACAAGATAAAGAAAAGATAAAAGAAAAAGAAAATAAAAGATAAAGATAAAAGATAAAGATAAGAATAAAAATTAAATTAAATAACTGTTTGTTTACAATGAAAGTAATTGTAGAACGACAAAAATGGTTGTTTTTTAGAGAAATTTTTACACAAAAAATTTTAACCAAGATTTGCTCATGAAATGAACGCACTTGACCAAGTGCATAAATAGCGAATTGCGTGTTAAGGGCGGCGATTGTAAACCGAAGTGACTCCTCTTCTTTTGCCCCAATTAGCCATAAGAGCCTCCGCTAGATTCATGGTGAAATCAACGTGATCAAGTGCACGCTTCCCCGCCGTCTTGGAAAAGCTTTTGTAGATAATCCAAGAGTTGACACGACATGTGTCAATTATGAAAAACAACAAACGGTGCCACCACTTATGACTGGCAAGAATACTCTCTGCGAAGTTGGTCAGACACGTCAACACCAGGCATCCATGTGGTGTACTCTTTGTGGACGGGGGATGTCGGAATATTTTCCTTGCGGCCTTTGAGAGTTCGAGGCACAATCTCGGGGTGTAGAGGATCACTTGACACTGGTTTAGCATGGGTAGACTATAAGAGGACCGGTTTTTTGTCTACCCATACTACATGACAACTTACCGCTGACATCATCAGGAATTTCCGACCCCATTGATTCTGCACTGATTCAGTGCGTTTATCGTAAAACACTGATTCCGCACGTCATACGTGCATTTAGAAGTGTCGTTACAGTACGGAAGTGACATGCATTACTAAGATGTCGATGCAGTGTCTTTTCCGTGATTATCAAAAAAATATTGTTTCCGCACGGAAGTCGTGCTTGACGGAATCCGTGCGTTAATCGTGTATCTACATCACATGACTGATAAGACACGGATAACGTGCAGTTTTAGTTAATGCGAATTCAGTATCGTATACGTATCATATTAATGCCTTTTGTTATATTCGTGCGATTTCAGTATCTATTATAATGCAAATCATTGTCGTACGACATCCGTGTACAATATTTTAATATATTTTTTGGATTCATTTGGAATCTTTTGGAATCTTTTGGAATCTTTCAAAATATTTTATATTATTTTGGAATATTTTAGAATATGTTGGAATATTCCAAGAATCTTCTTTAAATTATACTTCCGGTTTAATTTCCCAAAACATTTTTAGATCTACATTTATAGAGTTTAGAAGCAATACACATTAAAATTTCAAAGAAATAACATTTTATATTTTTAGAATTCAAATTTGGTATTATTGGTTATCATTGTACTTTTCATCATAGGAGCAAAAAAAAATAGCTCACAACCACCACGATTTTGGCAAAAAATAAATAAATTCAAAATATTATGAAAAAAATCCTAGATATAGAAAACGTCCTGCATAATCTAGTGCAAAGAAAAAAATTGGAAAAAAAGTTTTTTTCACATAGTTAAAAACATTCAAAGTGCGCTGGAAAAAAAAAACAGCTCTGATCTGCCATCACGATTTTGGCAAAAAATTCAAAAATTCAAAAAATTATGAAAAAAATCCTAGATATAGAAAACGTACTGCATAATCTAGTGCAAAAAAAAATTTGGAAAAAAAGTTTTTTTCACATAGTTAAAAACATTCAAAGTCCGCTGAAAAAAGAAGTTCGATAATTACCAAAAGAGTTCCATTCTATGCATGAAGAGTTTGGGGTGGTTTGGTGGTTGGGAACTTGATTGGCAACCGGAAGGTTGAGAGTTCAAATCCCACCGTTGGCGATAGAGCTTGGGAAGCCCAAGCTATGGTGGGCCCCACCGCATGTGTGGGCAATTTCTGTGTAATTGAAGTGGGTAGCGAGGAAAGTAATTATTTTATATTTTTAATATTTTATTTTATTTTATATTTTTTAATAATACTATTTGATCACATTTAGATATAAAAAGAAAATAAAATCTAGATATGGAAAAGATGATGTCGCACGAAAAACACACTGAATCAGTGTAGTTTTAAAGACGATTAAAACACGACATTTGACGACTATAAACAGTGCTGAATTCATACGTTTTCAATGGATGTATCAATCGTGTCGAATCAGTACTATATCCGCTAGTACGAACATCGTGTCATATCAGTGTAGTTGCGATGAATGACGCAACGATGCGGAATCAGTGCGAAAATCGTACGAACCCTTGAAATATCGGAAATCGCACTGCATCAGTGCAGAATCAGTGGGGTCCGAAATTCCTGATGATGCATGCGCCAACCGAGCGATCCTTGTGGCTTTGTGCTCCAAGCCTTCTTATCCGCAAGTGCGGAAGGAAGTCCAATGCGGTCAGAACGCACTGTCCCAGTACTAAATGTCCCTAATTGCGCCATGTCCATCAACAATTTCACCGAAGTGAAAAAATTGTCAATGAATACAAAATGGTTACGCCCATGCAATTGTGACATGAGATTCATAACCACTTCATAGCGGGTTTTTGCCTCACCGAGCTTAGCTGACTGCAATGAGCCACGAATTGAAGCACTTGTATAAACCTCAAAGTCGTACACGTATTTTTTGCTAGAGTCCGCAATGCACCATACTTTCACCTCCCATTTGCATGGTTTTTTGGGCCAGTATTGCCGAATTGGACAATACTTGCCTTTATATCTAACCATCATTTCATCCACCGTAATCATTTGTCCTAAATTCCAATTCTCTTGGCATTTACGACGAACTTCGGTCAATAGCCACCGAAGCTTGCTCAACTTATCATGTTGTGGATCACCGCGAGCCGGCAAGCCGCAATCATCAACAACATGAATGCAAGCGGTAATCCTCTCAAACCGTGACCTAGACATGCACGAGGAAATAACGCGACAATGCATAAATGGATCACTAGCTTTCCAATAGGCTCTATGATTGGGTAGAATTTTTACACCCATGAGAATGCAAATTCCTAACCAAGCTTGCAATTCGGGAATCGTCAATTTCCACCAATCCTTTCCACCTCTTAGGCTTCCTTTTTCGTTCACAGTTGCAGCATAACGGTTGGTTTCATCACACAATTTACCTAATGTTATTTGAGTGATAAATCTCTCAAAAATGCATATAGGTGGTAGTACCTCCCTTGGTTGCCATGTGGGTCCAGGAGTATCACCTAAGAAAACAAAAGAGTGATGGATGTAATCTGACCTAGATTGATCCCACGTTTTGTCGATGTCAGCCTCTGTGGTTTTTCTGCGCTTCGGCTGGCCTTGTGTTGTTGCCCTCTGGCCTCCCTGTTGTGCACCAACGCCTTCCCCGTGAGTATCCTCCAATTTTTCCACCTCAGCTGTAGGTCCAGGAGACCCTCGACCGGCCCGTCGCCCTTTTCCTCCCCTACCTCGGGATTGTCGTCCTCTTCCTCCCCTGCCCCAGGACTGTCGCAGCTCGTGGGTCGCAGCATCTTGCCGATCATCGTGGGTTCCACGATCAGTGGCCTCCACGACAAATTCGCACGCACGACGTCCCTGCTGGCCGCGCCTCCCGCGTGCCCCTCGCCCTTTGACCGTTGATGTACCCTCGAATTTCGCCGCCTCCACGACGCATGACTGACAGGCAGCCCTGAGCGAATCTTGCCCACCAAACAGGTGGCGCCCTGCGAGTCCGCTTGAACTGGACCCTCGCCGGCCGCGTGTTGTGGACCCTCGTCCTCCGCGTGAGATCAATCCTCCTGATTCGTCGTGGCAGTTGCCACGTTGCCTGGTGATCCGCCCCGCGCCAAAGTTGAGGTCAATGCCGCCTGCCACGGAACTCGCAGTTGGGTTCTTGGACCTTGATCGAGCCATGGTCTTCATTCGCACACGTCCCTGGGCGGAGCTCTCGCCTAGCACTGCCGCCCCGTTGTCGTCGATCCTTCTTGCCCCGTCGCCGTCAACCATAGCTTGACCTCTAACAACATTCGCTCCAACGAAATCCGTGTGCACATCAGGTATGGAATCTTCTCCCCCGTCGCTTTCTTCTCTGCTATCCTCGTTACTAGATCCTTCAGAATTGGGCCTTCCTTCATTTCGCATGAGTTCATCTAAATCTGTGTCGTCTTCCTCCTCAGAGCACCCATGCAGTAAATCAGCCGTGTCTTCTTCAAGTAAATCTGCGTCGTTGTCACCCTCTTCTTTTGCATGCGCGCTTTCCCTCTATCCTTCAGCAGTCGCGACGGGGGCGTTTGTGGATGCTTGAATTGCCGCCCTCTGTAGCCACAGATGGTGAGGCAGGTCTTCTCCTGTGGCCTGATGCAGATTCGCTCCCGTGTTGTGATGCAGATCCGCTCCTGTGTTGTAAGGTTGATCCGTTCCCGTGTTGTGAGGCAGATTCGCCATCAACTGTAATATCACACCACCACTCAGTACGTAGCCATTCGTTGATGGCGTTGTTGAATCCATGTCGCTCGCCCTCTGTCCTTCGCCGCTTCCACCTAAGAATTGTTGCTGCATGGTACCGCCACAAAAATCTAAGGCCGGATGGTGTGGCTTGCCTAGTGAGTCCCTCTCTCACGGACTAAGCAAGTAGAATTGGTGCGTTGAGCAATCGAATTAGTCTCCGCGTTTGTTCAGCACTATGCCCCTCCGTTGCACACCACGCCTCAATGATGCTCTTCCCTCGTTCAAGTTTAGCAGGATCTAGATCCAGTTGCGTCGACATTTTCTCAGATATTAGAAGGTAGAAACTGCTGCGACATACTAAACCGCTGCTTGCTAGCACTCTATTTGTTGTGTAGAAGTTCTCTCATTGTTCTAAACTCATGACTTTGAATACAAGAATCCGAGTAGTCCTTTTTATGCAACTCTCTGTACTTTCAGAAACCTTGTCGTTTTAGTGCAAGTCGGGAATCCTTGTGCCGTTACAGTCTTCCCGTTGGTTCCAATGAATGTAAAATGAATCTGCCACCGAAATGTTGTTGATCAGGCCTTATTGGAGTACCGTTAGCTAGTCTCAATATCGCATGACCTAGATTTGATCGTCGTTGCAGGACTCGGCTTTACTTTTGAACATGTTGGTTAGGCCACTAATTGCTCAAAACCGCCGGCTGCAAATTCATTACGCCCATTCTAGAAAGTGAAAACATTCAAATTTGAAGTTGTATGTGTAAAGCATGAGCTTGTTGATGCATGGATTCAAACTGTAGTAGATAGCCTTCAAACTTTCGAGCTAGTCTTTGTTGCAGTGCGATGGTGACATGTGGCAATCTCTCGTCACCCAATGCGCATAGCATTCAAAGCTAGAATCTGCAGCTTTGTCAGGGTCAGGCCGTGACTAATGTCCACATCAGCCTCACAAGCAATGGGCAGGGGTCCTGAAAACATTTTGTGCGCCAGGAACGGCCGTCCATTCGACCATTGTTCATCCAAATCCATCCCATTATCTCATCCGGTCTCCTCAAGGAAGCTCAAAAGTTTCACAGAATTTTGGAGAAAATGGAACACCATGAGTGATAAATCTCTCTCAAAGTTTACCAATACGGTATTTTCGTATAAAACTTTCACACGTGTGACCGTAACTACCTGTGAAATCTATGGTAAAAAATCACACTGCAGAAAGTGTCGTATGGATGAGAAAAACGGCTTCAAATTTGTACATCATGCAAATTCTGCATGGTTGGGCACTTAGGGGTTAACCCAACCATGCATATTTTTGCATGATGTACACAAGCAAACTTTGTTTTCTCATCCGCCATGCACTTTTTGCAGTGTGAATTTTTTATTAATTTTTTTATGGGAAGTTAGCTTCATGCACATGTGATCTGATTAGAAAGTTGATGATTTGTACAACATTTATGCCTTATTTCATGTTGCAGTGTTTCACCAAAAACATTGAAGATTTTAGTCTAAAAGTGCTCATAATAAAGTTAACTCATAAAATTAAGCAACAAAAAATCTCCAAAAATTGTCAACCCATTACACTTTGAATATTACATTTCAACCCATTACAAAAAAATTCATCCAAAAATTGTCAATATCTTATTCGTAATCAAATTAAAATATGTTTCAAATTTTATATATTCAAATTTTATAGAAAAGTATTGTTGATAGCAATCTCAAATCTAACCGCATGAATAGAATCTACAATTCATAATGTAAATTTTTTTATTCATACATCAAGTTCAAAATATTCCTCTCAATTGCATTTTATAATGCATTTTTGCAAAACAACCCAATTTGGACAAGGGTGAGGACGTTTAGGGGTTAAGTCGTCTTGTATTTGCGCCAACCTACCGTAGTACCATAGCACGTTCGTCCAAAATAATTCTAAAAGTAAAAAACGCAAAAATTAGAAAATTCTGAAGACTGAAAAACGAAAATTGAATAAATCAGTTTTGCAATATTTTATTATTTCTAAGCTAGTTAAGGTCATTTTTACTGATATTTTTTGCTAAAAGACAAAAATTGAGGAATTCAGTTTTTGAGAGGCGAACCTTATTTTTTCAAAAGAAAAAATATACCGTACCTTAGAGACAGCTTCATCATTCCTCCGTCGAATAATTAATTAATTTCAAATTTTGATGTCCGGCAATAAAAAAAGTAATTTCTTAAAATTCAACTTTTCAGGAAATAAATAACTTTAAGTTCAACTTTCATCCACAATTGATGAAGTTTCATTGCATGTTTGTTATTTTAGTAGACTTCATGTGATCACTCTTAACATTTTTAATTTAATTTATTTTTAGTTCATGTATTCAATTTCAAGATATTTCATCATTCATCTAATTTAATTTCATGGTTTTCCGGCAAATAGGCAACATAATATATATATTTTTCGACATTTTTATTTGGAATTATTTTTTGCCGAAGCTGCCCCTAAGGTACGGTATTCGTTCGCCCCTGCTATGGTGTTACGGTACGGTACGAACCTATGAACGTTGCTCATTGCTGACTGGCCAATGGGGTCCGAGCTGGAGACGCTTCCGGATTGGCAGGGCCGGACGGCAATAGGACACTGAATGTGGATAGGGCGTTGCGAATCGCGCCCTTAGCCGTGGATTGCGAGCTCGCTCCAGTCCCCATTCCCCTTCAACAATTCTTGTTCCTCCCCCTCCGACTGAGCTCGCTCCATTCTCTCGTGTTTTTTGCAGCAATTTGGCGAGCTCTGACCTTGCATCATGGCAGCGTGCGCAGCAGCAGCAGCAGGGGCAGTGCTCGGGGCCACCGTTCCCGTGCAACAACAATGGGCACTGCCTTCGGGATCCCCTGCTACTGTGGGATCCGTGGCGTTCCGCGGCACTGCGCTTCTCGTCAAGCCTGTTGTTAGGGTTTCTAGGCCCACACAGCGATTGCCCGTCAAGGTGTCTGCGGAGGCTGCTGACAGCCCCGTCGCTTTGAAGGTAACAATGCCTCCATTCACCTAATTGCGACTCTGAGCATAGTTTTCTTTTTTATTAGAATGTTCGGATTCCAACGCACCAAAGAATGCATTATTTGAATACCACATACAAAAATTCCCTTTGTTAAATTTTTTTCTGATACATGCTCTAAAATCTAATTCTGATGTTGTTGAGATGGTGTACATTCTCAAAATCAATGTGCACAATTTTGAAGTGCCACATATCACAATTAGGCGTGGTTTGAATTTTGCTACTTTCTGCTCGAAATTAGCGTTCAATAATTTTTCACCGTTTTTTGAAGTTTGAACATGGCTGAATACTTGGTACTCCCTCTGTCTCACTCAGAAACCCGTGCCATTTAAAAAAACACCCGTGGTTTTTGGCGTGTTCTAACTTTAACGCTTGCTTTTTGCGTCTCAATACTCGAAAAATGGTTTATCTTTATTAGTTGTATGTAGTTTTCATGTCACTCTCATTGTCGATCCTGTTTGAAAGTGGACAGGTTTGAAAGTGTGAAGTAAAAAATATAGGACAAATGTTGCCAAAAAAGAAATGCCAAGAACCACAGGGATAGAGGGAGTACTTATAGAGGTTCTATTACTCTTAGAGAGTGCTATTTCAATGAGTGCCAATACTTATTTCTCCCGGCTATATTTGAGAGATAGCTCAATGTGAATGGAGTGCATTGCATGGAAGAGAAATAGAACCGTTTCGTTTCTGTGAGTTTGAAGGATCTCGCCGTTTGTTTGATGTCTACATATTTGGTTAGGTTCTAGAGATCAGTCTGGGATCGGTCCCGCACAAAGCTTACCGTGTTAGATGATGGCTGGGGAATCAATCAGGAGAAGGCGGCATCGCAAGGAATTGAAGACGAGCAGATGGTATCCGAGAGGCCGTCGAGTCTGTTGCGAGAGGGTGAGGACGTGCAGTGGGATAACCCCAGCACCTCCAGCATGCGAGCACGTTTCGAGTCCATGATCCGAAAGGCGCAGGTACTCTTATACCATAAACCCTAGCACTGGAGCGCCTTGGAGACACTGTATAGCAAACGGTATAGACAACACACAACGCCGATCTATATCATCTGAACAAAGGACCCGGTCGCATGTTGGATGCAGTGATTTTTTGTTGTTGCTAATTTCAGCTAAATTGCTACTTAAAATATGGGCTGGCTAATTGATACAAAGGATTTTTGACAAGAAGAGGGGATAATAGCCAGATTTCCTACATGGAGTCAAGATGTGTTGCCTCTTTAACCCCTAAATGTCCTCACCCTTTTTAGATTTGGCAGTTTTTCAAAGATGCTTTATAAAATGCAACTAAGAGGGATATTTTCAACTTGATGAATGAATAAAAGTTGTACATTATGAATTATGGATTATATCCATACAATTAGATTTGCGATGGCTATCACCAATATTTGTGTATTAAATTTCAAACTTAAAATTTAACGGTCTTTTGTAACAATTATGATTACGAATAAGATATCGACAATCTAATAATGAATTTTTGGGGTTGGGATGGGTTGAAATGTAATACTCTAAGTGTAGTGATTTTTGGAGATTTTTTGGTTGCTTATTTTTGGTAGTTGACTTTTTCAAGAGCACTTTTAGACTAAAATCTTTGAAATTTGGGGTGGAACACTACAACATGAAATGAGGCATACAAATTTCACAAGTCATCCCCTTTCTAATTAGATCACACATGCACAAAGCTAACTTCCCATAAAAGTTTCAATAAAATTTTCACACTACAAGAAGTGCATGATGGATGAGAAATCGGAGTTAAAATCCGTTCATCATGCAAAATATGCATGGTTGGGCGGTTAGGGGTTAAACCTAGGTATCACCCAAATATTGCCTAAGTAGCACCTGTGTATTACCCTGATATCACCTATTTATTGAGATGAAAAGAGCATCCAAGGTGCCTGGATTGCTCTTCAAGCCATGGAAAATTAGCTAAACTGTCTCCTGACAAAAAAATCACTTATAGGATGATATATGCGCGGCAGTGGAGGCCGTAGATGGGGGCAAGTTCCGGGAAGATGCATGGATTCGTCCCGGGGGTGGAGGCGGTATCAGTCGGGTGTTGCAAGACGGCAATGTCTGGGAGAAGGCTGGTGTTAATGTCTCAGTGGTTTATGGCTCCATGCCGCCCGAAGCTTACAGGGCTGCCACTGGAGGTACCTCTGCCAACGGAGGTGCAACAAACAAGGCTGGTCGCATTCCCTTCTTTGCTGCCGGTGTCAGTTCTGTAAGTACCCAGCCTTCCGGAATTTCAACTATACAAACTTGTGATTGCAGCATTATTCTTTCAATCAACAATTGGACTCAATGAAAATCGTATGCATGACCTTGTATAGAGTTTGGGCATATGGTTTGAGTGAAAGGTCGATGAACTGAGATCTAGCGAATCTCAAATACTGACTGTCTAGAGTATACCTTAACCGCCAAGCGTCTAAAACGCCCAATATTGCCATATGCACCATTGAACTTTGCAACCGTGGCATTTTCTTGTTTTACCTTGGCTTTCTGATTGCAATGCATTATTTTAAAGCTCTTGTTCTATACTACAAGATCAACAGTTTTGATCATGTCAAACTGAAGTCACTTTCACACAAACAGATGATTTGCAGCAGGAGGTCCAATTTCCCTACACTACAGAAATACACGCGGTTTAGTACTTCGGTCATCATGCAAAACCAAAGCTGTGCTATAATTAATTAAGAGAACTAAGAGTCTTGGGTGTCAAATGTCTCTGGTATTTCTTTATATGTGTTTCGACAACCTCGTGTCTTGTGATAATCTCTGCCTCCGACAACCTTATCATTCAAACAGGCATCTTACTACGAGAAGGAATTGGTGCTGTTATTAAAGGAGAGCAAGGTGCTGTATTCCACTCACGCTGATTCAAGAACATTGCTGTAATATTTGTTTCAGGTGATGCACCCTAAGAATCCAATGGCGCCAACTGTACACTTCAACTACCGATATTTTGAGACGGATGCTCCTCAAGGTAATCGCCTGGATGTCTGTTTCGGTTTATTTTCAGCACTGATTTTCACGCGTCTGCACAGTTTTCTTCTTTGATCACACGTATCTGATTTGACTGAACAGGAGTGGAGGGCGCACCAAGGGCATGGTGGTTCGGTGGTGGCACCGATCTTACTCCCTCCTACATTTTTGATGAAGATGTGACGCATTTCCATCAAGTGAGTAATCTGCCATGACTGTCGTGCAACTAGATTGTGTGAGACAGAATCACGAACTACGGCTCACAAATCTCACTTCTTGGCAGATCCAAAAGCAAGCTTGCGATAAGCACGATCCAGAATTCTATCCCAAGTATAAGAAGTGGTGCGATGACTACTTTTTGATCAAGGTATCTGATCCTTAGCTATGTGATATTAGCTTCTAATTTCAGGCACTTTTTTCTGTGTCCAGTAGTGTTCTACCAAGTCATTAAGATCCTTTCAGTGTTATTCCCCTTCACTGCTCTTATCTCTATCGCGTTCCCAACCCTACCTAAACAGTTTTCATGATCACTTAGTCTTATTTGACATTGTCTGCTATATTAGGTTGTTCTGAACCCTATCATCTTGTGAACTTGCACTAAATTTTATCAATTCTTACTTAATAGATATAGTCGAGGAGCTTTTGTAATCAGTTGCTGGTTTAATGGCTTATGGCATGCACTGACAAGAGTTACTTTGGAGGGGACTACAGCACCGAGGGGAAAGACGAGGGCTTGGAGGGATTTTCTTCGATGATCTGAATGACAGAGAGGCAGAGAAAATTCTTGCTTTCTCAACAGGTACTTTCAACTGTTTGTGTGTCGGATGTCGACTTACAGTTTAGCACAAACCAGTTTGCTTACTTTATGAAGCTAATTCGATTCCTGTCTTGCAGAATGTGCAAACTCTGTGATTCCCGCTTACATTCCGTTGGTAGAGAAACGAAAGGACATGCCATTCACAGAAGAGCAGAAGGCCTGGCAACAAATCCGAAGAGGTCGTTATGTGGAGTTCAATCTGGTGAGTATTTGTGAACTTCACTTTCACTCCAGCACTTGCGACGTGTGGTTGCATTTTCACGACCTGGGATGAGTAGCAAATAGTAGTATCCTTTCTCCTGGTTTTATTCATCCTTTGAGTTCAAGTCTGTCGATTGATGGTGCTTTTACGATCGGTATGGCAGGTGTACGATAGAGGAACAACTTTTGGGTTGAAAACAGGAGGCCGAATTGAGAGTATATTGATGTCACTGCCCTTGACTGCTCGCTGGGAATATGACCATGTAAGCACGCGCTTTGGATCTGACATATGGGAAAATCTTCACATGCATGTATCACTCGAAGCAGTGCGCCTAACGCTTAAGCTTTTATTGGTTCATTCTGGTCTTCAAGCACGTAACGTTTTCTGGTCTCAATTTTTAATTGTTGTGATGTTCTGAATGTTTGGTTTGGTTGGTTTAGTCTGCTGATAGCAAGTTTTTCATTTGACCCAGATCTAACATTTAGCCTGGTGAAAATGCAGACGCCTGAGGAAGGCACTGAGGAATGGAAGCTCTTGGATGCATGCAAAAACCCAAAAGAGTGGGCTGCATAGGAACAATACAATGAGGGTAGCGATAGAACTGTGGAATTAGGAATGCTGAGTATTTTTGCAAACATCTTTGAAAACTGAGATTTTTTTTCCTTTTCCCAGTGGTTTAGGTTATGATGTAGGATGTTGAAGTAGCTACATTATGGTGCAAGTGTAGGTCAGTCAACATTAATGGAAGTAGAAAGTGGACAACAATGCTAGCAAGCAAGCAACAGGAGGTAGTCAGTGGAAGTAGAAAGGGGAACATGCCAGAATGGTTCGAAGGTGCTTTTAGAAAGGTCAATGTATGAAGTGGCTGGAGTGCGATGATGTCTCAGATGCATCCTCCCTCCCTGCTTGTTTTCACGAACCTTTTGGCATTCAAGAGAGGAATTGCTCTCACTGCAATGCTATTCAAGCAGTATAGACGATCTTGTCACATATCTTTTTCAAAAACTTTTAAATATAAATATAGGCATGTCATGTAACGTAGGAGTTAGGGCTGGTTCACACTATGGTTGTTTAGTTGAGCGGACCTTGTATACTTAGGGAGCAGTGGTAATCACCAAAGATGACATACACAAGAGAGCTACCCATTGACTTGTGCCAAAAAGGAAAGGAGAGCTCGTGGGCTGTGAAAAAAAGAATGATGTCATCTTAGGGTTCTACCTTTTATATGGAGATCTTGGGTTTAGAATTGGCTCAAAGAACAATGTGGAAGTCCATTAAAATATAATAGAATGGCTTTTGCTAGATATAGTGTGAATGTGCAGAGGACAAGTCTACCAATGTCATTGCAAATTTAACTCGTAGTCATCTAAATATTTTAACCCCTAACCGTCCCGACGTTCATATTTTGGACGTTTTTGGGGGACATTCACCTTCGAAGAGCTGCAACTTTTGCAAAAAGTGTCCAAAAATAATGAAATTTTGCAAGAGCTCCCCGCATAATGTATGGAATGTGTGGTGAAAATCTCAGATCAATCCAAGATGGATTGAATTTTTGGTGATCATTTGAAAGTAGGTATCTTTTTTTTTGGGACAGTTTCTGTGAATTTTGATGGTAGCAACTTCGGAGGCTCGTATCTCCTTCATCCCAAGTCCGTTTTCAATAAAAACTTGTTGGGTTGAATTCCCCTTGAAGTCTAGTTATCATGGTAAAATTTTCATGTCAATCCATGTTGTTATGAATGTTTGGGAGTCATTTTAGTGCACAGGTTTAGTTTGAACACTTTGCTTTTTGGTTCATATGGGTCACTTTTTGGACTACTTCTTGACATTGCAAGGCCATTTTAGGGCACATTAATTTTTTTTTCATGAGGCTTTTTTGGTACCAATGTGTTTGTATGATGATTTTGAACTACTTTATAGTTGAAAGTTTTTTCATTTGAGTGATTTTGAAAACGAATTTCACCTCTATCTGTGTTGCTAGGAAAATTTCAGCATCCTTTTTTAGCACTAAAACACTATGATCTTGCAATTTATATGGCCAAATGACCCCAAAATTGATTCACATGATCTACAACATATATGTTACAAGATTGTACGGGTGAGATTTCTATACCTCACTTACATTTAGACCTATAACACATCAAAAGCGATGATGATTTTAAGCCCAAAAAAGCTAGGGACCCTTAGGGGTTAATGAAAAAAAATGAATGCCCACTTGATAAAAAATTAGGTTTTCATTTTCGTTTGTCTAGCCTAATTCTTTGCAAAACTAGCAACTAATTCTTTATGAAGTTAGCATCTCCTTAACCCTTGGACGCGCCTGCGTCCAGAATCTGGACGATGGATGATTTCAGGATGCGTCCCTTCACCACGCACAAGGATGTTTTTCATCCATTCAATTTTTTTTTAAATTCTTGCGCTAGTTGATTACCATTTGTACGGTACGGATCTTCAAGATAAGATATTGAGAGTTTTTGAAAAATAGTAAAAGTGATTTATGTCAAGTTTCATTCTTAGTTCAAAAAGTGAGACCTTAAGCATGATTTTCCATAATAAAAAGAATCAAATAGTGAAAACCATACCATCTTGTAGTGTATGTTATTCCAATTACATTACAATATTTTTAAAAAATTTAATGTTAATTTTGGATTTTTAATTGAATTTCAAGAGAAAACCTTGCAAAATTAATTAAAAAATATTAATAAAAAATATTATGAATCCAACCTTATAGATGTTATCTTCACATTGACATCTATAACTTTGCTTTGTACATCAACTCCATTTTAGTTTTTTATCAAACATTTTATAACGAATCTTTGAAAACAGTGTTGAATCGGGACCTTAAAGGGTTAATGTCAGAATTATCAAAATGTATTACCATGTAGGCACTTTTAACATAAATAACCTTTGTTTTACCTTTGGCCTCTATTGAGAAAGTTGAGATGTCAAATTTTTGCTTTCCACCAATCAAGTTTTTAAATCCTTTGTCCACTTAGCAAGGGGACATAATATGAAGTAATCCTTAACCCTTTAAAATAGAAAGTCTAATTTGGAAACTAGTATTTGAATGGAAGCTGTTTAGTTTTTAAAATATCAAAATATTGACTTCCTAATTTGGAAAGATTTATGCCACATGTCAATGGGTGGAAACTCCTTAGGGCATCTACAAAATCAAACAAAAAAACCATCTATTATAGTAATGTCAGTAAATAGTAACACCCACATATAATGAAAGCCTATGATTGATGAATAACACACGAGCTAAGGTGGTAACCCCATTCCCAAGTGGCGCCTTAAACCAACAGCTATGGGCATTTTCCACAATAAATGCTGCAATGATGTTGGTTGTAGCATGAGTTACTCTTGGTAATGGGTTCTCTCTTGTTGGTTTTAGTATATGTAAGTGTGGTTATGGATACGTTGTTGTTGGTTTAAGCATCTTTAGTGTGTGCAATACAACTCTTCTTAAGACAAACAACTCTACCTATGTGATGTGAATGGGAGGTGTCTTGCTTCAATTTTGAAAATTTATAACTAATTCATTCTTCATCCAAAAATTATGATTCAACTTGTGCTGAAATCTATTTCTTCTTGCCTAACTCTAAAAACTAATAATACTAAATAATATCAATGTCTCATATCCATATTTCTTATTCAGTTGGGAATGGGGTAACCACCTTAGTATCTCAGAACTTGACGATCAAACCAACAAATGATCCCTAATAAGTGACTGTAGTACACTAGACCAAATAGTCCTGAGTTGATTAGGCAACAATCAGTCTTGAGAAACATTGGAACATGCTGACACAATCTTATGAGAACCTAGTAAGTAGAGTGACGAGTGTTGGAAACAAAAGTTGAGGGACACGCTCAACTTTCAGCATTTCATTTCCTGGAATTACATTTCAAAAAAAGTTGGTTACCTGTAAAAGCAAATCCAACAACCTGGCTCTCCACTAAAATGTGCACATCACCTTGAGCGTTTTGAAAATAACGCCGCTTAGCAGGGGGTATGAGAGTTACTTTGAACCGTAAAAGCATAATTTGCACCCTACACTAAGCAATTTCCTACCAGGTGGTAACCCAACTTCAGAGAGTGTCCAGTACAACGATGTCAGGTTGTGGCGCTTTCGGTTACCAGGCTCCAATTTCCTAATGAACAGGATGCTAAGCTTTCTTTATCTTCTCGTGGGAGGCGCAGCTCCCCGGCCCCCCATAGGAGCAGGTACAGAGCCTCTGGCTGCTGAACGGGCCTGTGAAACACAAAAACCAACAAGTAAGAATTCACATGCTTCAAGCTTCAACTCGTAGTTCAATAGAGATTTCCCAAAATCAAAGCATTAGATATCATTGAATGTGTTATAGAAATGGTTTGACTATTTGAATTATGATCGTTTGGCGTCTTTGGAGCTATTTTTTGTTTTCAACATAGTTAGCATATCTCTTTGATAGTTTACATCCAATGTACACTAAATAGGTAGATTAGTGTGAGATACACTAATTTACATAAACATGTTGTAAGTTTTTACTGTTGACCAATTTTTTTACCCACTATATTGGTCAAGATGGGGACTTTCAATAGTATTGGAATCAATGTCTTTGGTAATTTTTTTTGTTGAGAATAAAAATCTATAATATTTTCAAATCTTATAATTATCTAACACTAATCTACCTATTTAGTGTAGTTATAATTCATTTAATTGGCGGAATGTGCTCTCTACGACAAAAGATACATGACCAAATTCGAGAATTGTACACCGGCATCATCAATTAGCTGCATCAAGACACTCTCTAATGCAGACAACTACACAGTGTCAAGCTTACAGACCTTAGCCTGCATGGCAGACGCACGGCCACGACCAACCCCCACACCCGAGGATCCCTTGCCCTGCAGATCAGAAATAGTGACGTCAATAACCTTCTCCTTCTTTTTCTGGCTGACAGATTCTGTTAACCCCTGAAGATCTTACAATTGAAAGATGTCTTATTAAATAATCCATGTGAAGATTTCTTATAAAATAAGAAGTTTAGTGACAAGATTTTAACAAAAGTTTGGATTAAAAACCACAATATTGAATCGAATAAAATAAATATAAAAAATTATATTAAAAGCTCAATGGCATATAAATTATATGCCATATATCCATACAGTTAATTGTGCAAATAAGACTTACCAATAAATTTATATAAACTTAAAAGAACATTTCTTTCAAAATTTTACTAGAGATCAAATTTTGACATTTCAAAACTAATTTTTTTTGTAGCGGGCTTAACATTCAAGATACTATATATGATGATTTTTTCAAATTAATTTTCACTGATATTGTAATTTTCTCCTCTTAGAACACTTTGTGTAAAAGAATTTTGTACATCCGTAGAGTCAAAACGTTGTTCAATTAGTACACTACTTTTCCGCCCGTTAAGCTCGTCTGAGCCATTTCGACCTTGAGGGGTCAAGCATGGTTCCAAAAAACTCCAGGATGCAAAGCCTTCCATGTAAAAACATGCAGTGCTTAAAAACCCTCAAAACAATATGGCATGCCAGGAAAACGTACCTTAATCTTGGCGTCCAGACGCTTGAACATAGGGGCATTCTTAAGCATGTCCGGGATGATCATATATCTGCAACACCGACATCAGCAACGTCATGAGTTCCGACATTGAACACTTCCAACATATCGAGGAATTAGCTGCCCCTTCTATGAGGATCAAAATAGTCACAGGACCTCCTGCCAGACTGAGTCACCCTCTTGTTCCAATACCAATGCAATGGTGTTTCAATGACATTGAATGTACTGCCTCCGTCCCAAAGTTATTGTCATGTTTGAAAGTCATGTTTAAAAGTGCTTTTTTAAGTAGGTCAAAAAAATACTTCCTTGTGGCAAAATTTATTTAGGTTGCAATGATCACATGCAATGTTCTTCAATCATTCTAGTGACATAATTTGGAACCTTTTTTAATCCTGTTTCTTACAATATGATCAATGAAATTGGCTCAAAGAAATACCAAGCAAATTTGTATGACAATAACTTTGGGACGGAGGGAGTATGGGCCAAGCTTACTGACGAAAATCAGTTAACTGATAAAGAGGAGAGTGAGACACACCTCACTTTGCTTCCTCGAATGAAAACATGTTCGAGTTGCGAGATCTTTCCATCCTGCTTAAAAAAACCACAAATACGTCAAGAAACTGTACCTTTGCTAAGCAATGCACCCTTCTCAATACCAAATTAATAAAGTTCGGAAACATGTAAGAGTCTCACAGGTATATATCAGGTGAGACTATTCAACCATTTAAAAGGTGCACACAAACTAAACCACGCGAGCAACAGAAACCAAGTCCAGACTGGGTAAGTTATGAGCTTATTCCGAATGCTTACATACCCTAAACCCTAAAAAATCGATTGCCAGACTACACGCGCATACTTTAAACCGGCTTCTGTCATGCCAGGCCAATTAGCTCAGCTTGTGAATGAGAGGCTCTTGCATCAGATGACTTGACACCGCAGTCAAGAGGAGTGCAAAACCGAAGGCGAAAATCCTCAAAGAAGGTTCAACAAACTACCCCTTGAATCCAGTAATCGATTTTTGAGCACATAAAAAACGAGGAATTGCAATGCATGCCGAGTAGACTCATAACAGGTGACTATGAAGTTTCCTGCAGGAACCCTAAGCCCCAACCGTCAATATATCAAGAAATTAAAAATAAATAAATAATACTCGCCTTGGCGGTATAAGTGATGGATTCGAGCTGCGAGTTCCAGTTATCCTCGCACTCAATCAACGAGCCGCGATAGACCTCCCCGCTCTTGAGCTCCACAGTCACAATGTGACCCTCCGCCTCGTGCAGCAGCTTCACCGGAATGCCCAAACTCTTACTCATCTTGACCCCGCCCGGTCAATAAAAAAAAAATCCTGTTCTTGAACGATAAATATTCTCTCTCCTGCTCAATAAACAATCAACGGATCGCAGAGTTGTTGATGAGCTCTCGCTACAATCTTCGCTGCGAGAGCAAAACCTTAGGAAACACGGAGATGAAGAACAAGAAGAGCCAACGAAACCCTACATGGATGAAAATCAGTAATTCGTTCGTTCGTTCTAACGGTTCTATGCTGTGCAAGCTTAGAGCATCTCCAACCATGCACGCTAAAAGTGACTCGCTTAAATTATTCATCCATTTTAACCCCTAAACGTCCCAACATTCAAAAACTAAATCACGAACAGATTAAAAGCCTTGCAACATTCTCATACAACTTTGGATGACTTTCATTCAAGTCACCTTTCAAAACTTATTAAATTATCTACCAATTACAATAAATATTTTTGTGATGGAGAGTTGTTGAAAATATTGGAGAGGCCTCCAACTACAAGTATGTCAAATTTGTTGGGTAGATTTTATGTTTGCAATGGTCTTCTCATGTAGACCTCATGTACATCTGAGCCATTCTAATATCTATTTTTGAAGCTAGAATCTACTTATGTTCAAAAGGTTAGTAAGTTTAGGAGTTAACCCCTAAACGTCACAGCGTTCAAAAATTGAATCACAAACACATTAAAAGCCTAGCAACATTCTCATACAACCCCGGATGACTTTCATCCAAGTCATCTTCCAAAACCTATTAAATTCTCTACCAATTACAATAAATCTTTTGTAATGGGGAGTTATTAATAATACTGGAGAGGCCTTCTACTACAAGTATTACAAAATTGCTGGGTATATTTTATACTTGCAATGGTCATCTCATGTAGGCCTCATGTACATCTGAGCCATGCTAATATCTATTATTGAGGCTAACATCTACTTTTGTGCAAAGGGTTGGTATGTTTAGGGGTTAAAGAGCACTTCATCTTTAAGTCCCCCACCCTCAAACGCTCTTCAACCATCAAAAGTGTACATTAAATAGTCAATAAACCAATTACAACTAGAATATGGGATATAGCCAACTAAACTTAGATTTGAAGTGTCATCTGTAACACAAGCTAATATAGAGGGTCAAGAGGCTTTTTTGAAGGGCCTTCAACATTTTTCATTGGCCTTTGGAGTGCGTGAGACCCTGTTGGAGATGCTCTTCACTCCATAACGATCTCACTTTACAACGTCCTCAACCCTCTTCAAATTTGAAGAATTTCAAAAATGTTTATAAAATATAACTAAAAGGGATATTTTGAACTTGGTGTATGAATAAAAGTTGTACATTATGAATTTTTGATTTTATCCATAGGGTTAGATCTATGATTGTTGTCACCAATTTTTTTGTATAAAATTTGAATTTAAAACTGAAAATTCCTTATAATTTGATTACAAATAAGATATGACAATTTATACATGAAATTTGTTGTGATTGGTAGAAATGTGACACCTTTAAGTGTAGTGATTTTTGGAGATTTTTTGGTTGCTTAATTTTATGAGTTTATTTTTTTAAGAGCATTTTTCCACTGAAAATCTTTGAAACTTTGGGTGAATCATTACAACATGAAAGGAGGTATAAAATTTTCACAAATCATCCCATTCCTAATTAGTTCATACATGAAGCTAAATTTGCATAAAATATATAATTAAAAAAAATCCACGTTGCAAAACTCAATGACGAACGAGAAAATTGTATTTGATTTTGTACATTGTTCACATTTTGGACGGTTGAACGTTTGGGGGTTAAAAGTGACATTGAAGAAGTATTTGGGTGGTTTAGGGTTTTTGTCAAAATTTATAATAGTATGGTACCTCATCCGTTTCATAATTAGAGCCCAAAACCACATATTTTGTGTCAATTTAAAAGTCCACATTCATTGTGATGCCTTCACTTTACTTCCTATGTTTTTCATCCCTTTCTATCAAGACGCATGGTTCTAAAAAGAATATTGCATTTCATCCCTTTCAACATGTGCTCTATTTCTATCTTAAATCTAAAAAAATTCTTGCAAAGTGAAATCTTATTATTAAAAAAAAATATATCTATTATAAACTTCAAAAAAACAAACTATGACAATGTTGAGGTGTTCCACTTTGAAAAATTCTTCCTATTGAAGTTTAACTCCGATTGACATAACTCAAGATGTGTTGGAAATTAGACCTGATGCAAAAATTTAAATATTTTTTATTATATCAAAAATTTATTTTTTTGTTTTGGGCAGCCCATCAAAAACGAGCAACGATTAAAAAAAATGATCTGTTGAAGAGTTTAGGGGATAACCCCTAACTGCTCATGCATTCATTTTTGACAATGTGCAGATTTCATCCAAAAATTCTCATCCGTCATGCACTTTGTGTAATGTGGTGTTTTTACTAATTTTTTTTATGGGAAGTTAGCTTTATGCATGTGTGATCCGATTAGAAAGGGATGCTTTGTGAAATTTTTAATGCCTCGTTTCATAATGCATTGATTCACCAAAAATTTCTAAATTTTAGTTCAGAATAGTTTGAAAGTGCTTTTGAAAAGCCAACTCACAAAATTAAGCAATTAAAAAATCTTCAAACATCACAACACTTAGAGTATTGCATTTCATTTACAAATTGTCAATATCTTGTTCGTAATCAAATTACAAAATTATCTTGAATTTTAAGTTTCAAAATTTAAACAAAAATATTAGTGATAGCAATCATAGATCTAACTCCATGAATAAAATTTAAAATTCATGATGTAAAACTTTTATTCATATATCAAGTTCAAAATATCCCTCTTGGTTACATTTTATAATGCACTTTTGCAAAACTACCCAATCTAGAGAAGGGTGATGACGTTTAGGGGTTCAACTTGTGTACAGTGGGGTACCAATCAAAATGTCGTTTTTGAATTCGCAGTGAGAAACATTTTAGTACTCTCAACTTTGAAAGCCTCTCGAGAGCTCAAAAATTGGTTTTTTACCACGAAAGTTTTACCAAAGTATTGTATTTAAGTTAATTATGTGCATGCCAAATTTCAAGACCAAAAGATTCACCGAAAAAAAGTTATTCAAAATCTATCAACATTGGTATTTTTTCACTGCTGCCAACTTTGACAGCCTCCCAAAGATTGATTTTTATTTTTTTTTCCATGAAAGTTTTGGAACGAAAACTTCTTTATGTTAGTAACACATGATAAAAATTTCAAGGCCAAAAGATTTATATAAAAAAAGATATTAACAATCTACCAACATGTGTAGTTGTGGGAAACAATGGGGGAAACTTTGCTACCAACTTTGACACCCTCCCATCGGTTGAGAAATTGTCTACTTACCATGAAATTTTTGGCACAACATGATCTTTATGACAAAAAAATTCAATTCAAATTTCAAGGTCAAAAAATTTACACAAATTTTTTTTTACAATCTATCAATGTGTGTAGTTTCCCCCATTGTTTCCCACAACTACACATGTTGCCTTAGATTGTTAATATCTTTCTTTGTATAAATCTTTAAGCCTTGAAAAATTTATCATATGTTATTAACATAAAGAAGTTTCTGTTCCAAAAATTTCATGGAAAAAAAATAAAATTCAATCTTTGGGAGGCTGTCAAAGTTGGCAGTAGTGGAAAAAATACCAATGTTGGTAGATTTTGAATAACTTCTTTTCAGTGAATCTTTTGACCTTGAAATTTGGCCTGCATATAATTAACTTAAAGATAAATCTTTGGTAAAACTTTCGTGGTAAAAAACCAATTTTTGAGCTCTCGAGAGGCTTTCAAAGTTGGCAGTTCTGAAATGTTTCTCACTGCAAATTCGAAAACGACATTTTGATTGGTACCCCACTGTACAGTGGGGTCTAAGGTAGAATGGCGTTTTTGGTTTCGCAGTGAATTTTTTTCAGTACTGCCCACTTTGAAAGCCTCCCGAGAGCTCAAAAATTGGTATTTTACCACGAAAGTTTTAACAAAGACTTGTCTTTAAGTTAATTATATGTATGCCAAATTTCAAAGCCAAAAGATTCACCGAAAAAATGTTATTCAAAATCTACCAACATTGGTAGTTATTCACTGCTGCCAACTTTGACAGCCTTCCAAAGATTGATTTTTTTTTTTTTTCCATGAAATTCTAGGAAAAAAAACCTCTTTATGTTAATGACATATGATAAAAATTTCAAGGCCAAAAGATTAATACAAAAAACGATATTGACAATCTACCAACATGTGTAGTTGTGGGAAACAATGGGGGAAACTTTGCTACCAACTTTGACACCCTCCCTACGCTTGAGAAATTGTCTATTTACCATGAAATTTTTGGTACAACATGCTCTTTATGGAAAAAACATTCATGCCAAATTTCAAGGTCAAAAAATCTATACAAAGAAAAATATTTACAATCTACCAATGTGTGTAGTTTCCCCCATTGTTTCCCACAACTACACATGTTGGTAGATTGTTAATATCGTTTTTTGTATTAATCTTTTGGCCTTGAATTTTTTATCATATGTCATTAACATAAAGAGGTTTTTTTTCCTAGAATTTCATGGAAAAAATAAAATAAATCAATCTTTGGGAGGCTGTCAAAGTTGGCAGCAGTGAAAAAATACCAATGTTGATAGATTTTGAATAACTTTTTTTCGGTGAATCTTTTGGTCTTGAAATTTGGCATACATATAATTAACTTAAAGATAAGTCTTTGGTATAACTTTCGTGGTAAAATGCCAATTTTTGAGCTGTCGGGAGGCTTTCAAAGTGGACAGACTTGAATTTTTTTTCACTGCGAAACCAAAAACGCCATTCTACCTTGGACCCCATTGTACATCATAAACAAAATCAAATGGGAGGTTCAAAAATTCAATACTACTATACTATAAAAAAATCAATTTTATAATTTTATAAATTCAATTATATAGAATTTAGGGATTAAAGAAAACGAACAAACGAAGTTGATCTTCTTTCTTCAACGAACGAACGAAGTTGGTCTTCTTTCTTCAACGAACGAACGAAGTTGCCCGTCTTTCTTCAACGAACGAACGAAGTTGGTCTTGTATGGGACGGGAAATTTCTTGACCTAATTCACACTGTTTGCAAGCCCGTGGAGCTGGAGAATTCGATGTTTGCGTTGAGCGTGAGCTCAGCATCGTTGCAAAAGTTCTCCGTAATCTCTACTCTAGATATCTCCGTGAATCCAAGGAACGTTTTCAGTGCCAGAATGGTGGGGGCAACGGGGAAATCGACTGCAACGAAGGCCACGAGGAAGAAGAAGCCCTCGTCGACACAGGAGCTTCTGGCATGGCCAGCAGTGTCTCGCAAATCTTCCCTCCGCCGCACTCTCCTACACTCCACGCACCTATTCACGGTACCAGATTTTCTAACCCCAAAAGAGTGCGAGGCTTTCGTCCGATGCGCTGAGGCCCGGGGACTGGAGCACCAAGGTAGCGGAGGTCCTGCCAAGGGCGAGGCCTTCCGTGACAACGAGCGCCTGGCGGATTACAACGCCGAATTGGCATCGACGTTGTGGCAAGCTGGATTGCGGGAGCTTTTTCAAGACATAGCTCTGGGAAGCAAGGTTGCCGTGGGACTGAACCCTAATATTCGTCTTTACAGGTAATTCCGCTACAAAATATGGCATTTCTCTGAGATTTTTTCTATATTTTTTGTGAAGATAGCCAGATTCTGTGAAGAAAACTACTGAAATAAGAAGAAATTCTATTGAAACATGATCATAAGTTAAAACTTTTCGCCAGATATTCTTTCTCAAAATTTTTTACGTCGCCAGTAAGGAAATTCACAGGAAAATCACTGGCAGGTATGGGCAGGCGCAGCGATTCGGTCCGCATTACGACGAGAGCGTGGAAATCGAAGGCGGCGGTGCCACGGAATTCACTTTACTTGTGTACTTGACAGGGGATTTGAGTGGCGGTGAGACGGTTTTTTACGACCGGCGGAAGGTGGTGGCGGAAGTTGCGCCTGTGGCTGGGATGGCTCTCTTTCATGTTCATGGCGCTCGATGCTTGTTGCACGAAGCCAAGTCTGTGATGAAAGGTGTCAAGTATGTGTTGCGCTCGGATGTAGTATTCGCATGACAACCGAGGAATCTAGCCTGGCATCTCCAGCAGCTTTCCGAAGCACCAATCCATAGTTGACATGAATTCCTGGTGAGGAATCGGCGTTGCGTATGATTTCTTGTGAGATCGATCGAATGCTGCCCCGTTCATCTCAGCATCTCTATGAGTTTGCAAAGAGCTGGACTTGGTGTTTAATGGCCTGCATGCTACCGGCTTTGTGGCAAAAGCTTGGTTTCGTCTTCTTACAACAAGCTCGTACTGTAGTAGCATCGCAATTCTTCAAAATTGGATACAGCTGATGTGAAGCATAAAACATCGAAGCTCCTTGCCATGGCAGTGCTAGATCTGGCTGCAACTTTTGTAACTTTAGCTACATTAAATAGGACATTTGGTTCATTCAGCAAACCTTTGTTAGATTGTCATTCTGGGAGAGGTTTGTATGTAGGTACTTAACCCTTGAAGGACCAGGAGGCCCGAAATGGGCCTTTTAGCAGGCCATATGAGGACTGTCCTCAAGTCCAATCTGATTTATTTTTTTGACCAACACACGCAATGTTCTTCACTGATTCTGGTGATATAAATTTTGCTCCCATCTGAATTATGTTGATTGATTGAATTGGTTCATTTTAAAGCCTTGTATCTTTGGTCCTTTATGGGTTTATTACCTAAATATGCATACATACTCTAGTATGTGGAGGCCTGGAAGACCCTCTCTTGGTGTAAATCTTCGTTATAAGAGCATATTTCCCACTTCTTCATTGGAGTGCCCCTGAGTTGTATTGTGTACTAACAGTGTGCACGTTGACTGCGGTCAATCATTTTTCTACTCTGGGTTTCTTGGAACGTATTGGCTAAATATTGCGGGTGTGATTTTTTATGGATCTTGTTGATGCAGGTTGAAGATGGACTTCATTGTCTTTTGCAAATATGCTGGCAGGTTTGAATTTCTTTTGCACTAGAGGCTACTGACAAGGGTGAAAAGGGAAGGACTTTGCATCTGGTTATGGAGAGGTTTGTTTTTTCAGCTGTCCTTGTTCTCTTTGGCTGGCGTGAACTTACTTCAATTTTTACATCTATGGTGTACAGGTTGTGTTATAGGCAGGTGGAAGTGCACTAGACAAATTTTTCATCGTTCTAGAGGGAATACACATTTATATTGGAATTCTAATGAAATTTTCGTTTACATATATTTTTATACATGTGGTTTAGTGTCTGATGAAAAGAGCTCTACTGTCTATAGAAAAACTTATTGTTGACCTTATGCACGGAAGGTGTAGGTGTGAAAAGAAGCCGATTATTGAGGCCACTGTAACTAACGTGACGCCTCTCCGTATGACGCTGTGTCATTCTAGTCGTCCGAAAATTCTCAAGTGATTTCGTAAGCATATGACGTAGGAGGAGGCTTCGCTTGACAGAAGCCGCTTAAAATGTACACGTGGGCTCTGGCAATCGAATTCCTCATCTCAAGCATGTCTATCGGTCAAAGCAACTTACGTCTTTCTTTGGCCATTTCACACTCATGTTTTCTGGAAGTAATTAATGTATAGAAACCTTCGTAGTTGAGAAAATGCCTAGACTACAGTAACCTCACTGAACTTCCAGCGGCCAGTCGAAATTAATTCCTGCTCCGGACTTGCTCGCACACGGTGTGTACCTCTAATTGATTCAACAGTTTCGTACTTCTTTGAGCTCCTACCTGACAAGGAAATGCAATCTGGACTGAAGGATAGTTACACTTTCAATGACAAGATTTCAGAGAAACATCAAACTTACTTGAGTCGGATATTGTGCTCACGAAGTGCTGTTGGGTTTGCAGATGTATGATCATCTCGGACTTGCTTAAGAATGCCCCCATGTTCAAGCGTCTGGATGTCAACATTAAGGTGTGGTATCTGTCTCTTTAGCACTGTATGTTTTTACATGGAAGACTTTGCATCCTGGAGTTTCTTGGCACCACAGCATACCTTGCTAATAGAATCTCTCAGCCAGGAAAAAAGAAGAAGAATTAGATGATTGACGTCACTGTTTCTGATCTGAGGGTTTGAAGTTTGCTATTACCATGTGAGTTCTTACTTGTTGCTTGGTATTCACAGGCCCATTAATCAGCAGCCAGCGGCACCGTAATCAAATTTGCATTCGTTTACCATCCTTGTAGGATCTCCAGCGCAAAACCTTACTTTATATTAGGTCTCTTGCCTACGAAAGTGGGCCTCTGCCTTGACAAAATGACTGTCAAGTTTCCTGCTGCAATAACATCACAAACTTGGCAAGTCATGTTTTTGCAATGTTTTACGTATGTTGTTGAGATGAACAAGGGTGATTATGTTTGACATATGTTTTACATACGTTTATCGCAAGGTTTATCGTAAAAAAAACGTACAAAGGACATATTACAAACATGTAAATTTTATCATGATGTGTTTTTTCATGTTTGTAATAGGTTGTTTGAATGTTTCTTATACAATAAACATATGTAAAACGTATGTCGAACGTAATCACCCCTGTTCGTCATAACAGCATATGTAAAACATTGCAAAAACATGACTTGCCAAATTTGGGATGAAGCACGTAGGTTGTCAAGAGCTCTGTTTCATTCTATATTTGGCAATTCTTGCGTCTGCCAACAAGTGTGAACGAGCTAATTCTTAAAATGTGAAACAAAGAGCATCTAAGAGCATCGGATTTTTTTTTGGAAACTTTAATAGGGGTGCAAAGTCTAGGGTTTAAGTTTGTCTTGCTTGCTTGACTCCTAACTTCCCTCATAGAATGGCAAGTGTCATCTTTAACTTCATGTTTCAAGGATAGTTGTTGCATCGGTAAAAATCCAACCAAGCAATAGGCGGTGTAGCACCCTAGTGCTTAAAAATGTTATGTAATAGGGCAATGGGAGCCAACACCCTTTTGCAATGGGACCACACTCGAGTTATAATTAGAAATTCAGTTTATGTGACAATGACACGATAGTCCAAAAATTCATGGAATATAAGTGGCATTTTTTCATTACTAAAAAAGTGAATCTAAGTGATGATTCTTTTTTTATTCAATTTTCAAAAGGGTGCTCAATTGCACTTATCTATTATGCTATGCCAAAAACTCAATATTAGATTGCCAAATTATCTTCAATTTTTTATATAAAATAAAATAAGAATTTAATTCAAATGCCCAAAGGGACTAGAGCTTCCCTATTATCTCTAAAAATTAATTTTGGGCTCTACTCATGGCTTCATGTCACACACTTTTTAAAAGGATGCTCGAACATTGTGGTAAGGAAGGAGAACCTCGAGGTGACGGCCTCGGCCTTGTAAGAGACAAGGTGGGAAAACCAAGAGGTATCATAATTGAACAGGATGCAATAGCGTTTAGTGAGAATCTAAGATGGAAGCGTGCCACATATAGTTGGAAACATTGTAAAAACATGCACCTATGAATTCAAAGTATGTATGAATCAGAACCAAAAGTTGTGTCTCTTCAAAGTTGGAGTGTGATGGGACACAGAATGTATATCAGGAGTGGGACTCAAGATTCCCAATGACTAAAATTACATTTAAACGTGAATAAATGTAAAACAACCAAAAAGGCACAAAAATCAAGAACTTCTTAAAAATCCATGAGCAAAAATTTAACAATTTATAACTTATTTACATAGTATTCAAATTATACTTAGTGTAGTGCATTAGAATCCTTTTTCAAAATGGGAACAAACTTCATAATTGGTATCTACCACGAACAACTGTTAAAGTATGAGGTCATCTCAAATGATTATTTTTTTGGAAATTTATTTTTTAACAAATGCCAAACTATATGAATATTCTCTAAGATTCTATTTACACCATACGAAATAGAAACTACTCATTAAATAATATTGTCTTTTTTGTTTTTAGTTTATTTGTTTATATGTTACGTTGATATCTCTTTTGGACCGTACGTTCACCAGCAACATTCTTGGTATCACCAAAAAACATTCAACGTGAAAGAATGCATTCAAATTGTTTCGTGACTTTTGGACTTATCGTGTGGAAGTTATGGTTTTTTAATTGAATTTCTTCATCATAAATTGAATTTAAATTTTGATTAAACGATTCTAAAAAAAAAGTACAAAAAAACATGATTAACCTCCAAATGTCAAAGGACCATTGGACAAAACATAGATGTGCTATAATATGTGACGTCTTTATCTTCAATGAATTTTAGTCCTATAGAGGAAATAAAAAGCATGATTTTAAAAATTATCTGTATGGATAATTTTACAAAATAGTTTTAGATCTCATGTAATGAATTTAGAGCATTTAACTTCAAAATTTTATCAAAATTACATACTTTATTTTAGAATTTGAAATTTGGTATGACTGGTTAAAATTAAACATTTTACTCTAATTTAAAAAATAAAAATAAATCAAAGGAGAGAACGTTGTTACTTTCTCCTAATAATTTTTTTTCTAACATTAAGACAATATTGAGGTCTTTGTCTTTGAATAATTCTCCTTGGTGGAGTTTAATTCGGATTCACACGATTCCAGTTAGGTTGGAAAATAGTCTTGATTTCCTTTTTGAGACATTATTTATTTTTTATAAAAACATTTTTTTCATCCTTGAAAACCCGTAAGAAAGAGGTAACGATCATAAAATGGTCATTGGTAATTTATGGGTTAAATCACAGGGAATAATGGACCAATGCCACAAGGCCACACTAGTTATTTTGGAAAAACAATTTCTTAAGATTTGGGCTTCTCTTTTTATAATTAAGTTTTGCCAATTATGACGACCAATTACTGAATGCATAGAGCAAGTTCAACATCTCTATGTCAAATAATTAACATCTTAAAAAATAAAAATTTAGCACTTTGAATATTCCCAGAAATCATTCTTTTTTCAATTTGCAATTTTTTTTGAATAAAAAATTTCCTAAAATTCCATCGTGCTTTTTTTAGATTTTAATATTTTTCCCAAAAGCTGTTTTCTGCCTTCACTACGATAATATTATAATAGGAAAATTTTGATTCATTCCCGTAAGGGGAGAGTCGTTTTGTCCCAATGGCCCTTTGTCCAATGGACACGGGTCCTTAACCCCTAACTGCCCAACCATGCATATTTTGCATGATGTACAGATTTCATCTGTAGTTTCGCATATGTCATGCACTTTTTGTAGTGTGATTTTTTTACTGAATTTTTTATGAAAAGTTGGCTTCATGTATGTGTGATTTGATCAAAAAGGAAACAATTTTTGAAAAAGTAATGCCTCATTTTGTGTTGCAGTGTTTCACCCAAAATATTGAAGATTTTAGCCTAAAAGTGTTCTTGGAAAAATAAACTCATAAAATCAAGCATCCAAAAAATCTCCAAAAATCACAACACCTAGAGTACTACATTATAACCCATCACAACAAATTTCATCCATAGACTGTCAATATCTTATTTGTAATCAAATTTCAAAATAATTTTTTATTTAATGTTTCAAAATTTGTACAAAAAATTTAATGATAGCAATCATAGATTTAACCGTATGGATAGAATCTAAAATTCAAAATGTATAACTTTTATTCATACATCTAGTTCCAAATATTCATTTTAGTTGCATTTTATAATGCATCTTTGCAAAACTGCCCAAACTGGACATAGGTGAAGACTCGTTTAGGGGTTAACATTACGAAGAGACGCTTTATTCACGTCACCCCTACAAGGGTTGGTGTTTCTATCTATCTAGGAAAAACATCACAACCAGGTGTTATTTAGGTATCACTTGGGTATCATAGAAGTATCACCCAAGTAACACCCCGCAGTCAATCACTACACTAAATAGGTAGATTAGTGTTAGATACACTAATTTACATAAACATGTTGTAAGTTTTTACTGTTGACCAGTTTTTTTACCCCCCATATTGGTCAAGATAGGGATCTTTCAATAGTATTGGCATCAATGTCTTTGGTAATTTTTTTTGTCGAGAGTAAAGATCTATAATATTTTCAAATCTTATAATTATCTAACACTAATCTATCTATTTAGTGTAGTTCACCATTTGTGTAACCAGGTGTTACTTGATAACCTGATAACCAGGTGTTACTTAGGTGTCGCCTGGGTATCATAGAAGTATCACCCAAGTAACGCCCCTCAGTCAATCACTAGTTCACCATTTGTGTCTGCGTGGGGTCTTTTGCCCGTTTGTTGCCTTCCCGCTCCTCTCTTGTCTTGGCTATGGCGATGCCCTGACTCCGTATTGCATCAATTCTTCTTTCCGCTTCTTCCGATCGCTGCATTTTTCCAACATGTTCAGGGCACTGTCGGCGTTTCCGTAGTTCTTTTTTCCCGAACAATTAAGCATGCCGATCATTGCTTTTGCAGAATCATTATAGAAACCCTAGGGTTCGGGTGCTGATCGGTAAGTTGCAAAAGGCTTCTGCGTTAGGGTTAGGATTTAGTCGTCATGGATTCTGCCGTGTACGGCGACGACGCTGCGGCGGGCGCTTCGTCCAGCCCGGCTTCCAAGTGGAGAGACCAAATGGCGCGCAGGTTCCAGTACTACTTGGACAAGTCGACGCCGCACGGGGGCATGCGCTGGGTTGGCACGCTGGTCATGGCAGCAATCTACTGTCTTCGCGCTTATTACGTGAAAGGCTTCTACATTGTCACGTACGGGCTTGGCATCTACCTGCTCAACTTGCTCATCGGCTTCCTGTCCCCTCAAGTCGACCCGGAGACTGAAGGCCCTGCTCTGCCCACCAAGGGTAGCGACGAGTTCAAGCCTTTCATTCGCAGGCTCCCGGAGTTTAAATTCTGGTATGATTCTTGATTCTTTTGCTTTTTGTTTTTTTGTAGGTTCTGTATTGGACGATTGTCAGATTGCTTTAAATATTAAGCCTTCCTACGCGGTGGTGACCTCTGCATGTCACGATATTATTGCAAGGTCATTACGCTGACGACGAATTCTAGCTTATAGTATACGTTACAGGAAGCTTCAAGGTAACAATAGAAAGAAGAAATCGTAACCTACACTTTGGAAAAAGCAAAGATGTTAAGCTATACCGTAGTACCGTCATTTGAAGCTTTTGAGTCGGGCATTCTTGAAATTTTCGATCTCGTGTTTCTTTAAGCGCTTTCTGAGATGGTCGTTGATTTTCTTTTCTTTTTTAGCTTTTTTTTTTCTGTTCTGTTGATTCGGGCGTGGTCAAACTGACGATGGAGATATGGCCGAACTTAGGGGGTGTCTCCTGAGACCATAGGGCATTTCTTGGTGCTGATGTAGAAGGAATGGGACGTTGTGTTTTCTTTTCAATTTTTAGATGCGTGATCATTATTTTGTAGACGGGATGTGGATTTTATACTTCGCGTCTGTAGTTCTTGATTGATATGTATATAGGGGTTGTCACCTTATCGGCACTGATTCAGTTTGTTTCTGCTTCTTGACGGGTCTACGGTTTGCTCCCATGCAGGTATGCATTCACGAAAGCGTTGGTTGTGGCATTCAGCTTGACATTCTTCAGTATTTTCGACGTGCCTGTGTTTTGGCCAATTCTGTTGCTGTATTGGATCGTCCTTTTTCTTCTCACCATGAAGCGCCAAATCCGACACATGATCAAATATAGATATGTTCCTTTCTCATTGGGCAAACAGGTACTTCGGACTTTCTTTGGCCGCTTCAATGCATCTACTTTAGGATTGTGTTTCCTCTTCAGGGTATTAATGGTATGAGAGTGAAAGGTCGCATTGGATTCGCGATTCTTACTCGTGTATCATTCCAGTAGACCTTGTAGTAAAATAACGTTTCTGGTTTGTTGTAGGTTTTCAGTCGACTTGTTTTCTGCTGTCTTAGACTCTTGGCAGTGACGTCGTATTTACTCTTCTTGTTGCTTCGCCTTGCTCTGGACGCATGTGTTATGTAATCATATAGCAATGTGAGTGGTAAAGGAGTCAGCTATTGAAAAGCAGCTGGTCGAGTAGAAGCTTGTTTTCTATGGCGAAGGCATTGCATTTATTTTGCTCGATTGGAATTTTTTTTCAGGAGATGAATAGTGCATAATTTCCTCATGGTGATGTTACTGAATGCAGCGGTACACTGGGAAGAAGCCCTCTTCGGGTAAGGCCAGCACTTCCAGCGACTAGGCGTGCTTTCGAGCCCCAGGTAGATGTATGTCCCTGTGTAGTGCCTGCCGGCATTTATTAGAGTGTCGGGACTCTTGAGGCTGCTGAACTCAGGCCAAGTTCAAGACGCAGGTTGGGTTGGTGAGGTGTCCTGGAGCACCTTTCACAGACCCATTCGAAGTATGTCTCATTCCTCAGTTTGAGCCCTTCTGGATATCTTCAGCTGCGTTCATTGGACACATGGCAATTGGTTGGTAGACCTAATTCTTTGGCATCTTGTATTAAAACCTGGATCTAATGTTCATGCGCCACTGTAACAAGCAACTGAGGTTTGACGTGCATGAAATGAAGGGTTCCTGTGTACATCTTTTGACGCATTGTTGATCTTTTATACAGATAGGAAGTAGTTTTTCTTGAATTTGGTACTTATTCAGACAGCTTTAGGTCTTCCCGATGCATTCTGCTCTGATTGTGAACATGACATTAAAGGTGGAAAATCTTGAATTGAAGGTGCTCTTGTTTTTCACATGTGAGTAAGTTCGGGGTAGTGGTAACTTGGATTTCAATCGCGTCTGCTTTGGGGTGTTTTAGTCTCTTCGCCTTTTTAATTTTTTATGATGATATGCTAGTATTGTAAGATCACGAATCTTGTCTTAGTAGCTTGATTATATAAGTTCACCTGTTCTGAAATGTGCGTGAATTTATGCATACGTGGTGGTGATCTGGTTGACGAATCCACAGCAGATATTTAGGAGTGGCATTCTTAGTATGGATTTATGGATTCATTTTATCTTACGAAGATCTATTCATATGACTTCAGGATTGGGCTTAGAGTTAGCACCAATTATTAGCTTTTGAAATGTGATGTGGAGCATTTATCAAGTGCTCACATGTCCTCCATGTTCGTGTTTTTTTTCCCTTTTTTCTTTTCTTTTCCTCCGCACGAATGAAAAAGAATAGGTACAGCACCTCTCATCTGTGGACTGCACATGTCCTCCATGTTCGAAAAGCACGTTCTATTGCAGGTTTCAGGTTTTGCGATTCTTTAGGAAATTAAATCAAAATTATTGTTTTCCTTTGCCATGACTTTAGCGCCCATGTGCAAAGATTTATCACAAAATCAAACAATCTTGAAAATTGGCATGTTAGATTGATAATTCCGACATACTTGTCATGCATGTAAAATAATCGTGATCTGAAGCAAGCACGTTTCTATGGCTTTGATTTTGCTTGATATTGGGTCCAACAACTTCTAGCTTGAAGTGACCTTAGAGCAGCTCCACCGGAGCCCTCCCAGAGTCCTTCACACTCCATAATTAAATGAAAAGTGCCAAGGACCCTTCCAAAATGTCTCTTGACTCTCAATCCTAGCGTGTCAAGAAATGGCTCTTCAAATCACTATTTAGTTGACTATCCCCACATTCTACTTGTGATTGGTTCATTGACTATTTGATGGGCACTTTTGATTTGTGAGGGGCGTGCAAGGGTGGGGGAGTGTAAGTGCAAGGGCTCTTTAAATGTAAATGAATAATTGTGCGGAGAGAAGCAAAGTGCTAGTTGAGAATTACGGCCATCAATCTCGAAATTAAAATTTTAAAATCCTTATATCAAAAAAATTTAAATTAAAGATTTAGTGTATCATACCATAAGTCACTTTGGATTGAGATGGCTAATAACCTTTAAAGGTCCATGTTGGCCGTTCCGGTCTATATTATATGGCCGTATTTCATTGTATTTGGAATGGTTCTACACCTCCTATGAGTTTCATATCATAAGTGAAGTTAAAATTCATGTTTACATGGTCTTATAAGATATTGGGATCTCAATTTGGAACTTTCTATTTACAACAAATGTCAAATATACGGCAACGTATCTACTTTGCCCTAAATCCTTTAAGGGATAATCTATTTGCATGATTATTTACATGATTCTCTCATCATTGATAGAGAAAAAGTTCATACACCTCAAACTTGTTTATAAGGTATGATTGTATGTGCACCCAAAATTGCCACTACATTGACACATATCATAGTACCATAGCAAGGTCGCCACTGAACAAACGATTACTTAATATTTTTTGAAAAATAAGGTTCATTCCTTAAAAGATGAATTTCTTGATATTCGTTTTGGAGAAAAAAAATGATTAAAAATGATCCAAAGATGACCAAAATGGCCCAAAGTAGCTTAGAAATAGCAAAATATTGCTGAAAATAATTTGTTCTATTTTCAAAATTTTCCTCATAATTTCTAAGTAAAACCACTGCCTCATGAGTTTATTTTAAATCATGATCTTTTATCTCAGCTTTATCCTAGTTTTTTCTAAAGGATTGACCCCATTCTTTTACCCTAAATTGGTCAAAATATTAACTTTTTGCGGAGCATTAAATCCAATTACTGGAGGTTTATGGTTAATACTGCAATGCATAGGAATTCAAAGTTGAAAGTTCCAAGCATACATACAATTGAAAAAGGAACAGGATTGTCAACTTCAATGGAGAATGTATCCTTGTCAGGGTTCATTAGCATCTCGATCAGCAAACATCAAGGCTAGTGAACATCAATTTGTCAATCAATGAGTTACAAGTTTGCTTAACTTGCAACAATTCTTTGAAATGTCTGGAATGCCGTTAGGTGGTCAGCTTCTTCTAGTTTTAAGAGTCCTGAGCAACTGCCTTTTTTCTATTCCCTCAGAGGGAGATTTCTCTCATCCATAAGTTCAACAGCTTCAGTCAATAGTGTTTATGATAGTGTTTATGATAGATAGAAACTCCAGTCCTCTTTCGAGGCTCGCATGAATAAAGTGTTTATCGGACAAAGGGCCGTTGGTGCATAACTACTTTTCTCTTACGAGAATAGATACTTTAGTGATCAGTGGTTATGACTCTTGAGACATCGACAATTTTTGGCTAGGAGCAAATGAATTGCATAAATAATGAGCCACGGTTATAGCTACAGTGAGTAGGTTATGAGACTTAATGTCAGGTTCAAGTTTCAATTTAGAATGTCCAAATTTATACTATATGTTGATCAAAGGATACATAAAACTAAAAAGAACTTCTCCGGAGTATGGATTTTAACCTTCTTTTGAGTAGCTAACACTAGTAGAAGATGGTGTCGTTTTTCATCACATAAAAGTAGTGGAAGGGTGCCACAAGTTGCTAAAACAGTCCAACCGTCAGTGGCTCCGTTTGGGATTTACTATGTCTGTTGAATGGTGTTGGTCACAACGAGACAAAACTTTGTCATTTCGAGGGTGAAATACGACAAGGTTTTTATAGTGTAACAAGATAATTACCCAATTGTCTTTAAGCTTGAACATGACATTATGTCGTTTAGGAACCTTTAGGTATCATTGAAAACATTATATCTTCTCCATAATTCATGAAGAAATCTCCGTGTGATCACTTTTTATTTGTAAGAAGACCTTCCCAAGAATCACCGAAAGGAATATTCTCTTTATGGTGTTCTATAAAGCTCTTGAAACAAATTTTGCTGAAAACCCTATTGTCACAACTGAAACATTATTGCTTACATGCATTTGAAAACACAAAAATATGACAATGGCATCTACATTATGCAATGCTGTTTAAAATCTTGTGCAGGTACTCTACTTTCTATTGCTGGAATGTCATGTGGGAGGGTCATCACCTACACTGAATACAATTTTATATTTTATATTAATAGTTATCCTCACACCACTTTTTATTCTATTGTGGAATACTTCAAATGTTAGTACCATGTGAATATCCATTTCACCGTATCATCAATCGAATCCTTGCCATTTCAAAAATATCATATATATTTTTTAAGATATGTTAATCTTAAAGATGAAATTAAATGCTACATGAAAGATGATTTAACTTCAAAATTAAAAATTATATTCAACAAATTAAGGATAATCACTTGGTTCTTTTTAGGGAGAATCTTAAGGAGAATTTGGTGTAATTTCCCCCTAAAATAACAAATAATGCTGCAAATAGTCAATGGACCAATACAAAATAGAATGTGGGATTATGAATCTATATTTACTAACCATTGCGTAACATACATTGGGAGAAAAGGGGCACTTGGGCACCAAGGGAATAGTGTCATAATGTGATGTCCAAGGTCCATGTCGGCACCAAACTAATGCCAATAAGGGCCTTGGGGACCATGCTTTCACCTTTTCTACTTGTGACAGTAAGATTGAGGCCTTGCAAGCTACCATGTTTAGAAAAGGCTTCAACATTTTTCATTCAATTTGATAGTGTGTTAGCCCCTCGGAGTGTAAGGTTGCAAATGCTCCCATACAGACTAATGCTTTAAACAAAAGAAAAATTAAAATTGGATTGTGTACAATTTGGTGACAAACGTGCAAAACGTGAAGCAATTTAATCCTTAAAGAAACAAGGATTCATATTTTTTAAATGACAAATTCAATTGATCATATTATGAAAAACATAATTCAGATGAGACAAAATTATATATCATTGGAATCAACAAAGAACGTTCTCTATGTTGGTCAACTAAAAAACAAGTTTGAACCAAAAAAAAAAGTCCACATAGGACTTCCTCAAATTTGCTATAAAAAACTGAGGTCCAATTTGACATGAGAAAAAATTGGAGGCCTTCAAGAGCCCCCCAGTCCCCCACTGCTTCAACATGGAAAATCATACTAGAAAATTAAAATAATAATATGAATAAGTAAATTCATTGTTTGACGTGAATGGTGCCTATCCACATCAAACAACAATTATTTTATTTTATTTTTTATATTTTATTTTTAATCTTCCAGTTTGATTTTCCATGCTGAAGGAGTGGGGGCTCAAAATCACAAGGTCAGACACTCCTATTGTTTACTTTTGTTTACACAAGTTTGTACGTGAAAGTACTTAGACAAGTTTGTATGTGAAAAGTACTTAGACAATCTAATTTAATTTTTTTACCATCTCGTAGTGCATGTTGTTCCAATTTCATTATCATATTTTTAATTTTTTTTTACTAATTTGGGATTTTAAATTGAATTTCAAGAGAAAACCTTGTAAAATTAATTTAAGAATATTGATGAAAATAGAATAAATCCAACCGTACAGATGTGATCTTCTAATTGACATTACATTTTTGCTTTAACCATCAACCCCATTTTTGGTTTTCATCAAACATTTTATGACGCTTATTTGAAAACAATGTTGAATCGAGGCGTTAACCCCTAAATGTCCCAGCGTTCAAAAACTAAATCACAAACAAATTCAAAGCCTTGCAACTTTCTCATACAATTTTGAATGACTTTCATCCAAGTCACCATTACAAGACTAGTAAATTTTCTACCAATTACAATAGTTCTCTTGTGATGAGAAGTTGTTGATAATATTGGAGAGGCCTCCAACAGCAAGTACGTCAGATTTGTTGGGTAAATTTTATGCTTGCAATGGTCCTCTCATTCTCATGTACATGAGAGCCACGCTAATATTTATTTTTGAGGCTAGCATCTATTAGTATTCAAAGGATCGATACATTTCGGGGTTAAAGGGTTAAGGTGAGTATGATGTGAGTTTCCACTTTGATACACTCTTTTTCAGTTAACTCTAATGTTGCTCGTAAGCTGACCCTATCCTATGCCATGTATGTACAATCACCTATAGAAAGTAAGGTAACTCCACAATCCACCATTCACTAAAACGCTTCCCAAACTCACTACAATGGTTTGTTGATCACCAATTTTTTTTTTACAATACAGTTTGTTTATAAAGCACTTTCGTGCCAAATTTGGTACAAGGAAGATGAATGGAAGTTGCATTAATATCAATTTACCAACTTTTATGCATGATGTGAAAAAAAATGCATATCAATTACACAAAAGCTTCCAAGGATCCAAATCTTTTGTAAAAGGTAGAAGTCATAGTAAGGAACAATATGGAATTATAAAAAAGAATGGTACTCTAAGGTATTTTTAAATTGAATGGTGTCCGCATGCAATTCAAAATTTAAAATGTAAGGCCAAATTTTAGTTTAATTATATAATAAAGTTATTGATCTATTTTTGTCATTTTTAATGACATTATGTTGTTCCTAAATGTGACAATACAGTCTCACAAAAAAAAGTGACAAAAGTAGGCTAATTACTTTATTATATAATTACTCTAAAATTTGGCCTTAATTTTTTTATTTTGAATTGCATGCGGACACCATTCAATTTAAAAATGCCTTAGAGTACCATTCTTTTTTATAACACCATATTGTTCCTTATTGTGACTTCTACCATTTATAAAAAAATTGGATCCTTGGAAGCTTTTGCGTAATTAATATGCACTTTTTTCACATTAGACAAAAAAGTTGGTAAATTGACATTATCGCAACTTCCGGTCATCTTCCTTGCACCAAATTTGGCACAAAATTACATCATACACAAGCAGTGTTATGAGAAAATTTTGGTGATTGGCAAATCATTTTAATGAGTTTGATAGTATTTTAGAGAATGGAGGATTGTGGGGTTACCTTACTTTCTATAGGTGACTGTACAAGACTTGGTGACTCAATGAATGCAAAAGGGCCCTGGCCTTCCACCAAATGATAAGTTATATCTGTTGTCAAAGCACTTGACTTGCGCTAGTGAACTTTTTTCTATTGCAGACACAAATTTGACTCCTTGAAAGACTTGACCAGAGACTCCTCTTTCCATGACGGACCTTTCCATCTCCCGTGGACACGTGCCTGGTCGAAAAAGAGCAACTGCAACAAGAAAAGGTTCATGCGAACTGGACTAATTTTTTTTTAAATTACTGTTTAAAATGGTAACTACAGAGACGCATAACTTACATACATTCACCAGTTTGGTTCTTGCAGCATTCGGATGATTAATATACTGAAGAGATAAATATACAGTAGAAGTGAGCTCCAGTATATACAGTATATCATCAGCTCGCTGTCTATGCAATGATGGCCCAATCACACCAAGAAGCTCAGCACTTGTGTTGCATTCCTGGAATGTTAGGGCTGCTTCACACTATGGCCATTCAAGTCGAGAGGCCGTGGGATTGAGAATCCAAACTTTGTTGAGAGTCCAAAGAAATCTACTGAAAATAGGCAATAAAATATAGTTTTCCTTTTTTATGAAAAGAAATTGACGGCCTCTCAACCATAGTTTGGGTTTCCATTCCTGTCCGACTTCTTGCGATTTGATTGGTAGAAATCAACGGCCTCTCAACCTTCGGCCATAGTGTGAAGTGGCCCTTAAAAGGTGAATTTTGAAAATAATATGCAACTTCTTGCAGGGTTGGAGCCTTGTCTTTTCCTGCTTTTGGCCAACGCATAGAGTGCAAATGTCTTGCAACACCCAAAATGCGTTGGAGCAGCTTCTTGCATGCATTAGTTTTAAAAAAATAAAATTTTATAAGAGCACATTGTAGCTACCAAAAACTTACCTAGCGAATGTAGATTCCCAGGTGCCACACTGGCATTGAGTGACTAGTGAGAATGGGCCATGAGTGGCACTTGTAAGCAAATGTGGATCTTTCATCGTTTTGATTCTCTCCACAATCTTTACAGTAGTTAGATTATCTCCACTTGTTTGGGATAATTTCAACACGTTAAAACTTTATCACCGATTATTGTGAGTTACAAAATTAGTGTGAGACTTTACACCAATCCTCACACTAATTTTAGGACATACATCTCAAATGTACATTATTGTAAGAACTCTCAAATACCCTCAATTGACTGTGACTTGCAATTTTGCTCTAATACCACAATTAATATGAGAATACTAAACTATTGTGACTCACAATAATGGCAATAACCGGTGAACAGTTGTACACTATTTTTTGCTAATAGTGCGTCGTGCTGATTCCAAAGGCCAAAATCTACACCCTATCATTTGCTTACACTAGGAACAAGATCCCATTGCACAATGACACACACTACAAGGTCCTACTATACATGGACATATAAAAGGAACACACACTAATAACCCACTTTGACAATTAGCCAAAAATAAGGTAAAAACACCCAATTTTAACAATGTATTTTATGCCGATAATTTTCTCCAATCGACATTCGTTTTAGAATGTAAATCTAAACGTGTCCTAGAGCCTTTATTGTTTGTTAACAAAAATGATAAGCTATCTATGGTCTATCTAGATTTACATTCTAGAATGGCTACAATGTCTAAAAATTATCAGCATTGGGCACACTATCGGAATTGGGTGCTTCTACCTTAGTGTAGTTACGGCCACTTACCTAGAGTGTAGGTTACTTGATTACCCCACTAGTACAATTTGCTATATTAACCCCTAAAAGACCAAGAAGTCTAAATCAAGTCTCATGCTATTTACCTTTAGTAGTTTTTAGTTTTTGGTTTTGCATAGGTTTTTGTTCAATATTTTTTTACCAACACATGCATTGTTCTTTAGTGCTTTTGGTGATAAAAAGTTTGGTCCCAATTGAATTATATTTTTCATAGAATCATTGATTGAATTTGTCATTTTAAGACCATGGATCCTTGGTCCTTTAGGAGTTAACCCTTGAAGCGGATTGACGAAGCCCCACATGCATGGTCATCCTAATTTTCAAACCACTTTGACCATAAATTTATAATAATGGATGAATCTTTTTATGGATTTCCCTTTCAAGGCATCATCCATGACAAGAATTGTATGTACCTACATCTCTAGAACGTAAATTGTTCCTATATTTTGAAGCTAAAACTCAAAAAAACAACTCATTTCTTTATAAAGTGGGAGAATACATTTAAAGGTTAAGTTTTAACCAATCGCTTTTCTCTTAAAGTCCAAAAGCAAAAAGAATCTTCACCATTTATCATGCAATCTAATATTTTTAGAAAATGTTGATTGCTTACTTTTCATCCAAAAAAATTGCAATCCTCGTTTATTTGAAGGATGGATGGCGATGCTCTTGGGTTGTTCCATAATGATTACTAAAATTTTCACATTCCTTAAAATTTCAGAATATTTACCATATCTGGTTAACAAGATTGATACCTCATGTCAAATATTTGATTATTTTGCTAAAATCATGTGAATATTCTCTAATATTCCGTGGATATTCTATGAGCTTCTCTTTTTTACCATAAAATAGTTTTTTTTGAAAAAAAATTCATAAAAACTTGGGCTTCCCTTTTTATAATTATTTTTTGCCAACCTTGACGACTCGGTGCAATATATTATGGAACAATTTAACCCTTAAATGCCAAAGCCACCTTGAAGGAGCATTTCCAAAGTCAAACATTAAATTTTGGTACTTAGTATTTATTTAGAATGCAATTTAGAATGAAATTTAGGTCAAGTAAGAATATATTACTCTAATAATAGTAAAAACCATTTTGAGTTTCTAAAGCAATGTTAATACCGCGATTTTTGTGACTCTTTGAAAGAAACATCTTGAAATCTTCATATACATTTGAGTTAACTGAAATCAGAATAGATGATTTGACCCCCAAAATATAAGGAAACCAGTTAACCAGAGTCTATGTTGTTTTTGAGTGTAACTGAAATCAAAACAAGTGATTTGACTCCCAAGATATAAGGAAATCATAGCCTATGTTGTCTCTGAGTGTAACCGAAAACAAATCAAATAGTGCAGTCTACACCCTTCACCTTCAAGTTTAGACATAAGTTTTGCAAGCGAGTTCAAGTTGTGAGAGCCACCTACTCAAACCAGTCACCTAATCATATCTCAAGCTTGCCACATGCCTTATCATTACCTCAAATTGAATGTGGGCCACTGGCTCTAAGCCTTGGTTCTTTGTAAACTCACCATTTTGGGTTGGTGTTTCTATCTATCTATCTAAACTCACCTTAAACTAATTTTGACCGCCTTCATGACGGCAAAACTAGTTTACCCTCTTTTCTATTTTAAATTCTTTAGAAACCATGCCAGTTTGTTTGGTTGCCTTAGATATTCGTCAAACTCACCTTACCTAACATGTGTTTTTTTTTTGGTTAACTCTATTGCCTATGATTTTCTTTTTATAAAATTTCTCTTGGTATGAGTTTAAAAAACACACCAATTATACCACAATTTTTATTACTATTATCTTCCTTTTACATAAAAATATATATTATTTCAAGCATTTTTGTAATTTTTATAATTTCTACAAAGATATTGCTTAGAAAATTCATAAAAATGTATTTTATTTTTTTATCTTAGAAATGAAGATAAATATAAAATTCATATTATTGCATGTAAGTTTTAATGTGAAAAACTAATGAAATTTGAATGGATGAAAATATGAGTTGGTGTTAGGAGATCTCATTTTAATGGTTTATTTTTCTTTTAAACCACTTTGAACTTATAAATTGTAATAGCATATAATATATAAGGAATTTAAGAATGTTTTCCAAAAATGGATTTTCATAGTTTGCATTATAAATCCAATGGAAAAGAATATTGCAATTGGATGGTGGAAGGGCTCTCAAAATACCATCATATATCACCTAAAATATCACCAAAAATCACCACTTACTATTTTCTATTTTTCATCAAATAGTGATCGATCAAGTGTAAAACTAATTTTTATGGCTAAAATATTTTTTAAAAATACCATGGGCTTTAAAAATTAAAAATTAAAAATTGAATTTCAAATTTTCAAAAAATAAAAATAAATCTAAATTCAAATGTTGCAAAAACCATAGCAGCTCTAGAAGGTCAATGGATGTAACTGATATTGCAATGTAAAAGGTGGTCATTTAATTTTTTATGATTGTTTTTGTGTATCAATTTTCTTGCATCCACATACTTATTTTAACCCAATGATTTGATGACAACACTAATCACGCTCACATGTTTCAATTCTAATAAAAGGGTGGTCTTTGGACACCAAACAATAGTACTTAAGCGTAGTGCCTAAGTCACTATTGGCACTAGTGAAAATGTTTTGTGAAAATTTTAACCAAGTGACTACCAAAACAAAATGTATACATACAAAAATGATACTAAGTTTTAGTCATTTTTTAGAGAATTAGCCATTATTTTTTAGCCAAATGGCTTAGTGTATTTTATTTTAATGGCAATTTTTAGCTTCTGGTAGCTGCTTAAAAGCTAAAAATCGTCAAATAAAACCCACTGAAATGGTTTTTTTCTAATATGTTGAAATAGCCAGTTTTATACCATGTATAGTAATTTTCTACAATTTTGTTCAGGAATCTAGAATGTTTCTCCAAAACCGGCAATCAAATCTTCACATCTATGACAATTTTGCTAAAGAGGTTGAACTTTCTCACCTTCATTGATTGGCACTAAACTTGTGTAAATTATAGCGTTAAGCACATGCTTTGGCACTATTTCATGATTGCAGAAAGCATGGTGACTTGTGAATGGCTTACTTATTGTTTTCATAGTTTAATTGAGTGATGTTGATGAGAGCCTTGTAATTTTTGAATGACCTTCAAAATGCGATTCAAAGTTGTTGGTGGAGGTGCTCTTATCTCGGATCAACTACTACGTGATATGAAATGAGAGGTGTGCTTCGCGGGCTGCATGTGTGGCATATTTCTAGAATATTATCAAAATAATATCTAAACTCCAATTTCTAAACCTTAAATTACAAAATCAAAACTCTGAACCCCAAAATCCAAACCCTAAACTCAAAAATCCAAAATTCCTATACCTAACCCTAAATTGCCATATGACATTGTTGACGGGGAAGAATATTCTAAGAATATTATGCATCCTACACCCACACCACACAGTAGGGCGAGCCCCTCTTATTTTTTTAATACATGTAGCTCAAGTTGTTCTTGATACTTCCGTTCAATTGTAGAAAGGGGGTCCACCCAAATCGTCGAACACAAATCGGTCACTACAAATGGAAATTATCCTTTGTGTGCACATCTTGCACCTCATCACTCTTGATGCACACTCTTGCGCAACCCAATCAACTACACTAGGATTGCTTTTTAACCTCCCTACAAAATGACATGCATTACTTTCATAAAGCTTGAAAATAATGTTTGATCCCTAAATGCCCACAACCCTCTTCAAATTGGACAGTCTTGCAAAGATGCATTATAAAATGCAATGCAAAGGGATATTCTGAATTTGATGTACAAATAAAAGTTTTACATTATGAATTTTAGATTCTATCCATACGGTTAGATTTACAAATTCTATCACCAATATTTTGTATAAAAATTGAAATTTCAACTCAATTTTTTTTTGTAGTTCAATTGCGAATAAGATATTGACAGTCTGTTGATGAAATTTGTTGTGATAGGTTAAAATGTAATACACTAAGTGTAGTGATTGTTGGAGATTTTTTGGTTGCTTAGTTTTAGGAATTGACTTTTTCAAAAGCAAATTTAAATTGTTTTGAATTAAGATCTTAGAAATTCTTGGTGAATCATTACAACATGAAATGAAGCATAAAATTTTCACAAATCATCCCTTTCTAATTGGTTCACACATGCACAAAGCTAGCTTCCCATAAAATTTATAGCAAAAGATCCACATTACAAAAAGTGCACGATAGATGAGAAAACGTGAATGAAATCTGTACATCGTCCAAAGCATGAATGGCTAGGCAGTTCAGGGTTTAAAAGAGTAAAGCTTTGAAATTTTTATTGTTTTTCACACCCCCCCAATGTAAAAAATGAAAAAAGTTGTAATTTATAAACATTATATGAAACAATCGTATATGCTAATAAATTATTATTTTTGTATTTTTAGGATGAAATACTAAAAAAAAAGTTCACTTCCTAGGTAATGGAACCTAGTATACCTATTAATACAAATTTTGTTCCATTATGAACCTATTATACCTCGTAAATAACAAAATTTGTATTTTTTGTTGTTTGAATTTAGGGTTTGAAAATGGGGTTTTTAACTTCAAGTGAAAACGGGAAAATAAAATTGTTTATGAAATCTCAACAATATGTGTTGTATATCTTGCAACATATTCAAATTTTGTCTCAAGATTCTGATTTTAGACATTTTCTAATAGCTAACCTTTGAAAACCCAAGGTGACATGGTTGCGAACTAAGTTACCCCCAAATTGACTCCATCAAACTATAAAAGGTTGGTTTGGCCGATGCCTAACCAATGAATAGGGTCAAGGAAATACACATAAACACCCCGAAGCCACGGATCCCTTTGCAATTGGTGTACCTTCGTAACATATTAAGCCCTAGACTTTGTACCCTTTGCTAAAGTTTCCAAGATTGTCTTTGAGGCTCTTTGTTTTCACATCAAAACTTTGTCTTAATTGTTCAATTCCTACTAAATTCCCTTATATAATGGCAAGTGTCATTTTTCACTCTAGTTCCAAAGAAAGTTACTATATCAATAAAAGAAATTCAAATAAAGCAATACAAAGTGCAGAACCCTACCATAACATTCAGTAGCCTTCACGCCCACTGCCTTTCCTTCGTGCACTTTGCTTATCACCTTGAACCTCCACCTAATCACTTAGCTACTAATTTAGTATTGTTGAGTGTGGGATATTCCACACCATCTACTATAGAGCTGAGGCAAGGACAATGTCATGACTGTTATAGAATGTGATGTAATGTTTCTTTATTGGCTCTGACCATAGGAAAAATACATTGCATGGACACCCATTTTCTTGGGCTAAATATCACTGTAACAAGTATATTCCGTTCATGATTCCACTGAAATGCATTCTCGTTCTTCCGGTCAGAGCTCCTCGTCGCGTAGCTGCTTGTTTTCTTTTTCTTTTTCTTTTTCTTTCTTTTTATCTTTTCTTTTTCTTTTTCTTTTGCATTGCGAAGTCAGTTGACAGTGGGCCAGAAGCGGAGGCTATGAAAGAGGACTGAGGACAGGCCACGAATCCATGATCCTGATTCCTGGCTCTCTCTCTCTTTCTCTCTCTCTGTCTTTTTTTAATGCTCCTCAGGATGGTGCAAGCCAGCTTCCTTTGCTTGCCAATTTTGTACTTTTATTTCAAGTCAACCAGCTGCCTCAGTTCATCAATTACTGCAGTCAGTTTATTAGCATGAATGCTCAGCCAGTCAGTCCCATAGTTCCTGCCAGACCTGTTCTGTTGGCAGTCAGTCTGTCCACGAACTCCCCCAGTCAACTCCCCATCCATATTACCGTGGCCCACGCTATTTACGAGAGGCTTTACTAAAAAAATCTTGGTGAAATTCATCCCAATGGATGGAAATTTGCTTCAATGGATGAGTTTACCCATGCCATTCACGCACCCACAGTATATGGTGATTTCGGTGTACCAATAACAATCCACTTTAGCCCTCTGCACACTTTTTTTGGCCACTTTAATTCTTCAGCCCTAAATGCCCAAGGATTTTCTTAGGAAACTAGATGAGTTATAATGTACATCTTACTCAACTTTTATAGGTTGTTGTCTTTAATTATACGCGAGCACAACAATGAGACTACATGTATTTTGGAAAAGTGCTATGAATTTTTTTCAATAATCATTAATGAGAATTATCTTTGAAAATACATAAAGAAAAATTACATGTTTAGTCATTTTTGACTTGGAATCAAGTATGATAGGTCAAAAACATTGGTTTTGTATGATAGTTACCATGGTATTGTTGGGGTTAATCTTATTTAGTAAAAAGAAGCTAAAGATTTCATTCCGAGCAAATTTTGAAAACTGTGAAAATTTGAGATATTGTTGATGGGCTTTAGATGATAATCAATAAACATTTTGCAAATTTTATTTTTGGAATGGTTGATTAGTTTAAATATCCACAACGAAAAGAAATCACAATAAAAAATAGTTATTTTTGCAAAAGATATAGACGTTTAAAACGGGGCTCAAATTTTGGTATCTTTGAAATTTAGGGTCGACCGAATATGGTTGGTTAGGAATTTAGGGGTTAAAAGAAATCAAAATATTCACTAAAGTGAACATACCTAGAACTATCCAAGATTCAATTTGCACCCTATAATTTCATCTCGCTTCAAATAAGCACTAAATGCAATAAAATTATGCTCACCCTTCTAGTCACCCCTTGACCACTATAATCACATTCAATATTTTGTGTCAAAAGCTATCGTCTTCACATTCTTAAACCGCTATGTGTCCCTCTATATAGTGTTGAACTAATCACAACCACTATACATCATTAATCATTATTTTCCAACAATTTAGAATACCTAGCCTTTCTAAAATTAGATATAGAGGGATGTATTCACATATCACTATATTGCGCTCATATTCTATGGCTCTCTTACATGCCTTAAAAAACATTAAATACATTCAAATTTCATTCAATTTTGAAAGTTAATGACTCGTTTAGAAATAAGTTGAGCATGCTTAGATAAGTGAGAGGTAGAATTGGGTGTAATTGAAGCAAATATGGGTACTTCAATGAATGTAAATGCATGAAATTTTATGTAAATAAAGTGGATTACGACAACTTCTTTGTCAACCGTAGGTTGACTTTAATGATTGTAGAGCGTTTTTGGGATGCTAATGGCCCTCTCCGAAGGGCAGTTTTGTATTTTCAAGACAAACCACTTTTAACCCTTGAGTGACTAAACGACCATTTTATGGTCGTTGCCCTTTTATAAGGGTTGCCCAAGATGAATTTTTTAAAATATATATGAATTTTTTCAAATAGGAAATTAAGTCTACTTTTCAATGCAATTTGAATCATGTCAATCCAAGTTAAACTTGGCTAAGGAGAGTTTTTCAAAGACAAAGACCTCAATATTGTCCTAGTATTATAAATTTAACTATTTTGGAAACTTACATACTAATGTTCTCTTATTTGGAAAAACTATGTTTTAGAATTTTAGAATAGAAAGTCTAGTTTTAACCAATCATACCAAATTTCAAATTCTAAAAATAAAATTGTACTTTTGGTGAATATTAAATGGTAAATGCTTCTAAATTCATTAAACGAGTATCTAATTCAATTTTTTGAAATTTTTGCTATATGAATAATTACCAAACATCAAGCTTCTCATTTTCTCATTTAGACCAATCTTCATCAAAGTTGCAAAAGTAACGTTTTACCCACTTTGTCATTTAACGGTTAGAATTTTGTAGAAATTACAAAATTTATCAGAGAAATATCATTTCACTTGGATTAATTTATCTTTCCCTCAAAAAAAATTTGTGACATACTTGGTATATAGTATACAGCTCTCTTATGAGTTGGAAACCAACCAGGGAGCTTGTCAGTGAACTTTAGCTGCACCTATCACTGCATAAATTACTGCAGGCTCCTAAATAGTCCTAATAATCGGAAGGCTTTGCAAGTACAAGCAACATCCTTTTGATTCACATGCACAATCATCTGCGTCATCATGCCACACACCTTCCGTCAAGAAATTAAATCACCCGGCGTCGTCTACCACCGGTACAAGGTCCGTCATACTACCTACTTCCAGCACCCAAATCATTCATATGTCAGGTGGAAACACCTAAAAGTGATAAAAATTTAAAAAAATTAAAAAATTAAAAAATTAAATTGGCATAGTTGGGGCTTTTTTTCAAGATGAGTTAATGATAAATTTTTTAATTATATATTTATATTTATAATTAAAAACTTTGAAGAAATAATATAATTGTTATAAATTTCCAAAGTGAAAGTAGCTTTAGAGAATTGCCACCCTCTATAAAGGGCGGTTGGGTATGCGTGTGTTGTGGTAGTCTTGGCTAGCGTTGGCAAATCAACGGTCATCCCCAACTAGCCCTTATTATATTCAAGGCCACAACTAGTCATCTGTCATAACGCTTTTAGCTTGTTACGCTCTTTGATTCCGCTTCTTGGCTTTTGCTTCCACTTCTTAGCTGTTGGGTGCTTTGAGGAAAGGAGCTTAAAATAACGTGGACTTGCCTCTTTGGCATTGTTAGGTATTGCCTTTCACCTCGCCCTACTCACTTGTGCTGTCCAGGAGCGATATAGGAACGCAAGTGGCCCTCACCCGGGTACACCCATACCCTACCAAATTTGGCTCATGTTAAAGCTGCAAAACACCTTTGCTTGTCGGAATGTGAACCGAGCAAGGGTGACAAAACACTTAGAAGGGGTGCACTTTGAATTCTATACATGTGCACTGTAAATTCTATTATAACTAGGTTAACGATGCCGACGTTCAACTCAACTATTTTGAAAACAAAACCGTCATGGAGAGTGTGCGAGCACCACTGTGAATTATATAATAGATTCTTTATGAAATCAGTGTTCTTACCATTTTTTAACAATGAAAGAAATGTAATTTAACCCCTAAACGTCTCATAGGGATAGCGTATGATTAGGATTTGCTACCAACAAGAAAATCTAAATTGGGATCTCAAGAACTCACTAGAATCGCATTAATCTAAATTCCAACTTCTCTTTTGAACTCAAACCCATTGAAAGTGTGGATCCATTTCAAAGACAACCAAAATACACCATATTCTATTGGCCGCAAAGACACATTCAGGCGTTTAGGGGTTAAAGAAAAACGTTGCCATTTTTTCATTTGTCAAGTGTCTCAACATCAAGGCTAAGTCACACCCTCTTGTAAAAAAATAAAAGGATGAGACATTTTCTCAGAACTGAAAAAGAGAGAATGGGACAAAAAATAATCCAGATACTGGAGGCTGGGAAGAAAAGGCAATGGTTTATCATCCATATCATGAGACTGGAGGCTGAGAAGAACTGAATCAGTGTTGACTTAATCATCCATGTGAGACTGGGAGGAAAAGGATGTTTATCATCCATTAAATGGATGAAGAATAGGATGGTTTTGTCATCCATAGGAGACTGGAGGCTGGCTGGGATGAAAAGGACGGAAAGGAGGTTAGGCAGTTTGGGCAGTTTAGTGCAGAAAAGACAAGATACACACACGATGAGTGATGAATGATGATGGCTATGATGAGTGGACTGCTACTAATCAGCTCATCATATGCCCGCCCCCGGGGCTGACCCCACAGTTCCTTTCCTTGCTCACAAGTTTTTCTTTCTTCATCAGTTTCCAGTTGGACAACTTGGACATAAGTAGCTCGTCAGTCAAGCGTACCACTCTTATTTTAGCCATCGTCCCTACGGACCTCATCACAGTCATCAGCATGGCGTCTCAAAATGACTGAATGGATTCTTTCTAAAGGAATCAAACCTCTTCTTTAAGTACAATCTTGGATACGGTACCTTTTCATTTTTAACCCTTAACACAGCCCCAAAGACTTTTTCGGCCGTATAGTGTATTTTGTATTTTGGTGGTATTTGATCGAACAAACAACAACTAAAAGTAAATTTTATACTCACGATAATATGTACATCACAATTCATGTAATGAACCAACATTGAACAATTCTAAGGCTAAATAGAAGGATTCCGAGGGCCTTTTAACCCCTATATGTCCCACGGAGATAGTAGATATGTTTTCGTATAATTGGCATTTGCTACCAACAAGAAGTTCTAAACTGGGATCCGAATAGCTCACTAGAACTGCACTAGTCAACTTTTTTGTTGAATTTTAACCCATTAAAGGTGTGGATCCATTCCAAATACAAGAAATATACGCAATATTCTACTTGCCGTAAAGGCATTTTCAAACGTTTAGGGGTTAAGGGTTAATTAGTTTCTACATGTCAAAGTAAAAGCTTACTTCTAAGACATTACTTCTAAGACATTCAAATGTATAACCTTGTTGGAGTTTGTTTTAAAAAAACACGTCTCCTCTTGACAAGGGCCAAGCAAACCTGATCTTTCTTAACCCCTAAAGGACCGGAGTGTTTTTCCTCTAAAAACTCTCCAATGCTGCCATTTTTACTCCCCCATGCAAAAAATCCAAAAAAAATGTTATTTTTTACCTTCTAACCGTAAGATCTTGTCTTGAACTATTTGAAAAACATACACAACAAATTTCATTGATTTTGACCACACGGATTGCTAGATAATTGCGTTTGATGGAAAAAAAACACTCCAAAAAACACATGCCCGGACATTTCAGATGCATTTGACGATGGTTACATCAAAAAATCCTCACTACCGAAACCTGTCGCACTTCACTTTCACATTCTATATGATGTTACTTAGTTGTGTACCAATTTTTGTTGCATTTGGAGATGTTTAGAATGTTGAAGAACACCTTGCACTTGTAGGGGGTTTAAAAGTTCAAAAAAGACTATATGTTTTTGGAACTGCAATATTTTCGACTTTATTTATTTAAAATACAGATCCGAGCGGTGAAACACGAGTACATTCCACCCTCTATAGAATGGCGAATTTTTTTTGAAAAAATAATAAAATTTGAAGTTTTAGAAGACATGTAGCACATTTTTTAAGAATTTTGGGGGTTAGGGGGGAAATAAAGGGTGGAGGAAGGGAATTGAAGTGCCAACCCATTCCAATGTTCATGATCCCACTAAATCTCAAGGTGTACTGCCACGTGGCAATCCCTCGTTGGATGATTTTAGTTTTTTAGTTTTTAATTTTTAATGATTTTAATTTTTCAAAAATTTAAATAATATATTATAATTATAAATTTGAACTTTTAGTTTAAAATAATATTTTTCAAATTTTAAAATAATATATTTCAGTTTAATTATTTTTTTATTTATAAAATAATTTTTTAATTTTTTTTAAATAATAGAATTATCCTTAAAGTCTCCTTGTATTTGAATAAGATACCGTGAATTTTACACTAATGTACTCTTATTTGTTCACCCCAAATAGTCAAAAGGTAGAGAAGATTTTGGTGGTCTCTCATTATTAAGTGTGTAAGAGCTTGGTGGTCTCTAAACTCAAGGGAAACTAGTTTAGCCGTCAAAAAAGACGGCTAAACTAGTTTTCCATGAGTTTGAAGACCACCAATCACTTACACACCTAATAAGGTAGGAAAACCAAAAACGGTTAATGCCCTCAAGGCGTGCACTAGAGTTTTTCAAAAGCAGGGAGGTGGTAGACCGAAAATGGAGAATTTTTGCATGACGAGGATTACTAAAAATTTACTAAAAATTACTAATTTTTTTGGAATCTTGTGTGCGGTTTTCTATGATATTAGTTAACTGTTTTAGGTGCTTTCATGTGTAGAAAAGGAAGAGTCTAGTATACAAGAAGGGGGTTTGACAAACTTTCCACTTTGAGAAATTGTAGATAATTATTTACGGGGAATAAAAATACGAAACAACTTGCATTCTTCATCATTTCTTCTTCTTCATCTCAAAAAAATTTCACATAATTTCTAACTCCATTCCTTCTGGTCAAATCACCTTATTTTCACCGTTTTTGGTTTTCCTACCTTAATGAGAGACCACCAAGATCTTCCCTACCTTTTGACTATTTGGGGTGAACAAATAAGAGTACATTAGTGTGAAATTTATGGTATCTTATTCAAATACAAGGTGACTTTAAGGATAACTCTAATATTTTTAAATTTTAAAAATAATGTTTTTAAATGTTTTGAATGAGTTTGGAAAATGGGGTGGTCTTCTCCCTCCCACAGGCCACCCCATTTTCCACACACCGTCCATCTTGTTGCCCCCTAAAATTCAACTATTTATCTACTGCCCCGCTCCCTTTCTCCCAAAAAAAACACATTTCCCCTCATAACTTTCACATCCGGTGTCGGAATTCAAAAAAAAAAAAAACAACCCCATTTTCGTGGCACATTGGGGAATCTACTATTAAATTTCCTTCAAAGTTTAATTAAAAACGTGTTCACCGGAACCTACCCGATTCTCTAAATGTCCTAGTTAGGACACTTGGTCGTTTAGGGGTTAAAACACCAAGTGAAACGAGAGGCTTGTGTCTAGCATATGTGATAATTGGCAATTTGATTATTACATGAGAAAATAAACCAAGGAAATAAGCAGTGTTTTGCAATTTTGAAAATGGGAGTTTGTCAAGGATTTTTTTTTTAAATAATAGAGAAGAAGCAATCATGATGAGACGACTGAAGTGATTCCACATGTTATTTTATTTTCCTAATAAAAAGAATTCTACAATTTTTCAAAGTGGAAATTTTGTCAATTCCTTGCTACTTGTGCTTTAGACTTATCTGAAACCGATAATAGCCTCACCCTAAATCAGTATATGAGAAAATGCCAAGAAGACAATTGATTGACACTAATCTCTCCAAAATTGATTTAAGGTCAGTTCACAACACTATTTCAGTGGCAATTCATATGATAGTTCTTAGATAGTCCAGGTTTACAATAAAGATAGAGAAAGTAATTCTAATCAATTGGGGTGCCATGAGTAAAGAGTTTGTTGGAAGAAGGATTATCAAATAAGCCACAATGACCAAATTCGTGCGTGCTACCCTTTAATACTAGATTATGCTATTTCTACCTTATACCTCTCGGTCGTAATGTCCCATACATAAGGTTCTTTAGCTTGTGCAAGGATTCACCCTTTTGCCCTCACTGCATGAAAGATAAAAAATATTCAAAACATGTGATTCTTGAAGTGGAATTGCTCTAGACTTCCAACTCTCCGCCATCATTACTTAGGTAAAGAATTACGTGACATGTTCAACATTCTAAAATCCAGTACAAACAATTATTATTCCTTAGTATAACCACTAGTAGAAAAGGTGGCAGTGCCGAGGGAGATGTCCAAGCAAGTAGTGCCCAATTCCACGCATGCACAATGATTTTGCATGGGCATAGCGCTACCTTTTCTACTACACTAAATAGGTAGATTAGTGTTAGATACACTATTTTACATATGCATGTTGTAAGTTTTTACTGTTGACCAAATTTTTTACCCTGGTCAAGATGGGGATCTTTCAATAGTATTGGAATCAATGTCTTTAGTAATTTATTTTTTCGAGAGTAAAAATCTACAATATTTTCAAATCTTATAATTATCTAACACTAATCTACCTATTTAGTGAACTTACAAGGGCTAAAGAACCGTATGTAAAGGTACCCAAAGGTCTCTTCTCATTTTCTATTTTTTACTTTTTAATTTTTAATTTTTAATTCTTTACTTCAACTTTTTTGGTTAAAAAATTAAAAATACTCAAATCACCCCATCCAATAGCAAGCAAGCGAGTAAAGATAAGATTCCCAACTGCCTGAACCCAGTTGCAGGCTAATGGAGTAAAGTAAGTTAGAGCCATTGAGGTGGCTGACATCTGAAGCCCTCCGTGTGCCCTGTTGGCCTGCCAGGGAATAATGAACCAAATTCAAATGGCCACCTCGGAAATGGAGCCTCCACGTTGCAGTGCCATGTCAGCATGGGTCCAAACTCCCGCCATTTATAGTCCTTTTTCCATGTGAGGTTAGGAGTTCGGAGATTGCATGGGGGGCCCAGGGGAGCCTAAGCTTGGGTGTGCCTCCTGCGCTGAGACATGGGTTCTGCGCTTTGCATGTGGCCACATCTTTTGATTCTTTTCTATGCCATTTTGGAACTACAAAAATAATAGTAAGTTATGCCACACTATTTTATTGTTTCAAATCCTATTTCTGACCTGGGGTGTCAGTGAAGGAAGGGATGCGGAAACGTGATTGGGAAACGTCATGAAGCAAGCGTTTTCAAATTTTGGTCATGGCTTTAACCCTTAACTGCTTGAGCATCCTTTTTTTTTGGGACGATGTACAGATTTCATCCGTGTTTTCTCATCCGTCATTCACTTCTTGCAATGTGGATTTTTTTCTTCCAATAAGTTAGATTGTTTGGGAAGTTAGCTTCATGTATGTGAGAATCGACTAGCATAACATTCAGTAGTTTTTAGGAGTAGTTTTCAAAAAGGGTGCCTTTTGTTTCATCCACATTTATTTATAGAGTGACCAGTGATTTTGTAATTAAATGGACTCTTGAATCAGATAAATAACTATATAACATTGTTGAATTGTGATTGAGGAGTGCTTTGAATTCTTGTTCACTATAGTTGATTGCTCTTGCTTACTGCCACATGTTCCCTAGCTGTTGGTGTGATGAGGAATATCCCACATCATTTCATTGGGGATGAAATGATGTGGGATATTCCACATCATTCTCATGGAGAAAGGAAGCATAGGAGCATAGGCTACTAAATTGTTATAAGAAAGGGGATGATTTGTGAAATTTTTTAGCCTCATTTCATGTTGTAGTGATTCATCAAATATTACTAAGATTTTAATTCAAAAGTGTTTAAAAGTACTTTGAAAAATTCAATTCAAAAAAACTAAACAACCAAAAATCCCTAGAACTCACTAAACATAGAGTATCACATTTCAACCAATCACAACAAATTTCATTCACAAGTTGTCAATATTTTATTTCTAATCAAATTACAAAAGAATTTTGAATTTTGAGTTTCAAAATTTATACAAAAATAGTGGTGATAGCAATCATAAATATAACCATATGGATGGAATCTAAAATTTATAATGTACAACTTTATTCATACATCAGGTTCAATATATTCCTCCTAGTTGCATTTTATAACGCATCTTAATAATTCTTCAAATTTGGAGAGGGCCCTAGGCATTTAGAGGTTAACTCCTAAACGTCCAAACCGTCCAAAAAGCGGATGTTGTACATAATTAGTTACAGACTTCTCATCCGTCATGCACTTTTGTGGTGTGAAATTTTATTACATATTTTATATGAAATTAGTTCATGCATATGTGATCCGATTAGAAAGGGGATGATTTGTGAATTTTTTTTTCCTCATTGCATGTTGTAGTGATTCACCCTGAATTTTGAAGAATTCAATGTAAAAGTGCTTTTAAAAAGTAAACTCATAAAATTAAGCAACCAAAAATTCTCCAAAAATCATTACACTTAGAGTATTACATATCAACCAATCACAACAATGTCATGCACCAGTTGTCAATATCTAATTTGTAATCAAATTAAAAAATAATTTTGAATTTTAAGTTTTAATTTTATATAAAAATATTGGTGACAACAATCATAGATTTAACATTATCAATAGAATCAAAGATTCATAATGTACAACTCTTTTTCATATATCAAGTTCAAAATATCCCTCTTAGTTATATTTTATAAGACATCTTTGAAATTCTTCAAATTTAGAGAGGGATGAGGAAATTTAGGGATTAAAGCTAATTTAAATAGTTGAATAAAGCTTACCAAATTACTCTTGTGGTCGCTCCTTGTCTTTTGGCAACATTTTGGGTTGATTACTATTATTATTATGCACAGTAGAATGGATTACCTTTGTTTGGATGTTTTATAAATTGAATTTTCTATTACTTAATTTATCTTATAATAAGTAAATACAAAGGGTGTAACATTATAGTACACTAATTTTTGCTAAGAGTGAGTGCGATACTAATTATAAAGGCCAAAATTTACACCCAATCATTTGTTTACATTTAGAACAAGAGCTCATTTCACGGTGACACACAATATAAGATTCAACTATATAGGAACACATCAAAGGAGCACGCACTTAAAACCCACACGCACTAGCGACAAAAGGTAGTGTAGTGTTAAAAATTTACTATTCGGGGAAAGTAATGATGTTTTTGGGATCAACCTTTAGGACTTCTCGGGGGACTTCTTTTGCAAATTGATGAAAAATGATAGTTTAGCCAATTGTAAAAAGAGTGATATGATAAAATATTAAAATGGTACTTTTGATGAATTTTCAAAATAGAATGCTTTTGAGTTTACTTGATTGATATTTTTCCAAACTTGGTTATATTTGTAATTCCTATTTTTCTGGTATAAAACACAATTTTTTTTAATGAAAACTTCTAAGAAGTTCTAAAACACGTATTTTACAACACATTTGAGTTTTATTCATAACCCCTTGGATCATAAGGTGTAACTCTTATTTTATATATAAATAGACGGACTCATGGTTTTTCAATGACAAATTAAATTGATGATGTTGTGAAAAAAATGCACATGGGACTGAATTCTCAAATCGTTGGAATCAATGAAGATCATTGCATGTGTTGATCAAAAGACAAATAAATTTGAATAAAAGAAGTTTACATAGGACCTACTCAAGTTAGTTATAGAAAACACACAAAGCCCAATTTGGGCATTTTGATCCTTTAGGCGTTAAATTTACTAAACAAATCTTAGTAAAATGAAGAATAATATGCAAATATGTTCCAAAGAAAATCTTGGTAAAATAAAGAATAATAGAATTATTTGGAAACATAACTGGTGCATGAGTAGAGTTCAAGTGGAGTTTACTCTCTACAATTACAATTTCTGCCTAACGCTTTTCATGGATAGTCCCCATGATTGGGTCTTTTGGCTTGTGGGAACTCTCTTTTAGCATTAACCCCTAAATGCCCATTACAAACGACCATTTTCTGGTCAATGCCCAAAATTAACGAGCTGCCCGAAATTATAAAAAAGTTTTTTTAAAAATTAAAAATATTTTAAAATACTACATCAAGTCTACTTTCCAACCCAATTTGAATTATGTCAATCCAAGTTAAACCCCACCTGGAAGACTTTTTCAAAGTGAATCACTCAAACATTGTTTTAGTGTTACAAAATTTGCTATTTGGGGAAAGTTATGATGTTCCCTCCATATTTTCTTTTGCTTTATTGAAGTTTCCCATAGAATGGCCAAATTTAACCAATCATGCCAAATTTTAAACTCTTAAAGTGAAAATTAGAATTTATACAAATTTTCAGTGGTTAATGCTTTTAAATTCATTGAAAAAAATCTAAAGTTATTTTTGGAAGTTTGACCGTACGGATAATTTGTAGAGATGATGCCCTACATTTTCCATTGTTCATTGAACCAAATTTCATTAAACATATGGAAGGCAGAGATTATAACACATCTATGCTTTGTCCAATACCCCTCGGGCTTTTAGGAGTTAAGGAGGTCACATGTTCCACACCCCATGGCGGTGCAAGGCCTTGCTTTAGATTATTCTCCAACTCACCATAGACTAGTTTTGCAGTCTTATGGAACTCAAGCTGAGTTTAGGGTTCCTTTCCACTTTGAGACACTCTTTTTTGTTCACTCTAATATGTTCCTACAATGAAGATCTTATAAAACTACTTGGACCTTATTAAAATCCCCTATTGAGGGTGGATAAGAGTCTATGAAACTTGCAAAATGTTCCTAAATGGAAGATTCTTACAGAACTACTAGGACCTAATAAAATCCCGTATTGAGGGTGGATAAGAGTGCATGAAACTTGCGGCTTGCGGAAGGGAGAGTGAGCCATCATTGTGCAAATTGTACGTATGACTGTATCAAGTCGTGGAGAGGGAGGAACGACATGTTGGCCATGGAAAAAGACGGTGTAATATATACTTAGTAGTGAGCCCCTGGGTGGGATTGGAGACAACAGTGAGTGAGGGAAGGAGTCACATTCCTGGGGGCCATTCATTATTTTGGTTGTTTCTCTAGCAGCCTCACTGGATCCACCACACACACCATGTGACTGGGTCCCTGAATATTAATAATACATAAAAAAGAACTCTACGTTGCTTGCACTGGCCTCAACTTCATGTCACTTACTACAGCGAGTAGGCTATTTTTACAACCAATGGGCTTTCAGTTGGGTTAACCCTTTAACGTCCCGATTCAACACTGTTTTCAAAGATTTGTTATAAAATGGTTGATGAAAAACGAAAATGGAGTTGATGTACAAAACAAAGTTGCAAATGTCAATGTGTAGATAACATCCGTACGGTTGGATTCATCATATTTATTATTAATATTTTTAAAGTAGTTTTGCTAGGTTTTCTCTTGAAATTCAATTAAAAATCCAAAATTAACACAATTTTTTTTAAAAATATTGTAATGAAATTAGAATGACATGCACTACGAGATGGTATGGTTTCCATTATTTGATTCTACTTACTATGGAAAATCATATTTAAGGTCTTTCTTTTTGAACTAAGATTGAAACTTGATATTAATCACTTTTGTAATTTTTCAAAAATTCACATTATCTTATTTGGAAGATCCATACCGTACAAATGGTATTCAACTAGCACAAGAATGAAAAAAAAAAAAAAAAGGATGAAAAACATCCGGTACCTACAGAAATCGAGTTGCTGAAATTCATCCGGCGTCCAGATTCTGGACGCCGGCGCGCTAAAGGGTTAAGTTACACCAACATGTCCATCACTACAACCCTTTTCTTTAACTCTATAATACGGACGTAGGGCCGAAGTTTGAATTTACCTCAATCTAATTTCAAGTAAAAACACGCAATTCGCTATTTACGCACTTGGCCATATAATCATGCACTTGGTCCCCGGAAGCATTAAAAATATTGTCGTAAAAATTTCTCTAAAAAACAACCATTTTTGTCGTTCTACAATTACTTTCATTGTAAACAAACAATTATTTAATTTAATTTTTATTCTTATCTTTATCTTTTATCTTTATCTTTTATTTTATTTTTTATTTTATCTTTTCTTTATCTTGTTTCATTTATCTTATTTCTTTCTTGTCTTCAATTTATTTTCCTTCTTGTCTTCCTTCTTGTATTCTTCTTTTTCTTCTATTTTTTTTCATTCCTCTTGTGGCAGCCGCAAATCCTTCGCCCGCACCAAAGACAAAAAAAGTAAAAAAAAAAAGAAAAAAAAAACTTTTTTTTTTTTTTTTTTTTTTTTTGTTCTGGAGTTCGTCTTCTTTTTTGTTTGGGGCTCATGAACCCTGAAAATAGAAATTTAAAAAAATAAAAATTTAGGGTTCAGCCACCGGCGGCTGAACCCTAAATGGCACAAAAAAAAAAAACAAAAAAAAAAAAAAAAAAAAAAAAAAAAAAAAAAAAAAAAAAAAAGTTTCCCCTATATATATGAGGAGAGGGGAGAGGGGAGAGAGGGAGAGAGGAGAGGAGGAGAGGAGAAAATGAGGCAAAGGGTGCGCGGCCGCGCACCCTCTAGCGCACAGCAGACTAAAAATAGAAAAAAAAAACTTTTTTTTTTTTTTTTTTTTTTTTTTTTTTTTTTTTTTTTTTTTTTTTTTTTTTTTTTTTTTTTTTTTTGTGCCGTTTAGGGTTCAGCCGCCGGCGGCTGAACCCTAAATTTTTATTTTTTTAAATTTCTATTTTCAGGGTTCATGAGCCCCAAACAAAAAAGAAGACGAACTCCAAAAAAAAAAAAAAAAAAAAAAAAGTTTTTTTTTTCTTTTTTTTTTTACTTTTTTTGTCTTTGGTGCGGGCGAAGGATTTGCGGCTGCCACAAGAGGAATGAAAAAAAATAGAAGAAAAAGAAGAATACAAGAAGGAAGACAAGAAGGAAAATAAATTGAAGACAAGAAAGAAATAAGATAAATGAAACAAGATAAAGAAAAGATAAATGAAACAAGATAAAGAAAAAATAAAAGAAAAAATAAAATAAAAGATAAAGATAAAAGATAAAGATAAGAATAAAAATTAAATTAAATAATTGTTTGTTTACAATGAAAGTAATTTTAGAACGACAAAAATGGTTGTTTTTTAGAGAAATTTTTACACAAAAAATTTTAACCAAGATTTGCTCATGAAATGAACGCACTTGACCAAGTGCATAAATAGCGAATTGCGTGTTAAAAGACATTGTGAAAATATTTTAATAGTTTAGTCACATTTTGATAGTTATCATTCAACTTTTCATAAAATATAGTTACTAAAAGATAAAAATATTATGAAAGTTCCACTTAATTTCAAAATTAGTGAAAGTTTGGGGTTCGGTAATTCAAAACACAATGTGTATAAGAAGGTGTGGGGTGCAGTAATTGAATAAGTTGTGTAGGAGAACGCTACATTGATTATTGCCATTAGTGTGAGACACACTAACTATTTACTCATGGCTATAAATTTTTTGCAGAAGGCAAACATTTTTGCCAATGCCAAAGATATTGATACTACCGATGTAATAAAATGTTCACCTTGCGTAAAAAGATGTGACCATTTTAAAACAATTAGTGTGTCTCTTAGTAATAAAGATAATTAGTGTAGTAAAAATCTTGATTGCATACGATCCCCACATGATCAACAAACTAGACCACCTGTGGGTCTTTTTGAGTACGCTTCTTTGGTCTACGCAACAAGCATTTCTATTAGTGGTCATTTCCACTTGAACAACCAGTAATTTTATTATTACTATTATTATTATTATTATGATGATGATTATATTTATATTTATATTTATATTTTGAATGTGTTGTGGTGAGGTGAAGACAAACGCACAGTGCAGAGTGACATTTACATTGTTACTCCAAGTGGTAGGGATAAAGCAGAGCTTTGTACGTACAGTAGCTTTAGTGATGGAGTACTGCCGCCCCATGCCATGCGGGGGTGGGACTTTGTATAAGCAACATCTCACCTAGCACGCACCCTCGCTCGCTCGTGGCCTCTCTCTCTCTCTCACTCTCACTCACAGTGAGTGAGAGCCTGGCGCCCACTGCATTGCAACGTCGTCGACGAGAACGACGCTTAACCACTGGTGCGTCTGGTGGGACAAGTTTTAATTACAGTGACTCGGCTCCAAAACCCCATAACTGACCCGGCCAGCAAATTTGCTCGTGATCAGCAAGGAAAACGAAAGTGGTATTATAGGTCTAGTATGTTAGCGGGAGCAGCACCATGAGTGTGATTCGGTTATATCATCCCTCTTTCATGGCCCGTGCACAGATCTGCCACCAACCACGTCTTCTCCAGCCGCCCATTTAACCCCTGAAGAACTAAGGATTCATGGTTTTAACCCCTAAACGTCTCAACATGCCTTTGCGGCCAGTAAAATACGGTGTATTTTGGTTGTATTTGGAATGGATCCTCACTTTTAATGAGTTTCAGTTCGAGTTTCAGTTCAAAAGAGAAGTTGGAATTTAAATCAGTGCGGTTCTAGTGAGTTATTGAGATCCCAATTTAGATTTTCTTGTTGATAGGATATCCCGATCATACGACATCGTATATACTATCCCCGTGGGACGTTAAGGGGTTAAAATGAAAAGTATAATCGATCATATTTTGAAAAATACAATTTAGATGGGTGCAAACTTTATATCATCGAAATCAGTGAAGAACATTGCATGCATTAATCGAAAGAAAGATAAATTTGAATAAAAGGAGATCTACATAGGACCTATTCAAAACTGCTATAAAAAACATGAGGCCAAGTTGAGCTTCTTGGTCCTTTAGGGGTTAACCCCTAAACGTGCGAAGAAACCCCGCGGGGGCCACATTTGGTCATTCTTTAGTCAAACTCATCATGGACTTCAAGGCATGTGAACATGGTGCCATGATGGTGCATTGAAATGCAATTAACACAACCTCTAAAGGACCAAGAAGACCAAATTGGGTCTCATGCTTTTCTTTAGCATTTTTGCACAAGTCATGTACGGACTTCCTTTAACTCCTAAAGGACCAAGGATTCATGGTTTAAAATGAAAAAATTCAATTGATCATATTGTGGAATATATAATTCACATGGGACCAAATTTTATATCTTTAGAATCGGTGAAGAAAAATTCATGTGTTAGTCAAAAAACAAACAAATTTGAACAAAAGGAAGTCCATGTAACACCTACTCAAAACTACTAAAAAAATCATGAAGTACAATTTGGGCTTCTTGGTCCTTCAGGGATTAATTCAAATTTATTTGTGTTTTTGCCAACATATACAATATTCTACACTAATTCCGATGACCCTAAATTTGACCCCATCTTAATTATATTTTTTCACAATACAATCAATTAAATTTTTCATTTTGAAACTATGAATCCTTGGTCCTTTAGGGGTTAAGATAATGTGGTGCCAACCTCTATACCAACCTAGTATGGATAAAATGACATTAAAATGACATGTATGCATGCGGCCTTTGGTGTCAAAATGGCACCAAAATAGTCTTGCCCAACTTTTATGATGAACGTTGATTTTCACCTAGTTCCTAATTGGTCCCAACTCAAAAAGTGTTATGTTCTACTTTCTAGTCCAATTTATCATTCTTCATAATTGTAAATATTACGTTTTTTATTATAGCAATTTAAAGCTCAAAACCCTACAATTCCAATACACATTGCCAAACAATGTGTTTTTTTTTTTGGTTTTTGGCTTTAACAAATTTATTTTTATGTAAGCTCAAGAAGCATGCCACCTACACCTTGTTGATTATCACTATTATTTATAGTTTTCCTATTTAAAACATACTATTTTAAGTATTTATGCAATAACTATGATTCTTACAAACAAAAAAGGTTTGAAAAATCTTATAGAATTCATTTTCATTTATGTAATTATGAAAAAATCAAAGTAAATCGGTTTAACAATAACTTATATAAGATAAATAAAAGAAAAATATAATGTATTAAAAAATGTATGTATTTGATGGGGTTTGACCAGGTAATTGTAGTGTGGATGCTTAAGGATTAACCTTCTCGATTGGAGTGCTATTCCATGTAAACCCATCCCTGCCCTGCCCGAGAGGCTGCACCCTCCACTGTTCACAATACCCTAGCGTGCCCCGGTACACCGAAATCACCATATACTGTGGGTGTGTGAATGAAGTGAGAATATTCATCTATTTTAGAATATTTTCATCCAATTTGGATGAATTTTACCATAATATTTGAAAAAATAATTATTAGTAAAGCCTCTTGTAAATAATGTGGACCACAAATATATGGTGATTTTGGTGTAGCAATTTTGGCACCCATGGAGTTTCACGTTAGCTTTTCCACCATCCACATCCTTTTTTTTATGAGTCACAACCAATAAGAAAGCAACACGTGGCGCTTTTAAAAAATGAATTGATTTGTGTTGGAGCTGCTACCAGGTTACGGTACTTTTTAAATCATCTGCTTTTAAAAAATAAGTGGTGAGATGGCTCATAGCGAGTTCCATTTTGTTCTCGTATAGAATCTAAAGATTCTTTTTTGCTTCCAAATAGACTCTTTGAGCGTAGCCACACCTAACATTGATTAGCCAATGTGTGGACTGCCTTTCCATCCATCTACGAGTTGGGATCAATATGCATGTTAGGGATCAACGTACAACACATGGCTTTGACACCTCCCTCCTTGTTGTTACCATGCACAGATGCCGGTCACATAAGTTTCTACCTGTATGGAAAATAGTAGCTATCGATGGGCCATGAATGATGAATGAGGAATATGCTTGTCATTCTCTTTGGAGACAAGGCATAGCTAGCATATTGGAGACAAGGCATAGCTAGCATGATGGATTGATGGATGAGAAAAAAAAGTTTGTTTTTGTACATCAAGCAAAAACGCTAGGTCGGGCACTTAGGGATTAAGAAGACTAATGTTGATTTTTAACAAACTAGAGAGTTTGTTTTTTTACAAATTGAGGTTTCTTGCTATAATATGCCTATCATTCTCCTTGGAAACAAAGCATAGGTAGCACTAGCTACTGAATGTTATGTAAGTCACACTAGCCATGGCCACAAATGACAACTTTTACTTGATTTGTTTAATAAAAGTGATTTTGATTTTTAACATACTAAGAATTTTTGGTATTGACAAACTGGCATTTACAAACTTTGTTCATTGGCTTCTAGAAAGATTGGTAGAAAGGTTAAGTAGCCCCAAAATCTCCAAAAAATAGTACACTTAGACTATTACATTTCAACCCATCACAACAAATTTCATCTACTGATTGTCAATATCTTATAATCAAATCACAAAACAATCATGAATTTTAAGTTTCAAACTTTATACAAAATATTGGTCACAACAATTATAGATCCAATCGTATAGATAGAATCAAAAATTCATAATGTACAACTTTTATTCATACATCAAGTACAAAATACCCCTCAAAGTTGCATATCACAATGCATCTTTGCAAAACTGGCCAATTTGGAGAAAGGTGAGAACGTTTAGGAGTTGAAAAAATCAAGTAAAAGCCGTCACTAGTGACCATGACCAGTGTGACTTACATAGACTTGTATAACACTCAATAGCTAGTGCTAGCTATGCCTTGTCTCCAAAGAGAATGACAAGCATATTCCTCATTCATCATTCATGGCCCATCGATAGCTACTATTTTCCATACAGGTAGAAACTTATGTGACCGGCATCTGTGCATGGTAACAACAAGGAGGGAGGTGTCAAAGCCATGTGTTGTACGTTGATCCCTAACATGCATATTGATCCCAACTCGTAGATGGATGGAAAGGCAGTCCACACATTGGCTAATCAATGTTAGGTGTGGCTACGCTCAAAGAGTCTATTTGGAAGCAAAAAAGAATCTTTAGATTCTATACGAGAACAAAATGGAACTCGCTATGAGCCATCTCACCACTTATTTTTTAAAAGCAGATGATTTAAAAAGTACCGTAACCTGGTAGCAGCTCCAACACAAATCAATTCATTTTTTAAAAGCGCCACGTGTTGCTTTCTTATTGGTTGTGACTCATAAAAAAAAGGATGTGGATGGTGGAAAAGCTAACGTGAAACTCCATGGGTGCCAAAATTGCTACACCAAAATCACCATATATTTGTGGTCCACATTATTAACATATAGAGCCCAAAGGACATTTTAAAGTTAAAAAGAGAAGGTTGCAATCTAGGGCTATCTCAAAACAAAAAAAAAACTTTAAACTTTCATGACTACTAATGACTCATCAAAAAAGTCCCAAATTCTTGATTTAATATTAAAATAAAATTCAGATTGGTAAATATTGAGGTCAACCTATACCCAAATAATAAACTTATCACAACCTTCTTTATTATATTTAATATATTCCATACCAAAAAGAAATTGTTATATTATTTGAGGTGACATGTTGTAGTAAATAACTAGCAATTGGTGCTATTCCTTCTTATTCCTTCTAAAACATCCCTCATATTTGTAATTAAATTAAAAATTGATACGAGTCTCAAATTTCAAATTTTATACAAAATTATTTGTGATAGAAATGGCCGATCTAATGGTATAGATAGAATCGAAATTTATAATGTACAACGTATATTCATACACCAAGATCAAAACATCCCTCATAGTTTGCATTTTATGATGCATCTTTAAACTCTTGAATTTGGAGAGGGGTGAGGATGTTTAGGGATAGTTATAGTCCATGGTTGGTTTAGGTGGTATGTTTTTCTATATAGTAACCAAGTACAGTACTTTTATTTTATTTTGTGTATGATGCAATATTATTAGTAAGAAGGGTAGTTTTTGGACACAAACAAATAGACTGTTGGATATAGTTGACACTATTTTTAGGTGCACAAAGACCACCTTTATGCTACTGCTATCTCATGATCTTATAAAATTGTATTAACATTGTAAATAAATGTACCTACAGGTGAACATGTATTAAGTTTTGGATATTTTTAATGTTACTTGTTACTTCAATGACTGATAGTTGAGATGTTTCTTCAGTTGGTAGAATTTCCAAGGTATAAAATTGAACAAAAATAATTTATTTACTCTATATTACATTATTTTGAAAGCACTTTAAATTATAAATGAGAGGGAAAATAAAAGGATATATGATACATTCTATGACAGTATCCAAAGTGTCTTGAAAAAATGGTCTTTGCAATGTGTGGAGTTCTTCATTCTATAATTTTAAGAGGAGGTAACCAAATATGTTAAGTAAAAATCTTTGTAATTGAGAAATCAAATAAAGGGAAGATTTTAGTATGTCTTCAAAGAAAAAGATTTTGGGCAGTTTTAGGTTGAAACACGTCAAAGTCAATGAACAGAAGTCAACTCAGTAAAATATTCACAAAACTGTACAGTGTTCCTACAATGTTAGTGAAATATACATTGCAAGGGAGTCAAATCTAATTATTACTTTTATCAATATTTGTCAAGCTTTATAAGTAATAATGTTTTATACCATTTTTAGTAAAATTAAGTTAAACTTAATTAAACATATTAGAAGTTAAATTTTGGCTCAAATCTATATTTAAGTATTTACAAATTAATATGGAAAATCTCAAATATAAATATCTATAATAAATTTAAATAATAATAGTAATAATAAATTAAAAAAACTTTAATCATAATCAAACAAAAATTGTAAAAATGAATTGTTTACAAACATATGTGTTCTATATAAATATAGCGTATGCAAGGTCATATTTTCATATATTCAAGATACTTGACGTTAATCACATGGATTTTGGCCTAAATAGAAGAATGTCCTACAAGATTGATTATCATTGCAAAAGGTCTTACCATATTTGTTCAACCCCTAAGCATCCAATTGTGTATGTTCTCTAGTATAGGAAAACTAGACCCTTTGCTGCAAATCATATGTCTGTGTGAAAATGACTTTAATTTGACACGATAGACGTTGTAGTATAGAACAAGAGCTTTAAAATGAAAAAGTCATTGTTCTAAAGTTCAATGATGTAGATGGTCATATTAGGCGGTCTAGACACTCAAGGGTTAATAGAAGGCGCATTGAAAGAATGTGAGTTTCATCTTATGAAAAAAAATCCAAAGTTCCTGTTGTCAAGGGGTTCTAGTAAATACTAGGGAATTGATTCCATTTTCACCATATCTTACATATCTGGTACATATTGACTTACAAATTTTGCATTAGGTGGTTGTAAATGAAAATTATAAATGATTTCGACTTTTAATTTTATAAGAATTTTTTAAAATGTTCAAAGATTTCACTTTTGAAGAATATTTGTAGTGCCAAAATGAAGAAAGTATACAAATAGTAATGAATTGATACATTGATGTTAAACTAGTTATTAACTTTTTGTACCTAAAATCACTCTTAGAAAGTGACCTAGAGAGCTTTGTATAGTGAAGAAATATCAAACATTCACTTGAGCTTCATTGCTAAAAGTTGTATTTATTTCATGAAATAAGTGATTACATAAGCCTAAACTACATATATTAGTAGGAACTAATTTTGGGGTAACAAATCTTGTATTAGATAGATTTATGGTGTTATGTTCAATATTTTGTAAAATTTATTTTTTTGTAATTTTAGTTTAAGGCTAATGTACTTGAAAATTTCATATTAAAACAAATAATATCAATCAAATATGTATTAAAATGCATTAAAGGTTGTCATTTAAGAGTATTGTTTAATGCTACAAAGTAAGTTTTTCAAAAAATAGGGTCCCTTTAAAACAAATAAAAAATCGAAATAATAGCCCCATGTATAATACCTTGCTAACACATGTGATGCCTTAAAATTACACTAAGTACACCAACCCTCCTCCCCCGAGTCCAAACCTTATAAACTAAATACAAAAACTACTCAAATTGAACCCCATTAATTAATTTTAATTGTTAAAGAAGCTCCATGCCCTTGATTTTATAAAAAATCTTCAAATGGCATTCAAATAAATGTCATCTAGAATTTGTTATGTATATTTTTAATTATTTTAAACATATTTTGATGATTGTGTTGTTTACTTTTGATGAAGTTGAATACTAAAAGATGTATACCAACATTTGAGATGTTTTGAAGTGGTTGTTGTTTGTAACTCCAAGTTTTGTGAAAAAATAATGATTTTGAGAACATGGGCAAAACTGAGTCTATATAATGGCCAATTTTGGATTTCATTTATTTACAAAGAGTAAAAAAATTTAATTAGTTTTATTTTTTAAATTTTTTGTTATTTTTCGTTTTTTTGGGTTATTTTTAATTTATTTTTAGTTGTAGAAAAACATTTATACTAAAAATTTCATATTTACCTTTTAAAATTTTTTGTACAAATTATATTCCTATGCCATTTTTAAACAAAATGATCTAAACAAAGACTCAATATACTTGATCCTTGTTCAACCATGTTAATGTATAAATATCATGCAAATTCTTTTTGATGTCAATTATTTTGTTGATTTTTTTTCATGATTTATTAATAAAAGTGTATATATAACTCGTAAAAAAGGCACAATGGCAATCAATGTGATATAAATTGAATTTTTGATGTATAATTGTAAAATTCAAAGTTTTGAACAAAACTTGAAAAATCTTCAAAAATATATTTTTAAATTAAAATTTTGAAACTTTAAAAATGTATAATACAATAAATTAAATCATAGATTTAATAAAATTTTAAAGTGAATAATGCAACACGTCTGTAGAGGCTCTAGAATCCGTGCGAAGTCGTAAAAGAGTTAAAAGAATTAAACGTGCGTGCCAGCTTTATGATGGAAAACTATCATGTACGGTTACGAAAGAGGTGCTTTAAAAGCACAAGGGAAACTCAAAATTGGACATTTGTCTCCAAATGTTACAATTTTGCAAAGATGCATCATAAAATGTAATTAACAAGGATATTTTGAACTTCATATATGAACAAAAGTAGTGTATTGTACATTATGAATTTTAGATTTCATCCATACGGTTAAACTATTATTGCAATCCCCAATATTTTGTATAAATTGTGGAACTTCAAATTCGAAATTCTTTTGTAATTTGATTACAAATAAGATATTGACAATCTATGAACGTTATTTATTGTGATGGATTGAAATGCATAACTCTAAGTGTAGTGATTTTTGGAGATATTTTGTTTGTTTAATTTTATGAGTTGATTTTATCAAAGAGCACTTTTGAACACTTTTGAATTTAAATCTTAGAAATTCTTGGTGAATCATTGCAACATGAAATGAGGCATACAAATTTCACAAACCATTCCCATTCTAATTGGTTTTTGCGTGCATGATGCTAACTTCCCATAAAATCTATAGGAAAACTTCATACTGTGAAAAGTGCATGATAGATGAGAAATCATGGATGAAATATGTACATCGTTAAAAAAATGGATGCTTATGCATCTAAGGGTTAACAAGCGTTGTTAATCATTACAATAGAAAGGTAACCAATATGCCTAATTTTTTTTTTTGATTAAATGATAAACTTTAAAAAATAACCAATTTTTTTTATAATGAATGTTAAAAAGAATGAAATTTTTCTCTCTCAAAGGAATAAAATGTTTTGTTGTTTCAAAAATAAATAAATAAATAAATGAAATGAATTTTTTTAGTATAATCGTTACTATATAATGATTATTTTAGCCAAGTTTTTAACATTAATATTTTGCAATAGTGCATGTCTTTGGAATAAGTGTCCTATATATACACTATCAACTGAAACAATGTAATTGTTAATTAGACATCTTACGTAATTTTTATATTGAAATAGCCAATTATTGAGAGTTTTAATTCTTTTACATTTTCAATTCCAATTGGAAATAAACATCAATAAGTATTAATTGAGCAATAGAACTTGAATTATTTTTGTCACTCTTTTATAGAAAACAATTTAACAAAGCGTTAACCCCTAAATGCTCAAGCATCCAAATAGTGGATGGTTAACTTCAACCTTAAAGATGATTATTTTTGCTTTCAAGTCCAATTAAGAAAATAGAGCTTATCAAGTCTAGTTTTTATTTCACTTTGTAAATGTGAAAAAATCATAATATTAAGTATTTTATAGCACTTGCAATGTCAAGAGGTCATAATCCAAACTATACTACAAATCATATGTCAATATCAGATTTCCAAATTTAGAATTTTTATTTTAAATTGAATTTTCTCCTATGTCTCTTCATTGTAACTTGAACCCTTTATAATTTTTTTTTGGTTATTTTGAACAATTTTGTAATTTATATGAATTTCTTTATGTAATTTACTTCAAAAATCATATTGAATTTATAACGCATTAAGAAAATTTGAAAAATTGAGGATCAATAGGAAACATATGTTTACATTTATTAAAAATATTTCAAAAAATATATCAAAGGCTATTGATGAGCAAACTCTATATGAAAGTCTTGTTTGACTTTTTTGTGAATGCCTTGGGCATTTAGGGGTTAAATTTCATAACTTTAGTTTTAAGATAAATAAATTCAAAAAGGTAAACTTGATGAATACATAGATAATTTTTGATATCAATAACCTAGGTATTTAGGAGAAAATTCATTTTGTTATTATTAGAAGTGTTTATACAAATCGGTGTGGAATGTTGCAAACAATTTTAATGCATCCTATGGAAGGCATGAAAATTATAGTGCTTCTCCATTGGCTTTTCAAATTGAGTCTCAAATTTAAATTCCAGCAACACAATAACTTTTGTAAATTTTATTAACTAAGATAATTTTGTTTCCTAAGATACTCTAATTTTATTAGAAGAGTGTGGTAATAGTAAGGATCATTATTCCCAAAAAAATCTAAAACAAATATGCTAATGGACCAAGTATACAAAAATATAGCTTGCTATAAGTTAATAAACATAAAAGGAATAATTTCCACCATATTTTGGCCTCAACTCCAACCTTATCCCTTTAAATCACAACTCATAATTGTCGAATCAATAAATACAAAAATTGTGCATTCAAAACTATAGAGAGCCTATGAAAGGTGATTTTTCCCACTTCACTAACCTTTTACATCAAAAATTCATTTGATATCACATCAATTGTTATTGTTCTTGTTTTAACAATTCAATATATACACTTCAATTTATGAATCATCAAAAGCAACCAACTAAATGCTCGACATTAAATTTTTTGAGAAAGATAGTTCTCCCACTTCACTAACCTTTACCGTTTCTCCCCTCTCCTTTTTGCACTTACCTTCTTCTCGTTGACTCTTCTCTATGGTTCCCTAGTTAGGTGCCACCCACTAAATTGAATGTTGCCTCTTTTTTTCATCCTTCGTGTAGCTTGTTGCGTTGTCATCCTGGTTTGTATATGGTACATTTCCTCATGAACATTGCACTACTTGACTCCAATCTTGACACAATTTAAAATTTATGTTACATTTCAAAAAAGATAGCAAACATTTTCAAATTTTATTACATTTTGGTGTGACGTTTGGAAATGTTTTGAAATGAAGAATAATTATATTGACTTTACAAATGCAAGGTTCAATACTGGCCCAAATTTAGTATTGGAATCCACAATTTAAAAAAAAAATTAAGGTTGTGCTATACTTTGTATTTATTATAAAAAAATATTAAAAACCTTTATTAGGTTTTGCAGTGATGTTTTTAAACTTTTTGAAATGAAGGATAATTCTATTGACTTCACATATGTGGGGTCAATATTGGTCCAAATGTAGTATTGAAAATTATATATATTCCATACCACTATCTTATACAATGAAATCAATTGATATAATTTTGACAATTGCAAGTTTAATGTTTGATCAAGTTTTGTAGGTACCATTCTTATTTTTCTCTATCTCTCTATAACTCTTCTTCATAGTTTCTCTAATTAGGTGTCACTTGCTCTCGCTTCAATGGATGTTGGGTCATTTTTTTGCTTATTTTTATCATTCATCTGGTCTTGTTGCCTTAGCATAATGATTTTTATGCAGTGCATTCTATCAAGTTAGTTCCAAGACTCAATTTTTAACACTCAATTAAAAAAAAAAGTTCTACTACACTTCCCAAAATGAACAAATATCACCAAATTTCATTAAATTTTGTATTGAAATGTTTTGATGTTTTTTTAAGTATATATTTACTTTATTTCTAGAATACAATATCGTTTCTATATTGACACAAATGTAGTGTTGAAATCAACATTGAAATTCATGTTCAATTAATAAATTATATATATATATTACTATATCCTATACGATAAAATCAATATAATTTTGACAATTGCAAATCTAACATTAAATCAAGTAACGTGGTTTGACAAATTTGTACCTACGTCCATTTGAATGGATATTGTTTGTTTTATTCATCATTCCATCAAGTCTTGTTGCATTGGATGTAAGAGGCATAAGTGGCACATGTCATAAAAAAGTTTCAATATTTAAGTTCAATATGAAACAATATTGACCTCACAAATGTAGAATTTAGTGATATAAAATGTAGTGTTGGAATTGGCAATGAGATCCATATTAAAAGATATAGAAATTCTATACTATTATGTCTCATATGATGAAATCAATCTTATTTCAATAGTTAGAAATAAATCTTATTTCAATAGTTAAAAATTTGACCCCTAAGGGACTTATGGTTTTGAAATGAGAAATTTAAGCAATTGTATTGTGAAGAACATAATTTAAATAGAACCAAAGATAGTTTGTATAATTGGAATTAGTAAAGAATAATATTCTGTATAAAATATAAATAAATATGAACAAAATAAAATCTACATAAAACCTACTCAAAACTACTAAAAAAACATGAGTCCCCATGAGGGCCTAGTAGTGCTTTGGGGAGTATTGTTGAATCAGATAATGTGGTTGATTCTATATTTATTGCACCATTCGTTTTATTTAGTGTTGCCTTTATAGTATCATTGCACTTTAATGACATAAACTATTGTAAACCATAAAACTTAAAGAGACCATGGGCAATTGTAGAAGGAATAGCACCAATTGCTAGTTTCTTACTACATGTCATCTCAAATAATATAACAATTTCTTCTTGGTATGGAATATATTAAATATGATAAAGAAGGTTGTGATAAGTTTATTATTTGGGTTTAGGTTGACCTCAATATTTACCAAATTGAATTTTATTTTAATATTAAATTAAGAATTTGGGACTTTTTTGATGAGTCATTAGTAGTCATGAAAGTTTAAAGTTTTTTTTTTTGTTTTGAGATAGCCCTAGATTGCAACCTTCTCTTTTTAACTTAAAAATGTCCTTTGGGCTCCGTATGTATAATCAATGTATATTTACTAATTTTTCTCATGCACTACTATATATATGTATGTCTTCAAAGATATTATGCGCTCAAGTACAAATTTGTACTCAAATACATGCCTAAAGTAGAACTTCATGTCTTCTTAAGCTTTAAGGAAAACCCATTATGTAAAGCTTAAAAACCAGGGGTCACATTTAAAGCAATGGGCCCATATTGAAGTCCCTAAAAATATACTTTGCATATGAGAAGTTTAAGTTCTGACCAAATAGCGGAGAATTTGATTTCATTGCCAATAATAGATTATGTGCCTTTTTATATTCCTATAGGTTTAAATGCACAATTATTGTATCTATTGTATTATCAAACATGAGTCTTGATTTGAAATTATAATAGTTACTCCACGCCCTCGACCTAAATATGGTAGCAACTATTCCTTTTATGTTTTTTAATTTATAGTAAGTATTTTTTTATTCTTGATGCACTGTTAGTTTATTTTCGTTAGATATTGTGAGCCACTAGTGGTTAATACTCTTACCACGCCATCTTCCAATGTAATTACAATGGTTTAGAAAATGAAAAGAAAATTGTTATGAAATTTTACAAGAAGATATTATGCTCATTGGAATAGAGGTTTGAGAACACCACGCAAGAGTACTGCCGTACTGGTACCTTGTCTTCAACATTGGTATGCCGGAATATTTAATATAGCTATGTTGAACGAGCTTCTGTAGCACATGGGGATTACACATGGAATTCAAATCATCATATGGGAATATTTTGGTATTTCAACTCACTCTCTACCTCTCACTACTCCTTGGAACATGACAACCCACCAATTCCTTTCATTGGGTGTGCAAACAACGAACCAATACAATCTTTTAAAGATTTTCTAAACTAATCCAATTGCAATATTTATTGTGAATCTAATTCACTCAATCAAAGCTGCATGTGCTTCAAAGCTTCTATATCTATACTAGTAAATCTCGTGTTGCAATGCAATACAAAACTAAATAAGAAACATGGACTCTATTGCAAAGAACGTTGATTGAAAGAAATTGAAAAACTTGATTATAGATGAAAATAGTTTACAAAACAGGCAAATGAATGAAAATGGATGAAAATGATATATGATGAGATATTGGATGATAATTGATAGATGTAAAACTTGGATGAAAACGTGACGGATTTTGTGACATAGGGGTCGTGACACTCTGCATTTAATATAACAGATTACTAATCAGTACTACCGTAGTTTACGAGCATGTTAGGCACCTTTCTACCTAATATTTTTTATTTTTTATATATTTAGGAAAAAGGAATATTCTTTAATTTTTGTTGTTTTTCGTACAAAAGAAATAATTTTTTGATAGATGATTTCCCGAAATTATAGGCATCTATTTTTAGAATTAATTTTTGCCGAACTTTCAATCAAACTACGACAATAGGTTTGATTGATGAGTTATAAGACATTTTAAGGTCTTGGATGAAGACATATGTGTATTTCAAAACTTTCCACCATTAAAACTTAGAACATGGCTTCAATTTGATTTTTGAAGGTTTGGAATATTTATAGAATAGTTATAATATGTAAAATTCTCATTCTATTGAAACGTTCAAAATTTAAGCATTTATTTGGGAAATTGATTAAAGTTTAGCCACTTCGCACAATGTCAATTTAAAATTATTAGACGCTAATCAAAATAATTGATTATTTCTTGTGCTTAAATACCAATAGGGTGCATTCTCAATGCCTTTCCTAGGGTGTATTACAATGTGTTTTCAACATGACTCCAATCTTAAAACAATTCAGAGTTATGCCACACTTCAAAAAATTTAACAAATATTTAAAAACTTCATTAGGTTTTGGTGTAACGTTTTAAAACGTATTGAAATGGAAGATTATTCAACGAACTTCACAAATTTGGAAGTTCAATATTTATCCAAATTTAGTATTAAAATTGACATTGACATCCGTATAAGAAATTATATAAATTCCATACCACTATATCCCATACTATAAAATCATATGATATATATAATCTTGACATGTGCAAGTTTAACGTTGGATCAAGTTTTGTAGTTACCATTATTATTTTATTGTCTCTATGAGTCACCTCCATGGTTTCTCTTCAAATATCATTTGCTCCCATTTGAATGAATGTTGAGATAGTTTTTATTAGTATCATCCTTTTTATTAGTTGCCTTGAGTTTTTGATTCACTTCTATGTTCATATCGTTGAACTTTACATTTTCGTTCAATTCTACATTTGTAAAGTCAATAGTGTTTCAATATTGAATTCAAATATTGATTTTTTTTTAATGGAATGGGCTACATATACCTCTTACATCCAATGCGATAAGATTTGATGGATGATGAACAAAACAAACAAAATCCATCCAAGTGGGTGTAGGTACAAACTTGCGAAACGTCATCACTTGATTTAATATTGGATTTGCAATTGTTAACATCATATTGATTCCATCATATATATTATAGTGATATAAGATTTATACATATTTTGAACATGTATTTCAGTGTTGATTTCACAACTACATTTGTGTCAATATAGAATCAACATTGTACCCTACAATAGAGCAAATATTTACTTCAAAAATATACCAAAACATTTTTATACAAAACCCAATGAAATTTGGTGATATTTGCTAATTTTTTTGATGTAGCAAAACTCCAAAATTGTTTAGTATTGGCCTCATATACTAGAACTTTTGTGATGGAATGTACCACATACAAACTAATATGCCAACGCAACAAGACTAGATGGATAATAAAAAAGACACAACATCCATTAAAGTGGAAACAAGTGACACCTAAGCAGAGAACTATCGAGAAGAGTCAAAAAGAAAAAGTTGAACATAGATGGTACTTACAAAAACCATTCAACAATAAATTTGCAATTGTCAGAATTATATTGATTCCATTGTTGATATGGATTTTTTATAATTTTGATTATGAATGTCAATGTCAATATCAATACTACATGTGGGCCAATATTGAACACCACACTTGTGAAGTTAATAGAATTATTCACAAAGAAAAAGCTGAATATAAATGGTACTTACAAAACCCATTCAACAATAAATTTACAACTGTAAGCATTATATTGATTTCATTGTTGACATGGGTTTTTTGTAATTTTAATTATGGATGTCAATATCAATATCAATACTATATGTGGGCCAATATTGAATCCCACACTTGTGAAGTTAATAGAATTATTCTTGGTTTCAAAAAAAATTCAAAATGTCACCAATGAAGTTTGGTAATGTTTACTTGTTTATTTTGAAGGGCATCAAAACTTTAAAATTAGTTATTTCAAAATTGAAGTCAAGTAGTGAAGTGTTTTTGCCGTATACAAACTGAGATGCCAACGCGACAAGAGTGAATGAAGGGTGCAAAAAAGAGACAACATCCATTCAACTAGATGACAAACACCTAATTATAGACACTATGGAGAAGATGAAGTAGAATAAATATGGTACCTACAAAATAATATTGATTTTATAGTAAAAAACATAGTGGTATAAATTTATATAATTTTGAATATGGTTGTCAATGTTAATTTCAATATACTATATATGGGTTAATATTGAACCCCACGTTTTGTAAAGTCAATTTGATTATTCTTCATTCCAATTTTCAAAACATCACTAATGAAGTTTGGTAATGTTTGCTCATTTTTTTTTTGAAGTGGAGCAACACTAGGAGAAGGCTAAAATTGTTTCTAAATTGGAGTGAAATAGTGAAACTTTCGTGAGGGAATGTGCCACATACAAACCAAGATGCCAATGCAAGAAGAGTGGATGAAAGCTTAAAGATGAAAGAAACAACATCTATTCAAGTAGGAAAACGTTTGAAGTATAGTACAACACTAAAATCAATTTGTTTCAAGATTTCAATCAATTATTTAGTGAAACATTAGTGCCTCATACAAACCAAGATACCAAGGCAATAAGAGAGAATGAAGGATTGAAAGGAAGAGGCCACATCCATTCAAATGGGTGATGGGAGTGTTTGCTAAAAAAATAAATTGAATTGTAATTAGTAAGAATCGAGAATCTAAAATCAACTTATTTCAACATTGGAGTCAGATAGTTGAACATTCATTACCACATACAACTCAAAACGCGAACTCAACAAGTACGGATGAAGAATGAAAGAAAGAGACAACATCCATTCCAGTGGGTGACACCTAGCCAAATGTTAAAATTAATTATTTCAAGATTAGAGTCAAATAGTGAAACTTTTGTGCCATATGGAAACCCAAAATGCCAACTCAACAAGAATGGATGAAAGATGAAAGAAAGAGACAACATTCATTCCAGTGAATGACACCTAACAAGAGAATCCGTACAACAAAATGCTTAAATTAGTTTTTTCAAAGATTATAGTCAAGCAATGAAACTTCTGTACCAAGATGGGAACCCAACAAGAGTGGATGAAAGATGAAACAATGAGACAATATCAATTCCAATGGGTGACACCTTACAAGAGAATTCGTGTAAAAAAATGCTAAAATTAGTTGTTTCAAGATCAGAGTCAAACAACGAAACATTTGTGCCATGTAAAAACCAAGATGGGAACCCAACAAGAGTGAATGAAGGATGAAAGAAAGAGACAACATTCATTCCAGTGGATGACACCTAACGAAAGGATTCGTGCAGCAAAATGATAAAATTAATTGTTTCAAGATTGGAGTCAAGCAGTGAAACTTTTGTACCACATAGAAACCAAGATGGGAACCCAACAAGAGTGAATGAAGGATGAAAGAAAGAGACAACATTCATTCCAGTGAGTGACACTTAATAAGAGAATCCATGTAGCAAAATATTAAAATTAGTTGTTTTCAAGATTGGAGTCAAGCAACGAAACATTTGTGCCGATAGAACCCAAGACGGGAACGCAACAAGAGTGAATGAAGGATGAAAGAAAGAGACAACAAACAAACATCCACCTAACAAGAGAGAGGAGTAAAAGAGTGAGAGGAAGTAAAGTGCAGGAAGGAAAGGTAAAAGGTTAGTGAAGTGGGAGAACAGAGTGAGTGACTTTCGTGGAGTGAGAGAGAGAGAGAGGGCAGAGAGAGAGAGTGAGAGTGGAGTGACGAGAGGAAGGGGGATGGGGTGAGGGGGAGGAGAGGAGGGCTGCTGCCGTGTGAAAGCCCCAAGAGCTGCTGCACTGCAGTTACTGTCAGTTGTTTTGTGCTCTCTCCCAACCCCCGGCTCGCTCATCTGTCTTTGCATCGTCGCACAAGCCAAGCAAGCATCCGGCTCATCGTCTGTCTGTCTGTGCCCGTTTGCAAGCTTCACTCACTTGCAATCCGGCACGAGCATCATCGCCCGAGCTCGCTCCATCAGGTCAGCACAGCTTCTCTCACTCACTCCCAGCTCTCCACTGATTGCGCCCCTGCTGCTGCTCCATCCCATCCCTTCTGCCGTTTCATTTGTTGTTTGTTTCTGTGATTGATTATATTGAATGTCGACGGGGTTTCGTGGTGTCCGGGCAATGGCGCATGACATGGTATGTGAATTCATCGTTAGCGCATTGTGTAATTGATTGCGCGTATGAGTGAGTGCGGGAGATTCTGAATGCTAAGTAGGGCATCTTTGGGTTGGCCCGGGAATTGGTGGGTCAGCTTGCTTGCTGCGTGATTCACGTAATCATGGGTCAGTCATTTCGTAAGTGAGGCTCAAATGCGCATGATTAACGTAACCACGGCGGGTAATCGACGTGGGAATCGTGACGCGTAGTAGTCAATTCTTTCGTTTCCGTCAGTCGTTTCCGCGCCGTCGAGAGGTTTCGTCAGCAAAAGGCTTTTGGTGAGTAATTAACTCGTCGCGTCGTCATCCATCGTCGTGCGCTTGGTTGTTGGGACCGTCACGGTTCTTCAGGAGGACGAAAAGGCAGCTAAGTAAGTAAGGAAAGGAAGGAGAGCCGTGTTGCTTCGTTCCGCCACGGCCGCTATTCCGGAATTCAGCTTGCTCTTAATTCATCCGCTCTCGAGAGGTCATTCGAATCGACGATGAATTGAGCTCGTTGCGGCGCCAACAAGTGAGAGGAGGGGCAATAGAGAGTGGCCAAGAAGGGTCGTCACGCACACGACACCGCGTGTGTGTGGCGACGCAACAGACATACACTGGGGATTATTAGTGAGGAAAAGAATTGGGGGAGCTGAGAGTGGATTGATTGAGCTGCTGCGGTACCGACAAATGAGCATGGGATGGGAATCGTGAGGAGAGGGGGAGGTAGTCGGTCATGGTGGGGGGGTTGCTGTATCTGTAAAGGAGTGACGGAGAAGATGCGTGCGGAAGTGAGTCATCGGTAGTGAAAGAAAGAAAGAAAAGAAAGAGAAGAAAGGGGAGAAGAAGAGGAAGAGCCTCGAATGACGGTTCTCATTGTGGCATTGTTGTTTGTTTGTTTGTTGTGTTGGTACGACAGGAAAGACTCGTCATCCCGCGAGGAGTTGCCTTTTGGGACCCACCGCGGCAGAAAGATCGCCACAATTCTCGCCCGCACTACTGCTACTGCTGCGGTGCCAGCCCGGTGTTGGTTCCAAGCCCCTGTTTCTTTTTCCTTATTCATCACATGAACACCAACACTCATGCCCAATTAGTGACTCCACCACACACCATGCTGCGATGAGTGGGCTGCCCTGCCCCTGCTACCTTATGCCCCCGCGGACTCCCTTTACTTTTTCTTCTTCTTCAGTTCACCGTGGTACTTAACTTACTTAGCTGCAAGCTGCGACGTTGTCTCCGAGGCGGAGTGGAGGTGCAAGAGCGAGCTATGACCTTGACCGACGGCTCAGCGGAAGCTGTGGACGACAACAACAGGGAGCTAGATTGGGCAACCACGGATCAGGCCGCGGATCAGAGGCGCGGAGCGATGGATCTTGAGGAGCCAATTCCAGTTCGGGAACTCGCCGACAATGCGTGCGGGGCGAGCGGGTCCAGTGAGGAGCGCAAGAAGAATTTGCGAGCTGCTTCGGTCGTCCAAGGTGAGCTCGCTGTTCGCTGGCTGGCTGGCTGGCTATTCACACTGTCCTCTGTAGCGCGTGACGCGCAATTTCGGGTGACACTCCAAGACTGGGGTATTTTTGGAGTGGGGGTTGGATCGGAGCTTCCGCTGAGCTCGGAGCTACGTACTCTCTTCAGCTCTTGTCTTACGCAGCCTTCTCTCGATTGTCGAGCGTGCACGTTGGCGACGCAGCTGCGCTTGGGGTGCGCCGGGATGTCCACCAATTGCCGTGCTCTCGCCGTCTCTTTCTGCTTGCTCTGATCGTGAGCTGACCGTGGATTCTCGGGGTTCGTCAAGTATGTCGACAGCTTCTTCTTCTTCGTCTTCTTTGTCGTAGCCTTAAGCTTAAGCTTCTTAAGCTGTCGACAGCCTTTCTCTCTGTCTGTGTGACTACTACTGAGATTGGTTGGTCAGCCTAGTCGGGCTGGCGGGCGGGCGCTCTCGTCGATTCGGATTCATCGTCGTCGCGTGTGGTCGTTGCAGCTCTCCGTAGCTTCGGGGAGCTCCCGCTTTCAGCTCCCCGTCTTTTGCTCTCCCGGAGGAAGTCTGTCACCGATTGTTGCGAATAACTTGGGAGGTGCTTCCCGAGAATATGCTCAGCTCAATAGTGAAGCGTGCAAGTGAGGATTATTGGGTTTGACTCAGATGTGTCGGTCGCGGCTAGAGTTTCTGCAGGTGGGAGTGAGTAATTCGGAGCTTGCTTGCTTAATGGAGTGAGTCAGGGTTCTCGTGGTTTCCAAGGCAGGTTGTTGTACCAGTGACAAAAAAGAGTTGGAGCTCGATAGGTTGGGTGAGTGAGCTCCTCTGTAACGGGCGATTCCTTTTCCTTACCTTGGCGCTCCGGGATCCTACAAGCTCGCTTAGGCTCCTAGCTTGTGCAACCTCTTGGGCTTCCTTCCTTCCTTCCTCCCTTCCTTGGCTTTCTTTCTCGAGATCTTGCTTGGTGAGGAAGTGGGGAAGTACAAGTGAACTGGTAGCTTTTAGCTTGAAACTATCAGTGAAGTGGTAGTTTAGCTCCATGAGTAGGCGTACTCACTCCATCTTCCCCAGCTCACTTCCTCACCTCAGTTAGTTGTCCTCCTATACATACCCTTGTATGTACAGAAGAGTAACAGACTGGTGTCGCTCTCAGGCTTTGGGTTTGTTTGTGGGGTTCCGTGAGCTGCTGCGTTAGAGAGAGAGAGAGGGGCCCAATGCGTAGTACTGCGCAGTGTGAGCTGGCTGTTTCTGTACCTCGCCCTCATAACGAACTGGATCTTTGCAGCGTTTATGTCAGACTGAGAGCCTCTTGAGCGTGCGTCTTTAGCGGTCCCAGCACGGCGTGCCAAGGGTTCTCAATTAGTGTGGTCGCCGTGCCTATCAGAGTTCGGCTGGGACGTTACAGGATCGCTTATAACATCATCGATCGTTCTCTGACTAGATACAGACTTTCCGAATCGCTGTGATCGTGCATTGGTGTAAGAAGCCGCAGGCTGTTCCAGCATGCATGTTGTGTTTCATGTAGAGTTCTTAATCCTTGCTTTGTGTTAATTAATTTTATTGATTACGAACTCCTTGTTTTTCGTCCATGCAGGCATGGACATTGAACCAAGTGACATAGGTGAAAAGAACGACACTGAAGTAGCAGCGATTGACGCCGACGAAGATTATGGTCACTTTAAGGCGGAGGTCAGCAGTGCCGAGAACACCATCAAGGATCCAGAGTCGCCTACAGTAAACGAGAACAGCTCTCCGGATCGTCCCCTCTCGCGGCCGCGTAGGAGCGACTCATCGCGCCCCGGGCTTCGCAAGCTGAACACAGCCAAGACGCGGTCGAGTTCTCTTACCTCCCAGAGGTCGGCGAGGTTGCAGGATGGTGCCACGCCGGAATCCAAGGACTTGAGGGGCTCGAGGAAGCGAGGTGAGGATGGCGAGGAATTGATGCACACGTCGAGCTCGGAGGAGGGCGACGAAGTAGATGGAACAGGGTACCGGTGCGGAATTTGCAACGAGGACTTCGAGAACGCCAAGAGCTTGAGCTTGCATAAGAAGTATCACCCGCAGTACACGTTGCGGCGCAACCCGAAGCGGAGCAGGAAACTGATTGACCAGGAGTACGCGGTGGACGCCGGGGTGGCCGCCGCGCCGGTGCAAGCTTCGGCGCCCACGAAGAAGACGAGCTCCATGTCCGAGGAGTTTCCCAAGCCGTGCACAGAGTGTGGCAAGGAGTTTCCGAGTTGGAAGGCTTTGTTCGGGCACATGAGGTGCCACCCGGAGCGCGAGTGGCGAGGGATTCAGCCGCCCTCGGAGAAGAGCAACGGGCAGGGGAGTGGCCCGCATGTACATGCGAGTTTTCGGCGCAAGAAACCAGCTAGTCAGCTGCCTCCACCAGCTCCCATGGTCACTGAGGAGAACGAGAAGTCTGGGTCCTTGGATTCGAGGCGAGCTGCGCATGTGGCCGGGAAAGCCTCGGACAATGAGAGTGACACGGAAAGCATTGAGGCTGCGTACATGTCGAATGGGGATCGCCACGCCGTCATGGGATGGATGAAGAGGTCGAAGCGGTCGCGGCAGACGCACCGCTCCCTTGATGCTGTCAACAGCGCCAAGACGGAGTCGAACGATATGATCGAGGCTCTCATGCTTCTTCAGTCAGCTAACAAGGAGAAGCTGACGCTTGTGCTCGCGCCCGACACGCTGGGAAGACTGTCCCGCAGCAAGTCACGCACCCCGGAGTCTGGACTTGAAGCTGAAGAGGCTGATGACGAGCTCCCCCACCGTGACAGGAAAGTTAAAATGGAAACTGAAGTTGCCAGTCCATGTGGCGACACCGAAGATGGCGGTGATGACTTCGATGCAGGTACTAACATTGTCAATTTCTCAACAATTTCTCTTCCCTTCTAATAAACCACATGCTCAGTTTGAGTGATGACTCCACTACACTCGAACAAGGAGGATGTTGTGGAATTTGAAATTCTTTGTTGGGTGACGAAACTCCTATGCTATTTTTCTTTTTTTCCCTTCTAATAAACGACATGTTGTGGAATTTGAATTCTTCGTTTGGTGACGAAACTCCTGTGCTCTTTTTCTACCCTTTCTCTTCCCTTCTAATAAATCACATGCTCAGTTTGGATGATGGCACTTGAAAAAGGAGGATGTTGAATTCGTTTGGTGTTTTTTGATGACAGGGGATCAAGGCACGAGTGCAAGGTCGAAGTACGAATGTGCGACGTGCAAGAGGCAGTTTAAGTCGCATCAAGCGCTGGGGGGCCACCGGGCGAGCCACAAGAAGGTGAAGGGGTGCTTTGCACGCACGAATGTGAGCGACGGGGGCGCGCACGAGCAGAGTCAGGAATCCATGGAGGCCGAGGACGAGGAGCTGCTCAAGTCGGAGGAGCAGCTGCTGCCCAACGAGCTCCAGGAGACCTCGCACAACAGTGAGGAGTTAGACACCAAGCCATGCTACTTGGCCACCGCGAGGGACGACAACGAGGAGATGCTGAACGCCGCGGTGCGCAAGAGCAAAGCGCATGAGTGCACCATCTGCCATCGCGTGTTCACCTCGGGCCAAGCTCTGGGAGGCCACAAGAGGTGTCATTGGGGCGGTGGCAGTGGAACCCCTGGTTCCAGCACCGAGGTGACGAGCGCGAGCAAGCCCGTGCAGACCGGGCAACAAAGCAGGCCATTGAAGGAAGGAGTGCAGCTGGATTTGAATTTGCCTGCCCCCGAGTGTGAGGAGATGGCGCAACAGGACGCGGGAATCTCGCCCGTGAACAACAACAACAATTACTTGCCTGCTGCTGGTGGCGGTGGCGCGAGCTTAAGCTTCTTCAACATTATGAACAACAACTCGTCTCGAAACTCATATGGAGACTCCCCAGCTGAGCAAGGCGAATCGGAGCCTGTTGCAAATAACCAGGTGGAGTCCAGTGTCAACCAATTCTCCGGCTTTGAGCGCGCGTATCATGCTCCCCTCGACACCATCACCATCCACCAGAAACCTCATGTGGCGAGCATGGCGTTGGTGCCAGGGCTTACTCCAACCTCTGCGTGATTGACCCTAATCAACAAATTGAAGATTGAAAGTTTTGCAAGCGGATCGTGCGGAAACTCGTTCATTCCTTTCCTGTCTCTGTTGTTTTCTTTTCTTTTCCCTTTTTATCCTTCATTGTAGTATACAAGGACCAGCCCAATAACTGGGTGCTCTCAAATTACAGGTTGTAAAAAACAAAAATCTCATACATGACAAGTTAGCCAACAACACCTGAAAAAAGCTGCATTCAAGCTCATAGACGAAGTTGAATTCTTATTCTGGACCCAAGGATCACAGTTTCGTTGTTGAAATGAGCAACTCATACAACTCATATAGTCACTAGTTTGCACTGGGCTCATTCTATGCAGCCCAGTAGCAGCACATCCTACTGGCTTGTGCTTCTTTTTTTTGCTCTTTCTTTTTTGGTTTACATGTGTATAAACAATTTTTTAGAGGCACATTTCATGTCACTTGTTTTTTTGAATCTCTAGTTACTTACCCTCCATCGTCTTTCTGTGTCAGTTACCAAAAATCTGTCAATAGTAGGGTATTTGTATCCAGCAGGACCACGTGAAGACTGTACTCAATATTTCACAAAACTAACATTGGCATCGATGGACATGTGTCTTTATTATTTGAGAGTAAATGGCCTTTCCGGAAGTCGCAGGAGCTCAAGCTGAGTCCACGTCTGTGGCCATGGAGTTTGCCGGCTTGAATGCAACTCTTTATTTTATTTGTTACTCTTTTGCACCCACCACATGATATATATCATCAGTCAAGTGCATGTTTTACATTGATCGTGCGGCAGGCCAGTTTTAATATATTTGTTCCTGGATAGGTGTCATGATTGGCAACGCGAGTGGTTACACTACTGACCCCCATTGACTGAGTGTTCACGAGAACATTATGTTCATGCTTCCTGTGCCATGGCCACTTATTATTCATCGGAGGAATGTATTTCATGTCCCTTCTCACCATCAATCATTCCAATCAACGGCGGGCGAGGGCTATTTGACCACTTTCCTCGCCCGAGCTTCCGGTGCCACATACTTGGCAAGTTTGGCAAGCTTGTACTCATTCTCCTCTTAATAATCAATAATAACAATAATGCCTAAACCCTTATCACACATTTCGTTCCGTCGTAATTCTTAATCCTTAACCACTAAAGGACTAAATTGGGCCTCGTATTTTTTTAGGTAGGTTCTATGTGGACTTCCTTTTGTTCAAATTTGTTTGTTCTTTGACCAACTTGTGCATTGTTCTTCAGTGATTCCAGTTATATAAAATTCAGTCCCATGTGAATTATTGATTTTTCACAATATGATCAATTGAATTTTTCATTTTAAAATCATGGTTCTTTAAGTGGTTAAAAGATTCCTTGGGGATAATAGACACGTTGACATACATTTGGCGTTTGTTGCAAGTAAGAAGCTCCAAATTGGGGACCCCAATAGCTCATTAGAACCATGGCTGCATGAATTTCAGACCACTGTAGGTGAGGAACCATTCTAAACACAACAAAACACTGATGTATAAGACTGGTTGGAATGGGCTTCGTAGGGTTAAATCGTCCGATAGCAGCAGTACGGGGATACACGATGGTTTCTTTTCTTTGTGCAGTATAAAATTAAAAAAGCTGCATGTCTTTCCAGTCAGTGGAGTCACAGTCGCGCCATTGGACGAGTTGCAGACAACAAACAGGAGAGCTTTTTTGCTTTGATATAGGCAACAGAGTGGCGTGCAATGTCAGACTGAACCCTTTTCCCCCATGTTTTTCTTTTTATCTTTTTCTTTTTTACGGCTAATTTTCTTTTCCCTTTCCTTTCTTTCACTTAAGTCGCACTCATGAGCCATGATGTCAGTGAATGTACGTGACATGGCTTTCCTTGTGGTCCCATCTTCTAATAGACAAACACGGTTTTTCCTTGAGTAGCCATACGATTTGACCCATTACAAAACTGCTCAACCCTAAACCGCTTGTTTGAACAATAGCAAATTATATCAATGTCAAACTCTGTATCGGGAAGCGTACCATAGTTGTTGATGAATGGGCAATGTCAGATTTTTATTTCCATTTGTTTTTGTGCAACTAAATAGGTCAATGCCAGAGTTCAACTAACAAAACTGTGGCTCTAGTCTACACCGAAATACTGTGGGTGGTTGAATGGCTAGGGTACATTCATCCATTTGAACAAAATTCCATTCCGCTTGGATGAATTTTAGAAAAATAGTAAAGGCTCTTGTAAATACCGTGGGCCACAGAATATGGTGATTTCTATAACTGCTTGAGCTTGGTCTGTTACCAAACAAGAAACTGTAACTCAAGCTAACCTTGCATTTGAGTTTGGTATATAACGGGTGCAGCCATGGCAGTTACTTAGCCTACTGAAAAAATGGCAACATAAATTGGTTAACGGGGTCAGTATCTTGCGTAAAAGGGAAAAAAAAAAGGGCGGGGGAGGAAAGAAATGTGACGGAATAGGGGTAGTTGAGTCCAAACTGTTGACTTGGACAATCAGGTGAGCAACTGCATGGAAAATCATTGAAAGGGGGTGCGCGGAGTTTTGGAATTCAGACGGGTGCCTGACACAGAATAAGTTAATGCCATGCCATCATCCATATAATGCAGTTGACAAGGCCGTGGTGATGACGGATGACAAATAGATCGTTTTACAATGTTGTACAGCGTTTTTGAGCATCAAAGTGGACTATCAAAACCGTGGTAGAGTCCTGATAGATTTTGTCATTCTGAATTTTCTGACAATTTTTTTTTCTTTCTAATTTGGCCATTTCATTGAATGTTGGGATCAGTAATTCATGTTCAGCTAAAAATAGACCAATTGTTACATTTGAAATTTGAAATACAATAGAGTTAATAGAAAGAAGTGCATCTAATCTCCCTTTTTGCTCTACTTCTAACTTCTTTATTGAACTATACTTGAGATGAGTAATGTCGTGTCATAGATTGTCCCCTTGTGGGCCATGGGCTTGGAGCTTTGGTGGAAGGTGTGGGAGCTATAGCGAGGTATGGAGAATAATGACAGTTGAGTTAACCAAAAACAAGAAGGGCTCTGTATAGAGTCTATGCGGAGTCAACCATCTTAAATTAGCAATTTATGACACGCCTTACACATGAATAGTCCTTTGGTTCCTTCATAAATAGAACCATAGGCTTGGGGGAACTTGTGGGAACTCTCCTCTAGCATTTAAAAAGTCACTAGTTCAACTCTCATAGGCGGTACAAGGTCTTGCTTTAGATTGTTATTCAACTCACCATAGACTGGTTTGAACTTTAAATGAGTTGAAGGTGAGTTTGAGGTGAATCTCTAATTTGAGACACTATTTTCAATTAACTCTAGTGCCTTGTTTTAGATTGTCTTCCAACTTGTCATAGACTAGTTTTTAGTCTATGTATATTTCAATATGAGGTTAAGAATAATTCAACACGAGTTTGCCAAAACTTTCGTCTTTAGGTTGACTTTTTAATTACTCTAAAAGCTAATTTCAATGAAGAAATTTTGAAACTATGAAAGGAAAATAGCCAAACGCTTAGGAAAAAGTTAGGTGAGTAGCCAAATTTTACCTAGGTATTACCTAGGTATCGTTATGGTAACACCAAGTATCACCAAAGTATCGAGAAAAAAATTAAAAAATTGGTTGAGATCAACATTTGGGAAGAATCGGTGGTTAGTTTCAAGTGAACGAATTCAATCATCCAAAAACCCAAATTAACCTCAATAGCTAATTCATCGTAGATTAGTGTCGTGGGTTGTCTTTTTCATCTCCATCTTTATGTTTTGTTCCTTGGATCTTTAAACCTTGGCTTGTATTTTATCCTTTTCACTCTTTACTACCAAAATTTAAAATAGAACATACACTCTAACCCCTAAATGTCTGAATGTCAAGAAAGCGGACAATGTACAAAATTAAACATCAATTTCTCATTCGTCATTGACTTTTTGCATAGTGGGTTTTTTATTATATTTTTATGGGAAGTTAGCTTCATGCACGTGTGATCCAATTAGAAAAGGGATGATCTGTGAAATTTTTATGCCTCATTTCATGTTGTAGTGATTTATCCAAAATTTTGAAGATTGCAATGTAAAAGTGTTCTTAAAAAATAAACTCATAAAAACAAGCAACCAAAAATTTCCAAAAAACACAACATTTAGAGTATTACATTTCAACCAATCACAACAAATTTCATGTACAAATTGTTAGTATCTTATTTGTAATCAAATGACTAAAGAATTTTCAATTTTAAGTTTCAAATTTTATACAAAAAAAATTGGTGACAACAATCATAGATCTAACCCTATGGATAGAATCAAATATTCACAATGTACAACTTTTATTCATATATCAAGTTCAAAACATCCCTCTTAGTTACAATTTATAAGACATCTTTGAAATTCTTCAAATCTGGATAGGAATGAAGATGTTTAGGGGTTAAACCACAATATTTAATAATAGTAATATTCTTAGTACATATATACCATTCAATATTATAGAAAAAACTTTTGTTTTTTCATTGACATAATAGATTTTTTTTTAAATTTCCAAATAATTTAATTGAAGTCCTAAAATGAACACTATTTTTTAACCCTTAAGCGTTCCTAGTTTTTTGGGCTTAAAAACATCATTGCTTTTAATGTATTATAAGTCTAAATGTAAATGAGGTATATAAATCTCAATCTTACAATCTTGTAGTATACATGTGGTAGATCATGTGGATCAAATTTGGAATTATTTAGCCAGAGATTGCAGGATCATAATGTTTTGGTGTTAAAAAGGATGCTGAAATTTTCCTTGCAACACATTAGAGGTGAAATTTGTTTTCAAAACTACTCAAATGAAAAAACTTTAAATAATAAAGTGGTTCAAAATAATCATTAAAACACATTGGTACCAATTAAAATTCATGAAAATAATTGATGTGCCCTAAGTTGCCTTGCAACGTCAAAAAGTAGCCCAAAAAGTGATCCATTTGACCCAAAATGCAAAAGTGTTCAAAATAGACTCGTGCACGAAAATGACTCCCAAACATTCAGAACAACACGGATTGCCATGAAAACTACCATGATAACTAGACTTCAAGTGAAATCTAAACGGATAGACATTTTATTGGAAATAGATATTGGATGAAGGAGATACATGCCCCCAAAGTTGCAGCCATCAAAATGCACAAAAAATGTCCAAAAAATACTGCTTTCAAATAATTCCCAAAAATTCAATATGTCTTGGATTGATTTGAAATTTGTACCGGTCAAACTAGACACCATGCGGGTTTTTTTTTTTCAAATTTTCATTGAAATTGAATGCTATATGCAAATTTTCAACTCTTCGAAGTGAAAGTAACTCAAAAGACGTCCAAAATATGGACGTTGGGATGCTTAGGGATTAAAGGAATTCAACAATAGATTCATCATTTTTTGTTTTTAAAAACAAATCACTTCTATAGTGATAAAAGTTGGAATGAATCATTTAATCCTTATAGGACTAAGGATTCATGGTTTTTAAATGTTAAATTCAATTAATATTATAGTGAAAAGTATAATTTAGATGAAACCAAATTTTATATCACTAGAATCAGTTAAGAACATTGCACAAGAAGAAGACCATATAGGATCTACTCAAACATATGAAGCTAGCTAAGAGGGATAGGGGCCAAATAGACTGGAACTTCAACCCTCCTCCTCTTGGGTTCTTTTTTGACTTTTAATATCAAGAACCTAAAAACTTTGTGACGAGTGGAGTCTCTGCGCTTGGACATTGTTCCTCTTTTTTGCGATCGAATAAAACTTGTTCCATTTGTCTAAAAGAAAAGAAAAGAAAAAACAACAAAAAACAAAGACTTGAGGTCTAAGTTGGGCCTCTTGTCCTTTAAGAGATAGTACAATCAAATACTTATAAAAAAAAACTAAAAAAAAATAGGTCCTACAAAAGAAGTACACCGATTATCCTATTTAGTGCGTATGATTCTCTAATTCCAAAGGCATGCACTTATTTGCCAAATTTCAAAATTCTTGAGGACTAATTTTTTTACTGAGTGGTTGAAGTCTTCATATCACACTAATTTTACACCGTTATGATATTTAGTATCACCTTCACTAATTTCCTACACACACTTTAATCCTTTGACGTGCCTGTGTCTATATAATGGACATTGAACAAATTGTAACCTTTCTCTTGCCTATCATTTGTACGGTACAAATCTTCAAAATAAAACATTATAGTTTTTGGAAAAACAACACAATTGATTTATGTCAACTTTCATTTTTAATTCAAAAAGTGAGACTTTAAACATGATTTTCCAAATTAATTTGAATCAAATAATAAAAATCATATCATCGCGTAGTGCATGTTATTCTAGTTTCATTACAATATTCTTAAAAAAAATTGTGTTAATTTGGGATTTTAATCGAATTTCAAAAGAAAACCTTGCAAAATTAATTTAAAGACATGAAGAATCGAACCGAACAAATGTAATCTTCACATTCACATTTACAATTTCGCTTTCTATATGAACTTCATTTTTCGTTTTTCATTAAGTTAAACATTTTATAAGGAATCTTTGAAAACAGTGTTGAATGGGGACGTTAAAGGGTTAAAGAAGATGCTAGGGTTGACTATTATAAAATCGGTAGTCTTTTCTGTTGTTAGTAAATGTAGGGCTCTAATTGCAAGAGGGAGCAACTTCGTGGCAGCTTCGGGCTGGGCAGAGAGCCTGCCTGGGAATTGAACTTTTTTCATTCATTCTCTGGGCCTTTGGGTACTGATGGCAATGATTGGCATTACATAATAACGAGAATCAAGAAGGGAAAGGGATTATTGTTTGATATTTTCAGTTGGATCAAGAATGGCTGCTCTCCTGACACGTGGCACCCTTCCGCCTAATCTATTCACTTAAGCTACCAAAACACTGTCCTCTTTTCATTTTACATTTTTTTTTTCTCTCTTGGGTCATGAGTGGGTTTGCTTGCCCAAGAAGATCAGCTTTTGGAACCACCGTGACACCCAGTTTTATTTTATTTGGGTTGGGCAGACCCTGGTAAGAAAAAAATGGATAGAACCATCCATCTGCATATGTTCATTCATTCATTAAATTATCTATTAATAGGCATTTTCATTCAAATAGTGGTCATTTTGGAGAAAACTTTGGTGATTTCGTCTCCATTCTTTTTACTTCAATAGTAGCCTCTCTCAAAGTCAAGTAAGATTTTGGCAAAAATTTGACCAAAAAAATTTGGTTGCTCTTATAGATTATGGGTTGCTTGTTCATGAAGATCAACTTTTGGAACCATCATGACAATTTTTAATTTTAATTTTTTTTTTGTTGGTAGAGTGATACTTGGAATGTAGTCAGATAAGGAAAAAATGGATAAAAAAATGATCTAACTATGTACATATGTTCATTCATAAAATTTTCTATTATAAGGAGTTTTCATCCAAATAGTGACAACTTTAGTATCTTTTTAAAGAAGATTTGGAGATTTCATCCACTTTTTTTTCGCATCTTTTCTAGTGTAAAAGCACCCACTCCCAAAATTATATAAGATTTTGGCATAAATTCACCAATTCACAAGTCAATTGGTTTTGAACCCATTCCAAGGTCCTTAGCAAAGATGGTATACATAGAACTCTTTTATATCAATCCTTTGATAACCCAACTTAACTTTAGCACTTAGTAGATGGAAAGTGTCTAATCACATGTGTATATAATACCAAGTATTCTTTGCATGTGATATTGGAATGCGATCTTGGAGAATGATCATTTATAATGAATTTGGAGTGTACACTACTTATTCTACAGAGTGTGGGTTATCAAATATAATGCTTAATCACAAGCGTCCACACTATTAATATTTAAAATTTAAAATAATGTGAGTTTAAAAGAAAATTAATGTAAGTTCATGTTTTATTAATTATAGTGTTGTTAAGTTTACAAGGACTTGTCTTTACATAATATATAAAATACTGTTGGTGTTTAAAGTAGCTTAAACAATGTAGATTTTTTATATAGGGGTTTTCAAATTGTTGCCAATAATGTTACCCATACTATGTGGAATACATAGTGTAGCTTGTTTAATGTTATTGAATAATGTGAATACAATCCCTATTTTAATCTTTTACATATGAATGGTGATTGTAGAATCCTTGTAATAACTTCAAATTTGTTGACAATTTGGTGTTTTTAGGCATGAACAACAGATTTAGGCAATAAGATCAAATATCTTTTGAAAAAAATTAAAAACAGTAATTGGACATCTATGAGTCTCCTAAATATACACACATATGATTTTGAATATTATAATTTTTTGTGAAAATTTTAAAAATACAACATAATATAGAAAAAATGAATTTTATGTTTCTTGCAATTTGTTGAGGTTAAAAAAAAATTAATTAGCGTTTGTGAGTTTGTTTACATGTAGATTTTCACCCTTAAATACTTGATTTTTGTTGAGAACAAGAGTGCTTTATAAAAATCACATGTAAAATTGTGAAGAGTAGTGCGATGGCTGAGTATGTTTGAGGTTTGAAATTTAGGATAAATTTAGAAACAAAACAATCAAATAGAGTTTCTCAAACAACTACGAATAGTAACTTAAGAATGTTTTATTTGTATTCGACATAATGAATTCATAGTAATTTGGATGAAAAGATTAGTATAGGCCACACTATACCTACATTACTACACTAAATAGGTAGATTAGTGTTAGATACACTAATTTACATAAACATGTTGTAAGCTTTTACTGTTGGCCAATTTTTTTACTCTCTATATTGGTCAAGATGGGGATCTTTCAATAGTATTGGAATCAATGTCTTTGGTATTTTTTTTTGTCAAGAGTAAAAATTTATAATATTTTCAAATCTTATAATTATCTAACACTAATCTACTTATTTAGTGTAGTTACCTCTATTAGGTATTTCAATTACTCTGACTCAAACTTTCTTCTAATTCCACAACTAGTCCAAATTCTTGTTATTAGTCCAAGTTTTTGTTATTAGTCCAAGTCAGACTAAAGACGATAATGGGTGTGGTGGACTCTTTCACGAACAGCATCCTCCTAACCCATCCATTCACATTGATAACTTTTTCTCAGAACAAAGAATATGAGAGGAACTTACCACAGTGGCTGACGGAGCAAAAGAATTTGGCGTTGAGGAAAATTACATGAAAATGCCACGTGTCTTCCTGCACGAATTTGATAGTAGGGCGCCTTCAGGATTTTCAAAGAAGACGTCGCAAAGATGACAGTATGGAAGTTGTGGAAGTAACTTAAAAGGTAATTGAATGGCTTAAAAAAACACAGTGACACAGAAATAACATCACATCTTCGTTGCCTTTCAATTGGTGGCAACTGGTGGGCCTTTAAATAGAGTGTCATTTCTTACGTAAAAACTTCATAAATTTTGCATCACGAACTTGACATTCAAGGCTTGACTTCAACTGCAAGCGGTAACTTGACTCTTTAAGGCATAGTAGATATGTTGCCGTATATTTAACATTTGTTGTAAGTAGAAAGTTCCAAATTGAGATCCTAATAGCTTTTAAGACCATGTAGACGTGAATTTTAACTTCACTTTCGATATAAAACTCATAGGAGGTGTAGAATCATTCCAAATACAATGAAACACGGCCGTATAATATTGGTTGAAATGGCCAATCTGGACCTTTAAGGGTTAACCCCTAAACGTCCTCATCCCTCTCTAAATTTAGAGAATGTCTTAACCCTAAACCCTTTAGCGCCCAGGGTGGTTCTAGAGAAACCACCGTTTTTAGGGTGACGTTTCTTTAAAACTCTCCTTATTGAAATTAGGGATACTATTAATAGTATTCAACCTTTGAATGTAGGCATAGCTTAATGAAAAAAAGTTAAAGTTAAATCTTGGTAAGATCGGATCCTTGGATTGGAAGATTATAGCATATCTTTGAACCGTCTAATGCACACCCAAAATGAGATTTTGGAAAGTGTGCGACTTCAAGGTTAAATAGAATTTGGGTTAAAATTTCAAAAATAAAAATGAAGATGTTCAACAATGGTCTGTATCAACAGCTCTTCATTGCAATCTTTCATGTCAAGAACAGACTCATACATAATTATTGTGAATTTTATAAGTGAGAGTGACTTATCTATATACAGTTTAGCACAAAATTTATACGTTTGAATAAGAAAGGAGTTGGTACATTGATCAAGATCATACTACATACACTAATGGAACATGAATAAGAGAACACAATCCAAAAAGAAAACAAGATAACAAACTTGTAAACACAAGAAATAACACATAGTACGAGTGTAGTATTTGTAAGTATTTGTTGTATTTTGAGGTATTTGCAGTATTTTGGTGTTTTGTACATAGGTATTCGAATAGCTAAGAAAGTCAGATTCCAATTTTTTTTTTGCATCATCTGCAAGATCAAAAGTTACACATCTAAACTTCACACACTAGACTGAGATGGTTCATAGATTTTCCAGCATTTCATTTTCTAGTGATCTAGTGACCACTTAGTGGTTACCTGGGCACTAAAGGGTTAATAGAACCAATCACTTTGACATGCTACCACACTCAAAAATGAAGAAGAAAGTCAATTATCCCTTTCACACACTTGCGTTCGCATAGTGAATGATGATTAAATTCAGATTATTCTTTTGACTACATATATGGATAGTTTTCATTCATCCAAATTTCTCTTGGTTTTTGTGCTAGTTGACTATCATTTGTACAATACGGATCTTCAGAACAAGGTGTTGTGATTTTATTTAAAAATAAATAAAATTGGTTCATGTCAAATTTCATTTGTAGTTCAAAAAGTGAGACCTTAAACATGATTTTTCAAAATAAGTAATCAAATAATGGAAATCATATCATCTCGTAGTGCATGTTATTCCAAATTCATACAAAACGTTTTACTATTTTTATTGGTTAATTTGGGATTTTAAAGTGAATCAAGAAAATTCTTGAAATTTTAATTAATATTAAAAAATGATAAATCCAACCGTAGAGATGCGATCTTCACATTGAAACTTATAGCTTAGCTTTGTACACCGACTCCAGTTTTTTTTTAACCCTTTAAGGTCCCGATCCAACACTGTTTTCAAAGATTTGTTATAAAATGGTTGATGATGAACGAAAATGGAGTAGATGTACAAAGCAAAGTTGTAAATGTTAATATGAAGACAACATCTGTACGGATTCATCATATTTAGTATTAATATTTTTTAATTAATTTTGCAAGATTTTCTCTTGAAATTCAATTTAAAATCCAAGATTAACACAAAAAAAAAATTAAAAAAATTGTAATGAAATTGGAATGACATGCACTACAAGATGGTATAGTTTCCATTATTTGATTCTACTTATTACGAAAAATCATATTTAAGATCTCACTTTTTGAACTACTATTGAAACATGACATAAACCACTTTTGTAATTTTTCAAAAATTCACATTATCTTATTTTGAAGATCCATACTTTACAAATGGTAGTCAACTAGCACAAGAATCAAGAAATTTTTGGATGGATGAAATTCATCACCGTTTGCAGTGAAGGGACGCGTCAGAAATCATCCAGTGTCCAGAATATGGAGGCTGACGTGTCAAAGGGTTAACATCAAACATCTTATGACACTTAACCAGTGTTGATTCTGTTGAATCGGGACATTAAAGGGTTAAACAAAATCTAACTCAGTTCAAAGCAAAATTGACCACTTTCTATAAGGTATGTGACCCAATGACATTGTAGTCCAGAAATCATTATCCTTGTTTGCATAGTATTGGCATTTTAAATCTGACACTCTAAATATAGTAGATGAGTTTGGATTCTAATAGTTACATTCCTTAAATCTTCAAGAATGAAGAAGCTCATTTTGGATCTTATATTTTAAAAGTAGTTTTCAAAAGTTCATATACCGATTTTTTTTTTTAATTTTGAAAAATAACATATTTTTCAATCAACATGTGCAATGTTCTTGACTCAATTTGAAAAAGCATCCCACCCAAATCATACTTCCAAATATATCAATTGAAATTATTATTTCAAACCCATGAATCTTTTGTGCCTAAAGGGTTAAAGTCATGATTTTTGGATCACATACCTTTGAAAAGATTCTTTAGCACTTGGAATTATGCAAAAAAAACTTGATGCTATGTGCAAGTATGTGAGGTCCCAATGTCAAATTTTATTCAATTTTGGATGAAATATAAATTGAAACTAAATGCAACACACTTTGTATTCAAATGAACATACTATGAAACTCTGATGTTAGAATGTGTAAGAGCTCTAATCACAAGTGCTCCCACTCCAAAATGTAAAATATATGCACATTAAAAAATCCAATATCATCTTTGTGTTGAATTAGTATGTAGTGAACTAGGAAAACAAGGATAATTTCCAAGCACTTACTTTAACTTCTAAATGCCCAAATGGTCAAAAATGATTGTAATCGTAAATAAACACAAACAAAAATAATATGGAAAGTTGCTAGAAGATGCTTTGAATGTTTTTGGAAACTGTGACATCATCATTTTATCATAATACGGCTTGATTGCTTCAACAAGACATTTAATTCTTTTCACAATTCCAAATAAAAATGGATAATTCATTTTCCCCTCAAAATGTCCAAACACACAATTAAAAATTATCATATGGCATGAAAAATAACATAGTTTGTACATAAAGCTTGAATGAATACAATACATGAAGTTTGGAAACTCCTACTTCTTTGTACTCAAACAACTTTGGACTAGATCCCCTCTCACTTACAAGACTAGTACATTACTCAATACATTGTTATTCCAATTAGTTTGAGAATTTATTGGGTTTGTTCTAACTTTACATTTTCATATAAAGTATATGCACCAAAATTTGTCCTTGTCCCAAAAAACATTCAACCTAAGTTATTACTTAGAATGATATTGTCAATAATGAGGATATACCATTTAAACAATAGAGCCTAGGATTGATTTATAAAACACCTATGTTTAGCACTTTGAAAATTCATATCTTATTCGTATACTAATGTTTAAATAATGCATGCTAAATGACATTGAAATTCATTTTCCACTTACTAAAAAGACACAATTTAAATAATGTACATTTAATAATAGTAACTATACTTAGTTTGGCAATTATGGGTGCACATGTTTTACAAAAAATGATTTAGATATTTGAATACTCTATTGTTAAGAATTTTGGATTGTAAAACCAACGCTCTATTGTAGTGATCTCATTTTGACAATTTTAACCCCTAAACGACCAAGGCTGATTTTTCAAGTTCGGTCAGCTCAATGTGGAATGAGTATTGATCTTCAATTTTTGAGATTTTTTATAGTGATTCTTCTCTTTGTAACAAAGATGGGATGGTAATTATCGTACGTAGGTGATGTATAGATCAAAAGATACAATCATGCAAAGGTGAAAAACCTAACTGTGGGTAGTCCTTGAAATCTTTTATACAATGAGCTATGCATCTGAATTTTTTTACATAATGAGCTAATACCCCCATTTAAACAACTGCCAAATTCATTTTACTAAATTTGAGACTAAAATTTGCATTTTAGGCATTCTCAAAAAGTTTCAAACTTGGAGCAGCATGCCAAAAAATAAAGTGCAGGTTTCATTCAAGGTTCCTCAAAAAGTTCAAATTTAAAAATTCTTCTAAATTTGATTGCAAACAAAACATTAACGTTCTTTGATAAAATATGTCAGAATGGATGTGAAACGAGATACTCTTGAAGTGGTGATTTTTTGAATTCTTTTTGTTTCTTAAATCTATGACCTGTTCACAAGGAGGGAGGTATGGAAGAACAAAAAAATTCACCTAAGGTAAAATTCCCCAGAACCACTCTGACAACTTCTTCATTCCTGTCTTCATCTTTTCACAACATTCATTTTTACTGTTGAAATGATGCCATGCAAAGATGAAGATAAGAATGGAGAAATGTTGACTATGGGGAGTTCTACCTTACCCAAAACAATTTTGTTTGACATTGGGGGGGTTGACCCCTAAAAGACCAAGAAGTCCAAATTGGACCTCATATGTTTTAGTAGTTTTGAGTAGGTTCTCTTTGGACTTTCTTATGTTCAATTTTTTTTGTTTCTTGACCATCATATGCATTATTCTTCATTGATTTCAATGTTACAAAATTTAGTCTCATCTGAACTATGTATTTCTCAATATGATTAATTGAATTTGCCATTTTAAAACCATGAATCCTTGGTCCTTTAGGGGTCAATCACTACAATCTCAAAATGGCACTGATGAATCTTGATGAAACTTAACAAGATAAGCCAAAATTGAATCTTCTCTTCAAAGTGCTTTCTTTTCTTGGTTTTGGTGATGTAAAATGGACTTTTGGGTACATTTGTGCACAGTGGTCATTATAGTGCTTTCTTATCATGTGTTCCACATATACAGTACACGCGTAACTTTGCACAGAAATTTCACTCTACATTGATTTCATAATCCTTCAGTTGTGTTTTTGGGAAGAAATTCCTTCAGTTGCTTCTCAAGGGAAATGGATCAGCTTCTCAATCAGCTGTTGTGAGTGAGCCTCCCTCAGTAGATTGGATTCCCAAGATCCAAAAACTTGGAGGCTGATTCAAGGTGAAGTGTGAGAGCAAAACCTGTCAACGTGGAGGGAAATGAAGCCATTCACAAGTCAAAACAAAACCACAGATAGAGTTACTGCCCATGCATCAAATCTCTGTGACAATGCAATCACTGTGCGCGCGTCGCAATGTGAAAAAGTTCAACTCCCAATTCACAGTTAAACTTAAAAGAAGAATCTTCCATTTCATGTAAAAGTATCAACTGTGAGTGCATACACTCAAACTGTCAAACCTCTCTAATCTGTCCATCTTCGGTCCCAACCTTTTCACAATGACTATGACAACCAGTGTGACACTTAATGATAGTGTCCCAAGTGTGCAGGATATTCGAGAATGTCATTGTAGAGAGTGTCATTATAAAGAGGTTTGATTGTACAAGTTTTGGTTTATGCAAAAGTTGTCAGCGTGAAGATTGTTAACAGGAAGTGGAGTGGAAGGTAGAGAAGATTTTCGTGGTTGAGGTGGAAGAGTACCGGAAAACATGCAAAAGAGGACTAGATGGGACGATGGGTTCAATAGATTCTTCATAGGCTTCTCACTACTTGTAGTAGTTCTGCACGTGGGCACTTTTATCATTAGGCCCATGCACATGAGCTTGAGGTTTGCTTTGGTTTAATGTTGAATGGCATTTAACCTGTTTTGAACTCGTTTGGATGAGGCACTGCGTGGCTTTGTATAAGGCCCCACTACGACCTTCCATAAGCGTAACATGGCAATAAATTCCGCTCCCAAATACAATCAAGCACTACACTACCTTATGACCTTTCATGTGCTTGATTGGTAGGGAAAGGTTTTAAGGGCAGATTCACATGTCCTTCAAACCAATATAGACCTTTCCCCACTGACAAACCATTTCACCTTTGATGTGAAATATTTTGGCTTAGAGTGGTGAAATCACTCATACACTTACAATGTCACATCCATTCATGCACCCAACGCAACGTACAAGGGACATCAGAATGATCACACAAATGAATTAAAGACCATGTAAGTGGGCTTATTCAAGGTTCTCATATATGGACAAAACTTGTCATATGACACAATCATATTCTTCTACTTAGAAAATGTGAATAATAGTGTTTATCTTTGAAAAGTCATCCTCATCTTCATGCTTTCAATAGTATAGATTCACTTTCCTCTATTAGAAAGTTGAAAAAAAATGAGACTTCAAAGTACCCACTACTTTTGTTCTTTCCTATTTGGTCTTCCCATTTCATTTCACTCAATATTGAACATTTTACCTCCTAAACGCACTACACTCAAACCTTTCTAATGAAACACTATAAATTACACATTCCCTATATATCTTAGGCCCCGCTACACCAAGTAAGAAGAAGTAATTAACAAGTGTTAAGAGCGGTTTGCTTAAAATATCCCCGCACCTACCAAGTAAGAGCAGTTATGTAACAATGTTTAGTTGACTCATGCCTGCATTTACTAGTTAAGAGCAATAAGGAATTGAGAATGTCTTGTGCGTGAAACTTTTGGAGTCAAGTAGCTACGTCTCCATGAATCGAAGAGAAGTACATACAAAAGTAACCGATCTATTTAGATACTTTTTAAAAAAAAACTTGTAATACACATATGATAGGACAACCTCCACATGTCAAGTTTTGAAAGCATGTGATCGCACATGGAGATAAATACGAGCTTCCCATATGGGAAATGCGGATAAATTTCCTACAATATTAATTTTCCTATATAAAAAATACACTACAATCATCCAAAGAAAGTTACAATCGTAGAAATTTTGTCCCACTTCCCATATGAAATCCCATGTGGGAATGTCTTTATCTCTCCCTGTGAGAAGCCCATATATATACACAAGGAACCCTGATCATATTACTAGGTAGTAAAGAGTACAAGAATGATGGTGAATTCTTGGTAATTGCTTGCTAAATTGAACAACCATTTGCAAAACTTGCTATAAACAGCAGTTTGGCAATAACGTTTACTTCCCAGTGAATTGGACAAGGTTCTTGTGATAAGGTCGAGGCACCTAAAACCGATAACTTAAACTACCTACACTATTTCTGGACCAGCCATTAATAGGGTGATATTTTTCCCGGGTTGGAAGTTAGTTTTCGCGAAGAATGCAAATTTTTCCATGAATTATTTCCCAATATTGAAATTTGTACAATTTTTCAAAGTGAAAAGTACTTCAGGACCCAAAACCAATAATATGCTCTAATGTACAAATGAGGTACATCTTTTCTTTCAAAATCTAGAAATTAGACCAGATCGGTTTTGGGTACCTGGTCGGTTTTAGGTGCCTCGACCTTATTTTAGGACAACCTCCGCATGTCAAGTGTTGAAAGCATGTGAGAGTATTGAGAACCCCAGAGACAGTGTCATTACAGAGGGTTGAGTGTACTAATCCACACAGAAAATGTGGAAGCATATAAAACGAGACATAATCGGCACACACTTCGTTTTTGTGTCAAGCGATTGCATTCGGAGGTGCAGCCGAGAATCTGCTCAGTGTGCCGCCGGATACTCACCGCTTGCCAAATCTTCACAACGCGAGGCTGTGTCTTCAACCCAACTGCCCATACAATGAATTTGGTGTCCAAAAACAACTGAAGATATATTCATGTACTTCCCGGTAACGAGATATATGCTTTAATTGTCACAGGCTTCATAGATACCGGGACAATATTCATTCACTAACTTAACAAGTTGCTGACCAGTGATACGCAAAGGTAGCCAGGCCCCAGGAAAAGCTAGTTCCGAGAATCCACAGACCAACTCGTGCTTTGCGAACGCCAATCCTGCCTGCAGATAATATCATGGTCGCCTCCCCCGGATCTCGGCAGAACCTGCCCTGATTCCTGCAGCCCCCGGGGGGGGCCCCATTCAAGATGCCCTGCCCACTGTTTCCATCGTGGCACTAATTATAATTCTAAGTTGTAGCGCTCCGTAGGATTCTTCTTGTAGAGTAAAAATATTACAATTTAAATAAACCAGACTGATAGCCAAGTCTGTTGTTGCATGTCATTCTAATAGCAGAGTTCAGTGGAAATCTCACGTTCAGTACAAATGTATGATCTCAAAACTCTCAAGTGCCTGTTGTAGTACTTTTTATTGCATTGAAAAACAGTAGTGATGGTGAACGAATGCAAGCTTGATTACGGTGCCTGAATGGGCCTGTGAATACCAAGCAACAAGTAAGAACTCACATGGTAATAGCAAACTTCAAACCCTCAGATCAGAAACAGTGACGTCGATCATCTTCTTCTTCTTTGATAGATTCTATGAGCAAGGCATGCTGTGGTGCCAAGGAACTCCAGGATGCAAAGTCTTCCATGTAAAAACAATACAGTGCTTAAGAAACAGATACCGCACCTTAATGTTGACATCCAGACGCTTGAACGTGGGGGCATTCTTAAGCATGTCCGAGATGATCATACATCTGCCAAACCAACACCAGTTCGCGGGCATGCACAATATCCGACTCAAGTAAGTTTGATGTCTCTCTGAAATCTTGTCATTGAAAGTGTAACTATCGTTCAGTCCAGATTGCATTTCCTTAGACTTAGGTAGGAGCTCAAAGAAGTACAAACGAAACTGTTGAATCAATTAGAGGTACACACCGTGTGCGAGCAAGTCTGGAGCAGGAATTAACCCCTAAAGGACCTACGATTCATGGTTTGAAAATGACAATGTCAATTGATCATATTGTGTGAAGTATAATTCAGATGAGAATGAATTTTATACGACTGTTATCGGTGAAGAACATTGCATATGTAGGTCCAAAACAAACAAATTTGAACAAAAGGAAGTCCACATTAGAACCTATTCAGAACTGCTTAAAAAAAACGAGAGACCCAATTTGGGCTTCTTGGTCCTTTAGGGGTTAATTTCGGCTGGCCGCTGGAAGTTCAGTGAGGTTACTGTAGTCTAGGCACAATTTCTCGACTACGAAGGTTTCTATACATTAATTACTTCCAGAAAAATGAGTGTGAAATGGCCAAAGAAAGACGTAAGTTGCTTTGACCGATAGACAAGCTTGGGATCAGGAATTTTAAGCGGGTTCTGTCAAGCGGAGCCTCCTACGTCATATGCCTACGAAATCATTTTAATTTTTTGCGGGTTTTCGGACAACTAGAATGACGGAGAGGCGTCACGTTAGTTACAGTGGCCTCAATAATCGGCTTCTTTACACACCTACCCTTTCCGTGCATAAGGTCAACAATAAGTTTTTCTATAGACGGTAGAGCTCTTTTCATCTAACACTAAACCACATATATAAAAATATGTGTAAACGAAAATTTCATTAGAAATTCAATATAAATGTGTATTCCCTCTAGAACAATGAAAAGTTCGTCTAGTGCACTTCCACCTGCCTATAACACAACCTGTACACCATAGATGCAAAAATTGAAGTACGTTCATGCCAGCCAAAGAGAACAAGGACAGCTGAAAAAACAAACCTCTCAATAACCAGATGCAAAGTCCTTCCCTTTTCACCCTTGCCAGTAGCCTCTTGTGGAAAAGAAATTCAAACCTGCCGGCATATTTGAAGTTGCCTTCTGAGTTGGAGCATGAATTGCCTTCTGGCTTCATCTGGAGGTTTCACCCTCCAAGGAAAGAAGCTAAGATTTCCTGTGAGGCTTTGCTGCCCCTTACTGAAAGCAATTATTTGTTGACAAGTCCTTGAAAGTATAGTGAATAATAGGAGTTTTGCGTTGAAGGAGATCGATGAAGTAAATCTATTGAAAAGAACGTATTGCATTTTGGCAGGTTCGAGATGCAGGGAATCTCTTAACAAGGGCAGGCTTTGCACTCCCGACAGTTGATGTGGACGAGATCACTGTTCGGTACCCCAGTGGTACTGTTCGACTTTCTTATCACCGATGAATTTTGTGCTTTTGAATTTGATGTGCAAACCAGTAACCGTATCTTGGATGATTTTTGATGGTTTCTTTCCTTGTAACAAGCAAGGAGATTGAAATTTGAATGGTCTTTTCTTTACGCAGCAATTGAATTGATTGATCATTTGCGGTCAATGGGAGAAACCAATGCTGTTCTGCTCCAGATGTTTCTCAACAGCGCCCAAAGCGTAGAGGGTCAGCAACTGTGTCATTCCAAGATCTGCATAAGGCTTTCTCCCCAGAAGGCGCTTCTAAAAAGTTCCCTGATGATGGATCTCACTGGTGGTAATCTAAAGCAGGAAGGTCCTACTGAGAGCAAGGAAGAACCAACAACAGGTGATAGCAAACCAGGACCAGATGGTACAACTGGACTGCCTTCTGGCACATGGTACAAAATTGAGTAGTTTCTCTGTATTATTCTGTTCCGCAATTACTTCTTTTTACAGGTCCTTGGAGCCAAGATTTCTTGCCCTCTTCACTTGTATTCTCTATCAGAACCTGCTGTTCAAAATTGGTTTGAGTACCACTTTGTCATATGACAAGATTCATTCTGTCTTGATTCAAACAGTGTAACTAAGTCATTCTCACTGAGTACTGTACTTGACTAGGCTTGACTAAATGTATACTCTTTATTACCACTTTCTCAATTCTTCCTATTTGAGTAACGAAAGAAGAATTCCATTGTGTATGGTGTTGGCAACCCTGTTTCCATAAACTGCTGTTGGCCCTGAGTAAGATCTTCTGCGTCTTTGGGCTCGTAGTACCATAGTTGAATTCTATCTCCACAAATCAGCATGGCACATAATACTGTGAACTCGGCTGCTATGAGAACAAACTCGTGATACACTATTCACCTCCACAGATCCTGTGCTGGGGCTAAATTTGAATGTATGCTACATATTCCTTCTTTTGGAGTTGGCTTCAGTAATGTAATAGTAATCTCGCAATTGTGGCTTCTGCTTTCATAATCAATCCCCATGATCCCCAAAGACCTTCAACTGAAGCCGTGCTGCTTCATGGCCCCATACGTGGAGGTAGTTTTCTTGCACCACTAGGCTGAGCAGGTTTTTCATCTCTTTTTCACTTCCAGCAGTCGTAAACCCACAGAAGGGCAAGATGGTCTGCAAAATTTCCCGGGTGAAAATTCATGGGCCATATCAGCTTGCACTTGCTTGTCCTTGGGGCATTAAAAGATGGCGTTTCCAATCAGAAGTTGACATACACCAACATCTTGGAAAGCAAGAATATATTGCCATCCGTGTCCCAGTCTCGTAGATTTCCCGGCACCTGGTAGTGCGTGTAGCTACTCTACAGCCTTCAAAAGAATCTCAGCAGCAGGTGCATAAAGCCCAGGATAGAGATTTTGACACAGCGTGCCTATGCATGGACTGAAACTTGAATGTCTTGCAGCTGCAGTTGATTTTGCTCAAAAAGTGAAGGGCCTGGATAAGCTATTACACTAGCTCATCGCCGTCGTACAGTACTAGTGCTTGCCCTGGGGTAATGGCTCGAGCAGGTTCCTCAAAACGTATCTGTGCAGAGGAGAACGGGAGCAAGGTTACAAAAACTTTTTGTTTCTCAGTGTCTTTCTGTCAGAAGTCAGTCCCTCATCGAAAAACCAACGTACAGTATAGCCATTACCTGCAGCAGCTGTTTTCCTTCATCGGGCGGCAAAAACTGCTAGATTCAAACTCTGTTGTGTCCGCTCCGGCCACACCCATACCTTGAGAGAAGGCCTCTCCACTTCGTGAGTCCATGAAACAAACTGTACATTTTTCTAAGGATTGCCGGTACCGAGCCTTGAACATGCATGTAAGAGGTTGCCCATCCTGAAGCACCCTGATATCCAAAACGGATCACCTGTTGAAGAATGTCCAATCACCAAGAGCCGGATCCAAAAAGAAATACCTCAATTAGTGATGAGAAGAGATTAAAGAAGCAGACATTTAGCCCGACAATAAAAGTGCCTCCTGAAATCCAGTTTCATATAAAGCATTAAAAAGGTTGGAGTTGCTTGATGTACCAGCAACAGCAGAAGTGCAGAGGAGAGCAGGATGGCTGCACCCGGTGCTACAAAGACAATGTTGTTTAGGACATCGGCTTTTGTTAGCACGCCCAACGGGAAAAGCACATTCTCAAACGCATCTGCACCCTAACAGGAGCGGAAAATGAATGATGAGTCACATCTTGTAAAGAGTCTTTATTGATCACTTGACACAACGAATTAACGATGCACTAAAAATTATGAAAAGATTATTTCTAACGCGGAATATGCTGACAATCTGGTCTGTGATTGACATTCTTCACCAGCAATAACATGGGCCATGGCAGAGTAGTTGAGACCATACCACAGAGGCTAAGAAGTAAAATTGATCTTTGTTCTCGTCAATTCCGCGGAGGAGCTGCACGGGGCCTCCAGACTGTGGTCGCCAGAGGCGAGCATAATGCCCTGTTGCAAGTTTGTCAACCCCCATCTGCAACGCATTCTCCAATAGCGAATCAATCTGCCAAAACCAAAGGAAAACATTTAGGCACGTGATGCAACTTGTCTCTCGATTTTCCAATGAGCAAAAAAGACGACCAAAAGTCCAACCGACCCGATTAGGGTTCATGGATGTTTTCAAACTTTCGTTATGCACAACTAAGCTTTTTTCAGTGCAAAAAGAAATCTGGAAGTAGCTTGGCGAGATTAATCTCCTATGCAATGGTCCGATTTGAATGTATATTTCAGTACAATTATGGAAACAGAAGCATGTGACACTTTGACTGAGTTGACTTTTAGTTCAAAAGTGTCACATTTCAAAATTCAAATCCACTCAAAAATTGTCAATACTTTGTTTAATTGTCAAAAACTGTCAAATTTAGAAAGAGTACCAATGGTGCTATGGATCAACAGACACCCTGTGACCTTCGCAGGAGCACCATGATCAGAGAAAGAGCTATTGAGAAAGCAGGAAGAAGAAACAGGATATACCTTGATGTGCTGATTACAAGCAAGGTCGGGGGCCCATTGCAAACTTCTGCGTGAAAGTCTCAAAAACCTGAGTCCAGTATTGCTTTTGATAATCCAACTGATGCAATTTTATGCCTGATCACATGATAAAGCCATTGTTTCAATCCCACACGTACGAAATTCTAGGCCACAGAAGATAGAAATTTGTAGCACAAGAAAGAGAGGAGTTCAAGGAGGCACCAAGATTCATAGTCCTGATCAGCTGTGCAGTGACCACCGCCTACCTCATCCCGTGAGTCCCAATTACGCATATAAACTCCGAAAACCTCATACCCCTGCACACAAGCGGCACTTTCAAAACCCTAAAAAGACAAAATCCTAAGATAAATCTGCCAGAGCCTCATTAAGGGTTCAGGGTTTAAGGAAATGTATCGGAAAAGAGGGGATATAAACATATAGACTCCAAAACCCCACGCAAGCGAACCCTAAAAAGACAAAACCCTGAGATAAATCTGTCTGAGCCTCGTCAAGGGTTTAGGGTTTAAGGAAATGCAAGGGAATTGAAACATAGACTTCACGCAAGCGGCATTTTCGGAACCCTAAACAGAGGAAAAAAACCTCATCAGGGTTTAGGGTTTAAGGAAATGGAAGCGATAGAAACCTGGCGTTGGAGAAGCAGAGCTGCAACCGAGGAATCTACCCCTCCAGACATCCCAACCGCGACGACGCCTCGTCTGCTCAAATCTCGCAAGGTGCTAACTTAACCCTACGACATGATGATGCAAACCCAGAAGAAGAAGAAAAAGAAGGAGAATTCCCGATTTTTTCAGTCAAAATTTGGGAGAGAATTTGCCTGAAAGGTCGCACAAGGCCCCTTCTTCCTCCGTGACCTATCATCGCAAATTCATGGAAAACCAATTGCCAAAAACTATGGCCACCGTTCTTTCACTCCTCGCAGCGGAATCGGAAATTGGAAAATGCTTACAAAATGGTGCTCCAGTCCCCGGGCCTTAGGATTTAGGGTTTAGGATTTAGGGTTTAGGATTTAGGGTTTAGGGACGGCCTATATAATGGGGACGGCCTATATAATGGGGACGGCCCCTTCCCATTCTTCACTCTTGATCTCCTTGTCAATTGGCTGTGGCTCTCCCGGTGGAGCGCCTTGCATTTACAGTGGTGGAGATCGGGAGTCCAAATTCATACCGAGGTGCGCCATTTTTTTTTCGTGATTCTGCAAGAATCGGTGATTTCTCAATGGCAACTGGTGGAGATCCGAGTGTGGCGGCCGGTGGCGGGTCTTCCGCAACGAGAGCGGGAAAGAGACGAAAACAGAAGGGGAAACCACATGCCCTAAACTACGCGGTTCTTGATGACCACAACATCAAAGCAGAGCCTGGTTGGGAGGAAATGAAGCACACTGGGGTGTACTGGAACTCCAAGACTTGCAAGCAATTTGTAAAAATGTATCACATCGACAAGCTGTGGCCGAGGGTGCATCACAGAGCACACACTAAAGTTTATGCTTGCAAGCCGTGGACTTGCAACGATGCACATTTCATACACCGTGCTGAGGAGGTGTGGAGGGCTTTGTTTGGGACCCGCATCAAGAGCAAAGGCTATATTAACTACAGCCTGGGTTCAATGGTGTATGCGGAGCTGCAACTTGGAGTGTGTGTGGATTGGAGTTCTTTCCCGACTACCATTCACTTTCCTCTTCGTTTACAAGCTGGGCAAAAACATATCCCAGATATGTATCATCCTTTGTCAGAAGCAACGGTAGAAATTCTGGCGTCGGTAAGAAAGAATCCTGGAAGCGCTCGGAGAGCTTCAATCGCTAGTGCTGGCAATTCAACTGAACCTCCGAGAGCACAAGCGCCTGCGAGACAAGCTGAGATATTTTCGACCGCTCCATTAGGATCTAATTTGCCAGCAGAGGCCGAGATTGTGCCTGAGATCGTGTCGCTTCCGGAAGTTGAAGCTCATGGTGCATTATTGGAGATGAAGGAGGTAGAAGAGCTCAAGATGAAGTGTGAGAGATTGGAAACTGAGAAGAAAGATGCTTGGGCTAGGGAGAAAAGACTCTCAAATCGCATTGCCCTTCTCATGGGTGCACAGAAGAAATTGGATGACGGCACTCAAGAAAGCTCGGGTAAACTATCTCTTCCAATCGACGTGGATAACATGTTCAAGCGTTTGAATCACTCGAGGCAAAACAAGGGCGGAGACATTGACTGGCGCTTTGAGATCGAAGAGGGGTGGATTCCGTACAACACATTCTCCGCGCAAAGCATTCTTGGGATTCACGAAAGACAAGTTGTCAATTCGTGCAACCCGCCATCGGCATTCTTGAACGACAAATGTTGCGTTTGTTTTGGACATTTTGGTCCCGAAGGTGCCCTTGGATTGGGGCAATGCCCCCACATATTCCATGTCCAGTGCATCGCTCAACGTGCACTCATCCGATCCGTATGTCCGGAGTGCAAATCCCCGTTGAATCGAAGGTTTTATGAGATGTTGGGCTTGTTGGATGTCATGCCTTCTGGACATGAGTACAATCGTTGGAACCTTCCTCTCGATCAAGGTCCAAATTTTGTACGCAATATTCAACAATGGGGAAAGCCTCTATTCTGGAACCGAGCAGCAAAGTGCCATGAGATTCTAGCGCAACGTCTCGAGACCGAAGAATTAAGCCCGTACAATTGGATGACTCACGACATCGAGATTGAGTTGCGGGCTCGAGGGATAGCGAATGACGATGAACGGGAGATGTTTTGTCGCAACTTTGGGGGTCATTGGAGCAAGACGCATAAACGATTCTTTAGATTCCCGAAGAACAAAAAAAATTTGTCCAAGGATGACGGGGAATGGAAAGAAATGGAGCCTTTGGAGGACTATCAAAAGTTCTACGAGGAATATGACCATGAGTTGGTGGGTCGTGCTCTATTTCTATCCAAGTTGGAGGAGGCAACCATAATCCGGTTGCAAAGTCGTGATGATGAAGTGTTGGGGGCTAAGCATTCATGGTATGACGTGGCAAAGGCATTCGATAATCACATCACTCAAATCATCAAAGATTGGTGGACCCACATAGCCGAACATGGAAAAATTGGAGTGCCACGGAATGCCAACTTTGTTGATACATGTGTGCAACGAATTGCTAAGGCTCTTGAGGCCTTTAATGCCCATGAACTGACTCTCGATTTCAAGCGCAAGCGGAGAGTAGAAGAAGACAATGACCACTCTCCGGAAATAAAACGAGCGATGTTGGCGATTGGTCGCGAGGTTGCAAGAGGATTATCTTGCTTATGTGTGGCTTAGCTTGTGTTGATTTAGTGGAGTTTTATTCCCCATAAGGGTTTCTCCACATATAAATTTTGAGTAAAGATGGCCTTACTAGCCTTTCCGTTTTATTTATTTTCTATATTGGCACTTGTACACATCACCAATTTTTTGCTTTTGGCAATTGCTTAAGTGAATATGAGACACTTCACCTTGGACAAGGTAATCCTAAGGCGGCAATGTTGTATGGATGAGTGTTGACTGTCAGCTACATCGTTCCCGAGACAAGGCCCAAACGATACGATATGACATGCACATGATGTGTATGTGCATGACATGGTTGTATTGCTAAAATACAAATTTTGTTAAGAAGTGCATACAAGTTTCAAAATTTTGTAATTGTATAAAAATATATACACATATAAATATATATATATATATATATATATATATATATATATTTGGGATGATTTTGTATGTTCTACTTGTGTGAATGACAAACTTTAGTCCATTCGGCAATATGGCGATGGCGGACGGAGCCCGGTGTGCGCCGCTGCAGCGACGCGAGTTGTAACTTGACCTGCACGCCCCGCGTCTAGCTAGCAAATTCAGAATCGTGTGCGGAATCCCTTCGCGGTCCGATTGAGAGGTCTTTCTAGTAGGAAGAATCTCCCACGAGGAGAATACTGTAGATCTAGGGTTTCGTGCCATGGAGCCCGCGAGAGCCAGTTACAAGTCCGTTTTGAACAATTCTAGGCAACCAGGGGAGCGCGCAACCATGGATTCTGACCCGGGCATGTCCTTCCTGCGAACAGCACTAGCGACCGGCCGTTTTGACAAGGGTCCAGTGGACCCGCTCCGGCGGTCAAAGGGAGAATCATTACCTCGAGGTACGTTTAGAAACTTTCAAGAGTTATTGGTGCACTATGCAGTATCATTCACTCTGACACCAGAGGATCAGTCTACTGTAGCCACAGAGATTCCATTTCTAGAAGAGCACGTCGTCATCGCTTGTCTCGTCGAGGGTAATTTATAGAGTACGGCGGGTGACTCCTGGTGGGCTATACTACAAGAGCTGGCCAAACCGGGTGTTGTGAATTTCCACCGGCGCGTAGGGCAAAACTTTGCGTATGTTCAAACCGATGGGAAAACCACCACGGACAGGATTCTTTCTTTTGCACTCCACCGATTCACCGGAGGAGCAATCTTCTACCAGTACTGAACCCGGGATTTCAACCCTAGAATGCCAATGGGAATATATGGCCCACTTGGATTACCTTTCCAGATCTTCCCCTAGAATTTCACAAATTGACTCGGCGGGTGGCGGAAAAGGTTGGTCAAGTACTAGCAAAAAGTCATGACGGGAGTTTTGATTCCCCTCCTAGGTTTTGCGTGGGAGTCGACATTCGACACGGGTGGGTGTCCAATGTGATAGGTTTTAGCGAGGCAGGTGGGAGTGCGTCTATCGCCGTCCACGAGGCTTTGGAGTTAAACTGTAACCATTGTGGACACCACCCGCATCCCACATCAGCATGTAGAAATGGTCGGGGATTCATCTTGCCAAGACTATCCAGCTTCGACACCCGACAAGGTCAACAGGGTTCCCAGACTCAAGACTCGAACACGCAGCGCCAGGCTTCAGCTTCCATGAGAATTTGGGATTCCCCTCCCCAACACCCTAGTCGACCGAGCCCCGGGAGACAGTAGGATTCTCCTCCGCGGCGCCATCGTCGTTGGCCTCGATGCCCAAACCCTCATGCACGCAGACACATAAACTCGTCTCCAGTGCAAGAAATCAGAAGGTTTTGTACCCGTCATTCGTCAACGGTGTCGTCCCTCCCTCTTCGATATGCAACCAGAGCGTGTCCCTCACAGCCCGTCAAGTACCTTGCCTCCCCGTGAGACGCCCGCGACAGCAACTGCTACGCATCACCAGGCGTGCAACGTCTCTCATACCCCAGCAGCGCTACAACCTGTATCGACATCAACAGGACCCAAGCTGAGAGAGCGTACTAGGCCCTCGGTTAGGGATGTGTCTCCTCCTTAGGGCCCCAACAATTTGCAACAAGGTATGGTAACCCCGGCAATACCCATTCAGGCAGCAGGTCCAGCGTCAAGCCATGCTCCGCCATCACCAGTACCAGTTGATCCACAGCCTCTGAACGTGGATCCCCCTGACGCAGTGATGGCAGAATCTAGCGTCCCATATTACGACCCAAATGACTCTCACAACGACACTAGTCGTAGTGGGAACCACTATTCGAATGGCGAATCGCGAGAAACACCATTGTACGAATGGAACGGATGGGAGAAAGTATATCGAACCAAGAAACCATATCCCTACCGGCCACGTATTCCACAAGCCCCATATCTCCAGTCTACTAGCGAATCTGTCCTTGTGGATGATACAGTAACTTCTGACATGGAGGTGGACTGAGATGGACAGAGTCATGGAGACGGCCCACAGCAAAATTTCGAAGGGGTAGCTCAAGACTCGCCCCCCTCTCACGTGAACTAGGATCCAGCAATCCTGAGTACGGACTCGGATTCCCTGGGTTTCACACATGGCCGTGAGACCTCAAGTGACTCCTCCGGGAGTAGGATCAGATTTCGCCATTGGTGGCAAACATCACACCACCAACTGAAGGGGCCATGGGAAACCGTAATGCCGACATCCTGTTGGATCAGGTCCAACCCATGAGGGTGACTCCAAAGGGCCCACGACTATAGCAAAAAGACACACCAGACCATCGAGCCTGAGTTTCCACCCGACCGGAATTACCATCGAATTCCACAGACTCCACGGGTGATAACGAGCACTTCGTAGATGCTGCACACCAGCTATCTTCACAGCCCTCCTCTATAGAAAAACTCGGCCAACAACAGGACTCAAATGCAGGTTCTGGCCTAGGGGAAACGAGTGCCTCTGGAGCTTCCCGTCCCCGAGCCCATGCACAACGCTTCGCCGGGAGAATATTGTCCTTTCTGGAGACAGATGATTCGACCATGGGTGACAGGAGTGCCCAGGTTCTTCCTAATTCATCCATGAAAGGCCTTCGTGTCGCTCCTAAGCAAGTGGTAATTGCGCCACTCTCTCGCCCTCCAGCATACAACGTATGGGGCTTTTGTAAATCACCACCAGCGAGCGGCGGGGACGCCAATATCCCCTCTCGTGAAAAATGAAAGTACACCTTCTGTCTTTCAATGCGCGCGGTTTAAATGAGGACGACGCCGTGACGAACTTACAGTCCTACATTCGAGATTGCACTCCAGTTCTTGACATTGTTGCAATCCAAGAACACAAAATTCGAGGGCCAACAGCAGCACAGCTGGGTGGGCGTTTATGGCGTCATGCCATTTCTTTTAGCTTGGAGGCTATTGTGGGTTATGGACACAACCCCAACGAGCCCGGGGCAGGTTGTGGAGGAGTAATCACACTCATTCATCCAAAGTGGAAACGTAAGATCGGAGCATCGGGATCACTGCTCGACAACAAGGTACACTGGTTTGTGATTAAAGGCTTGCCGGGTGGTGATATTGGTTTTGCGAATGTGTACGCTCCGAATGAGTCACCGGCGCACTGCCTTTTGTGGGAAACAATGGCCTGTGACTTGCCTCGCACTTGCCGTTGGATTCTCTTTGGCAATTTTAATATGGTTGAGCTTAGGTCAGATAAATCCCGCCTCAATTCTACAATGTTGCCTTGTTAAGAAAGAACAATTATTGATGCCATGAAGACATCCCTACAGGTCAAAGACCATCCCAGGTCGGCATCCAGCCTCCGATACTCTTGGGACAATAATCGTCCCCAGACTGATCGTGTTCTCGCGCTAGACCGCCTATACCTCTTCTGCCCCATGTCTGGTAATCCTTCTTACCTTAGCCGCAAAGACCCCTCCAGCACCTAGTAAATCCCCTCCTTCGTCGCCCCCTCCTGGTCATTAATTTAGTTCTATTGCAACTGGCGATTGCTGGAGCAATGTCGCTCCCTGCTTTTGCTGCTACGTCTGCTTGGGTAGTCGTGGGTTTCATCCTCAACTTGCTGAACTACCAGGAGCTTCTGAACCCGGCCATCTGGCGCGTGTAGGATGAAGCTGTCACCATTGTTGGCGTGACCGTGCTTCCCCACGTATGTTTCTTGTGTAGTCTCATGCTTTGTGTAGTCTCATGCTTTGCTTTCATCACAATTATCATTTGATAGTTTCAGGCGGTACTCTTAATTTGGCTTGCCTTTTTTCTAAAGGTTTTGTGATCATGGGTGCAGGTTATGTGGTCTACATTTGAGCCTTTTCTGCCTCATTTGATGTTGCCTTCAATGATCTGTGGAACTGCAATTGTTTCACTTGTGATTCTGGTATGTTCCATCTTCTACCGTTTACGTCCATAGGGAAATTCGCACCCTTCTTGACTATCGATCGCACCCTCCATCGCACCCTTCTTGACTATCGAATCAGAGGCGACAACACCAGATCTGACCATCATCCGGGCACGGCCCTGATCCAACTCGCAGCTCAGCCGAGACGGCCAACACAATGGAAGATGAACTGTAGCTACTTCGACAAAGCTGCAGCCGAAATCACTCGAGTGTGGACTCAAGCGAGCCCGGGTGCTTCATTCTTCACCAAACTCCATCGCTTTTTCAGGTATTACCGCGGCTTTTGTAAGGCGAAAGCCCAAGCTTTCATGACGGATGAGGACACCCTTAGAGCCGCAGTGGAAACTACCACCCAACATGCACAGGAAGCTCCCAACGACGCCACAACTTTGCGAGAACATGGAGACAATCGGCTACGCCTAGAGGCTTTTCAAGACCAGCAGATGGAGGGGCGTTGCATTTGAAGCCAAACGCGGTGGAAATTGCGTGGCGATGCTGTCACGAAAGAATTCTTTCGGGCAATTCGCGAACCGGGAGGCATGACCCACATCTTGGCACTGCGAGACTCCACTGGAGCCCGGGTATCAGAGAGAGGCGACCTAGAAGCTTCTGTGCTTTCCTACTACAAACAGTTGTATGCCGACCCGGAGGTCACTCTGGCCACCATACAGGCAGAGAGGGAATTACTGTCCCTCATACCTACTAGCTTCACCGATCATTTTTCTGTTGAGTTCCTGCAATCACTGGGCAGAATCCCTGAAGCTCCAGAACTGAAACATGCCCTGGACCAGATGGCGCCGGGTAAGAGCCCCGGGCCAGATGGTGTAGTGATGGAATTTTATAGGCGATTATGGGATCTAATTGATCTCGATTACACAAACATGATTCGGGAAGCAATTCAAGTGGGCGCTCTCCCAATGGGCATGAACCAGGGCCTAGTGATTCTTCTGCCGAAAGAGGGAGATTTGGAACTTATTCCAAAATGGAGACCCATCACATTACGGAACACGTCATATAAGATCTTGGCAAAGGTGCTCCAGATTTGCTTGCAAAAAATTCTCCCGGATGTCATTCACCAGGGACAGTCAGCTTTCATGCCGTCCCGACATATCTTAGATTCGATTATGCTGCAACATGAGACTATTTCCTGGGCCCGGGAAACTGGTCAACCGCTAATCATGTTGAAGCTCGATTTTCGCAAGGCATACGACTCGGTGCGGTGGAGTTTTCTCTTCCAAGTCATGGAGAAAATGGGGCTGCCTCGGTCCTACACAGACATGGTACGCATGCTACTTTTTAATGCCTCTGCAGCGGTCTCTCTCAATGGCCTGCATACCGAGGATTTTCTTGTTTGTAGAGGGGTTCGGCAGGGTTGTCCCCTAGCCCCCTACTTATTCTTGCTAGTTGCAAAAGCTTTGGCAACGGCGTCCAAACAGGCTTTGAGTCACGGTTATTTGAGAGGGATCCAACTTCCTTACGGAGACTCTCAACTGGTCATTTCCCAGTTCGCCGATGATACCACTTTCTCGCTCTTTGGCAAGGAATGGTATCTTACTGCGGCCTTCACATTGCTTTCTGAGTTTAGGGAGGTACCCGGGTTAATTCTTAACCGGCAGAAGTGTGGAGTATATTTGTTTGATGCCAATCCTCCACCCTGGTGGTTGGCCTCCTTCGGCTGTTCGGTAGCTCCACCATGACAACTGTCCAAATTGTTGGGCATCCCTTTTGGGGTGTCTTTGGATACGGGCGACGTCGACACTTTTCTTGCAGACAAAATTCAGGCAAAACTCAAATACTAGACCTCGATACACCTTTCGTTAGCGGCCCGAGTGGTGGTGGTGAACTCGGTCCTCTTATCCACATTGTGGTACTTTATTAGTATTTGAGGCGGTTCGACACTTATCCTTCGATCCATCAGAGCTTCCCTCCGGAACTACCTGAGGCAGGCACAGAGGAGAACGCACGAGCACAAGTCAGATGGGATGACTATTGCGCGCCCAAACGCGTGGGAGGTCTCGGTATCATTGACCCGGAAGAGGCTCTCACGGCCCTTATGGGCAAATGGGTCGTCAAAGCCCTTGTGCCGGATAATTCTCCTCTACACGCTCTTCTGAGACATCGGCTTGCAGGAATTTGCCCGCCAGGCCCGGGGACGTGGCCTCGAAGCTTTCACTGGCTTCTACTTGCAAAATTCTTTGCACCACAGGGTATGAAACTGTGGAATAGGCTAATTCACGCCTGGCAATTACTAAACCCACTGGTGGATGCACAGCCGCCTACGACATTTGAAGAGATCCAAAATACCCAGCTCTGGTGGATGACACACTTCTTGGGGAACAATTTTGGCTTTACACACCAGCGAGCGCGACAACTCACTCACAGTGGCCTCCAATGCCTCAGGGATTTATGGCTTCCAGGGACCATGTCACTCCTCCCGTGGCCAGAGCTGCAGACTTGCTTTAGTCTTCAAGATGGCGAGCGTAGACAAATCAAGTTGTTTCAAGCTCACATTCCGGAGGCTTGGAAGGCGATCGGTCAATCCACTCTAACTCATTCTATGAGTAGCAAGTGGCTGGGTGTCTATACAACCGAAGACACCACTGATCCAGTGGCGCTCTTCAAAACCACACCGGACTTCTATCCAGAGCTCCACAGCGAGCCCCGAATTATAACAGTCCCTGAGGCCCACAAAACTTTCACAGTGGCCGCCCAATCCAGGTCCCTGGTCCGCCACACGCCGAGCCAGCCGAGCACCAGCATACTCAGAGGCCTCCTCAGACGCATCCGCGTCATCTGTACGAATCCCACAGCACAAGCACCGGCCACTACAGGATTCAAATATTTGGCGCCCGTCGCCAACCTTACTTTCGACCCGGGCCGATGGGACTGGCGCCCGGGTGAATCCTTATATGCGTATATAGCTAACCGGGGTCGCCAATGGCGCCGTCCTCGTCTGACCCTCAGTCTTTCGATTTGCGAGAAGTGGGCTGGCCTGGTCCCTACCACATTCGTTCCGAACTGGCCTGAGGTATGGACTATTGGTCGTCCCCGGAAGGAGGCTGCCTTTCTATAGAGCTTTTATCACAAGGCAATTGTTGTCAATCAATGGCGGCATATCGCACATCCAACTACATTAGACATGTGCACCTGTTGTGACAATGGGTTACCCGAATCCCTCATCCATGGGTTTTTTTTAATGTGAAGCAGCTCGGGAAGCGTGGTCTTTCGCCACTACGGTCATCCACCGGTTACTTGGACACGGTCCAGACACAATGCCTTGGCCCCAGTTGTCATGGCAACAATGCCTACTAGACTTTGAGCTGCCCGGCCTAGGTCATAATACCTGGTCCCTTATCAGAGGCTCTGTTATCTGGGTCATCTGGATACGGCGGAATGCCGCCATCTTCAAGTACACTAGATGGCCAACTATACAGCTGGACTGGGTCATGTGGGACGCCATCGGCGATCTTGCTTGCTCGGCTTGGATGCGAGTCCTTTAGCTGCACAAATCCCAGCTTGTGGCGGCCCATAGAGCTACACAAGAGTTCTTTGATAGATGGGCAAAGACGCCCACTTTGTGTACTGTGCAAGGTGATAAAGTCCAATGGACTCATACTCGCCCGATTAGAGGTATTTTCATCTAGGTAGGTCTTTGGTAGGTTTCTTATTAAGAGGTAAAAATCTTAAATTTCTCGCCAGGCAGGTTTGTCTGTCTCGGTTCCGCGGCGGTGTGTTTTCTCTCTTTGCAATGGAATTCTCACCATTTGACTCAAAAAGCGCTTTTTCGGAACATCTCCTTTCAGAGCATATCAATTCAATGTCTTTATCTAAACTAAGCTATATTAGGCTGGCAAGGAATAAAACTAGTATAAAGCAGTGCAAAGCATGGAGCTTCCAAAGTAGAAACGCATCAAGAGAAGGCTTTTTAAGACAAAAATCAAGAAAGCTCAATATAAGCCTTTCATGAACTTAGATATACATGTAATTGAGCAACCAGGTTCTAAATCAATAGACAGAAGCTTTGCATAAAAGGTACAAAAAGCTTTACAAAAGAGTCACAAAAGCTTTGCATAAAAAGCACACTGTGAATGACGATTCCTAAAAGCTCAAAGGGAAGAAACCATTCTTCCACAATTCTTGCGCAATTTGTTATAGGATCATAAGGAAAGAACAAGAGGAAGCCACCTCACATGTACCCATACAATCCAACGCCACAAACGGGGGTTAGAATGCGCATACGAGGTGTCTTCAGGTAGCTTCAGCGTGTTATTGCAATCACAAGTCCAGGAACCAAAATCAACATACAACAAAGCAAGAAAAGCATAGATCATCAATCAATTCACAAAACTTCATGAACCTGGCTAGATAAAGGCGAACCCCTCATGTTGAAGAGCAGTATAGGCTTGTCCAAGTAGCTTTCGAAATCCCAGGCCAAAATTACTATAACTCCGACACTCCCCTCACACAACGTCGCCAAGCACTAGACGCAATTACCAAGGGCAAGAAACCCTCAGTGAAGAAGAGCAAGAAACCCACAGTGACGAAGGAGCCATGGATCGGCTAAAGACTGTGAGGATTGGAGGCTAGGCGAGGGTTTAAAAAGGCTCGCTGATGCATGCATGCACCCAGGCTGGCCTTGAAGGCACCAACCCCGAGGCGGCCATAAAATTAACCCAGGTAAGAATTCAAAACCCCCTTAATTACGCTAGAATAATTAATTGTCTGAGTAGGGAGGGAGCGGAGGGATTTTAAAGCCAACATAATCACAACAATCACTAACTGGGTAGAAAACTCAACTACTTAGGTAAGTCAGTGACATGGTTGGAAGAAAGCCAAGCAACTCTGGTCCATCTACTTGATAATCATATGGCGCTAAATTAAAGCAAGCCAAAGCTAGTATTGTTTAAGTGCAAAAAACCAAGTGTAGTCAAAGACAATACATCGTGGTTATATTACAAGATAAATAGCAGTACAAAGCCAAAAAAAGAAAAAAAGAAAAAATAAAAAAAATAAAAAAACTTTAGTCCATTCATTTTTCAAACGTGGAGGCATTTTGATTTCATTCAAGTTTGATTTGTTTTTGGACACTAGTGGACCGACACTTCACTTGAATATTTGATATGCATCTGGAGTCACATAACGCAACAAGTTGATATAAAACATTCACTAGGTAATTTTCCGCAAACAACAATGATAAGCATGAATTGAATGAAGTGTTGCTTTGGATTTATCACTGGAGAGTTGGTAAACGTTTGAAAATTTGGATGTGAATTGTAAGGGCCTAAGGGGTGCTGGAGAAACGTCTTAGAATTTAATGGAACAGAATAGAAATGCACTCTGAAACTTTCATAAAATGTAGTTGGAGAAAAAAAAAACTATAATCTAAAAATAAGAGGACGAAATTTTAGGATTTTTTTTTTGCAAAACAAAATTGCAATAAAAAGAATGATTTAAGGGAATATTCAAAGTGCCAAACTTTATTTTTTAAATAGTAATTATTTGGCACAAAGGTGTTGAACTTGGCCTTTGACTACAATAGTTAGGCGTTACCATTGGAAAATGATAATTATAAAAAGAGAAACCTACTGAAGCTTTAGGAATTGTTGTTCAAAATAAGTAGTGTAACTCTATGCTATTGACCCAGGGTGGTTGCAAGCTACGGTCACCCAAGCTTTTTCTCGCGGCGCTGCACCTGCAAATCTTTAAAAATCAATTAAGACAAATATAACAATGATTTTGAAAATCCTAAAAATTTCCTACCTTCCAAAAACATCTTAGAATTCTAGAAAATTAAAATTTCTTAAAAACATTTGTTATATTTGTCTTAATTGATTTTTAAAGATTTGCAGGTGCAGTGCCGCGACAAAAAGCTTGGGTGATCGTAGCTTGCAACCACCCCCCATTGTTTCTTATGATTTAACCTTTAACCACTAAAGGACCGTAAGGCCCCCACGCAGCTTCTAGAATTAAAAAGTGAGGAAATTTGGGTTCCTGGGTTTTGAATTGTAGGATGAGCAACAAAGAGGCCTCAACTCTTTTTGAGAGCCAAATCTGTAAGTACTTCTCGATCGGAAATTCATCAAGTGAGTGATATTTGGTGATTTTATTGAGTTGCATGGAGGATATTTATGCGTCACTTCAGACCCTTATATCTTCCTCCTCACATCTCCAAATTACTTGAATTTTTTTTCACATGTTTAAAATGATGATTTGTACTCATAATAAAAAAATCAATTTTTTTGGAGCACTTTTGAACAAATTCATTTCAACATGTGTACAAAATACCCCAAACAAGTTCCATCAATCTTCTCAACGGTGGCATTTTTTCAAAAATTGTGCAATTTTGTTGATCTTTTTTTCATAAAAAAACTATGTAGGTTTTCTTTAATTTCAATGGTGCCGATTGTCTAAATTACCCCACACCAATGAGAAATTGAGCTTGCTACAAGAGCTAGTCAAGAAAACAAGAGCTAAGCTCAACACACCCTTTGGTCCTTTAGGGGTTAATTAACCAAATGACCATTCTATGATCGCTGCGTTTTTTTTTACTGGTTTTCAAGGATGAAAAAAAACGTTTTTATTATATATATATATATATATATATATATATATATATATATATATATATATTTTTTTTTTTTTTTTTCAATGAGAAAATCAAGTCTACTTTTCAACCCAATTTGAATCTTGTGAATCCAGATTATAGTACTTCTTAAAAAATATTAACAACTTGTCCATATAAGGTCAAATCTGTTTTCCATGAGCATTTGTTGTCCATGTTTGAAAATTGCAACATTTTAATTACATGTATATCGATCAGTAAATTTGCAATAATTTCATTTTGATAATTTTTTTATGCCACGAAACTTGCCACACGTAATTCTTTATGACTTAATTACATGTGTGCCAAGTTTTGTGACCCTTGAATATTTATTAAAATGGAATTATTACAAATTTCCTAAAGTTTATGTCTTTTTTTAAAAGAATGTTGCAATTTTCAAACATGAACAACAAATGCTCATGAAAACAATTTGCAACTTCATATTATGCTCATGATAGGTTGTAGATATTTTGAGAAGCACTGATGTTAAAGGATTATACATGATGGAATTTTAAATTTTAAAAGCACGAGGTGTTGTATTTCTGTCAACATTAACTTGGTAACTTAAAAAAACCATACCTATTAGTAAATTTTCTATAATTTAATTTTGATAAATCTCTAAGTCACGAAACTTGTCATACATGTAATCAACTCACAAACAAACTTATATTTCAAATTTGGTGAGTAGGGGAAAATTTATGTGCCTTTGGGAGCCTTTCAAAGATGGGAAATTTGATTATTTTCCCTAGGTGAAATGTAAAGGCGCCAAACATAGTGTCCCCTATTGTACATCTTGTTATTGGATTACATTTATTTTGGATTCACTTTTAAAAATAAAGTTCTTACTTCCAAATTGAGAATGATCATAACTTTAGCATGTTATGAGAGTCATGCAAAACCATCACTTGTATAAACCTATACCAATTAGAATCTAATATGAGGTGACTACTGGTGTAGAAAAGAGCAGCCTCACTGACAATTATTTATTATTAATTAATTAATTTTGTTCTAAAAGTGCTAAACTGGCGACACAAAATGATATGGTAGGATCACATATTTCTACATTCATTCATGTTTTGAATATAAAATACCTTTCATCCACATTTTAATGTTGTTTTCATTTAGATATGGCAATTTCATTCAATATTTTATAAAAATTAAAGATATTTTGGCGATCTGATATTAAGTTTTTGACATAGCATAATAGAAAAGTACAATGGAGCATCCTTTTTAAAATTGAATAAAAAGAAACACATTACTTAAATTCACTTTTCTAAGTATTGAAAGAGTGCCATTTGTATTCCATGAATTTTAGGACTATCGTGTTATTGCTGCATAAACTTAATTTTTTTTATTGTAATTAGAGTGTCGTCCCATTGCAAAAGGGTGTTACATAACATAATTTTGCCCTGTTACATAACATTCGTATGCAATAGTGTATACATAACATTCACTGCATCACATGCAACTTGGTTGGCTTTTTACCAATGCAATAACTTTCTTTGGAACATAAAGTGAAAAACGACACTTGCCATTCTATGAGGGAAGTTAGTAGGAGTCAAGCAAGTAAGACAAACTTAAGATGTGAAAACAAAAAAGCATTCAAGAGCATCAGATTTTCTTTTAGAAACTTTAGTAGGAATGCAAATTCTATTGTTTAACCCTTAAAAGTCCAACCGATCCCTTTGGGGTTGATGAATGATCTTTTTCATCCATATCTCCTTCCTCATGAACTTCTTCACCATTAAACATTTTTTAGAGATACTTCATCAAGTTGTTGTTTTATTCAACGCTTGGATTTGGTGTTATTAGAATATACACTTATCTGAAATTACAAACGTAGAACTACGTGACATTTTGACCATGCCAAAATTGCATTGACTTGAGTCCAAAAGTGACCTTGCAAAAACGAGTTTATAGATTTAAGAAACACTAAACAATCAAAAATCCCTTATCAATAATATGTCATTTCAAATCCATTTCAACAATATTTACTCAAAAATATTAATATTTTGTTTGTAATCATTACTTTAAAAAAAATTAACTTTAAAAAATATTTAATTTAAAAAAAAATTAACCTTCAAAATTTATTATAAAATATTGGTGATAACATTGGTGAATGTAACCATATGAATGGAATCTAAAATTCAAAATCTACAACTTTCATTTGTATATCAATCCCAAAATATTCCACCAAATAGTACTTATTATGGTTTTTCTTAAGCTATCAATTCCAAGGACACCTTGTGACCTTTAGGAGTTAACCCTTAAAGGTCCAGATTGGCCATTCTGGCCAATGTACACGACCGTATTTCATTGTATTTGGAATGGTTCTACACCTCCTATGAGTATTGTATCAAAAGTAAAAGTAAAATTCATGTCTACATGGTCTTAAAAGCTATTGGGATCTCAATTTGGAACTTTCTACTCATAACAAATGTTAAATATACGGCAACGTATCTACTATTCCCTAAATCCTTCAAGGGTTAAGAAAGTTATGTATGTCATGAATCCTTTCATATCCACATTATTTTTTACTGGTGCAATCTGGCACTAAAATAAATAAATAAATAAATTTAAAAAAGAAAAAAAAAGAAAAAGAAAAACCTGCTCACCAGTGAGGATCGGACGAAAACGGTAATGAAAGCCGAAAAAGGAAACGAAAGCTGAAAAAGGTAACGAGAAAGGAAACGAAAGCCGAAAAAGGTAACAAAAAAGGAAACGAAAGCCGCAAAGGCCAGAAAAGCAAAAGTAAGAGACGTGCTGTAGGGTTGGAAGGACCCCTGTACCAACGCATTTTGCCTTCTTGCTTGTCTGCCATCGCAATTGCAGCTCCTCACTGTTGCTCAATTCGATTCCCAACAGCTACCTTACTTGCCTCTAGGTACGTCCTGTAGCTCCCAATTGCATCACGTATCTCGCATCTTATACAAATTTATGTAAACAAAATTTTCCTCACTTTCCTCGGCCTTTTGTTCTTCTTTCTCCAGTCTCTCCTCGTTAGGGTTTAGGACTCATGCATCACTCGTGTTTAATTCAACCGAGCCCGCGATTTCTCAATTATGATCCAGTTACTTGAGAATAATCTGCTGTTTTGATGTGTGGAAAGCGATGAAGGTGTTTCGTGATTGCCTGATCTGGTTCTGGATTTAAAAAAAAAAAATTAGTTTTTTTTTGTGTGTGGATAGGTTTACTGTATGTGATACTTTCTAAGTGTATTGTTATCAGCTGAGAGATCTTGTTGTTTTTCCCGTTCATCAATTGAGTGCATGATCCCGTTCCTAATTGTGTTTGCAGGTTTCATCGACGTCCGGATTTTAGGTTAGGGTTTTCGAGCAGGATGGGGCTTACACCACCCGCTATCTCTCCTGTGCCAGTGCCGCCTGATCAGGTAACTGAAGATTTCCTTCTTAGCCTAATTTTGAGTGTGCGAATACCATCTTTCAGCAATCATGCATCTAGTTGGGATTTGGTTTTTGATGTTTCTGTTAGGTTGGTGCGTGAAAATACAATCTCGCTCATGTTGTAGTTTTAAAACTTTTAATCACAAGACGGTGGGAATTCTCGTACAGGATGTGTTGCTTGAAATTCGAGCTGGAAAAATGGTTGCTAGCGGAACACGTGTTGCTCCAGATCCAAGGAAAGGTCTAATAAGGCTTGTGAAGGTGAGTTTACTTTGCATTGGATGCTTTCGTAATGGCTTAAATTTGAATAAAAATGCCGAGTCTGTTTTGTAAACCTAAGTACCGTATATGAGGGTCAGATTCAGACAGCCTGGTGCCGAAATTGAATTTCCATGTCAGATTTTGAGAGGTCCACCTCACCCTAAACCAATCACAAGACGCCACGTGACGCTTTTATTTAAAAAAAATAAAAAACAATGTCGAAACTGACCATGACGTAGGGTACCATTTTCTTCAACAGGAATTTGATTACTTATGCTCACCTCCCAGTTGCGTGCTTCACTATGCAATCTCGAACAACTGATAATAAGATGTCTTGGTAAACAGGAGCTTAATTCTTTTTAGTTCGTGGTATTGCAATTGATGCTCATGTGTTGTTTCATGTGTATTATGCAGGCTGAGGATACACTGTTGCATTTTCAATGGTGGGACAGAACCACGTGCACTTTGGAAGATGTATCCTTTTTATTATTTATAATTTTTTTTTATGAAATGCTCGGTATTGATTTTGTGTATTTGCAATATGCACTGCAATCAGGGGAATTTTACTAGTGATATGTTGGGTTTATGATGTCAGCAGCTAGGAGCTGGGGTCTAGGTTTAGGACAATTTACCTTGAGTTTAAGTACGATTCCTCTGATGCTGTAGCAACCCGTGGGACCATGTAGCTCTCCTTGACCATGAGCTTCACAGGATCAAATTGTTTTTCCAGAAGAAGCCACTTTTGAAAAGGTAACAGAAACTTCCAGTTTTGCTATGTATTTGGTTGTATTATGCGTGATTGGAGGTTTTTAATTTTTCCATGGGATGCCAAGTATAGTATTTTTTCTCTTATCTATTGCGTTAGCTTTGGAAGCGTTATTACAACAGGCAGGTTACTGAAATCTTGTCATGTAGTAATTAGGGGTGTTCCCCCTCTTTATCAGGTCAGAGTGAGAATCGTAACTTCTTTTCTGTCTTCTTGTCGTGGTGCATTGAGAAGTTGATTTGTCTAATCCAATATCTACCCTGGGTCCATTTGTTGGTGTTGTTCAGGTTGGCCAGTCTTCTGGGCGAGTTTACTTGCTGAAGTTTAAACATGATGACCGCAAGTCCTTTTTCTGGATGCAGGTGTGTATATTTCCTTGATTAGCCCACACTCTAGACATTAGAGTTGGTATTTAAAAAAAATAAAAATAAACTAAAAAACCACCCACTAAATTCTAACTTCAGCTTTATTTTGTCTGATATTAAAAGGGCAGTAGAGATTTCTGAAGAGATTTCTTTTGTGTCCAACGTTATCTTCCATGCACTGAGAGAGTAGATACTGTTTGTAATGTTAATATTTTTGTGTCAGGTCATTGTTGCTACTTAGCTTCAGGGTTCCCATATGTATTTTGTTCTCCAAGTTTTACACCCTCAAGATGGATTATGTATGCTTCACAAGACATTAGGATATTCAGCCTGAAGCAGTAGTCATCAAGAGGAAGGGATAGAAAGTCAAGGATAATGTGCACATTGAATATGAAAGTAAATGAAATGAGTTTATTTTTTTGCTTCACTCGTGCTTAACTCATGCTCGTTCAATTACACTTTGATATCCGTATATTATGAAGATAAGAAAGTGCATGATTGGAATGCTGGTATTCAAGCTTATCATTATCTGTTCATTTGCAGGAAGCAGATAAGGGCATGGATGCTGATATTTGCAATGTTGTGATGCATCTCCTCAATCATCCATTAGGTGAGTGTTAATTAGGATTAATAAAAATCATCTCATTTTAAATTTTCTCATCTGCCTGGTGTTCACTTTTGATTCTGTGGAAAATGCATTTGGTATGCAGAACCGTATGCACTTCTGAATATGACAATTACGCTTGATTGGATCCTAATTCTCAGGTTTAAACATTCTCTGTAAATGTACTGAAGCATGGAGACGATTTCTGTGGTTGGTTAAGAAACAAACGGGTGTAATCAGATTGCATATCACTTCTGTAGTGCTGTAACGACGTTGAGTTTGGTGCTTTCTGTTTCAGATTCAGATGGCGAAGATGAACTAGAGGATTCTCCTCAGCCTCTATCAGAGAACTCAGACGCAATGGCTGGTGACTTGCTTGAAGCAACGGCAACTTCAAGGTACCTTCTTAGGATAATGCCAACGGTTTGGTATCTCTGATTGAAAGTCTGTACGACAGCTGTAGTTTTAATTTAGTGCTTTGAAATTTTCATTGCAAAGTTATAGTTGCTAATGCCCCAAGTTGTCTGCGTGTTAGGGACTTAGCTGGTGACCCTTCGCCCTTGTCAAGTGTTATTCCGGGAGGCACAAGTACAGGAGTCGTTCAGTTGGCAGACCTTCAACGGATACTCAGTGGACTTGGCCAACCATCTGGTGCGGATATAATTTTTATTCAATTCATTCTCAATATGTTTAAGTAGTTCTTCTATTTTATCCTCGGATTGAGGTCTTCTCAAAAAAATTCCTTTATTCTTTCAACTAAGTGTGCATTCATTATGATAGACGCAATAAAGGCTTCACACTAACTTATTTCCAGCTTGTGATTATTCGCTTACCATCATGTGCGCGTGTGGTTGCTATGCAGAAGCAAATATAGCAATGGCAAGAGACACAGGTGCATTGCTCACACTTCACTTTTTATGTGCATAGCTTGAGCAAAATTTGACCTTCTTGATTTGTTGTATGCCTTTATATGTGAGTGGAAGGGTAGATACTTGCAGATGGGCAGTGAAAGTTTAAGTTTTTCTGAATCCAATCGCCTTTGGAACTGGTATTAGACTAAAAGCTCGCAATTTCAGAATTAGAATCTTCACAAGCTAGAAGAGAAGTTGTAACAAATTTTGTCTTTTGGATATGCTCAGGTCTATCAGATTGTGTTGTTGTGTTGAATAGTCATCTTATGCAATTTTGGCTGACTGAAAGTTCGATTAGAGCATTTTGGGCTGTTGGTTGCAAATCAACTGATGGAAAGTGGTGCTCTCAGGTCCTGGCTTTTCAGAACTACTTAGACCCGACATCGTGAGGCCATTGTTAGATACCTTACAGCTTGAAGAGCGGCTTGCTCCTTACTTGCCTGAGGTACATGTTTTCCAATCCTGCTGCTATTCTGTTTATCTTTGATGCCATCCTTGCGTTTTGTGCACATCTTGGCTTGAGTCTGTTTCTAGGTGTGGCCCTCTCTGATGTTTGACATTTGGCTGAGCAGGGAGTTCGAACAAAGCAAGCTATTGCTGAGTTGATGCAAAGCCCACAGTTCCATCAACAACTTGATGCATTCACTCAGGTCTGTGCATGTTCTCAAGTCAGTAATTTGAGTTATTGGGATATTCGTCTAAGCTCCTGGTCAACTCAACTCCATATGTTATTAACCCTTAAAGGACGGCCCTATGACCACAGGTTCAAGGCCTCATTGCCTGGCACTCAGTTTGTTGCCATTTTTGCACTAGAAATGTTTGAAATTTTTTATGTTTATTTTTCAGAGATGAAAATACATGTCTTCTTTACCTCAGAGAAAATCTAGATTTTTTTAAAGAAAACTATTTTTTATGAGAATTTTTGAAAAAAAAGTGAAGAAAATTCATATCAAATAGAAAATCATTTCAAAAAATCTGAAAATTTCACCTTGGGTGTACATTATAGTGACAAGCATCATGGTGTGAACTCAAATCCCGTTTCCTTCTATAATTAGAATAAAGAAGACATCAAAAATACATTCAAAGTTCAAATTCCAATAGAATATTCAATATTGCGAATTTCCCCAAAATTCTAATTGGAGTAGAAACTAGAGTAGGTGACCTTTGTTTTGTTAGTTGGGATCAAACTCAAAAAATATCATTTTCAAGGAGAAATTTTAGATTCAATGAAAGGAGCAAAATACATTGAAATAGCAAAATTATGCATCCGTTTTTTTTTCTTACTTCTCATTCATGTGAAGACAAATACTTGCATGATTGCAAACTCAAGTGGATACTATTCATAACCCTCCATGCAAGGTCAACAAGCAAAAAGTGAATGAGAAATCACTTTCTGTCGTTCTCCAGTTCAGTTTCTGTCCATCCAAAAGCCAGAAATTGGCTCCTTCGGCGTTTAAGGGTTAACGACTGCCATTTCTTACTTTGGTGCAGGTGATCCGAAGCGGCCAGATAGATCTATCCCAGTTTGGCATTGATTCCAGTCGATGTAAGCTTGAATCTTTGTGCAATGTCTACGTATATTCTTCAATAAGCGAGTTCTTTCCATTTGTAGTCGGCTTGTTTTCCTTCACATTCTAGCTTTTAAAATTCACCAGCAAAGCGTAGAATCTGAATGTATTCTTTCTCTACCTCTAATCTGGTAATGTGTTTGAATGGACTGGAGTGGAATGTCTGGTCCATAATAGGACACGGTACTTATTATTGTAGTATGGTGGATGTGTGCAGATAACTACACAGTAGCTTCGTTTCTGGAAGCAATTGAAGATCAAGCTGCCTCTGGTTCAAATGAACAGGAACGTGAGCAAAGGCTCGATCAAGACGTGATGGAGGAAGGCCAATAGCTATATAATGATTACTTTGTTAACCAACTTGCAGAGCTTAACTAATCAAATTTGGATTGAAATGGTCCTTCCGGATACTTCAGGGTTTCTGTACAATACCTCTACAAGCAATCAAAGCAGCAGTTAGATGTTCTACGACAGGCAGGTCTGTACAGTACAACAATTGCGCACTTAGACGGGGCCAGACCTTCCTGTAGCAATTAGGTCTTGGTTTCCTCTAATGATTTTCAAGGGCTATGTTGTATGTGCTTTACTTTTGGAGTCTTTTTTTGTGTGTCGTTCAGAATCATGAATCTCATCAATTGACTGGATTTTTGGAATAACAGTTGAACACAGCCTTCTTTTCATTTCAGAGTAAAGCCAGGGCTCTTGCATACACCATTTGATTTTCTACTATTTCACCTTTTGGAATTTCACTCACAACTGATCATCACTCTATGAAAGATGCTCATTGTAGGTGATTCGTCCATAAAACTTCAACAAGATCGTATGATTGCAGTTAACCCCTAAACGTAGCAACCCTTTGAACAGAAGTAGATGCTAGCCTCAAAAATAGATATTAGCTTGGCTCGAATGTATATGAGAGGTTCATATGAGAGGTTCATTGCAAGCATAAAATCTACCTAACAAATTTGATATACTCGCATTTGGTGGCCTCTGCAATATTATCAACATCTTCCCCATCACAAGAGATTTACTTTAACCCTAAAACGTCAAAGCAAGTCCCATGGGTTTAGTATGAAGGAACAATTGGAGAAAAAAGTTTCATTTCTCAACCAAATCAAGCGAGACTTGTCGCGTTGGAAAGCTACTGAAAAAGCAATCTAGATTCCAAATTTTCGCCTCATTTGAGAGATTGTGGAATCATTGGTAAGCAATCAAAGTTATCAAATTGAACAAGTTTTGAGGTTGGGGCAGCTGAAGTTCAGCAGTGCCGCAGTGCTACAGTGCAAGCCAGTAGTGCACTGCACAGCCATTTTTGGGCAAATTTATTTATTTATTTAATTTTTTCCCCTAAAAAAATTAGATTCCTTCTGGGCTGCTCCATTTAGGCCCTCTTGACGTTTTACGGTTAATTGGTAGAGAACCCAATGGCTTGCAAAGATGACTTGGATGAAAGTCATCCCAGATTAAATGAGAAAGTTACAAGGCTTTGAATTTGTTTGTGATCCAGTTTTTGAACGCTGAGACGTTAACCCTTAAGCGTCAAAGCAAGCCCCACGGGCTTGGTATAAAGGAATAATTGCAAAAAAAAGTAGTTTTACTCAACCAAATCAAGCGAGACTTGTTGCATTGGAAAGCTACTGAAAAAGCGATCTAGATTCCAAATTTTCGCCTCATTTGAGAGATTGTGGAATCGTTGGTAAGCAATCAAAGTTATCAAATTGAACAAGTTTTGAGGTTGGGGCAGCTGAAGTTCAACAGTGCCCCAGTGCTACAGTGCTACAGTGCTAGCCATCAGTGCACTGCAGAGCCGTTTTTGCAAAAAAAATTAGATTCTTTCTAGGCTGCCCCGTCCAGGCCCTCTTGACGTTTAAGGGTTAAGGGGTTAATCTTGTGTAATTAGTGATATGTGAAACCCACTGTAGTTGTGTACATATGGTATCCTCACATAAACAAACGCCCTATTGGAGATCTCATAGTTTATTTTGAGAAAAAAAACGTCTAATAACGTTAAGCAAATGGAATCATGAATGAATGCAATTGGTTTGAGAATTTTCATAAAACTATCAATAATTACAAATTTTCAAAGATGAATTCATAAGAGAATCTACTATTGACACTAAACTACCCCTTTAATCCAACGTTCTTGAATTAAAAACTACTTCAACTCCACTTGGTTGGCTCAGAAAACTCATTTATAAGTTTTCTTTGTACAGTGGGGTGACACCCAAATTGGCACCTTGTGCAATTCTAGGGTTAGTGCCCACACTATTGCCAACTTTGACACCCTCTTGAGCGCTAGAAAATTGTTATTTAAACATGAAATTTTAGATACAAAATCATTGTTATGTTGGAAACATGTGGACCAAATTTCAAAGTCAGAAGATTGATACATAAAAAGATATTCAAGATTAACTAACAAGGGGTAGCTGTAAGAAATGTTTCACAATTGCCAACTTTGATACCCTCCCAAGGATTGAAGAAATTTGTTTTAAACATTAAATTTTTGGAGTAGGAAGTTCTTTACCTTGTTTACACATGTAGAAAAATTCAAGTCCAAAAGACCCACAAAAGAAATGATCTTCCAAATCTACCAACAGGTGTAGTTGTGAGAAACAAAGTCGCTTCACAACTACGTTTTTAGATATAGAATAACTATTTTGCGTGTATCTTTTGGCCTTGAAAACTTTCATACATGTGATCAACATCATAAAGATCATGTGACAAAAATTTCATATCGAAATAACAGATTCTTAGCCCTAGGGAGACTGTCAAAGTTGCATGAGGACCTTTTGGTCCTTTAGGGTTAACAAGATGCCAAAAGGTCACACAACCATGTGTTACAAAAAACAAGCAAGGGTTACAACACTTAGAATCAACTTCTACGGGTGAATTTTCTCACTAAAAGATAAGTTTTTAAGGACTTCGGGATCAAATTTCACATTTCAAGTGAGCTTTTGAGAGGATAAGTGATGGAGTGATGAAACAAGGAGGGTCTTCAAGCCCAAGAGTTCATGGAAAGTCTACTTAACCAATCAAATTTGTTCATGTTTCACCAATCAATCAAAATGTCATTTTCTACCACTTCATGGTATTACAAACAGAGGCGTCAATTGTTGTTTTCCACTTTACACGTTTGTTCTACGTTTGGAATCGCACTCACCAAGTCCAACCAAAAATTTTGTGAGTGCAAAGTAGCGCTCTTTGACTTATAGGAGTAAAAAGCGACGCCTTCTCCTTGGAGTGTGGCCTTGTACGAGATAAAATGTAATACTCCACTTTCCTCTCCTCTAGATAAAATGTAATACTTGGGACAACTTCTCAAATCTATGGAAGTTGGCTCTTATTGCCGGGAAGTGTACACTGGTTGATCTGTTGAGAACATGTTGGAAAGTAGACAAGAAAGCAAGAGAATTGTTGCTTCTATCTTTAGCGTAGGAATACCATAAACCGTGAAGGTTCAAAAGTTGTGCACTAGATTGACATTGAAATAGTTAAGACTGTAACCATAAACCGCTTTTTAGGAGATTAGTGTTGACCAATCGGATTCTTGTATTTTCTTTATTTTGGGTAGAATGGTGGGTCACCCATATATTATACAATACAACTCGGTTTGTCTCACTCGACCGTTTTGCGCTGGAATTCGTCAAGTATATAACCCAAGCTCACTGTGCTCAACGGCACGGATCCCACTAGTATATTGACTTTGGATTAGTCTTAGTATCGGTTTAAGATGAGCCTATGTTACCACAAAGGGGTTTGAAATACTTCTCACTTTGAAAAATTGTAGAAAAATATCTATATGGGATAAAAATATGAAATCACTTTGCCTCTTTATAATTTCTTCTCTTCTGTGTAGAAAAATTGAGTCCTAAGATAAAATTTAATTTCTAATATCCAAATCTCCTTATTTTCACGGTTTCTGGTATTTCTATACTAAAGCATAAGCAGATGAATGAGTCTTAAGTTGGTACTGTTCCCTCCGAAGGCTATGCACTCACTCAAATGAAAGACTGACTTTTCAGCTTAGTCGGGTGAAAATTTCTATACAATTAAGAAAGATGATGTCATTGACACTTTTTCAACATGATATTTTGTATAAAATACAGTTTTTTAGACGCTGAAATGTAGAAAACAATGTCAAAAAGAGTGTCAAAAACATCATCTGTTTCTTTTTGGTAGTGGAGAAAAACATGCAAGGGAGGAAGATCTAAGCTTTGTTCATAGCACAAAAGGTCAACTGATTTTCCTGGCGGATCTTTCTTTCCCTTCACTCAGTCGGAACGGAGAAGCTTAACCCTTTAAGGACCGCGCATCCAAATAGTGGATGTTTGTTGATCAAAGCCAATTTTGACCTTGAAGATGAATTTTTTTGCAATTGCTTTCAATTGAGAAAATGAAGTTTATTGAGTCTAGTTTTCACTTCACTTTTTGGATCTTATAAATTTCAAGTATTGAATATTTTATTTCTGTTGCAAGCTATGTAGCTCAAGGTCTGAATTACACTGCATAGGATGTTCACCTTTTGAATTTTAAATTTTAAATTAAAAAAAATTACAAAAAAATATCATGTGATTCTCCATTGTCATTTGCACATGTTCTAAAATATATATATATTTTTGAAGATTTTTTGTAATTAATATGAATTTTTTGAAGTGTTTGACTTAAAAATTTGTAAAAAGTTCATTTTGTATCAAAAAAATTGAAAACTTTTAGGACTGCTAGGAAACATATAATCTCATGCATGAAAAATATTAAAAAAATATTTCAAAAAATCTTGAAAGCTAAATTGTGTAGAAAAGTGTAGTTTGACTATTCTACAAAAGAATGGGACGTTAAAGGGTTAAATCCCATACAACCTAGAGCATGACTATTCCTGCGTTTTATCCGATCGTCGTTTGATGTTGGGTGAGGTAAACAATGCGCAATAATTTAACTATTTATTTTGCCCGCACGATTTTTGCCGGGCGCAACATTATCCCATATCTAAACTGTCAAATGGATGGAAGTACACTACACAGGGTATGATTTCGGCAAAAATTAAGTGTATTTTTTGTGTACATTTACTCCAAGTACTAGAAGTATAGTCTAGTACAAGTTGCTTACAAATTTTTGACTCCTTCATAAGAACAATGTCCCTTCCCTAAATCGTAATGTGTTCAATATGGCCCCCATGGACTTACAAATTGACAGGGACATTCCTACTCTAGTCCTCTATTGGTATGAATTTTTCTTACCATTTTTGCAATCTTCATAATCAAAGTGGCTGCTTGATATAGGATCTACCTACTTTCTACGCTTACAAATTTTTTTTGTAAGCACGTTGTACTTGACTTGCTTTAGGTAGGTTAATTGCAGTTGTTCATCAAGAGTCAAGGAAATTGTGGATCTATGATTCTAGGATCTTTTCCTAAAAATTTGCCATGTACGTGCGGATCAAATTGAATTAAATTTGAAGATGGAAGGCAGGGATAACATTGAAAAAGTACTTATTGTACTACAAATACTTCTTTTTATTGATGGCGGCCAAAAATAAATTAAAAAAAAACCCAAAATTTTGGAGATTCGATTATTAACCATTCTGCAATAGAGATATCGGTAGTGCTTCTTGTACTAGACAATCAACCAAAATAATGAAATTTTTGGTCTTCTTCCCTCTATAAAAAGAAATTCCCATTTGACTTCCAAATCCCAACTGATATTACTCTCATCAAGAACCCCTTGCATAGAAAATAGTCTATCATCGTGCAAATTATTGTGCCTTGTAGACGGTTCATTTGGCCTTTACAAAGTACTTTCCAATTTTTTGGCAAATTTGGCATAGTTACTTTTATTTATCACTAAAGTACTTTGTAGAGAATGACTGAAGCATGTTATTGAGTTACATTTCAAAAAGAAATTTTATAGTAAATAAACTTTCAAAAATCATAATTTTCTTTGCATATGATTCTATAGAAGATTTGCATTTTTTCCATTAAGAGTTTTATATGTGGTAAGTAACAAAATTTGTATTTATTGTCATTTGAATTTAGGGTTAAAAATGGAGTTTTTAACTTCAAGTAAAAACGGGTAATTTTTTTATTTTTTGTTTTTTTTACCTCAACAATATGTGTTGTCTATCCTTTTTTTTGTAACATAATCAAATTTGGCTAAAAAAATTCTAATTTTATCATTTTCTAATGGCAAACCTTTGTAAACGCGAGGTAATGGATACTTATTGTGGGGTACTATACATACACCTTAGTTAAAGCACTTCAAAATATTTCATAATAAATTTAGGACTTTTGTCTTTGATTCAATAAATGAAGAAACCTCCTATTACCGTAGTACCATAGCTGTATCGCCACCCCACAAACAAACATCTTTTTAAAAAAAAAAAAAAGTTTGTTCTTCAAGAAACTAATTTTTAAATTTTTATTTTTGAGCAAAAAATGATTAAAAATGAGCCAAAATGGTTCAAAATAGCTTTAAAATAGCAAAATATAACTGTAAATAATTTATTCTATTTTTGTTTTGTGGTCCTCATAATTTCTGATTAATTTCATTATTTATTTATTAATTATTTTTAGGAAACCCAGCTATGCTACTACAATATCCATGATCCCATGAAATGATCAAAAGGAGAGCCATTTCCTATTACCAATGAACCCATGTATGAAAACTTCCAGTCCTTTAATTGGTATTGAAATGAACATAAGCATGATTGAGTGATAGAGTGCTGGACAAGTCTCCTATAGAATGTTATGTTAGTACTACTGAAAATGAGAGTGTTTGGACTTTTGGACCTGTTATGCATTTGTAAAATGTTATTATATACATGTATTAATTATAAATACAAGATCAGTTGGAGAACAAGTCTGGCTGTAAAGTGGAAAAATCAAACATGTTTCAATACATAAGTCAGAGCAGTTGAAAAGCCCAGCCTCCGTATATACCGTACCAGGAAGGCAGGGTCGGCAGAAAATAATTCCCCTAAAAAATGCCGAAAAATAAAATAAATTTATCAAGTATTTTGTCGAAATCAACAAAACTGAAGTCAACAAAAATAGTAGACAAAAAACAAAAGAAAAAGTTTAGCTGCTAGTTAAATTTAATGTTAATTATTAATAGCCGAATTTCTAATAATTATTTTTGAAAGTGCCGACCCTCACTTTTCAAACTTTAATTAATTATTCGACATGAAAGTGCCGACCCTGCCTTCCTACTACGGTATGTACACATGCTATTCGTACTTCACATAAGGTAGAGGGCTCCAAAACCAACATGGTTCTAATTCCAACAAAATTTAGGCACAATAATCATCCTAAAAACTAAATCTAGGTAGACCATAGATAACTTATCATTTTGGTCAACATCCAATAAGAGGTCAACATCCAATAAGAGCTCTATGATGTGCCTAGATTTGTGTTCTAAAATAAATGCATAGTTTAAATTGTGTTGAAATTAGAACCTTGTTGGTTTTGGAGTCCTCTACCTTAATTCTCTAAGCACCTTGCTACGTAGGCTTGAATATTTGCAATAATTTTCATTTATTTTTGTTTTCTCTACACATCCACAATAATTGAGCTATCTGAAAACAAAACTGGTCTATAATCAGAGTTGAAGTGGAGTTCTCTTTTTATAATTATAAATCCGACATTTTTTTGTTCATGAGTCTCTACGGTTGATGATTGAGTCTCTTGGTTTGGGGGAACTTGTGTGAACTCTCCTTTAGCTTTGGGAAGGTCATGAGTTCCTTGCCCCAAGGCGGTGCATGGCCTTACTTTAAATTATTCTCCAACTCACCATAAACTAGTTTTATAGTTGTTTTGAACTTAAAACAAGTCTAGGGTGAGTTTATGGTTTCTATTTATTTTGAGACACTCTTCTTGGTTAACCCCTAACTGCCCAACCATGCATATTTTGCATGATGTACAGATTTCATCCGTAGTTTCTCATCCGTCATGCACTTTTTGTAGTGTGATTCTTTTACTGAATTTTTTATGGAAAGTTAGCTTCATGTATGTGTGATCCGATTGAAAAGGAAACAGTTTCTAAAAAAGTTATGCCTCATTTTGTGTTTCAGTGTTTCACCCAAAATATTGAAGATTTTAGTCTAAAAGTGTTCTTGAAAAAATAAACTCATAACTTCCAAAAAATCTCCAAAAAATCACTACACCTAGAGTACTACATTATAACCCATCACAACAAATTTCATCGATAGACTGTCAATATCTTATTCGTAATCAAATTTCAAAATATTTTTTTATTTAATGTTTCAAAATTAGTAGAAAAAAATTAATGATAGCAATCATAGATCTAACCGTATGGATAGAATCTAAAATTCAAAATGTATAACTTTTATTCATACATCAAGTTCCAAATATTCATTTTAGTTGCATTTTATAATGCATCTTTGCAAAACTGCCCAAATTGGACATAGGTGAGGACGTTTAGGGGTTAACCCCTAAAGGACCACGATGCCACCACATGGCTTCTCGAACTAAAAAGTGAAGAATTTCGAGTTGTTGGACCGTGAATTGTAAACTGAGCAACAAAGAGACCCTAGTTCTTTTTTAGAGCTGAATCCGTGAATACTCCTTGATCAAAATTTCATGAAGTGTGCCATTTTTGATGATTTTTTTGAGCTGTACGGAGGTTATTTGGGCGTCACTTGAGACCCTCATATCTTTCTCCATACACCTTCAAATTAATTGAAATTTTTTGCACATGTTCAAAATGATGATTATCATGCATGGTAGAAATTTCAGATTTTTTGGAGCACTTTTGATCAATCCGATTTCAGCATGTGTACAAAATACCCTAAACAAGTTCCATCAATCTTCTCAACGGTGGCATTTTCTCAAAAATTGTGTGATTTTGTTGATCCTTTTTTCATACAAAAGCTGTGCAAGTCTTCTTTGATTTCAACGGTACCGATAGTCAAAATTAACCCACACCAATGAAGAATTGAGCTTGTTATAAGAGCTAGTCAAGAAAACAAGAGCTAAGCTAAAAACCCCCCTGGTCCTTTAGGGGTTAACTCTAGTATTGATATTAGTTTTAAGTTCATCATGCAGCTTAGAGCCATTCTCCACAATAGGCCTGCCCCCCCCCCCCCCCCTCCCCCCCTTTCACATAAATAGAGGCTGGATTTATTGTGAGATCTCCTCTATCGAAAGCAAGAGCAGGTTCTTGAAAGATATTGCCCATGGTTTGAAGTAGTGGAAAGCCCATTCAACCCGTCAAGCACCCATCCTCTAATTTAAAGCAAGAACTAAAATAAGTTTATTCTTTGTGAAGCCCTGCATGGAGATTTGCCCTTACATGCAGTGATTTATTTTGGTTTTCTCTACACGACAAAGTTAACCCCTAAAAGTTCAACCATCCAAAAAGTGGACAATGTATAGAAATGGAGTTGTTTTTCTCATTTGTCAATGACTATTGGCAAAGTGAATTTTTTACTAAAGATTTTTTGGAAAATTAGCTTCATGCGTGTGTGATTTGAATAGAAGGGGATGATTTGTTAAAATTTTATGCCTCATTTCATGTTATAGTGATTCACCAATTTTTTTATGAAATATGCCCTTGAAAAAGCCAACTCATAAAATTAAGCAACCAAAAATTCTCTAAAAATCACCACACTTAGAATATTGCATAACAACCCATCGCATCAAATTTCATTTACTGATTGTCAATATCTTATTTGTAATCAAATTACAAAATAATTTACAATTTTACGTTTTAGATTCTATAAAAAAATATTGGTGATAGCGATCATAGATCTTACTATATGGATAGAATCTAAAATTCATAGTGTACAATTTTTATTTATACATCAAGTTCAAAATATCCCTCTTAGTAGCATTTTATAATGTACCTTTGCATAATTGTCCAATCTAGAGAGGGGTGATGACGTTTAGGGCATTAGAAAAATTCCGAGGCCTCTAAAGGATTGTGAATTCAGCCAGCACCTTCGTGCACAGAAATGAATAAAAAATACAAATAAAAATGGTCCAAAAAGAACATTTTTATTAATTTTTTAATATTTTACAATAACATTTTAATCATTATTTGATTATTGTTTTTAAAAATAATTTTAAAAATAATTAAAAATTAATATTTAAATTGAGATTTAAAGTGGCCAAATTTCAGCCATGTAATGTTTGATTTTTGAAATTTGAATTTTTTTTTGTATCAATTTAAAAAAAAAAAAATATTAATTAATTTTTTGCATGACATCTTTAGCCTCAAAACGTTTGTAATGGATTAACTGAAAAGAACTGAAAAGAACTGCATCCAACCCTCCTTTTTGCTCTACTTCTAACCTCTCTATTGAACTATTCTTGGGTTGAATCGTGTCACGTCATAAATTGTTCTCTTGTGGACTATGGGCTTCGAGCTTTGGTGGAAGGTTTGGAAACCCTAGCGAGGTATGAAGAATAATGACAATGCTTTATTTTAGATCATCTCCCAACTCATCCTAGACTAGTTTTTGGTCTACTTATATGTCAATGTGAGTTCAAGAGGAATTCAACACAAGTTTGCCAAATCTTTCCTCTTTGGGCTGACTTTTCCGTTAACTCTAATATCAATATTAGTTTCAAGGTCAGAATAATTATTTAGGCAGCTTACGCTGATATATGTGCAATGATTTGTTTTGGTTTTCTCTTGACATCCACATGGAGACTCGAGTTTCAAGTTCAGAATGACATAGAGACCATTGATACATGACTGGCATGCAATAAAAATAACAACAGGCAATGAATAAAATCACATTTTAATTGTCTCTGCCCCACGAGGGGAGAGACTAGTACGGAAATGATTCGTTTTCAAGGAGTTACATGGCTGAACAATATAAATAAGTCATAAAATAAATTTAGGGTAAATACCAAGGGCTGCTTCACACTATGGTCCGTCCAAGTCAAGAGGCTGTGGGATTGAGATTCCAAACTTTTTTGAGATTCCAAAGAAATCTACTGAAAATAGGCAAAAAAATATAGTTTTTATTTTTTATGAAAAGAAATCGACGGCTTCACAACCATAGTTTGGGTTTTCATTTCCGTCTGACTCAAACTTCCTTTTGAGAGGCCATCGCTTTGGTCAAAAAGTACTGTCACGTAGGCATTTTGGAGAGTGATGGCCGTTGGACTTTGGCCTCTAGTGTGAAGGGTTGAGAGGCCGAACTTATGATTTCTTGCAATTTGATTGGTGGAAATCGACGGCCTCTCGACCTTCGGGCATAGTGTGAAGGAGCCCTAAGGCAGAGACTACGCGACTAGCAACTTATTATAAGGTAGAGGGTCATATTTCCGACTGGGTTGTATTTCCGACCCCTACTGGTTGAGGGATGGGTGTCAGAAACCAACCAGCATGGTTTTAGATAGTGTCCAAGAGTGTTCTAATTTCGTCCATGCTTGGAAAAATCAAGAGCTTCTGATTGGTGTAGAAGCACTCTATTTTCAGAATCCAACCTCTCATGAAAACCATGACTCTATGAGCGGTTAATGGTCACTCTAAGCTTTTAGACTTAAAAAATCATAGAAAATTGTAGAAATGCTCAAAAAATGTTTTTTTTTGGGGATGCCTTTGCAATAGCTTTGCAGAGCATCCAAAAATTATAAAAAAATTCTTTCACAAGTCTAAGTATGCAAACCTGAAATTCAGTCGGGAATTGGTCCCACTACCTTATGTAATGGCATGCAGGATCCTGAATTCAATAAAGATAGATACTGTGGTTGAATATTCAGACTGAATTGATGATTGTTGCAGGCAAGCTGAGAATTAATTGAATCTTGAAGATCACGTGTAATTGATGAAATGGTGGCTCCGTTGAAAAGCTGGTGTGAGCAAGTGTGGGGAAGATGAGAGGGAGGCTGCTCCCAATGTTCTGTGAATCCAGATTGCATGGAATCATGGCCTGTTGTTCGTGTTGATGACTTCAGTTTTTGTTTTTTTTGTTTTTGTCTTTTTTTTTTCAGGAATCCACAGGAGCCAGGCTTGAACTCAGTCGCGTCTCAGAGTATCATGCCATATTAATAATCTTTGTCATGCATGATTCTTTGCCCATGGTGGGAGTCCTGTTTGCATTCCCTTTCAAGTCAAGTGATTCCATCTATATCTATCTAAGTATCCATCTATCCATCCATCAATCGGTCCATCGGTCCATCGGTTGGTCCGTCGGTCCATCGGTCGGTCCATCCATCCATACATCCATCCATACACACACATACAGTGGCTAGCAGAAATAGTTGTACAATCCAGGGGTCAGAAGCTAAAAATCGCTAGAAAAAAAAATATTGCTACCAATTTTGAGGTCTCTTTACACTATAGGCAAGAAGCCGTGAGGAGAGAAATTTTAGCTAATGAGAAATTGATCTCCTTAGTTTCTAGGCCTCCCATTGGCTAAGATTTCTCTCTTCATGGCTTCTTGCCTCTGGTGTAACGAGGTCCTAACACAAACTATCATAGTATTGCAAAGAAAAGACCATAAGAGTATATAATGCAATAAACATATAGCAGAACCTTTGGAGTTAAAATTAAATATAACATTAAAAAAACTAAAAAAACTAAAAAAATAGCTTAATTCAAACATTACAAAATTTTTTAGGCCTCCAAAAGGTCGTTAACTCAACCAAACGACCTTGCAAAATTAATCATTAAAAAAAAACTAAGATTTTTTAAAGATTTAAAAATAAAATAAAAATAAAAATAAAAATATTCCAATCTAACGTGGCCAAAATGGTGCCATATCAGATTTTAAAATTTTAAAAACAATTTGTAACAAAAAATGTATTTTTGAAATTATTAATTTCTTAAAATTTTGGCAGAATTTTTTTGTAGTGTATGCAATAAAGATGTACAATTCTTTTTGCAAAAAATGATATCATTGCACATTAATTGTAGAAAATAAAACTACAACCTATAAAATAATTCTACGACTCAAAAATGCAACTTCCAAGCAGTCATAATGACTACCACCTTGTATAGCCACCTTTTGCTTTGTAAACATAAGCAACACTTTGAGGCATAGAACATATCAACTTCTTAACAACATCAACCTCAATACTATACCAAATTTCTTATATCTTCTCTCATAAATTGCTTTTGACTAGTGGGTTTCCTCTCAAACCTTCTCATGCGGCGATCTACTTCATTCCAAAGGTATTCTTTAGGATCAAGGTCAGACACTTGCGGTGGGTGCCAAATAACTTGAAAATCTTGTGCAAACAACTAATCTACAATATAATGTACAGTCTGCTTGGGATCATTTCTGTATTGGAAAATAACATTTTTTTTCTTCTGAACCTTGCATGTATATAGTGTTTATGACTTCTGTCTTCAAAATGTCTCGACTGACACATATTTATCTCTCTTCCGTTCAATAAAATGAAGCTTGCCAACTCCTTCCCAACTCATATAACCCCAAATCATGATGCTTCTTCCCCGCGTTTAACTATGCATTGCACATGCTAGTCTAAAAGATGTTCTCTACTCTTTCTCCAACAATATTGTTGCCCATTTGAGCCAAAAAAGTTAAATTTTGACTCATCAGAGAAAATGACAGAACTCCAATCTAGCCAAGTGACATGGCTATACCTCTTCGCCCATTCAATGCGACACGCTCGATGCTATTTTTTGTCGGAAATGGCTTTTTGGTCTTGATTCATGCTTGCAACCCTTGCCTCTGAAGGCTCCTTCTAATAGTGTCATCACTCAACTGCATGCCCTCAGACTGTAATCCTCTTTCTATTGCTACAATTGTACTAGTACGTCGATCATTTAACCTTCTTACAATTTCATGTTTGCCACACTTATCAAGAATTTGAGGTCTACTAGGTGAAGCTCTATCTCTCACACTCCCTCTCTCACCAAACCTTTGCACTATGTCATTGCAAGTGCTTCGCGGAATGTCCAAAACTGCTGAAATTTCACCATAGGAGTTGCCTCTCTCATAAATCTCAAGAACTTTCCTTCGTTGATTTTCAAATCTCCTATGAGCCATAGCAAATCATTTTTAACCTCTCTAAAACACTAAAAAATTTGTAGCACAAGAAATCCTCAAAGCAACATTTGCATTGGAAAAATTGTACAATTCAAAATACACACAAGTTGTACACACCATTTTTAGATTTTTCAATCTTTAGGTCCTCCAAGTGGTTAATTTTGAGGACATTTTCATTCATTGCATGCCATGAATTATTCTTACTAAATTTGGGTGAAGAATCATGAGACAACTACATCAGCCATTTTGAAATTCACCACACTGTCGGAATACTTCAACTGACAAATATTTATATATATATACTTGGACTATGGATACTACCGGTAGTATGACTTGAACCATTCAATTGAACTAGCACATTTCGGTTTGGTGTTGATGATGTAGTCATCCTTTGAGTATACTTGATAGTTCTTATTATTGTGTTGGTCAATTTTAAAACAATTCTTGTGAGCAATTACAAAGACATAACCTCTATGGAGCCCATATGAAGGAGAAGTGGTAGCCTTGCAACGGATGAATGAGAGCAACCTTGGATATTTCCTATAACCAGGGGTTGTTGTGAAGTTATGGTGCCCTTCTTTTGGGACCTTTGATGGAACTTTATTGAAGAAGATCCAATGGTTCAAGTTGTAATTGGTAACAAGAAAGTACATGATTGACCAAGATCCATGAGTCCATCCATAGAGGTTATGTTTTGTGACCTTCTTGAGCTTGCTAGCTCTCGAAGGTTATGTAATTCATAACGTTCTTTATCCCGCACTATTCATCTTTGAATCTCAAACATCTGTCATAGGATTGGAGGAATTTGTCATAGAGCATTTTTAAAATTTTAGTTAGACCAAACAACAAGGGTTGAGAAGTTGAATCATTTTATTAGCAAATTCTCTACAATGTTGCTTCAGTGTAACGGGAGCAGTCGAACAAGGGTTGAAGAACGTTATGGAGATTCTAATACAAGCGGTCTTGCCATAATTTGGCATCGTATACAAAGGTCAATATATTATTGTTTGACATGATTAAGTTTTGATGTTAAAATTGCCCGTAAAATTGTGCATATTAGGAAATTCAATATGTATTGAAGATTGTTTTAGTGTCTATACCAACCACTCTTAAATCTTAATTAGCACTACTTGCATTGTTCAAAATTATAACATGTTATGGAAGGTAATGCCAATGAGATTTATAAGGTGCTAACATTTATTAAGTGAGCGTGTGCTTCACAATTAAATGAATAATAAATGCCGACATTGTCTAAATTTGTATCCAATTATTTTGTGTAATTAATTATTCTTATGCAGAACTTGAATTCTATTTCCATCGAGTTTGGGTAATCACAAATGAAATATGGAACACCTTTTACCCTAACCTTAGCCTCAAGGTTGTTATCTTTATCATTATTTCCCAACACCATTATTAGACAAGTGTCAAATATGATAAAGAACTTTCAAAGCAAAATATTCCCAAATATTCAAAAATATTCTATAATATACATGTACATGGAATATTATAGTCGAGGAGGTTTACCAGTTGTTCTACTCGCACTAGAAGATTTGGAGGTCTTAGCCCAGACTAATGCTTCATGTGTTAACCCGGGCCTTTTGGCACTAGGTTTCTTAACTCGTGCACTTTTTTTATGAAGACATTAGCCCAAAAAAATGGTCCACTTGCCATGACTAAAGTACATTAGCCCCACTTAAAGTTTTGAGGGATTAGCCCCATTGGCCCATTAGCCCCAAGGCTAACATTCCGAAATCACTTCCTATACAGATGAGGAGGTCAAAAATATTCCCGAACATCCAAGAAGACCATATTCGTTACATTGAGACTTTTTTCAGATTTCGAGACTGAACACTAGTTATTTAAAAATTCATTTTAAAAATAATAATTGAAACCAAAAAATAATAATGCACAAATAGTGATTCAGATGAAACGATTTATCTTGAGTCGAAATAAAAACGAGACAGCTAGAGGTCTTAATATAACGAATATGGCCTTGAAGAATATTATATAAGATTCCATGTCACAGTCTACCAGACGAGGATTATTAGTGTCGGGGTAGTCTTAATTTTCTTTCCTTTGCGTGTCTACTGTGACACATACGATATACCGACTGCAGAAACTACACAGTAATTAGTTTCACAACGAAAGAAATCCACGGGACGTGAGAACAGTCCAGCATCCTAGAAACTTCCAGCGGACAATCTGTTTCCACTAGACCTCCTCCATTCACTGAGTGATTTCTCAGCTTTGGTTTCATTAGTCAATGCAGCGCGTTTCGCAGTAACCCACTCTTCACATCGAAAGATAGAAAGGCGCTTCATTATTCCAGTCGCAATCTCACAGTGAGTGCTAGGATCGGAAAATGTCGGAAATCATAATTGCTAGCTCCGACTAGATCGATTCAAATCTAGACCATTGTCGGCACAGAAACAAATCAGTCGCACGTCCAGATTGCTACTGTCAGAAGCTAAGCTGGGATCGATCCATACATCGATCTGTGGCGCATGTAGAAAATATGTATGTTGAAACAGTTGCGTATGTTTCGAGGGAATTGGGAGCCTTAATTCGATCACTAGGCCGCTGAAATATTGCAGATTCGGAGCAATCTTAATTGCTGGTCACGTCTGGATCACTGCAAGCTTCATATCTAGACCATTGTATGCATAGAAACAACCAAATAGCCAGTTGCGTACGTTTCGGGTGAATTGGGAGCCTTCATTCGGCCACTGAATTGTAGATCCAGAGCAATCAAGAGTCGCTCATGGTGCAGTCATTAGATGTCTGGACTGCTAAGGATGACACTACCGCGGCAGAGAAGACGGCCGCTTGCACTATTGTTGATCATGAATTCATGGATGTGGAGCTGGATTCGGAACAGGAGAAGACAGCCAAAGTTGGTGAGGGACAGAAGACACGGAACTGGATTCCTGCGGTTTCTAGAAAAGGACGGAAAGCCATCGGCTCTTGCATACTTGGTCTTGCCGTAGCTACCATTTTCGGGACTCTTCTTGGCTTCAAGGTGACTCATAGCGGCGACGACAGTCCACTGGCGGTTTCTCTGGGAGATATCTGCGGAACCACTCTGTAAGTCTCGATCTGGAACCATTCATAAAATACACAAAGAGACCTAACCTCGTAATATATGGTGGAATTTCACGAAACTTGCGTAACGACTAAGTTTTGTGGAACCAGAGCTCAATTTGAAGTAATGCACCCAACTGTAAACCTGAAGTTCGTATCTATACTTGACATCCTCTGATTTAGAGCTCAAGGTTTAACCCCCAAAGTTATCGACACAACATGCCTTTGTGGCAAGTGGAATATGGTGTATTTTGGTTGAATTTGGAATGAATTCACACCTTGGATGGGTTTGAGTTTAAAAGAGAAAGGTACAATTTTGATCAATGCGATTCTAGTGAGCTATTTGAGTTATCCTTGAAGTCACTTTGAGTTTGATGAATCTACAAAGAATTTTGCTTTACTATGCTCTTATTTGTCAATTCACTCTAAATAGTTAAAAGGTGTAGAAGATTTTGGTGGTCTATCATTATTAAGTGTGTAAGAGGTGTGTAAGAGCTTGTGATCTTCAAAAGTTTTTTAGCACCAAAACTAAAGTGATCTTTCACACCTTCTAACTATTTGGAGTGAAGAAATAAGAGTATAATAAAGAAAAATTCATAATATCTTCTTCAAAATTTGATGGACTTTAAGAACAACTCCATTGAGATCCCGATTTAGAGCTTCTTGTGGTAACAAGTGCCAATTATATGCCAGCGTATCTACTATCCGCATGGGACGTTTAGGGTTAATTTGGTCACCTCAAAACCCATCGAAATAAAAGTGACCCTAGTTTTGAAACCTCTAGGCATATGAAAGTCCGAGTTTCCAGAGTTTCGAGCACAGGTTTTGGTGGTCTGAAATCATCATATTTCGGTATTAAATTTCCGGGTGTTTCTGATTGTGATAGGTATCCCGAAACATGCACCAGCACGCTCGTTGGGGCAGACACGACGAGTCCGAAGTCATACGTTTCGAAATCGATGGGAGTTTCCATGACGGCCACGAACGAAACGCTTGGGAATCTCACGCGATGCAGAGACGCATGGCCCGGGGAGAGAATCGGGATGCAGTACTCGACGTTGCAGATGTGCGTGGACATGTACGAGGACATCGTGCAGGCAAGCGGCAGGTTTCTAGACACTTTGAGTTCGGTCAGCGCGAGCGGCCAACCGAACGTGGCCGCGGTGAATGATCTGGAACAGAGGGCGAGCGCCGCGTTAACCTTCCATTTCACGTGCGTCAATGGATTGCAAGAACAAGGTATCGACTGTGGCATCGATTCGGAACGAATGACTGAGCTTCTGTCGAATACCCTGTCGCTCGTGGATCAGTTCACTGCCGCTAACGACACGGCGATTGCTGTTCCTTCCCGCCGCAGACTTCTCGACGTCACTAGGGTAAGGCTCTCTCAACCTCAAATCATCCAAGTATTAAAATGAAACAGTCAATTGATTATATTGTGAGAAATGAAATTAAGATGAGACTGTGTTTTGGAATCAGTGAAGATCAGTGCGCATGTCGGTAAGAAAAAACAAACAGATTTGAACAAAAAGGAGTCCTTGTAGAAAGTACTCAAAAGGTGCTTTAAAAAAATATGAATCTTAATTCGGGCTTCTTGGTGCTCTCGGGGTTAAGCCACACACACACACGTAACCTAAAACTAATGTCATGCCGTTTTTAACGTCTCTTTGTTGCTTAGCTACAAAGTTAATTTTGAAAACCCCAAAATATCTAGTAACTTCCAAAACATAATACAAGTAGGAGATGGCCTGATATGGGTACCCCTCCGTGTGATTTTTGAGAAATATCTTTTTGATGAGAAAAAACATTCGAAAATTACAAAAATTAGAGGATGTTACAGACAACTAGACACCTATGTGAGACGCGTAAAAGTGATACCCATATCAGGCCATTCCCCAAGTGAAAACACGGAAGACATGATATACTTTGTTATTGATATACTTTGTTACTTTTATGCTTCCTAACTGATTCATTTCAATAAGGTCCGCCAGTTGACTTATTACCAAGTACACTGTTTTGAAATCCATCCTTATGTTTCGGTGATGTACATTCCAAACCAAAAATGTCTACCGTCGGTCATGAAGGGCATAATTAATTGGAAACATGGTGCTAATAAGTTGGTACGGTATCTTAATTAGAGATGGAAATGACCACCGTTGACGTACAATTTGGACACTTGGGGGTGAAAGAATTTAAATATCGATTTGGGGGTGAAAGAATTTGGTTTCACTTGGGGGTGAAAGAATTTAAATTTATCTCGGAATCCTTGTATAAAACCAAAAAAGGAAGGAATTCGATCAGTTCGGTTTAATTCCTTGAACTATTTTGAACGCCGTGGGTTTTGACAGGAAGAAGCATCGAGAGGGGTGTTGTATGCAATGGACGAGGAGAAGCAGTCTGAGCGTTTTCCAGTGTGGTTGAGCAAGCGAGACCGCCGTCTCCTGAGCACCAGCAACAATAATATTTCAACGGCGGACGTGGTAGTAGCACTGGACGGCTCCGGTGATTACAGTTCCATCCAAACCGCCATCGATCGAGCCCCGTCGAACTCTAGCCAGCGACATGTGATCCACATCACAGCCGGAATTTATCACGAACAAGTCACTGTTCCAAGCGACAAGCTCAGATTGACGTTCGTGGGCGATGGCGCTGGCGTGACTATCATCACTGGCAACATGAGCTCCAGCGTTAATAACGTCACTACCAAGTTCACCGCCACTGTCAGTAAGTCCCCTCCTCACCCCTCATCATGCCACAGGGAGAAAAATAAGACATTCCCACATGGGATTTCATATGGGAAGTGGGACAAAATTTCCACAATTGTAACTAAGGTAGAGGGCTCTAAACCCGTCACAGTTCTAAACCTGCACTCTACTAAGGACGAACATTTTGAAATTTTGGATGTACCCATGGTAAAGAGCACCACTTTAGAACCCATGGCATTTCAACTTCAAAAATTCATAACTAATTTTAGGAACTTCCAATTTTTTTAATTCAAAGCATGTTCGTCTTTGCTTGGATTTTTCTTCCAGTGAAAATCATGCTCAGTTCTCCCTGTGTCCTCATAAATTCACAACCCTTAAAGGTGGCGGGTTTAGAGCCTACCTTATCTTGGGATGATTATAGTGTATGTTTTATCTGGGATAGTTACAGTTGTGGGAAATTTGTCCGTGTTTTCCATATGGGAATATAGTATTTATCTCCATGTGATGTAATATACAAAACGTCCATATTGTGAATCATAAAATATATAGTTCATAGCTTGGGGTTCAATTTTGTATCTCTAGGATTAGTGCACAACATTAAACGCCATATTCATTAAATTGGCCGGTCCTGTTTATATTTTACCCACACCAATGTGATGAGGAGAGAAAATGAACTCAAGTCACACTATTTGAGCAGACAAAATAATTGGGAACGGCCAATATAACGAATATGGCGTTATTAACTTTGAAAGGACCAAGAAGCTTGAATTGGGCCTCCTGTGTTTTTTTTTTGGTCAGCAGTTTTGAATTGGCCCTATGAAGACTTGAACCTTCAATTCAAATTTATTCATGTATATCAACACATGCAATACTCTTCACTGATTCTAGTGATATAAAATTGTGAATTACCCTTTCACAATATGATTGATTGAATTTGTCAATTTAAAACCATGCATGAATCCTCAGTCCTTTAGGGGTTAATATTGCATGAGTTCTTCAAAACATAAATAAAGTTGCAGATAAGGTCAGACCCATGTGACTTATTCAAAATAAGAAGAAAGTCTAAAAACACATGATCCTTAGGGGTTGCAGTGTTTTTTTTGACCTAAAGTGTGAATTGACCTAAAGGTTGAAGAATTGGCAAGTAAATGGTGTTAGTATTTTTGCAGCTGTCTCAGGTGATTTTTTCATGGCCAAGAACCTGACTATTCGGAACACGGCTGGACCAAATGGTCTTGCAGCGGTAGCACTTCGAGTGACGTCTCAGCAATCAGCGTTTACGTGGCTTTCCATTGAAGGTTACCAGGTAGCTGCCTGTGATTACTCTTGTCAACACCTAAGTGCCTAAATGGTCAAAAGTGGTCAATTCCATATTCATGAAAGTCGAAAAGTTGAAACATGATTGAATCATTTCAAGAAATTTCAAGGAAAGTAGCAACAAAAATAAACTAATGTTTTAACAATATATGTATGATTTTTTTTGAGAATTATTATAAATAATTGACTTTTAGCTGAATTCAAAAAATATACTAAATTTGTACGTGTCCAGAGGGTCAAAGACGACTATTTCATACCCACATGAAATGAAATAAACTAATAGGAAGCTTGAAGGAAGGGAAAGTAACGAAACATGTTCAATTTTTTTAATAAAACGAACCATGACTATCAAGATTACATATTTAGCTGAAGAAGTACGTTTTGAAACTGAAGTAACCAAAATAACTCCTATAAGTTGAAATGAACTAATATTTGAAAGATCCGAAAACCATCAAGCGAACTCTCTGCAATTGATCTTTTCAATTTGTGCCAAAAAAAAAAAAAAAAAAAAAAAAAAAAAAAAACCGTCAAGCGAAACCACATCCAAGGGAAAGGGCTTGGAAGGATCAGCGGGGAATGAAGACCCTGGCTGTTGAGCTTGACGGTACCATGGAAAATTAAAGCGGAAAGGATGACCGATAAAACTGAATACTAAGAATATATTTTAAGAGGTCAGTTGCTGGAGTTAGCTACAGTGTATTTTGTTGGTAATGTTAGCCAAATTGGGGACACATGTAGTATCGGGAACCTCACCTATGTAAATGTCCCCCTGCGACATTCCACCAGCGTCTCATATGCAATTCCTTGTGTGATTTTCCTGCGAGTCTCACTTTTCTCACTGAGTCTTCAAGCTACTTATTCACCGGTTTAATGTTGACTCACCTGTTTGTAAAAGGAAAGTTAACCCTTAAAGGGCTGATGGAGATAGTAGATACGTTGGCATATGTTTCACATTTGTTGTAAATAGAAAGTTCCAAATTGGGACCCCAATAGCTCATTAAAATCATGACGACTTGAATTTTAACTTCATTTTTGATCTTAAACCCATAGGAGGTGTGAAACCGTGCTGAATACAATGAAATATTGGTGTATAATACTGGTCAGAAAGGGCTCTGTGGACCTTTAAGGTTTAACAAGTGTCAACTCTTGAGGCTTGGTGGGAAAAGTGAGACTAAAAGGGAAATGCACACAGAGAAACTATATTATGAGCTCCCTGTGTTCTACAGGGGATAATACATGGGAGGTTCCCGATACTACATTCTACCCCCAAATTGCTACATAAAATTAATTTGAGCTGGCTAATTAATACTGTGATGGATTTTTGAGGCCAATTTTCCTGCATGGGATGAAGATGTGTAACCTCTACACCTAGGTAGCACATGTGTATTACCTGATATTATCTTTATATTAATATGACAAGAGCATCCAAGGAGTCTGAATTGCGCTTCACAAAAATGCTAAACTGTCTCCTGAACAAAAAGATATTCACTGGTTAGCTAACTTATGCTCTTTTCTATTATAATTTTAGTGATGTCCATGCCTGTCGTCATGGTTGCAATTTGGAACGCAGGACACTCTCTACGCGCACACGAGCCAACAATTTTACTCGTATTGTACAATCTACGGAACCATCGATTACATATTCGGAAGCGCGGCGGCCGTGTTCCAGAACTGTTCAGTGCTGGCACGGCTTCCCAATCCGGGGCAATCGATTACGTACACCGCCAGTGGCATCAACTCGTTGGTGGTGCAGAAATACTCGGGGCTGGTGTTCCATTCGTGTCTCGTGGACGCAACGCCGGACCTGAATGGGACCGCCGCAGCTGCTGCAGGCGTGTATCTGGGGCGGGCATGGCATGCGTATGCGCGCACGGCGTTCATCAAGTCCAAGCTGGGCGCTCTAGTCAACCCTGCAGGTCAGTGATTCTCTTTCTTTTGTTGCTAAATTCTAGCCAAAATGCTATATAGAATTTAGAGTTATCCGCAAAGTGGTCCCAAGTAGGGTGACTAGTAGGGTGAGAGGGTCAGTTCCCAATAAAAGTAGACATGTCAGTTGCCTGAAAAAAACTAGAGGTCTGAAGTTTGAAGGGATCAAAAACGGTGCCTTCAAACTTCACGACCTTAGTTTTCCTGCACCCTTGGAGAAAATAGCCTTGACCTTCTTCTTAGCCAATCAGCAGCAGGCGGTAGGTCCGGCCCTGCTCACTGCTGCCTCACTTACCTTGCTGGCAGGGTCCCTTTTTGCTCCCTTACAGCTCCTTGCTGCTCCCTTGCTATTCACAGCTCCCCTGCTCCCTTGCTATTCACAGATCCCATGCTACCTTGCTATATGGAGAAAAATCCACGCCCCCCCCCAAATGTGCAGGTGGATTTTCGATTTCTCAAAAAAATTGCAATCTGCCTGTGAAACTTAGGTTGAATTTGCGGAAAACTCTTTTGGGATGGCTAATTGATACGATTATTGGAACAAAAAGAAGGAATTATAGGCAGATTTGCTACATGGAACTGCCAAGATGTATAGCCTCTTTAAACCTAGGTATCACTTATGTATCACCTAAATAGTAACTAGGTAGCGCATGTGTATTACCTATATATTAACCCTTAAACGTCAAGAGGGCCTGGGCAGGGCAACAGAATGGGCAAGGCAACAGAAGGCAACTAAATTTTCAAAAAAAATAAAAACAACTCTGCTGGCCAGCCACTGCTATGGCATTGTTGCACTGCGACACTTTTTAAAAACGACCTTAGCTGCCCAACCACAACTCCTATTCAAATCAATTACTTTGATTGCTTATGAATAATTCCACAATCACAGGGAGCTCATTTTGGTTCCCCTGTGTGCATTCCCCCCATGAGTGCCACTTTTCCCTGTGATTGGGGTTTCGACATGTGTACAAAATCACCTGCTTAAGCTTAGTCACCTACTTGTAGAAGGAAAGTTTAACATGTGTCGAGTTCTGAAGCTCAGAGGGGAAAGTGGCACTCACAGGGGAATCAACACAAGGGAACCAAAATGAGCTCCATGTGAATCTCCCAAATGAGGCGCAAGTAGAGAATCTAACTTGCTGTTCTAGTAGCTTTCCAATCCTGGCTTGTTTTGGTTGAGGAAAACTACTTCTTTTCTAAATTACTCTTTCATTAAAAGCCCATGGGACTTGCTTTGACATTTAAGGGTTAATATGGTAAGAGCATCCAAGGAGTGGCTGGATTGCTCTTCAAGCCATGGAAAAGTAGAAAAAATTGCTAAACTGTCTCCTGACCGAAAAAATAATCACTGGTGCAGGTTGGATTCCGTGGGATAATGACAACAGTTCATCCGCAAGTCACGTTGAGTATGCAGAGTTTATGAACTTTGGTTCTGGCTCTGGCTTCTCATTTCGTGCGCCGTGGAGCTCGCAACTTACGCCCCTGCAAGCGCTGGACTATGGCGTCGACAAGTTTCTGAAAGGGAAGCTCTGGTTGCCTGCCATGAACGTTTCATACTCCGGCTCCATTTAGCCAATGAGCCTCGCTCTATTCCTCCCCATGGAAAATTTCCTTGAGGAAATGGCATGCAAGAGCTTTTCTATTCTCAGATCACACTTTATCTTCTTTAATATCACAGCTTGATTCTATGCGTCAGGATAGTGTGCAAGTGACATTAAAGAAGTACATGAGGGTTTAGTGTGCAAGTGACATTAAAGAAGTACATGAGGGTTTAATTTGCATGTGTATGTACAGCAAGTTTTGGTTGGAGAACAAGCGGTTAGTTGCGTAGTCTCTCCCTTAGTATTTACCCTAGGTTTCTTTTTGTGGCTTGTTTATAGTGTTCAGCTATGTAACTCCTGGTAACTCCTTGAAAACGATGTTGTCTCTCCCTTGATGGAGCAGAGACAACAAAGGATGTAATGTTAGAGGAAGTGATCTTAACCCCTAAACGTCCACGCATCCAGTTTCTGGATGTTTGTTGGTCAAACCCAATTTTGATCTTGAAGATGACTTTTGTTGCTAACACACCCAACTAAGAAAATGAAGTTTATTAAGTCTAGTTTGTACTCCACTTTTCAAATCTTAAAAATTCCAATTATTGAGTATTTTATTGCTCGTGCAAGCTTTGTAGGTCAAGGTTTGAATTACACTACATAGGAATGATAGAATGTTCAGCTTTCGTATTTCAAAATTGAAATAAAAAATTACTATGGAAAACATATCATGTGATTCTCCATTGTAATTTGTACCTGCTCCCAAAAAAATATTAATTTTTAAAGCTTTTTGTAATAAAAAATATTCTTTGAAGTATTTGACTTAAAAATTTGTTAAAAATGCCGTATTAAATTAAAAGAATCTGAAAATTTCAAGACTGATAGGAAACATTCAATTCCATGCATGAAAAATATTACAAAATATATTTTGATAAATCTTGAAGGCTAAATTCAGTAAATTGTGTAGTTTGACTTTCCTCCAAAGGAGTGGTACGTTTAAGGGTTAAAGAGGTGTTGGTGTTCCAACCTCCCTGAGTTCCTCCCCAACGTGACCAGAGGCTTCCCCGCGCGGTTGGGCGGTTCCTCCGTTAGTTATCCAATTTGATTGCCATTTTTCTTTTTTGGTTTCTCTTGCTAGGCTACATGTGGCTGGTGTGGTTTGTATTGGGCTACTCTTGCAATGAAATTTTGTTTCATTTATTTCAACAAAGAAAACAAAAAGAAGTATTGGTGTAGTATACAAAAACATGTTAATAAATAGACAAGTATCAATATTGGTTATTGCAAATGTGTATTTTAATGTTCCTTTATTGTCTCTACTTTAATCTCTTATGCTTTAATTTTTTTGATTTCTTTTTTGACCTTGAATCAAAAAAATTCAAATTATTTTTTAATAGAAAAGCATGTCTACTTTCCAACCCAATTTGAATCATGCAAATCTAAGTTAAAATCACAGAGGGGATTTTTTTTAAAACAAACTCCTCTACTTTGCTCAATGTTAAAAAATTACTATTTGAAAAAATACTGGTGATGCTATTCTTTTCATCAATTCTCTTGCTTCTTTTTTTTCTTCTAGGATGAAAAAATACAGTTCTAACCAATAAACACCAAATTGTGAATTCTAAAAATATAAAATGTAATTTTGGAAAAAAAATTAAGTTGGTTGCGCTAGTTAATTGCTTCTAATTAATCTCATTAAATAGAGATCTAAACCTGTTTTTGAAATTTTTATTGTATAGATAAGTTTTAAACATCATGTTTTGCATTTTCCTTTTTGGGATAAACTTCATCAAAGTTATAGAAGTCACATTTTGTGATACATCTTAGTTTTACTCTATACCCATTGGGCCTTTATAAGTTAATGCAATGGGCTTCTTCCTCTTATTCCAAAATTAAAAACTAAAGAAGTTAAAGAGAAAGACAAGGTTTGAGCTACACTAAATAGTGTATTTAGTGTGAGGTGATGAATAATGTGCTTACCCCTACTACTTGTCTAACACTAATTGTCAATTTGTGGGTAATTAGTGTTGGCGGCTGCATGCGTTTTTAGTTATCATCCAATTTGATTCATTCCATTTCTAAAATTTCAGTTTTTCCATCTAAACTTTCATCTCAAGTTTCATTCCTTACTCACACTAAATATCCATATCTCAAAAGATCACAATGTCAAAACGTTACAATTCTTCATAAATAGTGTGAGAATTCACATTTGGTGTTTTTACAAAGGTAGGTTTTTTGATATTTAGAGTGATGTTCGCAATTACAGTGCCTCACACTAAATACACTATTTAGTGTAGTTCACAAAAATTGCTTTAGAAATGTTTAGAATGAAACCCTTCACTTGTAAACAACAATTGCTTCATAAATGGTTAGAGTTTAACTCTTAAAGATCCTCACATGTTTTTGTAAAAGTCAAAGCCCTACAATTTGCATAATTAAAATATCACCTTGCATGATTTATAAATTTTCATAGATAGTCATCAATCAACATTATGGAGGTATGACAAAAATTCAACAAGATTGGAAGATATTTGAAATATTTACAAATTCTCTCGTGTAAACAAGATAAAAAAATTCAAAATAAACAAAAATTTGAAAGTTTTCATTTCAAAAATTATATTTAAGATTATCCATGCACGATTTAGGACAAAAATTGATATTTTAAAATATCAAAGGAGGTGGTACATGGATCAAGATCAAAATACATACACTAATGGAACATGAACAAGGGAACACAATCCAGAAGAATAAAATAAAAAACTTCCAAACACAAGAAATTGAGCATAGTACATGTGTTGTATTTGTACATAAATATTTACTAAATTTTCAAGTATTTATAGTATTTTCGCGCTTTGTTCATAGGTATTTGATAGTTGTAGAAGTCCAAATTGAAAATTTCTTTTTCTAAAAGATGTATATTACAACGCTCATAATCTGAACATCACAATTCAAAATCCAATTCTTCACAAATTTTCCGTTATTCCCGTTTTCAACACATCACAGACCAGCACTAAAGGGCCCCAACTAAAGCTCTATCCCTTCCCTTTCCTCCCCCGTCTCTAAATCCCCGGGCACTATTCATCCACTCCTCCTTTTTTTCTGGAATTTTCATTTTGGGCACCTTTGGTGTAGTTTTTGGCAAATGTTTTTGGTAATTTGGGGCCGGAAATTACCCTAGGGAGACCTACTTGGGAATAAAACACCAATTGGAGGAGGGGTTGTTTTTTTTAAGGTGGACCCTGCACCGGACAAGGACAAAAATAGGGGACACTTTTGTCACCACCGGGGGAGGAAAGGGGATAAAATCCCCTTTCCTCCCCTTCTCACTCTTCCTGCACGGTTCCAAATCCTTAAACCCTTAAACCCTAATGAAGGTCTATCCATTCCCTTCCCTTTCCAGTCTTGCACTCGTCACTCGAGCTGGGTGTAGCTATGGAGGCCACCATCCTTTCTTCGTCGTCTTCGCGAATGCACTCTCTCGCTCTTTCTCAATTCTCGTTGCTCCCGCGCACTCGCGGCCCCCTCTCACGACTTTCGCTCACCTCCCCTGTGCGCATTCTGCTGAGCTCGACCACCAACCTCCCTAAACAAAGCCCGACAGTAACAGACCGGAGACGAGGACCCATTCGAGCAGGAGCAGGAGCAGGGCAGCAGGCAGCTGAGGGGGATGCCGCTAAGGAGGAGGAGGAGAAGGAGCCCGTGGATTACCGCCTGTACCAGGCGCTCATGCGCGGTGGGGAGGAAGTGGCTTCCGTTTTGCAGGAAATGACGGAGCTTGTGAGTACGTCCCTCTCGTGTCATTGTTTTTTTGATCCTCAGAGTGTGAATTGCCAGGACGGAATTACAGAGATGCTTAACCCTTAAAGTACCAATTAGGTGTCATATTCTTTTAGCATTTTGGAGCAAGTCGTTTGCAGACTTCCTTTCGTTTAAATTTATTTGTGTTTTGACCAGCTCATACAATGCTCTTCACCAATTCCGGTGATATAAAATTCGACCCCACCTAAATTATATTCTTCTCAATATAATCGACTGAATTTGTTCTTTTGAAACCATGAATCCTTGGTCCTTTAGGGGTTAACTTAATTTAGTACGCATTGAATTCCGCCGCTTTGTGTTCCCCTCTTCGTATCTGGTCCCTACACGGCATTTTCAGGTTTCATAGTTTTGTTCACTTTTTCAGTTAGCTGGCGTCATACAGCAATAGATTCTGAAGGTTTATTAGGGAACAAATTAAAGTAACCTCGCCTAATTGTGACATTAAGGTGTAATTGAGCATAGGTGTTATTATTTGGATGGTCAGAATCTTACAACGCACTAAAGAATGCATGATTCGCATACCATATGCGACTAGGGTTCAAAATTACGATCTATAATTGACATGAGTTTTGATGTACGTTCTCAAAATGAATATGTACTCGTTGTGCAAGATTTAGCAGTTAGCATTGAAGGGTCGATTGTAGTAGGCGATTTTGCTCAGTTCAAGTTGTCGACAGCCTCTGCTGACTGAGGTTGTGCTTTCAGAAGGAATTTTTACTTGGCCACCCACGCAGCTATTAACCCCTATAGGTCCAAGAAGCCTCGTGTTTTGCTTTTTTTTAATAATTTTGTATGTGGACTTCCTTTTGTTCAAATTTATTAATTTTTGACCAACACATGCAATGTTCTTCATTCATTCTGATGATACAAAACTTGGCCCCATCTGAATCATACTTTTCACAATATGATCAATTGAATTCGTCACCTTAAAACCATGAATCCTTGGTCCTTTAGTAGGCTCCGGAGCTTGTGTTTGATACAGTGTGGTGTGTCCTTGGGGCATGACAGTTACAAGATATAACGCAAATAGGAGAGAAGGGAGAGCAGGTAGCAGTGGAGATGGCAGCTACGGGAGCATTGGGACAGCGCCTTGATAAGCTTGACGAGAGCTTCCTTATGGCACTGGACTACATGATCAAGCAGGCAGACAGGGATGACAAGGTACTTGCCTCACTGTGAGTGTCCCTGCTCTCAATCCTGAGCACTCTCTTCTTCAGTCCATTGCAATGCGCATTATTATTAGTATTATTAGTATTAGTATTATTGTTACTATTACTACTATTCTTATTACTATTATTGCTATTACTATTATTAAATTTTAATCTCAGATGCCAACCATGGTGGTTGCCATTTCAAAGAAAATCTAAACTGCTTGTTAACATCTAACTGGAACGTTATGTGTTGCCGATTGTATTTTTGACTTTAGCACTTGCTAATGCTTCTTTTTTGTTCTGTTACAGCAACGATGGCTCCTCGAGGTCATCAAGGACGTCGTACTTGCTCAACTTGCGCGGAAGTTCCCATCTGAGGTCAGCGTACATGATGAAATTCATGCGATTTTGGGGTTTTTTGTCCACTGAGGCTTGTTTTGCCTTTGTACCCTGGCTCCTTCTGGCATACGTGTTCAATTACCCGTTTTGACATTTGTAATTTGCAGGTGCAAATTGTTGGTATCTTGTGTCGTACTCCAGACAGGGACGCTCGTCAAGAGGTATTGAGGCGGTGTGCTGGAGGAGGAGGCACCTTTGATCAAGTTGGAGGGGGCAAAATTGAGCTACCCGCAGTCAACCTTGGCGAAGTTGGGGACCAGGCAGACGAGATTATTGCGGTATGAAATTGAATGCAGTATTTACCTTTCATCTTTCCAGTCTACACTATAAATGGGATGAAGTAAATACTCAGCCATTGTTTCTAGCTAAAAGAGCAGAGAGCACTGTTGGATTTGGCAGACTATGGAGGAAAAGGCTAAAGTGGAGGACCGGCGACTTCTTGCAAGGCTGGTGTTGGTGAGAGAAGAATCGCGCAGTCTGCTGAGTGGTGGTGTTCAAGATACTCGCATCGAGAAGAACAAGCTCAGGAATCTTCCTGAACCAGAGGTGAGAGCATGCGCCCTTGACTCTGGAAACTGGATGAAATATGCTTTTATTTAATGTTATTTTTGCAGGGCAAACGATATCTTGTGACACCAAATCTTGGATGTGATTATAGTGGTCAAGGGGTGAATTGAAGGGAGAAGGGTGTAGATACTCTGATTATGAACTGGTCACGTTGTCCTGCACATTTAACCCCTATGTACTTCCACATTCACAGGAGTTGGAATTAATCATTTGAGGAAGGTAACACAATGTACCAATAGAAAGAACAGATCATACTCTACATTTTGAACAACAGAAATATGTTCTGAAAGTAGAATTTCTATTTTCAGCTTGGGTTAAGTGATGTGGTTGCGCAACTACAACGCATCCTCAGGTTTTAAACAGAATTACTTGTCACATGCATGTTTACAGGTGAATTTTTTGACAAAAATTGTTGGATTGAAACCGGGTCCTGAGTTGCACAAGAAACTGGCAAGGGTGCTGGGAGGAGAAGATGAGGGTGCAGATATTCTAGATGAGGAGAAAGCTCGTCAACTGGAAAGAGCCCAAGCTGTTCCTAGAGCCCAGGTAGAAGCATCCTCACCTTCAAATACTTTGTTTAAATCATGTATAGATTTCTCAACTGTCAGAACAACTGCCATCAAAGACACTGTTTCTACCATTCGACTGTCACATGGAAGTAGTGATCGTCTCATAACATCAGGAATTTAGGACCCTGCGGATTTTAAACGATTTCTGCCCGACATCCAATATTTCATGTTTTTTGCACGGATTTTGTGCTAATTCCGCATGGATTTTGCACTTTGTTAAATAAATAAATAAAGTGTAAAAAAAAGAATTAGCGCAAAATCCGTGCGAAAAATGTACGAACCCATGAAGTATTGGATGTCGCATGGAAATTGTTAACCCCTAAACATACCGATCCTTTGAACACAAGTAGATGCTAGCCTCAAAGATAGATATTAGCATGGCTCATATGTACATGAAGTGTACATGAGAGGACGATTGCAAGCATAAAATCTACCCAACGAATTTTGACATACTTGCAGTTGGAGACTTCTCCAATATTATCAACAACTCCTCATCACAAGAGAACTATTGTGATTGGTGAAGAATTTAATAGTCTTACAAAGGTGACTTGGATGAAAGTCATCCAAAATTGTATGAGAAAGTTGCAAGGCTTTTAATCTGTTCATGATCCAGTTTCTGGATGCTAGGACGCCTAGGGGTTAAAAATCAGCGAGGTCCTAAATTCCTGATGAAGATAAGGCTGGAAATTAAAATATGAGTTCTCTGCTAACCTCTCTTTTGCATTTCCAACGCAGATAATCACAAAGAAGGAACCACCACCTCCGGTTCTTCCTGTACGTCCAGGCTTGTTCATAGAGACCGTCAATAAGGTAATGACGATGTCCCAAACATAGTGTTGCTTCATCAACTACTTAAAATATAAGATTAGTACTAAAATGTAATAATCTTTACTCACGATATGTTTGCTCACTGCATTGCTCATGTCGAAATATTCTCTCACTTCGGGTCGTTGTCTTCAGGTTTTGGGAGGGATGTATGTTACTAATACTGCAGCTGGAGTGACTGTACAGCACATGGAATGGGTATGTCATTTCACTTCTTTTTAAGCTCAAAATTGCAAAGTCACTTTATAAGCTGCTATGAAATCCAGTAATGTAATACAAGACCTATTCTCCATGTGTATTCATCAATTGACTCTGAAATTGGTGAATGTTGTGTGTGTTTGCTTGTCAGATTCGCAAGGAGACCCTGGAAATATTGCAGAACATGGCGTTCTCATAGTCAGTTGCTGCTGAGATCACCATTAAATAGTTTAGAATAGACGAGAGAATGGGTCTTCTTTTGCACGAAGAATAGATATTTTTTTAAATACATTTTCTGACCATATGCCCACATTTCGGATTCTTCCACACCGATTCCTGTAAGACCTGATGTCTCTTTGTGGTTGTTGTTTGCTATGGATCCTCCAATTTTGCAGTCACAATCCAGTTTTGCTTTTGGAAATAAGGGCAAGTTTAAAAGGCATTAAAATAGTACCATATTGGTCTCGAGTACGAAGTCCTTGGGACCAATTTTGAGTTCAATTTGAGTTAGTGAGGAGACTAAGTAGGGTTTTTACATATATTTCATCTTCATTTGTTGCACCTCGTCTTTTCTCTCGAAGTGTTTAGCATCTTGCTTCATTGAAGATCAACCTTTGAAGGGCTAGCAAGATACAAGCAACGTTGGAATGTCATTCAATCGAGAATTGTCTACCAAAACTCTTAAGTCTATTACAAGCAACATTGGAATTTCATTCAATCAAGAATCGTCTACCAAAAATCTAAATCGATTACAAGATCACTAGACTTCAGATTACAATACTTTGAGCATGATGATCAAATTCAAAAATTTTGACCACAAAAAGTTATAGAAGATGAATTCACTCACAACACAATAAAGGTTGGAAAAAGTCATACATGAAAACTTGAGGTACTAGTTTTTATACTTGATAGTATATAAAGCTTGAGTACGTATATATATTTGGTTGTTTGGATTATTTAACCCTTTAATATCCCAGTTCAACATTGTTTTCAAAGATTTGGTATAAAATGTTTGATGAAAAACAATGATGTACGAAGCTAAGTTTTAAATGTTAATGTGAAGATCACATCCGTACAGTTGAATTCAACATGTTTTTTTTATCAATATTTAAAAATCAATTTTGCAAGGTTTTCTCTTGAAATTCAATTAAAAATATGAAATTAACACAAAAAAAATTAAAAAATATTGTAATGAATTTGGAATAACATGCACTATGAGATGGTATGATTTCCATTATTTGATTCTACTTATTTTGAAAAATCATGTTTAAGGTCTCACTTTTTGAACTAAGAATAAAACTTGACACAAACTGATTGTGTTGTTTTTTGAAAAATCAAAATATCTTATTTTGAAGATCCGTACCGTACAAATGATAGTCAACTAGCAAAAAAACCAAGAGAAATTTGAAGGGATGAAAACTATTCATACATGTAGTCAGGAGAATAATTTGAATTTGTTCATCATCCATTGTGAACGCAAGCGCCTCAAAGGGTTAAGAGAACATTCAAGAATTCATGAAAGCTATTTTTTTCAATACCAAAAAACTTCTAGTCTCCTACATGTTGAAATTCACCAATCAAGATTCATTTTTTTAAATGAAAATTTATTAAAATAGTAAAAATGTGTTATAAATATAAACTATTATAGAATTTAAAAATTTGTTAGTCATCAAAAGTGCTCCTAAGCGGGCTCCTAAGACCATATTTTGGTTTTTCTTCAATTTGGATAATGGGATGAATTTAAATTTAGAAATTCAAAAGACCAAAACAAAGAGTTATGACACATTTGATACCATTAGACAAAAAAGAAAAAGAAAAAAATTTAAAAATTTAAAATTAAAAAATTAAAAATGATTGAACAAAGCCTCATAGAATCATGCATGGTCAAAGTTTAGTTGACATTAGGATATGAAATTTGTTTCATGTATATATCCCACTTAACATTGATTATTTTAAGAAATAAACAACTGCAACAAGGTCGAGGCACCTAAAACCGATCAGTTAAGACATGCACTAAATGAATAGATATTTTGAGTATTTTCCTCTTTTAGCAATAAGAAATTAAGAAGTTTTTATTTTTTATTTTTGATAATTATTTGAATAAGTACAAATTTTCAAAGTGGAAGTTGTTTGTTTACCAAAAACCGATCATATGCTCTAATGTACAAATGAGGTACATCTTCCCTTTCAAAATCTAGAAATTAGGCAAGAATCTAGGGTGGTTGGTTTTGTGTACATGGTCGGGAATAGATGTCTCAACCTTAAGGTAGCAACATCTAAAATGAATAACGATTCATTGTGGCTAGCTACTTTTGAACCAAAAATGAACCTTAATAAGTTTGAAAGTTGCTGGCAACTTCCCACTTGTTGCTTCACAATTGATCCAGTTCAATGTTGCTTCACAGTTAGTCCTTTGTTTCTTTTGGGTAAGTCTACAACTTAGAATAGGTGTCTACAACACTCTTGCTTCAAAAATTCGTGTAAAATTGCTCATGCTTCCAAAAAAATTATTCCAAGGACCAACATTTCCTCCTAGATTTGCAAAGACATTCATGATTTCATTCATGATTTCATTGCTTGCACTTACAAGGTACCACATCTCTTATATTGTCATAAATAGATGTCTCTACCTTAGATGGGTTAGGAAATTGTGAAGGGGATAATTTTTAAATTTTAAATTTTTCTATACCAAAAACCTTCTATATCACCTATTTTTCTAAAAACATCATTTTCAAGCTCAATGTGGTGCTAGCCAGTTGTGCTAATGGTTGTGGATGGGCCGTGAACTTTGCTGGCAGGGTTTTTCAAGGAAAGCGTAGTGTTGCACTAGAGTCAAACACAACCCTTTCCCAGAAATCCCAATTCATTGGAATTTGAAAAGAAGATTCAATGGAGCCACTTTTAGTCAAGATTGGGTGCTCCTTGATAACAAAGTGATAGCTTAGAGCGTGCCCAATAGTTGCTCATTGTGCACCAAGTTCACTTCCAAGATAGTGTGTAAGAGCATCATCACCAGCTTGATGGTAATTAGGTTTTTTTTTGGCACCTTTGAGCTAGACCCCAATGTTGTGGTACAATCACAATGATCTAAATCTAAAGAAACCACCCTCCATCGTATGCGTGAAGCACTGCTGCAGTGAGAAAAAATTTAAAAAAAAAAAAAAAAAAACAACCCTTGATGGTAACCATACCTACCATCCTCTCTTATTGCTAGAGAAGTTTTCACTTCTTAGAACATCACCACCAGTATGGAAAATCAATCACGGTAATGTATAAAGCAAATGGCAGGGTCGGCCAATAGGTTTTCCCTTTGCACCAACTCCACGCTGCAATAATTAACCCTTGGACGCGCCTACATTCAGAATATGGACGATGGATGATTCCTGATGTGTCCCTTCACCACATACGCTGATATTTTTCATCCATCCAAAAATTTCTTCATTTTTGTGCTAGTTGACTACCATTTGTACGGTGTGGATCTTCAAAATAAGATAATGTGAATTTTTGAAAAATTACAAAAGTGGTTTATGTCAAGTTTCAATCTTAGTTCAAAAAGTGAGACCTTGAACATGATTTTCCATAATAAGTAGAATCAAATAATGGAAACCATGTCATTTTGTAGTGCATGTTATTCCAATTTCATTATAATATTTTTAAAAAAAATTGTGTTAATTTTGGATTTTTAATTGAATTTCAGGAGAAAACCTCGCAAAATTAATAAAAAATATATTAATAATAAATATGATGAATCCAACCGTAGAGATGTTATCTTCACATTGACATTTACAACTTTGCTTTGTAGATCAACTCCATTTTTGTTTTTCATCAGCCATTTTATAACGAATCTTTGAAAACAGTGTTGAATTGGGACGTTAAAGGGTTAAAGTATTGTTTAGCATGCCATATCTGCATTCTCTCGGCGATAGAGGCCCCTTTTAAAACTATCAAAATTACCTATGTTCAAAACACTAAAATACTGCAAATACCTCAAATTATAGTAAATACTTACAATACAACACATGTCTTATGTTGTATTTCTAATGTTTGGAGGTTTGCAATCTCATTATTATTTTTATTTTTGGATTGTGTTCTCTTGTTGATGTTCCGATAGTGTATGTATTCCGATCTTGATCAATGTACCAACTTCTTTCAATTTTCAACGTATAAATTTTTGTTCTAAACCGAATACGGATAAGTCACTCTCACTTATAAAATTCACAATAATTATGTGTGAGTCCATCTTTGATATGAAAGATTGCAATGAAGAGGTGTTGACATAGGACATTGCTGAACTTTCACTTTCATAAAATTCAACCCGAATTTTTTCAACTTTGAAGTCATACACCCTCCAAATCTCATTTTTAGTGTACATTATATAGTTCAATGACATACGATAATCTTGCAATTCCACCATTGGATGATTTTGTAATTTTGGCAAATTGTCTCCACTCTAGTTGAGAATACTCACAATAGTACAATTACTTTCTGATTTAATCCATTCTATTTATAATACCGGTAGTATCAATCAGAGTGGAAAAAACTACAGCAACTACAGTACCTTAGGCACTAAAGGGTTAACTTCATGAAGTGCGAGCATAATCTTGTTACAAAATAGGGCAAATTTTTTGATGTGAGAACCACTCTCACTATATTGACAACATCTGGTGAACAAACATCGAACTCCACACTAAGTTGTAAAAGGCACGAAAACTTTATCATTCAAAAATAGGATTGGTGACTGAAAAATGGCTGTTGGGCCTGCTCTTAGAAGAACCCTAAATCATAAGTGGTTGTTGCCATTTCAACGCCAACGTGACTCCATTCCATTGACAACTTGTTACCACTGTCATCAGAAGTTGCAACTTACAAGTCCTTCTCTCTTTTCAACTTGCATCCAACGCCCTTGGATCATGAAGATTAAAGGTTGTAATTGAAAAGTGAACAACCAAGTATGTATGATAAGCTACTCGATGCTACCGCAAATTGTCGGTTATCTAATACATAACCTACTTTGATCTCACCCTGCAAAGTTTGTGAACCTCACAAGGTACTGCACTGGAAGTCCTTGTAAGGTAGGATGTCCTAAAACCACCACCTCTTCCAATTATGACATGTAGACCTTTCTTGGGGCCACCACAGTTGAGACTCAAAACCACCAATTTCACTATTCAAGTAGACCAATGGCATGTCAAGCATTGCGAAGAAGAAGTTGGTGGTTTTGGGTATCGTTATGAGTGAAAGTTAGCACCATATGATGTGAACATGGAAAAACTTAAAGGTTTGATTTGAGTCACAGGTTACTTCCTACTTTGGAATTTTTTATAAAATCGACAAATACGAATTAGATGTTGCAAATTTTTGCAATCCTCATCAAAACCTATTTCGAATGCGGTCATATATATTTTTTTCGAATTGAGCACTGCCAAAAATAAGCCAGATTGCTTAAGTTGGTGGTTTTAGAACAATCAACCATAAGGGTAGTAATTGAAAAATGCACAACCACGTATGTATGATAACCTACTCGCCGCTACTGCAACTTGTCGGTTATCTAATACATAACCTACCTTGATCTCACCCTGCAAAGTTTGTGAACCTCACAAGCTACTGCACTAGAAGTCCTTGATTGTATTTTTGTGGCAATTTGAAGCGAATTTTCAGCCTGCCCGCCAACCAGTGTTGCCAGCTCGGATGCCTGCCATGACGGAATCTTAGGGTTTAGGGCTCATGGAACCCCGGACCCCGCCATTCTTCGTTCAATTTCTCCCGGACGTTTGTATTTGGAGCCCTTTGTCATTGCAACTTAAACCCTAGCTCGCTTTCCTGTTGCCTCTTCCTGCCCCGCGCTGCCGCGCCCCCGTCGTCATGGAGGCCGTAGCAGCCATGGCCACGCCCCCCCTCGCCCTATCTTCTGCTGCTTCGTCGTCCTGCTGTTGCTCTTCTTCGGCTTTGAGCTTGGCGCCCGCCACAGCGCGATGGCGGGGCTTGGAGTCATCTTCCTCCCTGCATTTTTCGGGCGGGAGCCAGCTCCACGGGTGGCAATTCGTCGACAATTCTCCCAAGGGGAAGGGGCTGTGGTCGCTGCGGGGGGTCCGATGCGACGCCGGTGTCGCCATTGTGAAGGAGCGCGAGAGGCGGCCGTTGACGCAGGATTTCACGACGGTCATGAAGTTCGGAGGCTCCTCCGTTGCGTCAGCGCACCGCATGCGGGAAGTGGCGCAACTGATTTTGAGCTTTCCGGAAGAGAGTCCCGTCATTGTGCTGTCTGCTATGGGCAAGACCACCAACAATCTTCTCAAGGTGAAGAAATGGCCCAGGATTGGAAGATTTCAGCTATGAATATGTTGATTACAGAAAAATGGTTGCGATCTAACGGAATTCAAATTTCTTCAAACGGCCGCATTGCTGCTATTTTCGGACGAGTTCTAGAATTTTTGAGTCAAAATGTCACTTGCTGTTACAATGCCGAGAATTCTGCCTTCGATTTGGTAATAATTGGTTTCCTACTTGATTGACAGGCAGGAGAGAAGGCCGTCACATGTGGTGTGAAGGAGTCCGGTAAAATTGAAGAGCTCGAATTCGTCCGAGATTTACATAAGACGTACTGCTCAAACATTTGGAGTGTAACGTTTGTTATGGGATCTGTCCGATCATAGCATTTCAAATATATGATTTTTTTAGGGTTTCTGATTGAAAATTTGTGTAGTAGTTTCAATCTTCAATCATCAGTTTGGTGCTTAAGGGTTGACACCGATTGTGAAACGGTGCTTATAAGGCTGTCTGGTCGGTGAGATTTGGCAGGACAGCACGTGAACTCAAGGTGGACGAATCTTTGATCACAGGTGTGCACCTTAACCCCTGAGCGTCCACTGTGTATTTTCTGCAGTGTAGGAAAATTGAATCCCCTGCTGCAAATCATCTGTTTGTGTGGAAATGACTTCAGTTTGACACGATTGACACTGTTGATCTTGTAATGTAGAACTAGAGCTTTAAAATGATGTATTGCAATCAGAAAACTGAGGTAAAATGAGGAAATGCCCCCCGTTCCAAAGTTCAGTGATGCAGATGGCCATATTGGGCGTTTTAGACGCTTAGGGGTTAACTTTATAGGATTTTGACTGTTGAGTAATATGACTGAAGAAGAAGAAGAACAAGGGAAATTGGTATGACATATCCGTCCCTTCGAACATGTTTAGGGTTTTAGGGTTTTGGTGATTTGTACACAAATGATCAAACTTCGTCTTCATCTGGTGCAGGGCTTTTGGACGAGTTGGAACAGCTACTAATGGGCATTGCTCTTATGAAGGAGCTGACGGTGCGTACCAAGGATTACCTGGTTTCCTTCGGGGAGCGTCTCTCCACCCGTCTTTTTGCAGCTTATTTGAACAGCATCGGCACTTACGCTCGACAGGTCCGTAGTTTTTACGCATATCTTGACATACCCTATGTCGAGGTCAGCTTCGACTTAAACCAATTCATCTTTGTACATAAGTGCCACATGTCATCTAGTGATTGGTTAAAAGATGACGTGGACATCTCAACATCTGATGTGGAAATTCAAATTTGACACCAGGGTGTCTGAATTTAACCCTCTTGTACGGTATCTTGGTTGAATGATATTATTTCAGCTGTTCTGTGTATGTATTTTTTCTACTACTAAACCATCAGATTGTGCCGTGCAGTACGATGCTTTCGATCTTGGAATCATCACAACCGATGAGTTTACAAATGCTGAAATCCTGGAGGCCACGTACCCTACGGTGAGAGAGAGACTCCTGAAAGATCTTGAAGGAGATGCAGATAGGGGGACACCCGTATGCGTTGTTACAGGTTTCCTCGGCAAGGTAAGGTTAATATATCCCGTGGATTTTCTTTATGGTAGAAGATACCTTTTGCTTCAATTTAAGCATTTTAATAAATGTCAGAGTGTGGTACAAGAGTATGTCTAAGATCTTTTGGTACAAGAGCCAAATTTGTTGAGATCAGGTTTTATTACTATGTGAATTTCATTTGCAATTTCAAAGCGAGAGGTTGTAGGTCACTAAAAGTGACAGTAGACTACCCCATTTCCAGCTAAAGATCAGTAGCCATAGATATTTAGCCAAACTTACAGCACTTGCTAATAAGTCTAACCAAGTGTATGTATACCGGTAGATGAGTTGCTGTTCGGAACAGGGGTCTGTATCAGGTCCTTAATGGTTTTAAGTATCCTCTACCTTACTACGCTCTTGCGAGCAAGTATTTTTATAGGTTTAATTACATGCTGTCATCGTTTCGGCCTAATGGCATGCTTCACATGTACTTTGTTGGTGCATAGCAGTGCTAATGACATATTCTATGTATTTTTGTGCAGGGTATTGAAACTGGGTGTGTAACAACGCTAGGACGAGGGGGCAGTGACTTGACTGCTACAGCCCTCGGTAAAGCGCTTGGTCTCCGAGAAATTCAGGTCGGCATAGTACATGTGTTTATTGATTATGCTTTTCATTTTCAAGAAAGTTTATAGGTCTATAGCAGTGAATTGCCAATTGTATCTGAAATCTAGGACTGGTCTAGATTCAAGCTACCTTGGCCATTACCCTGGCCCAGGTTAGCATGTGTTCCCCCGACCCATCACTGGTCTATAGTCTCGATTATGGGGTATTGTCAGAACAATGAACATGTACGTTAAGAACGTTTGAGTCTAGGGAACTGGTCTTCTTGATTTTACCTTTCAGCAGTGACGTTTTGTTGAATGATTGTTTGGAGTATGAGTGAACTTTGTTAGCCTTAGGGTCGAGCAATGATTGTTAGCCTTTTTTTCCTCAACAGCATTTTCATCCAACACTATATGAAGTTGACGTAAGTTTCACTGGGTGTGGATAAGGGATGCGTTTGTTTCAATTGAAGGGATTTCTTTTCTGTGGCAGGTGTGGAAAGATGTTGATGGCGTCTTGACCTGCGATCCCCGTGTTTATCCGAATGCATTACCAGTTCCATTCCTGACTTTCGACGAGGCATCTGAGCTGGCCTATTTCGGTGCTCAGGTATTGTAGCTTCTTACATAAGGGTCCAGGTCAACTTCCAGAATTCTTTCTGTTTTGTGTCGGGAAAGATTTTCGAAAACGTTCTGCCCTAACCCCATCCGACGTTTATTTTGTCCAAGAGTCCATATATTGATGCATGAAGGATCAAATCTGTTCAGATTTTAAAGCGTACTCTAAGGCGTACTTTGTAACTTTAGGTATTACATCCTCAATCCATGAGGCCAGCCCGTGATGCAAACATACCTGTTCGTGTCAAGAATTCATACAACCCACAGGCACCTGGTACACTCATTACAGGGGAACGGGACATGAGCAAGGTATTGATATTATTGTTATTGATCTCAGAATTGTGTTCTTGAGGAAACTTTGAAACTGTATTAAGTTGCGAGTTACTCCTGTTGATTTGGAATTTGCTCCCAATTGTTTCTGGGTTTTTTGACTTCTATATTGTCTGTTCTAATCGGTTTTCACTGTAATCATAGTTTCATTAAGGCTGAGCTTTTCTTGGGATGAATTGTTGGCGTTTTCTGTTCCAAGTTGCTAATATTAAGTTTGTAATATTAGCCTGGGCTGATTGTTTTCTGCATGGCCTTTAACACTTGCACTATGTGACGTATTCAGGCAGAGATGACGAGTATTGTTCTGAAAAAGGATGTGACGATGTTGGACATCCAAAGCACACGTATGCTTGGGCAAGTCGGGTTTTTGGCAAAGGTTTGGAAATGCCGTTTTCTCATATTTTGAGTTGGTTGACATGCTTATATATGGTTTTTTGCATTTTGGACGACTGGTAGGAAGCTCAAGTTTTGGGCTGGGTTTAGCGGATGTAGTCTGACTGTTTTATGTTGACAATCTTTTTCAGGTGTTCACTACATTTGAAGAATTAGGAATTTCAGTAGATGTTGTGGCAACAAGTGAGGTCAGCATATCATTGACGTTGGATCCTTCCAAACTCTGGGAGCGTGCCCTCATTGAACAGGCAAGTGTTTCATGCAGCCCTAATGCCTTATTTGTTAATACAGAGCCACTTTGATTTCTCCTGGTTTTGGGGGCGAACAACAGAGCAGTTACCAATGTATCAGGGAATGTGAATCATAGTTTTGGAGATTGCGTTTCAGTCTGAAGGTCGTGTACCTGGGCGTGTATGTACATCCTGATCAGAGTAACTATTTGTCAGTCTCAGCTAGGACACTTACGGTTCATTAAGAAGCTGACAAGTCTGGAGTTGCTTGTGGCAACAGCAGGAGTTGGACAAGATGAAGTCAGAGTTGTCAAGGATCGCTAATGTGCAGCTTTTGAAGAAAAAGGCTATTATCTCTCTCATTAGCAATGTGAAGCAGTCATCAGCTGTACTTGAAAAGGTACTGTAGGCAAATCATTCTGCTGCTAATTTTATACTTGTATACAAAACTCAGCAATGTTGAATGAGAGCTTTGTCGTTAGATCTGCTCGTAAATTGTGGCTTTTTAAATGACTTTGAATCACCTCTCTAATTGTGTAAATCACTGCCTATGGCGCAGGTCTTCAGGGTCTTCAAGAGGAACAACATCAATGTACAAATGATCTCACAAGGTGCTTCGAAGGTATGACTAAGCTTATTGATTTCCCACCGAAATTGCCGTTTGACATTAATTTATGGATATGACTGGAAGTCCTTAAAAGCAACTGAAACCCAAGTTCCACACTACTCAATTAGTAAAATTTCAAATGATTGAAAAGTTCCTCATTTCATCTTTGTGCTCGATCCTGAACTGGTGGCTTAAGTAACATTGCTCTTGGATTAGATATGTAAACCGGTCTTTTCTAATCCTTTTGCATCCACAAGATTTTGTCGCATTTATTTTGTGGATGCCGAAGAAACTTGCACTGTACATTTTATAATCTGTATATGAGTAGATAATTATCAATTCGTTTGTCTTTTGCAATATTCTTAAAGCTTTTTTACCTCAGTTACTTCGGTGCTGAGTTGAAATAGGGGCTATTATATCCATGTCTAATGTGTGCTCCCTGGGTTCTGCATTTGAACAGGTGAATATATCTATGGTGGTGGATGACGATGATGCTCCAAAGTGTGTGCAAGAGTTGCACAAAGTTTTTTGGCCAGATTCAGATGAGGCCATGTCAGGAAATGGTCATTTGTAAGAACATGACGTTCTGTTGTTGCCAAGGGGGCCTGATGAGTTGAACGTCCTGTTGAGAGGCATTTTTGTAGATTTGGATCAATTCATGGTTGAACATTTTTCATGCTTGATGTAGAATGAGCTTTTTATATTTAGGGTTCCACAAGTTATCATTCCTTAGTAAAGTCATTGATTGTAGGAAGTAAAAGCCTTGATGATGCGAGTGAAGTGTACCCTGTTTCCAATCTAAAACAGCACCCTAGTGACCATAATTTACCATAATTTTAGCTTTTTCCTCCACTTGATCGAATTTCTTAGTATTTCTCACTGCAGCAATGGAGGTGTGGCAGATGCGATTCAACGTTCATCTTAAACATTTTGATGTTGAAAAAGAAATTTAATGTATTGGTGGGGAATAATAATCATCTCTGTTTTGCTTGGTGGATTTTTTCTATGGCCCTCCCCGCACTGACAGTTGAGTTGAAAAATCCAGTTGGGTTTGTAAACTCAACCTTATGTGTGGGGGCACAATTGAGTTGAGTTTTCTACAAGTTGTGGTTGAGTTACAGAACTCAACCAGATAAAAGAATGAATGATTGAAAACAAGCGGCTAGTTGTGAAGTCTCTGCCTTAGTTACTCACGTTTTACCCCAGATTTACTTTTGCGACTTGTTTTTTACTGTACAGCCGTGAAACTGCTGGAAATGAAGCATTTTCGTGGTCTCTCCGCTTGTGGGGGCAAAGACAATAAATGTCTCTTTAACGCTTCGGGTACTGTAATTGGGTTCAATGGATTTCATTGGGTTTTCCACTATGATTGGTACTACCATAAGCATAATAGATTAAATTAGAAAGTAATTGTACAATTAGGCATTTTCAACTGGACTGTAGACATTTTGCCAAAAGTAGAGAATCATCTGATGGTGGGATTGGAAGATTATAGTATGTCTTTAAACCGTAGAATGTACACTCGAAAATGAGATTTTGGAGGGTGTATGACTTCAAAGTTGAATAGAATTTGGGTTGAATTTTCTAAAATGAAAATGAAGAGGTTCAGCAATTACCTAGGTCGACACCTTTCTTTCATGTTTAAAATAGATTTACACATAATTATTGTAAATTTTATAAGTGAGAGTGACTTATCCATGCATTGTTTAGGACATTAATTTATACGTTAAAAATTGTTAGGAGTTGGAACATGGATTTCAAATTCAAGAAAAAAAAAATCATTTCCCAATAACCATGTTACATTGTTTTTGTCTAAAGTGCATGTCCAAACCAATTTTGCTAATAGAAAAACAAAGATGTAAACATACAACAAAAGAGTTGATCAAGATCGGAATATATACACTAATGGAACATGAACAAGATAACCCAATCCAACGAAAACAAAACAAGATAACCAATGTCCAAACACAAGAAATACCGCATAGTACATGTGTTGTATTTGTAAGTATTTGTTGTATTTTCAAATATATGCAATATTTTTGCGTTTGTTTGTAGATATTTGGATAGTTGTACCACTCCATATTGAAAATTCTTTTTCTAGAAGATGTGTAAGATCTTTTTTTTATTATAAGTCTCCAAATCTGAATTTCACAATCCAAAATCCAATTCTTTACAAATTTTCCGTTATTCATGTTTTTGACACATCAAAGACCATAAAGTGGTTGCTTGAGGACTAAATAGTTAACAATACCAAATTTCAAAATTAGGAAGTAGAATTCTTTATGATCCTTATGGCCGGTGCCTTTGGAATCACACTAAAGGTACACCATGGTACCTCATGTTCTAATGGTAGACATTTTTGGTTTGAAATGTCTACCAAAACATGAGTCTAAATTTGGTAACATGGTGGTTATAGCTTGTTGTACCTTACACCACATTACTTACACAAGTCAACATAGTAACGTCTTTAACCCCTAAAAGACCTCACTCCTCTCTAAAATTGTAAAATTGCAAAATTGCATTATATAATGCTACAAGGAGGGATAATTTGAACTTGATATATGAATAAAAGTTGTACATTATGAATTTTAGATTCAATTCATTTTGTTAGATCTATGATTGCTATCACCAATTTTTTTGTATAAATTTTGAAACTAATAATTCAAAATTATTTTGTAATTTGATTACAAATAAGATATTGACAATCTATAGATGAAATTTGTTGTGATGGATTGAAATGAAATACTCTAAGTGTATTAATTTTTGGAGATTTTTAAGATGCTTGATGTTATGAGCTGTTTTTTTTCAGAACACTTTTAAGCTAAGGTCTTAAATTTTTTTGGTTAATCACTTCAACATGAAATGATGCACAAGAAATTCCCAAATCGTCCCCTTTCTACAAAATTCACACATGCATAAAACTATTTTCATAAAATTTGGTAGTATTTTTTTGGATTGCAAAATATGGCTTGATGAATGAATTCTTCTTTGATGTTTGTCATTCATCATCTAGAAAATGAACAGTTGGGAGTTTAACAGTTAATAAAGAAATTTCTCAATAAAACAAATGTGATTGTCATACATTACTCCATGGGTTATGTTACTTGCTAAAAGTCAATCACTCTCTACCACTAATCCAACAATAATCGACTTTTCTTACAGACACTATTTCAAACCATAACAATTGCTCTCCTACGTTTCTACAAAAGTCACCTAATTGCAATCAAGTATTTAGGGGGTCTTTACACTAGTGACCAAGAGCCGGGATGGATAATTCTCTTGGTCATGGCCCTTGGTCAAGAGCCATGACCAAGAGCCAACTTTCCCATCCATTGGTCACCAACAATAGTGTAAAGTGAACTTGGACCAAAGGGAAGGTGGGCTGAAATTTTTAATGTATTTTTTTAGTGAGGCGAAACAAAATTACCGTAGTTTAATAGCAGGTTCGGCACAAAATAATTCTAAAAATAAATGCCTAAAATTTTGGAATATTATTGGCATTTTTTGCCGAATAAAATATTAGTTATTTTTCAAAATTACCGAAAAGTAAGAAATTTTTACTTCTCACAAGAATTTTACTTACAATGGAAGCTTTTGTGATCTCTAGAGGAGAGAAGGTGCTCCTTTTGTAATCAAGCTCACTTGCATTAATCCACAAAGAATATGGGTTAAGAAGTAGCAAGACTCTAGGTGAGGCTTTTCAAATGTGTTGTACATAGATTTTTGGAGTCCAATTGAGCATAGAAGATGAAGTTTTATAGAAATTTGTCCAACTAAAAAAAGTTGATAAATCAATCCTTCTTCCACCTCCAACAATTTTTGTGTCAAAATACGTCTTAATGCAAAAGATATGGACAAAACATTGCAGCCGTGTAAAGATCAAAAAATTAAAATGCGTTCATAACAGTTTTTTGGAGCTCATTTGTGTATAGAAGATCAACGTTTTTGGAATTTTGTTGGTCTAAGAAAAGTTTAGAAATCAAGTAATCTTTCATCTCCAACAAATTTTATGTCATTTGAAGCCTCTATGCAAAAGTTATGCGTGTTATAAAAATGAAGACTAACTAGGTGCTTCATCTCAAAGTTTACATATCCCATATGCATTGTTGGACACAACTCCACTCCACTTGCATAAAACACAGAGCATTCCCCTCTCTTCACTCACAACTTACTTGTCATCCAATGCTAGAGAGTTGTACATGATAAAAACTTAAATAGGATTTAAGCCGAATTTTTAAAAATTAAAATAGAATATTGCCAATTTTTTTTTAAAATCCATTGGTTTAGGGTTTTTTCAGCTCTTGGTCACCCGGATTTTGCGGCGAGAGAACCTATTTTGGTGGTCTTGCCGCATTATCCGGGTGACCACGAATCCTTATCCATTTCTGGACATGTAGGATTCCATGTCATCTTCTCATCCATTTTTAGTCTTGGTCACTTCCTCCTTTTTTGGCTAGTGTAAAGTGTACTTGGACCGGCCGGCTCTTATCCTCCAATCATAGTGCAGAATTTCCCTTGGCCACGGCCCTTGGTCACTAGTGTAAAGACCCCCTTAGTGTGTTTGCAAGTCTTACTTTAGATAGTATAGAGCCTATTCTTAACCTTAAACGTACTTGATCCCATGGCAGGGCAGTTCAAGCTTGGGCATCATTTGAGGCCAGAAACTATTTTTTTTAAAGAATCAGAACCTAGGCAAGACAACGCTCGTAGGCTCCTGGTTTTGGTATGTGGTCTATTGTTTTTTTTATTGACCTGATCTCATTTCTCTAGTGCAAGCTCTTGGGTTTATTTATTTATTTATTTATTTTTTAATTTTTAAAAACAGATGGATGCTTTATTTCCATTGCACAATAGGGCAATGGTCTAAAATGGGTACCCCAAAAAGTCCTTTTAACTCTTACATCAAGTCATCAACCCCTATGGCAACTTTGAATGACTCCCTCTTTAAAAAATAATAAAAAAAATGAATCAATAATTGAATGTGGTTTTGATTACCAACGCTCATGAAGTACCAAGAAAAACCAAAAAAATCTCTTGTAAAAATTGAAGAGTTTTAAATTTTTAAGAGAGACTTTTTATACAAAAATCAAAGTTTGTCCCAACTACTTAAAAACTTCTAAAACATTTGTTTAAAATATCAAATGACATCATTTTGGAACCAGTAATTGATATGAAGTACAATCATTTAGATATGTGTTGTTTGAAATGATTAATTTGAAGAATAAAAAATATTATTCATTTTGTATTACAATGCTTGCAAATGGTGATTTACGGCATTTTTTACCACAAAGAATAAAAACATGAAAATTACTCAAATTAATTAAAAATTTATGCTTGAATTAAATTATTTCATGTCATATAGGTGTGAATATTTTTTAATTAAAAAAAGTAATTTTGGTTAACTGTAGGTACGGAAACTGCAGTTGCTATTCTTCCTCTTACGATGACCATCTAGCACTTGGAATTGTTATCTGTTTGTACAACATGGCATTGTTTCTTGGATTTCTGGTTTATCTGCGCGATGTGCCATTTGGTCATGTCAAAGTCTGTTTCCAATATGCTTGACGTGAAAGGCACAAGAGCTTCAGGAGTACGTGTCTCATTTGCGAATAGTCGAGCAACAACGGACCTTGTTTGAATATGAGGGTGCAAGAAGTTGACCTTGTTTGGACGATGGGAGTCATGTTCGAAACCAATTGGCATGTTTAACTTCCTCTTAGTTGATCTGAAAACCTGCTCCCCTCTAGATGCGGTACACGGTTGCACAAATCTTGACCCTTGGCATTTCATATCCCATCTTGCAATCTTGCAGAGATAGTTCACAACAAATTGTTGTAGTCTTTAGGCAATCGTAGATAAGACCTCTTTGTCTCCGCAAGATTGCAAGATGGTCATATGAAATGCCTCCTTATCTCCGTATGTGGAAGTAAGGGTCGGTAGAAAATAATTCTCTTAAAAAAATGCCAAAAAAATGATTAAATTTATTAATTATTCTTTGTTAAAATCAACATAAATAAAGTCAACAAAAAGCCGAAAAAAATGAAAATAAAAATACAACACTCAATGAAAATCTTAGACAAAAAATAAAATAAAACGATTAGCCGCCGGAAATTTTTTAATGTTAGCAATTAATAGCCGATTTCTTAATATTTACTTTTGAAAGTGCCAACCTCCACTCTTTTTTTTTTTTGTACTGTACGTGGAAGGCAGGCAGGGTCGGCACTTTCATGTCGAATAATTAATTAAAGTTGAAAAAAAAATGTTAGAAACATTCTCTGACTTGCAAATAATGTATTGAAGCTAGGTTACATTGCATTGAAAAATGCGGAAAAGGCCATTAACATACACACAAGTTTTCAATTTTGTACAAGATACAGTTGAGGCATGAGTCACCAATTTTTCTTGCTAGGATAATTATCTGAATTATATTTTTAACAGAATTTCTTTTAATATGTAGGCTCAATCAAAACACCAACCCGGCCTATCATGGGTTTAATTCAAAAATCATTCTAGCCTTTCCGTGCTACTGTTTCACAATAGACTTAGTTAAAGTTTGTACATTCATTTGGCCTTAGTAGACCGTATCAATACAAGTTCGTGAAGTTCAGTGTCTGTTCGCTCGCAGCTGATGTTGCCAGCCAAGATTCAAACAATTAAAAACTAAGTCAGATTAGCTAGTCGATGATCTTGACTGCCGTAGTTCTCCAAGTTCGACCGCGTGCAGTAATCCTCCGTGTCATCGATCAGTTAATTAGACTTGGAGCTAGCCTTGCAAGCACTAATCACAAGTTTGTATTTCTGTATCAATGCATGCGGTAAGTTGCGCAAGAGGAACTGTGCGGCCGGAGGCTTTTAACTGAGCTTCTAAGCAGGTCCAGTCCTCAATTACAACTGCAGTTAGTGAGGTAATTAAAACCAGCATGGGGGTTGCTAGCTAGCTAAACCAGAATTACCAGTGACTTGCCACGTCTGCGACAAGCACTTCAATGAAGCTGCTTGATTTGCGCTGCACTGAAGCAGACCGGACTAACGAGATTCCGCATGACTGTGATTCTCGTCGTCCTGGATCGCTCAGGGCCTCAGGCTGTCACCTCACCTTAAAAAGAACTTACACGCAGACAGTGGTGATGTGTACATGATATATACACTTACAAACAAAACTGAGTATTGATTTGAAACTTTTCCATTCAAACAACCATATCATGAGCATCAATGGGCAAAGTCCAAAAGTGAATTTGCAAAAGTTGTAGTGTGTGACATATAACACATTACTACCGAAGTTTGAAGAGAAACTCAATTGTGATTTGAAAGAAAATGAATTTCAAAGTTAGCCATGTCTAAAACTCGGTTTTGTGCGCTATAAGTTGGAAGTACTTTAAATTTTGTGAATTTTTTCTTATAGCTTCAATAAAACTTTTTGTGCCTTGGCATGTTGGTATACATCGTTTTAGACTGTTGTACGCAAAAATTGAAGGAGGTTGACATTTATAGAATTTAAAATATCGACAATTTGACAAATATGCAAATGATGTTGGTTTTCACGATATTTGAATTTTTTTTTGGATTTGAGAGTTTGGGACTGCATTGGCCATTGTATAGAGAGCATAGGTTGCAATATGACCATTGTTACATCTTAATACCTTTACATTTGAAATAGTTGTTGAATAGCCAAAGTGTTCAATTTATATATTAGAGTTGTATGATGCAGTTTTTTGGTTTGACTTTTTTGTACAAAGTCTAGGGTTCATGATGCACATACTCAATTAACCAATTGAAAAGCTTGTTTTTTTTGTGTTCAATATCATCAAAATATTGTCAATTTTATAAAAGTCAATGTAATTTCTGGCAGTTTTGAATTTTTTGATGATATCGAAAATAATATGTTTTTTAATTTTGATTTGTAGAATTGATTATGTGAGTCATAAACTCTAGTTTTTGTACAAAAATCCTAAACCAAAAAACTACATCGTATAGCTCCAATATATAAATTGAACGCATTGGCCTATTTAACAACTATTTCAAATGTAAAGGTATTAAGATGTAACAATGGTCATATTGCAACCTATGCTCTCTATACAATGGCCAATGCAGTCCCAAACTCTCAAATCCAAAAAAAAATTCAAATATCGTGAAAACCAACATCATTTGCATATTTGTCAAATTGTCGATATTTTAAATTCTATAAATGTCAACCGCCTTCAATTTTTGCGTACAACAGTCTAAAACGATGTATACCAACATGCCAAGGCACAAAAAGTTTTATTGAAGCTATAAGAAAAAATTCACAAAATTTAAAGTACTTCCAACTTATAGCGCACAAAACCGAGTTTTAGACATGGCTAACTTTGAAATTCATTTTCTTTCAAATCACAATTGAGTTTCTCTTCAAACTTCGGTAGTAATGTGTTATATGTCGCACACTACAACTTTTGCAAATTCACTTTTGGACTTTGCCCATTGATGCTCATGATATGGTTGTTTGAATGGAAAAGTTTCAAATCAATACTCAGTTTTGCTTGTCACTGTATATGCCCTTTTTGTATGGCATTGACCATCACAGGAAGTTTTCTAGACATTAGAGAAATTCGTAAAGTCCTGAAATCTCAGGCTTCCGATACTGCGTCAGTAAAAATTCTGGCTCATGGGACATTAAAAGTAGGAGTGTCAGGCTCCAAAAATAAAAACTGGATGAGTTATATTTCCGGTAAGTAAAGTAGGGTGAGTGAGTTTGCTCCCGTGTGTAGGCGCGCCACCCAGTATGCCGCCGGGGCCCGCCCATAATTACACCACAAGGTACAACAATAGAGGCCACTGAGGCTTGAACCGTGGACGTCATGGACCCCAAGAGCCTTATGGTTCCTATTCCTAGGCCGGCACACCACTCTTGGGCTTGTGTTAGAGAGTATTCGGATATCTTAGTTTATACGGGATACAGGATGCATCTCTGGATCACTGATCCAGAGAGTTTGCGAATTTCTCTATTAGCCCCGGGGCTAATGTTGCGGGAGGGGCTAAAGTGTGCCCCGTTAGCCCCCTAATTTAGCCATTAGCCCCGGTAATGGGATCATTTTGGAGGTTAAAGTCCAAAGTAGAAAGAAATCTGAAATTTTTCGCCGCGTGTGTAAGGGGGGGCTAATCAGGGGGCTAACGCACAGTGCATTAGCCCCGGCTAATGTCTTGGAAACTTCTGGTCGTGCTATTGAATGCCGTTGCAAAACACGGCGTAAGCATATCGGAAAGCATCTGGAATTATTTATATTGTAAGCTTTGGAAAGCTAGTACCCATCCAAATTATGTATGTGCTCAGGCATTCCTTGCACACTAAAGAGAGTCTAAACTCCGCACTCTTTTATGGCATTCCTGATCGACGAACGTACCCTCGTCTTAATTCCAAAGAATACAATTCCCCCATGCAATTCTCCATAATTAGAATCCTTCAGATGCTGAAGAATATTCAAGACGAATATTTGGTACCGAATAAGTAACTGTTTCGTTTCAAACCGACGGAAATGTCAAGCTGAATTCCATAGATCTCTGTATACAGACGTTTCTGTCAGGGTGCGAATGGGCGTGCACCGTCAGCACCGAGCTATAGAAAGACCTAGTTTTCTGGTTTTTTCGTTTTGAGGTCTCGTGGATTATTGAAAATATTGAATTGTAATTTTGGGTTATTTGGTTTCATGCTACAAATAGGGCAATAAGGACTACCCTATATATGGAAATTTAAGGCTCTACACAAGCTTAAAATAGGGAACAATTTTTTGATAAGAGGCTCTATGGAGAAATGTCTTTATTAGAGACACTTACTATCAAGAAATGTTCCCAATATGGATACTTTCCGTTAGGAAATGTCCTTGTGAGAGGCATCTTTGAGGTCTACAAGACTACATTATTTTCAACGGTAGGCAACTCAACCTTTATCATACAAAACTTACTATGATTTATTTTACATGATTTTTCAACTTAAAAACTGACATCTATATGTTAAGGGGTGAAAGCAATATTGGGTGGATCAAAAGTATTGTCCATTATTGCAATTTCAACAACATAACTAACTTAATAGTCAAGACTATAGTATATTAGTATAAGCAAAACTAATGCAAGGGGAATGGCAATCGCATAGTATGAGTACCACTTAAATTACGGGTCTCACAGAGTGTGACTTAATTTATGTCTAAATAAATTCATTTTATGTGCCCTAGAAATGTCGTTTTTAACACCAGGCATATAGTTGCAGCTATCGTGCCTATAACAACCTTTAATTTTTGTAAATTTCCAATGTTTTTTTCTTACCAAAAAGATATATTTCAAAAATCACACTAATTTTGGAAGGAATACCTATATCATGCCATCACTTGCAAGAATTATCACAAGTGGTATACATTGATCACATATATATGTTAGGCAAATAAATCGTTAAGTCCAATGGTTACCAAAAGTAAATTGAAGTCTATATGGAACAACTTTACTTGTCAAGATAGACATTTTTAACATGAATGACTAAAATTTCCAAGTATGATAAATTTCCAAAGTTGATACGAGAATGACATTTGTCCACTTCCATGATTGGTAGTTTGACACAAACAAACAACCAAAATTACCAAGTTACCAAAATTTATCTAAAATACAAAAACAACTATATTATAGGAGAATAGAGGATTCATGAATCATGGTATAATTGGTTCTAACATCACATATAGTACGTCCTCCTGTATGCAATTGACAAAAACATTTGAACTAGCTGATTGTCAAATTCTATTGAAAGAGCTCAAAACAAGATAAATGAAAGACATTCTAAACCAAATTGTGGAAGCTCTAGTGGACTTACTGATTAGCCTATGATTGGAGGTAGTAGTGGAATAGTGGATTACATTTGGTGATAATTTAATACACTACTTAAATGCTATTAGTTTGTAAAGTGTGAAAAATAAGACTCCCAATTGTGTTCTTCTACAGGGAGTTTGGGAGCTTTTGCTACAAATTTAAATTTGAATATTTTAGGATGCATAAAAAATATCAACTATATTGATTGCTTTAGAGTTGGGCACATTTAGGTTCCTATTAACCTTTGGCAATTAGAAAAGGCTATCTATACTAACTAGTAACTATCCATAAGTTGCCCATTTTGGTCCACTATTCCTTATCAAGACTACTTAAAGATTGGTGTTTTGTTTTGTAGAAGGTTAGTGGCACGTTGAATCTCTGCAACTACAAAAATGATTTCCAATCAAAAGACCTTAATAAGGAGGTGTACACAAAAAAATTTGTAATCAATTTTAGCTATAATTCAAAAGATGGAAAAGATATTGAATTTTAAAGATTTTTTGTTATCTAAAATTATACAAATTAGATAAAATGAAAATAAAAGTATTCTTACAAACTCTTTGAGTTTGTTTTGCCTTTAACAACTTCTAGATGTGGCATAGAAGGGGATGAAGTGACAATTAACGGTAGGCATGGGGTAGGTTTTAGAAGGATTATGCCTTGGCCGTTAGGCCTATGCTTTAATTTGTCGGTTCGGCGTAGCCTTTGGAAGAATTACGCCTTAGTTGGCCTTTAGGACTATCTTTTGGTGAATACAAAGTAGGCTTCAAAAGGATCACGCCTTGACCTTTGGCGCTACGCTTAGATATGCATGGAGTAGGCTTTGGAAGGATTCGTTTGAGGCTCGGCCTTTAGAGCTACCTAATGAGAGGCATTTCCTATGATTTGAAAAGATTAGGCCGTGGCCCTTGAAGCTACGCTTTCGTATACACAGACTAGGCTTGAGTTAGATTTGGAGTGTGTAGGTCTTGAAAAAATGGGGCCTAGACCCTAGGGGTTACATAATTGCTATAATTTAATAAGGACGTATTTGATATAGTTTTTCCATAACTATTGTTAGAAAATCCGCATAGAAATAAGAGAAAAGGCATGTACAAACCAGGATATAGTGATGGCAATATTGTTCCTCAATTCCTATATCATAAAGGTACATCATATTCCAAAAGGTTTCTACAAAGATTTTGTAAGCAAGGTGGATTTTAGAAGTTTATGGTGGCAATTTTTGTTCCTTTACATTCAAATCCCCTTAAAATGCACGATGTTTAAGATGCTTTTGTGGAGACGGAATACACATAATGTGCCCTGCATGCATGCAAAGGTCTTTCTAAGTACAAAAATACATCCGTGACAATATTTGTCTTGATTTTGTGTTTTGCGTGTGTATTTGATGTAGTTGTCCATTAGTATCTCCTTTGCATCGATTCAAGGTAATACGAACAATCCAAGTTGTGATCAATGCATTTTTAGTGAGTACTTTTTTGGAAGCATTTTCAATGTGATGTCGGATTTAGATTTTTATTAGAAAGGAAAGTTATATGTCAATGTTTGCAACATGTATATAAAACATATAGTACATATTGAAAAAATTGGGTACTAAAAGCAATAAAATAGCTATGTTATCAACCCTTTAATTTTTTCAATGACTCACTGAAGACTTTTTCAAATGATAAATTCATTTTAGAGAGACAAAAACATTTTTGTGAAATCTAAAGTGATAAAGTGAATTGTACCAATAAAAGAGAAATCTTTTTTTATAGAGAATTTAAAAATTTGGCATTTTATTTTAATGAAGGATGAAATCATGAAAGTGATGAAACAAAGGGTAAACTAATGTATTGTCACAATGCACAATATGCACTCTAAATTTTAAAAGAGAAGGAGAATACTAGAGGATTGTAGATGGACTTTTGAGCTATGATTTTTTCAATGTTCAAATACGTGAAGAAAAATATCTCCAAACATTTTTTCAATTCTTTTTGGATTGATTAGAGTTTCGAATTTTAAAACATATTATTTTTTGGAGGGATAAATTGCTTCTTTTTTTTGAAAACATTTTTAATGAATTTCATTCTAAACAAACTTGAGAATGAAATTATGCATGTTGGCTTATTTTTAGATGATTGTTGGTGGAGTGCTCCTATAGTGACAAGGTAATAACAGTATGAAGGCAGGCAGTCGCGTGTGCAAAGGAACGCGTAGATCAACTAAGAGGTCAACCAAAATAACTAAATGCATGATTTTTCCCAAGTGGTTGTGCTTGCTTGGAAGCTTGAGTGACAGTGCAGAAGAAATAAGTTATTGCCTTAATTGATACATTTCATTGATGATATAGCATTTGATAGCAATATTATTCCTCAATTCCAATATCATTAAGGTAGATTGTATTTCAAAAACATCCTAAAAAGATTGTGTAAGAAACGTGGATATTGAAAGTTTACGAAGGCAATTTTTAATCCTTAAGTTTACATAAAACGCCCCTAAAAATGCTGAGTTCTCAAAAAAATTCTTGCGAGCTTGGTTGAATAATTACAGCTAAACCTGTGTTGTGGCTGGAATATACATTGAAGTGGTTTGCAAATCAGCAAGTGGGTAAAAAGACATCAACAAGAATATCACCAAATATTCCAAAATTATATAAAATCTGAAAAACAATTAAAAAGATTTCAAAATATTCCACTTGTACTATACTAAAATGTTCTGGGCATTTTCCCTATTAGTTATATTACATCATTAAATAAAAAACTTTACAACATTACGCACTTTTCTTGTTCAAACCCAAGACACGTGTAGTGCAAAATAACCCTGCCGGAAAATATTCCAATTACGGTAGAGTAGGTTTGCCATAATTGACTACTATACACAGTGTCCAATACCGGCAATACGACATGATCCACTAATCACGAGCACGTCTAAAAGGTCTACCCTCCATTCTATTACACAAGGGTATTCTTGAAAGTTAGAATATGATTAGAATATTTTAAAACATTTTTGGATATTTTCGAAAAAAAATACCCAATTAAATTGAATTTTAAAGATTTTTTGTTCTCCAAATTCTACTAATCAAATGGAATGATGATAAAAATCATCTCGAAAACTCTGGCATTGCATTGGCTTTTAACAACCTCGGTCAACTGATAAAGTGTAGAAAACTATGTAGGGTCCAATCTCCGAAAAACGAACCACCTAGAGCGTCATCAGTGCTTTTTCAATGCTTTTTACAAAGCATTTTCAATGTGATGTTTGATTCAAATTGTAATGAGAGAGGAAAGTGATATATCAACGTTTCCAACATGTATATAAAAGATAGTACAAGATGAAAACAATATTGTAAACAAAAAGCTATCAAAAGCACTAGAATAGCTCTGTCATCAGTGGTTTTAATGAGTCACCAAGGAATTTTTTAAATCGTAAATAACACTTTTTCTGTACAAATTTTTGAATAATTGAATGAGAATGATGATCATCTGAATGAAAATTGAAACAAATACACTACAAATTGTTCTTTGAATGAAAATCATGACTTTCTTGTCTCTAGCTACTCTCCAAAGGACTCTCAAAAGCAATCAACAGCAGGCGGGGTTGGTTCGTTTTTCGGAGAATGGACCCTGTAGATAGATATGATGGTATTAAGCGTGGGATAGGTTTTGGAAAGATTGGACGTTGGGCCTCGGGGGTAAGAAGGCATTGAAGTAGGTGTTGAAAGGATTGAGCCTCAAGCCTAGCTAGCTCGGGGCTATGCCGACTTGCCTAGGTGGGCACCGGGTAAAACATTCTCCCGCTTGTAAGGACGGGGTTCCAGGCTAGAGGGTACACCTCGGTGGTGGGCTTGAGGGTAGGCCGGGCATCTGGTGAGCTGCATAAAAGCCTCCGAGCGTTGCGATTCATGCAATGCTGAAACTGTAGAAGCGCCTTCAGGACTGTCGTCTCCCGCAGTTAGTACGTCTTGTGCAGCCTCCTGTACGTAGCCGGGGTCCGTGGCGAACTGGTTCATTCGTGAACCAGGGAGATCGCCGCTTTCAGTTCTAACTTGCAGCAGAAAGTGACTTAGAAGGCTCTCACACACTTCCGTCGTCGTCGTCTCCATCGGATCGGAACAACAGCTTTCCCAATTCCATCGCTTTTTGTCAAGTTCGAACGCAAACTAAGCTTCTGGTATGAAGCGAACTGCCTGCTTTTCCTCCCTTCGTGCTTCGGTGTGTGAATTGTTGACATTTCAGTTTCGCGAAGTTGGTTGTTCGTTCGCTCCCACCTCTGCCGACGCGGTGCCTACCTACTGTGGAGGATGCTACTACAGTAGGCAGAATGTGGGTGAATTTCGCGGGCGGGAGAAAAAGCAAGCCCTGTCCGTCGCATGCATGCAGGATTTGCTCATGATTGTGCGGCTCCAGCCGTGCTTTTCTGGCTGAATTCGGCAGTCGCGAGAAAAATGCCCTGTTCGTCCATAGAAGAGTTTGTACATGATGTGCGGCTTCGATCCAGCCGCGGATTTCTGGCTGAGATGGCCTTTGCCTTAATTTCTTGGCATGTTCTACGTTGCCAGGCAACAAAACGAAAACTGTGCAGCCAGACTCGTCGATGACCTTGTTGTAGACGGTGTCGGAGTAGTTAGGGTGCAGCAATTCTCCGTGTCTTCGATCGATCAGTTAGCTAGAATTGCCACGGCATTGCAAACTCACCTGTACTAATCACACTGGTTTGTATTTTGTGTATGAATGCAGGCAGCCCCGGCCCCGCGTGCAGCTGGCATCAAGCATGTCGATCTCCATCGCTCATTCGCATGGCCTGCTGGTGGGTGCGGGGGTGGTCCCTCCCACAAGCACAGGCTTACACGCCAGATCCTCCACACGGATTTCCCTTCAGCCCAAATCGGGCAATGCAGGTAAAGCAAAAGCTGGCCCACGGCTCCTCATCGCCCGCTCCGAGAGTGTGCACACCAAGGTCGACGCCCCATCTAACAGGACAGGCTCCGAGAGTGTGCACTGCATCGAGGAAGCTCAGGCTCACAAGAGCCAGCAGCAGGTGGTGGTGAAAGTGCCACGGACAACTACCAAGCCCCGAGTGATTCTCATTTCAGGCCCTACTGCGTAAGTTGGCTGGAGCGAGCCATGATTCTTTCTCATGGAAAACTTGTATTAATATAAAATTTATTTATCCCTGCACTCGCATGCTTGACGATCATAATTATATACATGCAGCAGGAGTTGCTAGAATGACACAGTTCCCTTCCTTGATTAGTTCAAGTTGCAGATCGAGCATATGTAACACAATGCACGGCTTCATATATTAGAATCCAGATGACAAGTTGTAAAATTACCGTGGTGCATGATTTCCAGGGTCGGGAAGACGCGACTTTCCATCGAGCTGGCGAAAACCCTGGGCGGCGAGATCGTGAACGCGGACTCCGTGCAAGTGTACCAGGGCCTGGACGTGGGAGCAGCCAAGGCCACGCTGGAGGAGCGCCAAGGAGTTCCGCACCACATGATGGACCTGGTGTTGCCCACGGTGGACTACACCACCGAGCACTTCCGGGTGGACGCCAGAGCCGTCACGGAGGAGATCCTGTCCAGAGGCGTCGTCCCCATCGTCATCGGCGGCACGGGGCTGTACATGAGGACGTTCATGCAGAACCGTCCGGACATCACCTCCCACAGATTCAAAGGCGAGTGCGACATCGACGACCCGCAGTGCGACGCCGACTGGGACTGGGACTACGACTTCCAGGCGTACTTCCTGTACCAGCACCGCGCGGACCTGTTCCCGCGCGTGGACATCCGGTGCGAGCAGATGATCCCCGCGCTGCTGGAGGAGACCGTGTGGCTCATGAACTTGGGCGTCCGGCCGCGCACCAACATCGCCTCCGCCGCCATCGGCTACGAAGAAGCGATGGACTTGTTCCTGGCGGCTCGCGAGACCGAGGGAGTGGTCACGGAGGAAGAGTTCCTGGAGTTTCTGCGGCTGTTCATGCACAACTCCAAGGGGTTGGTGAAGAAGCAGATCGCCTGGTTCCGCAAGGACGCCCGCAGCGACGTCCGCAAGTTCCGGTGGATTCAAGCTGGTCAGCCGGTGGACCAGATGGTTAAGGCTCTTGCCGACGAGTATCGCAGGCCCGCGTGGAGGAAGAGCGAGCTGCCTTCCGGGCTGGACCTCAAGGCGGCGAGCATGAAGGAGGGGAAGCGGATGAAACAATACAAACCCACCGTGAAGTTGTACTCCGACGCAGATCGCCTTGCCCAGGCTCTTGCCTGGATCAAGCAGAACCATGGTCGTCTCAGTCTCTAAATACATACAGTAAGGCCGACTCACGACTCCGCATGCATGCTTGCTTGCTAGCTTGATACTCACTCATACTGTACGTTAACTTTCATTTTCACCTTAATTTACTTTGTTGTAGCTCAGCGTTGGGATACTAATGAATAATAGTGTCGTGTGCAGTGAACTCCGGCTGTGAGGATTTTATGGTTGACGCTGGCTAGTTGATGGTCAGGCATCTCGATCGTCCTTGACACTATAATTCATGATCGGTCTTGCATGTTCAACAGTTACTGTCTCGCAGTATGTGCGAGATGTTGAGACAATGCAGCTGCCTTACTACTGTCAGTTGCTAGTGAGTCGTTCTGGAACTTAGATTTTTCGGTCCTCAATGTACGCATATCAATTTTTTCAATGTAGGTAACTAGATACGTACACTGTCACTGGGTGGGTAGAGCAAGTGAGAACGACATTCGGAAAGACATTCATTTGGGAATCTGTCGATCTTACACAGTGTTCCTTGGAATATTTTATTGTTCTTATGAACTTGTGTTCTTTTTCTATGTTCATTATTTTGCTTCTCAAAACTTTAAATTCAAGTGCATGTTTTCCGTCGAGCTTAATTGTCAATATTTGATCATTTCATAGTCATGCAAAAGTTCTTTTCAATAGTATGGTAGGTTTATGGCTAAGTGGCTAACCTTCTTTGGATAAAATGCGATAAAGGTTGTGGGAGACCACAACATTAGAGATAGGTCTATGTACAATTTGCCCAATTGTTCTCCAAATGGTAAGACAGTGTTAAGTTTTTCTCATTGTTTTTAGAAATATCACATGTTAATCTTTAAATTTTTCACTGCATACTTGAAGGCTCGCCATTTCATTACTTCTGTCCATTAGGATTATTTATTGAATTTTCGTATTTGATAACTTCACAACACTAATTACTCTTATTCTAAGTTTGATTGTTTATACTATTTTATTTTTTATTCTTGAATTGTGCCCTTCCATAGGTTTGGAGAGAGGTTTTGATTCCCCTAAATGTTAATTAACTCTTCAAGACCCCTTGAATGTACTCTTGTCATATGTAATTTTGGCCAAACTTTGCTTACCTTGCATTATGTTAAGTTTATTTTAGAATATTTTCAAATTTACGCAACATCACTCTCGATTGTTTTATTAAAGTATTGTTGGTTTTATAAATGACTATTGAATTTAAAGGGAGCCATCTAATGCTTTTAACAATTTAACCCCTTAACGCTTCCAACCACTTATAAATAGCTTGCATTCACTTGGCATTAATTTTGAATCATCGTTTTAGAAGGTTAGATGAGATGAAACTACATAGGGATTGGTAATTTTCTCGGGGGAGTCACTTCTCATAAAAAATAAAAGGATACGTGAGACCAAAGGGTATTTAATGGGGGTATTAGGTTTTGTTCAATTTTCGTTGGGGACTTAATTGTTTTTGAATAATGTAACGTCACGGGCTATTATAGTATACGCTATTGGTAAGTGATATTTTTGTATAGGTTTTTGTTTTGATATGCTATATTAATTCAAAAAGTTGGAAGTTTGCATGGGTCACGGTTTTGCAAGGCAAAATGCCATGGTGAAAGCATACGTCATTGATATTAGCACACACGTTGAATTGAATGGTTTTGTATGCAACTATACAATTCTTATATACACAACATACACCACTGATAATAAATAGTAGCCCGCAATGAGTAATGCAACATCACGGAAGAAATGAACCTCAACAACAAATTCAACAAGGAGTAGCAAAAAAATAAATTTTGTTTACATACACATATACAAACTGCATATTTTAGTAAGTTCACACCCAAATATAAATCTAAAAAAAAGGGGAGCATGGATGTCTGAATTCATAGTCTCTGTACATGCCCCTCAAATCATGGTGGAAACTGGAAGCATTCAGCTACAAAACAAAGGAGAGAGCCAAATTTTGGTGACGTCTTTGTACGTAGCAACTTCGAAGGGCGTCAACTCCATCGCGCCTGAGGCACCTGTCAACACGGAGCGCGACTCGGCTAGATCCTCAACGCTCAAATCTTGTAGTGGTGCCGGTCTTAAATGCTCTAGCACAAGGAGCTCTTAGTCGATTCCTTCTAGGAAAATTTGACAATCTTTACCTCCAAGAAACAACAACAATCCTACGTAACACGGAGACAGTTGTGCAACACAAGGAGTTTTGCAACATTCTTGTGGAGCTTCAAAAGTATCACAAGATCACAAAGGGAATCACAAAGGGGTTCACAAAAGGAATCACAAAGGGATTCACAAAGGGATTCACAAAGGGAATCACAATTTAAGAATTGCAAAGGAATCACTACTGGAGTCACAAAAGAAATCACAAAGGAATCACTAAGGGAGTCACAAAAGAAATCACAAAGGGAATCACAAACACAAGGAGCTTCTCGGGGTGTTCCATTTGGAAAATATCTTGGTTTTCCCTGTTATTTCCCTCTTCCAATTACACTTATGAGGGAATGTGGCAATGTGTGAAAAAATGTGCATGTTCCCACATAGTGTATAAGGGACTTTTGATGCATAAAGGATTTGCTAAGGGAATTTGAATAGAAATTGAATTGCAAATCGGTGTTGATAGGAAAATGAATCCCGTTTACATGTCCATTCCTACAAGGGAATTTGCTTTAATCTCCCACATGTGTATCAGGCCATCAGGGAATTTGAGAGGATCTCTTTGTGAAAGGGAATGTTCATCACAATCATTACAAAGGGAATTACAATTGTTTCTTCTTACTTAGCTCTTGCCCATAGTATTGTTTCTCATGGTATGTCATCCGGCCTCAACTATCCCTAACATTGTTCCCTTATTCACAACATCTACCACAGTGTCACTCTTCCTCGCAATGCCTATTGAACTACTATGTTTAAATCTTCTAAAAGTTGCTCATGAGGTGTAAACCCTCTCTTCTTCTTCACTCCTTTTGGTCGAACTTTTAAAGCCAATGTACACTCCAAGTAACACTTCATGCAAATTTGTCACTTCCATCACATGCATGGCTAAAGATAACTTCTGAAAAAAGCTGCACATACAAGGAGGCATTGAATGGAATTTAGAACGGAGTTTCAGGATTAACACTTTGACATAATGGAAAAGGTCTAATAAAAAATAAAATCAAATGAAACTTGAAGTTGTTGGTCATAAGATAGAGCCGGAGATGTCCCCTTCATCCGCCTTCTTCCTCTTCAAGTTGAGAATCCAAAGGTCCAAAAGTAAATCAATAAAATACTTTCATTCAACTCAACCATTCAGACCATCCAGATGAACACAATGATTATAGGTACTTGGCTGTTTGTGTTAATTTGCAACCTTGGTGCTCTTCTTTTGTGATACCTCTTCTATGTTGGCTTTGATTTGTGCCTTTAACCTGCTCATGTTAAAGTGTGTGAGACAAAATATGTGAAACAAAGTAACAATTGAAAGTATGTGAAATTTAACAAAATATGTGAAACATATATCTTACTTCTCAAGTTCTTTTTTCATTTAAAAAAGCATGGTGTCCTTTGGATTCTGTACATGAAGATTTCGCAACTTGAATTTACTACAGATGCAAATGAGTTTCATACAATCAGAAAATCACATCAATTAAAAAAATCACGTACATATACCATATACCTGAGTCTCCTCAACTGGGTGTTGCGGTAGTTGCGATGATGAAGAATTTGACAGACTTTGTAGATTTTGCCCAATTTCGTCATATGTTTGAATCTCATTCACACATTTCTCATCAAGTGGAACCCTAGCTGTAGCAACAACATTCTTTGATACACCATTCTTATTTCGTTCAGTGCTTGTATTCCTTGAAATACTTGAAAAAACGCCTTCTTTCCAATGCATCTTAATGGTTGACCCTTGGTATTCAAAAATAAAGCGAACTAAAGTTCTGTAATGTTCCTTAATGAAACTCTTCACATCTACCTCACAAGTCCCATTGTGCCGCATATTTGTAAATAAGAATGAACAATGCTAGGATCGTCATTATTGATGAACTAGTTCGATCCTTACGCACTTCAAATTCAAGTTGTAGATCCTCGACTGCTGAGGAAAGTATGTTCTGAGACAAGTAATATCTTCCTCGTAATTCACCTTATTTATGTAATTCACCTTATTTATCTTTTCCAAATATACGTATATATGTTGGAATGGGAATTTCCAGGGCGTTATTTACTTTTAACACAATTTAACATTATAAACACATGAGTTTTTTTGCATACTATTCACAGGAATGACAAGAATAATGTATTGAACATAAGCCTGCTACAAAGTTAACAAAGTGGAACAATATCAAAATTGAACTTACCAAGAGGAATCGCAGTTGGTGATGGATTTCAAGCAATTGTAACAAGTGAGTTTTTGTCATTCTCAACCTCCACTTAGGCCTGTCCATCAAAATTCTACTCAAATGATGTACAAATCATTATGACACCCAAGAAATAAACCATGACTGTGATGTGAAAACCAAAATCATAGAATGGTAATCCTAACTAAGGAGCTTACAATGTTTGCTTTACTTTAATGTGGATTCATTAATTTCAAGGTTCAATGCAGCTAAATTTCATTACTGATGTTTGAGGTCTTCACTCTTACCTTTGCTAAATTTGAAGCAGCATTAATGATAGCTTGTTACTTGGTGACATTTTTTTTTCAAATCCTACCGTGCATCTTAGAAAAGTAGTGAAAATAGTGAAATTAAAATTAAAGTAGATTGTTCACTTTGAAGAACATAATTGCAGAAATGCATTTATTGAGATCAAATATTAAAATTCAACCTGTTGACTGCTTTGAAATCTCGAGACTTGTTTCTTGGACCTCATACTTTGTGGCATGTTCATTGCTACATGTTGCTTCTTCCCTTAATATGCTTAGGACTTGTCCTCTTTTTCACAAGACCTTTTAAGCCAAGAGATTCCATCATTGTATTGTTCCTTTGTATATTTTAAATCCTCTTGATGTTCATAATCGTTCATTGTTTGCTCAGGTTCTAGAGATGACTTAAACATCCGAGGACATCCACAGCAAGCACAAAATCTTGCTTGTGAGAGGCCAAAAGGCTCCAAACACCTTTGACAATGATCCTCGATCACCATCTGTCACACTATTGTAATTGGCTTCCGGCAATCTCGACTAACTGCAACTTACAAATGAACGCAGACGAACACTATTAGACATGTATATGGGAATTTTAATTTCGCCTCGGGGGGTGCACTCTACATTATGTTTGAGAATCACGTGCGTTCATGACCCCTTCTAAAAACCCCATGTATACAAGAGGTTGTATGTCTAAAATACCTTTGTATACAAATGTATTCCGTTTTAAATATATGTTTAGTGTAAGTATACGTGAATATTTTTAGCTCTAAATGTGTTTATTGTATGTATACGTAATACGGTAGTGTTCAAATTAATATCCCTTCTGTGCACTCACGTATACTCGTACATGTTTAGTACAGTGCACCCCCCGAGAATTTCGCTGGTACTAGTAAAGGAATGCTACATCACATAGGGAATTTGACTTTGATTGGGGAATTTCCCAATTTATCTCAATGAAATATGAATTTCATTCATATTTGGTATAGTAAATTCATAATGATTTTGGTAATTATTTTCAGTATAGACCATACTATACCTACATTACTACAACTAAAGTACTACAAGTTATGAGTTATCTCAATTACTAAGGCTTAAACTTTCTTTGAATTCTACAAATAGTCCAATTTTTTATTATTATTCCGGATGGGATTAAATAAAATGATTGGTGTATAGTGGTATACGTTACTTTTTAAGTCCTAACTACATACCCAATCATTTTTTGAGTGATGCTTGCTACGACATTTTAACTAATCAATTTTTTTCAATCAATCCCAAATTTATGCACTTTCGAGTTTACATTTTTACTTTCATTCTACAAACCTCTTTTTCTTTACTTCATTTCAAGGTGAATAATCAAGATTTTACGTTTCTTTAAAATTTTATATTAAACCCACAATTAGTTTTTCTGACATAAAATCAAAAAATTGCAATTGAAGTACAAAGGCTTATATGATGAAATGTCATAAAGTGGTAAAAAAGTTACAAAAACATAAAAACACTTACAATGAAAAAAATAAAATTTGGTTGAATCAAACACACAATGAAACATAAATTGGAAATAAATGTCTCTATAACATAAAATAAAATATACATATTAGAAAATATGTTTTTTAGCATTGCTAAAAATAATTATGAAAATTGAAAAAGAAGAAGCTCCCAATCATCATGAATTCCTCAAACGGAAACATTTCAAATTATTTGAATTTTTTTAGATATAGAGATAATGTGGTGCAAATAGAAATTTGCATCATGATTATCTTTTCATTGCAAAAAGTATATAAAGTCCTACTACAAGTTAGAGAGAAATAAAATAAAAATAAATAAAAATAAAAATAAAAAATAAAAAACCTAATACCCCCATTAAATACCCTTTGGTCTCACGTATCCTTTTATTTTTTATGAGAAGTGACTCCCCCGAGAAAATTACCAATCCCTATGTAGTTTCATCTCACCTAACCTTCTAAAACGATGATTCAAAATTAATGCCAAGTGAATGCAAGCTATTTATAAGTGGTTGGAAGCGTTAAGGGGTTAAATTGTTAAAAGCATTAGATGGCTCCCTTTAAATTCAATAGTCATTTATAAAACCAACAATACTTTAATAAAACAATCGAGAGTGATGTTGCGTAAATTTGAAAATATTCTAAAATAAACTTAACATAATGCAAGGTAAGCAAAGTTTGGCCAAAATTACATATGACAAGAGTACATTCAAGGGGTCTTGAAGAGTTAATTAACATTTAGGGGAATCAAAACCTCTCTCCAAACCTATGGAAGGGCACAATTCAAGAATAAAAAATAAAATAGTATAAACAATCAAACTTAGAATAAGAGTAATTAGTGTTGTGAAGTTATCAAATACGAAAATTCAATAAATAATCCTAATGGACAGAAGTAATGAAATGGCGAGCCTTCAAGTATGCAGTGAAAAATTTAAAGATTAACATGTGATATTTCTAAAAACAATGAGAAAAACTTAACACTGTCTTACCATTTGGAGAACAATTGGGCAAATTGTACATAGACCTATCTCTAATGTTGTGGTCTCCCACAACCTTTATCGCATTTTATCCAAAGAAGGTTAGCCACTTAGCCATAAACCTACCATACTATTGAAAAGAACTTTTGCATGACTATGAAATGATCAAATATTGACAATTAAGCTCGACGGAAAACATGCACTTGAATTTAAAGTTTTGAGAAGCAAAATAATGAACATAGAAAAAGAACACAAGTTCATAAGAACAATAAAATATTCCAAGGAACACTGTGTAAGATCGACAGATTCCCAAATGAATGTCTTTCCGAATGTCGTTCTCACTTGCTCTACCCACCCAGTGACAGTGTACGTATCTAGTTACCTACATTGAAAAAATTGATATGCGTACATTGAGGACCGAAAAATCTAAGTTCCAGAACGACTCACTAGCAACTGACAGTAGTAAGGCAGCTGCATTGTCTCAACATCTCGCACATACTGCGAGACAGTAACTGTTGAACATGCAAGACCGATCATGAATTATAGTGTCAAGGACGATCGAGATGCCTGACCATCAACTAGCCAGCGTCAACCATAAAATCCTCACAGCCGGAGTTCACTGCACACGACACTATTATTCATTAGTATCCCAACGCTGAGCTACAACAAAGTAAATTAAGGTGAAAATGAAAGTTAACGTACAGTATGAGTGAGTATCAAGCTAGCAAGCAAGCATGCATGCGGAGTCGTGAGTCGGCCTTACTGTATGTATTTAGAGACTGAGACGACCATGGTTCTGCTTGATCCAGGCAAGAGCCTGGGCAAGGCGATCTGCGTCGGAGTACAACTTCACGGTGGGTTTGTATTGTTTCATCCGCTTCCCCTCCTTCATGCTCGCCGCCTTGAGGTCCAGCCCGGAAGGCAGCTCGCTCTTCCTCCACGCGGGCCTGCGATACTCGTCGGCAAGAGCCTTAACCATCTGGTCCACCGGCTGACCAGCTTGAATCCACCGGAACTTGCGGACGTCGCTGCGGGCGTCCTTGCGGAACCAGGCGATCTGCTTCTTCACCAACCCCTTGGAGTTGTGCATGAACAGCCGCAGAAACTCCAGGAACTCTTCCTCCGTGACCACTCCCTCGGTCTCGCGAGCCGCCAGGAACAAGTCCATCGCTTCTTCGTAGCCGATGGCGGCGGAGGCGATGTTGGTGCGCGGCCGGACGCCCAAGTTCATGAGCCACACGGTCTCCTCCAGCAGCGCGGGGATCATCTGCTCGCACCGGATGTCCACGCGCGGGAACAGGTCCGCGCGGTGCTGGTACAGGAAGTACGCCTGGAAGTCGTAGTCCCAGTCCCAGTCGGCGTCGCACTGCGGGTCGTCGATGTCGCACTCGCCTTTGAATCTGTGGGAGGTGATGTCCGGACGGTTCTGCATGAACGTCCTCATGTACAGCCCCGTGCCGCCGATGACGATGGGGACGACGCCTCTGGACAGGATCTCCTCCGTGACGGCTCTGGCGTCCACCCGGAAGTGCTCGGTGGTGTAGTCCACCGTGGGCAACACCAGGTCCATCATGTGGTGCGGAACTCCTTGGCGCTCCTCCAGCGTGGCCTTGGCTGCTCCCACGTCCAGGCCCTGGTACACTTGCACGGAGTCCGCGTTCACGATCTCGCCGCCCAGGGTTTTCGCCAGCTCGATGGAAAGTCGCGTCTTCCCGACCCTGGAAATCATGCACCACGGTAATTTTACAACTTGTCATCTGGATTCTAATATATGAAGCCGTGCATTGTGTTACATATGCTCGATCTGCAACTTGAACTAATCAAGGAAGGGAACTGTGTCATTCTAGCAACTCCTGCTGCATGTATATAATTATGATCGTCAAGCATGCGAGTGCAGGGATAAATAAATTTTATATTAATACAAGTTTTCCATGAGAAAGAATCATGGCTCGCTCCAGCCAACTTACGCAGTAGGGCCTGAAATGAGAATCACTCGGGGCTTGGTAGTTGTCCGTGGCACTTTCACCACCACCTGCTGCTGGCTCTTGTGAGCCTGAGCTTCCTCGATGCAGTGCACACTCTCGGAGCCTGTCCTGTTAGATGGGGCGTCGACCTTGGTGTGCACACTCTCGGAGCGGGCGATGAGGAGCCGTGGGCCAGCTTTTGCTTTACCTGCATTGCCCGATTTGGGCTGAAGGGAAATCCGTGTGGAGGATCTGGCGTGTAAGCCTGTGCTTGTGGGAGGGACCACCCCCGCACCCACCAGCAGGCCATGCGAATGAGCGATGGAGATCGACATGCTTGATGCCAGCTGCACGCGGGGCCGGGGCTGCCTGCATTCATACACAAAATACAAACTAGTGTGATTAGTACAGGTGAGTTTGCAATGCCGTGGCAATTCTAGCTAACTGATCGATCGAAGACACGGAGAATTGCTGCACCCTAACTACTCCGACACCGTCTACAACAAGGTCATCGACGAGTCTGGCTGCACAGTTTTCGTTTTGTTGCCTGGCAACGTAGAACATGCCAAGAAATTAAGGCAAAGGCCATCTCAGCCAGAAATCCGCGGCTGGATCGAAGCCGCACATCATGTACAAACTCTTCTATGGACGAACAGGGCATTTTTCTCGCGACTGCCGAATTCAGCCAGAAAAGCACGGCTGGAGCCGCACAATCATGAGCAAATCCTGCATGCATGCGACGGACAGGGCTTGCTTTTTCTCCCGCCCGCGAAATTCACCCACATTCTGCCTACTGTAGTAGCATCCTCCACAGTAGGTAGGCACCGCGTCGGCAGAGGTGGGAGCGAACGAACAACCAACTTCGCGAAACTGAAATGTCAACAATTCACACACCGAAGCACGAAGGGAGGAAAAGCAGGCAGTTCGCTTCATACCAGAAGCTTAGTTTGCGTTCGAACTTGACAAAAAGCGATGGAATTGGGAAAGCTGTTGTTCCGATCCGATGGAGACGACGACGACGGAAGTGTGTGAGAGCCTTCTAAGTCACTTTCTGCTGCAAGTTAGAACTGAAAGCGGCGATCTCCCTGGTTCACGAATGAACCAGTTCGCCACGGACCCCGGCTACGTACAGGAGGCTGCACAAGACGTAAGTTAGTACTGCGGGAGACGACAGTCCTGAAGGCGCTTGCACAGTTCCAGCATTGAATGAATCGCAGCGCTCGAAGGCTTTTATGCAGCTCACTAGATGCCCGGTCTGCCCTCAACCCCACCACCGAAGCGTACCCTCAAGCCCACCACCGAGGTGTACTCTCTAGCGTGGAACCCCCGTCCTTACAAGCGGGAGAATGTTTTACCCGGTGCCATCCTAGGCAAGTCGGCATAGCCCCGAGCTAGCTATGGTTGAGGCTCAATCCTTTCAATACCTACTTTGATGCCTACTTTAAAGCGTAGGCCCGGCGAGGCCCGACGCCCAATCTTTCCAAAGCCTAATCCAAGCTTCGTATGATCATATTTCTCTATATAGTTTTCTGCACTACATGAGTGGACCGAGCTTGTCAAAAGTCAATGCATTGCTAGCTTTTTCAAGATGATTTTCATTCTCATTTCATCTAATCATTAGAATTTTGGAGAAAAAAAAATCTTTAAAATTCAATTTAATTCAATATCTTTTACCGAAAACATCCAAAACTGTTCTAAAATATTCTAAACATATTCTAACTTTTAAGAATATACTTGTGTGATAGATAGAAAGGGGGGTCTATAAGTCGTGTTTGGTCGATCACATCGTATTGGACACTTTGTGTAGTAGTCACTTATGGCAAAGCTATTGTATCGACTATCGTAATTGGATTATTCTACAGCGGGGGTGATTTTGCACTACAAGTGTCATAGTTTTAAAGTAAAGAAGTGTGTAATGTTGTTGATTTATTGATGTAATATTATAAATAGGAAAATGCCAAGAATACTTTAGTATAGTAGAAGTAGAATCCTTTGGAAGCTTTTTAATTGTTTTTCAAATTTTATATAATTTTGTAACCTTTTGGGATATTCTTGTTGATAGCATTTTACGCACTTGATGACTTGCAAACCACGTTGATGCATATTCCTGCCACTATACAGAATCAGATTTAATTATTCAACCAAGCTCGCAAGAAAACTTCCGAGAATTTGACAATTTAAGGGGCGTTTTGTGTAAAAGAACAAAAATTGCCTCCGTAAACTTTTAATATCCACTTTGGTCACAAAATATTTTTGGAATATTTTTGGAATATAGTCTACCTTAATAATATAGGAATTGAGGATTAATATTGCCATCAATATATCTTCAATAAAATTTATCAATTAAAGCAATAACTTATTTCTTCTGTAGTGTCATCCAAGCTTCCCAGTGAGCACAATCACTTGGGCAGGGTCATGCATTTAGTTATTTTGATTGAGCTCGTAGTTGAGCTATGAGTTCCTACGCACACCTAGTCACCTATATACCCGCCTTTAGTCATGTAATACAGTTAATATCACCTCGTCTCTATTGTAGAACTCCACCAACATTTAAAAATAAGCCAACATGCAGAAGCTCATTGTCAAGTTTGTTTAAAACGAAATTCATTAAAAAAAAGGTTTTTTAAAATAGAGAAACAATTTATCCCACCCAAAAAAAATATGTTTTAAAATTTGGAACTCTAATCAATCCAATTTAAAGAATTGAAAATAATTTGAAGATATTTTTCTTTAGGTGTTTGAACATTGAAAAAGTTCATAGCTCAAAAGCCCATGTCCAATCCTCTATTTTCCTTCTCTTTTCAAATTTAAAGTGCATATTATGCATTGTGACAAAACAATCATTAGTGTACCAAGTACCCTTCGTTCTCGGGGGGTTCACTAGCGAAAATTTTAGAAACAACGTGCGATGAAAAATAGGGTCCAATATATTCATTGTAGATAAATTTTGTAAAAAATGTACATGTAAAATAGGGGATTTTTAAAAAGTGAAACATGTTTACATGTAAAATACCATCACATATAGTATTCTCAGGCTTTTTACATGTAAAATACCATCACCTTATAATATTTTTTGCAAGGTAAATAACCCCCCAAATAAATAGGTCATTATCGCACGTGTATGCAAAATATACAAGGGAGTGCTCCCCCCGAGCCTTTGTTTCAGGCTTTCATCCTTCATTAAAATACAATGCCAAATTTTCAAATTGTCTATCAATTTTTTTTTCTCTTTTATTGGTACAATTCATTCTATCACTTTAGATTTCACAAAAATATTTTTCTCTCTCTAAAAAGAATTTATCTATTGAGAAAGTCTTTAGTGAATCATTAAAAAAATTAAATGATTGATGACATAGCTATTTTAGTGCTTTTAGTACCCAATGTTTTACAACATTGCTTTCAAATTATACTATATGTTTTATATACATGCTGCAAACATTGACATATATCAAATATCTTTTTTGATAAAAATCTAAATAGAACATCACATTGAAAATGCCACCAAAAAAGTAACCATTAGAAATACACAGATGACAACTTGGATTGTTAGTATTACCTTGAATGGATACAAAAGAGATACTGATGGACAACTACATCAAATACACACGCAAAAGAGAGAATCAAGACAAATATTGTCACGGATGTATTTTTGTACTTAGAAAGACCTTTGAATGCACGGCACATTATGTTTGTTTTCTCTCCACAAAAGCATCTTAAACATGGTGCATTTTAAGGGGTTTTGAATGTAAAGGAACAAAAATTGCCATTATAAGCTTCTAATATCCACCTTGCTCACAAAATCTTTGTGAAAAAATTTGGAATATGATGTATCTTTATGATATAGGAATTGAGGAATAATATTGCCATCACTATATCGTGGTTTGTACATGCCTTTTCTCTTAATATTTCTACACGAATTTTCTAACAATAGTTATGAAAAAACTATATCAAATACGTCATTTTAAATTATTGCTATATGACCCTCAAGGTCTAGGCCCAATTTTTCCAAGACCTACTCCGAACCTAACCCAAGCCTAGTCCATATATACGAAAGCATAGCCTCAAGGGCCACATCCTAATCCTTTCAAATCATAAGGAATGCCTCTCATTAGGTAGCCCTGAAGGCCGAGCGTCAAATGAAACCTTCCAAAGCCTACTTCATGCATACCTAAACGTAGCGCCAAAGGTCGAGGCGTGACTCTTTTAAAGCCTACTTTGTATCCACCAAAAGGTAGTCCCGAAAGACAACTAAAAGACTAATTCATCCAAATCCTAGCCTAGGCCAAACCTATCAATTAAAGCATAGGCCTAAGGGCCAAGGCATAATCCTTCTAAAGCCTACTCCATAATTAACTATTGTTAATTGTCACTTCATCCCCTTCTATGACACATCTAGAAGTTGTTGGTCAAAACAAAATCAAAGAGTTTCTAATAATACTTTTATTCTCATTTTATCTAAGTTATATAATTTTAAATAACAAAAAATCTTTAAAATTCAATATCCTTTACATCATTCTTTTAAATTGTAGCTAAAATTGATTACAAATTGTTTTGCATACACCTCCTTATTAAGGGCTTTTTATTGAATATCATATATTCATATTTGTAGTTGCAGAGATTCAAAGTGCCACTAGCCTTCTACAAAATAAAACTCCAATCTTAGAGTAGTCTAGATAATCTATAGTGTCCATCCTCGAAAGGGGAGAGTAGTATTGTTCCAATGTCCCTTTGTCCGGTGGGCACCGGGTCATTGACATTACGAACAGACACTTTATTCACGCCGACCTTGCAATAGGGTCGGAGTTTCTATCTATCTAGTCTAGATAAGGAATAGTGGACCAAAATGGGCAACTTATGGATAGTTACCTATTAGTATAAATATTTTTTTGTAATTGCCAAAGGTTAATAGGAACCTAAATGTGCCCAACTCTAAAGCAATCAATATAGTTTTTTTGCATCCTAAAATATTCAAATTTAAATTCATACCACAAAGCTCCCAAACTCTCTGTAGAAGAACACAACTGGGAGTTTGATTTTGTCACACTTCACAAATTAAGAGCATTTAAGTAGTGTATTAAATTATCACCAAATGTAATCTACTACTTCCTCCAATCATAGGCTAACCAATAAGTGCGCTAGTGTTTCCAAAATTTGGTTTAGAATTTCTTCCGTTTATCTTGTTTTAAGGCCTTTGTTAAATACTTAAATTGAGACAAAATGGTCATTTTGAGACTTCAACCCTAAAACAATTATAGTCATTTATCGTCGAGTCGAAGATAAGATGAGTCTGTAACCTTTGGATAATCAAAGGTTTTTATATATATTAATATATTAAAGTCTCAAATTACCGAAGAGTCGCAAACCTGAACAATTATAATGGTTTATCCTCGAGTCGAAGATAAAATTGAGACTACACTTCGTCTCTATTTAACGAATAAGGCCTTTTTTGATCTTTTTCAATTATGGAACTTGACAATCAACTTGTTTAGATTTTTTTTTCAATTGCATACATGAGGGCGTATGTGATGTTAGAACCAACTATACCATTCATGAATCCCCCATTCTTTCCTCCTATGATATAGTTGTTGTATTTTAGATAAATCTTAGTAATTTGGTAATTTTTGTTTGTTTGTGTCAAACTATCAATCAATCATGGAAGCGGACAAATGTCATTCCGTATCAACTTTGGAAATTTATCATACAGGGCAATGGCACGATATGGGTTCCAAAAAGGAGCGTCTCCCTAAAACACTGTCATTTTGTGACTATCTAACTTGGGCTAGAAATTACACATTCTCTATTTACATGTATTTTATGACAAATTCATGAGAAATTTGTAATGCTCCATCCAAAATACTATCGAGTAGGAAAAATTGAAATTTTTTATATTCCTTTTCATTCTTTTGTTGTCAAATCTGGAACTGTCTCACTTTCCGGTTAGAGGCAAAAGGAACAATCCGGAATACCAACTTATAAAGAATTTTTTTGTAAACATGAAAATTACTTGAAACAATAAAATTACTTGAAACAATGTTTGAGCCATATCTATGTTTAATTTTAACTTTTAATTCAATGTATTACTATATTTCCTTATTTATGAGAACTTTCAGAAATCACATATTTTTACACAATTTAAAAGGACTGTGATTTCATAACATATTCCTGCTAAAACCATATGATATACTTAAATACAAATTTAATAAGGTGCATGCCTATTTTTTTAATAAAAAACCTCATATATGTAGTCCTTTCACTACTATAATGCGGATAGTTGCTGAATATGTTAAATTAAGAAAAAAATCAAATTTTGAATTTGACCTATATAGCACATAATTGTGGGGTACCAGCATGCCTTCTATAACACCATGTAATTTTTATAATTTTCCAACATTTTTTTCATTTCCGGAAGAACATTTTTCTAAAGTCCGGAGAGTCCAGGAAGTGATACCCATATCGTGCCATTGCCCTACATGGAAACATTAGTCATTCATGTTAAAAATGTCTATCTTGACAAGTAAAGTTGTTCTATACTTAAATTTACTTTTTTGTAAAGATTGGACTTAACTGGTTATCGATTTATTTGCCAAACATATATGTGATTGATGTCTACTACTTCTAATAACTTTCGTGGATGATGGCATGATATGGGTACCCTTTTCAAAAATAATGTGATTTTTGATAAACATCTTTTTGGTGAGAGAAAAAAATTGGAAAATTACAAAAATTAGAGGTTGTCGTAGGCACCATAGCGGCAACTATATGCATGGTGTTAAAGACAAAAAATTTAGCCAGGGCACATAAAATGAATTTATTTAGACATAAATCACACTATGTGAGATGCGTAATTTAAGTGGACGGTACCTTGAGTAGTACCTATATGACCATATTAGGCCATTGCCATTCCCCTTGTATTAGTTTTGCTTATACTAATATACTGTAGTCTTGACTGTTCAATTTGTAATGTTGTTGAAATTGCAATAATGGACAATACTTTTGATCCACGTAATATTGCTTTCACGCCTTAATATATAGATATAAGTTCTTAAGTTGAAAAATCATGTAAAATAAGTCATAGTAAGTTTTGTATGATAAAGGTTGAATTGCCTACCTTTTAAAATAATGTAGTCTTGTAGACCTCAAAGATGCATCTCACAAGGACATTTCCCAACGGAAGGTATCTATAATGGGAAAATTTCTTGATAGTAAGTGTCTCTAAGAAGGACATTTCTCTGTAGAGCCTCTTATCAAAAAATTATTCCTTACTTTGAACTTGTGTAGAGCCTTAAATTTCCATATACAGGGTAGTCCTTATTGCCCTATTGGTAGCATGAAACCAAATAACCCAAAATTAAAACTCAACATTTTCAATAATCCATGAGACCCCAAAACCAAAAAAACAAAAAACTGGGTCTTTCTATAGCCCGTTGCGCACCCATTGCGCACCCATGTGCACCCATTCTACAGAAATGTAAATTGTATACAGAGATCTATGGAACTCAGCTTGACATTTCCGTCGGTTTGAAAAGAAGCAGTTACTTTTTCGGTACCGAATATCCGTCATGAATATTCTAAAGCATCTGAAGGATTCTAATTATGGAGAATTGCATGGGGGAATTGTATTCTTTGGAATTAAGATGAGGGTACGTTCATCGATCAGGAATGCCATAAAAGAGTGTGGAGTTTAGACTCTCTTTCCTGTGCAAGGAATGCCTGAGCGCATACTTAAATTGGATGGGTTAGTAGCTTTCAAAAGCTTACAATATAAATTATAATTCCAGATGCTTTCCGATATGCTTACGCCGTGTTTTGCAACGGCATTCAATAGCACGACCAGACAAATTGCAAATTGAATTTAAGTCATCGAGCTGCATAATTACCTACCCCGCCAAAATGGCTAGATAATTACCATTCGTTAGCCAACAGTTTCAACAGTGAGACTCTGCATTGCCTCTGATTCATCCACTAATTACCAGAGAAAGAAAAGTTCAGATGTGGGGGAAAAGATTGATTTTAATTTCGAAAAATGATATATCTTAGACTTCCCAGCTAGCTAGTAGCTAGCCTGAAAAACCGAATGAACGTTTCTAGCTTGTGACCAATATTTGAATAGTACCGCGTCTTTAGTCTGGACGTACTCTGGATTACTAACGAGCCGTCGACCATATACACATTCAAGTTTAATGGCATATATATGTATACCCCTGTGCTGCAAAGTACTAAACATGTACGAGCATACGTGACTGCACAAAAGAGGTATAAATTAGAACACTACTGTAATACGTTTACATTCAATAAATACATTTAGAACTAAAAATATTCAACATTGAACATATATTTAAAACGGAATATATTTGCATACAAAGGTATGTAAATTTATAACCTCTACTATAAGGGGGGTTTTAGAAGGGGTCATGAACGCACAAAGGTATGTAAACATATAACCTCTACTACAAGGGGGTTTTAGAAGGGGTCATGAACGCACGTGATTCTCATACTTACCTCTAAAGGACCAAGGGTGTTGAAATTAGCTCTTATTTTCATGACTAGCTCATGTAGCACGCTCAATTACTCATTGGTGTGGGATAATGTTGACGACCGGCACCGTTGAAGCTAAATAACACTTACGTAGTTTTTTTATGAAAAAAAGATTGACAAAACCGCACAATTTTTGAGAAAATGCCACCGTTGAGAAGATTGATGGAACTTGTTTGGGGTATTTTGTACACATGCTGAAATCGGATTGTTTTGAAATGCTCCAAAAATTTTGAAATTTTAATTGTGAGTAGAAATTATCATTTCAAAGATGTAAAAAAAAATTCAAGTGATTTGGAGGTGTGAGGAAGAAGATATGAGGGTCTGAATTGACACCCAGAATCCCAGATACCCAGTTACCCACCATGCAACTCAAAAAAATCATCAAAAATCGCTCACTTGATGAATTTTCGATCAAAAAGTACCTACAGATTTGACCCTCGAAAGAGCCAGGGTCTCTTTGTTGCTCATTTTACAATTCAAAGCCCAAGAACCCAAATTTCCTCAGTTTCTAGTTCCAAAAGCCCCATGGGGGCTTTACGATCACTGGAAACTTTGATCAATTTAGCCAAGGCTAAATTGGGGTAGTTTAGCCCCCTCTTTAGCCCTTGTTAGCACTATGTGAAAATTGAGGGGGGGCTAAATTTTTTGTACCATTAGCCCCTTTTTGTACCACTAGCCAGGGCTAAAACACAAATTAACTGGGGCTAAAAAGGAGAGATTCGAGATTAGCCGGGGTTGAAAAAAAAAAGATTCGGGTTTAGCCGGGGCTAAACGTTGTGGTTTAGCCCCACAGCCGTTTTAGCCCCGGGGGCTAAAAGTTCAAAAGCTTCCAGTGGGTCCTTTAGGGGTTAATGTAGACTGCACGGCGGATGTACACTAACTGCATAATAGAGCGTATACGAGTATCATGGTCAAGGCCATACAAAAAGGGCATATATATATCATGTACACATCACCACTGTCTGCGTGTAAGTTCTTTTTAAGGTGAGGTGACAGCTTGAGGCCCTGAGCGATCCAGGACGACGGGAATCAGTCATGCGGAATTTCATTAGTCCGGCCTCCTTCAGTGCAGCGCAAATCAAGCAGCTTCATTGAAGTGCTTGTCGCAGACGTGGCAAGTCATTGGTAATTCTGGTTTAGCTAAGCTTAGCTAGCAACCCCCATGCTGGTTTTAATTACCTCACTAACTGCAGTTATATTGAATGAGGACTGGACCTGCTTAGAAGCTTCAATTAAAAGCCTTCGGCCGCACAGTTCCTCTTGCGCAACTTACCGCATGCATTGATACAGAAATACAAACTTGTGATTAGTACTTGCAAGGTTCCAAGTCTAACTGATCGATGACTCGGAGGATTACTGCACCCGGTCGAACTTGGAGAACTACAACAAGATCATCGACTAGCTAGTCTGGCTTAGTCTTTGTTTTCTTGAGCTGCGAGCGAACAGACTCTGAACTTCACGAACTTGTATTGATACGGTCTACTAAGGCCAGTGTACAAACTTTAACTAAGTCTATTGTGAAACGGTAGCACGGAAAGACTAGAAATTTTTTTGAATTAAACCCATGATATGTAAAGGTCTAGAGATTGACCCAGTGGAAGGGTTAGTGTTTTGATTGAGCCTACATATTAAAAGAAATTCTGTAAAAGTTATAATTCAGATAATTACCCTAGCAAGAAAAATTGGTGACCCATGCCTCAACTGTATCTTGTACAAAATTGTAAACTTGTGTGTATTTCAATGGCCTCATCCACATTTTTTCAATCCAATGTAGCCTAGCTTCCATACATTGCGAGAATGCGAGTCAGAGAATGTTTCGAACATTTTTATTTTTATATGCTGTACGTGGAAGGCAGGGTCAGCACTTTTATGTCAAATAATTAATTAAAGTTGAAACAGTGGAGGTCGGCACTTTCAAAAGTAATTATTAAGAAATTGGCTATTAATACCTAACATTACATTTTTCCGGCCGCTAATCATTTTGTTTAATTTTTTGTCTACGATTTTCGTTGAGTGTTATGTTCTTATTTTTATTTTTTTTGACATTTTGTTGACATTATTTTTGTTGATTTCAACAAAACACTTAATAAATAAATTTATTTTTTTGACATTTTTTTAAGGAATTATTTTCTACCGACCCTGCCTTCCACATACGGATTAGTAGATTTGCAGCAAAGATGGGGTCTGACTAATTATGAGTAATATGAGGCCTCCAATATGAGACTGCTACGATCTCATGCAAAAAAATTATTACAAGAAAATTAAACTAAATCAAACTTTCAAAAAAAAAAGTAATAATAATTCAAAAATTCCAATCTCCCAACTGGCCACATCAGATTAGATTTTTATGATTTTTTATTTTTATTTTTAATATTCTTTGTGCATGAGGTTTTGATAGCCCTTTGGAGACCTCATGTTGTTTGTAATGTTTTAATAGATGAAATGTTGATGAGAGAGACCACAGCTATATCACTTAATTTATGTGAAATATTCTTGGTAAAACTTGCAAATGACCCCCTAAGAGTTGAGAACTATGAGAGCTTCAAAATCTCAAATGGCTGGTTGGACAAATTCAAAAGCAAACACAACATTTCATATATTAGCACTATTAAAGAATAACATGTAACATTTCTAAAAACAATAAGAAACATTCAATACTGTCTTCACTTTTTAACCCCTAACCGCTCAACCATCCATATTTTCGATGGTGTACGGATTTGAACTCGGATTTCTCATCGATCATGCACTTTTTGCAGTGTGAAATTTTTACTAAAACTTTTATGGGAAGTTAGCTTCGTGCATGTGTGATCCGATTAGAAAGGGGATGATTTGTGAAAATTTTATGCCTCATTTCATATTGTAGTGTTCCACCCCAAATTTGAAAGACTTTAGTCTAAAAGTGCTCTTGAAAAAGTCAAGTACTAGAAATAAGCAACCAAAAAATCTCCAAAAATCACTACACTTAGAGTATCACATTTCAACCCATCTCAAAAAATTCAACATTAGATTGTCAATATCTTATTCGTAATCATAATACAAAAGAGCTCTAAATTTTAAGTTTTAAAATTTGTACACAAATATCGGTGATAGCAATTGCAAATCTAACCGTATGAATAGAATCTAAAATGCATAATGTACAACTTTTACTCATTCATCAGATTGAAAATACCCCTCTTAATTGCATTTTATAATGCATTTTTGAAAAATTGCCAAATCTGAAAAGGCTGAGGACGTTTAGGGGTTAAAAACAATCGGGCAAAATGACGTAGACCAATCTCTAATATTGTGACCTACCACAACCCATATCGGATTTTATCCAAAGAAGGTTGGCCGTAAACCTACCATACTATTGAAAAGAACTTAAATTGCATGTGAAAAAATCAAATATTGACACTTAAGCTCGAAAACATGCACTTGAATTTCAAGTTTTAAGAAGCAAAATAATGAATATAGAAAAAGAACACAAGTTTAAAAAGAGCAATAAAATATTCCAAGGAAGACTGTGTAAGATCGACAGATTCCCAAATGAATGTCTTTCCAAATGTCGTCCTCACTTGCTCTACCCACCCAGTGACAGTGTACATATATGTCGTTACCTACACAGTCGCAATTATTATGCGTACATTGAGGACCGCAAAATCTAAGTTCTAGAACGACCTACTAGCAATTGACAATACTAGTATTGACTCAACATCTCCCACATACTGCGAGACAGTAACTACAGGTTGAACATGCAAGATCGATCATGAATAGTGTCAAGGACGATCGAGCGGTCTTCAGGAACATCAATTAGCCATGACAGCGACAACCATCAAATCCTCAATGCCGGGGTTCACTGCACACGACACTATTATTTATCAGTATCCCAACGCTGATCAAGCTACAACAACGTAAAGGTAAAAATGAAACGTACAGCAAGTATGAGTGAGTATCAAGCTAGCAAGCAAGCATGCATGCGGAGTCGTGAGTCGGCCTTACTGTATGTATTTAGAGACTGAGACGACCATGGTTCTGCTTGATCCAGGCAAGAGCCTGGGCAAGGCGATCTGCGTCGGAGTACAACTTCACGGTGGGTTTGTATTGTTTCATCCGCTTCCCCTCCTTCATGCTCGCCGCCTTGAGGTCCAGCCCGGAAGGCAGCTCGCTCTTCCTCCACGCGGGCCTGCGATACTCGTCGGCAAGAGCCTTAACCATCTGGTCCACCGGCTGACCAGCTTGAATCCACCGGAACTTGCGGACGTCGCTGCGGGCGTCCTTGCGGAACCAGGCGATCTGCTTCTTCACCAACCCCTTGGAGTTGTGCATGAACAGCCGCAGAAACTCCAGGAACTCTTCCTCCGTGACCACTCCCTCGGTCTCGCGAGCCGCCAGGAACAAGTCCATCGCTTCTTCGTAGCCGATGGCGGCGGAGGCGATGTTGGTGCGCGGCCGGACGCCCAAGTTCATGAGCCACACGGTCTCCTCCAGCAGCGCGGGGATCATCTGCTCGCACCGGATGTCCACGCGCGGGAACAGGTCCGCGCGGTGCTGGTACAGGAAGTACGCCTGGAAGTCGTAGTCCCAGTCCCAGTCGGCGTCGCACTGCGGGTCGTCGATGTCGCACTCGCCTTTGAATCTGTGGGAGGTGATGTCCGGACGGTTCTGCATGAACGTCCTCATGTACAGCCCCGTGCCGCCGATGACGATGGGGACGACGCCTCTGGACAGGATCTCCTCCGTGACGGCTCTGGCGTCCACCCGGAAGTGCTCGGTGGTGTAGTCCACCGTGGGCAACACCAGGTCCATCATGTGGTGCGGAACTCCTTGGCGCTCCTCCAGCGTGGCCTTGGCTGCTCCCACGTCCAGGCCCTGGTACACTTGCACGGAGTCCGCGTTCACGATCTCGCCGCCCAGGGTTTTCGCCAGCTCGATGGAAAGTCGCGTCTTCCCGACCCTGGAAATCATGCACCACGGTAATTTTACAACTTGTCATCTGGATTCTAATATATGAAGCCGTGCATTGTGTTACATATGCTCGATCTGCAACTTGAACTAATCAAGGAAGGGAACTGTATCATTCTAGCAACTCCTGCTGCATGTATCAATAATTGTCAAGCATGCCCGTGCAGGGATAAATAAATTTTATATACAAGTTTTCCATGCATACGGAAACTCCCCTAGATCATCGTGTTACGTGATAGAAGTTACTCCTTTTCGTTAGAATCTATGGTCAGCACTCAGCAGGGGTGTCAGCCTTCAGTTGTTGGAGTTTTGTCCCAGGTGCATATGGAAGATCAAACTCCTGAAGATTATCATCAGAAAGTTGCATTTGGAAACTCCCTTCGATCAGCATGTTACGTCATAGAAGTTACTTCTTTTCGTTAGTAGCTATGGTCAGCAGGGGTGTGAGCCTTCGGTTGTTGGGGTTATGTCCTGCATAGGGAGGATCAAACTCAGATTATCGTCAGAAAGTTGCATTCGGAAACTCCCTTATGGAAGATCAAACTCAAATTATCGTCAGAAAAGTTGCGTTCTGAAACTCCCTTCGATCAGCATGTTACGTGATAGGAACTTTCTTTCTTTAGTAGCTATGGTCAGCACTCAGCAGGGGTGTGAGCCTTGTAGGGGTTTTGTCCTGCATAGGGAAGATCAAACTCAGATTATTGTCAGAAAGTTGCATTCGGAAACTCCCTTATGGAAGATCAAACTCAAATTATTGTCAGAAAAGTTGCATTGGGAAACTCCCTTAGATCATCATGTTACGTGATAGAAACTTCTTTTCGTTAGTAACTTTGGTCAGCAGGGGTGTGAGCCTTGTAGGGATTTTGTTCTGCATAGGGAAGATGAAACTCAGATTATTGTCAGAAAGTTGCAAACTCACCGTGATTGAGTCACTTAGAAACTATAATTATTCTCAAATGTTAGCATGTACGGCAATCAGCAGCTTTTCCAATGTTTGGACCAATCTGTTAGACGGCGTGGAGAACCACATTCTTAAATTACACAGGTTATGGAATCGAGCGCTAAATCATTAGAAGTGAAATGTCATTCCATAGAGCGCATCAAAACGACAATCATGTTAAGAACCACATCATGCATCCTCTGTCAATGTTGTTCTAAGTTGCTCTACCTGCCCACCCGTGTAAGCAATGAAAAAAGCAAACTTGGAAGATTCAATCAGGAAAATCCTGCACGACTGACTAAAGCTCGGGACTCGGAAGAGAGAGAACCATGGCTCGCTCCAGCCAACTTACGCAGTAGGGCCCGAAATGAGAATCACTCGGGGCTTGGTAATTGTCCGTGGCACTTTCACCACCACCTGCTGCTGGCTCTTGTGAGCCTGAGCTTCCTCGATGCAGTGCACACTCTCGGAGCCTGTCCTGTTGGGGGCGTCGACCTTTGTGTGCACACTCTCGGAGCGGGCGATGATGAGCCGTGGGCCAGATTTTGCTTTACCTGCATTGCCCGATTTGGGCTGAAGGGAAATCCGTGTGGAAGATCTGGCGTGTAAGCCTGTGCTTGTGGGAGGGACCACCCCTGCACCCACCAGCAGGCCATGCGAATGAGCGATGGAGATCGACATGCTTGATGCCAGCTGCACGCGGGGCCGGGGCCGGGGCGGCCTGCATTGATACACAAAATACAAACGAGTGTGATTAGTACCTGTAGTTTGCAATGCCCTGGCAATTCTAGCTAACTGATCGATCGAAGACACGGAGAATTGCTGCATGCACCCTAACTACTCCGACACCGTCTACAACAAGGTCATCGACGAGTCTGGCTGCACAGTTTTCGTTTTGTTGCCTGGCAACGTAGAACATGCCAAGAAATTAAGGCAAAGGCCATCTCAGCCATAAATCCGCGGCCGGAGCCGCACATCATGTACAAACCCTTCCATGGACGAACAGGGCATTTTTTCTCGCGACAGCGAAATTCAGCCAGAAAAGCACGGTTGGAGCCGCAGTCATGTACAAATCCTGCAATCATGCGACGAACAGGGCTTGCTTTTTCTCCCGCCCGCGAAATTCACCCACATTCTCCCTACTGTAGTAGCATCCTCCACAGTAGGTAGGCACCGCGTATGCAGAGGTGGGAGCGAACGAACAACCAACTTCGCGAAACTGAAAAGTCAACAATTCACACACCGGAGCACGAAGACACGAAAAGCAGGCAGCTCGCTTCATACCAGAAGCTTTGCTTGCGTTCGATCTTGACAAAAAGCGATGGAATTGGGGAAGCTGTCGTTCCGATCCGATGGGGGCGACGACGGAAGTGTGTGAGAGCCTGACTTTCTGAGCCCTGCAAGTTAGAACTGAAAGCGGCGATCTCCCTGTTGCACGAAGAAGCTAGACAGTTCGCCACGGACCCCGGCTACGTACGTACAGGAGGCTGCACAAGACGTAAGTTAGTACTGCAGGAGACGACAGTCCTGAAGGCGCTTGCACAGTTCCAGCATTGCATGAATCGCAGCGCTCGAAGGCTTTTATGCAGCTCACCTGATGCCCGGTCTGCCGTCAAGCCCACCACCGAAGTGCATCTGCCCTCAAGCCCACCACCGAAGTGTACCCTCTAGCGTGGAACCCCCGTCCTTACAAGCGGGAGAATGTTTTACCCGGGTAAATCGGCATAGCCCCGAGCTAGCTAGGGTTGAGGCTCAATCCTTTCAATACCTACTTCGATGCCTACTTTTAAGCGTAGCCCCGAGGCCCGACGCCCAATCTTTCCAAAGCCTACCCCAAGCCTACCATTATAATTCTCTACATAGCTCTCTACACTACATTAGTCAGTGGAGGTTGTCAAAAGTCGATGCAATGCCTGAGCTTTAAGAATATTCTTCATTCTCATTCCATCTAATGAGTAGAATTTTGGAGAACAAAAAATCTTAAAAATTCAATTTAATTTGAACAATAATTTTTACTGAAAATATCCAAAACTGTTTTAAAATATTCTAAACATATTCTTAATGTTAAGAATACACTTGTTTGATAGAAAGAGGGGTCTATTAGACGTGCTTGGTGGATCACGTCATATTCAACACTTTCTCTAGTAGTCAATTATGGCAAACCTACTCTACCATAATAGAAATATTCTACGGCAGGGCCTCAGGGGTGATTTCACACTATGGGTGTCATAGTTTTGAACAAAAAAAGTACGTAATGTAATATAATAAATAAGGAAAATGCCAAGAATTTTTAGTATAGTAGAAATAGAATCTTTTAGAATCTTTTTTATTATTTTTCAGATTTTATATAATTTTGGGACCTTTTGGGATATTCTTGTTGATGTCATTATACCGACTTGCTGACTTGCAAACCACGTTGATGCATATTCCAGCCACAAGAGAGGCTAAAATTTAATTATTCAATCAAGCATGCAAGAAATTTTTTGAGAACTTGACATTTTAAAGGGCGTTTTCTGTAAAGGAGCAAAAATTGCCTCCTTAAACTTTTAATATTCACCTTGCTCACAAACTCTTCTTGGAATGTTTTTGGAATACAATCTACCTTAATGATATATAGGAATTAAGGAATGATATTGCCATCACTATATACTCAATGAAACATATCAATTAAGGCAATAACTTATTTCTTCTCCAGTGTAACTCAAGCTTCCAAGCGAGCACAAACACTTGGGCAAGGTCATGCATTTAGTTATTTTCGGTTGACCTCTTAGTGGAGCTACATGTTCCAACGTTCACCCATCTGCTCACCTTCAGTCAATTAATACAATTATCACCTCATCACTATAGTAGTACTCCACCAACATCAAAAAATAAGCCAACATGCATTTTTCTACACTGCTCTTATTTGCGGAATAAGAGTGATGTAGAAAAATTGGGGACCTATCTCTTTTGCGAAGGGTAGCACTCCCCATCGCTTTTTCAATCTAGTAGTCCGGTTTTAACGAAATATAGTACAATTTTAACGAAATGTGTGTTTAGAGCTTGAAATGGATCTCAAATTTTCTCACCAAACTGTTTATAAGGGACTAAATTTCCTTGATTCTAGGTACCTTGAGCATTCCCATATCATTCATTTGTGATATGGCTACATTCCCTCACAAGTGTAATTGGAAGAGGGAAATCACAATGAAAACCAAGCTATTTCCCATACGGGACACCCACAGAATCTCCTTGTGAGATATGCTTACGCCATGTTAATTTTGGAATGACGGCATTCAATCTCACGACCAGGCTTGCAGATTGAGAGCAAGCAGCACACCTATATAGCCTCTGAATATTCATCCGCTGATTACCAGAAACAAAACTTCAAATGAAGCGGAAAAGATAGATTGTAATTTCGAAGAAATGAAATATCTTCTGCCTATCTCCCTTGAGAAATTGAATGAACGTTTCTAGCTTGTGACCAATATTTGAATGCCACGTCCTTGGTCTAGAATTTCTCTAGATTACAAACAAGTCGTCGACCATATACCAGCGTAGAAAGTTTCCGAGACATTAGTTGGGGCTAACGAAGTGTGAGTTAGCCCCATGATTAGCCCCCCCTTACACACGCAGCGGAAAATCTTGGATTTTCTTTCTACTTTGGACTTTGGCCCCCAAAATGATCCTATTACCAGGGCTAACGGCTAAACCAGGGGGCTAAGGGGGCATACTTTAGCCCCTCCCGCAACATTAGCCCCCAAGGCTAATGTCTCAAAAACTTCCTGTGCAGTACTCACAGGAGGAACGGGAGGCCCATACCCCCGGGTACCCTAGAGGCCAATGCAGAAATACCCCCCCAAAACTTTCTAAACAAGTAGGTCGAGAGGGGGGGTATTTCTACATTGGCCTCCAGGGTACCCGGGGGTATGGGCCTCCCGTTCTTCCTGTGACTAACACATTCAAGTCCAATGGCATATTGGTTAAATTGGCCAATCCCTGTTATTTTCGACTGTAACAAGTCTGTAACTTGTTGCACTAAAAAAATAACAGGATTGCCCAATTTAACCAATGTGGCGTTATATGTATACTAGCTGTACTCAACAATATAGCGTATATACAAGTATCCAATCGATTGTCGTAAAGGCCATTGGTGCCAAAAGGGCTTCTTATCATGTACACATCAGCACTGGGTGTTCTCTTAAAGGTGAAGGGACAGCCTGAGGCCCTGATATATGAGCGAGGGCGACGAAAATCACACGCAGAATCTAATTAATTAGTCCGGCCTGCTTCAGTCAAATTAAAATGGGTTCATTGAAGCGCTTGTCGAAGACGTGCTTAGCAATTCATCGGCAATGCCGAGTTAGGAATCCCACTGCAGATTTTAATTACGTCACTGCAGATATGTTGAACACTGGACCGGCTTCTCAAGAGCCTCCGGAGTGATCGGGCGGTTCGGATCCTCTTGCGCAACCGTGACGTACGTACGTTGCATGCATGCAGATGAATTATACTGTTGTTATGGGTTTAATATATTAAGACTTGAGGGATGGGATAAGAAATTGTCAATCATTCATAAAGCAATGAGAAAGGAAACGTTAATTCTGCTTCGATGGCCAGGAGCTAGAGCACCCGTGAATGATGCAATTTTATGTAGAAACCCACACAGGAAGAACGGGAGGGCCATACCAGGCACTGGGAACTTTGACTGGTTTAGCCGGGGCTAAACTGGGGTGGTTTAGCCCCCTCTTTAGCCCCCCTTAGCACTATGTGAAAAATTGGAGGGGGTTAAATTTTTGTACCTTTAGCCCCCTTTTTAGCCCCCTTTTTGTACCATTAGCCAGGGCTAAAACACAAATTAGCCGGGGCTAAAATGAAAGATTCGGGTTTAGCCGGGGCTAAACTGGGGTGGTTTAGCCCCCCCAAGCCAGTTTAGCCCCGGGGGCTAAACTCTCCAAAGCTTCCAGTAGGGGTAGCCGGAGGCCAATGTAGATTTACCCCCCTCCGACCTACTTGTTTAGAAAGTTTGGGGGGGGTAAATCTGCATTGACCTCCAGGCTACCCCGGTATGGCCCTCCCGTTCTTCCCGTGGACCAAATTAACCCTTAAACGTACCACTCCTTTGTAGGAAAGTCAAACTACACAATTTAGCCTTTAAGATTTATCAAAATATATTTTGTAATATTTTTGATGCATGGAATTGAATGTTTCCTATCAGTCTTGAAATTTTTAGACTTTTTTGATTTAATACGGCCTTTTTAACAAATTTTTAAGTCAAATACTTCAAAAAATAATTTTTATTACAAAAAAGCTTTAAAAAATTAATATTTTTTTGGGAGCACGTACAAATTACAATGGAGAATCGGAGAATCACATGATATGTTTTCCATAGAAATTTTTTATTTAAATTTTGAAATTCGAAAGGTGAACATCCTATGTAGACAGTGTAATTCAAACCTTGAGCTACAAAGCTTGCACAAGCAATAAAATACTCAATAATTGGAATTTTTAAGATTTGAAAAGTGGAGTACTGGAGTACAAACTAGACTTAATGAACTTCATTTTCTTAGTTGGGTGTATGAGCAACAAAAATCATCTTCAAGATCAAAATTGGGTTTGACCAACAAACATCCTGTAACTAGATGCGTGGACGTTTAGGGGTTAACCGATGCTACGTTCCCAATTTCACTGGAAGCTTTCGAACTTTTAGCCTCCTAGGCTAAAACGGCTGTGGAGGCTAATTCACAACGTTTAGCCCCGGCTAAACCCGAATCTCTCCATTTTAGCCCCGGCTAAATCCGAATCTCTCCTTTTTAGCCCCGGCTAATTTATATTTTAGCCCTAGCTAGTGGTACAAAAAGGGAGGCTAGTGGTACAAAAATTTAGCCCCCCCTCATTTTTCACATAGTGTTAAAGAGGGCTAAAGAGGGGGCTAAACTACCTCAATTTAGCCCCGGCTAAACTAATCAAAGTTTCCAGTGTTTACAATAAGTTAAGCAATAACCCGGTCAAACTCGGTCAATTTCTCACTTTGTAATATATATATGGTATGTTCCATTTTTTCAATATTTGAATCTCATTTGCATTGTCAAGGCACCCAGCAGGCGCGTGTTTATATGTTTGATTTGCATGTCCAAATAGCGGATTAGCCTCCTAATTAAGTCTCGTCCTATCAATATCAAAATATTTGAACATATTCAAATACTTTCATAGAATATTGCAGCACATTCACAAAATATTCCTATCATACCCCTAACTTGTCAATCCTAATAGGACAAAAAGACTATCATATTTACAGCTTTTCTATAACCACATGGTATATCCATTGATCCAAACCTATTCACTATTACAAGAAGATTTCAAAGTGTTAGCCCCCGGGACTAAATGACTAATTGGAGGTTAATCCGCCAATAGTGGGGGCTAATTCCTCAAACTTTAACCGGGGCTAATGTACTTTGTTCAGAAAAAGTGTACTTTAGACAGGGCAAGTGGACCATTTTGGTGGCCAATGTCTTAATAAAAAAGAGTTCCCGAGTTAAGAAACCCAGTGCGACGGGGGGGCTAAAAGGTGGGTTAACACACGAAGCGTTAGCCTTGGGTAAGTCGTCAAAAACTTCTAGTGTATATATTACACTAGAAGATTTGAAGGACTTACTAGCTAGGGTTAACGCCTCATGCATTAACCCCTCGTAGCATTAGGTTTTTTAACTCAAGAACCTTTTTTATGAAAACATTAGCCCCCAAAAATGGCACTCTTGTCCCAACTAAAGTACATTAGCCCCGGTTAAAGTTTGAGGGACTAGCCCCCATTATTAAAGGATTAGCCCCATTAGCCCATTAGCCCATTAGCCCCAGGTTCTAACACTCCAAAATCTTTTGGTGATGTCGAGGCCTATTATCCTAATTTCCATCTATTACTAAATGTTTTTTATTTAATCATAATTTTTCATTACCTTAGACATATATGATTGTTTTAAATATTTTTGTGCTTATATTATCATGAGATTTTAAAGTAAATTGGAATTAGTAAAAATGACCAATGGAAAATTGAAGATTGTGGTGTAGCATAATATTATATAGACTTATTGATCTAAGTGCCTGTAAGGTAGGAGGCTAGGAGCATCTAAAGCCAACATTGCATTTATTAGACCATGCAATCACTTTAGATCACAAACTTAGACACATCATATACGAGCTCCTATTGTATGTTGACCAAAATAATAAGCTATTTACAATCTATGTAGATTTACATTCTAGAATGACTATCGTGCTTAGATTTTGTTGAAATTAGGTACAACTTTGGTTTTGGGTGCTCCTACATGGTCCTACCTTACTTTCAAAACAAATCCAACATAGCCTTTATTTAGAAGATGACGCATGGCTTCTCTAATTTAACAATTTAACCTTTTTTATTCTTGTTGCTACTTCATTATTATTTTCCTCTTGACTCATATAGTTTAAAAGTTTAACTTTTCATGTTTAATAACCTTGTCTCTTGCACAAAGAGTAACTTTAGTCTAGAGGATCAATATGGAAGAGGGAATGAAGAATTTGCCACTGGCTCACCACGGTTGCTCATGCTAAAGTATTAATGCGACCTTATGAAGGTGTACTCTATGTCTTTACCACATCATTATTGAGTATTTGAGTTTGATCCTTTGTATCAAGTATTTTATTCTCATTCAAAGTTTGAACCTTCAAAAGTTTGGATAGCTATGACTCTTGACTCTTTGTAAATAAATACTTGGTAATTTCAGAGGACTTCTCAAGTAAAAAAACTTTAAGCCAAAATTGTCATATTTGGAGACATATGGATAAACCGACGAAGAAAGGACAAAGAGAGGATAGTTCTTTTGTCTTGTAAAAAAGTTAAGATTTGAATGCAATTCTGCAAATTAGATTTCAATAGGATTATTTCTTGAATATTCTAAAAATATGCTCAAACATTTTGATATCAGGTGGGGTAGGAGGTAAATTGAACAGACCAATAAAAATCGGATGAGAGTGTGCACTCTATCAACAATTGCTACAACTTTTTATCTTAGTGAATTATATGTGTTTGTTTCAAATCATGCTACAGTGCTTTCAAAATCACACCACCATCGTTGTCAAGTCAACCTTTGTCACCATGTTTAACTACATTAAACATAATATCAATGTTATAAAGTAATTTCCAAAATAGTTCACCTTATTGCATTGCAACTTTAATTATATTTAGTTCCCGTATATTGTATATATCAAATAGAACATTTAGTCTTAACAATGACATGGCATGAATACATATTATGCATGATTCAAAAGAAAATTTGAAGGTTAATCTAATTGTAAACATGTTTCCCATTTTTGGAGACTATAGGTGATAGATAAAGAGCAAGTTTGGTAGAAACTATTTCTAAAAATAAATGATGAAATTATTTTCATTTTTTTAAGGAAGTCACTTAGTATAAATCTTGGTATATATATGAACAAACAAAGGTTGTTTAATGGGGGGCTGTAAAATAAAAGATATATGTTCGCTCATGACATCTTCGATAATTTTTTGTATGATGAAAAAGAGTATGTTGAAGAATATTTGTAAATATATCATTTACTAAGAAAATAGAAATTCAAAAATCAATATAGATGTGTTGAACACCCAATCATGTCCTCTACTTTTGATATATATTCCAACTTCCAATATTGTTTCCACAAATCACAAAAAAAATTAAGTATCCTGATTTTTCATATCTTAAAAGATATACGATTTCTTAAAAGTTCTAGAATTCTAATTCCAATTTTTTAATTGAAAAAAATAAAATAGCATATTAGGCTCATAGATTCTTTGAAAAATATGGAAATAATAGTGACAAAAATTGTGGTATACCATAACATTATAGAATATAAATCTAGATATCTATGTACATTTTTCTCCCATCAAAAAATTATAAAAAAAGGTAATAAGTTTTTCATATTTATTTTCAAATAACAATGCATGTTATTATGATTTGACCTTTCATACTTTTGAAGCCTCACCACTTCATTGCCTTCATCCCTCGCTTCATCCACTTGGCTTTTTTAATTGACTCTTCATGTTTGATAACTTTGCTATATGACTTTTATTCTAAAATTTGATTTTTTGTACTACTTTATTTTTTATTGTTGAAATTTGCCCTTTCATAGGCTTCGAGAGGTTTTGATAGCCATAATTTTACATTCCTTTATACCTCAGATAACTCTTCAAGACATTTTGTACTGGCTTATCATATGTGATTTTGGCTAAACATCACCTACCTCACATTATATTAGGATATTAACTTCTAAAGGACCATAAGGCCTCCACGCGACTTTTGGAACTAGAAAGTGAGGAAGTTAAAGTTATTGAGTTATGAATTCTATAGTCAGCAACAAAGAAACCTTGGCTCTTTTTCCAAAGAGGTGAAACCATGGTTAATTCAAGTTTTTCGTTCACATTGACTAAGGCCAATATGAATGAAGAATATGTTAGGAAAGTGCTACCAACCGTGGGCCAATTGGCGTGTGCTAACTTCAATGCATGCCCCTTTGGCCCAACTAGCGCGTGTTAACTTCAATGCATGCCCCTTTCGAGGGTAGGCTCTATAATCACGCAATAAAGTACGTATGACACCTGGAACATCAAGCTTTTCAAAGCCATTCAGTACACATGTTTGCCCCCACCATATAATTAAGCTCATTTTGTCCCATCACTCCTATGCTTGTAGCTTCCCCTTGCCATGTGTCTGCGCCATATTCATTCATCTTCTACTATATACCTATATATACAAAATTGTACAAAATACATTTTTTCAAAAATCACCCAAATTATTCTTTAACACTTCTACACAATACATGCAACATTTGAGATGTTTTTGGTACATATTATGTGCGATAACTAAATAATTTTCATGCACAAACCTATCTATTTGCAATTTTGGGTAATCTGAACCCTTCTTTCCTACCAAATTTCAGATTGCGTAGTCATCCATTTGTTAGTTAACTCTCCCGAGGGGGATCCCCCATCCATAATTGCCTCATTTTGGTTATTTTTGTTGATGGTCTCCAAATGCTTTCTAGAATCATTTCCTTACACTTTAAACATAGGATCTTGTACTCCTGGCCTCATAAACCATCCCTCAAATTTTCACAACATTTGACCATACAAATGTCAAAATAATAGTAAATGAAATTAAGATTTTGAAATTTCAGCCCCTAAAAAATTCAGGCACCCTTGCTTTAATGGGCTCCCAAACCAAAAAAAAAGTTCAAATAATGGTCTATTTATTACCATCCTCAAGATGTAGTCAATAAGACGCATGACTCAATTTGACAAAATGTTCAATTCATTAGCGTTTTTTGAGAGACCTTTGTAATGGGTGGGGATATAAAGGAAAACAAGAGATTTTGGCCAAATTGGATTATTCCTTCAACTCATGTCCACAACTCATAGCATAAAACCATGTGAGTTGAACAAAAGTTCCTTTAGAGTCCCAATGAGTCTCATTAGCTTTTGTTCTTTGGCAACCCAACCCAAAGTGTTGAAGCTGGTTTCAACATTGAAGTGTTTCACTTTGAAAAATTCCCCTAAGTGGAGTTTTGATTGTATGAACATAATTCCAATTGCATTGGAAAACAGACTTGCAAAAAGACTTCTTTATTTATGACATTATATTTTATATTTTGGAAAAAAGTTATTTTTGGACCTTGGTAGCCCGGGAAAATGGGCAGCAACCACAAAATGCCATTTGGGAGCTTAGGGGTTAATCTTCAAGTGACCAAATGACCATTTTATTGTCATTGCCCTTTTTTACGAGTTGTCCGGGATGATAAATATATTTTTATAAAAAATAAAAAACATTTTAAAATAAGAAATCAAATCTACTTTCCAACCTAATTTGGATCATGTCAATCTAAGTTAAACTCCACCAAGAAGAACCTTTCAAAGACAAAGTCCTCAATACCATCCTAGGATTATAAATTTTACTATTTAGGAAAACTAATGATCATTGTTCTCTCCTTTGACAAAATTGCTTTAATTTTAAAATTTTAGAATAGAATGTCTAGTTTTAACCAATCATACCAAATATCAAATTCTAAAAATAAAATTTGTAATTCACGTGAATATTAAATGTTTTTAAATTCATTAAATGAGTATCTAAAACATCGTTGAATGTTTGACTAAACAAATAATTATTAAACATCATGCTTCTTATTTTTTCCTTTGGACCAAACTTCATCAAAGTTGCTTTTATAACACATCTAGGTTTTGTCCTTATGCCCTTTGTCATTTAAGAGTTAAAAATGGTCGAATGGTTGCTCTCAACGGTATTCAATATCATTCAAAATTAGAAGTTGTTTGTATGAACTAGGAGCGCAACCACAGTATCATGGCTAATTGCAAGAGGGCAATTACAACATGAATTCCCTTTCTTTTCCAAAAATACAAAATATCGTATTATATAGTCGACTCAACACTAATTATATCATTCAAATAAGGCCCAAAATTTATTAAGAAATTTTCATCATTTTTCTTTGCAACTTTAAAGAAGAAAATATTCAAAAAGTACAAATTTATTTAATTAATCCCTAAAGGACCATAAGGCCACCAGGTGGCTACTATTATTTTCAGTAATTTTGAGTAGGTTTTATGTAGTTTTTTTTTGTTAATTTAAAAAATAAAATTATTCAACATATGTAATGTTCTTCACTAATCCCAGTGATATTAAATTTGGTCCCATTCAAATTATATTTTCACAACATGATCATTTAAACTTGTCATTTTAAAACCATGAATCCTTGGTCCTTTAGGGGCTAAATGTTTGACACCCTATGGATGAATCCGATTGTGTACTACGGTATTGACAATATCTTATTTTAAGAAAAATCCTAGAATTTAATAAAAATTAAAAATGTTGAAGGCAATGAAATGCAATAAACCTTGCAAATTTTTTAACCCCTAAAGGACCATAAGACCACCAGATGACTCCTGTTTTTTTCTGTAATTTTGAGTAGATTTTATGTAGATTCTTTTTTGTTGATTTAAAAAATATATATATATTCAACATATGTAATATTCTTCACTAATTCCAGTGATATAAAATTTGGTCCCATTCAAATTATAATTTTCACAATATGATCGTTTAAACTTGTCATTATAAAACCAGGAATCTTTGGTCGTTTTAGGAGTTAACCCCTAAAATTCTGAGCGACCATATTTTGGTCGTTCCGCTTTTTGGGCAGCCTCCAGGGACCTCATACTTTTAAAATTTTCAATGAAAATTTCAGTGTAGCTTCCAAAAACTACACTCTACATGTCGCACTTCGTTTCATGTCATTCCGATAAGTATTGCAAAAGTTATAAGCATTTGAAGTTTTTGAAGCGAGATTGAGCAACAAGAAATCTTTATTTTTTACTCTTTTTCAAAATTTCTTTTTTGATGCATGATTGGTTGATCTTTATCTACAAATGAAGCTTTAAATCTATCCATTTTGAGCAATGGGATAAAAGTTATGAGGAGATCTGTTTTTTGGGCAGTTTGGACAAAAAAAACTTTGAAGCTCATTTCTAAACTCAATTTTCAATATTTTTTAATGAAAGAAAAGGCAATAGGTGAAGATTTCCAAGTACAACATTATCACCGTTAAGATTGACATTTTACAATTCCATGTCAAACTTATTAATGATTTTCTTTTTCCTTTCACTTTGTACCCACTTCTAGTAATTGTTTTATGAAAAAATTAATATGAGCTTTTTTCTTACAAGATTTTATATTTGAAGACTTAACTCAATTGTTAAACATAGCCTTGCCATTCAATGAATTTCTAACCCATTAAAAAAAAAGGATATTAATTTCTAAAATTCAAATTTGTCACCAGATTGAACCCCCAAAAATCTTCTTTTGCAACTTTGATTCTTATAATTTAAGAATCTAATGGTCATTTTGCTCTTAAATTTTGTGCTCACATGAAAATTCAAGTTGGGTATTAGATCTTACGGTTAAATGATGAAAAAAAATTTAAAAAACATATGATTTCTTCTGCAACTTCCAAATGCTGCGTTTTTCATGGTTTTTTGTGAGAATACGGTCAAGGAATTTTAGGGGTTAAACAAAGGCCCAACAATCGCTGGAGAAAAGAAAAAATGGAGACAGGAGGAGACCCAGTGAGAGAAGACGCCCCGATGACCGTGACCACGGTCGAGAGAGACGGCGCCCCTTGACCGCGCACGGTCCAGAGGACCCAGAGTGCCCCTTCGCCACTGTGCAGAGAATGGGCAGTCGTCGAGCTTTTGTTTTTGTAATCCGTAGCAAAACCCACGAGGCGATTGATCCAGGCAATCGATCGAGAGATTTCTACAGAAGCTGCAGTGCAGAGATGCTGAATGCGGGGCGGAGAAGACGGCAGCAGCAGCAGCAGCAGCAGCGAGGCGGCGATAACAGTAATGCGGTGGATCCCAGGTTCATTGCCAGGAAGCGCAAACACAAACTAACCGAGGGATGGGACACGGCATTCCTCTTGCTCGCCTTCCTGCTCCTGCTGGCCACCCTGTGTGGCCTCATTCTCTGGCAGCAGCAGATCCCGACGACGGGGTCTCCTCCACAGCAGCAGCCCGGCGATTCCCCTGACCTAAAGCGCATGGCGGACTTTTCAGTGCAAGAGCGCGGGCTTGTCACGCACAACGTCACCTGGGACTCAATTGTCGCTGTAAGGGTTTCAAGCGCAAGCATCTACCATTTCCATATGCATTTAAAATCATTCTTCGCATTTGTAATCCTTTTTCACGATCGTTCTTTCATGCTCTGTCTCAACGGTTTTCCTGTCCATATGAAATTATGCTTTACACAGTAATTTAATGGACAGGAGGTAGGTTAACCCCTAGAGGACCAAGGATTCATGGTTTTAAAATGACAAGTTTAAACGATCAGATTGTGAAAATTATAATTTGAATGGGACCAAATTTTATATCACTGGAATTAGTGAAGAATATTACATATGTTGAATAAATTTAAATTTTAAATTTTAAAAAAAAAAAACATGTGTAAAAGCTACTCAACATTACTGAAAAACACAGGCGCCACCTGGTTGCCTCATGGTCCTTTAGGGGTTAACCACGGTTCACGGATTTCAAATAACCTGTGAAAATTAATAATTCAGATGGTCTCAAGTTTTATACCACCAGAATTAGTGAAGAACATTGCCTTTGTTGATCAACAGATAAATAAATAAAATTGGACTAAAGAGAGTTTGTAAAAACCATTCAGTGCTGAGGTTGATTGACACGAAGCGTAGTAATTCGTGTAATGGAAAATTGTGCCAGTTCTCAAAGTTTGTTGGTGAGCCCTTTGCAGGAAAATGGGAGGCCGTGGAGGGGCTCTGGACATCGGCACTTTCTGAACTCAGTGTTGGTTTATGTCACACCTTGGTAAACTCTGGAGCTTCATTATGATTGCTTTCGTTAATGTGTCCGTTGTCTTATGTAGCAAGACTGCGTGCATGACTATGGAGAATCAGAATTTCTGTTCAGAACTAATTACCTAGGGTTTAACTCAAGATTCGTGGTTTTAAATGTCCAATTTGATTGATCATGTTGTGAAAAATATAATTCAGATGGGGCCAAATTTATGTCATCAGAATCAGTGAAGAGCATTGTATGTGTTGGTCAAAAACTGAATAAAATTGGACAAATGAATGACCTACTCAAAACTGATAAAAATTATAATGCAAGGCCCAATTTGGGCTTCTTAGCCTTTTAGGGGTTAATGAATTTCTACTGTTGTCAGATCGATCGATGCTGTTGTCTCATGTTCTGCTCTCATGCCCTGAAATGATCCTCATTCATGCTGCTGTGAACGGGCAGGAATTCTCTAGGCTATGATATGGCCAAAAAATTTCGGGCCAAATTTACGCATGTTTCTCCTGTTTGGTATCAGCTGAAAAGGTACGCAATCTGACCATATTATCAAGTTGATGTCCCTCTAGGTTTTCTGGGGTTTATGTTATGTTTTTTAAATGGAGGTTACACTTAAATAGAGCGATTACGTGACTAGATGGTTGTGGGTGCTGCAATGCAGAGGGAAAGATGGACTGCAGCTACTTGGCAAGCACGACGTGGACAGGCAATGGATTGATGATGTTCGTCAAGATGGCAGCCCCATGGTAAAGTTTGCAGTAGTCTATATGTCATAACCAGCCTAATTCTGCTTGGTAACATTCATTTTTCCAAGCTATCAAAGTGTCCATTTGACCGAGTTTTCACTGGATTTGCGATAAAAGGCCGCCTTCAGTGTCAATTTATGAACAGATAGTACCTCGCGTGGTGCTGGAAGGCTGGCCTCTAGACATGTTGGTGGATCCAGCAGAGCGGCAGCAGGCCATTGACTTCATCGCAAACGAGTGCAAGTACGTCAATGTCTCAATTCAGAAATGTAGTTTTGTTACATCAGCTAGGAGCTATTAACCCCGAAGCATCCACTGTGTATTTTCTGTAGTGTAGGAAAATTGGAATCCCTGCTGCAAATCATCTGTTTGTGTGAAAATGACTTCAATTTGACACAATCCACACTGTTGATCTTGTAGTATAGAACAAAAGCTTGAAAATGATGTATTACAATCAGAAAACTGAGATAAAATGAGAAAATGCCACCGTTGCAAAGTTCAGTGATGCAGATGGCCATATCGGGCGTTTTAGACGCTTAGGGGTTAATGTTTATATCAGAAGACTATCTGATACCAGTATTGAGTTGGTTGCAGGGACATGGAGTACGATGGAATTGTACTGGAAGCTTGGACTACGTGGGCAGCCTATAACATCCTTGACAAACCAGATTTGCGTCAGAAGGTTGGTCTACAGTCAATCCTTTCCGTATGCAAATCTTTTGTCATCTTCTTGTTTTCTCATTGTGCATTTGTATTTGCATGGTCGTAATCCTGCTACCTCTTCAGGTCACTGTCCAGATTGCTCCATTTGTTTTCCACTGGATACTGCCACATGACAAATGTCTCAGAGCAGGTGATTGTTTTTTCTCTGATGATGTTGGAGAGCCCTGACTCTAAATCCCCCCCCTCGACGTTAATGCAAGCACTATTCACCCATGGGTCCCATTTTCTGAAATTTCCATTTTGGGCACCCTAGTGTCTCTTTTTGGCAATTTGTTTTACAAATTTGAGGCCTACAGTCCCAAATCAGTCTAGGAGGATCCCTTGGGAATTTTAAACCTTTTGAAGAGGGGGCCGGTTTTGTCCTCTTGCATTAATGTCGAGGGGGGATTTAGAGTTGGGGGTTGGAGAGAAACACTCTGATATTTTACATGTTAAATATGGCAGGCGCTGGAATTTGTGCATGCCCTTGGCACAACGCTACACGCCATGAAGGCATCAAACTCCGGTGATGAGGAACGAAACATGCAGCTACATTTCGTCATACCCCCACCAACTGACGGTCCCAATAAGGATGCACGGTCTTTCACTCGTGCAGATATGGCGGTATTGGGGAATGCTATTGATGGCCTCTCAGTCATGACGTATGATTTCTCAGGACCCAATCGTCCAGGTCCCAATGCTCCGGCTCCCTGGATTGAAAGCACCTTGCAAACTCTTCGAAGATCTTTCGAGGACAGTGATGCTGCTGCTCCTGAGGTTTTGTTAGGATTAAACTTCTATGGCAACGACTACACTCTTCCTCAAGGTATGCAACTGAAATCAATGCAGTTTTCCCCAAGCTTAACCCCTATTGAGGACCAAGAAGCCCGAATTGGGCCTCATGTTTTTTGAGGAGGTCCTATGTGGACTTCCTTTTGTTCAAATTTCTTTCTTTTTTTCACCAACATATGCAATGTTCATCACTGATTTTGGTCTCCTGTGAATTATATCTTTCACAATATGATTGATTGACTTTGTCATTTTAAAACCATGAACACTTGGTCCTTAGGAGTTAACTCCTGAGTGCCCAAGCTCAAACTAGAAAGTCCAATTTGGAAGTTAATAGCAACTTTCAAAACATATTTCCATCATTTAAAAATGTAGGGGATGATTTCTTCTTTCTTTCTAGTACATTTTATTAAGCTTCTTAAATGCTCAGGGTTAATTGCTGCAACATCAATGGAGTATGTGAATGTGCTTGTTGTGTGAACAGGTGGGGGTCCCATTGTTGGTCACCTGTATGTTGCTTTGCTTGAAAAGTACAAGCCGAGTATGACTTGGGATGAAGGATTTGAGGAGCACTACTTCCTGTATAATGGGGAAGATGCAAAGCATGTGGTGTTCTATCCCACGTTGACTTCCATATCGGCCAGGCTCAACACAGCCAACAATGTGGGCGCAGGGATTTCCATTTGGGAAATAGGCCAGGGCTTGGAATACTTTTTTGACCTTCTCTAGTAATGAGAGGGTTGACTGAGTTTCTAGGAGCCATGAGATGATAGTTCAGCCACCTTATAGTATGTGAATACGGAGCGTCGGTAAGTGGTTTTCATAAAAGCTAGGTTACTTTCTACTGCAACACACATCTGATGAAGTACTTCAATCTTACTCATGAGTTTGAGGCAGTTTGAGTATTGCAGGAGATATGGTAGTGCTGTTTTGATGACGTTGCTCTTTTGCATCTTCACTCGATGACTTTGTTATTATGGCATCAAGCATCATAACTTGTGCTTTTGCATAACTTTACTCTGGCGCCTCTTTAGAGGCAAATGAAGATTTTATTGCAGATATATTGCTTTGTGTTATTATGATTTTTGACCATGGTGGAATATGTTCTTTTAACAGGCAAGTACTCTGAGAGGTTGTGTTCCTGTAGCATTGGTTTGGTTTTTGAGCAGCAACGTACACACTTGCTCACATTCTCACATTTATCGTAGTTGAGTTAAAAATAGGTCCACTTTGGCTTAGATTTCCTACCTAAGCCTCGCACTAATGGTTGAGTTGAAAACTCAACTGTAGATAGATAGAAACTCCGGCCTCTTTCAAGGCTAGCGTGAATAAAGTGTCTGTTCGTAATGTTAATGATCCAATGTCAACCGGACAAAGGGCCATTGGAACAAAACTACTCTCCTTTGCCGAGAATTAGTGACCAGTAATTAGTAACCATAAGTTGTTGGTTGGGTAGTTGTTTGAGCATAAGTTGGTTTTTGGTATGTTGTAAACTCAATTGTACTCTAATCTGGTGGAGTTGAGTTGTATGTAGGTTCCTTGAACTAATTGTAAGCCCTACCACAAGTTGAGTTTGAATGTTGCTTTTGAGGCCACATACCATGAGTTAGGCCATGAAACAAAAGGATTTAAGCCCAATCATGTCCCATTCTCTTATCCAATTAAACTTTAAATTTGAACCATGACTTGTAGAAAACTCAAATCAATTGTGCTCGCAAATCTAATTACAAATTAGAAAAAAATATTTTACAAAATTTGGGTGAGAAGAGCATGATGAAAGTGAATTGTTTTTAGTATGAGTTTCGCAATTTCTATCAAATTTCTCTTGTAAGTTTGATGTGTGTGCTAATCATGATTTTGTGAATTTTTGGAATGGTTTGTTTTTGCATAAATCTAGTGTTTGAGCCATTAGAGGTTTCCATAGTTTAACTTCCCATTATTTTGTACATGGTGTCATTGGAGCAGTTTCAAAGTATATATTGATGTCCAAATTGGAACTGAGAAGTAAAAAAAAAAATCCATTTTCTAACTTCATTAAAGGGGAAAGAGGTTTTTGTAAGCCATGTCCCTACATTATTGTCTTTGCATATGCATTGCGTATTCATATCTAAATTTAGTCAATGTAGGCCCTACTCAAGCGGCAAAAGATTTTTGTAGTCGAATTCTAATATTGGTAGCATTATATTAATTTGTTAAAAAAAAAATGCAAAGTATAAAGAGAGAAAAAATAGCATCTTGCAAGAAAACACAAAGGGATAAAAGGATTCTTTCATAGGATTTAAAATCACTTTGATTTAATATTCTACACATTGCTTATTTAAAACCAATTTGATTTAATATTCTACACATTGCTTATTCACTAGGTTATCAACACTCTTCATGGAAAGGTGAACTCAATGCCTCACAATCAACTGAACAAACACTTGAACATCATGATTGCACAAATCATGCATGACGACTTGTCAAATGAGTGGCTTACTTACTATTTTCACAGTAATTGAGTGATGTTAGTAGGGAACCATGGTGAGGTCTCAATTTTTGGATGACCTTCAGTGTGCAATTCAAAGTTGTTGGTGGAGATGCTTAGAGTATCTTAGCATGGTTTCTTACCTTGTGCTGTTGCAACGGCTGACATACTCCATGGCCGGCATGGTAAAGCACGCTTATAAACATGGGATAGCACAGGGCCCGGGAAGAACTGACAGTCAATTACAAGTCAGCCGATTAGTTTTTGGAAATGGCTGGTTGATTTTCAAGAATAAAGGCAAACCACCGAACTAAATGACTAAAAATTTATTATATTTAGTATTCATAGACAAAATATACGGGATATAATCTTTAAAAACCGGTTGCTTTTGGAAAATAAAGGACATTGACTGGTTGCCTCAAAAAACTTCCCGAACAGTGGAATTGGACATCACATACACAAGTAGAAAAGGTGGCATTGCCCAGGAAGTTGCCTAGGCATGTGATGTCCAATTCCACGCATGCACGGTGATTTTGCCTGAGCATCTCCCATCTTTTCTACTGATGATAAAACATCCGCTCAGAGAAGACCTCATAGCAACCAGTTTCAATATCATGAAACAGATTGAATCCGAAAATCTTTGCAACATAAATGACTATCAAAATGCACTGCCAATCAGTGCTTCTTCCAAATGCACAACTGTCAAACTTGAAGTCGACAGGGTATGACTTAGTTACATGTTTTTGTTATCAATAAAATGCTAGTGATTACCTAGGGAACAACACTCACTATTCACTGGACACAAAGTGCGTATTTAAATGCTAGATGTTTACTTACAATGTGAAACCTGGTGCTCAGGTCAGACCCACTAGAGGTAGTAATGTACCACAAACGCATACTATGAGATAGATGCACAAATCACTTCTTGGGAGTTAGGCACCCAGGCTATAAAAAAAATGCTTGACAATTGTACAGAACCAACAGCTCTCCCCCAGAAGCAAGGCACCAACAAACAAGGCTTACAACCCGATGGACCCTCTTCTTGGTCCCTCTATGCTAATGAGAAGCATGTGGAGACAGAGGCAGGACCATGGATGCGTATGAAAGTACCAGGAGCAGCAATATTATGACTCCTTACTATTCTGCCCGATACATGGTAATCTCTTGTTGCTTGAAATACCTCCGGTCTTCTTCATCAACCAAAACCAAATTGAGGTAATACTTCACGCTGAACTTGTTGTTGACGTTTTTGTAGGTTGGGGTCAAATCATAAGGACTCAAGAACAACCTGATTGGAATCGACTCCCCTGCACCACCAAGTGGGTCACAGCACACGTTTATCTCTTTTGAGAACATGAGCACAGAAAATAACATCACGATATTCGGGCATTCACAGCTATGCAAGTGCAAGATTAAGCATGACAAGTATTACTGCGAAAAAATCAGAGGAATAAATAAAGCAAGGTTACTGTAATAAGAGAGACCTATGGAGAACTCACCGCGAACAGGAGCACCATCCATGATTTCATACTTAGCTAGTGTCTCGCTCTCGTTGTAAGTGTTAGGACCTGATCCAGTAGACTCTCGCCTTCTTATTTCAAGCTCCATGTGCTTGATCTTGATTCGGACGAGTAGAAAATAGATCTTGCCCACAATCACATCCTTCAGGTGGTGTCTGTTGGAGAATAGCAAGAATGCTAAAATAAGTAAGCGAGGCTGTATCTAAAAACTTAAATCCATAACTGCCATTTTGTGCATCAATCAATATAAGGGATGGGACACATCACTAGCCCGAAATACTCAAAACTGAACATGATGTAGAAAGTTGGGGTTCTAAAGATATTAAAACTCACTTGCTCTTGCTATACTCAAACTCAATGTGCAAGCAGTCCTCGATGCCCACCTCCATCTGCGATCCATACGATAAAACAGATTTAAGGTTGGACACTGAACCAACTATACTCGCACCATAAAAATTATAACCAACATTTTACGACAGGTGTTGCCAATAATAGTCCCTGAGCCGAAAAACCTATTAAAACACGGGGTTTTAGAATATACAGAAGATTTGCAATAGCAAAACCAACATAAACCTGGTTTTAATTGCCTACGCAATCGTCTCACATAGAATTAGATCATAGCATGTACTCCCTCCGTCCCAAAGTTATTGTCATGTTTGAAAGTCATGTTTGAAAGTGCTTATTTAAGTAAGTCATATTGTAAGAAACATGATTAAAAAGGGTTCCAAATTATGTCACTAGAATGATTGAAGAACATTGCACGTGTTCATTGCAACCTAAATAAAATTAGCCATAAGGTAGTATTTTTTTGACCTACTTGAAAAAAGCACTTTCAAACATGACTTTCAAACATGACAATAACTTTGGGACGGAGGGAGTAAAAAATAGACCAAAGATGTTGCCCAAACATTCAACTGTTTTGCTGAACAATACTCACCTTGATACTGTTATTGATCTCAGGCATAGGTGAGAAGTTTCGCACCTGCCCATTTTGAAACTGTTAGTATATAAATAAAAAGTGAAATACTGTTAATTATTTTCAGCAATGCACGGTCAGCCTCTCATCCTATTTTAAGACGCCATCGGACATTTCATCAAAATCAAACTCATATGTCTGAACATCAGCATCATAACCTTGTCAATTCAAAATAGCTCAGCACACTTAAACGGCAGAAAATTTAGTGTGCATGAGTACGATACCCAAAAATCTTTGTACTCCACAATGTTGCTTGCATAACTCCTGCTGATGGTGACTTTCAGAATGTACCTATTAGAACGTTAAGAGGAATATTAGCAACAGCATATACCATGTTGACTGTGCGTGTTGATGCTCAAGATCAAAAAATAACAGCAAATCTGCATCATAATAGGAATTAGTAGAAACTGCTCAAAGCTAGTCCTCCACAGTATTTATACAACTGATACCAAGAAACTAAGAACAAGTAAATGTATGCTTGTTTACCTCAATCTTACATTGACACCGTTGTAAGACTCATATTGCATCTCAACAGTAGAGAATTCAAAAGGATACGTCTTCCGCTCCACAATTTCACCGGGAACATCAAGCTCTCTCACTGCATTTCAAGCCCCTCGAATGTTAACTTATAGGGAAGATACCGTACACATACCAATCTTATTCATGAAATTCAACAAGTCACACAACAATATCCACTCACCAAGAGATGTAAAATCATAGAAACTGCCTCTGTCAAAATAAAGCTCTGCACAACATTCAAAAAGAGACAGTGCATCAGGACTCGAAGCTACAAATACTAAACAAAAGAAAATCACACGAGTAACTAGATTTCACACCCATAAGAAACAAAGCGCTGACATACCAATTTGTCCTAGAAGCTCGATCTTCACTCCCGTGTGTTCAACTTTTCTGCCAGGTAAGGGATCAATTCGCACCTGCACAGTAGCCGTTAAAGCCGGAGAACTAGATCAAGTTAATGAACACTCAAACGATACATTCCATCAAATAATCCCCGTGCATTGGTTAAAGAAAAAGAAAACGTTTAAAATTAAAATAAAAATAAAAACCCCGTGCAGTGGTTTAGAAAGAAACAGTCTCTGTTCTGTTCTTTGTGTTGACTATTCTTAATGCAAAGGCTTTGCCTGTTGTTTCAACAAAAAAACAGTCAAAAATAGAAGAGCAATGCAGTGATTTTTCTTGTTGCTAATTTGCTACATAAAATTCGGGCTGGCTAATTGATACGAAGGATTTTTGAAAAAAAAGAATAATAGCCAGATTTCCTACATGGAGTCAAGATGTGTAGCCTCTTTAAACCTAGGTATCAACCAGGTATTGCCTAAGTAGCACCTAGGTAGCACATATGTAATACCCTGATATTACCTATATATTAATATGAAAAGAGCATCCAAAGAGTCTGGATCGCTCTTCACAAAAATGCTAAACTGTCTCCTGACAAAAAAATAAAAAATCACTGGAGCAATGACTCACCTCACCGACAACGCTGTCTTGCCCTAGAAACAGAGGCACCAAGACTGTCTGTCCGTTCTCCTTCTTGACACTCGCCTGCTTGCGAGTCTCGGCGTCGGCAAAATCAATGGACGTAGTACACGGGGGGCCGAATGCCCCTATTAAATAATTCTGAACACACGCATGCAATCGGAGAATTCTAAGAGACAGACAACAGAAAAATCCTCGATACTAGCTCTGCACAAAAAATACATACATACACAAATTGCATTACAATACCAGCACTGAACTAGGGTTTCTTAAAATGCGTAAGCGAGCTCGTTAGGGCATAAATTCACAGTCTCAAAACTGGAGAGTCGACAGAGAGACTTGAAAAAGGGGAAAAAAAATGCAAAACACCTCGCCTGGGCTTTTCCTGATGAGGAGGAGTTCTACTTATTTGTTTGCAATGAAATTGGTGCTTAAAAAAATTTAAAATTAAATGAAGGCTAACGGCAAAGAGCTTACCATGGCGATTGATCGCGGACGATCACTGAGGCGGGAAAACAAAGACCATGGCAACGATCGATCGCACAATCCGAACAAGGAGACTAGCCAGTGCGAGAAAATGTTACAAGTCAGACTGAGACGAAGGCAGAGTGCCCCGAACATTCATTCATCCAACGCCAAACTTTCATTCATCCAACCAGTCAAATTGTACAGGTGTCGAATAAAGACAGTATGGATTCTAAGAAAATGAATCAATACGTTAACATTGCACCAAAAGTACCATAACATTTTATAAGAATAAATTTCCAAAACCCCTATTGTTTGGATCAAATTTTACAAATTCTCTTGGAACTATGGTGGGAGAGGACATTTGCATAACATTCAGTAGCCTCTGTGCCTGCTGCCTTCCCCTAACATAATGATGTGAAATATCCCACATCATATCATCTCCCAATGAAATGATGTGGAATATTCCACATTACATCAGCAGCTATGGAGGTAGGTGACATTAAGCAAGAGCAACTAACCATGGTGAATAGTAATGAAACCACTCACTCAGTCATTGTCATGTAATTGTTTACTTGATTCAATAGCTCACTTCATATATAAAGGTGGATGAAACTAAAAGTCACCCTTCTTAAAGGCTAATGAATGTTATCTGGCATTGTATGACGATATTTAGTAAGATGGAGGTTCTCATGCATATCTTTACATATGAATTTACTATGAAAACCTTCATACTTCATGACAATTTCTCCATCACTTTTTTCTCAAATGCTCACTTGAAATGTAAAATTTGGTCTCCCAAAATTCTTAAAAACTTGTTTTTTAGTGAGATACTTCACCATGGAAGTTGGTTCACTATCTTGAGTTGTAGTAAACTCCAGTAGTGATGTTCATTATTATTTTTCCAAAGAAGCTTGTATAATATATCCATGAAAAGAGAGAATGATTTATATAAATCAATTGCATAAACAATCTGAAAAAAAAAATCTATTATTTATTATGATGTTTTGAATTACATTTACTATCTTTAGTTTGGGCATTTAGAAGGTTCAGGTCATTTGAATCAATTTTATTTATGTTAAAAGCAAGACTTAGAGCCACCGTCTTAAAATTAAACACTGAATGTGGAAGATGGTGAGTCTTAAAATTAGACACTACAACTCACAGTGGCACCATCTTCTATTGTACTCTTTGCGGTCTTTGACAAATCCTTTATTCATTTTGGTTTAAAACACTTCCTAAATACACCTTCACTTTAGAAAACTACCCACGTCTATGCCCTAGTTGCAAAATTGTTCAGCAAAAGACTTCCAATCTCCTTACTGACATAACTTTTAACTCATATATTTAGATTTCAAAAGAAAATCTCATTATTATCCATCATCATTCCTTGGAAGGATGACATTGTTTTATTCACTTTTCTCTTTCTAAGGTAGAGGCTTGTGAATTTATAAGGGACCAATTCCATGCCATTGTTTTAGAGGAGAAATGTAGCTTGATAGTACATGCTTTAATTTTTTTGCCCTAAGAATTAAGGCATGTATTGCCAAGCTACAATTTTGCTCTATAATCAATGAAGGTAGTACATGTGGAATGGAATTGATGCCTTACGTTTTCACAGGCCTTTACCTTGATTTATATTTAGAAAGTAATCACTTTCCAAAGACTTGAGTTCTTTATTTGGAAGGTAGAGTTTCATCCTTTAATTGGGCCATAATTTCTAATTTTCTTTTTTTTGTCTTCCTCATATGTCTAGCAATTTTGGAAACTCTATTTGTGATTTTTGAATGACATACTTTAGAGTTATCCATAAAGTAGAAGCAACATAACTTGTGTTTTGCCAGGCATTTCCATCCTTGAAATAGGTAAGCCTATCACTAACAAACATTAACAACTTGGCAGTAAGCCATAGATGAGCTTGGGGTTGATGCGGGACACGGTTAGATTCTCCTATAAGAACTCTAATGTAGTTTAGACCAGCTTCCCTAGTAAGGTGTACAGTTCAAATTTCTCTAACACCACAAAGTACAGCGATTGGACAAAAAATGGAGGAAAAACTCATTTTGTTGCCTTCAGTGAAGCTCAAAAACTTGATAATTAACTCTATTATATGACATATTAGAGTTAATCAAAAAGTTAGCCCAAATAGGAATTTTTTAGCAAACTCATGTTGAATTCTTTTTGAACTCATTTTGAAATATAAATAGACCAAAAACTAGTCTATGCCGAGTTGGGAGACAATCTAAAACAAGGCACGCTCATTATTCTCCATACCTCACTATGACTCTCACACAATTTATGACACAACACTATTCAATCCAAGTATAGTTTAATACAGAGGTTAGAAGTAAAGAAAAAAGGGAAGTTAGATGTACTTATTTTAGGTTATAGCGGCTTACAAAACCGAGTCGGTGTTTGTATGTTTTTTTGGTAAATAAGCAATGCTAGCGCTTGGAGTGAATAATTAAAAAATCATAAAATCATTTTAAAGAGTAGAAGTTTTATTGATTATTCAAATAGGAATTGAAAACAAAATACACATAATACATGGAAGCACTCAAATTTTGCAATCGAGCCTCTTGCTAGCTCAATTTGGATTTGTGAGTCTATACACACTCAAAAATTAATCTACTTGCCCTTTGCATAAATAACTACCAGCATTCTTCATGGCATGCTCTCATAGAGCTTCCTCCACTCAATGGAAGTGAGAATGGAAAGTCTCAAACACATGCTCCCAAAATTCTAAAAGACCCTATAGAGGTGTTGGATAACAATTGAGCTTCCGTTTGAGTGTTGCCCATAACTTAAGTGTTCTATAGGATTTAGGTCAAATGATTGAGCGGGCCACTTTAAAACATTGAAAGGTTGTTTAAATAACCACTCTTTCATTGTTTTTGTTGTATGTTTAAGATCGTTGTCATGTTGGAAATGACTCTAGATGCATTTATGCCATACTTTGAAAAAGTGCCATTAATAGAGATTGGCCTCCAATATCTCACAATAGGCACATTGATTTATTCTACCTTCTATCTTGCAAATCAAACCAGTCCAATTACACTCATGCAACCCCAAATCATTATTGAACGTCCTTAGTGTTTTAGTGCTTTTTTCATTATTCGATATACAAGACTCTCTTTGTCTTGAACCCAATACTAATAACGACCATTTAAGCAAAAACGATTCACCTTAGTCTCATCTGAAAAAACTACTTGCTTCCAATCCGTAACAGTTCAATTCTCGTGAGATTTGGCAAAATCTAAACGAACTTGAATATTCTTTTGTAAAACAAGAGGTTTTTTATTCTTCACACAAGCCTCCAAACCTGTTGAATTTAATACTTGTCGCATTGTCTGAACATTGATCTCATTGGCAAATTCCTACCTAACTAATTTGCATACCTCTGTGGCAGTACTAAATCCTCTAATTGTCACCGGTCTCACACATGCCCTCCTCAAGTGGTCTGAAATTACTTTGATCTTCCTCTTACATAGAGTTTAGCATTAGGAAGACGTTTTTATTTAATTCTCTCAACATTAGACTGACTAATAGCAAGCCATTTGGCTACTTTCCGTGTGTTCCATCCCTTTTGTAGCAATGATACTACACTATTCTACTTTCCATAAGACAATGGCCTTGTCATATATGGAACAACAAAAAATGTAGTGTACTACTTGAGAAGGAGAACAAACACTCTTGCTTACTTTCAACATTCACTAATGAATTGAAACTCTCTACTTCATTGTCAATATACAAAAAAAATGGAGGTATAGACATGCAAGACCAAAAGTAAGTCAGTGAGAGACTCTTTTTAAAATTAAATATCTCAACCACCTTAGTAGATTTTTCCATCAACCCCTAAAAGACCAAGTGTACCAATTAGGACATTTCAATGTTCGAGTAGGTTCCTACAGTGTCAATTTTCATTTTTGTTTTTTGAAATAAATTATATGAAATTGGTTTATCAATACAGAGATGGGGATCTAAATTTTTTGATTCCGCCTTTTTATGTGGAAGTTATAGAGCCAAAGGGGCTTTTTTGGAGAGAATGGTCAGTGTGGGCAGGGCTCAAAATAAACCTCAAATTTTTTTATTTTCAGCTTTAACCGTAGGATCTTGTTTTAGATTACCAAGTGAGTGCATGGTAAATTTTTCATAGAATTTGACAGTAAAAATTGCAAGATTATAGCATTTAACCCCTAAACATTCTAGCGTTCAATTTTTGAACAAGTAAAAAATTCAATCCCACCTTACATTCTCATCAATGCTTCGATGAAAGTCATCCAATTTTTTGAAGATACTTCACCAAGCTATTGTACTATCTAATAGTTGGATTTAGTCATACTTGAGTACATATTTTTCTAAAATTACAAATGTAGAAGTATGTCAAGTTGTTGACAAAGCCAAAATTGTATTGACTGTAATTCAAAGTGGCCTTGCAAAAATGAGGTCGTAGATTTAAGAAACACAAAAATTTCAAAGAATCACCATGTTTGAGAGTATCTCATTTCAAACTCATTCCAACAAATTTTACTCAAAAAATATTAAAATTTTGTTTGTAATTGAATTAGGAAGGAATTTTTTATTTTAGTTTTCAAATTTGATAATTAAATATTTGTGATAAAATTAGTGAATTGAATTGTATAGATGGAATCTAAAATTCAAAATCTAGAACTTTCATTTGTATATCAATTCCAAAATATTCATCTAAATAGTAGTTTATAATGATTTTTCTAATTCCAGGGCCACTCTAGTACGTTTAGGGGTTAACCCCTAAAGGACCGGGGGTATTAAACTTAGCTCTTGTTTTCTTGACTAGCTCTTATAGCAAGCTCAATTCCTCATTGGTGTGGAGTAATTTTAACGATCGTCACCGTTGAAACTAAAGAAGACATACATAGATTTTATTGAAAACAAGATCAACAAAATCGCACAATTTTTGAGAAAATGCCACAGTTGAGAAGATTGATGGAACTTGTTTGGGGTATTTTGTTTTCATGTTGATATCGGATTGTTCAAAAGTACTCCAAAATTTTGAAGTATTTACTGTAAGTAGAAATCATCATTTTAAACATGTGCAAAAAATTTCAAGTAATTGGAGGTGTGAGGAGGAAGATATGAGGGTCTGAAGTGACGCTTAGATACCCATTGTGCAACTCAAAAAAATCACCAAAAATCTCACTTGATGAATTTCCGATCAAGAAGTACTTACAAATTCGGCTCTCAAAAAGAGCCAAGGTCTCTTTGTTGCTCATCCTACAATTCAAAACCCAAGAACCCGAATTTCCTCACTTTCTAATTCCAAAAGTCGCGTGGGGGCCTTACGGTCCTTTAGGGGTTAAAGTGAAAAGATGAAATTGCAGTCCTTTTTTATATTTTCTGACCGTTTTTGAAGACACGAGAAAAATTGTAAAATTGGTAGACACTTGGATAACTCACCTATTATCTACTTTTGATGATACCTCTAAATCCCCAGTAATGCAGTAGATATTTCAAATTATACTAAGCGTGAGAATACACTGACTTGGTTTCTTGAGTCACTCTAACTCTACTCCATGACATATTACATGACCTACTTTGTTGAAAGCAACATTCAGAACCTCTAATAACAATTCCAATCGGATTCAGAACACGCAACTATGGCATGGTGGTGCCCCACAGTGGCTCACAAGCGTCTCATGCTTGTCCATTCATTAAACAAGAAGTTTGCATTCAAAGACTCACATGAGTCCAGGGTGTGAGGAGCTAAATTCAAGAATGTAATGCCAAAAACATGCAAATGACACCAAAACAGTGGGTATCGGTTTTACTCACTGCAAAGTGAGTTGATGCAATCATGCACGTAACCCCTAAAAACATGTATTCCACATGGCCAATACAAAGCCTTCCAACTCTTAAAGACTGCCTAACTCCCCGCTATGATAAATGAGTGCTGGTACTGGTCTGCAATCCAGCTGTCCCTCGAACTTGTGAGTCGCATTAAAGTCCTGTGGCAGAAATAACTGAAGGCCTCTCCCAATCACTTGTCCGTGTCCCAAATCCAAGGAGCTGTGACATAGCCGAAATAAGTGATAAATTGCAAGTTGCACGAATGGATTAGCATCCCCTAATCCCAATAGCTTAGCTGCTAAACAACTCATAATCGTGAGAATTGGAGATACAACCCTAAACAGTAGAAACAGTCTTAATGAGATTCCAAGAGCAAACGTTGGAGCTTGTTAATCACTGTAACCCGACGAAATACGTCGATGCCAACAGTTGATAGTTTCAAAAATACATTGTGATATATCAGAGCCGAACCCTGGAACAGAACTAGTCAACAAGAACGACTACCTCAGAAACGTCTTAACCTCTGCTTTGCCTATAAGAAAGTAATAATTTACAGCTGCAAAGGAACCATTCTAAAGGACAATACCCCATCTAAAGAGTATCAGATTAGGAAGATCACTGACCAAACAAAAAATCTGTACATCCTTTGAAAATTTGCGGTGAGTGCTGGATGGGAGCATACCGGCTCCCAGTATCCTCAAACATCTACCTGATACTTGCTTCATCAAACACCTGGTCTCAACTGTATCAAGAATCTCAAACTAGGTAAATCCACATTTTTCTTACTGTAGACAGCGTGATCTGGACTTCTTCAATTTTGAATTGATCGAGCGTTAAACAACCGTGTGAAATTTCCAAATAACCATTGCACAGGCTCACAACATCCCCCAGTCTCTGAGGGAGCTTGGCTGGGCCTTCCCTGTTCCTGAGGATCCAACAACATGGGTAAATACGGGTATGTGTCGTAGTTATATAACACTTAATTATTTCTGCCCTACCACCCAATTACCACCTTCAAACATGTACACTGTGGGTAAGCAGTATGACTAATAACAGATGATAGAAAATGTCAGTTGTGTGAACATTTGTAGGAAAAGTTGGGAAGATGAAGCACTGTTCTTAGCAAAGCCTATTGAAAATGCAGGAACGAAACGTGGATTAGGCATTGAACTAACCTCGATTTTACGATGTGGTGTGATTGCGACTTGCTCAGATTTCTCTGAAGATCTCGAAAGTTCTCTAGTTCCTTCAACATCGCCTGCCAAAGAGGTAACTCCCAAGTCCTTAGTGAACTCGGTTGAGTTTTTGGAATCGTGAATGCTACCGAGTGGCACCAGAGTCGCATCCTCGTTTTTGGTCGACAATTCTTCAATTTGAATCCTCAGAACATGATCAACTGAAGAAGAATCGCACTGGATTTTGCTTTCCAAATTCTGTCCCTCTTTTCCTGCAAGTGGTTCTTCCGTTTGCGAGCTTAAATCCGCAACCAAAGTCTCAACAGACTGATGCTCATCTCCAAATGCAGCATTAGTTTCCTCATGCAACCCATCTTCAGATTCTTTGTTGAAAAGCTCTGGAGCCTTATCTTTCAGCTCCGCTTCCACCTGGAATCCTGAAACAACCGGAGCGGGAGAATCTTTCAAAAGAGGCGCCTCGTCAGTTACCACAGGTTGAAGATCCTTGAATTCACCTCCTTCCAAGGGTTTGGGATCATCGGTTGCAGAAAGAACTTCAACCAAAGGCTGGGGCTCGACGATGGCCTTTCCCAAATCCCGTTCCTCTTGTGCCAGAAGCTTCTCCTCCTGTTTCCCTAAATGAGATATCTCCTTGGAATGCGCAATCTCAAGGAGCTGGTTTAACTCATGTTGGTTGGGTTCAGGTACGCCTGCGTCCTGAGACTCTTTAGCAATGTTCTCATCAACCTCTTGAGACTTTTCAGAAGGAGCAGCTTGCTTCTCCTTTGAAGGACTGGAATACTCTGCCTCAAAGGCTTCTTCGTCGCTGATAGAGCGTTCAAAAGTGTAGGGATTCTCAGAGGAAGCCTTCTCTGGTGTGGTAGGTTCAATGCTCTCTGCGAAATCTTCAACAATATTTCCCCCTTGAAGATTATCTGGGATCGCCTCTTCAACAACTTGTTGTCCAGATTCCTTCACCTCAGGACCAGCCACTTTCGCTTGTTCAGGCACCTCCATCTCCATTTGTGGGTGCTCCTCTTTCAAAACCCCTGGTGTCTCAGGCGTGACTTCCGATGAATCCTGGGCTTCGGATTCCACGGTGTTCATACGGCTGGAGAGGAAGCTTGAAAAACTATCATAACGAGCGCTTGGATCACCGCCACTAGATTCCTCCTGTTCAAGAAGATCCTTCAAATTGGAGACATCGGTAAAGAGCCTATACTTGTCTTCCTCCTCTTCGGAGGAAACGGGTTCAATGGTGCTAATGGCCTGCTCCTCCACTCCATCAAAAGGTTCATAATTCTCTTCCTCTTGCTCGTCTGATTCAGAGACAGGTTCAATGGCCTGATGTTCTGAAACTTCTTCTTTCGTTTGTTCAGGTGAAGAAAAATGTGCAACAATCCCAGGGTAATCGTCAACCGAAGCGAAGCTGCTTTCCTGGCTTTCGTCTTCATGTGAGGGTACTACCACAATGCTGCTGTCTGATTTTTTCGGAAACGATGCGGCGGGGCTGTGAACCGTACTTGAGGAGCTTGAGCTGCTCTTGCTGCTCACACTCTTGGCATCTTCGTCTTCCTTGTCTGTAGAGTCCGAGAGCACCTTGTCCAATTTGTTCTGCCCGGAACCTGATGAATACTCCACCACGACTTCACCAATGTCCTCAGCCGAAGACGAGTTCCCCGCATTCACAGTCTCCCAATCCACAAGCTTGTCCTGCGCTCGGACATCTCCATAGCTCTCCTCCGCAGCGGCATCGTAGTCACTCTTAGCGGTGGTCGACGTTGGCGTCCCGACGTCGAAGTCCGAGACTCGCACCCACTCCTCCGTATGAAACGTCTGGTCACCTGGCCTCTCACTTGTTCCAGTCGCCACCGACAGCCGTGAGTCTGTCTTCGGGCTCGTCCCTTCATCTGAAGCATGCGACCCTGACACGCTTTCCTTGTCTGTGCAAACAACTGCTTGTTAAAGAACAGACAGACAAACTCTAAAATAAGAACCTCCTCTACCGGACAGATAAACACCAAAATAGTATTGTTCCCTAACCCTTCGCGCTTGCGTTACCGCCAACGCCTAAAAAAATTCGTGCGAAATTCATGTCTGAGAACAGAGTCAGAACGTTGGAATTGGCAGCAAGTAGATCTGCTCCGAAAATGTTGGACCGAGCCAAAGCAAAGCAAAGAAAGGGAAACTCTGTAAAAGAAGTAGAGCTCCTTAGACTCCATAAATGTATATAACACTACCAATGCAACCGTCCGACACCACGCAAAAAAACCAAGACTTCACAACAACAAGAACGCTAAGCATCAAAAAGTACGAAGGAAAGAAGGAAAGCCACCCAAGCAACCCGACCCCTGGCCGTCAAGGTTCCGAAACCTCGACCTTAACAACAAAACACCGGAGAAACTACAGGAGTCTTGCCGTGGGTTCTCCACAAACCCCACAAAACTGAAACCAATTCATTCCCCGGAACTCCACACACGGTCTATACCATACAAAACATAGCCACGCTAACATTACACAGTCGGTGAAAACAAGCCGTGTGAAATAGATACAATCAAACTGAAACCATTTGAGGACTTGAAAGGCTGTGCCTGCCAACCTAACGATGTCCTCGTTTCAGTGGCTCCAATGCTTCGCCTGCGAGCAGCCTGCCTCTTCTTACGTCCCGACGGCATAGTGACAAACTACAGAAGAGAGGTGACCACGGCTGCAAACGGCAGGCTCATGAAATCCCGCTCGGTAAGAATAGCTCGCGCAACGAGCAGCGGCGATGCACGAGCAACGAGGAGGGGAAAAGAGACAGAAGACGTTCAAGTCAAGAGGAAGAAGAAGGCCTCCGAACCACCAGGTTCGGCCCTAGCCTCCATCACCCTCAGCTTCGGTGGATTCGTACCTGTAGATTCCTTGCTTGTAGAAACTGAGGCGAGCTATCCTTCCACCCAGCAAGGTGGGGACACCCAAAACCAAAACCGCCACTTTCTTTTCTTCTCTTTTTTTTTTTTTTTTTGCTGCTGAGCATTATATTTCGACTCTTCAAATTTTTATAAATTTCTATTTGAAGAGAATTTCAATGCATCAAGGAATGCGTCATTTGGATATTGCATGCAAAAGTTATGAAAATTCAAAGTATTTTTTTGTAATTTTATTTAATTTGTTTCATAGGTAGATATTCATAGGTTGATATTGAATTTGTTAACATTGAAAATATGAATATCTACCTATGAATATCATAGGTAGATATTTTCAATACTCATAACTTTTGTTTCATGGGTAGATATTGAATTTCGATATTCATAGGTAGATATTCATAAATAGATATTGAAAAGGTGATTCTTCTCTTAGTAATTGAAAGAGGATTTCAACGCATCAAGGAATGTCTCATTTGGATATTATATGAAAAAGTTATGAAAACTTAAAGTATTTTGATAAATATTCTAAATTCGTTTCTTATGTAATTGAAAAGGAGAAAATGGGGCTTTTGTGTGTCTCCATTTATAGCCTAAAGTAAATAGATTAAATAATTGTCACGTGATTAGTGGTTGGAAACTTTAAAAGTTAAAATTGAAGAGTGTCTTTGAAAATAATAATAAATAATAAATAAAATGGTTTTTTTTCATAATAGCTTTTAGAGGCATATTTTGGTGAAATTTAGTTTTTAGTAATTGGAGATATGGAGGGACTTGGTAGAAAAGAAAATTGGTTTAGATTGTTATGTTTGATTTTTGTTGTTGATATACTTGGAGTGGATGTTTGTAGTTTGTAGCCAAAATAAAATAATGAAATTTGTTGAAAGCAATTTTAATGTTCATTTGAAATTGAAGTAAAATTACCATGGGAAGTTGTGGTGTTTAGAATTTATTTTTAAGACAAGAAGTAATCTTATGATCTTTTTTTAGAATCTTTGTACACTACAAAAATAGATAAAGTAACTTAACGTCTTGAACCGTCATTTTAGTTTATGAGAATCAATTTGAATGCGTAACTTTAGAATATTCAAAGACATGAGGAATTTCTAAAAATGTCATGAAGAAAGTGAGGTTAACAATTACATGATATTAACACAAAAGGAGCTTCACACACTACTAATAGTAGTTTTGTTCAATGAGACACGTCTTTAATGACTAAATGTCCGTGACAACATGTCTTTAGTGACTCCAAAATTAATTTTTAAGACATGTTTTTACGGACATTTAGTCAGTAACGACATGTCACATTGAACAAGATTTCTAAAAGTGACAACCCAGTTTTCAAATATATTACTAACATTTCCTTTCATGAACAACTATATATGCGCATGTAAAATCAAATGTGATTGCTTCGTCGACTAATTCAAAATGTATAACTAGAGCACATCATATGCACTAAATTATACATAATACAACGAGCCCAATTATTTAAATTCAAATTGACTATGATCTACATTAAGATATTTATATAACATTCACTAAGTCCATCATGTTTGGAAAAGACATAATATATACAACTTTATTCATTAAAATCACAACTAATCTAAATGATTAATCAAACAATAGTTTATCAAATATCGATAGTTTATGCTTGCATTTCTAAAACATAATGCACACCTCTACCATTAAAAAATAACCACAATGTTGACTTTATCCCGAGACTTTCTATCACTTAAACGTTTGGGTCACATTGTATGGCCGAGAAAGTTGTACTTGATCAATTAGCAAAGTACAATAGTTGAAATGAATTAAGAGACAAGACATAGATGCGAGAGAGTAGAAAAAGATTAGAAAAAGACACATGAAAAATGAGGAGTTCGTTTAAATAAATTCAAGAAAAAAAAAAACAATCAGTATTGAATGAGGTTTGATATGATATAGACCTTTGGCAATATTGGCCTTCTATCGTGACCAATGGGTGCTAATGTAATACTAATGTGGTTTATCACAATCTGCATGGTGATTTGTTTTTGCCCCAAATTCTTTAACTCCTATATTGTAGCATTTGTAGGGCTTATTTGTTGAATGACAAGTCATGCTCTTATCACACCAATGAAGAGTAAGGTAGGAGCACCCAATTCCGATAATGTCCCCAATTCCAATAATTTCTAAATAGGGCATTCACTTCATAATGCAAATCTAAACACATCATAGAGCCTTTAGTATTTACTGACAAGAATGATAAGCAATCTATAGTCTACCTAGATTTATGTTCTGAACGACTACATTGTCTAGAATTGGGTGCCCCTCCCTTAGTCATGGCCAGTTCACACTAAACCCATGCCGCACTTGTATTTGTGTTCCCAAAATGAAAAAATCGAGAAACAAAAAAAAATTCAAAACCTTGTTCTTTTTCCTTATTTCAACTATTGTTCAAGCACTGTACAAGTGCATTACACTGCCACAAGTAGAGCATGTTGCTTTTTTGCTTTGCGTTTCCTTTCTCTCTCTCATGCGATAAACAAATTTCTAATTACTTATTTTATATTTCTTGGTCGACAACAGATTCCCTCAAAGTTACCAGACGCATGCATGTGGGCAGCATTGGAGTATGTGAATGGGGCCATCAATAACCACTTTTCCAACACACTTGATGAACTTCATTGGCGTTTCATAAAGCAAGAACTGGAGTTTTCAATCATCCACATACTGGATGAATGCAGGCTCTCAAGAGATAATCAAGTCACCTCACTGGATGAATTCAGGCTCCAAAGAGTTAACCAAATCATCTTCTGGATGAATGCAGGCAACCCAGAATCAGATCACCTATTGGATGAATGCAGGCTCTCAAGAGTTAATAAAAGTTTATGCACGTGAATGCTCTTTATCGATCCAACTCTTGTCACGCTTTGTCTTTGTCCGAGAATTAGCATCTTTGTAGATGAAAAGGCTCGGTTCTCAAGAACCACCGAGCCTGGAGCGATTTATTCTGCAATAAATTCCAGTTGCACGTCTGTCTGTGCGGCAGCTCCACACTCGATCATCGTCATGCAGTTTAGGAGTTCTCGGGACTCCGGAGTCACTGATAAGTTGCCGAAAATAGCCGCAGAAATATATGGACAAGTACCGGTATTTCATTTACATCCACGCCTGGCCGACGATCTCGAGAGCGGCCTGAAAATAGAAAGCCATCGATCGCCATGGCGGCTTTAAATGGAAATCGGCAGTTTGCATCCACGCCAAGTCAGTTCTGTCCAGTTGAGCCATCGATCATTCATTGAGTGTCTTAGTTACAGCAATTGGGGTGGTGTTGCTGCAACCAATCGATCGCCGGCGACGCTCTGAGTCGTCGATCATCGCAAAAGTTAACTTAAACCAGGTTGCAGAATTTAAATTTGGAGCTCCAATGCGAGCATGGATGGAGAGGCGTTTTCTCCCGAGGAGTGGATGATGCTCGATCTATTTGTAGTGCAATGCAATTTTAGGTCCTTAACTTGTTGACGACGACGAGCCTTAATTTGCTCTTCTTCCGCTTTCCATTGCCCAACGGAACTTATCTCTCAATCCACTCACACTGGTTATGGCTATTAGTGTTTGTGGCCAATTAGTAGAATTAACCCCCAAAAAAGTGTCTCAAAGTAGAAAGAAATCTCAATGAGTTTAAAAAGACTACAAGACTACCGAAGTCCCATAGCAAGTCGTCCTAAAATAATTCTAAAAATAAAAAACGTAAAAATTAGAAAATTCTGAAGACAGAAAAACGAAAATAGAATAAATTCGTTTTTGAAATATTTTGTCATTTCTAAGCTATTTAAGGTCATTTTTACTGATTTTTTTACTAGAAAACGAAAATTGAGAAATTCAGTTTTCGAGAGGCGAACCTTATTTTTTCAAAAAAATTAAATATTTGTTCGCCAGGTGGCAAACCTGCTATGGTGTTACGGTAGTCTACGGTGAGTTAAAGGTCTTGCACCACGTTGGGGTGTGGAACTCGTGACCTCCCCAATCCTGAAGGAGAGTTCCCACATACATGTAACCCTCACAGTTTGACCCAGGGTCAAACTTGGAGTGGAGGATAAAAGTGAGGGATTTTTACCTGGGATAGTTTTATTTCTGCTGCCATGCTAGTCAAAAGCACCATGGTTTTACCTCGGTAAATTATGTTTTACCCCGATAAAGTTTCCAAAAAGGGAGTCAAAAATTGCCCCCCAACTCCCAATCTTCACTTTTGGACACAATACTAAATGGGGTAAAAAAATGGGGCCAAACCATCCACTTTTTACCTTGGCAAAAATGTTTGGGACCCCTGTGACAAGTTCTCCCAAACCAAGAGATTCAACCATGGGGATTTATTCATCAACAATGCTTGTCAGAAATTGTAATTATGGGGAACAAACTCTATTTGAACTCCACTTATGCACCAATTTTTTTTTCAATAACTTTAGTTGAGTTAACCAAAAACAGAAGGGGAGTTGGAGAGTCTCCTCTCTATAAATAATTTTTTTGACAACCATTGTTCATGAATAGTCCCCATGGTTGGAGCACTTGGCTTGGAAGAGCATATCAGAAATCTCCTTTAGCATTGGAGAGGTCACGAGTTCCATGCCCCACTATGACAGACGGTTTTACTTTAGATTATTCTCCAACTCACCATAGACTAGTTTTGCCGTTTTTTGGAACTGAAAAATGAGTTGAAGGTGAATATGAGGTGAGTTTCCACTTTGAGACACTCTTTTTGGTTAACTCTAGTATCACAAAAAATTAGGGTGTATTGAAAATTTGACAGAAAATCAGCACGTGTAACACTTGAGTTATTTATATAGTAAATTCATGCTACACGTCTTGTGTCTAGAGTTTTCATGCTAGAAATAAACTATGTATCATAGTAGTAGACTTAAGTAAGGGGCGGTTTACACTATGGACCAAGAGCCATGACCATGGAATTCTAAAATCTGTGATTGGCCCAAAAAGAGCTCTTGGTCCCATTTGGCTTTACACTACCTTGAAAAAAGGAGAATGACCACTATCTTTGAGGTCCCCAAAAATGCTAAAAATTCCCAAATGGATAATGTTTTCATGGTCTCCTTGATTATAGTTGAGTCAAAGCAAATGCCTCGACTCAACTATAATCTAGGAGACCATGGGGCTCAAAAATCATTGATTGGCTAGTGTTCAATTATTTAAAGAGAAAGGAGGAAAAAGGGGAGGATAAAAGAGAGAATGATGAGCTTAAACTTGTCCCGGTCTAAATCCACTTTACACTACAAAGAGTGACCAAGTCATTTAAAATTGCATTTTTGATTTTTCATGGTCACGGCTCTTGACCAAGAGTCATGACCATGAAAATGATTTAATTTTCTTGGTCATGGCTCTTGGTCCATAGTGTAAACCGCCCTAAGCATGCTCTTGGATGGGAAGCACGGTAAGATTTGACCAGTGATCTCAAAATTGGCTAATATTAGGTGGATTTCTACCCAAAAAATGGAGCTGCTAAACATACAAAGAAAAAAATGTTTTTTTTTTGAAATGTAGCGAGAATGCTCATCATGTTATAAATATGTAGCAACTTCGTGAGGTGATATCCGCACCCGGGGAGGTCACTCCATTGTCAAGTTGAACACCACGTGCGAACAAAGTTTGCTACCCCTATATTATATGCCATAAATAATTTTAAAAATTATGATATTTTTTCTACATATACGTAACCATTGATAACATCTTTTGTATATTTTTTTGAAATTTTTAGTCATCATCATTTTTTTTAGTAATTGTTTTAGTTCATTTCTAAGTCATTCTAGTTAGAAACGGTATGTTTTATAAATAAAAAAAAGATCATCAAATTTAGTTATCTTTTTTTTATTATGTAATAGATACTGAGTATATCTACTCATGAAAAAAAATTGATAAAATTTTGACCCATTTTGGTGATGCAACTTAGAAAACTTAGATTTATTTTGTTCGCACGTGGTGTTCAACTTGACAATGGAGTGACCTCCCCGGGTATCCGCAGATATCATCATGGTATCATCTTAGTATATCAAGGGTATTGCCGGATATTATAGAGGTATCGTGAGTAGTAAATTCACAAGGTAGCAAAAGTATCTACCATTTATGTGGGAGGTAGCATCCTGTGCTAAATGTCATAAAGTGGTTTGAGATCATTGGATTTGACCATGGGAACTCACGTGTGGTTTTAGAGAGCTCTTCTTTCATTGGAAAAGTGGCATATTGTAGACTTCATATTAGAGTTAACCGAAAACAAGTACTATGTTTGTAACTTCTAAGCTCAGATTGGCATCCCATTATTATCAAATTATGATAAAAACTATTCATGAATAGTTCTTTGGTCAGCTCTTTTAGACTTTGGGAAACTTGTGGAAACTCTCTTCTAGCATTGAAGAGGTCACGAATTCCATACACCACGGCAGTGCACGACCTTGCTTTAAATTATTCTCCAACTCTCCAAAGACTAGTTTTGTAGTCTTTTTGAACCAAAAATGACCTCTCGTACAAAAATCAATCTCTTTAAACAAAGTTATTTAAAATCCATCCATTGTTAAATTTAACACTCTAAATGCCCACAACCCTCTTCAAATTTTGAGAATTGCAAAAACGCATTATAAAATGCAACGAAAAGGATTATTTTGAACTTCATGTAGGATTGATAAAATTTTAAACTTCAAATTCAAAATCCCTTTGTAATTTGATTACAAACAAAATATTGACAATTTGTGGATGAAATTTGTTGTAATAGATAGAATTGTAATACTCTAAGTTTAGTGATTTTTGCAAATTTTTTGGTTGCTTGATTTTATAAGTTGCTTTTTTCATGAGCACTTTTGAGCTAAGATCTTAGAAATTTTGGGTGAACCACTACAACATGAAATAAGTCATAATTTTTTACAAATCATCCCCTTTCTAAGTGGTTCACACATGCATGAATTTGTCTTGCCATAGATTTTTTTAGTATTTTTTTTTCACTTGCAAAAGGTGGCTTGATAATGAAATTTTACTAAGATTTATCATTCATCATTTAGGATGTGGACACCTAGGCAGTTAGGGGTTAACAACCTAGGGAGTGCACTTAACATTAAGACTAGGAATCGCGTGAGTGCATACTTTTGACTCCCTTATGTACGTATTAGAAAATCACCTAAAATTTGTAAAAAAAAAGAATGAAGCTGTTAAACACAATATGAAGTTCTTGTTGTAGAAATTTTAAAAAGTAATCACTTGAAAGTATTTTTTTAATAGTTTTTTGAAATGAAAAACAACACATTTTAGTTCAAACTTCTATCATTTTTTTTTAAAGATTTCAAAAATACTTAATCCTGCAATTTATACCAATTGATTGATATAGATATAATGATTTAGCACTCTAAAAATATTAATTTAAAAACTATGTTAAGGCCAAGCACGTCAGAGGGTATACTATTAAAATGCACTCATGTGTATTTCTAGTCTTAAGTTTGAGCGCACTTCCTCAGGATTAACAAACACACACTAATTTTGATACAAATAAGGGGTAAAAACATGGATTAATGGCAATTAGTGACAAAAAGTAAATTCTCCAGTCCTTGTAAATCTCGAAATACTGAAATTAGTGTGTGTCTTTGCAATCAATGTCACACACACTAATAGCCATAATCAATGTTGTGTATGTCAAGATTATGACTTTGGTTTTGGATTTCAAATTCTAGTTATATATAATTTTCTTTGTATTTAAATTTTACACGAGGAGAACATTTCTTTAAAATTTCAAAGAGCAAAAGATTGGAAAGTTTTAGCTATTCCTTGAACTATCCAATTTACACATTGTTCATAATGCACAAAATGCTTAGAGCTGAAAAATGAGCTTAGGCTTTCTAAAACCCTCTTGAGATGCATTGCCAAACAAAAGCGTTTATTTGTTTCTTTTTGTGGGAAAATGTGTAAGCTACAATAGAGGCCCATCCTATTTGTACATTCCTTGTAAATTACCATAGTACATGATTGACTTCAACACTAATTATATTACTTAAATAAAGTCCAAAAATTTAAGAATTTTTTCCATTCTTTTTTTGCAAATTAAAAATAAATAAAATCTAAATGTACAAGTGCCAAATCTATTTATTAGAATATCAATTAAATATTCAATACCCTGTTGAATCCAATTGTGCACTATGGTAGTTAAGAATTGTCCAAATTCTTAATATTTTATTTTATTTATTTATTTTATATTTTCGTAGCCGTTGAAACTGTCCAGAATATTTTGGTGGGACAAGTAAGCTTATAGGAGGTGGCTTCTATTGCAAGAACTGCTGGCCCATGAGAATCAATTTGCAAAACAGATATTTCTGTAACTATCATATAAGAGTTGCTGAAACAGGAAGCAACTGAAGTAAAGTACTTCTGCAGGAAATCCATCACAATTCCAATGCTGCTCAAGTTAGTTTTTTTTTTTTTTTTTTTTTTTTTTTGGAAACAAATTGAAGGAATTCAATTGCAAGGAAAAAAAGGAAACAAGCACCCCAGCTGGAAACCGGCCAGGGTGAGAACCCGACGCAGGACCAAAGCAAGGAGAAGACACGAGGACTCCAAGCCTAGCTAGAAGTAAGGTTGTAGTTGTACAGAACCCTAAACAAAGGACGATAAGTGTCAAGAGGCCTTGCGAGTGCCCATTTGACCTTGTCCTCAAGAGGAGAGTAAGTAGCTGAAATACTATTTCTACACCACTGTCTAATAAAGATGGCCTTCGATTGAGCGGCCACTGCAGGTTGAATGCTGCTCAAGTTTGAAGGCAAGCACCGTAACATTCAGTGGTCATCACTGGCTTGCCCTTGAGGAGAATGTGCAAAATGTTTGACATCACCATCCATGCAAAATCAATAGCTACCTTGTTTTATAGGAAGGTTGAGATAATGGCAATCCGGAGGGAAGGTCACCAAGATTTCAAAACTCCAAACACATAATAAAAAAGAAGAAGATTAAAGTAGTAAATTAATGCTGACAATGTCGCAACACAGTGATCAATTTTGGTGGTTTTTTTTTTTTTTTTTTCACTCTAGTTGAGCAACCTCCAATGATCGGCTCTGTCCATCCTTTTTTGAATGAACTTCTATATTGTTAGATGAATGAACTTCTATACAATTGAATGAATGAGCTTCTATACGGTTGGATGGATGAACTTCTATACCGTTGGGTGCATGTAAAGGCAGTGCGCATGAAGGCTACTGAATGTTATGACTCCCGCCATTCTGGTCCAAGGATCATTCCCCTCTCATGTACCTTATTTAACATATTCCTGAGAAATTACTGTGGCTGGAGATTCCAGGTGGCACCTCCAGAGCAATCCGCTGCAGGGACTGCTGCAGTTCTGTAGCAAGTTTTTTGAATTTGAGATTTTTGACAGAGACCGAGATTCTAAGTTACATGAGCATGCGTATTCCAGTGCAAGCATATGGGCATCTTCGCGTGACGTTCATATCACATAATAGACATGCATGAAGAATGATAGACCCAGGCCAACTGTCCAACTTTATTACTGGCCTACTAAGGTAGAAATACTATAAACTGTGAAAATAAGGAGTTTTGCATATTGGAAGTGGGAGTTTGTTCAAGGACTTCATTTTCTTAGATGGAGAAGAAATCATGACGAGGTAAAGTGATTTCATATTTTTAACGCTTGCAAATATTTTCTACAATTTCTCAACTTGGAAAGTTTGTCAAAGCCTCTAGTGGTTATGTAGGTTCATTTATCTTAAATAAAAAATGGATTGATCCACAATTCTACCCAAAATAGAGCAAATGTAAGAAACAGATTGGTTGGTATGATTTCCCAAAAAAGCCCTTTAAAGTCACTCGTTTCTTTATTTCAATGGTAGTTTACTCCACCACTAGAGGGGAGGTAATCGTTCATGGTATTTCTACCTTATGATAGACATGCGATGGAGAGAAGGAGGTGATAGGAGCGGGGATGGATGGAACTTTGCTTTTTCTTTTTAAATGAAACAAATCGAATTTTGAATAACTTTGTAAACAACTTTTTAACCCCTAAATAATGACTCCACAATCATTTGAGACCAATACTTGTTTTCATTTTGAGGGTGATGCTTGTTAAAAATACAAATTGTATTTTTTGGTGCATAATCACACTTAAATAAATACTTTGAAACTGATTTGACAAACGTTTCTTAATGTTTTCCAATTTGATCATATAGATGATCTCTGTTTAAAATGCATAAGATAAATCATTCTAATGAAAACTGGAAAAGTATTGTGATTTCTATTGCAATCTCGACTAAAGGGTTGGGCCGACTCCACTAGTTACACGATGTTTTGAAGATGTGGTTCAAACAGGAGCTTGTCGGAAGACTTGTGCTCACAAATCAAATAACTTCAGTGACCAAGAGATCATTTTATGGTCGCTACGACTACGACGGTCTCTACTACGAGTATTGGTATATGAATTACTCCTTCCTTCCCGTAATAAGACCTTGTTTTCATTGAAGTGCATGAATTAAGCGTTGTTCTCATTGATCAATTCCATGATTACAGAGGGAATGTGTTGACTGTGATGCAAATCCATGAATTAAGTGAGTACATAGGGAATATTTTGACTGCCAGAAAGTGTATATATGATCAAAATTCACGACAACAATTCATGATCGACATTATCAAAATCCATGGATTACGGTACGAGATTGTTTGCAATGCCCTAAAGTAGTTGTAAAGCGCACACAAAACTTAATTTCAAGCTATGAATGAGCACAATTGAAAATCATGGTTTTATTTTGGGACAATATTTAAGTCAATATCATGCTCTTTTTGCATGATGGAGGGAGTACATGATACCATTGTGGACAAATACCTTAGGTGGAGGTCAATTTTGGTAGCAAATACTTTAAAAATAAATACTCATATTTGTGGAAATTTATCTTTTCAATTTATTTTTTCATGTAGAGAAAAAGGGAATCTTGAAAATGTTTTTGAACACACAATTTGCCAAACTTTAGCTTCGGAACTCTGCCCTTCATTCACTGTAATACTCCCTTCATCCTGTAAAAAGACCATGATAACGACTTAAATTTTGTCCCAAAATAAAGCCGTGATTTCCAATTTTGTAAAGGATTCTCATTGATCATGTCACTTCCTCAAGATAAATTTCGAACATCCAAGCTATGTTTGGATTTTACATGAGGTCCCAAGTACAAAAAGAGTAGTAAAAACGGTTCACTATGTAGTGTGTTTTGGATTTTTTTTGTTTTTCCTAAATTTATGCCAAGAAAATGAGTTCTACTGCATTTGATCTTGACTATAAAAATGAAACTTACCAACTCTAGTCTCTATTTTTAATTTTTGGGAAACTCTGATGATTGAGTATTTTATTAAAGTTACAAGTTCGGTCGGTATTACCATGGTGTAGCAAAAAAAATTCTAAATTTAGAAACTTATGATTTCATTTACCATAATGTTCTTCGTTGTAAATTGCACCTTTGGCTAGAAAATTTGAATTTTTGAGTATATTTTGTAATTGATACAAATTTTCTTTACAATCACTTCTAAAAATCATAGTGATTTCAAAGTTTCACCAAAATTTATGAAAAAATTATGATTTATAAAAGACACACGGCTTTATCTACTAAAAATATTAGGTTGAATTTTTATTTTATTTATAGTGGAAAAATTGAATGCCACATGTGAAGCATGATTCCATGGTCATAGGCCTAGGCATTTAGGGGTTAGCCATTGTGCATGTGGCATGTATGAGCTTCCGCTAGTCAATATCTCCGAACTAACTTATTGTAGGCCGATTCAAAATAAATTCAAAATTAGTTAAAATTTCAGGAATTTGCTATGTTTTTCTTTTTGATTGGTTGTGACATTTGAAAGAATCGACTTGGTAGGCCAAAAAACTGATCTCATTTCCCCAAGAGTGCTGGAACCTCGAGGAAGTCACTTAGTGTAAATTTTGAGTACATATGAGCGAACAAAGGGTATTTAATAGGGGCTATGAAATAATTGGAATATTCTACTAATTATAGTATATTTAGAATATATTTCATAGACATTATAAAAATATTTCTAAAATATTCCGAAATTGGTTTTAAACCACCATATAATACTTCTATAAATTTATGATTTTTTAATCTCAAATGAATAAAAGACACCCTATATTTGTTCTCTTGTAGTTATCTAAATTCTTGAGAGTGACTTCCCGCGCCGGAACTGCTATCAGCTTACAGTACAAGCGTCTGTGTAAACAGCAACTAGCTTCCTGCACACTTGCATGTCTGCCAATAAGTTTTTGCATATAGCCATCACGCCTTGCATTTAGAGCATCTCCACCGTTTCTCCAAATCAAGGACTCGCCAAAGGAGGTTTGGAGGGTGCAATTCGTGAACAGTAACTCGCCAAATATTTCTGCCCTCACCCGGCTACGCGATTTCACAGGACGGGGAGCTGGATTCGAGGGAGCTCGAAGGCGACTCCGCCGATAGCGCGTTGACTGGGCCTTTTTTGGGTTGTGCCAGGGTTGCTCGCGTACAGCAGAGCTTCACATTCGCAGTGGCCAGGCGGTTCGAGTTCAAAGCCTGCTATTATGGGAGCTCGCCTAATCCAAAACGAGAATAGCCTGCCGATCTTTGTCAGAACTCCGAGGAATGGGCGCGCTGGAAAAAATGAGAGACTCGCCACGATGGCGCGTCGAAGGCCATATTTGAAGAGCCCTAGACGAAGCAGGCCGTTGCCAGTGGCGCTGCGAGGGAGTATTTTCAGCCCGGGCCCGCGAAAGGGGAGCGCGGCCACTTCTCTGGAGGAACGGTGGAGATGCTCTTACCCTGCCATTTCGAATGCGCAAGCCTTCATTGAATTCTAACCCAAGAAATTCCAACACAGAATCCCACCAATGCAAGGTCTTTGGTGTCTACTTCAAGGCCACAATGTAATAGCAACTGACATCTGTATGAGGAGAGAAGTCACGTTTAGTTCAACTTTGTCCACTAGTAGAAAAGGTGGCACTCCAAAAGAGATGCCCAGACAAAATTATTGTGCATGTGCGGAATTGGACACCACATGCCTGAGCAACTCTCTCAGCAATGTCACCTTTTCTACTAGTGATCTTTGTTGGCATTTCCCCTCAAAGTGAGTGTCCAGAAGTGGACAACAACCAGATTCAAACTGCCGTGTCCCCCGTTCTCAATATTGCTTGAATGAAAGTGATCCATTTTCTGAAGAAAAAAATCCAAAGTTTATTATCATTTGATGTGAATTTTTTGAGCAAGCAACTGGATAATTTATTTGCCTGGATCAGTACAACATTTCCCATGGTCAAACAGTATAATCTTGTAATCATGTGTTCATTTGCTTTTGAAATTTTCACCCACAACACAAAAGACAATAATTATCAAGATCTTACAAACTCGTCAAATTAATCTGCCAAAACTTCATTTGAACAAAATCCTTTTTTATAAGTACTAAGCTTTCCTGGGCAGATTTCCACCTTGTAGTGGGTTGGTACATTTATGGTTGATTGTCCTAAAACTACCAACTTAACCCTAACTGCCTAAGCGACCATATATGGTCGCTCAAAAATTTCAGAGTTTAAAAAAAACGTTCGGCCCACTTTAAATGCCCAAAACTTTTGCAAAAATAACAATTTTTGAGCGTAATTTTTTTTTCACTTGTAGATATTGAAACTGAGCATCTTTTCCAAAAAGAAATTTTGAAAAAACTCTTACTAATTTTCCTCTAAAGCCCTCGAAGTGATAGCATCTCAAATTGTCACAATTTTGAAAATCTTCCCGGAATGGAATCTTTAAGTTTTCTACCAAATAAGATTAGTTCTAACATGAACAAGGTATCCACCATATAAAACCAATGTTTTTGACCTATCATACTTGATTCCAAGCCAAAATGACTAAACATGTAGTTTTTATGAATTTTCAAAGAAAATTCTTATAAATTGATTATTAAATAATTCATAGCATTTTTCCAAAATTTAACCGTATGGATGTTGTCTTACTGTTGTGTTCTACACATGTTAAAAAAAATTGAAGCTCATAAAAGTTGAGTAAGATGGACATTATGACACATCTAGCATTTCAAAAAAAACCCTTGGGCACTTAGGGGTTAACCCCTAAAGGACCAGGGGTGTTATTAGCTTAGCTCTTGTTTTCTTGACTAGCTCTTATAACAAGCTCAATTCCTCATTGGTGTGGGATAATTTTGACGATCCGCACCGTTGAAATCAAAGAAGACTTACATAGATTTTGTATGAAAAAAAGATCAACAAAATCGCACAATTTTTGAGAAAATGCCACTGTTGAGAAGATCGATGGAACTTGTTCAGGGTATTTTGTACACATGCTGAAATCGGATTGATCAAAAGTGCTCCCAAAAATCTGAAATTTTTACTGTGAGTAGAAATCATCATTTTAAAAATGTGGAAAAAATTTCAAGTGATTTGGAGGTGCAAGGAAGAAGATATGAGGGTCTGAAGTGACGCCTAAATACCCACCGTGCAACTCAAAAAAATCACCAAAAATTGCACACTTCATGAAATTTCAATCAAGAAGTACTCACGGATTCAGCTCTTAAAAAGAACTAGGGTCTCTTTGTTGCTCACTTTACAATTCACGGTCCAACAACTCGAAATTCCTTACTTTCTAGTTCCAGAAGCCACGTGGTGGCCTCGTGGTCCTTTAGGGGTTAAGCAATCTGGCCTATTTTTGGCGGTGCTAAATTCGAAAAAAATATATGACCGCATTTGAAATAGGTTTTGATGAGGATTGCAAAAATTTGCAACATCTAATTCACATTTGTCAATTTTAAACAAATTTTCAAAGTGGAAAGTAACCTCTAACCCATACATCACATATCAATTTCCTAAGTTCACACTTGTTGTTCTTAGATTCCGCTCATGGGTTAACCCAAAACCACCACTATTTCTTCGCAATGCTTGGCATGCCATTGATTTACTTGAATAATGAAATTGGTGGTTTTGAGTCTCAACTATGGTGGCCCTAAGAAAGCTCTACATGTCATAATTGGGGGAGGTGGTGGTTTTAGGACATCCTACCTTAGGGGTACATGCATGGTTAAAAGCATTTTGTCTTCTCCAAATCCAATTTGGTTGTATGTTTCTAGAAGACAAGAGTTTAATCTTAGCAAACATGGAGATGGCATAAGGTTGTGAGTTTGCACCAAAGCCCCGACTCTAAAACCCCTGGATGTTAATGCAAGCATTGTTCACCCATGGGTCCCATTTTACGAAATTTTCATTTTAGGCACCCTAGGGTTCTTTTTTGGCAATTTGTTTTGCAAATTTGGTGTCTGTGGCCCAAATTTGCTCTAGGCCCCAAAATTTGCACCAAAGCCAATATCTCACCGCCTTGTGTTGCGCAACACATTTGAAGTATTGTATTTAGTGATCGGCAAAAATTATAATATGAAGAAAAGCCCAAATCTTTAGGAATTATATTTTTTTCTTAAAATCTATTTTATATGGTGCAAAAGAGAATCTTGATGAATATTCACATATTTGACGTTTGTTGAAAAGGAATTTTCCAAAAAAACCAATCATTCTACATGAGATGTTTCAACATGAGATGATGACTATGACAGCCGGGTACAGTAATAACCGATTTTTGTACTTATTGTAGTGCACCTAGAAATTTTAGTCTTAGAGTAACTCTTGTATGATTTATCACCCCATTGTCAAAACATAGATTGTTATTCAAGACCTAATCCGCACCCTCATTGCTCGATTTTTCGGTTCTTAAGTATGCATATAGATATATAGAATTCTGGTTCTCTTTTTATTCTTGAGCATATATCATGACTAGCTAGGTTGGTAAAACATGGTAAAAATATCGCACTCAAAATTGACTGTAGTTCTTTTTGCCATGTTTTTATGTATGTGCACATAGTGGGCTGTTAGCTTCATTTGCAATTTTTGATTGCATTTTTTGGAATTTTGGAGCGTATGATATACTGTTCAAAAGGTATTAAAAATATTTTTCCAATGGTATATTATATGCCCCAAAGTTCCAAAAATTGCAGTCGGAACTTGCAAAAAACAGTGGTTGTGCGCATAGTAGGCCTTCACAAAAACGTGGCAAAAAGAACTGTAGTCAATTTTGAGTGTGGTTATTTTTTACCGTGTTTTGATACAATAGTGTAGGTTGGTGCGTGTCGGAGTTATAACATGACAACCCTTTGTGGAATTATGTTGATTAAGCGATACTATTGTCAAGTAGTTTTTGGTATTTCTTTTATTCAACGTGTACGCTTCTATGTATTGCAATGGCGTGGGGGTGCACTGTACTAAACAATTGAAAGTACATGTGAGTACATAAAGGGATAGTAATTTGAACATTGTTGTATGAAGTATACATATGTTGTACCTATTATAATTTGTAGTTACGCACATGTATGGAGGACCGTTTAAAATATAAAACATTTCTATTTTGTATAGTAGTGTACTAGATGTTTGGGCTTTAAAAGCATAAGTTCTTATATGGGATGAAATAAGGATGAGAAATTTTATGACTTTCTCATTATATTTTCTCTTCACAACAAGCTTCAATTGCTAACAAGTAGAAATATGATCGTACTAATCATATGATGATAATTTTGGGAAAAGATGATTTCATTAACTACTGTGACGTATATTGTATAATTAAACACCTATAAGTTACTTTTGAGTGATGAAAAGGATTTCACTGACTTTGTCAATGAAAATTAAGATTTTTTAGCATTACACATATGATAAGGGTTGATTGTCACTTAAAGTACATTTGTATATACATTCATTAAAAACTACATAAGGTTTCTTTAGTCCAAGCAAGGATTCATCCTGTTGGTCTCATTGCACAAAAGATAAAAAAATTAATATAGGGATTTTTGAGGTTGGACCATCGTTGACTGCCAACTCTCCACTATCATTCTTTAGATAAAGGATTACGTGGCATGTCCAATATCCTCTAGAATTCGCTACAGAGATTCTTGTGCAATGATTCTTATTCCTATGTACAACTTGCAAGAGCTAAAGAACCTTGTGTAAATATGAAGGGGATTTTATTATTCTATTATTTATTATTAGTATTGTTTTGTGTACACATATCGACACTTTTCTTTTTTTCTTTTCTTCTTATAATTTTATAATTTATCATTGCAATTGTATGTGTGCTAAGAAAAACTTGTATATAAGGGATTTTCAAAGTATGTAGTGAACTCACATGATTCTAGGTTTTAATGAAGTGGATTCCGGGGTCATAGATAATCATCATTAAAATGATAAACTTGAAAATTTATCATATTTATAATGAAAGAGTTCCGTGTGGAATGTAAAGCTTAATTCCATGGTAATAGGTCCATCTTTTAAGAGTTAAGTAGAGAGTTCATGGCAGTTGAAACATACAGCAGTGTAAAGTTTGTAGATGCTGGCCTGTTGGGCTGCAGAGGAAGAAGATTGTCACCTGAAACACAAGTTACTGTTGGACGTGATGTCTTGTAATTCCAGCTTGTGCACATACATTATTAATTTCCTACAGATATGAGTGGCTACTTAACAGCTAATTGAATAAGATTTGTTTGTGAAGATGTGCAAGAGCTTAAAATTGATTTGTTGCACTTCAATCAATGGCCTAACTACCTTCACAAGGGGCTTCTTATGGTAACCATAAAACTATACTCCCTCCATCTCGTAATAGATGATGCTTCTAAGAAAAAAAACATTGTTTCAAATTACTTGATGCAAATCATTTATTCAATTGGAAGTTGACAGCTCTTTTACAGATTTTAATCCTTTGACGCGCTTATGTCCATGTAATGAACGACAAATAGATTGCAACTTTCTCAACGCTACATCATGTATAGTTTTTCATTCATCCAAATTTCTTTTGGTTCTTGTGCTAGTTGACTATCATTTGTATAGTATGAATCTTCAAAATAAGATATTATGATTTTTTGAAAAGCAACGCAATTGACTTATGTCAAATTTCATTTTTAGTTCAAAAAGTGAGACCTTGAACATGATTTTTTCAAAATAAGTAGAATCAAATAATAGAAACCATACCACCTTGTAGTGCATGGTATTCCAATTTCATTACAATTTTTAATTTTTTTGAGTTGATTTGGGATTTTTGGTTGAATTTCAAGAGAAAACCTTACAAAATTAATAAAAATAAATATTAATAAAATATATGGTGAATCCAACTGTACATGTGATCTTCACATTAACATTTACAACTTTGCTTTGTACATCAACTCCATTTTTGTTTTTTCATCAAACAATTTACAACAAACCTTTGAAAACAATGTTGAATCTAGACGTTAAAGGGTTAACAAAACAAAGCCACGAGACAAGTACACAGGATGTGTCTTTTGTTTATGAAACTTGTCTTTGTTCAATGCTAGCACTGCAATGAACATCACTATGTTGCCACATGTCACACATACCATGTGGAGTATGATATTGCTTTGATAGACAACTACTCCAAAATAGAAACCTATTGTATTTAGAGATTTGATGTTCAAATCATTCTAGTTTGCATTCTTTTATATATTTTTTCAAAAGCATCATCTATTATGGGACAGAGGGAGTGTATGGGTTTAACCCTTAAACGTCTAAGCAAGCCCCATGGGCTTGGTATAAAGGAATAATTGGAGATAGAAGTTTCATTTCTCAACCAAATCAAGCGAGACTTGTTGCATTGAAAAGCTACTGAAAAAGCCATCTAGATTCCAAACTTTCGCCTCATTTGAGAGATTGTGGAATCGTTGGTAAGCAATCAAAGTTATCAAATTGAACAAGTTTTGAGGTTGGGACAGCTGAAGTTTAGCAGTGCTGCAGTGCTACAGTGCTAGCCAGCAGTGCATTGCAGAGCCGTTTTTGCAATTTTATTTATTTATTTATATATTTTCTTGCAAAAAAATTTAGATTCTTTCCGGGCTGCCCACCCAGGACCCAAATTGTTGTTTAACCCCTAAAGGACCAAGTGTCCTAACTAGGACATTTAGAGAATCGGGTAGGTTCCGGTGAACACATTTTTAATCGAATTTTGAAGGAAATTTAATAGTAGATTCCCCAATGTGCCACGAAAATGGGGATTCTTTTTTTTTTGAATTCCGACACCGTATGCGAAAGTTATGAGGGGAAATGTGTTTTTTTGGGGAGAAAGGGCAGTGGGGCAGTGGAGAAATAGTTGAATTTTAGGGGGGGGCATCAAGATGGGCGGTGTGTGGAAAATGGGGTGGACTGTAGGGGCAGAAGACCACCCCGTTTCCCAAGATCATAAAAAAATTTAAAAATAATATTTTTTTTAAATTTAAAATATATATTTTTTAAAGTAAAAAATTATTTTTTATTTAAATTTTTTTTATTTTTAACTGAAAAGTATTATTTTAAATTAAAAATATTATTTTAAACTAAAAGTTCAATTTCATAATTAAAAATATTATTTAAAAATTTGAAAAATAAAATTATTTTTAAAAATAAAAAATAAAAAATAAAAATCGTTCAATGAGGGACTGCCACGTGGCAGTGTACCTTGAGAGTTAGTGGGGTCATGAACAATGGAATGGGTTGGCACTTCAATTCCCTTCCTCCACCCTTTATTTCCCCCCTAACCCCCAAAATTCTTAGAAAATGTGCTACATGTCTTCTAAAACTTGGAGATTTATTTTTTTTTCAAATTTTTTTTCGCCATTTTGTAGAGGGTGGAATGCACTTGTGTTTCACCGCTCGGATTTGTATTTTAAATAAAGAAAGTCGAAAATATTGCAATTCCAAAAACATATAGTCTTTTCTGAACTTTTAAACCCCCAACAAGTGCAAGGTGTTATTCAACATCCTAAACATCTCCAAACGCAACGAAAATTGGTACACAACTAAGTAACATCATATAGAATGTGAAAGTGAAGTGCGACGAGTTTCGGTAGTGAGGTTTTTTTGATGTAGATGTGGTCAAACGCATCTAAACTTTTCGGGCATGTGTTTTTTTTGGGTGTTTTTTTCTATCAAACGCAATTATCTTGCAATCCGTGCGGTCAAAATGAACGAAATTTGTTGTGTATGTTTTTCAAATAGTTTAGGACAAGATCCTACGGTTAGAAGGTAAAAAATAACATTCTTTTGGATTTTTTGCATGGGGGAGTAAAAATGGCAGCATTGGAGTGTTTTTGGAGGAAAAACACTCCGGTCCTTTAGGGGTTAACCCCTAAATGACAGAGGGGGTAAGGGCAAAACCGAAATGTATTATAAAATGTTGCTTCTACAACTTCAATGAAGTTTGGTCCAAAAGAGAAACCGAGAAGCACGATGTTTAGTAATTATCCATACGGTCAAACTTTCAAAAAATGTTTTAGATACTCATTAAACGAATTTAGAAGCATTTATCGTTGAATATCCACCTAAATTACAAATTTTGTTTTTAGAATTTGAAATTTGGTATGATTGGTTGAAAATAGACATTCTATCCTAAAGTTCAAAAAAGAATTTTTTTAGAAAGAGGGAACATCATTACTTTCCCGAAATAGTAAGTTCTGTAACACTAGGACAATGTTGAGGTGTTTGTCTTTGAAAATTTCTCCTTGATGGAGTTTAACTCCGATTGACATGATTCAAATTGGGTTGGAAAGTAGACTTGATTTCCTATTTGAAAATATTTTTTATTTTTCAAAAAAGTTTATTTTTCATCTCGGGCAGCCCGTAAAAAAGGGCAGCGACCATAAAATGGTCGTTCGGTCACTTAGGGGTTAAGAAAGTAGACTTGATGGAAAACCCTCTGCCACTGCTGCCTAGGGATATGTGATCAATCTGACTTTGGAAGGCCTGCATGCATACCACCCACGATTTATCATAAATCTATTATATGAAATGCAAATGATCACAACCTATGTCAAAAAAAAGTGTCACATTTTCATCCTTCATGTGGATGGTCACATTTTCATCCAAGTCTTCCATTTGACAGTTATCATCCAATATTTCATCATATATCATTTTCATCCCTTTGCATGTCTTGTTGACTATTTTTCTCTATACTCAAATCTTTCAAGTTCTTTCGATCAACATTCTTTGCAACAGGGTCCATGTTTCTTGATCATGTTTTTAGTTGCAACATGGGTTTCTGCTAATATAATTTCAAACACATGATCAACCAATGTCATTACCTTCAAACACGTACACAATGTCAACTTACTAAATGCAGCAAATTGACCAAAGGATTGAAAAATTACGTACATTAGGGATTGCCTGGAAGGCAACATTGGTCCACATACTAAGCATGGTTCCAGAATCCAGGATGACGCTGCCATTGCCCATGCCATCCATGTGAAATGCGGAAGCAGCATCAAGTTGAACATCGCGCCGATCCCTGTGAACCCCACAAAATTGAAAGGGTTGTTGCCATTGGTAAGCAACGTGTAAAACGTGGCCGCGGAATTCTCAGCAGCTGCGGCTCTAAAGGTGAGTGGGCTGGAGGTTATGAGCGCCGAAGCCTGATCCACCAAGCAGTACGAGAAGACCTCGTCCGCAACGCCAGAGGCGCTCAGCTGGGATGGCAGCGACAGTGCTCCCCTTCCCAAGCCCATCAATCACTACAAGGATAAGGCGTCACTTTTCACTCGGTAGGTGAGTCAAACGGGCACCACTTCGCATCCACTACACAGGTGCCCAAGACTTGGTGAGTGCAATTTGTCACGTAGGACAAGTGTGTAGAGTGAACTCTAACATTGTTCTGAGTGAAAAGTGACGCCTTTGCTAGTATTGAATCTGTCCATGTTGTCATATCCCATCACATCGTAGCCACAGCCGAATGCTATGTTTGGCACAAGCAGAGGCATTGTTTCTTACTGTGGAGGATCTTGTACATTGTCGCTTTTCACTGTACACGCTTGTCCTACGTGACGAATCGCACTCACCAAATCCAACCAAAAATTTGGTGAGTGTGAAGTGGCGCCGTTTGACTTACAGGAGTGAAATGCGACGCCTTCTCCTTGCAATGGGAGTCTAGGAGTGTTCTCCTTGGCGTGACGGTGTCGCATGCCAAGTCGCCCCTGGCGCTATATTTATTGCCGTAGCTACAACAAGTGAATGCGCAGGTAGTTCCGTCCGAACTGTAAGGCCTGACCGCGTTTCCAAGGGCCTACAGTCCAAATCACCGTGCACATGATCAAGCATTAGTACACGCGTACTCCAAAAATCATTCCTGGCTACTTTTGATTTTAACTTTTTGTTCTTTGAGCCTGACTTAGGGCCTCTTTACATGCTGGGTGGGTGGGCAAATCCACACAGGGTGTTACATAGTGCTACAGAGAGATTCCACTTTTAAGTGGACTAGTGGGTGGAATGGGAATCAATAAGAGTTTTACACATATTGGATATCCTTAAAACGAGCACAGTCTGCACCGATGGGCTTACCCACCGATTCTTTTCCGCTCACTCACTCCGGCTAGAGGATCGGTGGAGACTCTTTTGTCTTATTACTTGAGTTATTTGGAACCACCGGACCGGGCCTACATGTAAGCATGCCCGTAACCCCTTAGCAAGTTAGCATATATCTAAAACACCCAATATGACCATCTACAACATCGAAGTTTGCAAGGGTGATTTTCTAGTTTTACCTGGGTTTTCTGATTGCAATACAACATTTTAAATCTCTTGTTCTGTACTACAAGATGAACAGTGTCGATCGTGTTAAATTGAAATCATTTTCACACAAACAATTGATTTGCAAAGGGGGTCCAATTTTCCTACACTACACAAAATACACAGTGGACGCTTAGGGGTTAATAAATGATCTTGTTGAGATTGGCATCCAGGGTACCGTGCAGGAAGGATCGTTGCATGGCGCTGGTTGGTATGTGGACGAGGCAGTAGGGTCAAGCACATTGCAGCCGTTACTTGAGCAAGCGGCCAACAGAAGTCTTTACCGGTGTCACCGAATACCATTGGAAGTGTGCCGATGGAGAGTAGCATCACGTACGAGCCCGTGAGCTATGGCAAATCTGACAGCGGGCTCAAGTGTTCACCACGAATTCATCAAACTGACACGTTCGGCACAACGATCCGATTAAGGAAGAAAGCTCTAGCAAAATTGGCATAAGATCGAAGCACACGTACTTACCAACAGGTGTGATGCAAATGGGAAATTGGAAGGTCACACAGCCGGTGAAGAAGTGTACGTTTCCTCTGAAATTATAAGGAAGTGAGATCAGGAAGCGAAGCGAAGTCGCAGATAAGTTATTACCACAGGGGTCTCATATGGTTTCCCTGTGTGATTCCCCTGTGAGTGCCACTTTCCCCTCTGAGCTTCAGAACTCGACACATGTTAAAACTTTCCTTCTACAAGTATGTGACTAAACTTAAGCAGGTGATTTTGTACACATGTCAAAACTCGAAATCACAGGGAAAAGTGGCACTCACGGGAGAATCAACACGGGGGAACGATATGAGCTCCCAGTATACTGAAGTTGGAACAACTCGGAAGCATATATTGTCTGTCTGCACACGGTGCCAACTTGAAACAATCGGCAACTTACAGCCACCGACACTACCAGTTGATGGACGGAAAAAGAGGTCTGCCAACTTAGGGGCGGTTTACACTATGGACCAAGAGCCATGACCATGGAATTCTAAAATCTGTGATTGGCCCAAAAAGAGCTCTTGGTCCCATTTGACTTTACACTACCTTGAAAAAAGGAGAATGACCACTAACTTTGAGGTCCCCAAAAACTACTAAAATCTGCCATTTGGATAATGTGCCATGGTCCAACGGGTTTTCCGTTGAGTCGAGGCAAAATGCTCGACTCAACGGAAATCAAGGGAGCCGTAAGGCTGAAAATCAGCCATTGGCCGAATTTTTTTTTTAAAATATTTTTGGCCAAAAAAATTAGCCCAAAGTTGTCCCGGTCCAAATCCACTTTACACTACAAGAGTGACCAAGCCACTCAAAAATCCATTTTTGATTTTTCATGGTCACGGCTCTTGGCCAAGAGCCATGACCATGAAAATGATTTAATTTTCTTGGTCATGGCTCTTGGTCCATAGTGTAAACCGACCCTTATTAATTTCTAGAATAATTTAAACTGTGATTTTGACAATTATTGTGACAGGCATGCAGACTGTGTACCGAACATTCCGAGTTTTGTTCCACCCGAGAAGTCTGCAGAATTTGCGGAATCGTGCAGAACAGAGAGAGTCGGCAGACTAGACTGAGTTAATCCTAGGACTACTGGATATACCAGAATTTAACTTTTTTTACTAAGATTCCAGTGGAATTCTGTTCCAGACTTCCACTTCTTACAAGGAAAAGACTGATTCTGTGAGAAATAAAGACATTCCCACATAGGATTTCAAATGGAAGTGGGACAAACTCTTACAATTGTAACTTTCTTGGGATTGTTGTAGTGTATTTTTGATCTTGGAAAGATATAATTGTGGGAAACTTCTCCACGTTTCCTATATGGGAATCTTGCATTTATCTCCTTGTGATATATTGAATGTGTACTATAGGGATTGAAAGAGTACCCTCAAAAGACGGTATCAAAGGTAGCATGCACGAACTTGGTCCTGGTAGTTGGTAACACTTCTCCCAAGAGACTCTTTATTCACGTTGTCTATTCGGGCCAAAGTAACTCTCTCTCTAAGGGTTGGTGACTTTGGTTAATCCTTGAAGAACCACAACTATGTGGGTGATGGTATGGTTGGGGTACCCAAAAAGCTGACTTCGGGACAATTGCACTATGTGCTGGTGTGTCAAACAAACATAATTCTTAATTTTAATAAAGTAATACTTCATTAAATGTGATTTTAGTTTTCTACACTTATAACGTATCAAGGAAAAAAATTTGATTACAATCAAAGATTTTTTAGTAATTTTATTTGATTTTTTAGTTGAAAAAGTAAGTTATGTCCCACTCACCTAGAATCCATGAAATCAAGCAAATGGAATATCAAAAAATAATAATAATATTATTTTCGAATATGACCTACATCTAATTGCGCAGAGTACAAAATAATTTATTTTATCATTAAAAAAATTAATGAATTGTGCATATGCAGCTTGCAAATCCCAAAATTCAGCATTCTTTTACACGTCTATGAATGGATCCAAAAAAATTAATTTTTTTAATATGAACTCTTTGAAAATATACATTTTGATTCCATTGAGGTGCAGGATTTTATTTTAGGGTCTTTTTACTTGATCAAATGAACAAATTAGGCAAACTTTGGAGGTTTTAAACAAAAATAACCTAATTAGTGTGTCCAAAAAGTGATACCCAAGCTAATTATTGCCCATGTTTTTCTCCAAACACTCCAAAGCTGCCTAAACCGACCCCTTCCCATAAGAAAGCAAATAGCTTATGGTCTAAAACCTTTTTGACCAATCCAACCGTAGGATATTTCAACCGACTTGAATTTATTAGCACTTACAAATTTTCAACCATTCAAGGGTTCTTCAAAAGTAAGATTATAAGCTACAAAGTTGGCTGCACTTTTTTTTTTGGGTCCGCTCCTCGAATTTGAAACTTTTTGAAAATGCCAAAAATGCAAAATTTAGACTCAATTTTGGTAAAATGAATTTGGCGGTTGTGTATATGGAGGTGTTAGCTCATTGTGTACAAAAATTCAAATGCATAGCTCATTGTATGAAAATTCTCAAAAGTTGCTAAGAGTTAGGTTTCTCACCTTGGTGTGATTGTATCTTTTGATCTATACATCACATATATATATGCAAATTACCATCCCATTTTTGTTACAAAGAGCAGAATCACCGCAATATATTTCAAAAATTGAAGATCAATACTCATTCCACACTGAGTTGACCATACTTGAAAAATCAGCCTTGGTCCATTAAGGGTTAACCTCTAAGGATCCCTAGCTTTTTTGGGCATAAAATCATCATAGCTTTTAATGTGTTATAGGTTTAAACGTAAGTGAGGTATAGAAATCTCAACCGTACTATCTTGTAACATAAATGTTGTAGATCATGTGGATCAATTTTGGGATCATTTGGCCATATAGAATATAGATTGCAAGATCGTAGTGTTTTAGTGCTAAAAAATGATGATGAAATTTTCCTAACAACACAGTTAAAGGTGAAATTTGTTTTCAAAATTACTCAAATAAAATAACTTTCAACTATAAAATATTTCAAAATCATCATATAAACACATTGGTACCCTAGAAGCCTCATGAAAAAAATTTAATGTGCCCTAAAATGGCCTTGCTATGTTAAACAGGAGCCTGAAAAGTGACCTATTTGAACCAAAAGCAAAAAGTGTCCAAATTAGACCCGTGCACTAGAAAGAATCCCAAAAATTCATAACAACGTGGCAAGCAACATGGATTAACATGAAAATTTTACTATGATAACTAGACATAAAGGGGGATTCAACCCAACAATGTTTGTTGAAATCAGACTTGGGATGAAGGAGATACAAGCCCCCAAAGTTGCTGCCATCAAAATTCACAGAACTCTCCAAAAAATATATACCAACTTTCAAATGATCACCAAAAATTCAATTCATCTTGGATTGATCTGAGAGTTTTACCACATATTCCTTACATCATGCGGGGAGTTTTTTCAAAATTTCATTATTTTTGTACACTTTTGAAAAATTACAGTTCTTTGGAGGTGAATGTACCCAAAAAAACGCCAAAAATATGAACGTCGAGACGGTGAGGGGTTAAGTACACTAAACGGGCTATTTAATATCTTGCATGCAAAAAATGATACTATGGATACCAAGAGGAGCTTTTGAACTTTGTAGAACCAAATAAGAGGAACTCTTATGTCTTAGCTGCAATTCCCAGCAATAGCCTTTGTCTAACCCCAGTCCACAATATGATGGACAATTTACAAAATGGATTCTTTTACGCTGATTTTTTGTCATTCTAGTTAGAGACGGTAAATTTTGTATAAAATAGAGATTGACAGATTTGGCCTTGTCTTTTTCGGTGTGTGATACCCTAAATCTACAAGCGAAAAAAATAAAATGAAAATTATACATTTGTTACCTAATATTAATTTTTATTTGAAATCACATGGTTAGCGCATTGAATCATAAAATGTCCTACCCTTGATAGAAGACTACGTGAATTTTTGTAGTCGTACAAAGTCTCTAAAGACTCCCAAGCCTCAACAAAACTTTTGGCTTTCATGACATTAAATAGTGGGTCACGAAGTACTTTCCACTGTCAAAAATTATACTAATTTCAAAATTGATGAAATAAAATTGCATTTCTTGTGAAAATCTAATTTCCTAATTAAAAATAGTGAGTTATCGCTCTTAGGTACTTGTACCTTAGAGTGGCGGTTTTGAGGCTCATTTGTTCGCCATCATGGCTCCTTTCTAGGGCGTGCTACCGTAATCGTCGTCGTCATCTTCCTGCAAGTCCAACTTGGCCTCCGCCGGGAGCACACACCGATGCGCCATCGACATCGCCATCGCCGTCGCTTGCCACTCGATATTCATTTCGGAGGAGCGCCATCCTCGCGACCGCGGCGACGATGCCGAGGACGCACACGCGACGATTCCAGGATTAGGGTTTCGACCCACGCTCGTCGTGGGGCTCGGCTCCAAATTGTTGCTTGCTTGCGAGAGAGGGACGACAGGGGCTGGGGTTAGGGTTCGGGTTCGAGCAAGTGCGCATGCGTGAAGGCTGAGGCGCGGCAGGCAGGGATCCATGGAGGGGCATCACCCTCGGTACAGGGGCGTGACGGACCCGATCTCCTCGGCCGATCCCACCGACGCGGACTTCGCCGCCACCAAGCAGCTGGAGGACTGCGTCAAGGGGCTGGCGCTCCAGGGCAGCCGCGAGGAGGAGGTGCGGCGCGAGGAGGTTCTGGGCCGCCTCGACGAGCTCGTCAACCGCTGGGTCAAGCTGGTCAGCAAGAAGAAGGGTCGGCGAGACGACGAAGAGGCGCGCTGCAAGATCTTCACGTTCGGGTCGTACCGGCTGGGCGTGCACGGGCCGGGCGCCGACATCGATACGCTGTGCGTGGGTCCTTGTTACGTGACGCGCGAGGAGGATTTCTTCGTGGGGCTGCACGAGCTTCTGGCGGAGACGGAGGGCGTGACGGAGCTCCACACGGTCCCCGACGCGCATGTGCCGGTGATGAGCTTCGAGTTCAACGGCATCCCGATCGACCTGCTGTACGCGCGGCTGCCGCTGTGGGTGGTGCCGGAGGAGCTGGACATCCTGCAGGACAGCATCCTGCAGAATGTGGACGAGTGGAGCGTGCGGAGCCTGAACGGGTGCCGCGTGACGGATCGCATTCTGCGGCTGGTGCCGAACATGGAGCACTTCCGGACCACTCTGAGGTACGTGAAGCTGTGGGCCAAGAGGCGAGGGGTTTATTCCAATGTGATCGGGTTTCTGGGAGGTGTTAACTGGGCTTTGCTTGTGGCTCGCATTTGCCAATTATACCCTAACGCAGTTCCGAGCGTGCTGTTGTCGAGGTTCTTCCGGGTGTACAAGCAGTGGCACTGGCCTAACCCAGTGATGCTGTGTCCGATCGAGGAGGGGTCGCTGGGTCTCCTGGTGTGGGATCCGCGCAAGAACCCACGCGACAGGTCGCACCTGATGCCCATCATAACCCCCATGTACCCATGCCAGAACTCGAGCTACAGTGTGTCAAGCAGCACGTTGCGCGTGATGACGGAAGAATTTAAGCGCGGGGACAGCGTGTGTGACTCGCTGGACACAAGGGTGGCAGATTGGGGGAACCTGTTTGAACCGTTCCCGTTCTTTGAGAGCTACAGAAACTACCTGCAGATCGACATCTCAGCAGGTGACGAGGAGGAGATGCGAATCTGGAAGGGGTGGGTGGAGTCGCGACTGCGGCAGCTGATTCTGAAGGTGGAGAAGGACACATTCGGGATGCTGCAGTGCCATCCACACCCGAACGGGTTCCACGACACAAGCAAGAAGATGCAGAATTGCTCATTCTTCGTGGCGTTGCAACGCAAGCAGGGTACCCAGGCACTGTCTGCTCCATTTGACATGATGCGCACCATCCAGGATTTCAAGTATTTGGTGAATCAGTACATGCTGTATAAGCCGAGCATGAAGATTCACGTGTCACACGTGAAACCAAAGCAGATTCCAGCGTATGTGTTTCCAAACGGGATCCGTCCGGTGCGGGCGCCGAGGGCAGGGAGCTTGGGTGGGCGGGCAGGGTCAGGGTCCAGAGTCGGGTCGATGGGTGTGGACAGTGTGCAGGCGGCAGAATCACCGGAGGCGATCTCAAGGGCCCCGGTGACACCACCAACAGCCACACCGCCACCAACAAGGGCATCACCGCCAACAAGGGCACTGAGCGAGGGGAAGGTGTCGGAAGAGATGGAGGAGGCGGAGCTTTCATTGCCTGAGGCGAGTAAGAGGCCTGCAGAGAACCTGCTGCTGGGGCCGGGGCCAGTGTCATTGAAAAGGGTAAGGGTGGAGCTTCTGTCTGAGAGTTGAGGGATGGGAGTGGGACAGGCAAAGGAGAGCTGTGTGAGGTTGAGAGAGGCAGGAATAAGTGACAGACAGAGACAGGAGGAACGTTGTATTGTAATTTGGAGGTGTTCAACCCTGTGATTCTCATGCCCGGAAGACCAAGGAGAGGAGAGGAGAGGAGGGGAGATTCAATCCATTTCTGTGAATAGAGCGCATTGCGGTAGCCTAATTGGAGGGGAGAGCTGTGGGAGGAGGGAGGGAGGGAACTGGTAGGTTTGCTGTTGGATGCAATTATAGGAGAGGATGTTCTGCTGGGACATTGTGTGATATGGGAACCAGCGCAGCTCTCATGTCGGAAGCGATACTTGGAGAGTGCTGGGGTGTGTGTTTCTCTGTTTTTTAGGGTTTCTATATCACCCAATGTCCTCGGAGAGTGAGTTTAAAAGGAACGACGGTGCCAACGATCCTGGGGGAGGAGTGGAGGGAGGGAGAGGTGGAATAACCTCTGGAGTACAGTGTAGAGGTAAGAGAGAAAGGAGTTGGTCGGAATCCCAGGTTTGGCACCAGAAAACACAAAAAAGAGTAGGTAGGATGAAAGGAGAGAGTGGAGTGCAGTAGTTTTTCTATAGTAGAATAGGTTGAATGTATGATAATTGTTCTTTTTGGGTAGTCGGTCACTTCTGATCCTCACAAGATGTGGTTTGAATGTATGTGCTGGTTGCTCAGCTTCTCTATCTTAATAAAGTCCTCCATTATTCACACGAGAAAAGATTGTAATGTTTTTTTTTTTTGCGAAATGTGTTTTTTGTGTTGGGAAGTTGATGTGTGTTTTTGAGGTTGAAGTCTGCTGTTGGAAGTTCTGGTGGTTTTACCTTCTGCGGCTTTGGATATATATATATACTGTTTTGAAACCAATGTGGTGTAGTTCTTGTTATGGTATTGCATCTGGTTTTGTGTTGCTTGCCTGATGGCTCTGTGGCTGGCATCAGTTGAAAGTACAGTGTAATTGGGCGTACTTTAGTTTAATTGCTATTAACTGTGCTGCTGTTGTTTTAGAAGAGCATGGGTGTTGACTTGAATTTCATTTGTGGGACTTGCTTACGCTTCATTGAACTGCTTCCATTGAAAATTGTTAATTTAATTATCCTTTTTGTATTTATTTTCTTCGACTGTATTGCGCAACTGGACTGTGTCTAATGGTTAACCGTAAGGTCTGATGGGGATAATAGATATGCTGGTGTATATCTGACATTTGTTGTAAATAGAAAGTTCTAAATTGAAGTCGCAGTAGCTCATCAAAATCATGTAGATGCAAATTTTAACTTCACTCTTGATCTTAAACCCATAGGAGGTGTGGAACCATGCCAATTACAATGGAATATTGGTGTATTAGGTAGACAGTGCTTAAACCGCCCACTTAACCCTTTAGTGCCCAGCAGACCACATTATGGTCATTGTGACGTTCGGAATGCAAATAGAAGAGAATCCGTGAAGAATTGGAACTTCAGTTTTGAAGTCCAGATTATGCCATATACATTACACACCTTCCAGACAAAAAAAAATTTTAATTTGGAATTGTACAACTATCAAAATACCTATCATCAAAACGCGAAAATACTGCAAATACTTGAAAATACAGTAAATACTTACAAATACAACACATGTATTATGCAGTATTTCTTGTGTTTGGAAGTTTGTATCTTGTTTTATTTTTTTGAATCGTGTTCTCTTCTTCATCTTCCATTAGTGTGTGTAATCCGATCTTGACTAATGTACCCACCCCTGTAGATTTTCAACGTATAAAATTTTGTCCTAACCGTATATGGATAAGTCACTTTCACTTATAAAATTCACAATAATTTTGTGTGAGTCTATTCTTGACATGAAAGATTGCAATGGAGAGGTGTTGACATAGGGCATAGCTGAACTTCTTTACTTTTAATTTTGAAAATTTAACCCAAATTCTATTTAACTTTGAAGTCACACATCCCCCAAAATCTCATTTTTGAGCGTGCATTATACAGTTCAAATACATACTATAATCTTCCAATCCCACCATTGGATGATTCTAAAATTTTAATAAAATGTGTGCTCTCCAGTTGAGAATAAAATTGTACGGCTACTTTCTAATTTAATCCATTCTATTTTAGGTAGTCTCAATCACAGTGGGAAAAACCACTGAAATCGAGTGCTCCCTGCTACAGTACCCTGGGCACTAAAGGGTTAAGGGATTTGGCAAGATTGAAGCAGGCAAAATGATTGCAAAAATCCCACACGCTTGCGAGAATCAGAGTAGTCGTTGGGCAGCATGTGCACAGGTAGATCAATCTGCCTTGATTAATAAGAAATTCGCAAAGTGACATGAACAAAAAGCCCTATATACGTGCCCTGCTGCCACTATCGCCAGCTAATACCGGGGTGAAATCCGACCACAGTGGTGTACAAATCTGCCCATAAGGTTTCCTATATCTAGCTGTGACTACATTTAGTCTTTGAGCACCATTACTTTGCAACCACACACGTTGGTTGAAAATTTCCGCAACACACAAACAAATAAGCACGCACAAAGCCCAACATAACCGTCTAGATTTAGTGCCTCATACTGAATTGTGCATTGTCGGAAACCGTGCATCTCATATGGTTGATCTGTCTAGCTGACAACCCAAATCTGTTTGGTCCGAAGGTGCGGTGTTGCTCACGTAACAATCCAAATCCGCTTGGTCAAGCTACGGTGTTGCTCAGGTGACAATGCAAATCCTGCCTAGTCAACTTGCAGTGCTGCAAATATATAACCCAACCTTCAACTTTTGTAAGCTTAATGATCCAAGTTCTCCAATCTCCTAGTTGTGGTACAGCTCAGGCCATAACCTCGGTGTGCCCACAGGGGTTCGACCAAAGGCGATAAATTACATGTGGAGAGTCCAGCCTTCTTCCGACGTCGACGTTTCACTGCAATTTTCATGTTTTGCATGCAAACGGGTTTGAAGAGAACACGAAGTTGTGGCTGGTTGTAAGACTCTTGGCGGGAGGTGGTATGCTTGATGAAGTCATACAGGCGTTGCCCGGCGGCACTACACGCGGAGGGTGTCCAGAGGGAGTCAAAGGCCTTCTTCGCCTCTCTTTCCACGCGGCGCCTGATCTTCTGAACTTCGGCTTGCGATTTTTCTTGATCACGTCGCAGCTTGGACCTCTCAACTTCTTTACGCTTCTTCTCACACTCTTCAACTGCTGCGGCCTTCTTGGCAGACTTATCAGCCATCATCTTCAGATACTCATCCATGGTCAATATTATGCTCATGGAGTAGTCAACGTATGGTTGATTGCCACCGTCTCGTGGTGCGGGGAGCACATGCTCCGGGAGCGACAAGAAGCTCATGATGCTCGACGGGCAGGAGCTCATGATCGGTGTTGTTTGATGAGCAGTAGATTCGCTACTATTCTCGGGCAGTGCAAAGTTGCCCTCCTCCGGAATTTTGGCCACAAAGTACTGCCGCGGTTGCACATTCTCGGGCTGCGTCTGTGGAATGACCATGTCATCCATGATGTCCTCTACAACCAAACTATCAAGCTCCTGTTGAAGCTGCTCCACTCCAGGCATCACCAAGGGCTCCTCTTCATCGGCGGGTCGGAAGCATATGCTGGATGCCATCTTGCCGACCATCTTGCTATCGTCCAAGGGCCAGATTCCGTAGGCCTCAAAACCCTTCTTGATGTTATTCTCGGTCATGACCTTGCGGAGTGACAAGGATACCCATTGGGCGAGTATTTCCTTCGTTGCGGGCTCACCTTTGTGGCTCAAGGACCGTACATCCCTGTACATGCGAAATGCAGTCTTGAATGGCTTGAATATTGATACATCAAGCGGTTGAAGAGCGTGCGACGTGTGCGAGGGTAGGGTGATCATATCGAGCCTTGCTTCTCTAGCCTGTCTCACTGCATCTAGAGTCACGTGGCTGTTATGCCCGTCAAGAATAAACAGGTGCCGGTAAGTAGATGAAATATCACCTTGTCGATTCACAACTTGAATGAAATGAGATAGCCACTTCGAAAACAGAATGCCCGTCATCCGTGCACGTGGCTACATGGCCATGGTTGCGCCTACCTGACACTTCTCTATGAAATTTCTGCGAAATCTTTTACCTTTGAAAGTATAAAAATTCGGAATCGTGCCACCCGCTGCATTCATGCATGCAAGCACGCTCAGCCATTCCCATTGATCAGGCATGATTCACTGTGTGCACATTCCTTGAACCCGTCTTAGCCAAGACTAATCCACCGCCATTGCGACCCGCTTGCGCACCAGATTCATCACAATTCTACACTTGATGTGATGAGTAGCTGTGAGTCTCATAGAACTTTGCTAAATTCAAATAAAAAGACGCTACACTCTCCGGACACAAGCCACGAGCACGCACTGCTTCCAATCCTTGCGAATGGCGCAAGGACAACTCAGGATGACGCCGCTTGAACCACTTAACCCATCCTTGGCCCGGGATGCCATTCGTAAATAGAGTCGCGCGGAATTGAGTGATTTCTGCAACCTTGAGTCGACATTGCGTGATTGTTATGGGATGCCCAATACTCTGCATTTTCATGACCCACTCCACAAGCAGAGACTCCTTGGCAAGAGATAGCACTCTAGGACAACCACAGTGTCTATCCATAGTCCGACCCATCAAATGATCACGAAGGCTTGATGCTGGAATTCCATGAATACGCCCTGCCGCACGAATTCCTAAACCGTCGTCAACATCGTTGAAAGCAACATGCAAGGCCTCCGTGGACTAATTCCCATTCTTCATATGGCATACGGGCCTCCAAAGAGGCTGAGAATTCAGCTCCGGTGGAAGACTTGCATGTTCAGACGTCGGCAGTGTTGACCCGCGCACAAGTGGGATCCCAAAATTTAAATGTGTTGCAGCCCGGCCTCCTCGTCCACTTGCGTTTCTTGCACTCTCTTCCGCTGCACTGTGGAGCCTGTCGGAGCCTCCTATAAGTTAAACACAACCTACTCGTGTTAGACTCCGCTTTCACAGACATATTTGCATTTCAAATCAAAAATTTAAGATGGCTAGACAATTTAAGAATGCTATGTGTAATTCTTGACAGTAGCCAAATTGATTCTATTGATCAACATTTAATTTCAACATCACTGAGTACAGAGTAAGATCTTGCAAGTTTTCAAGTGCAAGGCTAGCTAGCTTTCATGGGATGAAGAGTATAGAACTAGTACACATAGCTCAATGGAAGCCACACTTCATACCTCAACTAAAAACTATTTATATTTTCTACAAGATTGACTTTCGTCTCTCTATGATACACGACTGCTCCCAAATTTTCATGTCCAAGCCTGCATAGCTCGTAATTCAAGAACAACTTAGTTTGATCACACACGACGACACTCAATATCACTCCATTGATATCCAAAAAGATGAAAAAGTGTCAAGGTCATGATCGATCGGTCGAGTTAGCAGTGATTAATAATTTACTGGGTTGTGGAGCTTGTCTAGTCCTTGAACTCAGAGCTTCGCCTGCAGTACCGAAGGATAGGTGATCAGACTCCGGTACCTCTTCTTCCGACTGAATATCCATGATTTCATCCTCGTTCTCAAAAGCACGTTCATCACCTTGAATATTCAACAAAAACACAAGCATCAGAGAGGCCGAGTGCATTGTGAATCCTTCTTTTATTACGTCCAAGAGCAACCACATTCTTGCTCATCTTCGCCATTTCAGCCACTCTTGTGAAGCCGATGATGCACAAAGCATGTGTTGCAATATCATGCACCGAGATTGGCAATGTCGACCAAGATTGGAAATTCATCCACTACTTCAAAACACTAATAGCACCTGGTATGAAAGCATTAAAGTGTTCTCTATTTCTTCTCATCATGCTTAGTAATGATTGCATCACTGAAACTAATTGTGAAATAACTGCCTTCAACAGTACTTAAGATTGTCAACGATGACAGTCACAAATCACGCTGACAATGGTTTGAAATCGTCAATTGCGGGCTCTCTTCAGCTCCCACGCGGCGCTTGAAACATCATCGCATGCATCCAAGTATAGACGGTTCCAACTGCGCGCGGGTTTGGGTAATGTGTTGCACTGTTCTCTTCACCACCTCAAGGGCACGGCTTTAGCAGATGCATGGAATTAGCACTGTCTACCTTAGTAAACACACAATTTGGTCCTATGGATTGCATGGACCTCTCGCAATGCTTAAGTCTTTCGCAACGAGTCTTGGCCGGTTACCAAGCTTTATCATGATTTGTGGGAATGGCTCCTTGACACTGGTAAAGCTGCTTGGATGAAAGTTCAAATTGTTCGCAAGCACGAGCTAGGGTTATGATGTAGCAAGCGGTTTGATAAAAACTGGTGTTTTTCGACTTATTTAGCCAAGAGGGATGAAGGTCAAATAGAATGGAACTACAGCCTTCCCCCTCTTGGTACATTCTTTTGATTGAGGATTGAGTTGATTTGACTTTAGTTTTATTTTTTTTAAAAGAAAAAAAAAGAAGGTAAATTTGCTGTGACCAGCGGGGTCTCCCTGCTCGGCTGTTGTTTTTCTCCTCTGCAATGGAATAAAGCTTGTTCCACTTGTACCAAAAATAAAATAAACTCGCAATTTGCTATTTATGCACTTGGAAAAAAAATGAAGCCATTCCAAACCAATCAGTTGAAAAATCAACCAGTCCACAAACAGATTGGAGGAAAAAACGCAAGTCTCAAAACCGGTTTAAAAATGATAACTTGCACTCCCGTTCCCCCCCCTCCCCCCAAAATAATTTAGAGGGCATGTCCCTGGGCATAAAAGCTTTTACAAGGCATGTCCTCGGACGAATCAAGGTCCTTGTGAAAAATCAACACTAAGTGTATTACAACAAGAACCACGGTGGGTAAAAGTAAAATCCACGACCATCCTGGGGATCGAACCCAGAATCTCTTGCTCCGTAGGCAAGCGCCTTATCCATTGGGCCAAACGGTCAGATGCACATGTACGATGTAAAATCGGGAACTTCGTATTAACAGACCCAATCCAATTCAGTATCGATATTTCCAGCCTGCAGAAATTTCGTTGAATGCAGATGGTCAAAATTTTTAAATTTCTGGGCAATTGTTCAGCTGTGAGGAAAACAGCCGTGTGTATACAAGAGAACTCGTCAATTGCAATTTATGTGGTGTGGATGAATGTAAGCAATATTGAGTATAACCACACATCACACAAGAATAGTTGACAGAAAAATCTGGAGGAATTCAAACGCTTACACCTAAACCTGTTTATAATGAGACCCTCTAGAATATCCTGCACACTTGTCACATTATCATTGAGTGTAGCACACTTGTCACACATACAAACTGAGGTTTGAGTGTACAGGTAAATTGACAAGAAACCATATGCAATCTAAAGGCCTAACAATACGTTGGACAGAAGCTGGTTTTCCGCTGCATACAAACTTCACAAGAATGCTCCACAGGATACTCCAAAGGCAAGCTCGTCCTTTTCAGCACAAAACATATCAGGCATCTTATCTGAGGAATCGTAGAAACCCTGTGAACATCCATAGAGGAGATGGTAAAACGTATAATTTATGAAGTACAGAATGCTGAAAACCGTCGGCAAAGCAAATCGTAATCAGACTCTAGCTCCATGAGGGTCAGAGACAAAATAACTAAGATCTTCCCGAGACTGCGTCCGTCGACTCTGCAAATAGCCCCCTTTGTGTTGCATTTTCCCGGTCAGTCTGTGATGATGGTCAGGTGCAGAAACTCCCATACCAGGAGCCGATGATTGAGCGCCCTCGCGATCACACGCGGAGCCATTGAACGCCATGGAGCCAAATACTGGATTGTGAAGGCCGTGTACATCAGGAACTGGACTATGTGGCATCTTAATACCATCACCTCCTGTTCCAAGCCTCCTCCAGGTTAAATTTCCAATATATAAAGAGGAAGTTCATAACTGGAACATCTAAACTCAACGCCAATCTTCAAAAAGTCAGAGCAAGTATCGAAAGAGGAGGAAAGTTCAGAAAGGCCATCAAGAGATAGATCTAACTCACCACGTCCAAGGCCGTTTGTCGTGAGGCTGCTTAGACGCCCATGGGCCCTTAATGAGAGCTGTAACCAGTGAGGGCCACCTGGGTTGGTGCTCAAAGAATTGAAACGGGGCAAATAGGAGCCGCGTCGTGGCCGAAAAAGGTAGCAGGTAACCACGCCAAGAATGAGAAACAACAAGAGAAGCAGTGAGATAGAGACAGCAATTCGAGTGCTGGTGAAATTTGCTAGTGCTGGCTTTCCAGATCCAGCCTGAACAGGGATGAGAGCACCAGCTTCCCACAAGTCAGCCCCTAGAGTCCATGCAAAGTCGCCTGACCCGATTGTTACTTGATCATCACGAAGGTGCAAGCCTTGTCGGAGTAAGGCAGCAACATATGGGGCTCGAAAGCAGTACTGGTCAACACTGGGCTGCGCAACCACTTTCGCTTGAGCATCTTTCCAATTCAGCTCACAGAACTTCTGCCCTTTCTTCAGCAGTTTTCCGAGAGGAGCATCACCTTTCAGTCCAAAGAATTTATACACAACAAAAAACCCAGCAAGTCCATAAAATTTACCCTCAGGAGATGGCTGGTATTTTCCAAGAGCACAGGATGGAGAATAACATGTCTCCGTGAGTGAGCTGTTGACGACCTTTTCCACAAGCGCCTGACACGCCTTCCAGTTCGGAGATCCTATCAACTCCACCTGGGCCAATCGGTCACCTAAGCTATCACTCTGACTTCCAAATGCCAGAGGTGGCAGCATACAATGTGTGGAGCACACAAAGGGCTTCCTGTAACCTTTATGGAGACACGGGTGCTGCACTTCCACCAGTCCATTTGTGGTTACCACATTTCCGCTGGACCAAGAAGCTTGAGGTCGTAGCAGCTGTGATACAGACTTCTCAAATGCGTCATTCAAGCCATACCCAGCATGGGATATCGCATAAAGACGGTGATCTGTGGTTCCAACACTCACATTGACACCGTACTTTTGAGCAACGTCTTCTGGCTCAAATGTCACTTGCAATGAGGAACCTCCAAGATCCAATGTCCCCACGTTTGGCAGTTTTGGCGTGTGACCCAATCGACCAAGATTATAATTGAGAGCTATCCAGCCGTAGTAAGCTTCCTGCACACCAGTTATGACTTTCACCCACTCCCGATTGCACAAAAATGGGGATTTTCCCAGCACCAAGAATGCTTTGTCAAGGATGGACTCACTCTGGGTACGTGGCAACCTTCGCAACCCAGCAGTAGCTAAGAGAAATAAACGCGTTGATCGATGAGCATAAGGTGGTATCTGCTTCTCTGCCCAGTTCAAAAGAGGCTGAAGAGCGTGCTGCACAGCTGTCTCATTATTCAACGTTTTGTCTAATCCAGGTTCTGTCTCCACACGTTTATATGCCCGCTGCTGCCCCGGAACTCTATACCAAGGCGCACTGTCATCACGACTATAGGTTGGTTTCACCATCACAGGAAGAGAGTCCTTTGGTGAGTGAGCCCATGCATACACATGCACCCGAGTACCTGTACTACCTCCATCGATCACAACTGCATATTGAAGTGTCTCTGTTTTCCAATACGACTTTCCCAAAAGAAATCCTAGATAAAGTAACAGTGTTGCCAGAAAGAGAAATCCAATGGCTGCTTTCCATTGATCCCACCAGTGAGGATTGGATGGCAAACTCCCAGGGCCCGCGTTATTCCCGCCATTGCTGACCCAGCTGTACTTGGGCACTCGTGGAGGAAGCTCTTCTCTAATCAGCTGCAATGGGGGAAGGTGTGAAGGATTCGGCACATCGCTCACTCCAGCAGGGGGATCGACCTTCAAGTATGTTGAAAAAGCTGGAACGGAATGTGAGCTTCGCAGGCTTGCAGCATCTCGCCCATCTCGCCCATATGTGCTCAAGGGATTTAATGGCAACGGACATCTTGGGGGCTGTGAGAAGGATGATGCTGGTGGAACGCTGCCACTAGTCCCACTTACTATGCCCATAGCAATCTCCAACTAAGATTGAGAATGTTTGAGTGATATTTATCCAATGCCCAAGATAAGCCCATTGCCTGCACCACTCCAGGACCGTTGCAACAACTGCGCCAGGGGGATTATTCTGCCTTCCGCTTCAGCAATTTCTTACTTCCAAAGACTGGTTGACCCAAGTTGCAGCAAGGAATTTCCTTATTGAAAGAAAAATGCCGGAACACAAATCCTGATATACTAGAACACAGTTGCTGGCCGCAAAAGAACTGAATCCTTACTGCCGATGTCGTTCAGAATAAACAATAAGGGCTTTAAATATAACGAAATCCAACGTTGGAACAACTCCACTCAGTCTTCCAAGCAAAGAGAATTATTCGCCACGCTGGTACCAAAGCGAATGTCTCCAAGTAAAGATACCAGTGCGATTTTGAAGACCAAGTGAACGGTCAGACTTGTGGCACTTTCCCAACCTAATCCTTTGATCCTGCGGTATAAACTCCACCGCCGCACAATCCAAATAGGAACACCTCGATCTCCAAATGAGCATAGACGCAAGAAAGATTAATGAAGCAATCGGTGCTCATTTCTTGGATCGTGTAAGAGGCTTATAGGCAATGGCGCAGGCGGGCTGTGAGAACTGTCGAGAAGAATGGACCTAATCTCTTGCAGCATCAACGAACTGAACAAATCAGTACATCAGTCAATCTTAGTATAACAGGTTGCCATACAGCAAGCATCCTTGCTGGCATTATAATGGTCAATGGCTGCACAGGAAAACATAACCAATTGTGATATGTAGACAAGTACGTGTACCGGCCAATTCTAAGTCCACAGCCTTCACAAAAGGTATTCAAAAAAGAACCAAGTACAAAACATAAATTAAGATTAAACACTATTACCCAGGTCTCCTCAAGCAGGAAACGCAGATCAATACGGAATACGTACTTCGAGTTACCTTCGAATTGCGTTATCAAAGTGTGAATCGATTATCCATGGCATCTGCTTCAAAAGCTGCAGCAACCAGTGCCACGAACACCAGTGACTTCACTGAGTCTGTCGGTTGCCTGAACTGCTCAGTCAAGACTCTATCATACTCAAGCTCTCTTAAATGTCTGAAAAGACAATTCATTCTCAAGAATGTCAAACAGGTCCCCTTCGTTACAGAAGCTCGAACACAATAATCCTAGAAAGTATTAAAACTCAAAATAAGTCCTTACCTCTCCTGTGGTTTTGATGTTCGGAATTTTCAGAGACAGGTGCTTCGGCAACTCGGCTACAGTCTGACAGTGCACAAACCGTGTTAGAACGAGAGCCACGTAAATTGCTATTGTCGTGAAGTTTTATAGCATCTCATCACGGAATCGTAAATTTCACGGCTCGAGTGACGAATTTTTCGATTAAAACATTCGAAAAATCACAACAGCGCCGCTATCACACTACGAGGAACTGGCGATCCACATTGCCATCCTTCCCACAGAAATTGGATACAGTCTATTGTGACATGTTCACGAAGCACTTCAAGGTGGCAGGCATGGATCAGCTACAGAAATGAGTTGTCGCATGTATAATGCTTGAAAAAACAATATCGTCATATTATGGAGTGTCATTGTATGGAGGGTAGACTGTACAGGAACTAAGAGAGTTACGAGCAACTACTGGAAGGGAATGGACCGCTCAACAACGCCACACGGAAAAAGCGTCGGGTTCGCACAAAACGTTCAAAGATTGCCTGACACCGTCCGAAATACTATACTTATACCGTAGCCACAAAATGAAACGTGTCAATTCTTAACTGGATGGAGCCCTAATTGAGTGACATGGACACGCACGATATATACTCCTACGACACCACCTGAGAAAGATCGAGCTCCACACATACCTTAATCCAATTGCGCTACAAAAAGGAAACCTAACTCGTTCAATTTCAAAAAATAGAACGACCGATTAGGGTTGGCCAAGAAAGCGTGGTCAAGAAAGAGCGACCGACCGACCTCGCAGTGACGAAGAAGGTGCAGCTCAGAGGTGGCGTTGGATTGCAGAAGAATGCAGTTGGTCGAGAGGTTGTAGTACTTCCGGGAAAGAGCTTTGAGCATTGCCGTGCTGCCCTGCAATACTACTCCGGCCATCATATATTTTGCAGTGCCTACGGAGTCTCAGTACTCAGGAATCCTTCCCAAAAACAAGTTACTCTCTGAATTGAATGCGATTTGCAAGAGCAGCTCGCAAACCCGAAGCAGCGGAAGTAGTAGACACGATGATCGTGTCCGATCGAGGCAAAGAGACGACCAACGGAATTGGGCGATGGGACCCATTTCCGTGGGGCCTGCTCATGCCACGTTTTCGTCCACGTCATTTCGGGACCTCGTTTGGGCTCCCGTTGACGTCCCATGCACGAGGACGTAGTTCTCCCTACCGGTTTTATGGGTCCCACATCAAAAAGTTTTCCTCTATTTTGAACTTGTATAGGTCTGGTCCGATATTGGCATGTCGGTACGATAGAAAATTTGGGATCATGGTTTCAATTTCGAATTGAAAATTTCAAAAACAACACATACATTATACTAAATGGTGTATTCATGGTCCGGGGAAAATTGATTATAAGATAGATAGAAACTCCGGACCTCTTTCGAGGCCGACGTGAATAAAGTGTATGTTCGTCTTGACAATGAGCTAGTGCCCACCGGACAAAGGGTCATTGGTGCAAGAAAATTGATCATAACATTAAGTAGCCTTGCCTTGTTCTTGAGAAGAACGTGCAGCATACCGGTATTCTGCATTATCATATAAGATTAATTAGTAGCTATTCATATTTTCTCACAAATGGAGGCTTTGGAAAACTAGAAGGGAAGGTAACGATGTATGGTCTTTGCTAACACATCCCCACGTGTCCCCATATAGTACCAAGGTAGTGAGACACCTATAGATGAATTGTTTGCGTTATCATCAACAATGTAGCATTGACCAAACTCATTATCAGCTACAAGTTAGATGAGCCCATTGTAGGAACATCTATTGTAGGAACATCGATTGTGAGGTAGTTAAAAGAATATGATTTTTTCACATATAAGAGAAAGTCATAGCAATTGGAATTATATTGTTTTGACAAAGTATGAATTTGTTCTGAATTTTAAAAAATGTGATGTCCTAATTTCCTATATGACCATTTGACCACAACAAAAAAATCCAGCTATGATGATCAATGTGCTCATTTAAAATGTTTAGAATATTTTATTGAAACAGATACAATGTCAAAGGCTTAAAATGTTCGACACAATGTCAGACACTTAGTGTCCCTACCGGCATTCCAGGGTTAACCACAGAAGTGGAAAGAAAGTAAAATAGGTGTCACTTGTCTCGTGTATGGAAGGTATATAAGTTAGGGTTCCATTGGAGTTGCTCTAATGAATCATTCCGTTCAAAAGTAGAAATAATCTATGAATCGGCCATTGCCGGAGAATCCTTTTTCAAACAGAATTCGTCAAATAGGGAGTTTTATCATGACTACAAGTGGAACATATTACCTCTTATATAGACCTAGAGCTGTAGTTACAAACCCAACGAATTTCCCAACATTCTAAGCTCCAAATGCTTAGTAATGTAACAAAACAGTCATGGACAAATTGAACAGAATGTAGGAACGTACGATAATCCATTAGTACTATATATACAAAACAGAATTATACAAAAATGATACTAAGCCTGCACTAGAAGACCTTGTCATTACAAAGCTTACAATGACAACTTGGCCTAGGTCCTACAATCTAGAAGGGTGAGTTTCAAGTGCGACAATGACGCAACACTGATGGAAGGACAAACACAGGCTCAATACCATGCAACAGCATTACATTTGAGCAAATTAAAACATTGCTCATTGTTCACAAGAACATTGTGAGCTTGCTATACCTCTCCCAAAATGGCTAGGATTAAGTCCATAAGATAAGAGGCAAATTGTAAGCATAATTATTCATCAGACCAACACATCTAAGAGAGGGCAGCAGCTTTGCAAATAGGGCACTGGTTCTTTTGCACAAGCCATTGCTGAATGCAGTGTGAGTGATACCCATGCCCACATTCAATCTTTCCTATTTCGTCACCTTCTTCATACTCTTCCTGCAAAAATTGTAAGATAAAAACATTACAATCAATGTCAGCTTTACGGTGTTCTGAGGACTGTTCAAGTAATAACAGTGAAGAAGCCCTCACAATAACTTCAACAATATTCAACACAATGAGAATATATACAAGGAAGATACTCCCTCTGTTTCATAAGAGTCCAAAACCACATTTTTTTGCGTCAATTTAAGAGTCCACATTCATTGTGTTGCCTTCCTACATTGACTCCTCATTCATTATGTTGCCTTCCTACAATGACTTCCTACCTTTTTCATCCCTTTCTATCAAGACACACGGTTCCAAAAGTTGCCATTGCGTTTCATCCCTTTCAACATGGGCTCTATTTCCATCTTATATCTCAGATATTTCTACAAAGTGGACTCTTATTATGAATCGGAGGGAGTATGAGAAACTGCACCCAGCATCCTAGTCGTGTTAAATTCAGAACCCCCGAAGATTACCTATTCCAAAAACCATATGCAGCAATTCATTGCATTGAAGAGCAGCTAAGAGGCCTTGAAAATGGATTGGGATTTGAAGTACCTGGCAAATGCTGCATTTTATGTCACACTCTTGTGAATACCGTGCCACAACAGCATCAAGCGAAGAGTACCGTGTTTTCTTCAGCTTTTGAGCCATCACCTCAGACGTCACACCTGTGCTCACATTTCCTATTCTTTCCTCCAAAGCCAGTAGTTCCTGCAGAGACATCCATTTTCCCTAATGTCAAGCCAAATCTTTGTCGTGATGATGTAAATCAATTCCAGACTATCTAATTAAACCTCTGAAACACATTTTGGTCAGAACAGCATATCCAGTTAGTGACCATACTGAAGAGAGAGGATCAAGTACAAATATGCCAAACCTCATAAGACATGTTGTCCACATCAAGTCGCAGGTCACTATGCTGATCATGCAGGCCCATTCCTCCAAACAGGAGCGTTGCCTCCAGCATCAGAAGTTGCTGAACAAATCAAAGTCGCACAGTCATTAATCAAAATGAATATAAAGCAGAACTGCTAGCAAACTGTAAGCTCTCGTGATTACAATAGAAGAAATAGAAGGAATTGATCCATACCTCATATGTAAGATCCTCGTCTCTTTCCACACGTTCAAGTGCTGAGAGAATCTGCAGGCCAACAAGAACTCATGATGATAAGTTGAATTGGTTCAATCTCCAAGGAAAAGAAAAAAAGATACCGGTACTTCACATTTACATTCTAGAATTAAGGACAGATTGCTGAGGGGCTGGCCTGTCAAACCCCCAAATTGCACAACTTAGAAACAAGTAAGTCCTGTTCACTCCATCGTTCCACATCACATTTACACTATCATCATACACCTCAAACCAAATGTTAAGGGTCGAACCTCAGCAAGTCCCTCAGCCACAAGACGTGGTTGTGAGCCTCCATCCCCTGCTGACATCTGCAAACCCCGAAAGGGCATTCCCAGCAGACTTTCTGCTGCAGACATGAATCCCCCCTCACGCAGTCGAGCCGGAGAAGACCCGTGTAACAAGGAACCTCGGAACAGTGTGGAGGGTGACGGCAGAGAATCGATTGAAGGAGCAAAGGATAGAGGGTTTAAAGGTGGAGATGGGGGCAACCGTGAAGGCGCAGGTCCCGAAGGCGAAGGCGGCGGTAGTAATGAATGTAGGCTGCTGCTCTGGAGCCTGCCACGAAGTGATGTTGGTGGATGCGGGGGAGGTCTTGATGGAGAAGGCGTCGATGGAGACGCTGCATGCAGAGCAGTCTGCATTATGAGGGACATGGGCTGCGAGGGTGGAGATTGCGACATTTGCTCTGATTGTTGACTCAGGACACGACTACGCAGGCGGCTTTCAGAGGAGATCGGTCCCCCAAGTGGACTTGCACTAGATCCACTGTTCAACAAGCCTCGTGTGTTGTTCCCCAAGTAACGGTGCATCACCCGATCACCTGCACTGCTCGAACCAAACGCGGCCTCACTGCGTCGAGGTGATCCTCCAACTCTTCCTCCTGCAAGCAGAGGACTGTCACTTCTTCGACTCTGGTTTCCATTCAGCATTTGCTCAAGCAAGCTGCTGCTTGACAATCCCAAATCTGCATCCATGGGAGAATCGGGGACAGAAGCACGTCGGGGCAAATTATCATGCGAAGGCATAGCTCGCCAGACTGTTCGTGGATAAGGGGGGGAATGGTTGGGTCCAGGGTTGTTTGTAAGTACTCCACTTCGAGTGGTTCTCTGCGAGTTTGGAACTGCACTGCTACTGCCCGCTACAGACTTCCCATATCGTCCTTCCCTTGAGGATGAATCAGAGGATGATTCAGCTGGTTCTCTCCCGAAGTTGATCCTCCGAGACAGAGGTTCCTCTAATCCAGCGAGAGGTTCGGCATATCGCCCCAGGAAGACTGAATCAGAAGAGGATGAACTAGATGCAAGAGATTCAGGAGCAGAATTGGAGCCGCCGATCGTACGCCTACTTAGTCCATGACTACCTCCAGACCGACCACTGTAGGTATCTCGATAACCAGCTCTATGAGGGGAGCCACTGCGGCTGGACATGTTACCTGGAACCACAGGTGTACAACTCTTCCTCTTGCATGCTGTGCTTCTGGAGCTGCTACCCACATGCCCATGACTGCCGGAAGAAGAATTCTCCAGGGAAGAAGTACCTCCTGTCATACCAAACAAAGAATGTCTTTCTGCACTGTAATGTCGGCCATCAGTGCCACAACCTACCGTATCATCATACATGCCTTGACTCATACTTCCACTTGGTAAGAAGGCCTCGGCTGCACCCATGAAGTTGCTGCTACCGCCCTGTGCATCATCTCGATACTCTGAACGGTCCATGAAAAGAGAGTTCGACATCATACTTCCTGCGCCGTTTTCACCTCGTCGTTCGTCCATGGCATTCCTTGCACCTTCTTGCCGATCCATAAATACAGAATTAAAAGCCATACTCCCACCACCATCCAGAGGCCGCTCTTCCATACCGTTTCTGCCTCCATGAAATCCAACATCCAGAGGTCGTTCTTCTCTACCTCCAGGAAAACCACCCCAACCGTTTGCTTGCACTTGTCTGTTTCCTATCGGAGGCAATCCAGATAACCCAATCCTAACATTAACATTCTCTCCTCCAAATCCTTCTGCTCTTCCTCCAAAGTAATCAGTCTGCATTGAGCTTCTCCCTGACAAAAAATCTAGTGTGTTGGTCGCGGGTCGCCCACTTCTTCCAAGAAATTCGGAGCTGGAGAGCGACTGCACGTGAGCCGGGTGTACAATGATCTCCTCGGAAAGACCAAGGTGAGTACTGAGCCCCATTCCAAATTGTCCATCACCATCTATACCCATTGATTCAGAACCAGCTTCGTTAAGTCCGTCCGCGAATCCATGCAAAGAGTTCCACTGTCCTGGAGTAGGCCCTTGATGCGGTCTCTGTACTCTACGGCCCCCGGAAGATCGAGCTGCAACAAGCTTTGGAGACGGCTGGGAGGGCTTCCGGACAGGAGGCCTGCTGCTTTCAGGGCCTTTTCCAGTTTCTTGAAGACCCATCCTCAGTCCTGTTGACGACTCCCCTGAATCCTCAAATCGAAGCCTCGTGTTCATATTGTTACTTCCACCATCTCCACTGCTACTGCCCAAATGGTACATGTCTCCAGGAGCCCACCGGTTTCCTCCCATCAGCGGAGGTCCCCTGGGATCCATACCCTCCTCCATGTCTTTGGAGATCCTGATCGAACCTAAGAGGCGGTGGGTGGCAGAGGAAACCAGCGAGCCAGAAAACCTAGTCACTGGAAAGCTCAAAGGCAGATTTACAGCCTCCTACTCCTTTCATCCCTTGGACGCTGCTTTCCTGGAGGGCATTTTGAAGCCTCCTTCGAACCTGCCTCTTCAAGGAGGGCTTCCAGAGGTAACCTGCCAGAAATATGAATATCACAAGATTAGACTCATGAAACCCATTCAAATAAATAATGCAACTTTAATGCCTTCTGGAAATCACTCCAGAAAACAGAGTCATCTCAGTGGAGGATATGCAATCCATGCTTTTTAACTTATCCAACACCAGATTATTTTTGCACTAGGTGATTTGTCTCCGTACACCACAAAATATAGCCAATTACAACACACGCGGAAATTGAAAGATGGAATTCGAAATCCTCAACGATACTTAGAAACGATTATGCCAGAAAAAATTACACCGAAAAGTTAGCTGCACAAATGATATGCCAGTTGGTTACGATATGCCGTTCACAACTCACAACACTAAGTTCACGTGTCTGCATCAAACACTAAGTTCACGTGTCTGCATCAGACACTAAGTTTACATGTCGGCATCAGACACTAAGTTCACGTGTCTGCATCAGACACAGATTGCAAGTGTCTGCATCAGACACAATACAAACGGTGAGCTACAGAATCGTGCTAATTAACTACAAAAGGCAAGGTATCAGCAAAAGCTAATACATCACACGACTCCAAAATCCAATTGAACAACCTTAACAGGCACAGGTCACTCCATAATGAAACATGAGTTCGAGTTCCAGTGTGCTTCTTTCTCTATGACCTTACTCGTAAACCATGCAACAAAAAAGTGGTTGCACACAGGAAGCAAAAGATCTTGGAAACGATATAGCAGCAGATGCCAATCGACCAACACAAGACTCATCCACAACGGCATTACAACAGGAGTTTCCAGAACTTCCGCTTCCACCGATTACAATTCACCACTTCACAGAAATTATAGGTCTTCAGAAATTTAGGTCGATAAACAGAGCCCTCCTATGCTGAAAACCACAGATATCAGTGCCGTATCACACGATTGCAAAGCAAGAAAGAATATGTGTATTTAAACGTGCAACAACGAGTTAAATAACCTTCTCCATAAGGTAGACAAATTCTTTAGAATCCTCATCTTTAATCGTCACATTATATGTCGGCGATATCTTCGAAAGGCACGGCTGCACCAATCATAGTCCCAAAGCTAGCTCAACAACCTCTTTACGTCTGCGGCATTGACCTTGAAGCACCATATTATGCGGCAAGATTTGCATCTTTTCAACATTTTGCAACAGGAGGTGCGTCATGCCCACATCAGATCAATGCTTCATCATGCCCTGTGCTAGAATTTTGAACCCTCTCAAGAAGACCTAAACTACACATCCCGAGTTAGGTCATTCCAATTCGATAAAAAAAAAAAAGGATAGGAGAATACGCAAAGTACGACCCACATTTACAAGTCCAAATGTGAAATTCCCCCGTTTCTGAGAAAGAAACTCCGTCATCGGATTTTCTCTTTCCCTCAACACCCACAACAGATATCAAACGGGCAGCAGTCCTGAAAACTGTGTCGCTTAAGGTACGTCCACACCTGGTGGTTCTGTGTGGATGCTGTCACAAAGGTGCTAAAGTACCATGTCCACGTCTGAAACACCGATCTGACATGGAACGTGACGTGGCATCGAGCGCAATTAAAGTAAAGAAGCACACACAAGAAGCTCAACCATGATCGCAAACAAACACGGCACATGCAACTCCGTTCTCCTCGACACAGTACACATCTGACCAGACAACACACACCACTAAACTAAGCCAATTGCAAGACACGATAAGAAGATCGCAGCCGTCTTGGCCACATCATCGCATTACAAAGACACAAGCACGACATCACACGCCACGCAAACAAGATCCGAGGAATTGCAAAGCCACATGGAAACCCTACCCAGGAAACCCCGTCACAGCTGATCACCGCTCAAGCAATCTTACGACGATGCCGACGCTCCACAAAGAATTGCTGCCACAAAAGAAAAAGCACGATGCGAAACCAAAACAAATTCTGACCGTAACCCCCACCGCTCAAAGACACTACAGGACGCAACCTTAGCCTACCCTCCGCCCCTTACGACGCACGCTACACGGCGATTCACGATTCCCCTTTCCAAAAGCAACGAAACTCCCCCCGGCGGGCGGCTTGTTACACTCCACCGCCCCACACACAAACTGGCTATCCCCCCGAGAAAAGAAAACACGCTTCAAGACCAAGAGCCAGCAACAACAACCCTGAGCCGCAAGACTAAGTTACGCTTACGGCAACAGGAACAGAGCGCATCTCTCTCTCCCTCGTCTCTCTGCCACTCTGGCTCGTGGGGTCACCGGCCACAAAGAACTCGACAATCACAGGGCCGCCATCGCAAGCCCAATTGCAGGCTCGACCGTCGGTTCTATGCATCAGTACTCATGGCATGCCCCCATCACCATCGCCATCGCCATTGCTGCTTGCCTTTCCCCACCACCAACCACAGCCATCGCTGGTAAGTCTCCACGACCCCCAGAAAAACACACATAAGAACGAACGAACAGGGAAAAGTAGTATGCATGCCCCCGTTTCTCATCCATCTCTTTTCTCATCCTCTTACGTTCATCCAATTCAAGAGTTCGATTGCTACTCTCTCGTTTCATTCGTCCTCTCTCATCCAATTACATTCGTTCCTTTTTCGTCGGGAGTCGTCGAAAGGGAATGATTCTGTCCGGTCAGAGGTTCGTTCGTTCGTTCGGACGACAGCAGGCTTTTCGAAGTGGCCAACATGTTGGTAGGTGTCCCCCATTAAATCAGGTTCTGTTAACTAATTTCCTTGATTCGCGTTTTTCATCCATAATTCATCCATCTGGAGTTGGGATGTGGCAGCACACCACCGCGCACATGGAGTGATTTGCCACGTCCGCATAATGGGGAGCCTTTCCTGTAGTGTAGCATTTTATCCTTTCAAATTTCACGTGTGCTGAGTCTAGAATGTCATCCACGCTGGTTCTCATTCATCCTTGTCTTCTTCATCCAGCTGACTGGATCATTCGTTGCTCTTCCAGCTTGAAATTTGAACAATGTGTCACTTCTCTGTGCTTGTGTACAGTACTGTAAGGTAGGGTTTACCAATTTTTCTTTCTTTCTTTCTGCTTTGCACAGCTACCATTATTAGACTGGTCAAAGTTCTATAGTTTCTTGTTGCCATTCAAAGAGGTTTTCAACGCATCATAGAATGCGTCATTTTGGATACCCCATGTAAAAGCTATGAGGGTCCAAGTTTTTTTTTGGTACATTTCCAAGATTGTATTTTTTAGATAGATAGAAACTTTGACCTCTTTCGAGGCAAGCGTGAATAAAGTGTTTGTTTGTAATGTTAATGACCTATAGTCCACTGGACAAAGGGCCATTAGAACAAAATTACTCTCCTCGTTTTTTTCATGGTTAATCGACATGTGCCTATCGTAAAATAGATAAGAAAATTTAAAAAAAGCAAAAAAAAGAAAAAAAACAAAACTTCTTTTTCATTTTTGAAAATTTTCAAAAACCGTAAATACAAAATACAACATGGGGAATATTTTGGAGTTTATGCATGAATAAAAGTAGTAGATTTTGAATTTTAAAATTTATTTATACGATTAAAATTATCATTGCTATCATCAATATTTTATATAAAGTTTGAAACTTAAATTCCTTCTAAATTTGGTCACAAACAAAGTATTAATACTTTTCTAATAAAATTTGTTAGAAATGGATTTGAAAATTAACGATTCCATTGTAGTGATATTTTGAAATACTTTGTTGCTTAAATTTATGAGTTCATTTTGTCAATGTCATTTTTGAATTGAAAGTCAATACAATCAAAATTTCACTTGTTTATATTTCCATGATTCTTGTAAAGTATCGTATACATTTTAGTAATGTCATATCAAGTGTCATATACTACCATTGCACAAAAAACAACCTCGATGAATTTATTTATTTTTATATCATACTAAAATTTGGTTATTGAATTTGAGCAATGGAAATTAAAAAACATTCATTAATCTAAAATGGGTTGTTTGGTCCTTTAACCCCTAAAGGACCAGGTGGACACATTGTGTCCAAGAATAATTTCATTATTTTAATAACTTGTTTGGATTTCATAATTTTGACTCAATGTTAACTAGAGTATTGAAAATGTACGTTACAAGAACACAAAAATCTTTTAAGATTTGCAACTACGTTGATTGATTCATTGGGGAAAAACTAAAACGTCAACGAAAACGTCAACGTAGGTAAACTTGGGACATGGTAGTTAGGACGGTTGATGACTTGGAGGGAGTTTTCACACTTGGATGTCACATTCGTAAAAAAAAAAAGCGTACAATATGTAAAATATTTTCCATTACTGCATCATTAACACTATATAATAATTATGAAAAATGTTTAAATATATTTAAAACAGAATCTTTTCAAGATAATTAGAATCTTTTCTACATATTTTATAATATTTTGGAATATTTTGGAATATTCCAAATATATATTTGAATTCTCTAAAACATTTATGCAATCTAAAAGTTAATAATGATCACAAACACCGGCTCAACGAGTCACCAACAAGTCACTTTATTCAAACATAAATCTTTGAGAATCAATCATTGTTGTTGTATTTAGTTTTAGAACACCATTTTTTGTGAGCACTTAGATATAGTGCATCTTTGTATGCTCCTAAATTTTCAAACGCTAATCATGGTTTTTAAATTTATGAGAAAGCTTGCAATGAATGACCTGTTGGTTTTGTTCAAAATTTTCAGAAATCAACTTATGATCAAACCTTATAATCATGTAATATATACGGTAGATTGTTCTGAAAATTAATGTACAGTCTCATGACTGAGTCCTCTTTGAGTTTCAACGGTGAAGTTTTCTATATGAATACCAATCAAGAGATACAATTGCCTTTTTGAAAACATCATAAGAAAGTGATAAATTTTTAGGAATGAGCATGGTCCTTTAGGGGTTAAAAGATCAAAAAGAACATAGCAAATGAACATGATTATGATAATCGCAAATGCATAAGACGTGTCCCCTTTTTTTAATGAAATTTGATCATATCAAAGATCACATCGGTCTAATTTTAGTATTAACCCATTACAAAAAAAATCAGACCTCCAAAGGGTGCGAATTCAACCAAACTGTCATGCAAAAATAATAAAATATTAATATTAAAAATAAAAATGAATGCCACCTCATGTAGCCATTAAGGCAATGGATTGCACCAATTGCAAGTTAGGCTAGGACTTCGTGAATGACAAGCACTGGATGAAACGGCCAAGATGTTGAATGAAAAAGACAAGATGTATGAAGGGTTTGGCGAAAGGCCAATACATTGAATGAAATAGATAGGTTGTATGAAAAAATAAAGATCTGTTGCCAAGTTTATCAAATAAAAATATAAAAATAAGGGATAAAAAGCAATCTTGTTCACTTGCATGTGAACTTTGTAGCCTAAAATTAAATGACCCCAAACCAAAAAAATAACCCTGTCTCACACTAATTTCATTATATACATCTCTAATTTACATAACTGTAAGTACTCTCAAATACTCTCGATTATTGCGACTCACACTTTTGTTCTAATGCCACAATTACTGTGACTCACGGTAATGGTAATAACCGTGTAGTGTGGCCTGTGTCCTTGCCATAGCTGTAGTAGTCAGACTCCTGCTCAAATCCCATTTTTAGTTTTTTATTATCTTAAGAATAATTTTAAAATAAATAAAGTTTTGATACAGAACGACTTCATAATTCAAGGTATGGGGATGTGTCGTTACCACGACTATTACTGTAGTCCAAGTCCCCTGCTCACTCAATTTCCATAATTTTTCTAGTTTTGAAAAACTTCGAAATTCAATAGAGAAATTCGCAAACTCACAGGACCAGTGGTCCACAGTTGCATCCTCTATCCCGTATAATTCTGATATCCGAGAAGTCTCTCACACAAGCTCAAGAGAGGTGTGTTGGGCTATCTTCGGGAGTGTGTAAGGGCAACGAGGTCGAAGGTTTAAACCTTGGCGGCCTCTACTGTGGTGTATTAATGGGCGGGCCCGGCGGCATCCTCGGTGGCGCGCCTAGACACGGGAGCAAACTCACTCACCCTACTTCACTTACCGGAAATATAACTCATCCGGTTTTTATTTTTGGAGCCCGACACTCCTACTTTTAATGTCCCATGAGCCAGAATCTTTACTGACGCAGTACCGGAAGCCTGAGATTTCAGGACTTTACGAATTTCTCTAATACATAAGGTTCTTGAGCAACAGCGATGTTGACCTCCGAATCTCAAGCAACTGTTGAGGGATCAAAGGAATCTTCTGTAACTTCAGCTAGTTCAAGCGAAAAGGGTTGGAGAATTTAATTATTTACTAGCACTTTCTCTACAATGTGCTATAGTGTAAGGGCCGCTTCACACTATGGCCAAAGGTCGAGAGGCCGTCGGTTTCCACCAATCAAATTGCAAGAAACCATGGTTTCGGCCTCTCGACCCTTCACACTAGAGGCCAAAGTCCAAAGGCCGTGGACCTTCAAAATGCTTACATGGCAACACTTTTTGACCAAGGTGACGGCCTCTCGAGAGGAAGTTTGGGTCCTACATTTTGCAAGACCCGTCACCATGGTCGAGAGGCCGTCGATTTCTTTTCATAAAAAATGAAAACTATATTTTATGCCTATTTTCAGTAGATTTCTTTGGACTCTCAACAAAGTTTGGACTCTCAATCCCACGGCCTCTCGACTTGGACGGCCATAGTGTGAAGCGGCCCTAAAGAGTATGGTCTAGTAAGGTATTAACCCCAAAACGTCCTAGCGTTCAGAAACTGGATCACGAACGGATTCAAAGCCTTCTCACGTTCTCATCAATGCTTGGATGAAACTCATGCAATTTTCGGGGATTAGACTTCACCAAGTTGTTGTCCTATCTAATGGCTGGATTTAGTCATACTAGAATACATATTTTTCTAAAATTGCAAATGTAGAAGTATGTCAAGTTGTTGACAAGCCAAAATTGCATTTACTCTAGTTCAAAGTGGAATTGTGAAAAATGAGGTCATAAGTTTAAGAAACACAAATATTTCAAATTATCACCACATTTAAGAGTATCTCATTTCAAACTCATTCCAACAAATTTTACTCAAAAAATATTGAAATTTAGTTTGTAATCAAATTTAGAAGGAATTTTTGATTTTAACTTTCAAATTTTATAATTAAATATTGGTGATTGTATTAGTGAATCAAACTGTACGGATGGAATCTAAAATTCAAAATCTAGAACTTTCATTTGCATATCAATTCCAGAATATTCTTCTAAGTAGTAGTTTATAATGCTTTTTCTCAAATAGTCAATTCCAGGGACACCCTGGTACGTTTAGGGATTAAGAATGTTACGTATCCAGGTTCATTCGTTCAATACCTTCACTATACACACCTCCTCTCATTTCCTCCTCAAAGGCTTGTTGAGTTGTTGATACACCTTGACTTTGTTCCATGATTGTGGAGATTTGTAGCCCACTGACAAACCAAGGAACAAAACACTTATTTTCACCTTTAAAGAAAATTAGAGCCCTTTGTGGTCACATATTTTCGCTTGCATAACATTCGTAGCCTTCATGCGCTTTGCCTTTCCTTCATGCACTCTCCTCGTCACCATGGGACTCCACATGTCTAATTAGCTATTGATGAAGTCTTGTTGGCTGCACCATCTACTATGGGGCAATGCATAACCACTACATGCTATTGAATTTTATGTGTGTTTTTGCCTTTTGTATTTTTATAATGTCATATTTAACTACACCATCGTAATTGAGTACACACATATGTGTATGATGTATATGTTTGATCGAGGAGTGGTAGTAGTTTTCTCATAAGAGCAATGACAGGTTCATATAGCAATCCATTTTCTGGCAAAGGTCATTGGTGTGGCTGCACGTCTTGCACTAGTAGAAAAGGTGGCACTGTTGAGGGAGATGCTCAGGCAAGTAGTGCCCAATTCCACGCATGCAGAGTGATTTTACATGGGCATCTCCCTGGGGAGTGCCACCCTTTCTACTAGTTTTGATGCAATAATAGAGTTAACCGAAATCAGAACATGTGTTCTGACCCCCAAAATATCAGGAAGTCAGAGTCTATGCCCTCTTTTAGTGTAACCGAAATCAAAACAAATAGGGAAGAAGATACCTTCTAACTTCAATTTTAGACACGAGCTCCAAGTTGTCAGAGCCAACTAATCAATTCAGTCACCTAATTATATCTCAAATTTGTCACATGCCTTGCCATTATCTCAAATTGGATGTGGACCATCGCCTCCAAGCCTTGGCTCTCTTTGAACTCACCTTAGTCTCAGTTTTGCCTCCTTTATGACGGCAAAACTAGTTCACACTCTTTTCTATTTTGAATTCTTTGGAAACGATGCGAGTTTGCTTGGTTGTTTTAGATATGGGTCAAACTCACCTCACCTAACATGTATTTTCTCTTCTTTTCAGTTAACTCTAATGTCTTCGTATATGGATTCCGTAGTTGCACTATTGATTGTAGAGTTAGCCCTTTAGTGCCCAGGGTACCGTAGCTCGAAGCACTGGATTTCAGTGGTTTTTTTCACTGTGATTGAGACTACCAAAAATAGAATGGATTAAATTAGGAAGTAGCCGTACAATTCTATTCTCAACTGGAGAACACACATTTTATTAAAATTTGAGAATCATCCAATGGTGGGATTGGAAGATTATAGTACGTATTCGAACCGTATAATGCACGCTCAAAAATGAGATTTTGGGGGGTGTGTGACTTCAAAGTTAAATAGAATTTGGGTTAAATTTTCAAAAATGAAAAGAGAGAAGTTCAGCTATGCCCTATGTCAACACCTCTCCGTTGCAATCTTTCATATCAAAAATAGACTCACACATAATTATTGTGAATTTTACAAGTGAAAGTGACTTATCTATATACGGTTTAGAACAAAATTTTATACGCTGAAAATTGACAGGAGTGGGTACATTAGTCAAGATCGGATTACACACACTAATAGAAGATGAAGAAAAGAACACAATCCAAAAAAATAAAACAAAAAAACAAACTTCCAAACACAAGAAATATTGCATAATACAGTGACTCACAAAAGTTGTGGGCCGCCCTAAAAATTGCTCTCATAAATTGAGAAATTAAAATTATGAAGTGAAATTTGAACATGTTGTAGTACATAAGGGAATCTACCTTCACGTGAAATTTCACTTTAAATAGACTATTTTTAGACCCATTATTATTTGAATGAAATTTCTATGGAAAAAAAAACTTTTTGTGAAAAGTCAAAATGTCACATTTCTTTTTATAGGAAGAATGTACATCTTGACTTGAGTCACATGTTAAAGTTTCATGAATTTTGGAGTATTTATTCATTGAGATCTTATTGATTGAAAAATGACCCCAAAATTTTGAAATTTTTATTTTTCACTCCATAAATTGCAAAAAAATAAAATAAAAATACACATAGTTATTTGATGTGATTGTGCATTGTTATTTTATTTTTTTGCAATTTATGGAGTGAAAAATAAAAATTTCAAAATTTTGGGGTCATTTTTCAATCAATAAGATCTCAATGAATAAATACTCCAAAATTCATGAAACTTTAACATGTGACTCAAGTCAAGATGTACATTCTTCCTATAAAAAGAAATGTGACATTTTGACTTTTCACAAAAAGTTTTTTTTTCCATAGAAATTTCATTCAAATAATAATGGGTCTAAAAATAGTCTATTTAAAGTGAAATTTCACGTGAAGGTAGATTCCCTTATGTACTACAACATGTCCAAATTTCACTTCATAATTTTAATTTCTCAATTTATGAGAGCAATTTTTAGGGCGGCCCACAACTTTTGTGAGTCACTGTACATGTGTTGTATTTGTAAGTATTTTCTGTATTTTCAAGTATTTGCAGTATTTTCAGGTTTTGTTGATAGGTATTTTGATAGTTGTACAATTCCAAATTGAAAATTTCTTTTTTTGGAAGGTGTGTAATGTGTATGCGCAAATCTGAACTTCAGAACCGAAGTTCCAATTCTTCACGGATTCTCTGCTATTTGCATTTCGGACGTTGTAGTGACCATAATGTGGTCAGTTGGGCACTAAAGGGTTAACTCACAAGAAGTTTAAAGTGGATTCCCTATGACGTTTTCCCTACATACACAGGGAATTTGCAAAGAGTCCACAGACACACAAGGAAAGAACAAAGACACACAGGGAAAATTGAGACATACAGGGAAAATTGAGACACAGGGAACACTCAGTTTTCCCTGTGTGTCTCAATATTCCTTGTGTGTCTTTGTTCTTTCCTGTGGACTCTTTACAAATTCCCTCTGTGAATTTCATTACACAGGGAATACACACGGAAACACACAGAGAATCCACTTTAAGCTCCTAGTGACTGTCAAATGCGAATCAACATGAATACTATGCACAGTGTTGCTACAAGCTGCGTATTATTGCTTGGATGATATTTATTTCTCCAGCCTAAGGTGCACGATGCTCTTGGATTAGTAAGCGTAGAAAGACACAATCGATTTCTGCGTATTTCACTACAAGCAAACCCGTTGCATTACACAGAGGGGCGGTTTACACTATGGACCAAGAGCCATGACTATGGAATTCTAAAATCTGTGATTGGCCCAAAAAGAGCTCTTGGTTCCATTTGGCTTTACACTACCTTGAAAAAAGGAGGATGACCACTAACTTTGAGGTCCCCAAAAATGCTAAAATTTCCCAAATGGATAATGTTTTCATGGTCTCCTTGATTATAGTTGAGTCGAAGCAAATGCCTCCACTCAACTATAATCTAGGAGACCATGGGGCTCAAAAATCATTGATTGGCTAGTGTTCAATTATTTAAAGAGAAAGGAGGAAAAAGGGGAGGATAAAAGAGAGAATGATGAGCTTAAACTTGTCCTGGTCTAAATCCACTTTACACTACAAAGAGTGACCAAGTCATTTAAAATTGCATTTTTGATTTTTCATAGTCACGGCTCTTGACCAAGAGCCATGACCATGAAAATGATTTAATTTTCTTGGTCATGGCTCTTGGTCCATAGTGTAAACCGCCCCTGACTGAAATTGCAACAAACGTATATTTTCCTTGTCCCTATGTGACCAAAAGCACTCACCAATTTGGAATGCCTCAAAATAGTAGCGACCAATTTTCTTGTAGTGTTCCTTTTGATGCAACTCCCAGTGTTTGAATGTACTTCATGTAAAGGATCATGTACTTCATGTAAAGGTTCGTCGTATCTTTTGGATCAATCTAAAGAACTACAAGAGCTCACCCGTTCGCCATGTTTCCATTTTCGGGCTTCCCCCATCGCAAAAAGATCTATTCTATTGTTTTTAAGCATTCACTGTACGGGAACAGACAATCATTGTTCCGGGAAACGCTTTAATATTTTTTACCCGAGAGGGATACTATTTGCGTCGCTTTAAGCATTTATTTTAGGTAGGAGTGTGGTTTTTGGAGAGCTACGAGTAGAGAGATAAGAGTCAAACATGTTGTAATCTGTTTTTGTGATTGTTATGTATGAGTTTCTTATGCAATTTCAAAGTGCAAGGTTGTAGAGCACGATAGACAACCCCATGGCCATAGCCGCTTTACACAACGGGCCAAAGCCAATTTGGAGCTTTGACATGCTTGTATTCTTATAGCTGATTGGTTGAATTCACGAAATCAACCCCAAGGGCTTCACACAAAGAAGTCAAGGGCATTCCTTGAAATTCAAGTTGAAATTATTTCCTAATGCACTGAAGAAAGAATCTAACACGACATGAGGGAAGAGAATTGAGTTGAACCAAAGTAAAAAACCCAATTCAATTCCCTCGAGTCGTGTTAGAGCTTCCTCCCTTCTTGGCATGAGCCAACATTTCCTGTGAATTTCCTTCAAATTCAATTGGCCTTGGTCCATCATGTAAAGTAGTCCATAGCCAAGTTTTGCTTACACCATTTGGTAACAATAATCCAACCAAGTCTATGAATGGATGAGTTGCAAGGCTCAATATAGGAGATGGGATAAGGCCTAAACGGTTTTATTATCTTCTACCTTGTCATTTCCCGAAATGTGTCTGTATTTTGGTCAAGATACTAGAGTTATCGTAAAACAAAAGTTGCGTTTCAACATCCTCCCAACTGGCAGCGAATTTTGTTACCCGGTGCTGTTCAGGCCAAAAGGAGTTGGTGGTCAATGGGAGCATGCTGGCTCATTCTTGATGAAAGTTTTTAGGGCTCTTGTGGTATATTGTTAGATTTGGAGATGTGGTTGCACTGAATCTCTCATCCATTGTCAATTGGTCACCCTACTAACCCCTATCTTTACGTCCCATGGGGATAGTAGAGTAGTTGATACCGTACCATATAATTGGCGTTTGCTACCAACAATAAGATCTAAATCGGGATCTCAATAATTCACGAGAATTGCATTGATCTAAATTTCAACTTCTATGTTGAAGTCAAACCCATTAAAGGTGTAGATGCATTCTAAATACAAAAAAATACACCGTATTCTACTTGCCACAAAGGCGTTTTTAAACATTTAGGGGTTAAACATTTGATGTCACTTTATATGTCCTTTTATGATCTTGGTTAATACAGTTAACCCCTAAACGTCCCAGAAATTGAATCATGAATAGATTCAAAGTCTTGTAATTTTCTCATACAACCTCGGATGACTTTCATCCAATCTACCTTTGTAAGTCTATTAAATTCTCTACCAATTACAATAAATCTCTTATGATGGGAAGTTGTTGATAATATTGTAGAGACCTCCAACTACAAGTATGTCAATTTTTTTGGGTAGATTTTTTTTTGAGGCTAGCATCTACTTCCGTTCAAAGGGTTGATACGTTTAGGGGTCAATTTGTCTATTGCTGCAACATTGTGTTGTTATCTCAATTCTGAATTGTTATCAATTGAGGTCTCCTCATGGCAAGGTTAAGTACCCAAAAGGCGGGTGCCTTGTAGGTATGTGACTTGCCACAACTTGTTTAACCCCTAAACATTCAACCTTTAAACGTCCAGCCGTTCAAAAAGTGAATGATGTAAAAATTCAAACTCACTTTTCTCATCCATCATTGACTTTTGCAGCGTGGATTTTTTATTATATATTTTATGAGAAGTTGTCTTTGTACATGTGTGATCCAATTAGAAAGATAATAATTTGTGAAATTTTTATGCCTCATTTCATGTTGTAGTGATTCACCCAAAATTTCAAAGATTTCAGTGTATAAGTGCTCTTAAAAAAGTAAACTCATAAAATTAAACATGCAAAAAATCTCCAAAAACCACTACAATGAGAGTATTATGTTTCAACCAATTTTATACAAAGATATTGGTAGTAGCAATCATAGATCTATATGGATTGAATCAAAAAAATTATATTTATACATCAAGTTCAAAATATCTCGTAGTTGCATTTTATAAGACATCTTTGAAATTCTCCAATTTGGAGAAAGGTGAGGACATTTAAGGGTTAACTTGGATTGGCCTCACTAACGTCACTGATCTTTGTTTCTTGAGTTAGTGACGTTAGAGACATATGATAATTACTTTAAAGTCAAATGTCTACATACCGTACCTTAGGGGCAGCTTCGGCAAAAAATAATTCCAAATAAAAATGTCGAATAAAAAAAAAAAAAATGTTGCCTATTTGCCGGAAAACCATGAAATTAAATTAGATGAATGATGGAATATCTTGAAATTGAATACATGAACTAAAAACAAAATAAATTAAAAATGTTAAGAGTGGTCACATACAGTCCACTAAAATAACAAACATTCAATGAAACTTCATCAATTGTGAATGAAAGTCGAACTTAAAGTTATTTATTTCCTGAAAAGTTGAATTTTAAAAAATTACTTTTTTAATTGCCGGACATCAAAATTTGAATTAATTAATTATTCGATGGAGGAATGATGAAGCTGCCCCTAAGGTACGGTATTCTAAGAATAAAGTCCCTACAAAAGTCTAAAAATAAAACTGAAATACAATATTTATGCACTTTACTTTAAAGTAAATATCACATGTCTCTAATGCCACCAACCTCAAAAATAGAGGTTAGTGACGTTAGTCACACATGATATTTAATCTTTCAAAATAAAACCCTTTAGTTGAAGCATATTGATGTTTAATAACTAAAAACTATGTAAAATCATCTCCTTGTTCAAAGTGTTTATTTTATGCTTATTTTTGTGCAAACATAATCAATATATGTTTTAGTGATTCAGACTTTGCATTCTTCTAGTTGACTAAATATACAAATGTGTAGAAATAAAATTAATGAAATATGATGTGCATTTTATTAAGAATTCAAGAACATTATTCACATATGCAAATGAAGCAAATGATTTATTTTTGGAGAAAAAACCTCCCTGAAGGTCAAGAGTAGGGAGACGAATTAATTGATTGAATCCTTCGGCATTGTGTCAGCCCCAACCAATCCCTACCGACCTAGCCCAACCTTGTCGACCCGGCTAGACCTCACCCACCCCACCAATCCCACTAACCCGACTCGCCTTCGCCTCGTCACAATCCCGTCATTAAACCATTTTTTTCAAAAAATTTATGCCTTATCACAACATTGGGGCAACCTAGGCACGGATGCCCATAGGATGAAAATATTGATTTGATTCCTTTGAGCTACCCACCATTTCCTTTAAGGGTTAAATGTCATGTACATTTCAAAATTTACTAAAGTGGCATGCATTGATGTTTAAGGGTTCGAAACATTTGAAACAAGGTACTACTAATTGGAAACAACAAAATATTACTACGTCAAGCACATTATATGCTAAAAGAGAGTAATGTTGTAAACACATATTTTTGATAGAATTAAGTAAATAGACCCCACGTCATTTGATCTTGTGGATGAAAAATCAATTTTTTTTGTTACATAGAAATTAGCTACTCCATACTTAGATTTATTAAATATTTTTATGATATATACTAGACATGCCAATGACCACACTGTTTCAATGACCGCACAATTTCACATCACAATTCCAATAGAAATGTAAGGTATTGCCCAATCACTGGTGAAGGGCTCCAAGTAAATTTCCATTAAAAATCATACTAAATATGTTTAACGTGCAATAAAAGTTATTGTACAAAAAAAATTTGAGTTTGATTTTTTCAAGGTGAATCCCAACTTGACATACCACAATATCTGAAATTTTAAACGGTGTAAGTTTCTACATTGTCATGGAGACGGATTTGAGTATCGCATGGGTGGTCATTGGCGTGTCTACCTTATAATATTCATTGAAATCAACGATTTATCAATCTATGATGGTGGTATAAGGTTTGGAAATATAGGATTGACGATAATTGAGTAAGGGGAATTGAATATTAAAGAATACAAAATGGCACTATTGATTTTTTTGATAAAATTTAGTAACAAATTTAATTCTAACTTACATCAAACAATGCATGCTATAGGTGAACAATAAAATATCATGTTTTGAAACTATACAATTTACAAACATAAAATTGAAAAAACCCATTTAAATATTATACAATACCTAGGCGTCTTGGTCCACAGGTCATACCGAACAATTGGTTTATTTGGAAATTTCATTTTCAAAAAATGCCAATTCAAGTGAATATTTTATAAGATTCTAATTTTCACCTTACAAAATAGATTTTTTTGAAAAAATAATCTCCCTACTACTTGCTAATTTCTTTTTAGAGTTATATTTTTGCCGATCTTGAAGACCTACTTTGGTATCCCATAATGTATATTTACATAAAGCCAAACATCTTGAAGTTGGGATGTTTTCACACTAGGGTGTCCACTTTGGCCAAAAAAAAAGTGTATAGTATGTAAAATATTTGTCATTACTGCGTCATTAACCCTTAAAGGTCCAGATTGGCCATTCCAGCCAATGTACACTACCGTATTTCATTGTATTTGGAATGGTTCCACACCTCCTATGAGTATTGTATCAAAAGTAAAATTAAAATTCATGTCTACATGGTCTTAAAAGCTATTGGGATCTCAATTTGGAACTTTCTACTCATAACAAATGTTAAATATACGGCAACGTATCTACTATTCCCTAAATCCTTCAAGGGTTAAGACTATATAATAATTACCAAAATATTAAATACATTTAAAATGAAATCTTTTAAAAATCTTTTGAACATGTTTTGAATTAAGTTATGTTAATTTTGAATTTTTTTACATACTATACATTGTAAAAATCAAGAATGTTACACATTTGGATCCAAATACTATTATTATAATTTTAAAATAATTTGTATCAAAAGTTTTTACATTGTTTTATAAAATTCTTAAAACCCTCATGTAAAAATATTTCCTAAATAAATGCTAAAATTCCAAAATTCCAAAACTATTACCACCTATAAGTACATATTTGGTCGTTCTACCATGAAAAAAATCCATTGACAAGTATAAAAATAACTCATCCAAAATGAGAGGATTAAAATAATCCTTTGATTACTCTTTTTAATTGCAGCTCTCTATTGCAAAGGAGGTTGTAATGAAGATGAAGATATCTCCTTGGTATATATTTTACTAACAGACCTGTTATTGAAATCCAAAGTTGTATGCATGACTCGCCTCCATTGTGTTTATTAAATACGATTCTATCAACTTGTCTTGTCTTTTTATTGTTTGTGTCCTACAAGGGGAAAGACTACCAAAAAACCTTCATTTTCAATAGTTATACAACTAGATAGTAAGAGCAAGCCGTAAAAGTAAATCTAGGTAAATACTAAGTTGGGCCTAGTTGCTTGTTTGAGAACACCAGCAATACTCTATTATACAAGTTAAAATTAACGTAATAGTAACTTCAATGCAAAAATGAAGAGGGTCTAAAGACTCTTTTATATTAGGAATTGGGTCCGTTTTGATGTATAAGAGGACTAAACTCCTCACTTTTCATTGATTGAAACCCTCAAATTGGGTCCAACCCCTTTACTCCAAGACTTGAGTCCTAGACTTCCAAAACATGTTTTTTACATTAAAATCGACAAAAATCTAATTCGGGCCCAACTCCATGAATTGGATTCATCAAAAACGGAATATTAATTCGTGGGTTTAGGCCCATTTGCACATTTCAATATTATATTATATTATTTTTTTGTTAAAAAAATCTCCTTTAATAAGAAATTTATGGACTGAAATTTCTAAAGAATTTATACAATAGACCCAACAGCTTTACATATGCAATAAATGACTCCATCTCAATCTTATCATATTAAGTACTTAAAGCAAGGTCTAAAGCTAATCCATGTTACAATTTTGTTGAATTGGGCCAAGAACTAATTAACAGGCCCAAACTTCAAATATAAAAGAAAAATTTGCAAAGTAGCCATCCACAATTGCACCCCATCCTCTATTTTGTAAATATCCGCCGGTAAAGTCACAATCACAAGTTCAAGAGAAGTGTGTCAGGTTAGGATCGGAAGCCCATGAAGCTCGTAAAGCCAGGAGGTGCAACGTTCAAACCCCAACGGCCGTTGTATTTTGGTCATGTGGTTTAGTTTAAGACGGGCTCCGCGGCGCTTTCCCCGGTGGTGCATCTTGACACGCGACTGAACCCAATCACCCAAGTTTATTTTTCACAAATAAAACTCACCAGGTATTATTTTTGGAACCCAACACTCCCTACTTTTCTTGTCCTCCGTGCCAGAATCTTGACTGACACATAAAATTGAAATCCAAAGATTTATGAGTTTTTCTAATATCCAAATGGTACCATCATCTAATCGTGACTATTCGACAACCCGATAGAATATCGAGAGACGCAATGATATTATTCTTCACTAGCGCATGCCAAAGTGGAATCTCTATTTGAGAATGAAATCAATGGCTTACCAACTTCCAACAAACTTCCCCATATTGAAAAACGAGTCCAATAAGGAAGGGAGCGTAGAATGGCCCCTAGGACCATGTGGCCTCCTCTCTAGAGCGTGGTCGTTGTCATCGTCGTCGTCCGAGGCCCAACTTGGCTTACGGTGGGAGCACACATGCTCCCCCGACATCGCCATCGCCATCGCTCCCCCGACATCGCCATCGCCATCGCTCCCCCGACATCGCCATCGCCATCGCTCCCCGCTCGCCTTTTCGGACCACCGCGGCCACGACGTTTCCGAGATTAGGGTTTCGATCGTGGGGCTCGGTTCAAAATTGTTGCTTGCTTTGCTTCGCTTTGCTTGCGAGGGAGGGGTTGAGAGGGGGCTGGGGTTAGGGTTCGAGCAAGCGCGCATGCGTGAAGGCTGAGGCGCGGCAGGCAGGGATCCATGGAGGGGCATCACCCTCTCTACATGGGCGTGACGGAGCCGATCTCCACGGCCGATCCCACCGACGCGGACTTCGCCGCCACCAAGCAGCTGGAGGACTGCGTCAAGGGGCTGGCGCTCCAGGGCAGCCGCGAGGAGGAGGTGCGGCGCGAGGAGGTTCTGGGCCGCCTCGACGAGCTCGTCAACCGCTGGGTCAAGCTGGTCAGCAAGAAGAGGGGTCGGCGCGACGAGGAGGAGGCGCGCTGCAAGATCTTCACGTTCGGGTCGTACCGGCTGGGCGTCCACGGTCCCGGCGCCGACATCGATACGCTGTGCGTCGGGCCGTGTTACGTGACGCGCGAGGAGGATTTCTTCGTGGGGCTGCACGAGCTCCTGGCGGAGACGGAGGGCGTGACGGAGCTCCACACGGTCCCCGACGCGCATGTGCCGGTGATGAGCTTCGAGTTTCACGGCATCCCGATCGACCTGCTGTACGCACGGCTGCCGCTGTGGGTGGTGCCGGAGGAGCTGGACATCCTGCAGGACAGCATCCTGCAGAATGTGGACGAGCAGAGCGTGCGGAGCCTGAACGGGTGCCGCGTGACGGATCGCATTCTGCGGCTGGTGCCGAACATGGAGCACTTCCGGACCACTCTGAGGTACGTGAAGCTGTGGGCCAAGAGGCGAGGGGTTTATTCCAATGTGATCGGGTTTCTGGGAGGTGTTAACTGGGCTTTGCTTGTGGCTCGCATTTGCCAATTATACCCTAACGCAGTTCCGAGCGTGCTGTTGTCGAGGTTCTTTCGGGTGTACAAGCAGTGGCGCTGGCCTAACCCAGTGATGCTGTGTGCGATCGAGGAAGGGTCCCTGGGTCTCCCCGTGTGGGATCCTCGGAAAAATCCGCGCGACCGGTCACACCTAATGCCCATCATAACCCCTACGTACCCATGCCAGAACTCCAGCTTCAATGTGTCAAGCAGCACGTTGCGCGTGATGACGGAAGAATTCAAGCGCGGGGACAGCGTGTGTGACTCGCTAGACACAAGGGTGGCGGATTGGGGGAAGCTATTTGACCCGTTTCCTTTCTTTGAGAGCTACAAGAACTACCTGCAGATCGACATCTCAGCAGGCGATGAGGAGGAGATGCGAATTTGGAAGGGGTGGGTGGAGTCGCGACTGCGGCAGCTGATTCTGAAGGTGGAGAAGGACACATTCGGGATGCTGCAGTGCCATCCGCACCCAAACGGGTTCCACGACACAAGCAAGAAGGTGCAGGTTTGTTCTTTCTTCTTGGCCTTGCAACGGAAGCAGGGCACGCAGACACCGTCGGCTCCGTTCGATATGATCCACACAATCCAGGAGTTCAAGTATTCAGTGAACCAGTACATGCTATATAAGCCGAGCATGAAGATTCACGTGTCACATGTGAAACCAAAGCAGATTCCAGCGTATGTGTTTCCAAACGGGATCCGTCCGGTGCGGGCGCCGAGGGCAGGGAGCTTGGGTGGGCGGGCAGGGTCAGGGTCCAGAGTCGGGTCAGGGGCAAGCAGGGGTGTGGACAGCGTACAGGCAACAGAATCACCGGAGGCGAGCTCAAGGGCTCCGGTGACGCCACCAACAACGCCACCGAGCGAGGCGAAGGTGTCAGAAGAGGTGGAAGAGGCAGAGCTTTCATTGCCTGAGGCGAGCAAGAGGCCTGCAGAGAACCTGCTGCTGGGGCCAGGGCCGGTACCGGTGTCATTGAAAAGGGTAAGGGTGGAGCTTCGGTCTGAGAGTTGAGGGATGGGAGTGGGGCAGGGGAGTAGAGTTGGGTGAGGGTCGGAGAAGGAGGAATAAGTGACAGACAGGAGGAACGTTGTATTGTAATTTGGAGGTGTTTGACCCTGTGATTCCCGCGCCCGGAGGACCGAGGAGAGGAGAGGAGGGGAGATTCAATCCATTCTGTGAATAGAGCGCATTGCGGTAGCCTAATTGGAGGGGAGAGTTGTGGGAGGAGGGAGGGAGGGTACTGATAGGTTTGCTGTTAGATGCAATTATAGGAGAGGATGTTCTGCTTGGACATTGTGTGATATGGGAACCAGCGCAGCTCTCATGTCGGAAGCGATACTTGGAGAGTGCTGGGGTGTGTGTTTCTCTGTTTTTTAGGGTTTCTATATCACCCAATGTCCTCGGAGAGTGAGTTTAAAAGGAAGGACGGTGCCAACGATCCTGGGGGAGGAGTGGAGGGAGGGAGAGGTGGAATTTCCTCTGGAGTACAGTGTAGAGGTAAGAGAGAAAGGAGTTGGTCGGAATCCCAGGTTTGGCACCAGAAAACACAAAAAAGAGTAGGTAGGATGAAAGGAGAGAGTGGAGTGCAGTAGTTTTTCTATAGTAGAATAGGTTGAATGTATGATAATTGTTCTTTTTGGGTAGTCGGTCACTTCTGATCCTCACAAGATGTGGTTTGAATGTATGTGCTGGTTGCTCAGCTTCTCTATCTCAATAAAGTCCACCATTATTCACACGACAGAAGATTGAAATGTTTTTTTTTGCGATGTGTTTTTTGTGTTGGGAAGTTGATGGGTGTTTTTGAGGTTGAAGTCTGCTGTTGGAAGTTCTGGTGGTTTTACTTTCCGCAGCTTTGGATATACCAAAACTGAGTCAAGCTCTTGTAATTCGAAATTGGAAAATTATATTTTTAGAAAGTTGGCAATAGATTTGCACAAACTATAAATTGTACAAGATAGTAGTTTTAGTGGACTACAATTTGATGCCAAAGAAATTCCTTAGTCCTTACATCGATATTTACAAGAAAATTACATTGAAAGGAAACTGTGTCTCGACTCAGTTTTGCATCCTTATAAAAACAGTAACTTAATATTTTGTCCACTTGTTTTTGGCAGCCAAGGCAGCTTGGATTTGTCTTGGCATTCTTTCTTACAACCTCCTAGAGTCCTTTGGTTTTATTGAAGCCCAACATTCCTCAATATGTTTCGACAACTCTAAAATTTCTATTGGAGCACTTTCATATTGGTTGAGACGACATTTTAGTCTTGCCCATAGATGCTCGATTGGATTGGAGTTAGGAGATTGTGAAGGCCACTTGAGAACATCAAACTTTTATGATCTTAGCCATTGGTGAATACTTTTTGTCGTATTTTTGGGATCACTGTCATGTTGAAAAATCAAATTTGAAGAATCAAGATCATGTGTCATTATCGTGTACATTAAATCTCTTTTGCAAGATTTCTTTGTACTAATGTTGATCCATTCTTCCTTCAATTCTACAAAACATGTTTGGGCCTTGGAATGTCATGCAACCCCACAACATGACCGAACCACCGCCAAATTTTACAATTTGTTTAACTTGTTTTGAATCATGAGACAATTCATTGCAAATTCAACACCAACTGCGACCATCTGAGCAAAATCGATTTACCTTTGTCTCTTCAAAGAAGACGATGTGCTCCCAATCATGAATGGTCCAATGGTCATGGCGCTTAGTAAATTCAAGTCGATCCTTGATGTGTCTTTGGTTCAATTTTGGTTTCTTGTGCTTCACTATTGATCTCAACCCTACTGCACGTAAGACCCTTCTCACCGTATCAACACTTACAGTCACTGGGTATTCCTCACGTACATGTTGGATAGCTTGTGTTGCAACTTCAAACCCTCTTGATGTGACAACTCTAATGCATGCTCTCTTCTTGTGCATCTGTTAATGCTTGTGGTCTATTACCACTACTAGTACAAATATCAAACAATCTCTTCCTTCTAAGTCTTGCAACATGACTTTGAGACACTTGCAACTCACTTGGTGCATCCCTTGTGGACCTACCAGCTTGCAACTTCAACAAAATGGAGTTATTCAAGTCTCTTCTAGCACTTGCAGAAAGCTCCTCCAAGTACACCATGTTGAACAATCAAAGTTCACTAACAATGTGCATGGAGCTCTAATTCAATATTGTAACATTGTAGTTCAACATGCCCATGCAAATTTGGGCTCATAAGCCCTCAATGTTTTTTTTTAACCTCGTTGTATTTATTATGGAATTGCATGCAAAATTGAATCAAGAGATGTGTTTGTGTTTTAACAATTTGTTTTTATTACAATCTATGTGTGTGTCTACACAAACTCTATGACAACTCATAAACTCCATGTTGTATCTCCTCTATTTTGAAATTTGCGATTTCATTCAATGAGTTGTTAGCAATTGACGGGCAAAGATTTGTTTCCACAAACTTGACTCAGTTTGCCACTCACTGTTTAGAAACCATTGTGGTGTAGTTCTTACTATAGTCTTGCATCTAGTTTTTTGTTGCTTGCTTGACGCGTTTGTGGCTGGCAATCCTGGCAACCCAATTCTAAGGGCCACTTACACTATGGTAGATAACTGCACTGGTCGGTCAAGAATTTCAGCTCAAGACATAGTTATTTGAGGTTAAAAGATGGTATGCCAGAGAAGCTAAAAAGACAATAAAAAAACGCCTTAAGAAATCTTGACCAACGAAAGTGTAACCACCTAAAGGAGAATTGTATTGAACAACTTTACCAATAGGGGAAGTCCATTGGACAACTTAACAAAATGGCCATCGTCGACTATAGTAAAAACCTTACCCTCTAAACGACCATTGTATTGAATTTTTTTTAAATTGTATTGATCAAAAAATAACATGAGTTTGGTCATGTTTTGGAACTTCTTTCATGACAATTTTTTTGAAAATGTTCCTCGTCTATAATACATCTAAATTAAGGTAAACAATTAACTAACATTATTTTTTTAAATATTTCAAAATTAATTAATTTTTTGAAGTGCAAAAATTTCATCCTTTGGAGAATCAAAGTGGGATGACCTTGTAAAGAAGGGTCCAAAAAAATAATTCTCTTCACTTCAATTGCTATTAATAATCTTCCAAATTAGAGTGGTAATTAAAAAAATTAAAATTAAAAAAAAATCCATAGTATGAAATTTTTTAATCCAAAACTTGACAAGCATTAATAAACACATCTCAATTTTAAGAATTGTTTATTTTTTTATTTTCTCATAATTTTTAAAATAAAATATAACGTAAGATTTATTTTTTTATTAAAATAAATGAAAATTTGAAATCAGCTCTCAATTAGAAACAAAACTTTATTGAATGTCCATATCCATTTGTGGACATTTAATATAAAACTAAGCCCCATAATGAATGTCCATTTGTGGTACAATCCATTCTCATTTCAATGGTAAAGCTTTTAATTGCACGATTCAAATTTGTCCACAAAAACATAATTTTAATCAAGTTTGAGGTTAAGTTTCTTGTGCAAGGTTTTTGAGGTCGCCCCAAAAACTTGACCTTCAGAGAACTCTCATTGCAAAAAGTGATGTTGCGTTGGCAGCCATGTCATTTGTTCATCCATGTACAAAATTCTCCACCAAAGGATTTTTAGCCGTAGTGGGAACCACTACTGGACAAGAGTGTCACTCTCGGCCAATCATATTTCCAAATTCCCCTAAAATTCATGATCGGTGAACTTCTCTACTGTAGTGTAAAGCGGCCCTAAATCCCCCTTCATTTTAACTCTTAAAAGCCCGAAGGGTGTTGGACAAAACATAGATGTGTTATAATATGTGCCTTCCATATGTTTGATGAGGTTTGATTCAATAGACACAATGTAGGGCATCATCTCTACAAATTATTCGTACAATCAAACTTCCAAAAATAACTTTAATTTCTTTTAATGAACTTAAAAGCATTAACCTTTGAAAATTTGTACAAATTCTAATTTTCACTTTTAGAGTTTATAATTTAGCACGATTGGTTTAATTTGGTTTATCTATTGTAAACTTCAAAAAAGCAAAAGAAATGATGGAGGGAACATCATTAATTTCTCCAAATAGAAAATTTTGTAACACTAAGACGATGTTGAAGTGATTCACTTTGAAAAATTCTCCTGAATGGAATTTATCTTGGATTGAAATAATTCAAATTGGGTTGAATAGTAGACTTGATTTAGTATTTTAAAATATTTTTATTTTTCAAAAAAATACTTTATAAAATTCCGGGCAGCCCGTTAGATTCGGGCATCAATCATAAAATGATCGTTTGGGCATTTAGGGGTTAATGCAAGAGGACAAAACTGACTCCCACCTATTTTGTACATGTAGGGGCTCACCTAAAAAAATAACCCCCTCTTCCAAGGGTTTAAAATTCCCGAGGAAACTTTCCAAGATTAACACTATAGCCATAGGCTCCAAATTTGCAAAAAAATTTGTCAAAAAAAATCTTAAGGAACCCAAAATGAAAATTTTGGATCCATGAGTGAATAGTGCTTGAATTAATGTCAGGGGATTTAGAGTTGGGGACCCTGGCATCATTTGAAATTTTATAGTGTACTGAGGCGTACTTTAATTTTATTGCTAGTATTGCTGTTTCTGTAGAAAATATGGGTGTTGACTTGGATTTCATTTATGGGACTTGCTTACGCTTCGTGGAGCTGCGTCCATTTAAAATTATCATTTTAGTTATCTTTTCTAATTTATTTTCTTTGATTGTATTGCACAACCCCAGTTTGTGTCTAATGATTTCTAGACATAGCATTCATTTTAGAACACAATTCTAGATTCGCTATTGCCCTCGGGGTTGGCAGTGCCTAAGCATTCGTACATTTGTAGTTTGTGTTACGATCTCCAATATGTGCCATAGAAATTCACACTTTCTTCCTAAAATTATCCTCACAAAGAATCAACAACTTCCAATTCACTGGTAGAAAAGGTGGCATTGTTGAGGGAGTTGCCAGGCATGTGGTGCCTAATTCCACGCACTCACAGTGATTTTGTTAGGCCGCATTTTCCTAGGGATTGTCACCTTTTCTACGAGTAAATTCTTATTCCAAAATTCTTTGTTCGAGGCAGGGTTTTCAATTCCCAGTCCCAATGCCGTTTCAACTTGTTTGTCCAATACTTGAATATTTGACATCCCGTACGGTATTCACACCTAAAAACATGTATATGAGCATGGTTCTTATTGTTAAATGTCTTAATTTTTGTTCAGTCTTGTTAGCAATTGAACGAGGACTGTAGATTCTCTTAGTATATATTTGAAACTTTGTATTAGTAAATTAAGAAAATTTCAAAGTATAAAAATTGTATTCTAAATATTCATGTTTAGAAGTTTATCCGAGACAAGAATATATATGGTTTAACCCTTTAACGTCCCGATTCAACACTGTTTTCAAAGATTTGTTATAAAATGGTCGATGAAAAACGAAAATGGAGTTGATGTACAAAACAAAGTTGTAAATGTCAATGTGTAGATAACATCTGTACGGTTGGATTCATCATATTTATTATTAATATTTTTAAAGTAATTTTGCAAGGTTTTCTCTTGAAATTCAATTTAAAATCCAAAATTAACACAAAAAAAATTTAAAAATATTGTAATGAAATTAGAATGACATACACTACGAGATGGTATGGTTTCCATTATTTGATTCTACTTACTATGGAAAATCATATTTAAGGTCTTTCTTTTCGAACTAAGATTGAAACTTGACATTAATCACTTTTGTAAATATTCAAAAATTCACATTATCTTATTTGAAAGATCCATACCGTACAAATGGTATTCAACTAGCACAAGAATGAAAAAAAAAAGGATGAAAAACATCCGGTACCTACAGAAATCGAGCTGCTGAAATTCATCCGGCGTCCAGAATTTGGACGTCGGCGCGCTAAAGGGTTAAGTTTGCAATAGGGTGACAATCAAATATAGTTACTTTATAGCTCATTTTGCAATAAAGTGTCTTCAATTATTATTCTAAATGCTAGTTACTAATTATTACTCAAAATACCTTGAGAAGTCCATTCAACCTTTCACTAACTATTAATTTTGAATGCTCTTTTTTGACATTGATGTTTTTGTAATGAAAATACAAGGCAAGAAAACAAACCTTTTTTGGTACACTAAAAACTCATTTATGTCATGTCACGCCTTTGGCAACTGATGCTCATTAGTTTAATACGATGAGGAGATTCTCCAATCACAGGTGTACACGACATTCAATATTCCATGCAAAATGTTTAAATGTGACACAAGAAGCGTGATAAACGGACATAACGTTCTTCAACCCTTGTTGAACCACACCCTTTAAATTGTAGCAAAATTGTAGAATACTAATAAAATAATTAAACTCTCCAACCCTCTTTGCTTGGCTAGGTAGAGTTGAGTGTACTCCGAACTTCACGACAGTCAATTTTGTATGCTTACATGTCACATGTCGAAAAAAAAAAATGGCAGATTTTTCACATGCCATTTGGACAACTGGCACATCAAAAAGGAGGTGAGTATTGTGGACCTGTGGAACCTTGACATAAAATTCCGCCTTGGCTGTTTCCTTGTTATTTCATACGAAGCATCTCTTTCTTTCTTCTCACAGGAATACAGCCAAGGTTGTAATTATTGAGACCTGATAATTTGTTAATTTTATGTAAATAATATTATTGTTATTTCATCATGTATTCATTCACATAACATTCAGTAGCCTTCAAAGAGACTGCCTTTTAAGTTTCATCCACCTTTATATATAGAGTGACAAGTGATTTCTAATTGAAAGAACTATTGAATCAAATAAACAATGACGAAACACTATTGAGTGAGAATCAATCAAATAAACAATGAAAAAACACTGTTGAATTGTGCTTTCAATGACAAAACACTATTGAGTTGAGAATCAATCAAATAAACAATGAAAAAACATTGTTGAATTGTGCTTTTGATTACTGTGCACCATGGTTGCTTGCTCTTGCTTAATGCCATGTGCCCCCATAGCTACTAATGGGATGTGGAATATCCCACATCATTTCGTTGGAAGGATGAAATGATGTGGGATATTCCACATCATTCCATGCAAGGGAGGGCAACAAGCTCAAAGACTACTGAATGTTATGCATGTTACACAAGGCAAAGTAAGGCCAGGATTCCATGTATGGGTGGCCGGTCCTCAAAAGGAGGAAGCTCTATCGAAATGGGTGAAATCAGGAGAACTCAAGAGTATATGTTTCATTTGTACTCAAATGATATTTAACCCCTAAGCTCCTGAGCGACCATTTTCTGGTCGCTGCCCGGAAAAAACGGGCTGCCCGGAACAAAAAATATTTGAAAAAATAAAAAATATTTTAAAATACTACATCAAGTCTACTTTCCAACCCAATTTGAATTATGGCAATCCGAGTTAAACTCCACCCGGGAGAATTTTTCAAAGTAGATCACCTCAACATCGTCTTAGTGTTACAAAATTTGCTATTTGGGGAAAGTAATGATGATTCCTCCATCGTTTCTCTTGCTTTTTTGAAGTTTATGATAGATAGCCCAACTTTAACCAATCGTACTAAATTTTGAACTCTAAAATTGAAAATTATAATTTATACAAATTTTCGAAGGTTAATGCTTTTAAATCCATTAAAAAATGATCTAAAGATTATTTAGGAGGTTTGACCGTACAGATAATTTGTAAAGATGATACTCTACATTTTGTCTATTGAACCAACCTTCATCAAACATATGGAAGGCACATATTATAACACATCTATGTTTTGTCCAATACCCCTCGGGCTTTTAGGGGTTAATGTTTAAAAAAAATATGATTCATTCTTCAAAATATAAAATTTTTAATTTTTGTTTTTGAGGTAAGAATGATTGAAAATGGCCCAAAATAGCTTAGATATAGAAAATTATAACTATAAATAATTTATTCTATTTTTGTATTTTGGTCTTTAAATTTTCAATTTTTCAAGTTTTTTTATTTTTTGAATTATTTTTTGGTGACCTAGCTATGATACTACAATGGTCTAATATTATCGTGGTTGAAAAAAGATTGAATTACAATAGACTGACTTAATGGACACAATCAAAGTTCCTAGTGATAATTATAGAGTGAATTAGAAACTATAGTAGGAACTTTTACCTTTTGACTGTAAGAACATCAAAGAACATCCCCATTAAAGAAAAAGGAGCAACGAGTACTTTGGGAACTGTTTTTCATCAAATCTTCATTCATCTTGTGAATGAAACGTGTAGTTGTTATCTATATTGATAGCTTTTGCACATACAAGGTGTCAGTATTGGGTCTCAATTGCCAATTGAGTAGTAAAAATGTACAGTGGTGTAGTGTATTTTAAGTTTTGAGGATCTTTTTATCAAAACTCAATTTTAACCCGTAAGCTCCCGAGCGACCATTTTTTGGTCGCTGCCCGGAAAAAACGGGCTGCCCGGAACAAAAAAATATTTGAAAAAATAAAAAATATTTTAAAATACTACATCAAGTCTACTTTCCAACCCAATTTGAATTATGGCAATCCGAGTTAAACTCCACCCGGGAGAATTTTTCAAAGTAGATCACCTCAACATTGTCTTAGTGTTACAAAATTTGCTATTTGGGGAAAGTAATGATGATTCCTCCATCGTTTCTCTTGCTTTTTTGAAGTTTACGATAGATAGCCCAACTTTAACCAATCGTACTAAATTTTGAACTCTAAAATTGAAAATTATAATTTATACAAATTTTCGAAGGTTAATGCTTTTAAATCCATTAAAAAATGATCTAAAGATTATTTAGGAAGTTTGACCGTACGGATAATTTGTAAAGATGATACTCTACATTTTGTCTATTGAACCAACCTTCATCAAACATATGGAAGGCACGTATTATAACACATCTATGTTTTGTCCAATACCCCTCGGGCTTTTAGGGGTTAACCATTGAAACCATGTGTTTTGAATTTAAGCACAACTAGGAATATAAAGTAACCAAATCACTCTCATTTTTACTACACAATGATTTTTAATACTACACTTTGATTTCTTAAAAAAAAATTAATTTGAATTTTTTTAAATTACGGTCACAAGACAGTTGAACACCCACTACCATGTGATGGTTATTTTTGCTAATTTTACGATTACAGTAAAAAAAATTCCACCACGATGATCTTCATTGTGATTTACATAAATCGTAAAAAAATTGGTGTAATTGAATATATATATATATATATATATATATATATATATATATATATATATATATATATATATATATATATATATACTTATATATACTTATACTGTAATTTATATGAATTTCATTAGCATTCACTTAATTTTTTTTATAATAATTACAAATTTTCACCAAAATGTATGGACATTTTTCAACATATAGTATACACATGCCTTCATCTACTAAGATTACAATATCTAATTTTAATGTTAATTACAGTGCCAAAATAAATTGTGGAATGTGATGCTAATTCCATGATAATTGAATGGTAATAGGTCCGTCTTTTAAGGGTTGAGACTTTACTTTTAAAGCAGTTGGAATTGAATAGTCAATTTCATTCAGAAGCCACTTTTTGGTCTAAATGGCGTTTAGGGTTTAAATTCACGAATCTTTGGTCCTTTAGGGTTTAACCCTTAAAAAAGACCAAGCACTCATAGTTTTAAAATGAAAATTTCAATTGATCATATCTGTTTAAAAAATATAATTTTGCTGAGATCAAATTTTACATCAATGGAATCAATGAAGAACATCGCATGTACTAGTCAAACAACAAATAAATTTGAATAAAGAGAAGTCTATATAGGACCTACTCAAAATTGCTAAAACAAAACATGAGACCCAATTTGGGCTTCTTGGTCCTTTAGGGGTCAAGTAAAAATTGTGCATTGCTCATTATTTTCGGTAAAAAATGTGCATTGGTCATTTCAAATGAGGAAAGGCAAATTGGGAACACCATGGAAACTTGGCCATTAACACGCAATTCGCTATTTACGCACTTGGCCATATAATCATGCACTTGGTCCCCGGAAGCATTAAAAATATTGTTGTAAAAATTTCTCTAAAAAACAACCATTTTTGTCGTTCTACAATTACTTTTATTGTAAACAAACAATTATTTAATTTAATTTTTATTCTTATCTTTATCTTTTATCTTTATCTTTTATTTTATTTTTTCTTTTATCTTTTCTTTATCTTGTTTCATTTATCTTATTTCTTTCTTGTCTTCAATTTATTTTCCTTCTTGTCTTCCTTCTTGTCTTCTTCTTTTTCTTCTATTATTTTTCATTCCTCTTGTGGCAGCCGCAAATCCTTCGCCCGCACAAAAGACAAAAAAAGTAAAAAACAAAAAGAAAAAAAAAACTTCTTTTTTTTTGTTGGAATTCGTCTTCTTTTTTGTTTGGGGCTCATGAACCCTGAAAATAGAAATTTTAAAAAATAAAAATTTAGGGTTCAGCCGCCGGCGGCTGAACCCTAAACGGCACAAAAAAAACAAAACAATTTTTTTTTTTTTTTTTTTTTTTTTTTTTTTTTTTCCTATTTTTAGTCTGCTGTGCGCTAGAGGGTGCACGGCCGCGCACCCTTTGCCTCATTTTCTCCTCTCCTCCTCTCCTCTCTCCCTCTCTCCCTCTCTCCCTCTTCTTCTCTCTCCCCTCTCCCCTCTCCTCATATATATAGGGGAGAGAGAAGAAGAGGGAGAGAGAAGAAGAGGGAGAGAGAAGAAGAGGGAGAGAGAAGAAGAGGGAGAGAGGGAGAGAGGAGAGGAGGAGAGGAGAAAATGAGGCAAAGGGTGCGCGGCCGCGCACTCTCTAGCGCACAGCAGACTAAAAATAGAAAAAAAAAAAAAAACCTTTTTTTTTTTTTTTTTTTTTTTTTTTTTTTTTTTGGGGTGCCGTTTAGGGTTCAGCCGCCGGCGGCTGAACCCTAAATTTTTATTTTTTTAAATTTCTATTTTCAGGGTTCATGAGCCCCAAACAAAAAAGAAGACGAACTCCAAAAGAAAAAAAAAAAAAAAAAAAAAAAAAAAAAAAAAAAAATCTTTTTTTTTTTTACTTTTTTTGTCTTTGGTGCGGGCGAAGGATTTGCGGCTGCCACAAGAGGAATGAAAAAAATAAGAAGAAAAAGAAGAAGACAAGAAGGAAAATAAATTGAAGACAAGAAAGAAATAAGATAAATGAAACAAGATAAAGAAAAGATAAAAGAAAAAAGAAAAGAAAAGATAAAGATAAGAATAAAAATTAAATTAAATAATTGTTTGTTTACAATGAAAGTAATTGTAGAACGACAAAAATGGTTGTTTTTTAGAGAAATTTTTACACAAAAAATTTTAAGCAAGATTTGCTCATGAAATGAACGCACTTGATCAAGTGCATAAATAGCGAATTGAGTGTTCATTGAGTTTGTCGCTCAGAGAGCTCTATTAAGACAAGATGAATGTCATCCATTCACTCTCCGGTTCCATCCATAGCTTAGTCAGCATACCTACCCGACTGGTCTTTAATAACCAGTTAAGTCACAATAGGTAGTTAGCGATAAGATAAATGGATGATAAATCTAGTCACACCCTAAACCCTAACCAGTTGTCTTCACCCCTATATATCTCAGTGGAACAGAGTCTTGGCTCATTCTTTGATGCTCATACTTTGTGTTAACCCCTAAACGTACCGACCCTTTGAACACAAGTAGATGCTAGCCTCAAAAATAGATATTAGCATGGCTTAGATGTACAGAGTGTGTACATGAGAGGACCATTGCAAGCGTAAAATCTACCCAACAAATTTAACGGACTTACATTTGGAGGCCTCTCGAATATTATCAACATCCCCCCATCACAAGAGATTTACTTTAATTGGTAGAGAATTTAATAAGCTTGCAAAGGTGACTTAGATGAAAGTCATCCGAGACTGTATGAGAAAGTTAGAAAGCTTTGAATCTGTTCATGATGGGTTAATGCTTGTCTCTCAACAAGCTCATCATCGGCGTCGCCAGAACTCGCGGGTGCAGAGCTCTCCGGTGCTGCTGGAACGGACGGACGGACGGACAGAAGAAGGGAACGAACGAACGTCGTCGTCGTCAGATTCCGTCAGTGCGTTCGTTCGTTCGTCTGTCCGCCTCGCTCCTCGCCGTCTCCCTCAGTTCTCTCTCGATTGCGTTCCTGTTCTTTGTTTCATTGCATTGTTGGCTGGGACTTGTTGATCTTCGTTCTTCGTTCTTCGTTCTTTGATTTTCTTGGCGATGGCGGACCCGCTGCTGTTCGAGGACATATTCAGCATCACGCAGCTGGACCCGGACGGCAAGAAGTTCGACAAGGTGTCGCGCATCGTGGCGCACAGCGAGCAGTTCGACATGGACGTGCTGCTGGACGTGAACGTGCACCTGTATCCGTTGCACAAGGGCGACAAGTTCACGCTGGCGCTGGCGTCCACGCTCAGCCTGGACGGCACCCTGGACGACGGCACGTTCGACCAGAGCCGCCGCAAGTCGCTGGCCGACAAGTACGAGTACGTCATGTATGGCAAGGTTTACAAGTACGCCGACACGGACGTCTCCAAGGGCCCTCCCAAGGTCGAGACCTACGTCTCCTTCGGCGGCCTCCTCATGTGCCTCAAGGGCGACCCCAACAACTTGAACACCCTCATGCTCGACCAGCGCGTCTACTTGCTCATGCGCAAAGTGTGATGAGGCTTTTGCCACAGCCAAGATTTAGGGTTCCACTTGAATGAATACCCTCATGCTCCTCGACCAGCTCATGCGGAAGGTGTGAGTCACAGCAGGATTTAGGGTTTAGGGTTCAGTCGCATTGCCACACGATGTTTTTGGACAGGCTGTCGTCGGTCGTCACCACCTCTTCTCATCCTCCAAGAAGGGAAATATTCAGCAAATTTAGGTTTGGTGCTGGGAATGCGCATTATTGTATCAGAGGTTGTATGTGCAGATACCCTACGGACATGATCGTAGCTATGCCTTTGAACCATGTATTAGAACACTCGTGTGTTTGGGCCATACTCCTCGGATTGCAGACTCTAATGTTTATATACTTACTTTCATGATCAATTTTGAGACAAGGTTGCTAACCATGCCGAATCCTGATTGCGTGCTTCCGTAAATGCGTGTTGGCTTGTGGCACCTATTCATTCATACATACTCAGGCTTTTGAGAGGCGTTTGAGAGCCAGGGATTGATTGGCCATGGGATTTTGCTGGGGAACCCTTTTTGCGGTGAGCTTGTTCGTCTAAGTATGCACGGCAATCGATTGGATCTAGAGCTTGGTGGCAGAAACCTTCAAGAGCTGTGCAAAATGCTGGTTACCCTCCAGGAGCCAGTGTCGGCATGGAGCTCTCGTAATGTGCCATGTGAGCGGCCTTGGCTTGGATACAGTATTATTATGTCGTAGATGTCCCTGCAATCCAGCAGAATGTGTGCACAGTGTAGGTATAGCTGGAGGGTTACTAAAGTGTCTATTCCCGGAAGGGAAGAGTAGTCTTGTACCAATGTCCCTTTGCCCGGTGGTCATTGGCTCATTGTCAAGACGAACAGACACCATTGTCAAGACGAACAGACACTATATTCAAGCCACACTATATTCAAGCCAGCCTCGCAAGAGGACCGGAGTTTCTATCTATCTATAGCTGGAGGATGCCATGCACCGATTGCCGGCCGACATGTTTGCTGTTTGGCTCTTGCAGGAAGAGCGTCGTGCGACTTGCAATCGCGCTGGGCAGGAAGGCTGGTTTTTGATGAAACTGTCAGCGATTTCTTGCGTGGGAAAATGGGGTTGCGATGAGGTATCGGTGCACATCTTCCCCGGCTGTGTCTGTCGTGCTCCACCCATGCAGAGACTTGTGACTCCCAATGCTGATGCGTGGCGTGCAGGAAGAGTCACGCTAAGGTGGTCACCCCATTCCCAACTGGCTCCTTTTACCAACAGCTAAGGGCATTATCCACAATCAATGCTCCAACGGTGTTGGTTGTAGCATGAGTTACAGTTGGTAATGGGTTCTTTCTTGTTGGTTTTAGTATGTGTAAGTGTGGTTATGGGTTCGTTGTTGTTGGTTCAAGCATCTTTAGTGTGTGCAATACAAATCTTCTTTAGACAGAAAGAGGTGTACCTATATGACATGAATGGGATGCGTCATACTTCAACTTTGAAAATTTGTAACTAATTCATTCTTCATCCAAAAATTATGTTTCAACTTGTGTTGGAATCTAATTCTTCTTGCCTATCTCTAAAAAATAATAACACTGAATAATTTCAATGCCTCATATCCATATTTCTTATTCAGTTGGGAATGGGGTAACCACCTTACCAGTCCTCTGTAATAGGATTTTTCACTCATGGGGATTCTCTATTGTTTCAACTATAACTTATCCATATGGTATCCACATTTTACAACTTTGGATGCCTTTTTGAAATGGGGAGCTGACAACTTATTCATATGGTCTCCACATTTTACAATTTTTGATTTCTTTTGGAAATGGGGAGCTGACAAGATAGGCCAAAACAACAGAGTAATTCTAGTAATAAATGAAACGCGTTTAGCAATTAGCAGCGACAAGAATGAATTCCCTACCTTAATAAGGGAATCTTAACAGGGAATCCTAACAGCTCCAATGTTTGTTTAAGGAAAACTTGAATCTCCTGTGTTTGAGAAGGGGCACGTGGACATTGGAGGGGCAATTTCAACAAACGCAATCTTACAAGAGGAAAGTGGAGCCAAACTATTTTGGTGCCATTTTGACACCAAAGGTCGCATACAGGTTATTTTAGTGTCATTTTATCCATACTAGGTTGGTATGGAGGTTGGCACCAAATTAACTTATTTGCATTTCAATGCACCATCATGGCATCATGTTCACATGCCTTGAAATTCCTGATGTGGGTACCTTGAAAAAGCCCTTTTAACTTTTAAGTTAGCCCCCTATGGCAACTTTGAATGAGTCCCTTTTTAAAACAGAATAAAAAATGAGTTGACTAGATGTAGTTTTGATTTCCTACACCCATGATGTACACAAAAGAAAAATTCATGTAAAAATTGAAGAGTTTGAAAGATTTTAGAAGAGACTTTTTGTACTAAAATCTGATGTTCCAACATCCAAAACATTTGTTTAAGATATCCAATGACGCCATCTTGGTACTAATTTTTGATACAAATTACATTTAAATGTGTTATTGAAATGATTAATTTGAAGGATTAAAAATATTATTTATTTTGTACTACAATGCTTTCAAATGCTTTTTTTGGCAATTTTCCCCACAAGCATAAAAATATGAAAATTAATATATTCAATTGAAAATTAAAACTTGAATTAAAGTATTTCATGTCATTTAGGTGTGGATATTTTTATAAATTTTTTATTTATAATTTTAGTCAATTGAAATGGACAAATTTGTTGAAATTTGGAAAAACAAATATATATGTTCGAAATTTCCAAAGCCAAGCCAATCATGGGCCAAGAGACAAGGCCGTCGTGATGTGGCTCTTGGTGACAATGAAAGAGCGGAAGACCGGTGAAAAATCATGAAAAGTCAAGATAATTAGGAGATGAACAAGAGGAAGGAATTTGAAGAGCCAATGCAAGCCCTTAGAGCAACTTACCGTTGGCAAGTGGATGCTGGGGCATGTGGTTCAACAAGAGCCGTGCCACATCCGTTTAGGGATCATTCAAAGAGCCCTATTCATACATGAAATGCGGAAAATTTTCTAAATTTTCAAGATACAAAATATACTAGAATCATCCCAGGAAATTGTGGGAATTTTGTCCCACTTCCCATATGAAATCCCATGTGGGAATTTCATTATTCCTCCCTGTGTATTGGAGATGCTCTAATTTGCCAGAGTTTAGGAGCAGCGCAGTCTGCCAAGTTACTCGGCTAATTATTCTCAAGAACCCCACAGACGTAAGATGCTTCTGTTCATTATGAGGATATCGCAAGGTTTAGGCTAATGAGGACATTGCCTTATCCTTTGGTTTCAAATTTAAATCCGTTTCTTGGGTCAGATTGGACCACACTGCCAGTTCTTCCCATCCATAGGGCCAGAAATCTACGGAGTATTATATAACAAAGTTGAGCATACACACTCTCCACAATGATTCCGCAATAGAAACGGCCTAGTTGTGCTAGGCTCCGATACAAGCCCACCTGGTCTGTTATATAAGAAACAATGGTGGGCGCACGCACGCTCCCTACAACAATTCCGCTGTCAGAACAATCATGCCAGGCTCCAACACAGGTCAATCATAAAACAGAGCAAAGGCTGATTACATCCTCATGAAGGAGAAAACCCTCCTGCCAAAAATTTGGTGCTCGCAATGTCCTGCCTCGCCACACAAGAGCTAGAGAAGCGCTTGGCATCGACATTATGTATTCCTGGGGCTACCGGGGAGAAATGGATACAACGTGAGTGAGAATTTCAATATACAACTTGAATACATTTACCCTTTGTTCACGATTGGAACTTAAATAAATTGTTAAAGACCACACTAAGCTAATTAAAATACTCATCGAGAATCTGCTCACTAAAAACTCTTAATCTAAGTTATTACAACACGTGGTCATGATACAAGTGGTAAGATGACTAAAATCTCACCGTTAGTTAGGAACTCTCCAACCCTTAAGGTCTATCTTTAGCAACTATGATACATTGGACAGTAACAGAAGTTAAATGGAGTGTCTGCCATTAGCTAGTACCTCCAAAACTAAGACATCAACATATCTACAGTTATGGGTACTAAATGGTATGCAGGTTTATTGGGTCTCTGAAAAAGAATTATAAATGCCATTGTCCTGGTAATGGTGGTCCGTTGATCACATGCTTGGGTTGGAGGTGTTAAATCTTATCTCTCAATGCCCTGCTGGAGGTATTGTATCAAATCGTAGCCGGCTGTGCTCCACTTATTGTATGCATCCGCACACGTCTTCATCATAAAGTTCGCTGCCTCTCGCTCACTCATCTCGGGATGGAAACGTTTCCGCAAGTTCCCAATGGGATCGCCCCGACTGAAGCACGGAAGACCACTGTCCACCATGAGAAGAACCGTGTTCACTATGCCATCCATATGATTCCTTGCTGCCAAGTAGCCCTTCACACACAAACTATCACAATCCAGATCCACAACACTGAGTCAGTCATACTGTAAGCAGAAGGTCTCACAGATAGTGGACATAGTTCAAGTTCATATATTTATTCTATGCTCTTGAGGATGACCCAAAAAGAGGGACCTAAAAGGGCTCATCTGGTTTGTAGTAGTCGTTGCATATCCGCCTCCCAATCCAATAGGACAAAATATGTTTAGAAAAATGGGCTTGCACATGAAGCTAGTTAGAAAATAGGTGGAAGAGTGAACATACCTCACGAAATGGTTCCAAGATTCACTTCTCATGTGGCCTGAGGGATCGATGAGCTGAGTCATTTCGTGACTCAGCTTGAATTGTGCACTTTCAAAACGCATATTGCCACCAGGAGATGTTTCCAGAATAAACCCAAAGTCGATGTGTACAAGTCTCCCCTCACTGTGGACACGGCACTTGATTTCATTAGTAAAAACCGGCACAGCCTACTAGAACATATGTAGGTTTCCATTCTGTAATAATCTAGAAATACTACATTGCATTTCTAGGTCATTAATCTATAAATGCTGCGTAATTAGGGAAACTTCCATCAATGAATGAAATTACTGGCATATCTGAAGCAGGGAGTAGTACTTGTCAAAAAGAAGGTTGCCGTTATGCCGATCCTTTGGCTGCAGTAGAAGGCTTGCCACAGCGTAACCAGCACTGCTAACAATGAAGTTGTTCCGTGCCCTCTCAAAACCATCAGAGCCCACAGGCCCATACTCTTGTTGGTAAAGCTCAAACAAACCACCATCTGTTACTTCTCCCATTTGGTTCCTACTCCGTGAATTTGGAACAACCTGCGTCCAAACCAGACTGTCAATATTGTCCAATTGGTGTAGAGTGAGTTCCAGACACAGCAGGAACAGTATACGCAGAAAAGGGCAATTAGTAGTTATAGCAAACTTGGACCACATAACTGTCTTTAATACTGGACCTTGAGGTCATCATCGATATATAAAGACAATTGATCACATGGTGAAGACTATGCCGCTTAAGATTATGCTCCAAAACCAGGCCTCACTTATTCGCACAGGAATATATTTCTCAGAATGCAAGAAGTGTAGATCGCTGAACTGATTAAAATACGTAAGAATTTGATCACATAACCACCACCGTATAACTTCATTTTAAGCTAGCAGTGAAATGAAATGCTTACATAACATGCAACTGCCTATTGAATGGAACATGTCGCATAGGCTTTGATGCAGTATTACATCACCTAAGAGACTCTCAAGCAATATGTAAACAGATTGAACGAGATACCTCAATAATTCCTCTGCCATATCCGGTTGGAAGGACCCCGTAAGGGAAAAGATAAAGGTTGACACCAACTGCTTGCCAGATCTCTTTCAGTAGGGCAATGACTTGAAGAGCCAGAACATCCTGTCGACAATCATCACCAACCTGTGCATTTCCAAGGTTATAACGAATGCTCTAAGACGCAAGAAATATATGCAAAATGTGTAAACACTCTGAAAGTTGAGCAACCACTACGATTCGCTTTCTAGTCCAATACCCACTCGATGTAAGGATACAGATAATCCTGGAATATACAACCAACCTTCAATCAGAAAATTCAGAAACAGTATAAAACTACCAACCTTGAATATACATGCTTGCCGCATCAACAAATCTTGATCTCCTTCCTTGTCCACCACGTCAAAAGTTATCATAATAGGGACTTTCGCTGCAGACTGTAAAGGGATACCACTGTCCAGCTCAATGCCCTTCACAAGTTTGGTAGGATCAGTGGGCAGATACAGAGCATCACCTTCTACTTTGATCTTCTCCAATTCCCTACATGGCACAACGTGAAAAGGCCGTTACTTGAGGCATGAAGAATTGCACGTTTGAAATACAATGAAAAGTTGGCATAACACTTACGAATACTAACTCTTAGTAAACAATTATGGAAATTACTAATTGGCACAAACATGTAACAAGAGCAACATGATCAAAGAGTAGGGTTGAGCAAGAAGCAAACCAATTTCTGAATGATATAGCTGACTAGAACTATCTTCTGAGACAATATTCAACGGACCATAATAGAAAACACTTGCTAAGGAAACCCTAGATAATAACGTCTAAGCACACAAGCGCATTCCCTTTTGAACACCTGGAATTATAAAAGAAGAATAGTTTACCTGCGAATTGCTGATCGGCGAGACTCTTTGGGCAAGGGAAAAAGCACACCAGATATTGATGTAACTTTATCAAAAAACCGAAATTCTTGTTCATATATTGTGAGGGCATCAGGGGTGAAGCTCTCAATAATACGGTTTTTCACTCTTGGTACAATCTCGTACAAGGCATTCTGTCAAGACATTCAAATCTGCCCATCAATAATCCTCGCGCTGATAAATCTCCCTTGAAATTGCGAAGGTGTGCCACAATTACTCTTGAAAGCTTGAGTAAAGATTGGCCTAAAGCAGTTTTAACTAAAAGATTTATGAGCATAAACCGTTACCATGTCATTGGATACTTTAAAAAGGTACTAAAACTTCTGAAGCTTAAAATATAGTACTTAGAGCTTGATATTCCCTGTACCTTCATGTTGACATCCTCCTTTCCTGCTTCTTCTGCAGGCGGTGCCTCTTCACCCTGCAAGTGGTTGAAAAAAAAACATTAGCTTTCAGGAAAACATAAGAACCGAAAAGAAAATTTACTTTCATTCCAGTTTCAGACCACCCCTGGGGTGGCTGAAGTTACCTGAAGTTGCCATATCAGAATATGTGCAAATAGGTTACTTCTGCGTGCAGCAACCATCAAGTAACCTTCCACCAGCCCCTGAAACCAGATACAAAAGAAAATGTCAAAAATTGCTACGGTAAAACTATAGACATTTCTATGCAAATAGAGGGGTCGTAAACATCGTCAGAACATCAACGCATGTCAAATTCTCAAATCATATGGGAAGCTTACGAAAACTCGTCCTGATGCATAGATTTCCTCTGCTAGATCACAGAACGATAGTTAGGATGTTTACCCCATGATCATAGCGTAGAGCCTGTACGAGCTGAGGCATGAAGAAAGTAACTCGCTCAGGTGGATATGATTCCATAACACGCAGCACATAAGCCATGACACGAGGGTGGCCCTTGTAAGGTGGAGTCAAGAACTCAAGTGCGTGAGTAATAGAGCATAATTCCCAGTGTGGAAGCCAATTCAATGCTTCGGAATCCTCAGACACGGCTGTAGGTGTTACAACATATCGTAGGGCCTCCGGTACATTGATCAAGTCTGGGATATGTGCCTGCATGAAGATAAGATAGAAGTAATTGGTACAGAAATTGAACAAAACAAAAATAAGAGGGCTTATAACCTGTTCTCTAGCACTGTACTAGCTCTCAATAAAACCATCAAGTCTGCACGGATTACAGTGGATCTGTGAGATTAAGAATGAAAGCAGACCTGGACCATGGATGTAACCTCTGTCCTTATAGCATGGGCACCAGGAAAACGGGCGACAAGGGCCAAAGCAATACGTGGATCCACAGCCCAAGCTGTCTTCACATGGATTTCCCATGACTCCACGTTGGACTTGAAACGAAGAAGCATGTTATCCCTGTACATTCCAAAAAGTTAAGGTGTGAAACACATCTCAACAACCTGCTAAGAAAAACGATGAATGAAAGAGAAGTCCTCCAATAGGTTCAGTGACAACGATAATGGGATCATTCACTTCATGCCTGAATAAGGAAATTGTAACCGTCCAGTATTATTTTAGAAAGATGTGCCTACCTGAGAGGATAAGCCCATGTCTCCAGCCTGTCAGCCTCATGTTGGCAAAGCAGTAATAGAAGCTTCCTCCTCTCTCTAGCAGCTGAATCACTGTTTTCCTTTCCCCAAACTGGATGATTGCTCACCTGATTATGATGAAAGGCAAAGAAAGTCAAACTCAGGTCACACTTTATAGGAAAAACCTAGTACAAGCAAACCTGTTAAAGGGAAGCGAATTAGGATTTTAGAACAGGTGGTTACCTGAGACTCTTCAGTGCTTCTTGGTGAAGGTAAAGAAGCGCTTTTTGAAGACCGCTTAGACTGCACAGATCCTTCCCCATTGTTGACACCCTCAGAGCTATTCTGTGCAAGAAACTGAGCAAAGATGGCTATAGATTGAGCTTCCTCCTTGGCCATGCCCTGAACAGCTACCTTACACCACCCAGGTTCCACCGAAAACCAGGCAAAAGCAGCTCTGTAAACACAGATTTACAATCTTCAGGACAAACTGTTTGAACAATTACTCCAAAGCTTCCTGCTTTCTTAACACACCCACATCAATAGTACATGCTGTTCTGTTTTCTCCATAGTCCAAGTAGGTTTTGCACATCCTCTTGTCATGAACATGACTTTTGAAGACAAAAATAGACACCCTGTAATGGCCTTCAATGAATTTCTGGCCTTAGCAGAATATACATGCAGGTACTACGAACATATTGACCATAATTATTGGCAAACTGCTCTATTTGCAACTGTAACACTGGCAAGGATTGGCAAACCTGTAAATTTGATCGTGTAGCAAATTTGCTCCAAAAGTTACAGAACAATAGCCATTTTCACGTAGACGATCACACAGCTTCAAGCCCAAAAGCAGTAACGTAAAGAGGGTGCCAGCAGCAGCTGGATGTGATGAAAAGTGGGATGAAGCTTGCATTGATCCTTGCATCATACGAGTAATTAGAAGCAACTGATCACTTCCTGCATGCTTCACCACCTGAAAGATCTCCAATTTAACAAAAGAATAAGTATTAAACCACCTAAACTGAAAGATATTCATTAACTTTACAAATATAAAATTCTCCATAATATAAAATTTAACATCTCCATTCAGAGAATCATACAAGGATACACCTTAATTTCTTGGACAAAAGATGGAAGAATCTCATTCTTGCAAGTAACAACTTCTAATGAAAGATCCTAGTTCCGAGAAAGAGATTTGTTTTTTAATTTCTATATTTAACCTCAATACAGTTGATATAATATTGATTTTCAGACTAACCTCAAAGCGGTCGAGCAGGAAACCTAGCCATAAACGGTGTGCCATTATTCCCTCTACAGGATCACGGGAAGGCGGGGGCTTGGGTACACCAGCAGTCAGGTGGGGACGCAGCTCCGCCGCAGGACCAGAGTTGTCAATACCTGCAGCAAACAGACCCCGTCTACTGCCTACAGTCCACAGCCAGGCATCCACAAGCTCTGCAAGAACGAGTGACCCAAGCTGAGGTGCTGCTGCTAGAAGCCATGTCCACACAAACAACCCCGTCTCCATCACCTCCACTGTGAAAATTTGGGCGGGACACCAACACAAAAGGCGCAGCAGCTGTGAGTCACCTTCTGGAAGCGTATCTGCATCACCTCCCTGCAAGTAGACAACTTCAGTATTTTCACTGTCACAGATCCCATATGTAGACTGTAGAATGTGAAGAATATCAAAAGGCTTGGAATTGAACAAAGAACTGGCACTATTCTGGGAAGCTGTACAATACCATATTAGAAATAAGTAGGGCAGAAGCTTGCAAGCAAGTGGCCTTAAACTGTTCACCATCAACGCGCTGGCCACGCTGGGAATCCGTCAGAAATTGTTGCATTTGTTGCACAAAACGAGCTGTCAAAAAGGTCGCTGCATCATTCTTCACTTTCAAATCACCTGGACTATGATACCCTGATTGCGTTGATCTCTCTTTAGAGTGCGACCCATTGGTGAGAGAAAGTCCACCTAGACTCCCATCTAGAAGCCGTTTCATGCTCACTATCTCTATAGATTTCACATTAGCGCTACTCATGCCGTCTCCTGTAGCAGCTGCAGCAGCTGCTGTTACAGCCGGTATACTTGCCATGCCAGAATTGCATGTTTCACATTGGATCTCGGTAAGCAAAGAAGCAACCTTCTGCCAGGCACCCACTCGCCGAATATATTCCTAGATAACATACCACAAACTTAATGATCTTACATGTTTATTAGTTCATAAAAATAGAACATCAAACGCAGAAGATACAGAAGTTTGCTGAGAAGATCCAAAATTGGACTGACGAAACATGAGGAGACATAAGCAGAAAAACGAAGGAAGAAAGGTAAACATAAACAAATAGATAGAACTGGAACTTTTTGAGTGGTCCTTGCAAGTCAAGCGGTAACATTCCATGCCTGCTAAGTAAAAACTATAAACTTACACTTCACCCCAACATTCCGTAAGTGAACTTCAGTACCTGCAACAGGCCTTGAGTGGTGCATGGAGCGAGGAGGAGGGCCCGGGTGAGCCACTCCTTTACACGTTGATGCGTGTGATGCATCGCTGGGCGAGAGAAAAGATTTGACCGGCTCTCTCCTTGGCGAACTGCTGGTTGCTCGGACAAAAGACGAAGAAGTGCCTCTAAACATCGGCCGTTCCAGAGCACCTAGATATTGCCAGTCTTAGAACACGAGGTGCATAGAAAAACAAGATAATAACTAAAAGCCTTCCAGAACCCACAGAGATTTCTGGAGTACCTACCAATCTACTATAGCGGCCTGACAGCTGGAAACTGAAATATGTTCCATCATATAGAAACTCACCTGGGGAAACTTATCTCCAAGCTGGATAAGAAGACTGTCAGCAAGTTCACGTACAGCTTCCTCACGATGCGTCTGATACTTGATCAGAAAGCACGCATGACTAACCAGCACACACTCTTTGTCAACAACCTCATCACCACTGGTTGCAACCTGTTTTTCCTGTCATGACGGTTAAGGTCTTTAATACTACATTTCTTCAAGACTGTTTGATTTTATCCTTCAAGTCTAGACGCAGAATAGTTTACCAACATAACACTTTACAAGGATGTACATAGCTTGTACACAAGGGAGGACAGCTGTGGGACAGGTTAAACTAAAACACATCATCTCTAGAGACATACCAGCCAGGTCAAGGTAGCATCAAAAACGCAGTGAACTATTGCTGTAAAACACTGATGCAGATCAGGTGGCAGGTTTGGGCTCTCCAAATATTTGAATACGCAAGTCAACAGACTGATGTGATCGAGATCCGCACTATTCCTTTTGATGACACCTCCTTTGTGACTAAACCGCAAGATTTCCAAAAATGCAACAGCCAAAAGGTAGGTGGCCTTCACACCTGAGACAAAACCACTGCAACAGCTGAGATTCATGAATGGATCCAAAAGATACAAAGAACGAATTGAGCATTACAACTCAGTCAGTATAATCAACAAGCACCCGGAAAGTTGTGAAGTGTCGAACTGTCTACAATAGCATGCATGCATCCCGTCATCAAAAAATATTCCATACCGGAGTCAGTTCAATGAATCGGGAGCCCCCTGTTCTGCTGTTAAGCGAAAAAAATGTAGATAAAAAGAGTGCAACTCCTAAACTATCACAGCTCTCAAAGATCTAGCATAGGTCGACTGGATCTCCCAAGCACCTCAATCACTGCATTTGCACACTTGAGCTGCTTTTCTTTGAAGTGTTAAATCAAAATCAAAACTCTTAAATCTTCCATTCAGGTCTGATGCTTGAGGCATCTGCATAATGAAAACTTCAGGTTCATAGTGCCAATCTGAATCATCCTCAAGTAAATCACACAACTAAACAAACCAATTCAAAGTAGTTAACATCTCTCACCAAGACACTGTGACAAGGTTGTCATGTAAAAGCAGCAAACGAGAGTACCTGAGAGATTACTCATAGATGAGCCATTTAACCGTCCACCAATTACAGCAGAGAGAAGACCACGTTGCAACGCAGAACTTCTTTCATTCCCACTACCGTTTTTAGTCTTAGTATTGTACAGCGCAACTAGTTCAACTTCGTCCTCCAGCCACTTCAGTGATGTCACCACCTGATTCCATCCTCCCACATGATCAGTGTAGTCCTAGCATCCTTCAAGATAACCGTCCAAGAAGATTGAAAGCAGTGCAAGAGTTTAATAAATTCATAATCAAGAAAAGACTGCATGTGTTGCAGAGCTTTCCTTACAGAAGCCATTCCAAAAAATTCGATGCAATGAAAGGACATGTTGGAAGCAAAACTTGGCTTACAAGAGGCGGAGTAGATTGGCTCAGACGATTAACAGCGCTCAACCATTCCCCATTCCAAGAATATGGGCCTGAAACTGTTTGAATGAGGGCCCCGCGAATAGTTGAGCTCCCGTTTCTGCTCCTGATTGAACTCCCGCTTCTGCTCCTACTTGAGCTCATAGACCTTGAGTATGTAGTACGTTGTTGGGTATTCTGAATAGGAGGAGCTAAACCGTAAAGGACGATATAGAACCACAAATTGCGAAATAGCTTCTGCAATGACGTATCAACATCCTGAATTGGTTGCAAGTCGGAACATATTTCTGCCACTGCCGGGAGGAGAGGCCCAAGATAATCAGCTCCATTTCTGCATACAAAAAGTATATCAGACCTTGAACTATACCGTAATTGCACGAGTAGGAAACATAAAGATTGAACCTTGTGGCTCCATACACTAACCTGCCAAGCTTTGATTCAACAATCGAGCTCACATCAGAGCAAAGAGTAAGAAGCCGCTGCCGATAATCAGAACGGAGCTTCGGTCCTTTTAAGCCTTGTGCTATGTGCAAAAAAGCTGAAGGCAAAGTCTGAAAAACAACCCTCACATGGAATTAATTTGTGATTCAAACTGAGTAACTCGCAGGAGACAAGACATATTGCTGACCAACATGGTACAGATGCTACAATGAAAAAAAAAGCGAGCGAGGAAGAATGAGAATTGTAAGTCAGGGAACAGAACAGACGACATTAAATGTATGTATCAACCTGCGTGAGCTCTTCTGCTGCTTCAGGAACAGGCTTCTTGCTTTCTCGTGAGCCCTTTTCAGCAATTTTCTTCAAATAGCTCGTTGTGAGCAGGACCACAACTTCTCTATATGGTTTCTCGCAACCCAAACAAGCCATCCGTGCCACCGCATCAAGTACCTGCTCCATAAACCGTATGCATTAACTTAAATACACCTAAAACATCTTGAGCACTTCAAGTGGATGTACCCTGACACCAAAATACCTAGGAGGACAAGCTTCACCTTCAGTCGCATAGGACTAGGAGCAGAAGCATCGCCTTCTGCCAAGCTCTCCACAAAAAGTGGCATGATTAAATCTACAGCCTCTGGCTTGTTCAGCATAACCACCACGTTTGCAAGCAGTGGTATCACGTTCAACTGTGTGGCTCTAGCTGTCTGCTTGAAACTTCTCTCCTGCCAAATATGCAATAGCATCATCAGAGTACAAGAGTGAGACCTTTACGATATGATTAATACACATACGTTTCATCATATCAAGTTTCAAGCCTCAAAATGTGCAGCAGTTACACAAGTTCCCAACGCCTAAAAAGATCCATCGAAAAGGAAGCCCACCACCTATACCTAGGACCCGCAATATAGCACTCACCTGTTCAAGACGTTCCCGAACGTATGCAGCCAGCGACAAAAGAAACGAATCTATGGCAGCCCTGTCCACATCCCAGCTGGCTTCAATGAGGTCGGAAGCTGCTTTGGTGACACTTTCAGAAACAGGTCCCTGATATCCCTCAGCCTGAACGCAAACTTATCAGCAAGGCGGTTTCATCCGAACCACACTACATTTATGTTCTACGTTAAGGTGCTTGACAGTAGTTGAACTTGTAAGCAATTTAGCTAGTTCCTGTCAATAACAAGGTTTTTCTCACTACCTTCAAGGTTAGATCTCCTCCAACTATGACGACAGTTGCTTCTCAATATCAGATTCAGAACTCGTAAGAGGTTTATGAAGTGGATGCCACCAAGCTCAACTTACTTGAGAACAAGTTGCCAGCACAAGTGACTTGATTCGTAAGAGAAGGATCCTCAGTATCTGGTTTCCTCGTGATGCACCTACTTTCGATATTCCAGAAAGAAGAGTTCCAAATAAATGTTCACAAGATCTCATTCTTCGCCAGGGTGATAATAAGCAAGCGTCTGCCGCATCCAACAGCAGTGCTAAGGTCTCTTGTGTAGGAATCCTAGAAGATCTACGATCCGAGGGACTCCTTGAGGGCCTGCTTTCTGTTTCTGGTTTCAACAGTATGGTTATAACGGCGACGGCAGCTTGTGAAGCTTGAAGCTTCATGTTCATTTTAGCCAACAGCGGTACGCCATCCACTGGCCACTCGCGTTTTCGAATCTGTAAAAGAAATTCCGCACAAAACACCCAGATACGCTCGTTGAAATAATTGCTAAATATAATACATTTGTACGTTTTTAAAATTAAAACAACGAGACCAATCGATTTGGAGTGTTGCACTAAACTATGCTGGAAGAGCAACAGCTCGATGACTCAATAACTTTCGATGGAGGTTGCTCACGAGCAATAAGAAAAAATCTAAAGAAAGAGAGTAGTGAAAGAAAGACGCGTGCCTTCAAAAGAGGTAGAAGAGCTCCAATCTGACTGATTGCCATAAATCTCAACTGTGAAACCAGGTCCTCATCCGTTTCGATTTTCTCCAGGATTTGTACAATCAACCGGAAACCAAATTCCTGTCGCTCCAATGCCACGTTGGATTCTCCTTCTAAAGCGGTAAGAAATTGTCGAGTCCGCTTACTTGCTTCAAGATTTTCAAAATACTCGGAGCTACTAGTTCTACTTCCGTTTCCATTGCCATTCATGTGAAAAATAGTGCCGCCAGGCATGTCAGGTTCTCGACCGGGTGTCCCTCTTCCAGGTGTAGAACTCGGGGTGAAGAAACCGTTAGCATCATGTTGAGACGGGCTCTCATCCGAGGTTGAAAGCGTAGGACCATCACTCATGTACCCCTGCGCCGCCCTAAGATCCTTCATAGAGCTGGACTTGCCATTCGAAGACGAAGACGACGACGAAAAGAACCGTATAGGCGAGCTCTGAGCCGACAAACTTTGAGTCGAGACACTGCGGCCCGACGCGTCTAAACGTGGTGTCAAGGGCAGCACAATCCAATGCCGCAAAATACACTTTGCCAAAGAATCTGCGTCCGCGGAATCTAAAGCCGGAAAATTCGATGCCAGAGCTGCGAGCAGTGATCGAACAGCAGGATAACGCATCCACCTCACAGACTCCTTGCTGCCATCCTCCTTTTCCTCCGTAATATTTAAAACGAATCCCGTAAGTACATTGCTCACAGAACTTGCCACATCTGGCCATTTCACGCAAATATCAGCCAAATACTCTAGAAGCTCTCTAAAGTAGCCATCAAACACTTCCGGGGTAAGAAACGCAGGCCACGCCTCGCTTCGTGAGATGCTAGGGTTTGCAGCGACGAACTGTAACACGACGGCCAACAATCCATCAAGGTTCTCAGGCTCCCTGGACCGTGACAAATACCTCGCGGCAGCCAAGATCCCGTTCACCTGCCGCACGGAAGGCCGAAACCCGGCATCTGAGAAGCTCTCCAGCGACGGACACTGGCTCCACAACAAAGACAGCCCCTGCGACAACACGCTGCTATCCTCCGCAAGAAGGTCGCAGAGCTCCGTCAATGCCTTCTTCATGCTGCCAGCCTCCAATTTCCTACACTTTTACATGGATCTTGCCCTGGATCATACACAACGACTCTCGCCACCATCCAACGCCGATCATCACCAAAATGCCCGATCCGCACCTTCGAGCTCAACTACATCCATATCCAACCATTCCGAGCTCTAAGAACTGGCTAAAGAAAAACGAGTGAATTGAAAAGTAATAGGAATAAAAACGCCGAAGCTTCCCGCCGGTGAGAATTAAAAAAAAAAAAATCCGACAAGTGACAGGCCAAAAACGGATCCGAAGAGACTGAGCCTGGAGAGAGGGAAGCGGGACCAGAAAAGGACGACGAGCATGGGAAACCCTAATTCAGAACAGGTAGTGGAAGGGGCTCTATTGTTGGTGCCAACTGGGACTATTAATAGCCCACTCTGGCACGCTCCCGCCATTCAAAGCGTCCACATGCCCCATTTTGACCTCGTTTCAGAGGAATTAAGTTAAGAACTGGGACACGGGTCCATGCCTGCCATGCGTTCCTTCCCGCACGCATGTTCCAAGCCTACAATTCTGTGAATTGATTTTTTTATGGTTCTCTGGAAGCCTACAATTCTGTGAATTGATTTTTTAATAGTTCTCTGGAAGCCTACAATTTTGTGTTTAGATTTTTCTTTTAACCCCCTAAAGGACCGACCAACTAATCCTCCCCTCAGTTTAGCTTGGTTTTCTCTTCTTCTTCTTTTTTTTAATTTATTAAATGCAAATGAATGGTTTTCTCAGTTTTCAAATCACTATGACCATGAATTGCTATATAAGGGTCACTTCACACAATGTCCGTCCAAGTCGAGAGGCCGTGGGATTGAGAGACCAAACTTTGTTGAGAGTCCAAAAAAATCTACTGAAAATAGGCAATAAAATATAGTTTTCATTTTTTATGAAAGAAATCGATGGCCTCTCAACCATAGTTTGGGTTTCCATTCCCGTCCGACCCAAACTTTTTTTTAATAGGCCGTCGCCTTGGTTAAAAAGTACTGCTACGTAGGCATTTTGGAGAGCAACGGCAGTTGGACTTTGGCCTCTAGTGTGAAGGGTCGAGAGGCCGAACCCATGGTTTCTTGCAATTTGATTGGTGGAAAGCGACGGCCTCTCGACCTTTGGCCATAGTGTGAAGCGGCATGAATACACCATAGTACATGATTCGCTTCAACACTAAATGACCCCTAATCGTCTCGATGTTCATATTTTGAACGTTTTTAAGGGTACATTCTCCTTCGAAGAGCTGTAACTTTTGCAAAAAGTGTCTGATTTCAATCAAATTTTGGAGAAACAAACTGCATGATGTATAGAATGAGCGGTAAAAATTTCAGATGAATTTGAGATGTATTGAATTTTTGGCGATCGTTTGAAAGTAGGGTCCTTTTTTTGGACAGTTCTTGTGCATTTTGAGGGTTGCAACTTTGGGGGCTTGTATCTCCTTCATCCCATGTCCGTTTTCAATAAATACATATATATATATATATATATATTGGGTTGGATTCCCCTTGAAGTCTAGTTATCATGGTAAAAAGTTCATGTCAATCCACGTTGTTCTGAATGTTTGGGAGTCATTTTAGTGCACGGGTCTCTTTTGAACACTTTTTGCTTTTGGGTCAAATCAGTAACTTTTCGGGCTAGTTTTTGACATTGCAAGGCCATTTTAGGGGACATTGAACTTTTTCATGAGTTTTTTTTTGCACCAATGTGTTTATATGATGATTTTGAACTACTTTATAGTTGGCAATTTTTTCATTTCAGTAATTTTGAAAACAAATTTCACCTCTAATTGTTTTGCTAGGAAAAAATTTAGCATCCTTTTAATACACTAAAACACTACGATCTTGCAATCTATATGGCCAAATGACTCCAATACAATACGTATATTACAAGATTGTACGACTGAGATTTCTATACCTCACTTACATTTAGACCTATAACACATTAAAAGCAATGATGTTTTTAAGTCCAAAAAAACTAAGGACGCTTAGGGGTTAATAAGGGACAATATTTTAGGATTTTTTTTTCACTTTTTCAGATTTTACCCTTTAACATCCCAATCCAACAATGTTCACAAAGAGTCGTTATAAATTTTTTGATGAAAAACAAAAATAAGTTGATGTACAATGCAAAGTTATAAATGTCAATGTGAAAACTACATGAGTATAGTTGAATTCATCATTTCTTAAATTAATTTTGCAAGGTTTTCTCTTTAAATTCAATGTAAAATCCCAAATTAGCACAAATATATTTTTAAAATATTGTAATGAATATGGAATAACATACAGTTCAGGATGGTATGGTTTCCATTATTTGATTCTACTTGTTTTGGAAAATCATGTTAGTACAAATGATAGTCAACTAGCTCAAGAGCCAAGAGAATTTTGAATGGATGAAAAATGTCCAGATATGTAGTTACGAGAATAGGTTGAATTCGTTTATTGTCCACTATGTGGACACATGCGCCTCAAGGGTTAAAGAATAAAATCTTCGAAAAGTAAAAGTGTTGAATTTTTTTTTAGAAACTTAATTAAATATGGGTAGTAGGTTTAGCAGAAAAAAATCATAAAGCAAATGCTTAAATTTTGGGAAATCATTATTCATAAAAAATGTCAAGAAAAAACGGATTTTTGGGAAATATATATTGTTTTTGCCAAATCATGTTTTTAGAATAATTAAATATTAGGCAAGAAGCTACCAAACCTACTAGTAAACTACAACAATGAAGAAATGTTTTTTTTCTAAATTTTCTTTTTCAAGCATCATCTATGAAAGAATATTAGGTGCCTACAATTTTAAAATGAAAATTAGTTTTGTATTTTTAAACCAAAACTAAAAAAATACTCGTTTCTTTCAATTTTAGGGAAAGCACTTTAGGGTTAAGGTAGGAGCATTAGAATCTGTTAAGGACCAATTCCAGTCACCTATGCAAGCACTTGTTTCAACTTCGTGAGTTCCCACTCAAATTATCAAAAACATCGGTTGTAGCAGTGTGGTGATCAATTATGATTGCCAAGTTATCAAACTGATTGGACTAGAAATGCAAATATTGATTCCCCTAGTAACATCAATAGTAGTCTATGCAGATAAAGTTTGAAAATTCATAACAAAATCATACATTGTAACAAAATTAATTAAAATTTAGGCTTGATTATAAAACCCAAAAGTTTATGTGCTGCAATTTTAATGATTGAAAACCATGGCTCTAAATACATCGAAATCCTTCAACTGACAGATATTGGTGCCTCTACCTTACAATGCTTCGTGCCAACTGAAGTGAGGGCCTGACAAGTTATCAACACCCCACCGGTAACAGAAGTGGGTAACTTAGATTCTCAATTCAATATTGAGCATGCTTCATTCAGACTCTCCGTAATCAGAAGTTCAGAACTGGTCGTGGGCTAATGTTTGGATACTTGGATTGTTGGATTACTGCTTATGTAAGCTTACACCCATGATGGACCTTGTCTCAAATTGTGACACTTACGTTTGTACCAGACAGTAACACTAGAATTTAGATGTCAATTGTTCCCTAAAGATCAAGGATTGACAGTTTTAAAATGGCAAATTCAATCGATCATACTGTGAAAAATTTAGTTCAGATGGGACCACAATTTTTATCGTTGGAAGGAGTGAAGAACATTGCATGTGTTAGTTAAAAATCAATAAAGAATATAAACAAAAAGAAGTTTATATAAAACCTATTCAAAATTGCTATAAAAAACATGAGGTTCATTTCAGACTTCTTGGTCCTTTAGGGGTTATATAACAATCTAGGTTATTTTTTAGGTAAGAACTTCAGTTCTCTTTTGAGGCCGGCATGGAATAAAATGTTTTTTCGACCTACTTTGGATTTAACCCCTTAAAGGAGGTTGCAGTGCAAAGTGGCCTACGCTTTACAGAAAGCAGGACTTTTATGTTGGAGATTGTCAAAATTAGAGTCAACTGAGAACTATGGAGATCTCGGCATTGCACATAAGCAAATTATAAGATTTTTGACAAATTTTTCAGAATCATAGACAGATGCCTAGAACAAGATAACGGGGGCTTCCACGTATTCCGGTGCATACTGTAGAGAGTGGCCAATGTATACGGCGGTTCCTACGTGTGACTCAGCGTACTCCGTTGTGGCCGTTGGTGACCGTCTTAGTGGGTCAGGGTTGTTACAAGGACCCCCGCGTGTGACATGCTTGGAATTCTTGGATCCCTTTGGTGAAAGCTTCACCTTCCACCTTCAGCGCCCCCAGCTTCATGGCTACTAGAAATTGTTTATCTTTCTTGAGGATCCAAGACTACCCCTGAGTGCGAGTGCGGCGACGGCGGCTCCAATTGTGACAAGCACGTTGAGGGGGGGGGGGATTTTTTGTAGATTGGGAAATGGAGCGTGGACTTCTGTACAAGAGGGGATGGAGGCGGCAGTTGTTCTTCGTCTGCGTTGATGCAAATGTAGCAAATTTGTTGCTGGAATTTGCAGGCCGTGATCTGAAGAGCTAGTTTAGGGATACATGGAAGATACCGCTACAATTAAGAGCGCGCATCACGTTTCAGTTGATGGGGAATTGCATAAGTGGTTCACAAGGCAGGGGCTTCGGGAGGAAGGGGCGTCTCGGGCGGTGCACCTTCTGGATGCTAATACACTCCTTGCGTAGCCACGCTCGAGCAAGTGGAACCGACGAGGGAATTTCGGGGTCCAAGAACGTTGTCGGTACCTTTGGTACAGGCACGCCGCAAGAATTCTCAGTTGGTGCGAGAGGAAGCCGTTTCCAGAACTTGTGACCTCTGCATTGCGTGGACACATCTTTTCAACTGCGCCTCGGAGAGATGAAGCAATTGGCGAGGCTGTCGAAGGGAGGATCTCAGCCGGTGCTTGTACAAGACCGCGTAACGGTGGCACCGAGCATCACCCGCAGGTCAGTAATATTTATTATCCTCTTTTGTATCTTCGGTTTATGGTTAGCTGAAGACTTTAGGGTTCTAGGGTTTTGGATTCGATTGTCGAGTACGTGCAAGTGAATGACTATGCTCATGTCTATGGTTTATGGATTACACGGTCCCATGCGGAATTTGATTGAGCCTAAAACAACCTTCCAGTAAAGGCACATACTCTTTGATTTCGAGTCCTCCTTGTTTCCTGGAGTCATGCCTGTTAATCATATATTCAACCTCGCCCAATGCCAGTTACTGGTTTCTCTCAATTTTTTTTATGAATGCCCCGGCCTTGCTAATAGTCAAAACTCCGATACACTCCGGTTTAGCTCCTCTTCTACCAATGCGAATGTAGGTCTTCAAAGGACCGTGTTCGGGGACCTCACTACGCCAGTGCGGGTTCATGCGTTCGTATCTTGCTTCATTTATTCTTCCATGACATCACATTCATGGGCAGGAGAACTCCGTTGCGGAAGTCCTTGTCATTCAAACGGCGCTCGAGAGTAGAGCTGCACCACCGAACCCAAAGAAGCCGCGGTAGAACCGGGCGCAGAAGCAGGTAAATTCCTAGAATCCGAAGTGCATTGTTCTGTTGCTGGGTGAGCACACTCACAAGAATGTAGTAAATACGTATTTGGTTTCTTCTTGTCGTAAAAATTGCTGCTGCCGTGGACCTTCTCGCAGGTGGAAGCAGCCAGTCAGGGTTTAGGGATGCACGTCGGAAAGGAGAATCTCGACCCTACTCCAAAGCCAAAGCAACTTCGGAAACCGAGAGTGAAGAAGGTAAGTATACTTATTCTTGGAGTTCATCCATTTTCGCTTGGATTTTTCTGAAGTTGCAAGAGAGAAATGTGATAGTCATGACGTTCTTGCAATTCTGTGAGGGTTTTACGAGGAGGTTTAGGGTGTCTACTTCTTCCATGTCAATTTACATATTGTGGTAGTGCCAACATTGCCTCATAGAGTGGCCACACTGTCTGCAGGTGGTTGGACCTCCGTCTCTCCCGGACAATGCAGAGGAAGTGGAGGGCAACGACGAAGTCGTCCTCACTCAGATACCCTAAACAAGCTACTGGGAGGGGCTCGAAGAGGCCAAAGAAGACGACGCAAGAGCACGTTCTCACGCTGGGGGACGACTGTACACCGAAGCTAGTGCGGAAAGCGAGAGCGAAGAAGAGTGCATTGGTGGCGTGCGAGGTCGCTTCCACGTGACAATAGACGCCCATGCCGGACAGCAAGACGCCGAACGCCTTCGGCCCGCCTCCTCCTGACTCGATGCTGGCATTCCAACGTGAAAGAAATCGGAATTCTCGGTCTCCCTCACCTCATGCCAATTACTCTCCCTATAGTCTTTGTTGCCAATGACTTGTATCATTTTGTACTGGTCATTCTCTTAGGCCTCTTTTGATTCACGACTCGTTCAGAATGAAGATGGATAGATGTTGGAAAGGAATAATTTCTCTTGTAGTGCTTGTACTTTGTTAGAATTACCCATAGACGGTAGGTATTGAAAACATATAGGAATAGGACTTGAATTGGGATGAAGTTGAGGCTCACGACTTGAGGTGCATGGCTGTGTAGGTGGATAGACGTGCAGAAGTCGTAGAGGTACAAGAGAGGAGAAAGGGAAGGTCTTAACACGCAATTCGTTATTTATGCACTTGGTCAAGTGCGTTCATTTCATGAGCAAATCTTGCTTAAAATTTTTTGTGTAAAAATTTCTCTAAAAAACAACCATTTTTGTCGTTCTACAATTACTTTCATTGTAAACAAACAATTATTTAATTTAATTTTTATTCTTATCTTTATCTTTTATCTTTATCTTTTATTTTATTTTTTCTTTTATCTTTTCTTTATCTTGTTTCATTTATCTTATTTCTTTCTTGTCTTCAATTTATTTTCCTTCTTGTCTTCCTTCTTGTCTTCTTCTTTTTCTTCTATTTTTTTTCATTCCTCTTGTGGCAGCCGCAAATCCTTCGCCCGCACCAAAGACAAAAAAAGTAAAAAAAAAAAGAAAAAAAAAACTTTTTTTTTTTTTTTTTTTTTTTTTTTTTTTTTTTTTTGGAGTTCGTCTTCTTTTTTGTTTGGGGCTCATGAACCCTGAAAATAGAAATTTAAAAAAATAAAAATTTAGGGTTCAGCCGCCAACGGCTGAATCCTAAACGGCACAAAAAAAAAAAAAAAAAAAAAAAAAAGTTTTTGTTTTTTTTTTTTTTTTTTTTTCTATTTTTAGTCTGCTGTGCGCTAGAGGGTGCGCGGCCGCGCACCCTTTGCCTCATTTTCTCCTCTCCTCCTCTCCTCTCTCCCTCTCTCCCTCTCTCCCTCTTCTTCTCTCTCCCTCTCTCCCTCTTCTTCTCTCTCCCTCTCTCCCTCTTCTTCTCTCTCCCTCTCTCCCTCTTCTTCTCTCTCCCCTATATATATGAGGAGAGGGGAGAGGGGAGAGAGAAGAAGAGGGAGAGAGGGAGAGAGGGAGAGAGGAGAGGAGGAGAGGAGAAAATGAGGCAAAGGGTGCGCGGCCGCGCACCCTGTAGCGCACATCAGACTAAAAATAGGAATTTTTTTTTTATTTTTTTTTTATTTTTTTTATTTTAATTTTTTGTGCCGTTTAGGGTTCAGCCGCCGGCGGCTGAACCCTAAATTTTTATTTTTTTAAATTTCTATTTTCAGGGTTCATGAGCCCCAAACAAAAAAGAAGACGAACTCCAAAAAAAAAAAAAAAAAAAAAAAAAAAAAAAAAAAAAAAAGTTTTTTTTTTCTTTTTTTTTAAAACTTTTTTCGTCTTTGGTGCGGGCGAAGGATTTGCGGCTGCCACAAGAGGAATGAAAAAAAATAGAAGAAAAAGAAGAAGACAAGAAGGAAGACAAGAAGGAAAATAAATTGAAGACAAAAAAGAAATAAGATAAATGAAACAAGATAAAGAAAAGATAAAAGAAAAAATAAAATAAAAGATAAAGATAAAAGATAAAGATAAGAATATAAATTAAATTAAATAATTGTTTGTTTACAATGAAAGTAATTGTAGAACGACAAAAGTGGTTGTTTTTTAGAGAAATTTTTACGACAATATTTTTAATGCTTCCGGGGACCAAGTGCATGATTATATGGCCAAGTGCGTAAATAGCGAATTGCGTGTTTCTTGCGCTCAAAATCGCGGAAGCCGAGTGCATGGGTTCCCCCAGCAGTTCACCCTAACCTCACAGAAGGAGTGCGTACGCGGGCACTTGCAGCAGAAATCGCTGAGTATGAGCGCCAGCGGCTGAATGACACTACAATCTCCTTGGTCCTAGCGGATTTTGAAAATTATGAGGACACGAAAGATATAGTGGCGCTTGAATCCCAACATACCATTGATAGTATGGAGACTTGCAATATCAACCTCTGGGACTCTGAATTCCGTGACAACGCCTGGAGGACGTCAACTCCGATCGCTCAGCAAGCTGGATTTAGAGCTACACATCTAGGTGGCGCGTTGGAAAGGCCAATCCTTGGAGTGGTCGGTAATTTTCCAGATCGCTTCCACGGGACATACGTGGACTGGACTTCCAAGAGGGTAGGGTGGGCAGTCCTAGTCCCAAATCGTTTTTGTTGGAGTCGTCGTTCCACACCGGAGACACTCCTTCCTGGACACAAGGAGATCTCATCGGCGAGGGAGTGCATGTGATGTCGCGGAAGAAGATGGTGGTCTGTAACTTGGGGGGATGAAGACAATGTCCGAGTTGCTGATGGTCCACAGGTAGGGCCTGTGGAAGCGAAGGGGGCCATGGATATGGGTGGTGGAAGAGACAACTGAACTTCAGTCCCAGCAACCGAGTATCATTTTCCGAGGACGTGGATTCCTACCCCGGCAGTACTATGAATGAACCAAACGTGGCGATTGGTGGGGTAGTAGCGGGAGCAAGTTCAAGCGGAGTGGGGAGTCAAGATGGGTGAGGCTTCACCGAACACGTTGCCGAGAACATAAATGGCAGCGGACCCGAGCATCCAGCAAGCAATCCAATCAGGGATTATGATGCCCCCTCTGATGTTGAACGTGTCGACGGTACGCAAGATTCCACATCCCGAATGACATTTCCAAAGGTAAGCTTGAAGCTCCCAGATTACATGTTGTGCAGTGACACAGTTGGGCACGCTGACGATGGGCCAGAGTTGGATGTGGAGCTCTCTGAATCTTCACCGGACTCTAGTGACACAGAGTGGATCCCAAAGTTCCACGACACTGTGGAAAGTGAGGACTCGGATTTCGAAGTGGATAACATTGATGACTCTGTGCCACTTGTGCCGGGGCTGGAACAGTGGTGCATGCGGCCCAAGTCGTTTACACTTGTGCATCTAGACAGTGACCAACTAGCGCAGTACTATAGAAAGTCGTCCTGGAACTCGGACAACGTAGACTTCGTGAGAACTCGCTACAACTTCACAGGGCCTACGCCAGGGTTGAAGAGCCCGAGACCGGAAGCTGTTCCTATGCCACACACGGTTTTTGAAATGTACTGGACTGATGCATGTGTAGATCGGATTGTACTAGTGACCAATAGGTATGTAAGAACTGCACTGCCTTTTGTGGAGAATGAGCCACCAGGGACAAAGGGGGTGCAGATTGGAAGGATGTAAATTGTGTGGAAATGCGGGGGTGGGTGGGGATTTGTATTCTCATGGGATGCAAGCGCCTCCCCAGCGTACGTCAGTACTGGCAGCGAAGCCAATCTTTTTTGTATTGCGGGCTAATTTCCTCCGTCATGAACTTAGATAGGTGGGAGGATATTATGAGGTGTCTGCATCTAGTGGACAATAGTAGCATAGTCAGAGATGTGAATGATCCAAGGTTTGATAGGATTGCCAAGACAAGGTGGCTAGTTGACAGGTTTGTGACAGTTTCGAAGGAGATTTACAACCTTGAGAGGGAGATCACCGTGGACGAGTGTGTCGTTCCCTACAAAGGGCGTTACTGTTTCATTAGGCAATTCATGCCTGACAAACATGTTAGATTCGGGATAAAGGTGTGGCTGTTGGCAAGCTCAAAGAGCAGGTTTGTCTGGCAGATGGAAGTCTACTTTGGAGAGGGAACCGGGGCAGGGCCGCATGGACTGGGGTACCACGTCGTTGAGCGGATGGTGAGAGGGCTGGAAAATAGGGGCCACTCTTTAGTGATTGATAATTTCTTCGCAAGTGTGAACCTCTTCCACGAGCTCATCTGCAAGGGGATATGGGCGACGGATACTGTGCAACGCACCAGCAAATATTTGCCCAGTGGCCTCTACCGGGAGTCATATTCCACTGTGCGGGGGTCGATGTTGATTAGAAATCACGTGCATAGGCAGATGGACGTGGTATCTTGGCAAGATAAAAAACTAGTGACCTTGCTTAGCAGTGCTGCTGCCCTGTGGAAGCCAAACACGAAGGTGCTGCGTCGAATTCCGGGAATCCGTGGTCAACTGATTGTGCCATCGTCGCCCATGCACCGCCAGTATGTTGAGTACATGCGAGGGGTTGACGTGACGGACCAACTCCGAGGGAACTACTCATCGCAGCTCAGATGCCACAAGTGGTGGGTGAAGATTTTCCACCTCGTGGTGGATCAAACCATGGTGAATTCGTATGTCACTTGGAAAAAAGATATAGAGGACCTAGGATTGCCGACTGGTACCCACCTCGCCTTCAAAATTGCCGTAGGAAAGCACCTTGTTCAGGGTGTAATCCAAGCCCGCCGAAGAGGCCATGCCACTCCTGCCCGTACACCTAGACGCCCCCCCCCGTGTCCATACGCTTTTCCGCTCCAAGCTGAAACGCCTCTGCATCATATGTAGGCGTCCACAGAAGTGGTATTGCCCGGCTTGCGGGAACAAGTGGATGTGCCCGAAACTGTGCTATCAGGCACATCACGAGAGGTTGTAGGCACTGTAGGCGTCATTTCTCTAACCCGCACGTTGTGGGGTGATTATTCTTGCAGAAGGGAGGATCGAAGCAGTGGTGGATCAAAGCAAACTGTGTTTTTAACTTTGCCCTGGACTCCGCGAAAGAGCAAGGAAGCCGCATGTCTCCACACCAACTGCTCTATCGGTCCATATGAAGCAAGCAATCAGCTGATCAAGGAGGATGCAAAGACGTTTGTCTCCGTTTTTCTTACTTATACTACTTCTGGAGTTATTATGATTTTACTGCTGCCTTGTAGCCACGCAGCCTTCCTTGTCCCGTAGGAATTTTTAACACCCTTACGGTAACGTTGGAAACTTGAATGCCTCAGACCTATGTTCTGACATATGCTTGTAAATGCTAGACGTTATGCACTATGAAAACACTTGTAATTCTCAGTGTCTTGGTTAAACGACAACTTTAGTATTTGAAGCTTCATGTTTGGACTATGTCATTCTTATGGTTCTGGGATGAGTTTGCGAGAACTATTGGGGTAGGGAGTTCTTAGTTTCTGTGCTCATTGTCTGCTTTAGAGCTTAGGATGTCAATTTCGGCCTAGGATGTTAGTTTCGGCGCCAGCTGTGGTAAGGCCCGTTCCGTGGATTTGTTGTATATGGGAAATTTATTGCTGCATTGCGCAAAGAATATGCATATCTTTTGTACGTGTGTGGTAGATTTTGTTGTCAACGCAGGTCACAGTGGAGCATGCGGTAGACGGACATCACATTCATGGACGATGGTGACTCGAGAGGACCCGCACTGTATAGAAGGTGAGATTGTAGTGTAGTTCCCACAACCTCTCACTGTGCCTTCACTCACGCCTTCACTGTGCCTTCTCTGTAGTGCTGCCCCACTTTATAGAAGTGTATCTCTTGTCCTCCAATTCTTCTGTTGCGACGATGAAGCGTCGATTTAACCAAGTCTCTACACACCGGGCAGGAAATGTGGAGGAGGTCCGGGAGTAGCTTCGCTGTGTGGAGATTTTCGAGCAAGTCAATTGGGACGTCGAAATGCCGGACTATGGAGTTGTGACCCGCCTCCTTGACGATGACTTCGTGTTTGATTGGACCCCGGTCTGCACAAGCCAGTACGATGCCGTTGCCGCGCTCAATAGCATTGTTCACGTCCATCCGGCGGATCGTGGCGTGTGCCCAGTTCAAGCCCCCATAAACCCTTCTACTACGTTGGCACCTTCTTCACCAGGCACGGTGGGACGCCCCCCTTCAATGTTGCCACCTTCGACTGACTCGGAGGAGATGGAATTGAAACCGGATGACTCGGAGCCAGATGACTCGGAGCAGGACATCAGAGAGTAGGAGGACTCGGAGCAGGACGACGTTTGGCGTTTGTTTGTTTGTAGATGATTTGCAGGGCTTGGATTCTTGGACTTGCAGTTTCATGCTTCTGTAGACCTCTTACGTACTCGTGGTCCGTAGTTCTCAATGTTCTTTAGAGGGCTCCTAAATACCGCAACTTTGACTTGCTTCATGTATATTGAGCTGTAGATTCTGTCATTTAGTTCCGAGGCTGTTACATTTCACAAGACTCACCAGTGTCTTGGTGTCACGGTCTTCTCTTTTTGTGTGGACTATAGTATTAGAAACTAAACTACAACTGTACCTTATGTATGTGCAACTCTTTGTTGTACAAGTGACTCCTATGCAAATGTAATTTCTTTTTGTCTCGGACTATTTGTAACTGACTTTATTTTGGCGACTAAGGGTGCAGATGCTCGTATCTCCCTGCCCGCAATCCATGACTTGCCTCCCATTCAGTTGGGAGTCCCATATCCTGGGACATGCCTCCACGTCACGGCCCACGTTAGGAACTCGTTTGTATTGGTCCATGGAGGTTGCCGTCCCTCTCGACATGCTTCATAATTCCCTGAAATAGGTTGCCTAGGTCACCATGTGACCTGGGAACTCCCTCTGACACTTCACATCGCCCCGTGAGACCTGCCGTGGGACGTCCTAATATACTCCGCACTATATCGTTGCCAGTATGTATTCCACATTCACAGCACATGACACCTCCTCTCACTTATAAATTTCTCGGAAATTATAGACATATTGTTTTCACATTACAATTTGAGCGCCCTCTTCTACACTCTGCGGTGAATCTAAACAAAAAATTAGCTTCCGAAGAAGACCACCACAACGGTTTTTATCAAGTTCGAAGTGGAGGTCTGCCCCAGAATACGTGAAATACCTCTGTCTGTATCTCAACTGCAACCTCCTTTAGGGGTTAATGCCCACATGACAAAGGACTATTAGTGATGCACTTTTTGAAAGACACATAGGTAATACTTTGAAAATTCATAATTTCATTCATGTGGTGTTCAAGCAATGTATGCTAAAGTGCATTGGAATTCTCTTTCACTTGCCAATAAGACCCAATAAAATTTCAATAATAGTAAATATTATCAGTTGCTATTAGTGACTATTATCGGTCACTTATTTTATATAGTATTGAAAGTTATAACATTGTGAGAGTGAGTAAATTTACACCCTTGATTGAAAAATTCAAACAAATCATAGTTGTTGAGGTAATATCCACCAACATGCAAATAAAGCTTCATTAGGGAGAGAGCATACTATTCCTTGCCATTGTCATTGCTTGACACGTTATTTCTCATAACAAGGTTCTATTCACTCCTTAACCTTCTTTGCATTCATAGAATCAACTCTATTGCTCAAACACCCCTTATTGTAATAGATTAAAGATTGATTTCATCTTAATTTTTGGGAAGCATCACAAGATATAATTAGATTTAGTTGTTTTTTTTTTTTTTTTTTTTTTTTTTTGGCACAAATTGAAAACTCAATTGCAGAGAGGTAAAATACAAAGCCACCACGGCATAACCACCACGAGGCAAGAGAACTAACTAGTATGATGAAAGACGTTGAAGACCACCCAAGAGATATGAGCGCCCTGTCTCTGGCACAAGAGATTGTTCCTGCCCCAGAGACGGTCAAACTTTCTCAGAATATGAGAACTATTATGAGGCCTGTCCTTGATCTTAAGCTGAACTTTCGACCAAGCACCTCTGCCATAATCCTGAATACCTAACCAAATACTCCGTCTAATCATCTCGTTGTTCCATCTCTTTTGATTGAAGACGAGATCGTTGCGCGCAATCCAGAGAGACCAGATAGTTGAGCCTCTCGCTAGAGACCAAATCTTGTTGACCGGTCTTCTGCTCCTCGGGATCCTGTACGCAAAGAGAGCCTGCTTGACAGTAGGAACTTGCCACTGATGAATGGTGTTGTCGTTGTCGTTCGTCAGATAATATAATTAGATTTAGTTTAAGTAGTAGTGATGTCTAAATAAAATTTGGATAGAGTCATGCACATTAGTGCTTCATTTGTAATGTTATCTAAAATTTGGAAAATTCATCTATTGAAAAATACAAAGTTTTTTTTTTTTTTTTTATTTTTATTTTTATTTTATAATTTTTAAATCCAAAAATAAGATTTCACATATCATATCTTGATAGCTAGTATGGCATATCCTGAACCCTAAATCAATCCAAATTAGTTCATTTTTTTGAAAGTGCCACATGTCACTTTTTGTTAAATTTGATTGTGACACTTGAAAAAGAGGACTTGGATGGAAGGAAGTTGATGTGGCACTCTGGATGTGTTGGAGTTGCTACAAGTTTACAGTAATTCAATTCAATTAAAAAAATGAGAAACAATTTCGAATTTGTTTTTTTAATAGGCAAAAAAGGAGATTTCTTGAAGACATTTGAGTTAACCAAAAAGTCACCCAAAGAGGAAAGTTTTAGTAAGCTCTTGTTGAATTCCTTTTGAACTCATATTGAAATATAAATAGATCAAAAACTAATCCATGATGAGTTGGGAGACAATCTAAAGCAAGTCATTGTCATTATTCTCCGCACCTCGTAATGACTCCCACACCTTCCACCGAAGCTCCAAGCCTATGGCCCACAAGGGGACAATCTATGACACGACACCATTCAACCTAAGTATAGTTCAAGAAAGAGGTTAGAAGTAGAGCAAAAAGGGAGGTTAGATGGGCTTATTTTTGGTTAACTCAATTACATTATTAAAGCCTAGACTTTTTGTCCTTAGTAAAGTTTATGAGGTTCTCTTGGATGCTCTTGGATGCTCTTTTCTTCACATCTTAAGTAATTTTTCCTTGTTTGATTCCTACTAAATTCCCTCAGAAAATACCACACGTCCTCTTCTCACCAAAGTTCCAAGGAAAGGTTTTTTATTAGTAAAATTTGATCCAAGCAATAGGAGGTTTGGAACCTTGCTCTTATAAAATGTTATGGAACGTTTGCCTTGGTAAAATGCAGTTTTCAAAAACGATAACTATTTGGCACAAGAGAGTCAAGCCAACCATCAACATATCAACCATTCAACCAATGGTAAAGATCTGGCAAAGGTTTGCCAAGAAAAAAACATGGGCTTATGACCCATTCATACCAAGAAGCTCCAGCACTTGTGTTGTGTTCTTGGAACATTGCAAGGTAAATTTTGAAAATAGTATACAATTTTTTGCGATGTCAGAGCCTTGTCTCTTCTTGCTTTTGGCCAACACATGTGCATTGGTGGAGTGCAAATTTCTTGTGGCACCCAAAATGCAATAGAGCAGCTTCTTGCATGTACCAACACTAATAAGATTTTGATCCTTTATAACTGGTCTTTCGTGACTTAAATGGTCGAAAACGATTTCTTTTTTAAAGACTTGAGTCACAAAGGACCGTGTAAGTCACAAAGGACTAGTTGTATAGAACCAAAATCTTACTAGTGCATGTTAAAAAAATAAATTTTACATGAGCATACTGTAACTACCAAAAACTTACTTCACAAACGCAAATTCTCTACCGCACTTGCATTAAGTGACTGATGTGAATGGGCCATGAAATGCCTGTAAATCAAAAGAGGTCATAATGGCCCTCGTAATGGCCTTTTGTCATGTGGACACTGAATCATTAACATTACGAACAAACACTTTATTCACGCCGGCCTTGAAAGAGACCGAAGTTTCTATCTAGCTAATAGAGTTATTTGTAAAGTCCCTCAAAACCCTTCTTTTTGACTTGTAATTTGGAAAGGACAGGATCAGCATGATCTCACTGTAGACCCAAAATAGAACACTGGATAGATTGAAATTTTTATTCATAAAAATTTGGAGGGAGGAAGAAGAATTGGGTAGAGGGGTGGGACCGTGAGGAGGAGGAGGAAATGAGAAATGGTACCAGCTCTCGTCCATGAAAAAAGGAGGACAAAAGACCGGATGCCTTTACAAATAACTCTAATATCAGAAGAGAAAACTGACAAAGTTTGGCAGTGGAGTGTGCAATGGCCCAAATCAATGCAATCAGCTGGGCCACCGTGTTGGCCGACACAGCAGAGCAGCCCACAGTCCTGGAAAGGGGAGAACTGGCGTGGTGGAATGCCGACCTTCCTTCTTCTCTGCTCTGCTCAAAATATTCATCCACGTTCACATATTTTCATCCGTTTTCTGCAATTTTTCATTTTTCGAACAAGTGCTACTAGTGAAACAAGCTGCTAAGGTGGATGACCCAATAACTGACGTGTATTATATCTCCAACAAGTGTTCATTGAAAGCTTCTAATTCTATTCCAATACTAGATTTGCGTAAAAAGCTTAAATTGTTAGTTTTATAGGTCATCCACTATACATTAGTTGCGTAGTCTTTACTTGTGTATTTACCTCATTTTTTACACAAATTATATTCATTATCGAGCTCTATATTCTTGAAAACACTGAAGCGTTTCTGTAGTCTCTCCCTATGTGGAACAGAGACAACAAACATTGTAATACTTTCACCTAAATTTCAAAATGAATATCATTATGAAAATCTAATCACAACTATCATAATTGAATAAGAATTCGCTCAAATGGATTAATATTTTGGCAACATGGATGAATATTCTATCAATAAAGGAATGAGTTTTTCATTCAAATTTAGCTCTTTCTAATACTACACTGATTATCCCATTTAGTGCTCGTGCTACTAATTCCCAAAACACACACTATTTTACCAAACCTCTAAATTAGTGAGGATTGAAATTTTTACCGAGTGACTGAAATGTTCATCTAATTTTACATCATGATGATATTTAATATCACCTTCACTAATTTCCCACACATACACGATCATCTAATTTTACATCATAATGATATTTAGTATCACCTTCACTAATTTCCCACACATGATCATCTAATTTTACATCATAATGATATTTAGTATCACCATCACTAATTTCCCACACACATAGTAAATAAACCCCTCGCTAAATGCGATAATGAGTGTTATTTCGCTTTTTGCAGCTTAGAAAAGAAAGAAGCTTGCTTGCATTGATGTTCGCTTCTGGCCGGGCCACATCATCCTGGCGTCTCCACAATGTCATGAATGGTCTCATGGACACCACGCCTCCTCCCTGCCTGCCTGCTCACAAGTGGACTTCTGCCATGCATCCTTTCTCTTCTTAATTCAGTAACTTACTGTAACTGACTACTCCGTTGTTCTATACCTGCTTTCTGTTTCGCTTGTATGTGACGGTGAGCCTTCATCGCTTGTATTGTCAGTTGTGCCATGTATGGGTCCAAGCATTGAGTGAATTGTCACTGCTTTTGGAGAGTTTTTGAGTCGGTACTGGAGCTTCTGCAGATATATTTTGAGCTTCGGTTGTTGCGATGGCGATGGCTGCAACATGTGTCGGCTCAAGGCACTCGTGGTGCATTTCCAATCTGGGGAACAAGAGGCTGTCCTCGTTTTCAGGAACCCCCGCTGCCCAGGTATGGTAGTGTATTTTCTGTAGTGTAGGAAAATTGGACCCCTGCTGCAAATCATTTGATCTTGTAGTACAGAACAAGAGCTTCAAAATGATGTATTGCAATCAGAAAACCGAAGCGAAATAAGAAAATGCCACCGTTGCAAATGGCGTTTTAGACGCTTAGGAGGTTAATTCCAGAGCTTGCATCCTCAATGGCGGCGTATAATTACTCGATTTGAGATTCTTTTGTGAATGAATGAATAGCCTCGAGACACGTCACTCGGCTTTTTTGTGGTGATTTAGTACTCCCTCCGTCCCAAATGTTTGAAAGTGCTTTTTTAAGAAGGTCAAAAAAATATTTCTTTGTGGCTAATTTTATTTAGGTTGCAATGAACACATGCAATGTTCTTCAATCATTCTAGTGACATATTTTGGAACCTTTTTTAATCATGTTTCTTACAATATGATCAATGAAATTGGCTCAAAGAAATACCAAATAAATTTGTATGACAATAACTTTGGGACGGAGGGAGTACTAGACTCTTTGATAGACCATTCTATAGTTGCGAATCAAAATAGTTGGCTGTCTTTGTTGAAGCTGCATCAACATTACTAGGAGCTTCTTGATGGGTGTTGATTGGATTCTAGCTTTGTTATTAATATTATTGTTTCTCTAATGTTTGGCGGACAGAAGAAATTCATCGGCATCGGGTTCTGTAGGGCGGCTCAATCCTCGTCGTCGTCATCGAGCCAACGGCATGTGATCATCACTGGTGGCAACACCGGTATGATATCAGTTATACTGTTTTCTTCCGTAATCCCTAAAGAACTAAACGGTCCTATTTTGTTTTATTCTATGTTAGGTCATATGGGGACTTTCTTTTGTCCAATTATATTCATGCTTTTCCACCAACACATGCAATCTTCTTCCTGAAGGTGATATAAAATTTGGCCCCATCAGTTTTTCACAATACAATTAAAAGTATTGATCCTTTAAGGATTCCTTTTCAAACCACGATTCTTGGTCACTTAAGATTTAACCCCCAAAGGACCAAGGATTCATGCTTTTAAAATGACAAGTTTAAACAATTGTATTGTGAAAATTATGATTTGAATGGGACCAAATTTATATCACTGGAATTAGTGAAGAATATTACAAACGTTGAATAATTTAATTTTTTTAAATTAACCAAATAAATTCTACATAAAACCTACTCAAAATTACTAAAAAAAAACAGGAGCCACCTTGTGGGCTTATGGTCCTTTAGGGGTTAAGGTCGAAATTTATTGCATGATGTCCATTTAGGGAAGAGAAGCACCGTTCTAACCTCTGAAGAATTTTTATTTTATTATTTATTTTATTATTTTATTATTTATTTTTTGACACAAATTGAGATTTCAATTGCAAAAAAAGAGGTACTAATGGAACAGCCATCTCTGAAGAGTTCGGATCTATAATGTTGTTGCTAGGGATAGGAAGGGCGACTGCAATAGAGCTGGCAAGGCTGGGCATGTCTGTCACTATTGGTGAGAATCTCCACATGCATAATTAACGTTGTGTTTTTTTCTTCTCGTGTGATGACATAGCTTAAGTAATCTAGAGTTCTTTCTTTAGCACTTGAGCTAGTCTATATCTACCATTCATGTATTTTCGTCACTCATCTTGACTGAAGGGAGGGTTGGCTCAAGGAAGCATGCAGGAACATGGAGAAAGGAGAGCAAGCTGTGGTAGACATTATTCGTGAATCCAATAGCTCCTCTGTCAGGTCTGGGATCTCTCACTTAAAATTCCAGTGCTCCAAGTTCCTTTTTTTCAGTATTGTTTCTTCGATTGTCAAAATGGGGACAAGAGTAATGATAGAAGACCCACTTTGCAAACGTATCGTTCTAAAGCCGATGAAGTCTTATTTGAAGTCCTATTGTATTCATAGACACTAAAGCTCAATCAGTTGATCAACCCTTGAAGAACTCCTTTTTTGAAAAAATTGATTAAACCCTAAGTAGAACAACATGCATGGCTTAGCAGCGATGCCAACTTTGTAAAAAATCCTACTTCATTTCATAAGGTTTGTGATGTACTATAAACAGTAGGAGAATTTGGTCAGACTAATTTTTGATTTAGAGGAGGTTGATAATTAGTAAAGGGTGATAACTACTGAAAATCTGCCGGACTGTACAGAGTTCTGCAGCTGGACCTGGCATCGTTTGCATCGATTCGTGAGTTCGCAGCAGAGTATTTGGACTTGGGCCTTCCATTACACTCTCTTGTGAGTTACAAAGTCCTAAAACATGTGCAAATTTCGAACATCATGTGAAATAGTTCAGATCACCCTTAGTTGCACAATGTATACAGTGAGATGGTTGAAATTATGTTTGAGTAAACATTTTAATGACAGTGATTGAGTGTGATCTGAACAGGTGAACAATGCAGGTGTAATGGCATGCCCGCTTCAGTACACTGTAGATGGCTTTGAGTATCAGCTTGGGGTCAGTATATCGATCTTACCCTGAATAGTACGGTTTTTATTTAGTCTGGAGGGTTAAAGAAAGCTTTTTTTGGCCAATCATTGTCGATTAATGCATGGATGTGTACTGGTACAGGTGAATCATTTGGGTCATTTTCTACTCACCGCCTTGTTGCTTGACAAACTCAAATCGTGCGCCTCACCAGAGTACGTGAGCTACTGTTGTAACGTTTTAAAATGACAAATTCAATCGACCATAATGTGAGAATATATAATTCAGATAGGAAAAAAATTTATATCGTTGGAATCAGTGAAGAACATTGCATGTATTGATCAAAAGACAAATGAGTTTGAATAAAGGGGAGTGTAGATAGGACCTGTTTAAAACTGCTAAAATAAACATGAGGCCCAATTTGGGCTTCTTGAGCTGTTTGAGTAAGATTTAAAATATGAATACCTTTTCGCTCAGTAAAGATATAAGATGCCATTTTAGGATTCCATTTTCGAGCTTGATGGCCAAAATGTACTTAGAACTTGTACTTAGAACTTGTACTGAATATATATATTGTGGAGATAGAATTGAGCCTGAGTTTGATGTTGCAGAACCAAGTCAAGAGTGGTGGTGTTGGCCTCAGCAGCGGAACGAATTGGGAATATTGACTTCGAAGATCTCAACTATAAAACTCGGAGTATGTATCAAATCCTCCCCCCCCCCCATGTTTCCGAGATTATGCTTTCTAAAATCCTGCATTGCTACACTGAAATCACCATATACTGTGAGAGGATAATTGTTGTGGGTAAATTCATCCATTTGGACGAATTCTCATTTGTTTGAACAATGTTTGAACAGATTGTCATCAAATTTGGATGAATTTTACCACAGTATTTTGGGAAAATAATTATTAGTGTGGCCGTTCAAAAATACCGTGGGCCACAGTATACGGTGATATCAGTGTACTGTGACTGTCTGTTCTAGTTCACTCACACATGCAATATGCTCTCGGAAGCCATGTGTCAGTGAATATCAATCACTATTGCAAACGCCTTGTTGAAACAGCATCAAAAAAACAACATTGGGATGTTAAAACCAACCAGGCAGGAGAAACAACATCTCAGTTTTTTGTTGTTTTTTTAGAGGGGTGTTTACTACATCTAAAAGTGCAATTCCTGTTGGCTACATGGGCAATTCACTAATAGTACGATTCCTGTTGACATCATGCTTTGTAACTTTGTACTCGTGAAAAAGCTTCAAGGAATAAATCACACAGTATGACTTCATTTGAACCCATTTTGTATTAAATGATACTTCTATCTCAAAATTGATATTAGAAATAGTTTGGTCCACAGTAATTGTACTTTTTGGTATACCGTAGTGAACAACTGTAGGTGGTATTATTATGCACTCGACGTAGGATTCATGTGCATCTATTTCATGCAGAGTACAACGAATGGCAAGCTTACGGACAATCAAAACTAGCTAATTGCTTGTTTTCTCATGAGCTTGCGCGACGCTGTAAATCCTTGGGAATCCCTGTGACATCAAACTGCATGCACCCAGGCGTTGTTGATACGGACGTAAGTTCTCTGAACTTGGTGGAAGGTTGCAAAAGGTTTGGAATGCTTGAAAAGACATGAATGCAATGCACAGAGTGTGAAGTACTCCCTCCGTCCCAAAGTTATTGTCATGTTTGAAAGTGCTTTTTTAAGTAGGTCATATTGTAAGAAACATGATTAAAAAAGGTTCCAAATTATGTCACTAGAATGATTGAAGAACATTGCATGTGTTCATTGCAACCTAAATAAAATTATCCACAAGGAAGTATTTTTTCGACTTACTTAAAAAAGCACTTTCAAACATGACTTTCAAACATGACAATAACTTTGGGATGGAGGGAGTATAAATATCATACAATGTGATTCTTTATAATGCTTTGAGTTAACCCCTAAGCGTCCACTGTAGTGTAGGAAAATTGGACCCCCTGATGCGAATCATCTGTTTCTGTGAAAATGACTTCAATTTGACACAATCGAACTTGTAGTATAAGGTAGGAGCACCCAATTCCGATAGTGTACCTAAAGCCGATAATTTCTACACATGGCTTTCATTTTAGAATGCAAATCTAAATATGTCATAGAGCCTTTATTGTTTGTTGACCAAAACGAGAAGCCATTTATGGTCTACCTAGATGTGCGTTCTAAAATGAAAGCCCTGTGTAGAAATTATTGGCTTTGGGTACTATGTCGAAATTGGGTGCTCCTACCTTAGAGCTTTAAAATGATGTATTGCAATTAGAAAACTGAGAAATGCCCTCGTTGCAAAGTTCAGTGATGCTATATTGGGGTTTAGGGGGTTTAAAAATGAAGTTTGAAGTTGGAATTCTCTGTTGCAGTTGGCTCGGTACATATTCCCCCAATCGATGAATACGCGTCTGCCGTCAATTCCCGGACTTAGGCCAGCAATAACGAAACTTTTGGGTCTGAAGGTAAGTCCTTCTGGTGCTACTGATCTATTCTCATAATCAAGTTTAAACGACCATATTGTGAAAATCATAATTTGAATGGGATCCAATATTACATCACTGGAATTAGTGAAGAATATTACATATGTTGAATTAAAAATAAAAATAAAAATAACAAAAAATAATCTATTTAAAACCTACTCAAAATCACTGAAAAAAACAAGAGCCACCTGGTGGCCTAATGGTCCTTTAGGGGTTAAGATATAAAGAGAGGAAGGTTAAGGGATGTTAAAAAGAATATAATGTGAGCATGGTTGCATCAGAGAGTAGAAATGCAATATCTTAACCCCCAAAGGATTGAAGGTTTTAAGACGAAAAATTCAATCAATTATATGTAACTCAGATGGGACCAAATTTGATATCACTGGGATCGTTGAAGAATATTATGTAAAAACATAAATTTTTCGAACTCAAAAATGCTAAAAAAAAACAGAAGATCCAATTTGGGCTTCTTGGTCCTGTAGGGGTTAACATTTGTAAATAGAAAAGGTGCAGAGTGCTTCAATGGCTAAAGAAGTACATGAATCGTTTCCTGATAAAAACAGAGTACATAACCCTACATTGTTGTAATTCGGGGACTGTGCAGACTCCGGAAGAAGGTGCATCGACGGCTGTGTATCTGGCAAATGCTTACGAAATGGAAGGCAAAACAGGTGGTTACTATGAGAATAGTCGCAAGGCAAATCCTAGTGCACGAGCTGTCAACAGTAAATTGTCCTACTCGTTGTGGGCAGTTAGTGAGGAGTTGACAGGCACGACTAACATTCTTGAGCCTCTTCGCCTTAGTGTGCGGACTGATTCACTGTTGAATGTGTGATCACTTGGTCATGGGGAAGAAAACTTGCCGTGTATCTCTCCGTAGACTTCGTAACCACATGAAATTTTAAGGTAGAGGATACTAAAACTTGAACGTCTGAAAATAGGCCTGGAAATAGCAACTATGCAATAGAAACATACTACCATTCAATCTCTACATTGTAAAGATATTTCTTTTTGAAGAGTCTAGACATACTTTGGTTCATTTCCACTTATACAATTATCAAATGATCAGCTTTGAATTCAAGTTGTTATACAAGACATAGTACTTCAAGCTTGTTCTAACGACTCTTGGATGAAAGTCATCGTAGGTCGGATGTGAATAGAAAGATAGTTTTTTTTGTTTAGTGTGGACTTTCCAACGTTTGAGGATTAAGGGATTTGGTCATTGACCCCTGTTTCCAACAACAACTCAATTTTCTTACAATTGATTGGACTAATTACCAAGTGATGTAAAGATGACTTGGCTAAGGGCTAAGTTTTCAGGGACTTTAGGGGACATTTCAAATAAGCTTTTGAGAAAAAATTGGTGGAGAAGTTGTCATAACCTATGAACGGTTCTTAAGCCCAAGATTTCATGGCAACTTCTCGCTAATCAATCAAATTTGTTCATGTTCAAGTCTATGGAACATGTACAACTTCATGGCTAAATATGAGACAAACCCAAGTTCCATTATTCTGCTCTTGCCTACTTCCATGGGCAACGTCTCAAACTTGACTCTAATGGTGTATGACCATTAATCTTTGAGTGGAAATGAGTTTGTCTAATGTGTTTATATTGATCTACAACCTAATATTAGATAAGAAACTCATACGCAGTGATACAAATTTGATTTGAACAGATTTTGCACTTGTACCCAAAGATCTCTCCACATCTTTATACAACTTCCAAAAATCACTCCTACATGTATTCAAATGCTTAAGATGATGCAAACACTCTTTGTAGTATGCCATGGTCGGTTTCAAAATACTTTTGATGAAATACTTTTTCTTTTCAACAACCCAAATAAACATCTCCTAAAACTTCAAAACTTTCATACATTTGTACAATTTTACATCCATTTGGATAAGGGGATCATTTTTGCCCTTTCAAACAACTATAATTTATTCAGTGACATATTCGTGTGCATCTCAAAATAAAACACGCTTATTTTGGTTCAGAAATGAAAACGGCATGTACAATGTTGCTCACGATTCTGAGTTTTCTTTCTATTTTCTGAAGGCAAACTCACGAGCCATGTTGTTAAGGCAGCTTCACAGCGCAATAGCTGAATAATATCAGGAGATTTTTTGCCCACTTGCTCAAAAAACAACGTTCAAACTCATCATTCATTGGTACGAATCTCTCCCAGCTTACCGATTTACGTCTGTTACCTAATACGCATTTTGCAACTGATGATTGTGCATGATGGATGTTTATCCTCCTAGTCAATCAGACAGGGAGTTAGAAGTACCTATTGCACAGTATATACAGTTTGTCAAACTGCAATCTCAGAAGCTTCTTTTACTTGACCAATGCCAGACTATTCCGCTTCAGATCAGCTGTCGTGTGCTGTATGAACTATGCTTCGATCTTTGCTGAACGTTCACAAGTTTGACCTGTTTTTAGCATTCAGTTGTATGCATCCATCAACGCCCTTGCTGCCTTCAACTCTGTCAATGCAAGATGTTGAAAAGATTAGTGATGAATACATGCATCTCTGTTACTCCCTCCGTCCCAAAGTTATTGTCATGTTTGAAAGTCATGTTTGAAAGTGCTTGTTTAAGTAGGTCAAAAAAATACTTCCTTGTGGCTAAATTTATTTAGGTTGCAATGAACACATGCAATGTTCTTCAATCATTCTAGTGACATAATTTGGAACCTTTTTTAATCATGTTTCTTACAATATGATCAATGAAATTGGCTCAAAGAAATACCAAGCAAACAAGTTGGACAATAACTTAGGGACGGAGGGAGTACTTCATACAAACTCTCATTCCCCACTCCACACTAATCCGTGTTTCTAAACGTTCCAGTTACCCATGCTACTTATAGTGTCAAGATTACCATGATGGAGCACCCGAAACTTCTCGGCAGTCATGCATATCACAAAATCCCCTGACCCATCCTTCTCCTGCTCGGTATCATCAACGGTGGACTTCAAGCGCATGACCACGTTCTTTGTATCACCCACTTGTGTTTGCCAAGCCTTGACCTCAAGTGAAGGAACTACACGTAGTAACACGTTCCATGTTAGTGTGATGAATTTCACTGATCATAAACACGGAAAAATATGAACCAATCCAGCAGCTGAATGCTTCAAAAAGTATTCAATAAGTATTAATATAACAATATGGCTTACGCTGTAAACTTTCTTGCAGTAGCTTTGCCTGAAGCGCTTCCCTTCGCTCCCAATATGGTCTTACAACAGCGTCAGTGTGCTCTGCAAAAGCAACAAAATCAATCAGACTGAAAATCATTAGAAAAAGGGACATCCCATAACCTTATCTAAATCTTGATACATGCTGCCATGAAAGGAAATAAGTCTGCCAGAGCACATTGACTCACAGGATATGTAAGCCATATTGTTGTACTCCCTCCGTCCCAAAGTTATTGTCATGTTTGAAAGTGCTTTTTTAAGTAGGTCAAAAAAATACTTCCTTGTGGCTAATTTTATTTAAGTTGCAATGAACACATGCAATGTTCTTCAATCGTTCTAGTGACATAATTTGGAACCTTTTTTAATCATGTTTCTTACAATATGATCAATGAAATTGGCTCAAAGAAATACCAAGCAAACAAGTTGGACAATAGCTTTGGGACGGAGGGAGTATTAAGAAAGGAGGTCAATCTTTAACATCATAATAACATAGACACTACAATCAAGGAAACTACCGTGCTATTTCTGAGCACAAGCTAGTGAGTAATGGAATAGATCCCCAAAATGGATATATTGTAAATACGAAACAAGGTCAAAGAGATACTCTTATGATAGGAGGAGGAAATGACTAACCCTTAGGTACTCCGAGTTGCTGCAATTCACGGGTCAGAGTAGAATCTTCTACATCAAACTTGGCAGCATTTGAGACCATGAAATGAAGGGCTGCAATGCACGCCTTCGCATCTGAAACCCCTGCTCTACATCGCACAGAAGCATTTCAGAAACATGTTGATTCAAGCCATGGAAATATAATTAACAAGATAGGATAGGAGAATTCCTTACCAAGAGATGCGTCCGTTGTGATTTTCAATGCATTTTCATACTGCGCACACATCAAAGGATGAGGTTACTGGCAGAGTTGAATTGCAAAATCCTAGCCAAAGAATCCAACAAGGAAATTTGAGTAGAATAACTAGCTTACATCAAAATCACCCTCAGCGATCCGTTGAATGATGTACTCCACTAACACCTTCACTCTTGCCGATGGCTACAAAACAGACCAAACAAGTATACTAAAATTTAAATTTCATACAAAAACATTGGTTATAGAAATCACAAATCTATCTGTACAAATATAATCTAAAATTCAAACTCTAAATTTTTTGTTTCTACATCAACTTCAAATTATCTGTCCAAGTTGTATTTTATAACGTCGTAAAATCAAGAGGAGGGCAGCAATGTTCATTAAATAGATTCTGAGTTGTAAGGACAAAGATCCTGAGCTGATTTTCTCTGTACGACTTGATCTCCGACTGTCAACACATGCGAATCGGATTTATCGACAAAACGTTGGCGAAAAATCTTAAACCCTAAACCCTAAACCCTAATTGCAGTGAAGCCTCGCAATGTCTCCGATGTGCAAGAGGAAAAGGATTTGAATGGGAAAGTCACTCACAATCGTTGACAGAGTGACAATGTTGGCCAGAATCCAGTCCGGCGCATCCAAGCCGCCACACAAATGAAACCTCATGATGCTCTCGCAAAGAAAAAATCGCACAATAAGGTTATTCTCGAATTTTCTCAGATATTGTAGTCAATATCTAAACACAGAAGAAAAAATCGCACAATAAAAATGCTTGGAAGGAATTCTCGCACTTCTACCAGACCGCGTGCGTTCCGCTGAAAGAACCGGACGCACGCTAACTTAGCGCTGAATATGAAAACGGGGCCTGTCCCCACCGGTGGCCGGTAGCCGCAAATCTCTTTAGTACCGTACCCGGCAGTCAGACTAAATAATAATTATAAGAAAAATAGCCCAAATTTTTAGTATTATTATTATTATTATCATTATTATTATTATTATATAAAAAATCCCAAATTTTTAGGAATCATTATTATTATTATTATTGTTGTTGTTATTGTTATTATTATTATTATTATTATTATTGTTATTATTTTATTATTATTATTATTATTATTCTAAATTTCTATTTTATGTTGTGAAAAAAAGAATCTTAACCCCTGAATGTCTCAACGTTCAAAAACTGAATCACGAACAGATTCGAAGCCTTATGACTTTCTCATTCAACCTTGGATGATTTTCATCCAAATCACTTTTGAAATCCTATCAAATCCTCTACCAATTACAATAAATCTCTTGTGATGGGGAGATGTTGATAATATTATAGAGGCGTGCAACTACAAGTATGTCAAATTTGTTGAGTAGATTTTTTGCTTGCAATCGTCTTCTCATGTACACTTCATATACATCTGAGCTACTTCCTCCCACCAACATAAGGCACATGTGTAAATGGATCTAATTGGCTTGTTTTATTTTGACTATTTTTATATTTTTAACAATACACTTTAATAACATAGAGTTTAATTAGACATTATATTATTTTTGTTTTCAATTTTATTCTTTTTTAAGTCTGCTAACCAAGTAAACATTAGCACAACACCTACCACCAAGATGGTCTCCTTTTCATCTTGAAACATTATCTATTTGTACAAAATACTATGAACTAATGTTCTACACCATTATTATTAATATATCAATTCCTAATTCTGTTGTTGCATTTCATTATGTTGTTGAAAGCTATTGCTACTTGTATTTTTTTACATTTATAGTTAATTTCATAATAAGACATTAAATTCCTTATGTTGGCCAAATTTGAATTGTGAACAATGCTTTCTCAAAAAGACCTAGCACAATGATTTTATTTTAATTTATAGTTTGCTTTGAGGCACTCTTATTTGAATATGTTTATTAAAAAATAATTTAGTAAAATTTTATGAAAAACCCAGAACTAGGGTTTATCACTCTAAAGAAAAGATAATGTTCTTGTTTTTCTTCTACTATACATCACAAATGAAAGAACCAAAGAAATGGTGGATCCGAACGCTGCTGCGGACAAGCATTTTGATGAGTTGTATGTTGTTGCTGAAAAGTTCCAAGTGGCGAGAAGACTCAAAGTTGTTCTTATTCCCGCTTTGGATAGAAACCTAACTCCTTCAAACTGCTAGGATTATTACCACAACACCATAGCCTCGTTGCTATTTGAACATGGTGCCATTGACGTCTGTTTGGCATATATTACGAAGAACTTCAAGGAGGTTGTGAGATCACAAAGCACCGTATTGGATTTTCTCTCAATCCTTTTCTCCTATCAACGTTATCACAAAGAAACTTAGACGTAACGGTACTGTACTGTACCAAAGGATTCACTGTGGTTCGTCACAATCCAGCCTTCATTGATTTAACTAAATTGGGTGCCCACCTCTCCTGATTCAAGACGAAACCATTTTCTATCTATCCATGTTTACTGTATGTATCTGTTTTTTTTTTGCGTGCTCAATCTACACATAATTAGGGTATAACCTGCTCTTGATAGATAGCATCTAAGTTACAATTTCCACAGATGACCAACAGTCTGCAATCTGTCCATAATTAATACAGCAGGCTCACACTAGTAAGCTCCATAATTTCCGTTTTGGACAGCCTGAAATACTCAACCTATGCTCGGGTTGTTTTACTAATCATATTTTATCACAAAAAACCTTCTTCCTATCCATATTCTGGCACATAGTCGGTCGCCACAGTCGACAGTCTTGACATCATCTGGCAATTCAACAGCAACACAATATCAAAACTCTTCTATGTTAAATGGATAATCATGTAAACAAAGAGAGATTGTTGTGTCACCTGTCGGTTGAGCGTCTCCCCGTCGATGGATTCCGCACACATCAATTGGGACTCTCAGCATGCACGTTAGTAAATGCCTAGTTCCCAGAAGGCGGAGTTTTTGAAGACGGAGGATTTGGTGGCGGGGGACTGGGGGCTCTTCCCTCTACAAGAATAGGTAACTGCCCTAGAATTAAGGCAAAAAGAAGAACAAGAACAACAAGTTTTTTCAAAATCATCGTTGCAAATTGTTGCCAGATTGATTTTCGTCTTTGGCATTATAAAGATGAAAATTAATATTAAAAAATAAAACAATGATGAATCTCGTGAGTTTTTGGAATAAGGTCCAAAAATCACGTACGTTTGTATCAGGGACCCTTGTAGGCGATCCACCCTCGTGAACATAGAACAGCGCCCGCGAGCGAGAGATTTGATTTGCAGCAAGAGAGACGAGCAAGAACGGCATCGCCGATGCTCGTCACGAGCTTCGTCTGTCCGCCTCGTCACCGACGTAGCCAACCAGGGTAGAGCCTCGTCACCTGCCAAACCTCGTCCCTAAATCCCATGTGAGGAAGGGACTGCTCCGGAGTTGGGGCAGTTGTTGCTTGCCCGGCCTCGCCATGGAACCTTGCTGACTTGTCCCGCTGCTGACATGTTCCTTGCTAACCCAGGCCCGCCCACCCGCATTTTTCAGCCCCGCCCGCATGTTGCAGCGCCCTGCCCGCCATGACTTTGTGCTGTAGTTTTTCCTCAGTGAATCCATTGTGCTTTAAAGTGAGAATCAGCTGCTTGATTTCATCACAAGCAGCTTCATTGGAGTTTGATAGGTATAATATGGGCAAGACCTGAGAAATGATTCTGTTGTAAGCATTTCGAACTGGCCGGTTTAGAAAGGTGGTTATGAATTAGAGTAAGTACAGTACATCACCTTGTTGAGGAGTCTCAGATCTATTAGTAGGTTCCATGTATGACTTGCATTGAGAACGTAACTAGCATATCAAACATTATGGTCCACACAACCAACTTTTACAAACATTATCCACATCAAATAGGAATTTTTTTAAACAATTTTGATAATCATTTTGTAAAAGTCTTATAACAAATGTTAATCACATGAAATTTATATACTTTGACCATTACAATTTGATTGATTGAACATGTGTATTTAAAATAAAAACATAATTTTGCCAATGAAAGAACTTATTCTACTTTTTAATAAGATAAAATTGTTTTAAAAGTGAGAGAATAGATCACGTTATTCTCATTAAAAAAATATAAATATAAATATAAATAAGATCCAACATCAAATATTGCAACAATATGGGAAAGACGAGCATTGATCGTGTTACCTCCCATATGCAAAAACGGGCAGTCTATGATTTGAGCTTAATACCCAAAATATAGGGAATTAACTAGAAACCGAATATAGAACAATGTAAGCGTCGCAAAAAAGGCTCTCAAGGCCCGGTCCACAGAAGGGCACGAAAAGTTTTTGTTCACAGTGTGTAGTGTGTTGCACCAATTATTTTCAGTTTTGCTTTTGCCATTGTCGTGGCAAGACTTGAGAGGTACTTTCATTCGGCAGACACATTGAATGTTTCAGTTCCCCCGGGAATTCTAAGGTCACAATCTATTGAGCCCTTGGAGTTCCCCGGGGAACTCCAAGATTACAACCTTTCGAGCCCTTACCTCAATATTGGGTAGAATATGAGGGAATGAATTACCTTCGCTTTGAAGAGGGGAATGAGGAGGAGTGGAGGAGAATGACTGATTCAGATGCTAATAGTAAAAAAGCAACATCAACGAGACAAAACAAAGGGAAAAGAAAGAAAACCACAAAACAAAAGCATGAAACCCATTGTGATTATAACCCATTCCCGCCCACAAACCAAAAGAAGGCAGGCATAGCTGAGCTAGCAAGACAAACTCAATCCAATTCCAGAGGGAAAATTATTGTTTCCATGAGGTTCATCCCCATGAAGAGAGGAGTCAACGAGATTAACATCTATATTTTTTGTGAGTATAGATACATTGTCCTAGGGCCTAGGAATAATCCTAGAATTCAAAAACAACCTCTAATTCTACTACTAGAAGCTAAAGGAGGAGAAGAAATGGCAGGCTTCCTAGACAAGGAAGTAGAAGCCCTAGTAGCGAGAAAAATGTCTTCGTGTTGAGGAGTGGGAGTTGGCGAGGTAGAATCTCTGCATCCGAGGGTAAAGCCAACCCAGAAATAGACCTGGTTTTGTAGTTCCAGTTTGTCTTGAAAATTATTTAGAAAGAACATTTCTTCGTTGTTGGAGATGGAAGTGTTACAAAAGTTGAAGACATAATCGATGATGCCCTGACCAAGATCTGCGGCAACACAAAAGTTCAGGTCGAGATTGTCTTACATGTTAAGATTAGCTTGAACATCATGCATGAAAGAATCCAAAACGTGGTTAAGCGTATCACCTAAGACTGTGTCTAAAGCTCCAAGTAGAAGACTATAGACTTGATTTTGATTTGAATGGGATAAAAAAATTAGGATTTTGGGAAAGAAATATTAGCATATAGAATGGAGGAGTGGGTTGAGTAAGTTCAGCACAGAAGCCATCATTGATCAGAGCATAGTGGATATTGATTCTGGAATCCATTTATTCCATAAAAACCTTGTAGAATTTACTGCATTGAATGAAGGAGAATCCTCTATATTCCGCATTTCTTGTGTAAAGGGAGGTATTTGGCTTTGACGCAAATTGCTGATTTTATAACCTCTCTTTGTGGTATATGGAGATGTGGTTTGATTTTGACCATTTGCATTCTTTCATATTAGTCTAGAGGTTTTGAACTTGATTGTGTCAAAAGGTGAAAATTGCCGAGTCTTTGTTTGTAGTATTTTCATGGTTAATTTTAGTGAAACCTTCAAAAGGACTCTTGAGCACCGTGAGTGCTCTAGTGAACTTCTATGCTGGTAAACCAATAGGTTGGGATCTGAAAACATTTTCCAATACTTGGTATCCTTAACCTTTCAGTAAACATACACAAATAGCCTCTCATGTTCCGTGATCCGACTCACATTGTAAAATTCTTATGGTAATTGACGTTGAAGTTCGTCTAAAGTTAATTAATCTCCTTTGAGTTGGAGGAGTTTTAACCATCCAAGGAACAAACCCAATGAGCAACTTTGAATGAGTTCTTTTTTAAAACAAAATAACAAATGAATCAACTAAATGTGGTTTTGATTTCCTACACTCATGAGGTACACAAGAAATTTTTCAGATCAAAATTGGAGCATTTAAAAGATTTCGAAAGAGGTACAAAAACCATAGTTTGTCCTATTGTAACTAGATAAAACATCCGAAACATTTATGTAAAATATCAAGTGACGTCATTTTGGTACCAATTTTAGATATGAAGTACATTTAGATACGAGTTACTCAAATAATTAAAATAATTATTTATTTTGTACGACAATGCATGCAAATGCAATTTTTTGGCAAATTTTCCCACGAAACGCAAAAATATGATAGTCAATTTCTTCATGTCAAAAAGTACTTTAAGAATTAAAGTGCTCCTTGCCACGTGGAGGAGAGGGGCATCGATCCCCTTACCTCTCGAATGCGAATCGAGCGCTCTACCATTTGAGCTACACCCCCATTGCCAGGCAGGTGGCTGATGTCAATGGCGATGCTTCAAGTTTATTTATTTGTTTTGCTACCGTTTTTTACCTTTGGCCTCCCCATGAAAACGAAGCATTGTTGAAATTCATTATCAGCTGCTTGTGCCGTGTGTGCCATCTTGATTGCTTCAATGCAATTCAGACTCATTTCTTGTGCCAAGCAAACAACATATGCTGAGAAAGGTCAACTGACCTGCTCTACCATTGGATCTGCTACCCAACATCCTCTTTCGAGGTCTTAAGATCAGCATACAAAGTCCCACTACCAGATGTCATTGATGCTCCGAGGTTAAATTAATGTATCGATCTTCACACGAGATTCAAAAGACTTTTCTCAGTTGGATCAAACGAGACCAGTGTGCGGAGGGAGGACGCCGTCTTATAATAATTGCCCAAAAGTACAATCAGTTCACAACGAACTAGCATTTCTGTTCAAGGAAACATTCGTGTCAAGTATGTTGCACTAATGCAACTGAAAGTATACAAATTTGACAGGCCTGTTCTGTTTAAAAAATGGAAGAAGAGTAAAGAAAAGAAAGGTACTATAATTCAACAGGAATAAAATGGCTCAGAAAGAAAAGAAGATATGACAATGTAACTGCACAAAACAAATTTCAAAATTCCTTTCCTTTCCTCAAAACACGAATCACATGTTGAAGTAAAATAGCCCGACTATATTGCCCCATCATGTGACTGAAATATTTCCATTCTAAGCTGCAGCAACGGACTTCCTGGGAGCTGCTTGTGTTCCTGAAAGGTGTAAGCAAACCATGAGAATGAATGCACAGGCTCAGTCAAACTGAGGACTACTATTGACAAACAAAACACGTGCACAGCAAAACCTCTCAGATGCCAATAGCGTGGTCAAGTTCTAATACAACACTATGTATTTGTAGTACTTTCTTGCGAGCACAAACGATGCGTAAACTAAATACATATGATTTTTTTTTGTAATCAAAAAACCTAATTTATCACTGGAAATACACTAATCTGCCATAGATGCAAGTAGCGTGGTCAGGTTCTAATGCAGCTCTATGTGTTTATAGTACTTTCTTATGAGCACAAATGATATAAAAAACTAAATACATATCAATTATTTTTGACATCAAAAACCTAATTTATCCCTGAAAAACCCTAGTCTGCCATAAACTCGAGAATAACAAAAGATGTTAATCTTACCTTCTCTGAAATTGTTGGAAAACCTGCGGGGGAGATGGCGAAGGTGACGCATGCGTCCAGTTCCGGTGGTCTTCCTCCTAATTGCCTTCACGCTCCAGTTGTCTGAAGCAATGAGTGCGTTAGTTAAGAATTAGAAATCTAAGAAATACCAGGAGAATAAATGTAAGAAAAGAGAATAGATTAGAAGTTGCAGAGGGAGTGCTTTAGCCGATAACAGAATTCAATCGAGATCCAAACATGATGCTAAGGCAAGTTATTGCAAACCAAACAGAGATTGAAGGATCCAAGAAGAATCACGTACAGCTGCGGACTCTGGCGGCAGGATAAGCACAAGCAGAGCATCGGCTCTTCTGAATGTGAAAACTTCTGCGCCCACAACGCCTGCACAGCGTGTGAGACTTGTTCCGGCGCTTGCCGAAACTTCCCGTTCCCTTCGTCTGCGTATCCCCACAGGAAAAAAAGCAATAAGATAACTGTAACAACAACGTCCTATCCTAACAATGTCGAAGCTCTGTTCTGAAACACACAGACGTGAATTGTGTGATAATTTCGCCGCCAATGGAAACCCTAAAAAAACACGAAACTAACTACTTCACGGAATGAATTTTCAATGACGGGAAAAATCAAAAGCGTACTAAGCTCAACGGAAACACCTCGCTCAGTGAGAGCACGATTCAAGTAGTTTTAGTGCCGGATCGTAAGTCACGATCGGCGTGTTAGGGCTCGTCGTGAACGTCGCAAAAAACTGCAAGAGTTGTACCAATCGACATTTTCCAACAAAATTTTCGATAAAGAACAAAAAGAAGAGAAGAGATGAGTACCATGACGAGCGACGGCTATGGAAATCGCAAGGCAGCAGAGCGCCAACAGCAGCGCTGGGAAAGAACTCTATGCTTCGCGGAATAGGGCTTTGTCTCCTCTCTGTCAAACCCTAACTTTCCAATACCCGGACTTCAAGAACCTGATAGACAACCACCAGTATACCCTGTGAGCTACCCGGGAGACCCTGGTGCTATACCTCCACATTACATTACGAATCATGGATGAATTCCAGTCCGACACATTCGTTCATCAGTTTTGCGAGTTATCATCCATTGTAACCGTGTATCTAGGACGATGAAAAACATCCGGGGAGAGCTCTTCACGGAACATTATGATAGATAGATAGAAACTCCGGTCCCTTTTCGGGGCCGGCGTGAATGAAGTGTCCGTTCGTAATGCCAATGATCCGATGCCCACCGGACAAGGGGAAATTGGGACAATACTACTCTCCCCTTTCGAGGATCGACACTATAGTGACACACTAAGCTACTACCTAGCTAGCCACTAATGCCTTGAAGATACCGGACATGGTATCCCCCCAAAGGGCTTTGAGGTACCCATACAACAAGGTCCAAGGAACCCCCACCATAGTTGGGTGGACTATGGTGGTGAGCACCACTCCAGCATGGGGAGTAGAACCCACAACCTCCGGAACATTATGACTTAGAGCAGTCCCACCAGTGGTTACTATCCTCAAATTTCTTGTTGAAAGTGGAGATGTCAATTTTGTTCCCGGACTTTAAATCCCTCCTTGACGTTAATGTAAGAGAACAAAAATTGTCCCCTCTTTGTGCATATAGGCTAGGGCCTATCTTGAAGAAAAAAAAAAAAACCTCCTCTTTTAAGGTTTTAAAATTCTTGAGATGGTCCTCCTAAACTGATTTTGGACTTAGACGTCCCAAATTTGCAAAAAATATTGCCATAAAAAGACCATAGGGTGCCCAAAATGAAAATTTCAGAAAATAGGGGCCATAGGTACAATGCTTGCATTAACGTCAAGTTGGGGGGGGGATTTAGAGTTGGGGGATTTTGTTGATCAGAGAATATAATTAAAGCTGATATTTTGTTTTTAGATACCAAACACATTCTTATTGGTTGGTACTTTGCTTTAGAACACCAACCACATTCCTCTTATTTAGCAAACTTTAGGTTTGGGCTAGTATACAAGGTTTGGGAATAGAGATACTACCTTACTAATGGAGTTGCTTTTAACCCTTAAAAGATCCTATCCATCTTCTCATTTGAAGATTTTCAAAAATTCATTGTAAAATACAACCTAAAAGAATAATTTAAACTTCATAATGTAAACTTCATTTGTAAACTTAGAATTCCAAATTCTTCTTGAATTACATACAAATCATTGAAAAACTTTGAGTGCAAATTTTTAGAATGGATTCGAAATGCGAAATTTTTAGAATGATGATTTTTTGTAAAATTTATGTTGTTTAAATGTGTGAATTCATTTCTACAAGACTACATTTGAACCAAATTCTTTAATGATTTCAAGTCACTTTAGATTAAAAGACATGGTTAATTTGAACTTAAGTACGGATAAAATCAAGTCACTTTAGATTAAAATGGTGAATCACTTTTGTACATCATGCACTTTTTGGAAACATAAATAAAAAAATGTTGCATTTAATGAGGAATATCCCAGAACTATTAACCTCCCACGAGCGTCACAAATGATAAATCATTCCCCTAATTTGGGATGATCTTTGAGAGGTTTTTGGATGTCACATTCAATGTATGTCTCCAAGCTTATTGAAAATACTTTTTGAAATGGTTCTTACACTAGTAGAAATCTTGTCTTATGTGACAAGTCTTTAATGACTAAATGTCCGGAAAGACAAGTCCATAATGACGCAAAGACCACTTTGTGTCATTATGGACTTGTCTTTCCGGACATTTAGTCATTAAAGACTTGTCACATAAGACAAGATTTCTACTAGTGTTATAAGGTTGTTTTTGAAGAATCTGGCCAGATTGCTCAATTTGTTGAGGTAGGCAAGCTCGTCATGAATATCGCATAAACTTTGCACAATTGCCGCCCTTGGTATAGAATGCACAAACAATATGCTAATATGATAATCTTAAAACCACGATGTAACTAGTGTTACATTTGTTATTCCTACTCAACTACTAATGGTTGTTCAACATACAACTAACAAAGTGTTTTGCTACTTTTTTTTTTTTTTTTTCTTCTTTTGGCTTTGTACTGATATTTATCTTGTAATATAACCACGTAGTATTGTCTTTGACTACACTTGGTTTTTTTGCACTCAAATAGTACTAGCTTTGGTTTGCTTTAATTTAGCGCCATGTGATTTTCAAGTTAATGGACCAGAGTTGTTTGGCTTTCTTCCAAACATGTCACTAACTTACCTAAGTAGTTGAGTCTTCTACCAAGTTAGTGAATGTTTTGTTTATATTGGCTTGCTTTGATATGACTATTTAGTTAATAGATCAAAGTTGCTTGGCCTTCTTCCAACCGTGTCACTAACTTACCTAAGTAGTTAAATTTTCTACCTAGTTAGTGACATGACTTGATTTTGTTGGCTTGCTTTCATTTAGCACCATATGATTATCAAGTTAATAGACCAAAATTGCTTGGCCTTCTTCCAAACATGTCACTAAATTACCTAAGTAGTTAAATTTTCTACCCAGTTAGTGATTGTTGTGATTATGTTGGCTCTAAAATCCCTCCGCTCCCTCCCTACTCAGACAATTAATTATTCTAGCCTGATTAAGGGGGTTTTGAATTCTTACCTAAATTTATTAATTGGCCGCCTCGGGGTTGGTGCCTTCAAGGCCAACCCGCGTGCGTGTATGCATGCACCAGCGAGCCTTTTTAAACCCTCGCCCAGCCTGCAATCCTCACAGTCTTTAGCCGTTCCATGGCTCCTTCGTTACTGTGAGTTTCTTGCTCTTCTTCACTGAGGGTTTCTTGCCCTTGGTAATTGCCTCTAGTGCTTGGCGACGTTGTGTGAGGGGAGTGTCGGAGTTGTAGTCTTTCTGGCCTGGGATTTCAAAAGCCGCTTGGACAAACCTACTCTACTCTCCAACATGGAGGGTTCGCCTTTATCAAGCCAGGTTCTTGAAATTTTGTGATTTGATTGACGATCTTTGCTTTTCTTGCTTTGTTGTATGTTGATTTTGGTTTATGGACTTGTGATTGCAATAACACGCTGAAGCTACCTGAAGACACCTCGTATGCGCATTCTAACCCCCGTTTGTGGCGTTGGATTGTATGGGTATAGGTGAGGGTGGCTTCCTCTTGCTCTTTCCTTATGATTCTACAACAAATTGCGCAAGAATTGTGGAAGAATGGTTTCTTCCCTTTAAGCTTTTAGGAATCGTCATTCACAGTGTGCTTTTATGCAGAGCTTTTGTGACTCTTTTGATTAAGCTTTTTGTACCTTTTATGCAAAACTTTTGTCTATTATGTTTAGAACCTGGTTGCTCAATTACTTGTATATTTCATTTCATGAAAGGCTTATATTGAGCTTTCTTGATTTTTGTCTTAAATAGCCTTGTTTTGATGTGACTCTGCTTTGGAAGCTCCATGCTTTACATTGCTTTATTTTTGTCTTTAAAAGCCTTGTCTTGATGTGACTCTGCTCTGGAAGCTCCATGCTTTGCATTGCTTTTTACTAGTTTTATTCCTTGCCAGCCTAATATAGTTTAGTTTAGATAAAGACATTGAATTAATATGCTCTGAAAGGAGATGTTCCGAAAAAGCGCTTTTTGGTAAGTTTCAATAAGGAAAATACTTTGAAACATGACCTAAATCAAGTGAATTTTCAAACTATATAAAAAATATAATCAAATTTGAAAAAAAATTGTTTTTGGATAGAAAATAAAGGAGTAACCAAAATAAATCAATTGGTGATTAATTGGTTTACTTTGAGTAATAAAGAGAATTTTTTTTCAAATAATTTCAAAACACCGCTTTCTACAATGCCATTATCACAATTTGTTGTGTCTCGAGAAATTATATACAAACGTGATGATAAGAATTTTGATAAGTGTGAAAAGGATTAGACTAAACCACAAAGTACTTATGTAGTGTCACTTTTAACTCCTACCAACCTAACCAAGTGTTTTTCCCTGACGTACAAAATTGAAATTTGGTTTTTCATCCGTTACATGCATTTTTTGCAAGTAAAAAAAGGACTACAAAATTATATGACATGATAGCTTTATGCATGTGTGATTCGATTAGAAAGGAGATGATGCCCTAATTGCACTGTTCACAATTTTCTTTTTTCATCTTGCACCATTCATTTGTCCGTTGAACATCGAATCATGGCTAGGTCGAACAAACACTTTATTCTCGCCGGCCTTGAAAGAGAACCAAAGTTCTTACTACTACTGTAAGATGTAATCGTAGAATAGTTTTTCGACCCCAATTCCAGCTGATCGTTCATAGCAAGATATATCGAGGATCGATTGATCGAGGATTGCGTGCTAATGATTTGCCCCACCACTTGAAATGGTATGAGATGTGAAGCTGGAGTGGGATGATGATGCACCAGTAGCAGATTTGTCGTTTTTCATTCCCCACTTTGTGGAAACAGTGAATAGACTTGACAGAATATTGTACCTATATTTCTGTCTTCTTGTGACCAAAACCACTCACGAGCACTAACACAACCCATGTGCATGGCGCCATTTCATTCCTTTTTCATTTATAGTAAGTGAAAAACGACACATTTCCTACTACACTAAATAGGTAGATTAGTGTTAGATACTACACTACATGTTGTAAGTTTTTACTGTTGACCAATTTTTTTACCCTCTATATTGGTCAAGATGGGGATCTTTCAATAGTATTGGAATCAATGTCTTTGGTAATTTTTTTTGTCGAGAGTAAAAATGTAAATTATTTTCAAATCTTATAATTATCTAACACTAATCTACCTATTTAGTGTATTGATGATCGATGATCGATGATGCTGGAGAGAGAATTGAGCATTTTGAAAGTGAGATTCCAGGACTGACCATTCCAAGAGGAATCGTCATGCAAGTCCGGAAAGAAATGCATGGATCGGACTGGAACGTCGACGGAGTGATCGCCGATGAATGACAATGACCGTGATGTTTAATTTTTTTCCAGTGTCTGTGACTGCCAATGTCAACGCTAGTTGACAAGCATCCTAAGTTAAGGAACATGCACAGTGGGATTCGGGCCTGCATGCAAGGACGTCATTGGAAGCTTTGCCGAGTGGATAAGTTATGGGCCTCGAGCTTTGACGGCCCTATGGATACAGTCTTTTTCGACGGGCAGATCAAATCAAATAACTTACAACACTCACGGAGGACTCACAGACGATCCCCGCATTAAGTTAACCCCTAAGCTCCCGAGCGACCATTTTCTGGTCGCTGCCCGGAAAAAACGGGCTGCCCGGAACAAAAAAATCTTTTTTTGAAAAAATAAAATAAAATTTAAAATACTACATCAAGTCTACTTTCCAACCCAATTTGAATTATGGCAATCCGAGTTAAACTCCACCCGGGAGAATTTTTCAAAGTAGATCACCTCAACATTGTCTTAGTGTTACAAAATTTGCTATTTGGGGAAAGTAATGATGATTCCTCCATCGTTTCTCTTGCTTTTTTGAATTTTACAATAGATAGCCCAACTTTAACCAATCGTACGAAATTTTGAACTCTAAAATTGAAAATTATAATTTATAAAAATTTTCGAAGGTTAATGCTTTTAAATTCATTAAAAAATGATCTAAAGATTATTTAGGAAGTTTGACCGTACGGATAATTTGTAAAGATGATACTCTACATTTTGTCTATTGAACCAACCTTCATCAAACATATGGAAGGCACATATTATAACACATCTATGTTTTGTCCAATACCCCTCGGGCTTTTAGGGGTTAAGTCAGTCTATCAGCGGCTACGATTTTGCACACCAACCCTGCGACCCTGTGCACTTAAGTCAACCCGGTTATTTTTGGAACTGTACTAAGCCTACTGTAGTATCTCTCTGATTGTTTTGGTCGTTCTACCATATTAATTATCAACGTTGACATGCCGGCCATTGCTTCTTTTACCTGAGCCAGAGGACCCTGCTACAGAATCAGCGTGCAAATTGTGGCAAGTGAATCCGTGAGTACTCTCGAGGTAGAAGCAAATTTTTGATGAAATTGCTGGTACAAGGATGTCCAAAGTAATGACTCGATTCATTGTTTTGAAATCAAATGGAGAAGTCTATTGCGAAAACGATTAATGACCCGATTTGAATTCGAAGGTGAGGGTTGGCATGGTCTGAAGCTCCTTATTAACATTTACTGTAAAATTACAGCAGCGGTGCAACAGTGCAAGATGGGACTTTCTTCGTCAATTGTTCAAGTGTTAATTATGCAGCTACATCATTGGATAATTAATACTTCCAAATTGATCAAAATTGTGCCCCGTGCAACCTGGACTAATTCTTGTGTGGTTTATCATCTTTAGTAACTATAGTTACGCCATCGATGGGATTACCCACACCTAAGATTGCACCATGCACGTACAGGCCGTGGCCAAGTCAAAGAGTTGACAATTTCGCTAGAGATATGCACTATGCAAATCGACAATCAATCTTACGCAGAGATCATGTTGGTGAACCACATGAATTGACCAGTTCTTCTCAGGACGTCTCTGCGTACCATCAAAGACGAGAGCACTGTAATTTATATTGCTTAAAGCTCCCAATTTAAGTGGGAAAATCACGTCATTGGCACCAGCCTTGCTTCGCAAAAGCGTCGATATCCTCAGTAAGTTTCGTTAAATTCAGGATTTCAGTGAATTTGGCGTAATTTCATACTCCTAACTCAAAACTCATGACTACGGCAGTCCCAGTATCAAGAGCTCTAGGCAGTTGAAACGTCAATCGTCAAATTCATTGAAACGACAAAATTTCTAGAGACTGGCAATTCTACCATCTGGAATTTGAAACCTAAATATACCAGGCATATGAATGCCTAAAGTTGGTATCCCGTTCTGAGAAACTTCAACCCAATCTAGGAACACGAGTTGATATGTAGCTGTACGTACTCTCACCCATGCCTCCAGTGAAAATTAAATGATGATTGAAATTGTCAAAGACAGATTGGTAAACAGAGTTAACCCGGAAAAATCTGAAGACTTAGCGTGATAACGAATCTCGCCACCCGTCATTCCCTTTAACATCCGCTCAACTGTTCAAGCACATTTCTTTCTTTGCCTCTATCTTTGCATTGCCGGAATTAATTACTTCCCGGACCCTGCAAAAGTGAAATTTGCAATAGTGACATACTGGCACAGATTTGAGAAGAATCATTTCTTTACAATTAGCCTAGTAACTGGCGACGGTCCATGATTATCACATGCCACAGGTTCACCAGGAAACTCGATCAACATGCTTGGGTGCAGCCACGTGCATTATGCCGTCCATAAGATCGATACATGAGTACAGTTCACTAAGGCGAACCTACACACGTACTCGTCGGAGAGGTAAAAAGTTAAAACAAAAGCTTTCCCCTATTTTTGGACATGGTGGGTCTACCTAGACTAACTACGAGTCGCAGACCCTAAATGTAGAAATAAAATGTCCAAAAAAATCACCTCTAAGGCCTCAAAATGAGAAAATTAGAGAAATGGCTTGTACGAGTATGTGTGTAGTTTCGCCCTAGCTAGCCATTAGCCTCATTTCTTGCCCAGATATGAAAAATGAAAAATCCACCATGCATGCATGATCCCACCAGACCAGATTTATCTGGACCTATGATCCAAATTCAATCACCTCGGACCCAGCCGTTGGAGTGAAAATCCTGTGCGCAGTGATACATGCCCCCGGTCCATGAAGTCAACGACCAAACTGTACGCTGCCAGTTCCAAAAGACGGCAAAGCTAGTCTGGATCTAGTACATAAAATTTACTGGATCCTCTACAGCTGGCCCCTCACTCACTACTTAAGGCGGACTCCGACTAGTCCCAGACATCATCTCAGCAACTCTGCAGCTAGCCAGCGATCCTATTGTTGTTACCACTCCAGCTTGGACGATCTTGGTAGCTCACCGATTACACGACCTCAGCGATGGCGAAGTCGCATGCGAGCCTGCTTCTGGTGGCTGTCACCTTGGCGGTGATCTTCATTGGTAACGTTCCTTCCGGCTAACCAGCTCCGTCAGTCTCCAGCTCTGAGCTGGTTCGATTCCGAACTGGGTCTGTACTGATTGAGTCATGCATGCACAGTCATACTTTCTGTAGAATATGTGTACTGTCCGTATGGTAAGGGAACGACGTACAATTGATCAATCAGTTCCAGACTTACGTACTTCGGCGCAGGATTCAAATTCCTGCTGCATTTACTATGCACGTATCATCGATTTTGGCTCGAGATGATAACGTGAAATGTGTTCAATGCAGGCGGTGCCGACGCGTGGAACAGCTACACGTGCCCGTCGGGGTTCAAGGACTGCAACCCGCGCAAGCCCGGGTGCGAGACGTGCGTCGAGACGGACGTGAACAACTGCGGCGACTGCGGCAAGAAGTGCAAGAGCGTGGCGTACGCCGTGACCAAGTGCGCTGGCGGGCAGTGCCGCTACGCGTGCAAGGCCGGGTGGGCCAACTGCGACAACAACCTGTGGAGCAACGGCTGCGAGACGGACACCGGCAGCGACGCCAAGAACTGCGGCGGCTGCGGCAAGGCGTGCAAGCAGGTGAAGAACGCCGCGACCAAGTGCCAGGCGGGCAAGTGCTGCGAGCCCGTGTGCAATGCCGGGTACGCCAACTGCGACCGCAACCTGTGGAGCAACGGCTGCGAGACGGCCACCGGCAACGACGCGAACAACTGCGGCGGGTGCGGCAAGGCGTGCAAGCAGGTGCCGTACGCCGTGACCAAGTGCTTGAACGGGAAGTGCTGCGAGCCCGTGTGCAAGGCCGGGTGGGGCAACTGCGACGGCAACATGTGGAGCAACGGGTGCGAGAAGGACCTGGGCAAGGACGTGAACAACTGCGGCAAGTGCGGCAATAAGTGCCCCTGCACCCTCCAGGGCGGCGAGCCCACCTGCAGGTAACTACAGCTCTAGAGAATGTCTTCAGCTGCAATAATTACGTATTACGAGACCTTGAAGTGCAGTGGTGTTGATTTCTCATTGACCAGTGTTACAGTTTAATTAGCTATGAAAGCATGATTGTTCAGCTGAAACTTGCGGGTATAGATTTCGCTGTCAGCTTCATTGGGAATCATATGTACATGATCGCTTGTGATATGCGCTGCAAATTGTAACTTGAAGCTAGCTGACGGCCGGACGTCCTCACTCCAGATGACTAATCAATGCGTTGTGATTGCAGCGGTGGCAAATGTGGACAGCAGTGCAAGAGTGGCACCAAGTACGACAGCGTGAAGAAGTGTTGCGTTCCCATCTACTAAGGACCCGGGCTGCCTGCGCTAGTTAGCTCTACTTTCATGTAGAATCACCAAGTGGGGGAATAACTTATATTGGCTGGCCAACGCCGTGTTGCCTGGCCGGCAATGGAAGTGGATCGGTTGATGGTCCAGATCAGTATTGTAGTTGAGTGCAAGTTTTTGAGGGTCATGTTATTGGCCGGATGTGGCCGTTGGGGTTTGAACCAGTTGGCTAGATGACCAGTCCGGTTTCGTCTGTGTAAACAATGAAATCAATAAAGCAAGACCCGGTTTCTACGTTTACAGATGACGTCGTAGGGAGCAATCACCTTAAGTTTTATAGATCTTGGCAAAAGCGTGCTTATTGAATAAACTTGTGCAAGGAAGGATTAATTTTGTACTGCAGCCAGACTACTCATCACTCTGTTTGCTTTGTGGTCTGCGAGGAATGTTCAATCGGAGCAGACGTTTTGTTTGCATACATCCGTGCATCGACACTCCCATTGCCATCTAGCGTCAGGCCATGGCATCTATATGCATGTGCTACGAGGAGCACCACAATTGAACATTATGAACGGGCCGAGGAACAGAGGAGAGTAGGGTTGGTTTAATTTTTAAGCGCTTCAATTCTTGGATCTGAATCTGTGAAATCTTGCCATTATTAAATTAGTGATTCAGTTAGGTGCCATAATTATACACACATTGTGCTTAACGGGCCAATCCTACTGAGAATGAAGGGTCTGAATGGTCCAACACAGGACGGTGACCAACACGGCTTGTGTTTATGTCCTTGACAGTGAGAGGGGCCGTGTTTTTTTTTTTTTTTTTTTTGGCAGAAATTGAAAGAATCAATTGCAAGAAAGGAAGAATACAAAGCCACCACGACAACGACCGGCGAGGGGCAAGAGCGGAACCAAACTAACTAGTATAATTGGAAGGGTTGAAAGTACCCCAAGTAACTTGCTTCCCTTGCCTTCTACAAAGCAGCTGCTGTTTGCGAGAGGGGCCGTGTTTGAATGTAGCCCTACGAGGGTCGTTAGAACCTATTTCGTATTTGGTAATCGGAAATTTTGTTGGTGAACGGCTTTTATTAGTAGTTCATTAGTTCATGGATTTTCTTAGATTTTGACGCTGCAGTTCTTGAAGAAAATTATGTACTGAGTGGATTGGGAAAAATCAAATGGAACTTTTAGTGTTGAGATTGAAGCACAAGAACTGGATTGCAATTACTATTTACGTCTTCTTTTTTACATTCATGTTATGTAGAGCTGAGGTTGTTACTTGTTAGGCAAATATGCTTTTATAGCTGACTATACTATAGGTGCAGGGCAGGGTCGGTGGAAATATTTCTAAAGATAAATGCCATTGTTTTCACCGTTTCAGCCTTCCATTAGAGTTGTCCGCAAAGTGGTCTGAAGTAGGGTGAGTGGACTGTAGTTTTCAAAAAGAGAGGGTAACTTCCCAATAAAAGTAGACATGTCAGTTGCCTGAAAAAAACTACAGGTCTGAAGTTTGGAGGAACCAAAAACGGTGCCTTTTTATTTCACAACCTCAGTTTTCCTGTACCCTTGGAGAAAATAGCCTTCAGCTTTTAAATATTTAGTTTTGGCCAACCAGCAGTGGGCAAGGCGGAGCCCGCGGCGGGCCCGGCCCTGCCTCACAGCAAACTCACTTGACTCACTTACCTTAATAAGGGAGCAGTCACTGCAGACCAACAGTAATCCCTTCTAATAAGGGAGTAGCCCAGCAGTAATCCTTTCTAATAAGGGAGCAGTCACCGCTTGTAAGGGGAGCAGGCCAGCAATAATCTCTTCTATATTGAGAAAAATCCACCCCCCCCAAACTCGCAGGTGGATTTTCGGTTCCCCAAAAAACTGCATTCTGCCTGTGGGACTTAGAGCATCTGCACCAGGACTCTTCAAAATAGGCGCGCCAAATGGGGTTTGAAGAGCGCTACAGTACTCGGCCGACTCTGGAAAAACTGGATCCCCCACCCACACTCACGATCGCCGCCCGCTATTGAGGGAATCGCGGAACTGCCTGCCGAAGTCATTCCAGCTGGCTGCGGCGGTTTGTGGGTCTGATGTGGAATCCAATGTGGCGGGCTGAGGTGGCCGGCGGGGGCCCAAAAAGCTGATCAGCCCAGCCAAGGCTGCGAGCTGAAACTGGGAGCTCCCGGCTGTGTCCAGAAACTGTGAGGTCAAGGCGTGGCTGCCGGCAGCAGCTACTTGGGCCATTTTTTTTATTTTTTTTTATTTTTTCCATGCTCATTCTACACACATAGAGTTAGGGGTTTAGGGGTTATGGACCAGTGGCGGGCTCGCCTCCTGGCGACTCGAGAGCGTTTTTTGGAGGACGATGACGAAGACGATCACAATGTACGATGGATGATGGGGTTAGGTCAAAGGGCAAGAAACTTGGAAGTGCCCGAACGTATCCCAGGATCGCGGCCCGGGAAATCTCCTAATGTTCAGAGGTATAGGCACGACATGCACCTCCGCATGATGGCTGATTATTTCGTAGATGAGCCGGTATACGGTCCACAAATTTTTCGTCGCCGCTATCGCATGCGGAGGTCCTTGTTTTTGACAATTCTAGCTAGGGTTTGTGCTAGAGATGACTATTTTGTGCAAAAAAGGGATGCGTGCGGGTTTTTAGGCTTGTCACCCCATCAGAAAATTACGTCGGCCTTACGAATGCTTTGTTATGGTTTATGTGCTGACGCGACTGACGAGTACTGTCGTACTAGTGAGACTACCGCCATGAAGTCTTTAAAGAGGTTTTGCATCGCAATTAGGGCGGAGTTCGAAGGTTACCATATGCGCCAACCTACACGAGCCGACTTTGAGAAGCAATTAGCGATTAATCGCGACTGTGGCTTTCCAGGGATGTTTGAATCTTTAGATTGCGTGCATTACGATTGGAAAAATTGCCCGGTAGCGTGGCAAGGGGATTTCGGTGACAAGGATGGGAATAAGTCAATAATCTTAGAGGCCGTGGCGGATAAAAGCTTGCACATTTGGCACGCTTTCTTTGGGTTACCGGGGTCCAACAATGATTTGAATGTGTTGGACCGGTCTCCATTGATCCATAATATGTTGACGGGTGCCGCTCATGACATGCACTTCACGGTCAATGCTTGTGACTACGATCGCTACTACCTCCTAACGGACGGGATTTATCCCGAATGGGCTTGCTTTGTCCAAAGCATCCACAAGCCACAGGATGAGAGAAGGAGCTACTTTGCCAAGAGGCAAGAAGCGGTGCGAAAAGACGTCGAGCGGTGTTTTGGGGTTTTACAAGCCCGATTTGCAATTATACGCAATCCGTGCCGCCATTGGAGCATGGATGTCATCTCTAACATCATGTTTACATGTTGCATTTTGCACAACATGATTTTAGAGGATGAGGAGGACATTGAGGGTTTAGATGACATTGTTGCGGAATTACAAGAGGGGAATGTGCCATTCGAGAGGGGGTTGTCCTTTGAGGAGTTATTGACTAGTACTACGGAGATAGCGGATGTAGACACACATTATGGACTTCGTGGTGACCTCATTGAGCATTTGTGGAACTTGAAAGGTGCCAATTTGGCATGATAAATAAAATCGTGACTAGTATCACATTTGTCATAAAAAATTAGTACCACTACTCATAGCCAAATCAAGGCCCAAATACTCTTGTTGAGAGTCATCATTTCCTCTAAAAGAGCTCCATGTCGTGGGCATTCCCGGACCGACATGCTCTAAGTGATCCCATGGCATGCCACTACCGTGATTCTCTTCGTAAAGCACGGAGTACCCTACTTCGCTCCTTAAACCATGAGCTAGAGAGTGTTCTATCCCGCCCAATCCCAATTGCAAAATCGAATCATCCCGCTCTTGTGATTCCTCTCGTGCCTGCCACACAATAAAAAATACTCTTCAAAAATTTGAAAGTGCTCATGTATCACTAAGGAGGCAACAAGGTCAAGCCAACAAGGGAGGCAATTTTTTTATTTTAAATGTGCCAAAATGGCCACAGTTGAGGCCTCGGCAGTTCAGGCCAGGGCCTGAACTGCAGGCCGTGGCATGCCTGCTGCAGGCCATGGCTGCAGGCATGCCGCAGCCTGCAGCCCAGGCCATGGCCTGAACTCCAGGCCGTGGCATGCCTGCAGCAGGCTATGGCTGCGGGCATGCCGCAGCCTGCAGCCCAGGCCATGGCCTGAACTGCAGGCCTTGGCTGCGACAGGCCAGGGTCACCAAACCCCGGCATCCCAAAAAAAACCCCGGCACCAAAAAAAAAATACCCAAACCGGCACCCAAACAAAAAACAATAACCGGCACCCAGCACCTCGCAAAACAAAAAACAGAAACCAAAAAAGGACAACAAAATTATAACCCCGGGAAAGAACAAACCTCCCAATTTACTTGGTCCTCTTCATCCGATTCCGACAAGGGCAAGACTTCCCGGTCTCCCACCACATTGACTTCACCATCGCAATCGTCCTCGTTGTCAAACTCGTCATCTGGCAACGAGTTTTGGAACGCAATTCGCGCCAATCGAATTTGTCTCCATGTCTCGTTTTCATCCGCCGCCGCTTGTCGTGCTCGCTCCTCCTCGGCCATGGCCTCCTCTTCACGCTCCTTTTCTTCACGCAATGCTAAAGCCGCCGAAATCGCCCTCCGCCGCCGCATTTTGAGTAATTCCTCCTCTCGGAGCATTTGTATGTATTCTTGAGCGTCCGGCTCCACAATGGTATCCAGGGGCGTCGTAAACAACAACATCATGTTTTGGTATTCAAGGCTCTCTGCCTTGCGCATTGTAGCATCCGCCATCTTCTCCGCCGCCTTCGCATTAGTCAATGCGGCCTTATCTTGGATTTTCTCAAACCGTTGAACTTCCTTCGCGGCCTTTGTGCCACCTGGCCTAATGGTGAAGTCCATACTTGGAGATTTGTCACCTGCAACCTCCACAGAACTCACAAAATTTTGGGTGCCAACCTGGGAACCCGATGGCGACTCAGATGAACCAGACAAGGGGCGAGAGGGAGTGCTCTGTCGCGAAGTACTTACCCCGTCAGCCCACCGGGGGAAGTCCTTGACCAACTCCCAACAATGCTCAAAGGTAAACTCGGTACCCTTTTGACTTTTAGTGCGGTACAATTCTTTTGCCATGCGCATGATATCGGACTCCTTCTGACCACTCTTATGTATTCGTTTGACTTGATTGTAAGCACCGATGAATTTGGCAACATCGTGCTTTATCATGCCCCACTTAGACTCCAACGAGCGAGCTCCCCTATGCCCACCCGGTCTATTTTGCTCGTAGTGTAGAAAAATTCTCTCCCAATACGCATTCCCCTTTTGTTGATTACCGCATATCGAATCTTGAGAGATTGCTAAAACACTCCTAGTCAATTGCTTCTCTTCATCCGGCACGAAGTTTTTACCTTTTGAAGGACGTCCAGCCCCTCCAGTACGACCACGCCCACGCCCACGACCTAATTCCCCAAAACTTGCAATTCGATCACCACAATCACCCAAACCACCCAAAGAAATAGGGTTTTGTGAACTCACCTGAGATTGCAGTCTCGATTGCAAATCGAGCCAGCTGGTTTGGGAGTCCACGAAGGCGACATTCCCTGCCGGCGTCGCTCCCGCAGCAACGGCCTGCCTTGCATTGTCGAAATCTCCCGTCGCTCCCGCACCACGCGCTACAGCGCGTCGGCCGCGACCCCTCCCACGCTGTCCGCCGTGGTCTGTCCCGGCAGCGAGACGCGGCGCCGGCCTGCCCCGATTCCGCCCCTCCTCGTCGACCTCGTCGACTCTCCCGCGACCCGCACTGGCGCCGCCATCGTCCTCCCTGGCGAACAAAATTCGCCCCGCCCTGCCGCTCCGGCCACCATCCGCGACTCCACCTTGGCCGCGACCCCTCCCACGCTGCACAGACTGCCCACGCCCGCGTCCTGCCATACCGCTAAAAAAATCCGACACTAAATCCAAAAACTCCAAATAGACCAAATCTCTGTCGCTTGAATCCGTAATACGGGCGCGCTCAAGAAACAACAGACTCGCAACGATGGCGAGCAGTCCTCTGTATTTGGCGAGGCCGCGACGATACCGACGCCAGTTGGAGTGACGGTGAGGAACGTTGAGTAGCCCGGACCCGCCAAATGGGATAGCGGCCCCATTTAGCGAGTCCCGGTGCAGATGCTCTTAGGTTGAATTTGCGGAAAACTCTAATTTTCAAGAAAGATTTTCTGTATGATGAAATAGAATCTTGAGAAATATTATTGTACCCAGTAAATCCCTTTTTACCGATTAATTTTTTTATTCTAGATATATAGCCCTTTGAAAGTTGCACCAAACTATGAATTATATGTTGTCGTTTACTTTTCCTGGCGCCGGGAATTAATTGCGTACATTCAAAATAGAAATAACTGTACTGGTGTTCAAATTAGTGAGTGAATGTTGAGTGATCATCTTGACATCTTTCCGGGTTAAAACTAAAAAGTATTGTGCATCAGTCTGTCTTCCACGCTTCCATGCCAATCGTCATTTAATTTCGATCGAAGCTTAGGGGCTGCTACATATTATCATATATCAATTAGTATATTGTACAGCTATCAATGCATGTGTTCCTGAGCTTTGGCATGCAGTCTCTTAGAAAAGGATACCAATGGGAGTCATAGTCGTTAATATGGCGCGCGTGTTTCAGAGTGCCAAAAATTGTGACGCTCGGACAGAACTGGGGAGCAGGTGTTAGAACAATATTGTAAGAACAAGATATTTATTAAGCATGCTAGATGGGCATTTCAATTTCTTTGTGACTTGTTGGAACGGCATTGAAATTTTATTCCAACAAGTTAAAATGACATGGTTAAAACGACATTCCAATGTTGTTTCCCGGATGTCTTTCTAAATTGCTCTACCCACTCGTGTTGTAAGTGCCCAGAGCTCTAAAATCCAGGACTGATACTGGCCAGCTTCACTGAATTCCACCATATTTCGGTGTATACTAGTGTTCAACGTTTATGCAAGGAAAGCGTCCAATTGCAACTTATCCCTGGCTATTAACAATAGAATGGTTATATTTGATCTCCAATGTGATGGTCCGGTTTGTCCAATGCCACGGAGCCTGTGGAATTGAAGGAGTGATTCTGCCTAAGTTGATAGCATTCACTTGTACTCAATTACAAGCCCAGCCTCACGTAACTTGCGTAACGTGGGCCGATTTAGCCTTATCTTCTGGGTGGCACTGGCCGGTGTGGCATGCAAAGTCAACCAGGTTTATTAGGATAAATTCGCAAGTCTGATAGAATATGCTGCTGAGTAGTGAGTAAACCCATGAACTCACAACCAATAACATCAATGCACCACAATGTGTAGCAGTGAACGGACCAAAAATAATATCCCTGAGGAATCTGTCATGCGACTCATGCTTCTATCCACTAAAGTCAACTTCTGTCAGAAGTCAATCGTTTTAACTTTAGATGAACGTTTCTTTACCTTCATATATGAGACAACGTTGCATGTGATGCAAGTTTGGTCGATGGTTTCACCGTTGACTAGATCGCATGTTCCACCCATCGTACGTTCATCCAACTTACTGCACGCACAATTTCGCAGATAGATAGAAACGCCGGAACTTTTTTCAAGGCCGGCATGAATGAATGAATGCTCTGTTTGTCTTGACAATGAGCCAGTGCCCACCGGACAAAGGGCCATTGGTGCAAGACTACTCTCCCCTTTAAATTTCGCACTGAAGAGGTATGATCGACTTCCAGAACCAGAAAATTGCTGCCAGCGCTGTTTGGGCCGTCGCTCTTTTGGATGAACCGTAGAACTAACTTCAGTCCTGCGCTGACGACTTCGTTAGGGTCGACTTCTGTATGCTTCCTTCGCAAGTTGGAACTTATATCTGACTTTTTATTTACCAGGAGTTCCAATGGAATATTACAGCATATATAGATATGGAAGTTTTAAACAAAAATAGCAGGCTCATATCAACTGACGGAAAGAATATTTGTCCAGTTTGATCGATGAGTTTACCTGCGCCACGAACTTTTCTTGATGCTCTTGGGCCGGCAAATAATTATCGATCGAGTCCGATTAAATCAACATGACCAGTTTGCCGACTTCGGGTGTATCGTACGTGCAATGCGTCACTCAACATTCCATCTAGCTAGCCATGACAAGCAAGAGCTGAATAGATTGGTACTGTACGAAGCTACATTATCCAGAGTCTATTCGAATACATGCGTCCAACCGGAAGTCCTGAGCACAATACTTACGGGTAGGCATGTTGAGAAGAACTCGTCAAGACATGTAGACTGCCGAAATTGCATTGTACTGAAGAATCGATAAGATTACAGCTGCATAAATGGGGTCACTGTTTTAATTTATTCGATCCGATGACGTTTTCGGCATGTGTGAATGTCAGAAAGTGTGATCGACTTGGTCAACAGGCTTCATCGAACGATGCATATCTTGAGTCAGCGACGTTGCATTCGACGGTCTCCATCGATCATTTGACAGTTTCAAGTTGAATTTGAGGCCGGGTAATGAGCTACAAAAGTGGAGTCCACGCATTCGATTGTAGTGCAGGATTCGCTACCACTTCCATTGTTCACCCGGGGACCCCTTACCGCCCACGTAACCCTGCACAGATATGTACGTGCCCTTACCCCCAGGGTCGATATGCTTGCTTACAAATTCTGTGTTGCTGTGCAGGGCTACGGGGCACCCAGTGTTCGGAGCTTAGCAATTAAAATACGTAAGGTAGGATGTCCTAAAACCACCAGCTTAAGAAATATGGCCTTATTATTTCCAAAGGTTATTTATAAGAAATATTTTCTGTCATTTAGAAGAAGATTTCTCACGGGATGCATAAATTTTTGCAATTTAATTCCCAATATTCAAATTGATACAAATTTTTGAAGTGAAATGAACTGTCACCCAAATCAGACCTCTAGATTTCGTCATGACCACACCATGTGATACTAATTTTCACTCATATAATGATACCCAAAACCACCAACTATTTCTTCGCAATGCTTGTCATGCCATTGGTCAACTTGAATAGTGAAATTAATAGTTTTGAGTGTCCATTGTGGTGGTTTTGAGTCTCAACTGTGGTGGCCCCAAGAAAGGTCTACATGTAATAATTGGGGGGTGGTGGTTTTAGGACATTCTACCTTACTTGTGCCAAGTCTGGAGAGGCTTCCAGCTACTTGTCTTGCTAGTACACCTGAACTTAGTGTGCCATAGCGTTCTAGTACAATGCAAAGGATGGTTCTAATATCAGAGCAGGCTCTGGCCATTACATGGGCAATGGCACGATATGGGTTCCAAAAAGGAATGTCTCCCTAAAACACTGTCATTTTGTGACTATTCAACTTGGGCTAGAAATTACACATTCTTTATTTACATGAATTTTATGACAAATTCATGAGAAAGTTGTAATGCTCCATCCAAAATACTATTGAGTAGGAAAAATTGAACAATTTTGATATTCCTTTTCATTCTTTTGTTGTCAAATCCGGAACTGTCTCCTTTCCGGATTTGAGGCAAAAGGAACAATCCGGAATACCAACTTATAAAGAAATTGTTTGTAAACATGAAAATTAGTTGAAACAATGTTTGAGCCATATCCGTGTTTAATTTTAACTCTTAATTTAATGTATTACTATATTTCCTTATTTATGAGAACTTTCAGAAATCACTTATTTTTACACAATTTAAAAGGACTGTGATTTCATAACATCTTCCTCCTAAAACCATATGATATACTTAAATACAAACTTAATAAGGTGCATGCCTAATTGTTTTAATAAAAAACCTCATATATGTAGTTCTTTCACTACTATAATGCAGACAGCTGCTGAATATGTTAAATTAAGAAAAAAATCAATTTTTGAATTTGACCTATGTCGCACATAATTGTGAGGTACCAACATGCCTTCTTTAACACCATGTAATTTTTAAAATTTTCCAACATTTTTTTCATTTCCGGAAGGACATTTTTTTAAAGTCCGGAGAGTCCGGGAAGTGATACCCATATTGTGCCATTGCCCACATCTGAAATGCATCATGGCTGACGTGCGCTCTAAAGATATCCAGGACCAGCCTACTCGTCACCACGTTGGGGGCATGCTCGTTGACATTATTGTCCTGACCACCAACATATTTTTATCTATCTAAATCGTAATTCTTGAAATAGAAAACAGAACAGTCGGACAGACAACCTAGCTCCTCTTCTACCAGTTGGTTTAAATTGCCAATTTCTTTTGACGAGGTCGTGTACTCACAAGCAAACCAGAAATACAAAGAGAGCTATTAGAGTTAACCGAAAAGTCAGCTCAAAGAGGAAAGCTTTAGCAAATTCCTCTTGAACTCTTCTTGAACTCATATTGAAATATAAATAGACGGAAAACTAGTTCAACATGAGTTGGGAGACAATCTAAAGCTAGCCACTGTCATTATACTCCACACCTCGCAATGACTTCCACACCTCCTACCAAAGCTCCAAGTCCATGGCCCACAAGGGGACAAGTTATGACACGACACTATTCAACCCAAACATAGCTCAAGAGAGCTCAAAAGAGAGGTTGAAAGGAGGTTGAAAAGGGAAGTTCTGGAATGGCCTTCTTTTCGGTTAACTCTATTACCTCATGACCTTCCAGTACTAGTATGGGACAAGGGTGACCCATTTAGGAAGGAACGAACAACATGATTACATCTCAGGAATCCAAACGATAGAAGATACTCATTCTAAATATCCAGATGTCGTAGTAACCAGCTGCTACTATAGTTAGTCTATTGTGTACAATGTGCTGAGGTGGAATATTACAATATAAATGATGCATATTTAATTATGCAACAAATTCATGCATTGGAAGTACATAACTAAATCCCTCTAATGAAAATTATAATATGACACATTTTTGTTTGAGAGGGTTTGTAGCCTCGGTAATTGTACTATTTGTCAAAAGCTCAAAATTGGACCCAACGATTTTACACTCCGGTCCATGACCAAAAACTCATCCAAATTTGAAAATGATGTGACGCCTAAGGCGCATAGTTTTTTAAAGAAATGTTTGGAGCCACGGATGCATTGGACCCAAGAGAATACTGATTTTGAGATAATTCACAGGAATCGTCCACAAACTAGGCCTTGATTTATTTATTGGTTACAACATACAGAGCCCGGCACTCACATGACCACTCGACTCACAAAGCCAATTCCCCAACCGACAGAACCATAGTCCGCCTCGCAAACACAAGCTTGACAAACACTGATGTACAATCCAGACTGGTCTTGACCATTTCCTAACTACAGTTGGCTACTAACACTTCACTAGCCTGTAGTCGGTTCCCTTCATATATTATTGCATATTTATTATGATTCATTGAAAAAAACCACTGCGCATGCACGGCCTACGAGGCAACAAGGCGTTGGCCAGCCAATTTAAGTTAATCCCCCACTTGGTGATTCCACATGAAAGTAGAGCTAACTAGCGCAGGCAGCCCGGCTCCTCAGTAGATGGGAACGCAACACTTCTTCACGCTGTCGTACTTGGTGCCACTCTTGCACTGCTGTCCACATTTGCCAGCGCTGCAATCACAACGCATTGATTAGTCATCTGGAGTGAGGACGTCCGGCCGTCAGCTAGCTTCAAGTTACAATTTGCAGCGCATATCACAAGCACACGGTAGACAAGTACTGATTTAATCAGCGATCATGTACATACGATTCCCAATGAAGCTGACAGCGAAAACTATACACGCAAGTTTCAGCTGAACAATCATGCTTTCATAGCTAATTGAACTGTAACACTGGTCAACGAGAAATCAACACCACTGCACTTCAAAGTCTCATAATACGTAATTATTGCAGCTGAAGACATTCTCTAGAGCTGTAGTTACCTGCAGGTGGGCTCGCCGCCCTGGAGGGTGCAGGGGCACTTATTGCCGCACTTGCCGCAGTTGTTCACGTCCTTGCCCAGGTCCTTCTCGCACCCGTTGCTCCACATGTTGCCGTCGCAGTTGCCCCACCCGGCCTTGCACACGGGCTCGCAGCACTTCCCGTTCAAGCACTTGGTCACGGCGTACGGCACCTGCTTGCACGCCTTGCCGCACCCGCCGCAGTTGTTCGCGTCGTTGCCGGTGGCCGTCTCGCAGCCGTTGCTCCACAGGTTGTAGTCGCAGTTGGCGTACCCGGCATTGCACACGGGCTCGCAGCACTTGCCCGCCTGGCACTTGGTCGCGGCGTTCTTCACCTGCTTGCACGCCTTGCCGCAGCCGCCGCAGTTCTTGGCGTCGCTGCCGGTGTCCGTCTCGCAGCCGTTGCTCCACAGGTTGTTGTCGCAGTTGGCCCACCCGGCCTTGCACGCGTAGCGGCACTGCCTGCCAGCGCACTTGGTCACGGCGTACGCCACGCTCTTGCACTTCTTGCCGCAGTCGCCGCAGTTGTTCACGTCCGTCTCGACGCACGTCTCGCACCCGGGCTTGCGCGGGTTGCAGTCCTTGAACCCCGACGGGCACGTGTAGCTGTTCCACGCGTCGGCACCGCCTGCAGTTCAATCGCAAGGCAAACGCAGGAAAAAATTAATATGGTCAGGATCGGAGGAACCCATTGATTGAACGTATATATCTACAGACTTATCAGCTCGACATGCAGTTCATGTATACATCCATTCATGTATAACGACATGAATGTGCATGCGTACAAGGCGGTAATACATATTTCGAAACCAGCTGTCCGAACGAGACTTCGTTACTGTCGATTTAAAGGCCGATACTGGAGACTCACTTGGATGAGTATCGGATCAGTTCTATAAAATGAGGGCGGTTCAACGTCACCCGTTTTATGCAATTCGATCAATTTACCAATAGAGGGAACGATCGCGGAGTTTTCGATCGACATACTAGCACTAGTAATGAGATCGGAACTTGGACAGACAGATGAGTAATCGAATGAAGATCACGAGACGTTACCAATGAAGAGCACCGCTAAGGTGGCTGCCACCATGAGCAGGCTCGCATGTCGCAATTGCCGTGAGGTCGTCATCGTTGAACTGAAAGCAGGATCTGGACTCCAAGCTCAAGGGAACTAAGTAGCTTTGAAGCGCAGGTGGTAGCGAGACCTTCAAGTCAGAAGCTGCAGGGATACTGATACACAAACTGCGATGATGTGATGATAGTACGTCCACCTTAAGTAGTGAATGAGGGGTCAGGCACTGTGGACAGAGTAAATTTGACGTCCGCGACTGAAATGCGTTGACATAGGGTTATTACCACTGCAATCAATATTCTACTTCAGTTTTATCATTTACTCAGAGAGTCCGAGAGTGTGACATTGCCAGTGTCAACGGGAGTTGACAAGTATCCTAGCTTTAGGGGACATGCACAGTGGGACTCGGGCATGCATTGGAAGCTGTGGTCGACTGGATAAGTTATGGGCCTCGACTCCTTCGAGCTTTCGCAGGCCTGTGGCTAGAATAATTAGGCAGGTGATTTCTTTTTCTTTTTCTTTTCCCTCTCAAACGAGGCAAGGCTTCGAAAGAAACTGGAACAGAGAGGACGCAGTCTTTTCGCCGGGCAGCTCAAGCACCCAAAATTCAGTAGCGGCTACTATTTTGCACACCCATCCAGAGCAGCTTGTCCACTCTAGTCAACTGTGACTATTTTTGGAACTATTGTGGTAAATTGCAATTTGGACGTTGTACCAGTTTGTCAACGCTTGCCAAGTTGAGATGCCGGCCATTGCTTCCCTCATCGAAGTCAAAGGGCTCTGGTAGAAACTTATCATGCAATTTGTGTTAAGGAAATCCGTGAGTACTTACTCGCAAGTAGTTGCTGAATTTTCTGGTACGAGGATCGATTTACTGGATTTGAAATCGAACGCTTCAAGGGTCAGGTACTAAAGTTGGCTTCGTGCGATCGATGCTCCTGCCGTCCTGCGGCTTCTTGATCCGTTGTAAGTTGCAACGGATGAATGATGTGCCAAGGTATTCTGTAACAATCTCAAAAAAATTCAACGGAATTTTATATGCATCTTTGCAAAACTGCCCAATTTGGAGAGAGGGTTGTAAGGATTTAGGGTTTAATTTAGTTTGAATGCCTCCTGAAGTTGCAAGCTGGAACTTATTTACTACTATGTCGATCGAATCAGAGAAAAATGACATGACCAGATTATCGACTTCGGGTGCATCGTACGTGTAAAGCATCATTCACTCAACATTTTTATCGGGACACTGTATGCAAGAGCTGAATAGATTGGTACCGTACGAAGCTACTGACATTATCCTCACTGAGGAAATCCAAAGTGTCCAAATTTCATCGTTAAAATGCTAAAATGTAGTATCGGGAACCTCCCGTGTATTATCTCGTGTAGAATGTTGACAGAGGGTACATTTGTCAAGGTGAGGTTCCCGACACTACATGTGTCCCCAGACTGAAATTACTTCAATTGCAGATATACCACAAGAAGACCGGGAGGCCATTACCCCAGGGGTAGCCTGGAGGCCAATGTAGATTTACTCCCCCCAAATTTTCTAAACAAGTAGGTCCAAGGGGAGGATATTCGTACATCACCATGCAAAATACCCCAGGTAATGGCCTCTTGGTCTCCCTGTGGATAAAAAAAAGGGAAACAAGGAGATCCCTAGCCGGAAGCCGACCAGGGGCAAGAACCCAACGCAGGACCAAACCAGACGTTCAAAGACAAATAGAACTTAGACCTGGCACTAGTAGCAAACCTAGTCTCGTCTTTCATTCTCCACTTTGTGGAAATAGCAAATAGTGGCTAAATAATATACTTACATTTTTGTTTTCTTTAGACCAAAACCACTCACTAGCACTAACAAAAATCATGTATTTGACACGGTTCCATTCCTTTTTCATTTATAGTATGTGAAAAACGACACATTTCCTACTACTGTGGCTATCAGTAAGACGGTCATCAGATTTGCATTATTGAAGAATCGATTAGATTGTATATAGCCGCTCGATTCGGGTCGCTACTTTAGCCGATCCACGAACTGACGATTTCGGCATGTGTGAATGTCAGAAAGAGTGATTGACTTGGTGCATACAATGAGTACGTTGCATTCGACGGTTTCGATTGATCGATCATTTTGCCAGATGGATCCACTTTCAAGTTAAATTTGAGGCCGGGTAATAAGTAACAGAAGTGAAGTCCACGCATTCCACTGAAACGCAGGATCGATGGCGCTACCACTTCGGAGCTCGATCGATCAGAATATCCAACGTACTTAACTTAATTATGCCAAGTCTGGACGTACTTCCAGCTACAGTGAGGTCATTGTAGTACAGTCACCTGAATTCAATATGTCATAGCGTTGTAGTACCATGCAGAAGATGGTTCTAATATTAGCGCACTGTAATCTATCCATTCGGCACCTGAAATGCAGCAGGCTGACGTGCGCTCTAAAGATATCCAATTTCGTCGTCACCTCGTTGCAGCCATGCTGGTTGACTTTCCTGTCCTGACCACCAAATTATTTCTTTCAGAAAATAGAAAACAGAAAAGTCAGACAGACAACCAGCGTTTATTTTTTGTTTTTCTGTTGGTAGACTGACACGCACCTTGGAATGTAGCCAGGTAAGGAAAACATGGATAGAATCATTCATATTAATATGTTCGTCAATAAATTTATCTATTATAAGGCACTTCCATCCATAATGTGGCGATTGTGGTATTTTTTGGTGAAGATTTTGGCGATTTCATCCACTTTTTTGTAATTTTTTTCTAGTGTACAGGTAGCCACATCAAATTTCAGGTAAGATTTAGGCGAAAATTCGCAAGCAATTTAAACGCTGCAGACAACCTCCTCTTCTAAATATAGCCATATTCGTTTAATTAAAATTTTCCACTATATTGGGATTCTTTGAAATCTACAATTGGTATAGAATTTCCCACTGAATCTATGTCAGTTGTAGGTATCAAAGAGTCTCAATATGGCAGAAACTCCCATTTAGGGCCGCTTCACACTATAGCCGTCCAAGTCGAGAGGCCGTGGGATTGAGAGTCCAAACTTTGTTGAGAGTCCAAAGAAATCTACTGAAAATACTCATAAAATATAGTTTTCATTTTTTATGAAAAGAAATCGATGGCCTCTCGACCATAGTGACGGGTCTTGCAAAATGTAGGACCCAAACTTCCTCTCGAGAGGCCGTCACCTTGGTCAAAAAGTGTTGCCATGTAAGCATTTTGAAGGTCCATGGCCTTTGGACTTTGGCTTCTAGTGTGAAGGGTCGAGAGGCCGAAACCATAGTTTCTTGCAATTTGATTGGTGGAAATCGACGGCCTCTCGACCTTCGGCCATAGTGTGAAACGGCCCTTAAACGAATATGGCAATTCTACTAGTTTGATGAAATTGTCAATTTGTTTTGGATGCATAAATGATAATATATACATTCAATTATTCAAAAATCCATGGACTGGATGTATATAATCCCTAAAGATTCATGGTTTTAAAGTGATAAATTCAACTGATCATATTGTGAAAATTACGATTCAAATGAGATTGAAATTTTTTATATCATTAGAATTAGTGAAGAACAGTGCATGTGTTGGTGAGAAAAAAACAAATTTAAACTAAAAGATGTCCAGATAATACTACTCAAAATTACTAAAAAAAAATATGAGGCCTAATTTGGGCTTTTTTGGTCTTTTAGGGGATAAAGGACTTTGAAAGATTTATGTGAGTAAATATCTGATCTTGCCACAGCAGAATTGTTCTACTGATGAGGGAGGATATAATGCACCAATTATCAAAATCATAGGCGAAAGCCTCAAGGGGAGGGGGTTTTTGAATATTCAGGCAAAGCCTCGGGCTACCACCTTTGGCCTAGTGCCTTTAAATCCAAAAAACCCCTCCCCTCAAGACCTTCCCCTAAATACATAAATTCATCTCTCTGTAGGATATGAGCCTCCCTTTTATTGTCTGAATGGAGTTCAAATCATCATGCTAATACGAGTCTAAGACCTATTTGGAATTTGTTTAAGGTTAAAAGTAAAGAAGTCCTATATCAAATTGTCTTATCTAATGAAAAAAATGAAAAAAACAATGAAATTATATACAGAAAGGGCACTAGATCAAAGAGCCTAGTTTTCATCATATTATGTTGTAAATCAATACAAAAGAGTAGTATGATGTCAAGAATTATTTTTAAAACTAATGTGTATCCAGCAATTCAATAAGCCAACTTTTATACTTCTTAAATTTCAAATTTCTAAAAAAATATTCAATATTAGGAGATATCAAAAAAATTAAGCATGGTAGATACTATATTTAACCCTTAAAAGGACAAGGCCTCAAATCCAGGTTGCCCAAAAGAATCTTTGTTTTTTTGAGCAACCCAACTAGCAAGCTTTTAATGTTTTTTTTTCAAAGAAACCCAACCATCAAGCGTTTCAGAAAGCTCCACAACAAGTCAGTCAACTACTATAAAACACACATTTTGTCAAAATAGAACCACATTTCGTTAAAATTGAACTACCACAATAGAAAAGTGATAAGGAGTGCTACCCTTTGCAACAAACTGATAGGTCCCCAATTTTTTACAACACTCTTATTCCACAAATAAGAGCAGTGTAGAAAAATTGAGGACCTATCTCTATTGCGAAGGGTAGCCCTCCTTATCACTTTTCCAATCTGGTTGTTCAGTTTTAACAAAATGTAGTCCAATTTTACTGAAATGTGTGTTATAATATATTTTTTAATTTAGCAACCTAGCATGGCACCCACTCATGCATGTATCAAAGTGTGTCGAAGTTTTTAAAGGCAAAAAAAGCTTTTAAAAAAAATCAGAGTTTTAAAGCTAGAAATTCTTACAATTGTTTTAAAAGTAATGCTAAAATCTTAATGTTGTTTGAGTTTTACTACACTAATTGCAAAAATATTCATTATACTTGTTTAGCTATTTTTTATTTAAATATTTAAAGTATCAAATTCATTGAATCATGATTTCAATACTTAAACTTCAAATACAAACACTTTTTTGGTTCTTTTTAAAGGTGACTTTTTTTTGTTAAATTGTTTTTGTAAGAAATGTTAGTACGCCTAAAAACTTGCGCTTTTTGAAAATATTTTGGAGAAATAAGTTAAGAGTATCATAAAAGATTGAACAATAACATAACTTCATATTTATTTGTGAAATTATGATATTAATAGGAGACATGATGACACAATAACTTTAACATAGAATTGAAAATAATCAATCCCTACAATACAAATGTTTTAGTATATAAGTATGAACAATATAGATCCTGTGGACTTTGTTGTTCAGATCAATGTTTTGAATTTGCATATTATTTTTGGTAGTTGTATCTTTCACGTCGAAACATTTAACTAACTCGTTTTGGGTTGGTGACTATTTTTGTTGTTCTACATTTTATTCCTAATGAACATTTTCACCTTGAAACATTTTTTGGAGATACTTCATGAAGTTGTTATCCTATTCAACGATTGAATTTAGTATTACTAGAGTACATGTTTCTTTAAAGTTATAAATGTTTAAGTGTGTGAAATTTTGACCATTCAAGCCAAAAGTACATTGCCTTTAGTTCAAAAATGGCCATTAGAAACGTTTTGAGGGCTCCAAAGGGCTGCAAATTTGGCCAAAAATGCTATGCAAATTTTTTATTAGATAGTCAAAATAAATCTTTAAAACATTTAATATAATATTTTACGTGGCCAAAATTTGACCACATCAAAGCTGGAACTTTTTTTGTAATTTTTTATAATTTTTTTATAAAAATTAAAAAAATTATCATCTTTTTATTTTTTTATTTTTTTGGTTTTTGCCCAGAATTTTTTTGTATATTCATTTCTGTGCATGAGGGTGCTAACTGAACTCAAAGCCCTTTGAAAACCTCAAAATCTTCCTAAAGCTTGTAAAAAAGTGAGGTTATTGATTTAAGAAACAAATAAACTCAAAAAATCACCACGTCAAAAGAATCTCATTTTGAATCCATTTTATCATCTTTCCTCAAAAAATTTAATATTTTGTTTGTAATCAAATTTAGAAGGGATTTTTACTTTAACTTTCAAATTTTATAATAAAGTATTGGTGATAGCATTGGTGAATTTAACAATACGAATGGAATCTAAATTTCAAAATCTACAACTTTCATTTATACATCAATTCCAATATATTCCTCCAAATAGTACAAGTTTACGATGGTTTTTCTGAAATCGTCCATTCTAGGGACGCTTTGTAACGTTTAAAGGTTAAATTCTATTGCTAAGTAAAGTCCATTTTCCATAACAATTTTTCTTTCTTAGTGTAGATATATAGATAAATAGATAGGAACTCCGGTCCTGTATTATTAGGCCAGCGAGAATAAAGTGTCTGTTCGTTTAGCCATTAATTCAGTGCCCACATGACAAAGGATTAATGGTGTAAAACTACTCTCCCCTTTCAGGAATAGACACTCTAACTCTAAGAAACCATAATTTCTTAGTGTACCATATATTGATTACTAATACTACTAGTGTCAAGCAACAAGCTAACTGCGGTTGAAGATATTGTAAGTGTTTTAGCTATTGCCAGGTTTGTCAAAATCAAGTTAATAATTTTGTTTTCTAATACTAAGTCCGTAGATTGCTGGTAAGCAAGTTCAAGAAACCATGCATACAGATGATCATGAGGTTGACTTCAATTATGATAATTGACATAGTAATAAGCTATTCCACATTTGACAATATCGATTATTTTATAGGCACTTTTATTTCAGCACCCAAATTAGAAGTTTTCTAAAATTACATTCACTCTACTTGGATAAGTGAATCACTTATACAATAGAGTTATCCGTAAACTAAAAGGTTGAGTGGACCTTAGTTTGACTAAAATTTGGAGAAACGAAAACTATTGTCCAGAAGAAATTCTAGGAAATCCAAAGAATTGGTGAGTGGGGACGGTTAAGGTATATACAATGAGAATTTATTGCCAGAAAAGGGGTTAACAATGACCTTCTTCATGTGTGAAGGTAAATAATAGAAACTTGGAAGAAAAAAAATTTAGCACTGATTTTTGGTACTTTCAAAGTTTGCATTCACAATATTTTTTTAGTGCCCAATACATGTTCTTTTTTGAGGATTACTGTCACTATTCACTCAAATCATGATCCACTCACCCACTTTGGAGGGACTTTACGGATAACTCTATTGTACACATTCTTAAAGCATTCAACATCCATCATTTTGTATCGAAACCGACCACCGTCTACGGTAAAGCCCCGGCACAAGCCGAGGCGTGACAAGAACACGCAACCACACAGAGCGCACAGTCAATTTCATCACTGCAATCTCCATCCTTCTCATGCACGCGCTCTAGCTCCATGCAACCAGAATGAGCTAGCACCAGTGTACCACATCGGTAGCAAAATTGTCAATCCTTTGACACGGCCATGGCGGTGCAGGGGCACCATGGTGCAATCTTGCGCAGGTGGAATAGAGAAATCACACAAGAATTAGTCCATGCTGTAATTTACATAAACCACAAAGCACGAGCTAGGCACAATCTTTCTTGAAAGTATTCAATGATAACCGTTGGTGGGAAATCTAGCTACGTGATGCACACCTCATTAATTGATGAAGAAAGCTAGACCTGGCTTCGTGGAGCTTGCAAAGGTAATTCTACAGTAATCAATAAATAAGGAGCCGCAGGACGGCAGGAGCATCACGCGAACCCACCCTGACCCTCCACAGGATTCCATTTCATATTCAGCAAATCGATAGTAAATTCGGTGATTAGTGTCAAAACATCTAAAACCACGAACAAAAAAATCAGTACGTTTTTGCGAGTTACTCACGAATTCCTTTGCTACAAATTGTATGGCAAGTCTCTATCACAGGAAGACCGGGAGGCCATTACCCCAGGGTAGCCTGGAGGCCAATGTAGATTTACTCCCAAACTTTCTAAACAAGTAGGTCGAGGAGGAGGGTATTCGTAAATCACCATGCAAAGTACCCCGGCGTAATGGCCTCCCGGTCTCCCTGTGTACCAGAGCCCTCTGACTTCGATAAGGGAAGCAATGGCCGGCATCTCAACTTGGCAAGCGTTGACAAACTGGTACAACGTCCAAATTGCAATTTATCACCACAGTTCCAAAAATAGTCACAGTTGACTAGAGTGGACAAGCTGCTCTGGATGGGTGTGCAAAATAGCAGCCGCTACTCGAGTTACACGCTGAATTTCGGGTGCTTGAGCTGTCCGGCGAAAAGACTGCGTCCTCTCTGTTCCAGTTCCTTTCGACGCCTTGCCTCGTTTGTGAGGGAAAAGAAAAAGAAAAAGAAATCACCTGCCTAATTGTTCTAGCCATAGGCCTGCGAAAGCTCGAAGCAGTCGAGGCCCATAACTTATCCAGTCGACCACAGCTTCCAATGCATGCCCGAGTCCCACTGTGCATGTCCCCTAAAGCTACCCAGGATACTTGTCAACTCGCGTTGACACTGGCAATGTCATACTCTCGGACTCTCTGAGTAAATTATTAAACAGAAGTAGAATATTGATAGCACTGGTAATAACCCTATGTCAACGCATTTCACTCGCAGACGTCAAATTTACTCTGTCCACAGTGCCTGACCCCTCATTCACTACTTAAGGTGGACGTACTGTCATCACATCATCGCAGTTTGTGTATCAGTATCCCTGCAGTTTCTGACTTGAAGGTCTTGCTACCACCTGCGCTTCAAAGCTGCTTAGTTCCCTTGATCTTGGCGTCCAGATCCTGCTTTCAGCTCAACGATGACGACCTCACGGCAACTGCGACATGCGAGCCTGCTCATGGTGGCAGCCACCTTAGCGGTGCTCTTCATTGGTAACGTCTCGTGATCTTCATTCGATCACTCATCTGTCTGTCCAAATTCTGATCTCATTACTAGTACTAGTATGTCAGATTACTACTCGACCTCTCCCTCTTACTATTGATTCATTGATCGGTCAGCACAAAATGAGTCCCATTGACCAGGCCTTACCGAATAGAACTGATCCGATACTCATCCAAGTGAGTCTCCAGTATCGACCTTGAAATCGACAGTGACGATGACTCGTTCGGACAGCTGGTTTCGAAATATGTATTACAGCCTTGTACGCATGCGCATGCGTGTCTTTATACATGAATGAATGTACACATGAACTGCATGTCGAGCTGATAAGTCTGTAGATATATACATTCAATCAATGGGCTCCTCCGATCCTGACCATATTAATTTTTTCCTGCGTTTGCCTTGCGATTGAACTGCAGGCGGTGCCGACGCGTGGAACAGCTACACGTGCCCGTCGGGGTTCAAGGACTGCAACCCGCGCAAGCCCGGGTGCGAGACGTGCGTCGAGACGGACGTGAACAACTGCGGCGACTGCGGCAAGAAGTGCAAGAGCGTGGCGTACGCCGTGACCAAATGCGCCGGCGGGCAGTGTCGCTACGCGTGCAAGGCCGGGTGGGCCAACTGCGACAACAACCTGTGGAGCAACGGCTGCGAGACGGACACCGGCAGCGACGCCAAGAACTGCGGCGGCTGCGGCAAGGCGTGCAAGCAGGTGAAGAACGCCGCGACCAAGTGCCAGGCGGGCAAGTGCTGCGAGCCCGTGTGCAATGCCGGGTACGCCAACTGCGACCGCAACCTGTGGAGCAACGGCTGCGAGACGGCCACCGGCAACGACGCGAACAACTGCGGCGGGTGCGGCAAGGCGTGCAAGCAGGTGCCGTACGCCGTGACCAAGTGCTTGAACGGGAAGTGCTGCGAGCCCGTGTGCAAGGCCGGGTGGGGCAACTGCGACGGCAACATGTGGAGCAACGGGTGCGAGAAGGACCTGGGCAAGGACGTGAACAACTGCGGCAAGTGCGGCAACAAGTGCCCCTGCACCCTCCAGGGCGGCGAGCCCACCTGCAGGTAACTACAGCTCTAGAGAATGTCTCTAGCTGTAATAATTACAGTATGTATTACGAATCCTTGAAGTGGTATTGGTTTTCCGGGTCGTCAGTGTTACAGTTTAGCATCGAAAGCACGTACAGCCGATCATACATGTGTATAGATTTCGCTACCAGCTTCATTAAGAATCATTTACATCGCGGATTAAATGAGTACTTGTGTTCTGATCGACTGTTGATTGTTTATCGAGCACGATTAGCCGCGAGGTCATTTGGCCATATCAGCTTCATCGAGGACATGTGTGGTATCGATCTGTGGTTCACTGTTCAGGACGTTGGCCAAATTGTCGTCCATTTGAATTACTGTTCGGTACAGGATATAGGGGACAAGCTACTTGACTTGTGCTTGTGATGTCTGCTGTAAATTGGATCTTGAAGCTACAGTAGTTGAAGGCCGGACGCTCTCACTCCAGATGGATTAATGTGATTGAGTTGCATTGTGACTGCAGCGCTGGCAAATGTGGACAGCAGTGCAAGAGTGGCACCAAGTACGACAGCGTGAAGAAGTGTTGCGTTCCCATCTACTGAGGACCCGGGCTAGCTGCAGTAGCTGGGCTCTCATCTGGAATCACGGAGTGGAGGAATTACTTAAATTGGCTGGCCAACGCCTTGTTGCCTGGCAGGCCGTGCATGCGCAGTGGTTTTAATTTTCCTAATAATCAAAATAATCATATACAATGAAGGGAATCGGTCGACTATATCCTGGTGAATTGTTAGCACCCAACTGGAGTTAGAAAATGGTCCAGAGCGGTCTGTATTTTACATCAGTGTTCGTCCAGATTCTATAAGCGAGGCTGTACGTATATGTCTGTCGGTTGTGGATTTGGCTTTTTATGAGTCGAGTAGTCTTGTGCGTCCCGGGCTCTGTAAGTTGTAACCTATAAATAAGTCAAGGCCCAGTTTGTGAACGATTTTGCTTACTTTCTGATATGATCCAAGTTGTTTCAATTTGTGCTGAAAACATTAAATAAATTATGTGACCTGGATTCTGGTGAATTTTCTGAAAGCGTACTGGTACCGATTTGCGTAAGGCTTTTGTTGTACTTTTCATTGTTTCTTGTCCTTCTGGAGAGGCGACCTGTGCAAGTTCAATACCATGAGGTTTGCCGAATGCTTGCACCGACATCAGCACGTAATTACCGTTTTCAGTTTGAATAGGAATATTTCTGGTGCAACTCAAGTCCATTCGTTGGCTCATTTCCATCGTTTTCACATGTTTGTCTGCCCCGAAAGTTTACCCACATTCCGCTTTTGTCTAAAGACACAAATATAGTTAGCATCTCATACTGTACGCTCTACTACAATTCTAGGGACCTGTTCAGAACTATGTGGACACGAAATGCTGTGTCAAAAATTTCCAGGAGTAATTCAAGTTTAAACATGGCATATATAACCATGTAATACATTCAAAACCTTTGTTCAAAACGTTGCCATCACGGCTCCAAGTATTCAACGTCACCTGAGACAGAAAACTATGTTCACTCCTGGACCTTGCATAAGGACTTGGCCATCATCTCGCACGTATGTGAAGCTTTCTCTCTAATCGCAACAGCATGCCTGAGGTGTCAATTTGCATTAACCAGAGTACCCAGGACTACGGTGGTGAATAAGCCATGCATAATCAGAGAATCTCAGCCAGAGGACTCTTGGGGCTCACCAGTGGCCATGCCCGAAATGGTTCTCAATTAAATGTGCTCTCCAACTACAATGTGTACGAACACTAATCGATACAATGAAATGCAGGATGCCAATGTTTACGCGAAGAGACCTATTATATCCGTCGTGGTTGATTGGTTCGACGCTTTGGTCTTCCGGACTCAGAAGCTACTGGAGCAACTCTGGGTTCTGGTGATATTGCATACATGCGAACTGCAAACAAGTCTTTGGGAAATCCCTTTTGTAACTGCAAAACACAATCACTCATCATGTCAGATTGCTTCTTGTTGGCTAGATTATCACTTTCAAAATCTTGGTACAAAATGCCACGTCAGCTCTAACAGCTCTGACAAAGAAATTAATTTCGAAGCTTACAATTCAGACATGAAAAATAAGTGAAACAAGAGAAACAAGGGTAATTCTACTTCGTACTTTAGTTTTGTACAGTTGAAATCCTGTTTGCTTGAACAAGTCCCGAAAATAAGCATCTGATCGGGTGACACTCGTGTCCTCCTTATCTACAACAAACCCTGCATGCAAACAACATGGGTGAGAAGGATGCAAAATAATTGAAAATGGCATATACGTGCTGACATGCAAAGACAAGAAATCCACTACTTCCCAAAGGTTATTTCATTGATACACGGAACTTTTAGATTTGAATCATACCATTCTTGGCAGTATTCTCTTTTAAAATAAAGAATCCTCCAGGCTTTAATCCAATCTGCAGAAACCCCAACAGTAAATGACCATGTTCACTTAGGAGAAAAGCAGACGCATGACCTCAGATTTAGAAAACGGACTGTATCTTTGTGGTATCTACAATCTTTCACTTACAATGTGCCACGTTCATTGTCTTCAAGAGGAATAACAATGAAACTTCAAAAAAAGATATTATCAAGGGAAGTATTGTAGATCAAGGTCCTTAAGCTCTTTCATAACAAAACAGAATTCAAATGGAAGTACTCTGCAGGAGTGTACTCACTCGAGCACGTTTGAAAAAGTCTAAAAAATCATGGTCTGTCAAGTGACCAATGCACCATTGTACCCAAATGACGTCATAGCGTCCTGCTTCGGGAGTGAATTCCTGCCAAAAGAAAAATAAAATGTGTTGAGCTTGGTGGGTAGCACAACATGAAAACATGTCCCGAAAATAGATGTCCTTAGCAGCAATGGTGTAAAGGAAGACTACTGCAAACATCGGTTGAAAATCGAATGCAGACCTGCAAGGGAGTGCAGAAGAAGTTCACAGCCTTGTTTCCCTCCGTGATCCCGCCAAGATCCGCTTGGGCCTTCTCTAGAAAGTGGCGGACAGGCTCCACAAGGTCCACCTGGTGATCACTGCAACTGGGTCAAGTTACAATCTTTCAAATCTTCCATGCTAGTGGTAATGTGATCTGCATCTGAAACTGCAGCAACATATTACAAATCACAATTCCATGCGGTAATTCTGTTCCGAACTTAGAGACACCAGACTACATAATGTGCTCCCAACCAACTGCAGACTAATCGTCACAGACACTGGCAAGCATCGCATTTCTTTAACCTCCAAAAGACCAGAGATTCGTGGTTTTCAAAAGAACAATTCAATTGATCGTACAGTGAAAAATGTAATTCAGACTTGGCTAAAATTCATATCAACAGAACCAGTGAAGAATATTGCAGGTGTTGATCAAAAGTAAATAAAATCGGACAAAAGAAGGTCTCACATATGACCTACTCAAAACTACTGAAGAAAAGAAGAAGCATGAGGCCCGATTCGTGCATTTCGGTCCTTTTGGGTTAAATTTTAATATTCTAAGACACTATCAACAAAGGGCAGACCACTTACCTCATGAAAATGCTGAAGAAGAAAATTCTTCGTAACCCTTCCAACACCAGCGCCGCAATCTGCAACCAGAATGAACTCTTCTAATTAGACCCGTAACAGGCGCATCAGCATCTTTAAATCAGGCTATGAATACAAGCGCCCGATTGGACAAATAAAGAAACATAATGCCAACACCTCCAGCCATAAATACTCAGCACTTCCACTGCAATCACTGTAATAAATTCACGGCTGAAGGAATACAAGTACAACTCTCACCTAATGCCACTAGATTCGAGCTTTTGTTTGGTGGACACTCCTTGAAGATCTCAGCAAGAAAGGCTTTACTGTCGACAACATCTCGGTCATTGACGTTCCCGTAACCGCCCAATACTCCATCCACTGATGCCTCCACACCCTATCCAAAATGCAATAATAACTACACAATAAGTGCCAATGTTTGCATAATCAATAAAATTTTGACACTGCTACTGCAACCGAATGGTTAGAAAAATAGAATACTCGCATACTAAATTCACAAACAGCATCATCAGTACATGGCTGTTTAGGTCTCAAATCTGACAACACGATGATTTTCAATTAGCCTGGCTTCCGATTCCTTAATCCCTAAAAGCGTCTAAAACGCCCAATATGGCCATCTGCATCACTGTGGCATTTTCTCATTTTACCTCGGTTTTCTGATTGCAATGCATCGTTTTAAAGCTCTTGTTCTATACTACAAGGTCAACAGTGTCAAACTGAAGTCATTTTCACACAAACAGATGATTTTCAGCAGGGGATCCAATTTTCCTACACTACAGAAAATACAAAGTGGACGCTCAGGGGTTAAAACTACAGCAGCAGAGGCCATTTATTGAGGAAATTTAATCGCATACTACTCATTGCTCGCTCGCCATTGTCAACGATAAAGCATTGAAGGCACACCTACCCAATCAATCAATCAATCAATCACGATGGAAGAGTAGTAGTACTATGAAATGATGTAGCCCTGTACCTCCCAGTAGCTCACACCTTTGTGGTACCACTCCTGTTTCTTGTGTACATTCTTAGGGTTTCCAGCTGCGTCTTCCCCAGCTTCTTCCTCCCACATCTGCTTCCGGCTCGCGTAAGTCTTGCCCTCCGTATCCAGCCCGCCCTCGTCCATGTCGAAGTAAAAGCTGCACTTTACTACGCTTAAAGCAGGTGAGTTCCGGAGAGCGGCTCTGCCTCCTCGCCACTCCGGGCACCGAGAAAATGCACCAAATGGCAACCGCAAAGTACAAGCCCTCATAAATGTATCCTGCCGATCGAAACGACAGCAGTACCAGCAACAGGTTGCCGTTGCGCACACAGAATTCTTCCTTCCATTAATACCAGGTACCCAAAACCCTAAAACTCCGCTGGCCAGCCTCGTCCGCCTTGCGGAAATGGTTGAGGCAGCAAACGATGTGATGCAAAACGGGGAGTGAGATTCGAGGAGGAGCAGCAACTGCTCGAAACCCTAGCCCTAATTTACATCATAACCCATAAAAGGAAGTGGATGTGTCTTGGTCATTAGACCTTGAAGATGAATTTTCTTGCTAATCTATCTATTATACAATACAGCATGGTTTGTCTCACTCGACCGTTCCGCGCTGGAATTCGTCGAGGCGTTGGAATCCGTCGAGGAGATAACCCAAGCTCAATGTGCTCAACGGCACGGGTCCCACTAGTCTATTATACAATACAGCTCGCTTTGTCTCACTCGACCGTTTCGTGCTGGAATCCGTCGAGGAGACAACCCAAGCTCTTGAAGTCTATAAAAGTTCTTAATATTAAACTAACGTCAATGTGCCCAATGACACGGGTCCCACTAGTCTATTCTACAATACAGCATGGTTTGTCTCACTCGACCGTTCCATGCTGGAATCTGACGAGGAAACAACCTAAGCTCTAGAAGTCCATAAAAGTTCTTAACATTAAACTAACGTCAATGTGCTCAAAGGCATGGGTCCCACTAGTCTATTATACAATACACCATGGTTTGTCTCACACGACCGTTCCGCGCTGAAATCCGTCCGTGTGCTCAACGGCACGGGTCCCACTAGTAACTTACAACTAAGAAATTGAAGTTTAACAAGTGTAGTTTATACTTTACTTTTTAACCCCTAAAGGACCAAGTGTCCGAACTAGGACATTTCAATGTTCGGGTAGGTTCCCATGGTGTCAATTTTTATTTTTATTTTTTCAAATAAATCAGGTGAATTCGGTATATCAATACAAAATTGGAGATCTAATTTTTTTTGATTCCGACTTTTTAAGTGGAAGTTATGGAGCAAAAAGCGCTTTTTTGGGGAGAGTGGGCAATGCAGGCAGGGCTAAAAATAAACCTCAAAAAATATTATTTTTCAACTTTAACCGTAGGATCTTGTTAAAGATTACCAAAAGAGTGCATGGTAAAATTTTCATAGAATTTGACCGTACAAATTGCCAGATAATAGCGTTCGAAGTGAAAAGATGAAATTACTGTCTTTTTGGATATATTTTGATTGTCTTTGAAGACATGGGAAAAAAAAATTTAATTGGTTTAAAAATTTCTTAAATGTTATTTAAATGTTTGATTTGGTATTTTCTATGAAGAGGAAAAAAAACATTCACAAGAAAATGAATAGAAAGAGACAAAAATGATGCTCAAAAACAGGAAAAAAAACAACGGTCCTTTAGGGGTTAAATCTTAAAATTTTCAAGTATTGAGTATTTTATTGTTTTTGCAAGCTTTGTAGCTCAAGGTTTGAATTACACTTTCAAATTTTAAATCAAAAATTTTTATGGAAAATATATCGCTTGATTTTCCATCATATTTTGCACATGTTCCAAAAAACAAAAATATAAACAAATAAACAAATTGAAGCTTTTGTCACTAATATGAATTTTTAAAATATTTTTTCAAAACATTTGACTTAAATAGTAAAAACAATGTTACAAATACTTGACTTTAAAAACTTCTAAAGCACTCATTAAATGAAAATTTAAGTATTTTTTATTTAAATTTAAAAAAGCTCTTATTCAAAAAATATTCACCTTTGAATCTGTTTTTTTTAAATTATATGTTTTTACTTAGTTGAGGGCATTATAATAAGACTTACACCAAAATCATGGGCAACTATTAAACTCATGGTCTTCAAATAAAAGGCCCTAATCTTGACATGACATCGTTTATTCCTCTTTGACACAAGTTTATAGAAGCTCTCATTGGTGACGTCACAATTTATACTAGAGAATCATGGGTTCAATCTCTGAAAAAGTCAACACATATATATATGGTGAATGATAAACGTTTTTTTAGAGTTCATTATTAGAGTTTTATGAATAGAATGAAGCTCATTCAAGTATGTTGAAAATATAACTTTAGTCTGATCTTCAATAGTGTGTAATGCATCATGATTTTTGTGCAAAGCTCTTATGTAAGGATGAGAAGAATTTTTTATTTTTTTTCAATAATGAACAATTCTTGTCCAAATTAATGTTCTTCTCCCATGCTCTTGTAGGATTTAACCCCTCAAGGCCCAAGGGTACATATTGTGTCCTTTGACTTGTACATAAGGTCATTTTTTTAACTCATTTTGTTCAAAAACTACATAAGATATATGTATATATATATATATATACACATTGCATTGTTGATATTGATGTGGGACGTTTAAAGTACAAATCATATTCTCACTAAAGTTTGTTGTACAAAAAATAATTAGAGTTAAAGTTAAGTCTCTTCGAATAAAACTAAATATAATCGGGCCTTGACGGATTAAGGCGGACGAAGCCCCATTTACAAGTAGTAGGAAAACCAATTCCCTTGCTCAAGCTCTACCACATGCGCTTTTATGGATGTCGTCTCCGGAACCAGATACATAGAACTTAGAACCTCTGCCGACCAAAGAAATAGAGAGGATTCGTCACAAACCTCAACTAACAGTAAAGTTGATATTTAAGACACATTTTTTACAGTGTTTCTCGAATCGTTTGAAGAGTGCCCAATACGTTGCCAATTTGAATGAAATATTCTCGAATATTTATGAATATTTAAGTATATCCTATAATATTATAAGTATGATATATGAATATGATATATTTCTATAGTAGAGTCTATAGTTTGTGTTTGACATTTTGTCAAGTTTTCGAATATAACAGCTATGCTTTTAATGTCCTTAAAAAATTATAAAAACTACTCTATACTAGTGTTCACAATAGTTAATTATTATTATTTGTCAACATTTGAAGTTTTTATTATATTAAAAGGGAAAATTAGTGCAACAATGAGATTCATGATGAAATAACCAAATAAGTCGAATCTAATTCATATTTAATTAATTTGTAAAAATGCAAAATAAGAAATAAAAATAAATTTATAAAGGTAATTTTTCTATGTAAAAATTGGTTATTCTATAATCAGTCATTGAAGAGGTAAAAGTTGCATTCAATTCAAAATATAACTACCAATGTTCTATCATGAATAAGAATGTCCTTTAATACAACTATAAAATATGAGTTAAAACTTAAAATAAGTGAAGAGTAATTATTACTTAAATTAAACAATAATTATGACATTAAATGCTAGAAACAATTATAGCATTGAACAATTTTTAAAAATTCATAAAAATATTTTGAGTATTTAGAAGATTTTCGAAAAAAATATAGATATTTTCAGTAAAAATTAAAATGAGTATTTTAATACAATAAGCTGAATTAAAATTTAGAAAATTATAGGAAATAATTTATGGAAATAATGTAAGGACTTTAAAATTACTACAAAATTTGCAGAAAGTACTTACCGCACCTTAAAATTTGTAAAAACCTTAAGAGATTATTGATGTAAGGGAACCAAAAGTTCTTAAAATCAAAGAAATTTTTCCATAATTCCGCTTAATTGTTCAAAATTATCAGCCTACACATGACAATTTAAGAATTTAAATTGACTATTCGAAACCTACGTCTTGCAACGGTGAAGTCATGTGAAGCCAAAATTATATTTTATCGAGCAGCGTAAAAGGTTTAATAATTACATTAGTGTAAAAACGAAAAATTATTTATTTTGCAAAATAAGGACCTCCACACATTAATTTGGTTTTTTAAAACTATTGATGGAGTCAAATTTTCTATATGATCTATATTTAGTAAGTGTATGAACTTTGACACTAAAGTAAATGAAAAACGATTTATTGTTAACTTTCGTGAATGTTTAACTGTAAAGGTTTGAACCGTTGACGTTTGAATGTCAACTAAGCGCATGATTGAAAGGATTGGTGAAGTCTTACATTTTCACGTTCTCATGAACTAAATAATTTTATGGACAAAACATGGGTAATAATGTTTATCAAAGTGTAAAAATAAAATTTAAATGAAAGTCTTATAAAAAATAATATTATTTATTAGTGTAGATCAATGACATGAGGAAGTGTGAAACGTCTACTCATATTAACAAAATCTCCTCGTGGATAAAACGAGCATATTGATGTTATTTAAGTAATTAATTAAATTTTTTAAATTCTTGTGTGGGATAAAATGAAAAGATAAGTATAATTAAAGATTGAATAAAACAAGCTCATTAAATTGAATTATAATTGACTTCACAATTATTAATTTAACATAAATATTACATATACATTCATTTAAAGTGAGAGTTTCATAAAAAAAAGTTGACTCTTTTCATTATTAAATAATATTTTAAAAAATAAAATAAAAATAAAATTTTAATAAACTTCATTGACACGATATTCATTATAATAGTCTTTTGTATAAAAAGTAAATAAATTTGACTAAATTATTGAATAATAACATCAACAAATTGATAATAAATATGATATATATCTTTAAATAGTAAATACACAAACTTGTAAATTGAATATTAGCTTCAATATAATATATTGTCACTTAAATTAATTATTAACATAATCAATATATTTTTAAAAAGTTTTTAAATGATTTGTTTAATTTTATTTACAAAATTAATTTGATAGAGGCATAAGATTGAAGATTGTAAGGCCACAAGACCGAGTCTAATGGTACATTCAAACACATAATTCATAAATTTGCAAAGAAAGGTCAACATCAACATCACCAAGTGTTAAATTTTGCGGGCGGTAAAATGTTAAAATGCGGTAAAATTGATGAAGATTTCTATTTTAAACTGGTGAATAGTCTTCTTAAGCTAATTTAACATGTGAACCAAATTAGAGTGTAAGACCAAATTAACGATTATTTACGTGCGAGATATTCAAATTGTACAAATGAGTGTAAAAGTGGCGTGAAAAAGAGTCAAAATTCTTCAATCGAAATATCAAACTCATTCAAAAATGATATGTACACTCACCACTCTCAAGCACCTTCTTTTGAATAAATAAACTATTAAAAAAACCTTCATCCTTTTATATTGTCAATAATATACATAAAAAATTAAAAAATATATATATATTTTTATATATATTTATATATTTATATATTTATCAATGACATGAAAGATAGAAGAGCATGATGTGCTTTATTTTTAGAAAATTAATTTAACTAAAAATTTAATGCACGATGTCGTTCAGAAAATAAAATGAACGAAAAACGTAGCAGAATTTCATCAATTCGTAACTCTTATTTTGTAAATTTATTTTGGGTGAAGTTTATATTTGTATGAATATTATGTAATTCTTGGAGCTGTAGCATAATAAACACGAGCATTTAATCTGAGCGGTAATTGCAAAATTTGAAGAACTTGTAGCTGTTCTTTTTTCGACAAAAATTGACAAATCTCATATAATTAGTACAAAAAGAAGAACAAGACGAAGAAATCTACTATAAACCATGTTTGCAAATTGTTGCAGATTGATTTTCATCTTGTGAATACAAATATGTGATGATAAGATTAAGAAATTCAAACTTATTGATTAAAACCACCATCATCTTCACAATCGAGTAATAAATCACCCTCTGGTGAATAGAGGATCGAGCATGCGGACTACAATTTTTTTAACGTTATTCGTTGTTCGCCTTCTTCTTAGTTATTATAGGATCACCTCTTCCCTCATCAAAAATTAGCAATGCATTATAATTTTCCCTGAACTATTTCGATCTTGAACCGTTTCTTGTTCGATCATGAGACTTGATGTGAATGAGCATGAGCTCTAGAGGATGGATCTTATTCCAAAAAGTCACGAGATTAATCATTTTTCATTTAACTTTTAATAAATTTTATCATCTTTATAATGTCAAAAAGGAAACCGATTTTTAAGCATTTTCAAACACGATTTCCGAAAAACTTGTCATCCTTGTTCTTTTTGTACTAATAATCGTGAATTACCAATTTTAGTTGAGGGAAAAATGCCCCTATGAAAATTAAGAAGAATGCAAACGATAATTAACGTTAACAAAATTGAAACATACGTCTAATTCCTAGGAGGTGAACTTTTTGCTAGAGAAAGTGGCGGAGTCGGGGTACATCTTCCCCTTACAATAATTGACAAATGCATTATTATTAGTACAAAAAGAAGAACAAAAAGATAATTTTTTTTTGGAAACTATGTTTAAGAATTATGCGAGATTGGTTTCCGATTAAAGCACAATCATCAGTCATCAATCACTAGTCAACAAAGAAAAAAATTAATAAAAATAGAAGTAATTGTAGAATAATATAAAATTTATTAACAATAATTGTAAGGAAAACGTTTAAAAAAAAATTAAAATAGCTAAAAGAAAATAATATCTTCAATTTTCAGTTTAGTATATAAGGAGAGTCCTTGAGCATTTAAAACACGCTATCCCTTAGTGTCGCTTAGGTACGAGAAATTTAAGTTGGATTTAAATTTTCATCAGATTCTGCAACAAGAGCCATCAAAATTAGCCATACAACCGACGAGATCATAACTCAGTTGCTTAAAGTAAGGAAGAACATGGTAGCACTTTTTATGATTGTTTAAACCTACAGTTTTAATATACACAAATGCTATGATAAAATGAAAACCTCTATTCTTCAGACGGTGTTTTTTCTTGGCAACGGTAGTGATGCAGAAAAAGATCTCTTTGCTGACACTAAAAGAAAAAGAGCAAGCAGTACTATAATCAAAAACAAAAATTTTCGATGCACGATGAATTGACTCTGTCTGACAGATGCCATAGAAACCTTAAGAAGTATATACTTATACTTAATCCGGTGAGAGCAACATGAGAATCCTCTTTAAAAACGTGCCTCGAAAATTGGAGGTCTGGGCGTAACACGCCCTACTGAACCTCCAAGTCAGACTGACCTTGTCTAGGGACGGAGATCGAAAGATGGAGATTGAGCTGTATGCCTACTGAACTTGCTCTCCTTTTTCTTGCCGACGGAATGCTGCCCGGGTGAATTATGGTCCATTCAGACTTGATCCATTGAAGGGGGCTTGCCATCGAATCAACTAGAGCCTGTCGCTTGTCTGGAGGTTGCCGGTCATCTGAAGCTTGGATCCTTCACAGCGACCTTCGTTAAAATACTCGGCAATTCACTTCAAATGGTAAGAGTAGTGTACATGAATCCGAAGCCGTCAAGCGATAATACTTCAACAACCTTTTAAAATCAATTCATAGTCATCGTCGTGTGCGAGTCTGAAAGCTCTCAGCTCGTGAGTATGACATGAATTTTTTTCGTACACCACGTACAATTCGAAACCATATATTTCGTCGAATACCATGTGCTTAGTGCGGCCTTTGACCAATTCATAATTGATATATTTGTATCAACGAATTAGAAATTCGTATCGTACTCTTTTCGATAATCCTCAAGGCACCTTTGAATATGTGCTTCTGAACACTCATCAAAAAAATTATGCTCTTCTAGTCTTAACACTTATGTGAGTCTTAAGAACAAGGATTCACGCTTCATGTACTCACTCTACGTTCATCCTCCGACCACAGATTACCGCTCAGATTAAATGCTCGTGTTTATTATGCTACAGCTCCAAGAATTACATAATATTCATACAAATATAAACTTCACCCAAAATAAATTTACAAAATAAGAGTTACGAATTGATAAAGTTCTGCTACGTTTTTCGTTCATTTTATTTTCTGAACGACATCGTGCATTAAATTTTTAGTTAAATTAATTTTCTAAAAATAAAGCACATCATGCTCTTCTATCTTTCATGTCATTGATAAATATATAAATATATAAATATATATATAAATATATATATATATTTTTTAATTTTTTATGTATATTATTGACAATATAAAAGGATGAAGGTTTTTTTAATAGTTTATTTATTCAAAAGAAGGTGCTTGAGAGTGGTGAGTGTACATATCATTTTTGAATGAGTTTGATATTTCGATTGAAGAATTTTGACTCTTTTTCACGCCACTTTTACACTCATTTGTACAATTTGAATATCTCGCACGTAAATAATCGTTAATTTGGTCTTACACTCTAATTTGGTTCACATGTTAAATTAGCTTAAGAAGACTATTCACCAGTTTAAAATAGAAATCTTCATCAATTTTACCGCATTTTAACATTTTACCGCCCGCAAAATTTAACACTTGGTGATGTTGATGTTGACCTTTCTTTGCAAATTTATGAATTATGTGTTTGAATGTACCATTAGACTCGGTCTTGTGGCCTTACAATCTTCAATCTTATGCCTCTATCAAATTAATTTTGTAAATAAAATTAAACAAATCATTTAAAAACTTTTTAAAAATATATTGATTATGTTAATAATTAATTTAAGTGACAATATATTATATTGAAGCTAATATTCAATTTACAAGTTTGTGTATTTACTATTTAAAGATATATATCATATTTATTATCAATTTGTTGATGTTATTATTCAATAATTTAGTCAAATTTATTTACTTTTTATACAAAAGACTATTATAATGAATATCGTGTCAATGAAGTTTATTAAAATTTTATTTTTATTTTATTTTTTAAAATATTATTTAATAATGAAAAGAGTCAACTTTTTTTTATGAAACTCTCACTTTAAATGAATGTATATGTAATATTTATGTTAAATTAATAATTGTGAAGTCAATTATAATTCAATTTAATGAGCTTGTTTTATTCAATCTTTAATTATACTTATCTTTTCATTTTATCCCACACAAGAATTTAAAAAAATTAATTAATTACTTAAATAACATCAATATGCTCGTTTTATCCACGAGGAGATTTTGTTAATATGAGTAGACGTTTCACACTTCCTCATGTCATTGATCTACACTAATAAATAATATTATTTTTTATAAGACTTTCATTTAAATTTTATTTTTACACTTTGATAAACATTATTACCCATGTTTTGTCCATAAAATTATTTAGTTCATGAGAACGTGAAAATGTAAGACTTCACCAATCCTTTCAATCATGCGCTTAGTTGACATTCAAACGTCAACGGTTCAAACCTTTACGGTTAAACATTCACGAAAGTTAACAATAAATCGTTTTTCATTTACTTTAGTGTCAAAGTTCATACACTTACTAAATATAGATCATATAGAAAATTTGACTCCATCAATAGTTTTAAAAAACCAAATTAATGTGTGGAGGTCCTTATTTTGCAAAATAAATAATTTTTCGTTTTTACACTAATGTAATTATTAAACCTTTTACGCTGCTCGATAAAATATAATTTTGGCTTCACATGACTTCACCGTTGCAAGACGTAGGTTTCGAATAGTCAATTTAAATTCTTAAATTGTCATGTGTAGGCTGATAATTTTGAACAATTAAGCGGAATTATGGAAAAATTTCTTTGATTTTAAGAACTTTTGGTTCCCTTACACCAATAATCTCTTAAAGTTTTTACAAATTTTAAGGTGCGGTAAGTACTTTCTGCAAATTTTGTAGTAATTTTAAAGTCCTTACATTATTTCCATAAATTATTTCCTATAATTTTCTAAATTTTAATTCAGCTTATTGTATTAAAATACTCATTTTAATTTTTACTGAAAATATCTATATTTTTTTCGAAAATCTTCTAAATACTCAAAATATTTTTATGAAGTTTTAAAAATTGTTCAATGCTATAATTGTTTCTAGCATTTAATGTCATAATTATTGTTTAATTTAAGTAATAATTACTCTTCACTTATTTTAAGTTTTAACTCATATTTTATAGTTGTATTAAAGGACATTCTTATTCATGATAGAACATTGGTAGTTATATTTTGAATTGAATGCAACTTTTACCTCTTCAATGACTGATTATAGAATAACCAATTTTTACATAGAAAAATTACCTTTATAAATTTATTTTTATTTCTTATTTTGCATTTTTACAAATTAATTAAATATGAATTAGATTCGACTTATTTGGTTATTTCATCATGAATCTCATTGTTGCACTAATTTTCCCTTTTAATATAATAAAAACTTCAAATGTTGACAAATAATAATAATTAACTATTGTGAACACTAGTATAGAGTAGTTTTTATAATTTTTTAAGGACATTAAAAGCATAGTTGTTATATTCGAAAACTTGACAAAATGTCAAACACAAACTATAGACTCTACTATAGAAATATATCATATTCATATATCATACTTATAATATTATAGGATATACTTAAATATTCATAAATATTCGAGAATATTTCATTCAAATTGGCAACGTATTGGGCACTCTTCAAACGATTCGAGAAACACTGTAAAAAATGTGTCTTAAATATCAACTTTGATCTATACTAGTATATAGTTGATTGTATTAATATTTTTTGAAATTCATACCATGAATTTTACTTTTGTGTTTTCTTAATCGAATATGTGTACTAGATCTGTAAGTAAAATAAAATAATGATAATAACACAAAATTTAATTTTAGTGAAGATTAAAGTTTTTGAAATATTTTCTAGTAAATATGAAAAGTGAGAGTGAAGTGACCATGATAAAGCGAAATTAGTTTCTGAAGTAAATTTTGTGGTAACATGCAAGAGCCCTCAAATAAAACAAGAAAACCCATAAAATATGGATGTATGTATGTGTACGATATAAAAATGTATTATTATTTGTGATATTGTCTTTTTACTTCAAACCGAAAAAGGATTGCCGAATGATCATCCATAGTCATAGATGAAGGATATTTTACAAACAATGTGATTTTCTATTTTGTAGGGCGTTTAAATTTATTCTCTTATTTTAATTTTAAGATTTTCTTTCCAGTTTTACAAATTTACATAGTTTAGTTACTTTGGTTTAAGATCCAGTAACTTATGCACTCCGCTCTGCAATCTTTGTTCCTTGCTTCCTGCTAATATGGTAGAATTGTTGTTTGACGCACATATTTTACTATTGATGATGAAGTAATCATTTTTTAAAGAGCAATCATTTCCATTCTCACTTAACTTTGATTTCAAGTGTTCTTTGTTAGAATCATGAATTATTCTACTTTCGAATATCATTTGAAATAAACTAGCCATCTATAGCCACTCACGACAGCGATGAATGTTTGACTTGTTCTATAAGCAATGTACACAAATTAGTTCATTTAGCGTCTAGTCATCCTTAGCTTTTTGGGTTTAAAAACATCATTGTTTTTTATGTGTTATAGGTCTAAATGTGAGGTTTTTAAATTTCAACCATACAATCTTGTAGTATACATGTTGTAGATGGTGTGGATCAAATTTGTAGTCATTTGGCCTCATAGATTGCAAGTTCGTGATGTTTTAATGTTAAAAAAAGGATGCTAAATTTTTCCTCGCAACTTTATTAGAGGTAAAATTCATCTTCAAAAATGCTTAAATGAAAAAAAAATTAAACTGCAAAATAGTTTAAAATCATCATATAAACACAACGGTATAAAAAAGAACTCATGCATAAATTTGATGTGTCCTAAAATAGCCCTGTGATGTTATTAAATAGCTTGAATAGTGATCTGCATTTGACTCCAAAAGCAAAAAGTGTTCAAAATTAATCCGTGCACTAAAAGGACTTCTAAACATTTAGAGTAACATGGATTGACATGAAAATTTTACTATGATAACTAGACTTCAAGGGGAATCCAACCCAACAAATATATTGAAAACGAACATTGGATGAAGGAGATACAAGCCACCGAATTTGCTGCCATCAAAATGCACATAAACTGTTCAAAAAAATAAACCCCTACTTTCAAATGATCACCAAAACTTCAATACATCTTGGATCGGTTTAAAAAATTTACCGCTAAAACACACATCATGCGGTTGATTTTCCTAAAATTTCATTAAGGTTTAACAACTTTTGCAAAAGTTGTTGTTCTTCAAAGGTGAAAGTTTCTCAAAAAACGTCCTAAATAAGGACGATGGAACGGTTAGTAATTAATGGGAGATCTTTATTTTAGTTGGATGAACATAGTTTAATTATAGTGAGTTCTACACGAAAGTTGATAAAATGATCTATCTTGGATAAAGAATGTTTGACACGTGTGACAAATTACACTATTTGAGATTTTGATAGTCTAGAAATAATGTTGATTACATGATATTGATTTTATTAAAAATATTATAAAATTTCTTATCAGTGTGTCTTTTGGATTCATATATTTATGTAATTACTCTAAATTAATGATATTACTTAGGGGCACAATGATAGAATTAATTATATGGTAGAGATTATCAAAATTATTTAAAGTATATGTTTTCACATTTAAAAAGTACTAACTACATACAAAGTTTTCATGGATAAAAAATAGACAAATTCACGTCATGTTTGTTATGAATGTCTCAAAAAGTTCTTGCCATTACTGATTGAGAATATTGAAAATACTCCTAAAGCACCCTTTAATATTCTAGAACGTTTTAAAATATTCATGATATAAAAGGGTTATTGGAACCAATATTTAAAAAAAAAATTAGGCCGTATAAACCAAGGCACCTCTTACTCTTCTATTTAACTATCACTTGAGAAGATCAAAATTACGTCTATTTACGTTAATTTATTTTATAAAATAATACATCAAATAATCATATATTAAATACCAATGTAGTGGATCTAAAACTAAAATTAAAAAAGAAAAACTCAAACTAAAACTTAAAACTAGAAACGAAAATTAAAGCTAAAACTAAAAAAGAAAAATGATGAACAAATCACGAGGAATAGTAAGCCAACACATGGCCACACTAGTGTCTTTTGACTCTTCAACCTCCTTAACTTTATTGAGTTTAAAAACATCATTGTTTTTGAAATGTAAATCTATAAGTAAATGAGGTTTAGAAATTTCAATTGTATAATCTTGTAGTGTACGTGTTTTAAAATTACAAAAATTACAAAAATTACAAAAGTTGCACACTTTTGTGATGAGCTATTTGTTGTTTATGTTTGAAAATCACAATAGTGTGTATACATGTGTACATAATTGTAAATTTTTAATAATTGCATTTTGATAAATATGTACGTCACCAAATTTGGCACATATGTTTCTTTTAAGAGTTAGTTACAAAATTTCCACTGGATCTATGTCAGTTGTAAATTTCAAAGAGTCCCAATGTTGTCAAAAGTCCTAACTGAACAAATATAGCTATCAAACCGACCAAAATGTGTAATTTCAACTTTAGATTTCAAGACATTTTAGGCATTCATAATATTCTAACATCTATTCAAAAAATATTTTTATGTAAGGGACTTAAGAAATTTATAAGAAAGTGTCAAAATTTTCTATGTAAATTATTTCAAATTTTTAATAATAGCATCTAGATCTTAATGTGTAATAGTGTTGATTGTTACAATGCAACATGTGTACCACGTGTAAATAGATTCCAAAAGATTCTAAAAATATTCTAGAATTAAAGCTACTATAAAATTTGCTAAAAATATTTCAAAGATTTTGTAAATATTATGTATTAATATATTTAAATATTTTCCGTAATTATTATATAGTTTTAATGACGTGATAATGACAAATGTATTATATATTGTACAATTTTTTCTTGTTCAAAAATAGCACCCCTAAATGAAAACACCCACCTCAAGCAAAGGTTAATATTGTAAGTTGTGTCATTCTCATTCCTTTTGGGTAGCTCTAGCTTCTTTCTCATGTAGAAGATAATTGCAAGAAAGGTTTTCCGCAAACCACTAGCCAAAAACCTTGTTTGTGAACCAATTATTGTTGGACTAGCCAGAGACCTTGTTCATGAACCAATTATTGTTTGATTTGCATTTCCCATTCTCTTTCTAGATGAATTGTGTTGCATCCAATCATATTTGTCTTGTTGTTTCGTATTCAACCATACTTGTCTTGTAGTAGTATTCGTAGCTCAGCCACAATGACTGCAAATCTATGGTGAATTAGAGAATAATTTAAATCAAGGCCTTGCACCGCCATAGGATGTGAGACTCGTGACCTCCTCTGTGCTAGAAGAGAGTTCTTAGAAGTTCCCCTAAGCTAAGAGACCTAACCATGGGCACTATTCATGAACAATGCTTGTTAGAAACTAGGGTCACGCGATGCTACGCACAACCGTCAAGGAAGTTAAGTCATAATCAATTAGGCCTTTTGGAACAAACTGCATAGTTCTCTGATTTCTTGAGTGGAACAAGGAAGTTAAGAGAAATCAAACATGCAAGTAGAGCCTAGATTTTTATCGTCCGCAATTGACCAATTGACCACGTGGATTGTTATAAATTTCTATGTAGTTCTTGTAAGTCTTTTCATGTTGTGGTTGCTGCAATATATAAGGGGTTATCATTTAGTTTTAACTCCTGCACCTTGAATCTTTAGGTTGATAGGAGCAATTGGTAACTTGGTTGTTCCCTCTAGTTTTTGAGAGTGTTTCCCTTTAGTTTTTGAATTATTTGAGAGTAATACTCCTCACATTAGGGTTATACCCGTAAATGGTACCTATTTTCGAAGAAGTGCTTTGTGCTTCACTTATAAATATCTGGTCCGATTCGTTTCCGGGTTCATATGTAGTTTTGAGCAGCGGAGTTTTGCAAGTGTCTCCATATAATAAGATTGTCGGTTTTCTAAGGATTTCCTTTGGTTTTCTAAGATTGAAAATTTCTGAGTTTTTTCAAAAAATGTGTAAAAAAATGTCAAATTTTAGACAAACTCCTAAATCTGCTTCATCGTTTACAAAACTGCCTAACTCAAAAGGTATGGTCAGACTCACGCAGGGTGGATAGGTCATTAGAAGAGTGAAGCCTCGCTCCCAAGTTCTTGCCAATAACACATGAAAGCATCTCGTTAATCTGGGGTTCCAACAGAAGCTGGAACCCTCATGATCTTTTGCCACAATCTAAAATAGACCTAGGATTTTTTACTAGTGATCTCCATAAAAAGGGGAGTTGGGCTACTTTCAAAAGATTGAATAAGTCACCACATGCACTAGGTTCAAGTTTTTGGAAACTTTGGTCTTTGAAGAAAGGATCTTCAAAAGCCTGGCTAATATTGAACATCTGCATAAAAGGAATGTAGTTTACGCACCTTCCTTGCGACGACTTATTTTTTGCCACCTTGATTTTTTCAATTGCATGCATACCAGAAAATAGCACATGTCACATTTAAAACGGGATTGGATTATGTTAAAATGTTGTCATTAGTGAAAATGGGCGATACTTATCTTCATCACTTGGTTATATTTCTAAAGAAATTTCAATCATTTCAATTAAGTAGACAGACGGAGCTGAAACCCTAACACAAGTTCAAGCGAGAGAGATTCTAAAACAGAGCCCCTTTGGGATGCAGACTCCAAGGTTTCTTCATAGTGACGAGCACACTACTCTAGGGTCTCCTCGCCATCGCTACCATGCCGTAAACTTGTTGATCGCCGAGATCTGCACGACCAGAAGACCCTCTCAAAAAAACAGATTTGAACAAAATAAAAGTCTTCATATGATGTGTTGTTAAAAGATGTGGTTTCTCAACTTGAAATTTTCTCCATCCTCTGGTGAATAGAGGATCGATCGTGTCGACTTCAATTCTTTTGACGTTCTTTGTTGTTCGCATTCTTCTTGGTTATCATCTTTTGGTTGTTATATTTGTTATCATTGTCTATGTGATAAGGTAATGAACACGTATTACTTGCCTTATCATTGGCCTAGTCCAGGGGGTGACTCAAGAAAAACGAGTGCAAGATACTCACTTCCAGTTTTCTCAAGTGATTCGGAGAATTATAATGTTCTTCATGAGAATTGCAATGTATTGGGACTTGCATGTTGCAAGTTTCACACAAACTTAATTTAGACTTCATGTCTAGTTTTTTACCATCATTCTTTGACCTCTTTTCAAAACCTAGGCGCACAGACCTAGGTGTCATATATCAAGTTGAAATTAGTACAAGTAGTAATGTTAAGATGGTGTACATTGTCGTCATTTTCTGGTCGCTTAGGGTTTAAGGTTTAGGGTTTCAGGATTGTGGACCGTAGTGTAGAGCCCTTGGGTTCAATTTTGAGCTCTCGATCAATAGGATTGCTCGATTGTTGGACACTTCCACAAGTACTATTATGCGCGGGAAGAGTGAGGAGTTCAAGGAGTTCTTGTTGCGCACTGAGAACTCGTCTGCTTGGTTAATTTCCGCAGGACGCATTTTCTGCCCTTTGAATTAGGCTTAACCTCTCGTTGCAATTAATCATCGACACGGGGGGTTCACTCCATTGTCAAATTAAACACCACGTGTGAACAAAGTTTATTACCCCTATATTACATGCTATAGATAATTTTAAAATTTATGATATTTTTTCTACATACACATAACCATTGATAGTATCTATTGTATATTTTTTCGAAATTTTTAGTCATTTTCATTTTTTGTAGTAATTGCTTTAGTTCAATTCTGCGTCATTCTAGTTAAAAACGACATGTTTTATAAAAAAACCAAATCATCAAATTTAGTTACCACTTTTTAGTATGTAATAAGTACCGTGTATATCTACTCATGAAAAAAAATTGACAAAATTTTGACCCGTTTTGGTGATACTTTATGTACATTTTTTACATTTTTTACATTTTTACATGTAATATTATAGCACGTGGTTGTTCAACTCTACAATGGAGTACTCTCTCCGTGATCATCGTCTCCAAAATCTAAGCAAATTAGACTCTTCTCTTGCTAGTTGATGACCTAATCGATTGTGAGAGAATCGTCAGGAGAAGAATGCGGATGAGGAGCTTGCGAGAGCATTGCAGGAGAACTGTCTTGGGTGTAATTTGTGATCGGCCTTCAACTTGCTTTCCAGCTTTGAAGCCAATCCCTCTTTGGCCATTGTTCACTCTTTCGGCAATTTCAGCTGGAATGGGGAATTTTCAATTGGTGGAAGCTATATGACGGTTGGTGAGTCACCCTAGCCATCCCCTCCTTAACCCCTGAGCGCCCTGAGCATGTTTACCAATAAATATGAACACCGGTCCCCTTTCGAGGCCGGCGTGAATAAAGTGTCTGTTCGTCTTGACAATGAGCCAATGCCCACCGGACAAAGGTCCATTGATACAAGACTACTCACCTCTTTCGAGAATAGACACTTTAGTGACCAGAGATAAATACTAGTAACACTAGTAAAATATGTTGGATTAGAATTAGCGCGGGTATAAATTGGTGTTTGTTTTGCTGGAGGTCGCCAAGTCATGGTTCCAAGGTTGGTTGGAGAAGGGCCTTTATGTTACAATTGTACGGTCCGGGTTCGATTCCCGTGGAGTCCGTCTGAGCGTTTATTGTGATATACATGACTTGGTGCTGCTAGTGAATTATTCATAGGCAGGAAAGTTTGTACCAACCAACCGGCCCCGTCCCATCTACCTGAGACAAGTGTGTACTATGAGCTAATCAAACAAAAAATACAAAAGAAATAAGTAGTGGTCTTCACCATTACCCTCCTTTTGTTTGGTTGTTTTGTTTTATTTAGTAATCCAATTGGTAGTGGTTGGTTATTTTCTATTTTTCTTTTGTGTAGAATAATTGATCCGGCATGATGTATAGCAATGGTGTTTATTTCTTTGAATGTGTGTTTAATGGCAGTTTCAGGTAATTTAAATTTTGTTTCAAGGAGTTTCATCGAGGGGATATGTGTTGTGCCTCTAGCTCCTGCCGTGATGACTATGAGTGGGTCAACTTTCCATCCTAAATTAATAATGCTGTTAATAAGTGGTTGGTATTTCTGATTTTTGATATCTATTGTTGTTTGTGGGAATCTGTCATTACAATATGTAAATTCAATAAATTGAATTGTGAGGTTGTTTGATGGATGTGATGGTGGGTCATTTTTGTATGGGAGTCCTTTTACGTAGAGGATGTCTGGTTTGAATCTAGCGTTGCAATGGCATCTTTGTTGTTCACATGTGCATGGTAATAGCCATGGGGGTACTGTGTTTTCTTGGGGGTTGTTGTTGAATGTTCCTGCGTTCATGAGGGTGTAACATCTAAATTTTTGTGATGAGAGGATTAATTTCCTTAGTTCCCAAACTGCTTTGTTGTGTCTTTTGACTCTAATGGCGTGAATGTGGTGATGACTACATTTTAGAAGTGCGTGTAGCCATGTGTCTGCATCTACAGAGTTGCAGATAGAACATGTTATTGAGGGGAATCTTTCTCTTCCAAAAAATAGTTGTTTTCTAGCATTACCCATGTATTGGCCGGTACGAAGTTTTAATATAATTTTTTTTTGTGAGTCAGTGATTGCAGGATTGGACCAAAATGTGTTGGATAGTTCGTTATCGATGTTTGGGTTCATGGTCCATTTGCTAATGTTTGGAAATTTGATTGCCATTTCTTCAAGGTTATTTTCTTGGTCGTATTTGGTTAGATATGTTTGGAGACATCTGACGGGGCCTTTATCTGGCCGTTTTATAGGTCCTGGCCATATATCTTTTTGAAAATAAAATGGTGCAGTATGTGCAAATTCATATGAACTTGTGGCTCTGAAGTATTCTTTTCTGGCCCCCAGTTTTGCAAGTATATCCGCTTGTTCGTTGCCTTTAATGTTAATATGTGCTTTGACTTTGTGGAATGTGGTGGGTTGAGTACGAGTTTTTAACATTTCTACCATGTCTGTTAGTATGGTTTTATCCGCGTGATTGTTTTGTGTGGTTGGATGTTTGATGTGTGTGTTTAGATTGTATAGGCAGTTGAGTCAATCTGTAAATATATGTGCCGCTTCATCTGGGTATTTAGTAGTGATTAATCTAAGTGTTCTATGGATAGCCATTAGTTCAGCTCGAAAACATATTTGTAGGCCTGGTAGTCTTGCTGATATTTGCATGTCACCCTTTGTAGAGTTGTATGTTCCGTACCCGGCTTTTTCTTTTTTCCAATGTCCGTCGGGAGCTTGTTCAGGAGGAAAGAAGGATCCATCGGTATAGTAGCTATATTGTGGTTGGAATTTAGGTGTAGTGTTTGTCACAAAGTTTGGTAGAGGTGGCGTGTTTAAAGTGGTTGGGTTGATAGAAGGCGGGTATATGAGTTTGTTTCATTTTTTATTTTTATTGACCGGTGTGTTGTGGGGGGTTCGTGGAGCATTTTGTATGTGATATTGTGGAATTTGTAGGTTTTCAATTGCTGCTTTAATTGTATTTATTTGGTATGGTGTACCAATGTTGTGATCTTGGTGATGAATGCATAAGACGCGGATTGCAAGGGGTTCTGTCTTTGGTTTATGTAGTTCTTGTGGGATTGTTGGTTCTTCATATGTGATGGAATCTGCGGCGAAGTGGGCAATTATATGGGTGTCTATAAAAGGCCCCATGTGGGGAAAATTTTTGGTACCAGTTTGTATCTGGTATAACCAGTATAGTGATGTTATTTGGGTTGGTTTTGGCTGCCAATCGTGCCCAGTGAATTGCTTGTTGGGCTGTTTCTTCATTATGTGGGTGGGCGTAGCCTATGCCTTTCCATTTGTATTGGAAGGCGGTACCGAATGATCCAAAGACTTTATCTCTTGCAAAAGGAGAGTAAAATTCTGAAATTTGTGTGGAACATGTTATTGGTGAAGAGAAGTATGAATGAGAGATATTAAAGGAGGTAGTAATGGAGTCCAAAATACTTGTGGGTAGAGTATGTTGTGCTGCTTTTAGTGGGTCTTTGCTGGGGATTTTATGGTTGTATCCTTGATAGAGCCATATTACTTCTTTTTCAAAAGATTGTGTTTGCGGTACTAGGCCGTGTGAGCTATAAATTGCTTTGTTATATTGTTGCTATAGCCATTTTAGTCTAGTGGTTGGTATAGTGATGAGGTGTCTACCGGTATCTTCATATAGGTGGGTTTGTTCATTATTTACTTGTATGGTATTGTAATTGGAAACGATGTCTTTTTCCGGGTTACATTCTTGTATGTGTATGTGTGTAAGCGGGGTGGATGTGGATGGAGGGATGAATCTTGTATCTCTGCTTTGTTCAAGAGTGAAGTGTGTGTTAATAATTTTTTTATAGTGATTGTGTTGTAGTTTTGTGTAGTATTCTGTTAGTAGTTTGATGTTGTGTGCAATGGTTGTTGGGTGGTCGAAAGGAAAGAGTTCTCTTTGTGGCATCCATTTGTTGTATGTATCGTTGTTTTGAAGAGTCCATTGACATAGGTATGTGTTATATTTTTTTGTTATTTTATATTTATCTTTTGAGGTATTTGTTTTGTGGTCCAATATTATATCAATGGGAAATCTTAGGGGGTTGTTTTTTATGTTAGGGGGTGGGTTTGGGTGAAGGTGTTGTTGTGGGGCTGGGGTTTGAGGTAGGTTAGCTGGTGCTCTTGGTAATATGTTTCGGTTATTTGAGATGAATCTCGGTTTAAGCGTACGGGCGGGTGGGTGTCTTGCACATGGGTTTGGGCAATTTGGTGTGCAACTAGGGTAGCAGAACAATTAACACGCAATTCGCTATTTACGCACTTGGCCATATAATCATGCACTTGGTCCCCGGAAGCATTAAAAATATTGTCGTAAAAATTTCTCTAAAAAACAACCATTTTTGTCGTTCTACAATTACTTTCATTGTAAACAAACAATTATTTAATTTAATTTTTATTCTTATCTTTATCTTTTATCTTTATCTTTTATTTTCTTTTTTCTTTTATCTTTTCTTTATCTTGTTTCATTTATCTTATTTCTTTCTTGTCTTCAATTTATTTTCCTTCTTGTCTTCCTTCTTGTCTTCTTCTTTTTCTTCTATTTTTTTTCATTCCTCTTGTGGCAGCCGCAAATCCTTCGCCCGCACCAAAGACAAAAAAAGTAAAAAAAAAAAGAAAAAAAAACTTTTTTTTTTTTTTTTTTTTTTTTTTTTTGGAGTTCGTCTTCTTTTTTGTTTGGGGCTCATGAACCCTGAAAATAGAAATTTAGGGTTCAGCCGCCGGCGGCTGAACCCTAAACGGCACCAAAAAAATAAAATAAAATAATTATTTATTTATTTATTTTTATTTTATTTATTTTATTTTTTCTATTTTTAGTCTGCTGTGCGCTAGAGGGTGCGCGGCCGCGCACCCTTTGCCTCATTTTCTCCTCTCCTCCTCTCCTCTCTCCCTCTCTCCCTCTCTCCCTCTCTCCCTCTTCTTCTCTCTCCCCTCTCCCTCTCTCCCTCTCTCCCTCTCTCCCTCTTCTTCTCTCTCCCCTCTCCCTCTCTCCCTCTTCTTCTCTCTCCCCTCTCCCTCTCTCCCTCTCTCCCTCTCTCCCTCTTCTTCTCTCTCCCCTCTCCCTCTCTCCCTCTTCTTCTCTCTCCCCTCTCCCTCTCTCCCTCTCTCCCTCTCTCCCTCTTCTTCTCTCTCCCCTCTCCCCTCTCCCCTCTCCTCATATATATAGGGGAGAGAGAAGAAGAGGGAGAGAGAAGAAGAGGGAGAGAGAAGAAGAGGGAGAGAGGGAGAGAGGGAGAGAGGGAGAGAGGAGAGGAGGAGAGGAGAAAATGAGGCAAAGGGTGCGCGGCCGCGCACCCTCTAGCGCACAACAGAAAAAGAAAAAAAAAATAAAGTTTTTTTTTTTTTTTTTTTTTGTGTGCCGTTTAGGGTTCAGCCGCCGGCGGCTGAACCCTAAATTTTTATTTTTTTAAATTTCTATTTTCAGGGTTCATGAGCCCCAAACAAAAAAGAAGACGAACTCCAAAAAAAAAAAAAAAAAAAAAAAAAAAAAAAGTTTTTTTTTCTTTTTTGTTTTTACTTTTTTTGTCTTTGGTGCGAGCGAAGGATTTGCGGCTGCCACAAGAGGAATGAAAAAAAATAGAAGAAAAAGAAGAAGACAAGACGGAAGAGAAGAAGGAAAATAAATTGAAGACAAGAAAGAAATAAGATAAATGAAACAAGATAAAGAAAAGATAAAAGAAAAAATAAAATAAAAGATAAAGATAAAAGATAAAGATAAGAATAAAAATTAAATAAAATAATTGTTTGTTTACAATGAAAGTAATTGTAGAACGACAAAAATGGTTGTTTTTTAGAGAAATTTTTACACAAAAAATTTTAAGCAAGATTTGCTCATGAAATGAACGCACTTGACCAAGTGCATAAATAGCGAATTGCGTGTTAATTGCTCAGCTATTTGAAGTGCGTTTTTTTCTAGTTTGGTTGGTGTTTTGTAGTATGTTTTGAAGTTTTCTGGCGTCATAAGGGTTGTTCCGTTGGGAAGGGTGATGTGTTTTATTTCGTATATGTCATGGATTAATAATTTGTGTAAAAGTTTGAGTGAACGTTCAGGGTCGAGAAGTGGAAGTTCAATTGTCGATTGTGCTCGCCATTCTCGTTCCAATTCTGTCATATGTAGTAGGAAATTTTCATTTGTACTTTTGAGGTGAATTCCTCTAGCATTTTTTAGTAGAAATAATGTACGTATGGTTGGTGAATTAATGCAATCATATTGTGTGATTCTTGGGATTTCTTCCACGCCTCCAAATTTGGCTAATATGTGGTGTATAAGTCCCTTATATATTATACCTAGTCTCCCTTGGTCGTTAAGTGCGTTTCTAAGTTGCTCACCAATGCATCGTAGATATGCGTTTTTTAGTGAGAAGGCTTCAAGACCAAAGAGTTTGTAAGGTAATTGGGTTATTACATTTGCTGTGCATTTTGGTAGTGCACATATTGTTTTTTTGGATTCCTATAATTTTTTTATCTAGTCTTTTGATGGTCGGTAGTGAGTATGGGACTGCACAAAAGCTGTATGCAATGCCTGCTCTAATGACGGTGTCAACCATGCTGATTTTTTGTTTAATTGTAGCTGGGCATTTGGCTAGTTGTTTGCATTGGTCTATTATTTTGTTTGTGGTGATGTGTGTTTGGAGTTTCCATTTTAAAGATGGTACTAGTTGAATGCCTAAGTATACATAAGGTTCATTTTGATGTAGAACGGGTATTGGTTGATTTCTGTAAGATATGTTATGGTTTTGTATTTGGGTCTTAAATTTTTCAAGATTTAGTTTGGATTTGTTGGGACATCCAGTGATGGCACATTTTTGTACACCCAAGTCCATTCAGGCCCATTCACAGAATTTATCTAGTTTGTTTAGTTGCGTTTGTAGTGATTGGAGATTATTTGTTATAGCTACTAGGTCATCTGCGTATGCTGCAGAGCTGATGGTTAATTTCGATGTACCAAATGTGTACCCGTTTTTACCTCTTTGTAACCATCTAAGTAGTGGTTCAAGAAATATTAGAAATAAATATGGGCTTAGTGTATCTCTTCATCAGGAATTTCCGACCCCACTGATTCTGCACTGATTCAGTGCGTTTATCGTTAAACACTGATTCCGCACGTCATACGTGCATTTAGAAGTGTCGTTACGGTACGGAAGTGACATGCATTACTAAGATGTCGATGCAGTGTCTTTTCAATGATTATCAAAAAAGTGTTGTTTCCGCACGAAAGTCGTGCTTGACGGAATCCGTGCGTTAATCGTGTATTTACATCACATGGCTGATAAGACACGGATAACGTGCGGTTTTAGTTAATGCAAATTCAGTATCGTATACGTATCATATTAATGCCATTTATTATATTCGTGCGATTTCAGTATCTATTATAATGCAAATTATTTTCGTACGACATCCGTGTACAATATTTTAATATATTTTTGGAATCTTTTGGAATCTTTTGGAATATTTCAAAATATTTTATATTATTTTGGAATATGTTGGAATATTCCAAAAATCTTCTTTAAATTATACTTCCGGTTTAATTTCCCAAAACATTTTTAGATCTACATTTATAGAGTTTAGAAGCAATACACGTTAAAATTTCAAAGAAATAACATTTTATATTTTTAGAATTCAAATTTGGTATTATTGGTTATCATTGTACTTTTCATCATAGGAGCAAAAAAAAATAGCTCACAACCACCACGATTTTGGCAATAAATAAATAAATTCAAAAAATTATGAAAAAAATCCTAGATATAGAAAACGTCCTGCATAATCTAGTGCAAAAGAAAAATTTGGAAAATAAGTTTTTTTCACATAGTCAAAAACATTCAAAGTCCGCTGAAAAAAAAAGTTTGATAATTACCAAAAGAGTTCCATTCTATGCATGAAGAGTTTGAGGTGGTTTGGTGGTTTGGAACTTGATTGGCAACCGGGAGGTTGAGAGTTCAAATCCCACCGTCGGCGATAGAGCTACGGAAGCAATGGCGGGCCCCACCGCATGTGCGGTGTCGTAGCACGTGATACCGGATATTCCCCTAGAACGCGTTTTTTCGTATTAAGAGCGCTCGTAGAGGTGATTTCCGGGTTATCGTTCCGCGGAGACTCTGTGAAGTGGAAAGCTTCCGGAGATGGTCCCGGACTGGTGATCTCACTCTCTCTATCACCAGCTGAATTCCTTTTTCCTACCAAACCGGGTCTCCTCCCACTGACTGACCCGGTTACAACTAGATCCGGTTTTCGTCCGAGTTGGGAATTTATCCAACCGTACTCTGTCCGGTCTATCAAGACAACTCAAACCGGTTTATGTTTAACCACTGTTTTCCTTCAGAGGGTTCTCCATTCACATTAGTGGTGCTGGATTGAAAGACACACCCCTCCCTACTGATTTAAGTGATGGGAAATTCACTACCTTCCGGTTATCTTAACAAAAACTCCTAAATCCGGGTACTTACCGTACTACCCTTTCAACTGCTAGTTTTATCCAACCGGCAGCCGTGTCACACAAGAGCAATCCGGTTTCCCTTTTCTCCCACTTACTACAACGACTTACTAACCGGACTGGTCAGTATCCGGGGAATCCGAAACTATTTCAGTAATCCTCGCGCCCCGCTTTACTCCCGTGATCTCGTACTTCCCCTCGCCTGGACCTTCCTAGTGCTGGCACCTCAACCGGACTACCCGTCCAGGAGTTCTGAGCAATCCGAAGTACCCCCTCCTGCCTACTCAGCCACTAACCCGGATTACCTAGCGTAAGGAACTTAGAGACCACTCTTTCAAGCAGTCCTCAAATCACCCAAAAACCACATTCAGACGTCACACCCGAATCACTCGAGAACCCGGACTACCTACCCGGTTACCAAGGGACTCTTGACTGCTGTACCCTTCCACAAACAACCCCACAGCACATACACAAATTTCGGATAATGCTCTACAGCAGTTTGATTTCAGGGAAACAGTAATACAAGAAGACCCCAAGAATGCCAAGCATTCCTGGGCAAGTAGTGGCCCTCGGCCACCGAACCGGATTTCCCGCCCAGATCCTACAAACCCGTGATCCGGAAATCAAGGGAAATCTCATCCAAAAGATCTCCATCATATCCTACTCCAAAAACGCCTAACCTACCATGACAAGGTCCTATTCACAAGCGGGCTTAGTCTACCAAGCCTAAATGCCTACTCCCTAGCCTGATCCGGTTCACACCGCACTCCGGATCCTATTGGTCTTCATATTCTTCCGGTTCACTGACCCTGTCACCCTCCGAACTCCCGTCCTCTTCCTGGTTGGATTCCGGAGAAGAATCCTCCTTCTTCTTGGACCGGCGCTCCCGAACTTCCTCCTGATCACTGTCCTCCTCGGACTCCGATTGGCTCCCGTCCGGTTCGTCCTCCTGGGTCTCGTGTTCCTCCGGTTTGCCCGCGTCCACTTCGCATTCCTCTGGCCCACCGGCATCCGTCCTGTCTTCCTGGCCACCGACATCAGGCTGGCCGTGTACCTCCTGGTCTTCCCCGGGTCTTAACTTCCTGCCCGGGTTGGTTTCGATTCCTGCCAAATCAGCAGCCTGGTCTGCCAATTTAGCCAGACAGGCCTCCGATAGGTCCCCTCCGGTACTGGCACCCGGATTTCCCCGTGGCATACTCACCACCGGACTCGCGGCTGGTCTTGAAGTCTGTTCCGGAGTGGATTGGCCTCCAGCCATCATCCTATCCATCTCCCCCATCCTGGGTGCATCCTGCGATACATGGAACGCGGCCAACAAATCACTACTGGCTAAGGGTGCATTCATACCTCTCGGATTTGCCATCCTCTCATCCGGTTCGGTCCCGGATGGAAATCTTGTTTGACGCTCCGCCAGCAGTTTCCGGAATTCCACCAATCCTGCCTCGACCCTTGCGGCGTACTTCTTTACCACGTTCGTCACTCGGGCGGCGTCGTCTAATCCGGCTTCGTCCATCCTTTCCCGGTACAACCGGGCCTCTGTCTGGGCCTCCCCATCCGGTCTGAACAGTGACGTGAGGAGCTGGTAAGTGGGCAACTCCTGCTCCTTCAGAGTCCGGATCTCATCATGTTGCCTTACCAATGCCAAGCTCCTTTCCAAAGCTTCCCTCCGGAGCTTGTCTACTTCCTTCCTCATTCTCCGGACGATCTCCGGGTACCTCTCCACCTGTGTACTCTGGATGACACGCCCGACTTCCTTCATTGAAGTGCAGATGGTGCGGCATTTACCTTCCATCGTCTCTAAGGCTTCCCGGACTGGTTTGAAGAAGTCCTCCTCCGATTCTGCATTCCGGGGAGCTCGCTCATAAGTCCGGGTCTCCTCCGGATACTCCTCTTTGTCCCGCACCGGTTTTGATTCTCGCACCTTCTTAGTTTTCATCCGGACGTTACTCTGTCGTCCGCTCGACTCCGGTTTCCTCTTCCTCCGGCTATCCACCGGTGTCACCTTCCTGTGTCTCTTCCTCGGAGGAATCCTAACTCCGGTCACGATCGTGTCCTGGTCCCCATCCTCTTCTTCTTCTTCTTCCTCCTCTTCCGGAGTCCCCCTCCGGTGTCTTTTCACCTGCCCTCTGGATGGCGTCTCCTGGTCCGGTTCCTCCTCCGGTTCCGATTCGTCTGGATCGGAGTCTCCTGGAGTTTCTTGAGTTGGCCTCGGGTGCGCGCCCTGAAATGGCCCGTTCTCACCGGTGTCTTCTGACCCGGTCCCTCCTCTTCTGCTCGGGTCTCAGAGGGCTCCGGTTGGCCTTCCTCTATATCCGGAGTGACCGCAGCTTCGTCCGCTCTTCTTCCTTCCTGCTCTTCCCGTTCTTCTTCGTCCGGGCTGTCCTCGTCCTCGCTCTTATCCGGACTCCCTTCTCTGACCCTTGGCGGCGTCCGGTCCATGATCCTCCGGCTGTTCTCCCATTGCTCTCTCTCCTTAGCCTGGAGACACCCGTGCTTGTCATACAAGTGAAACATGAAAGGGGTTAGAGGACATCCCTTCTTGCTTCCGAGTTTGCGCGCTTCCCGTTCCACCACCTCGTCCACAATGAGTCCCCATCCGGTCTTCCGGGTTTTGAAGTAGGCCCCGTAAATGGTCTTCGTTAGCTTGATTGTGCAGGTGGTGGGTTTGTCCGGGCTCAAAATAGGCACCAGAAACCGCAGCAGGCGCCTCTCCCGGTCGTCTATGCAATCCTGCACCCGGAATCCGTTCTTCTCTGAGACCGGTTGAGAAAACCTTTCCTTCAACCATTCGTAATCCTGCTTGGTCTTGTCGTATCCCAACAGGCTGTCGGGGAAGTTGTATGTCACGCGCCAGTGTTCCGAAGTCCACTTCTTCCACTGTCCCCGGATTTCACTGTCCCGGAATTCCGCCGGTACAGGTTTTCCACCTAACTCCTGCAAGATGGTATCACTGTGGAGTTCCCACGGTAGGTACAGAAATTCCTCACAACCCATTTTGCGCAAATCCTTCCGCAGCTGCTCCCTGTGGCCCGCCTCGGTCGGAGCAACCGGGCGTACCAACTTATCCGGAACCGGCAGCCCGAGCCTCCAATCGTCCTTCCGTCCCATCGCTGCTGGCTCCAAAACTTCCTTCCCTCGGTTTCGCGCGCTCCGCCTAAGCTCCCGGAACACTTGTTCGCCACCCGGTCGCTCTCCCTGCTCTCTCACAACATCCGGAAACACGGAACTCTGGTGCAGGGGTGGACTGGAAACACTATGCGAAAATGAACAGTGAACCGCCCTAATTAAAGCCGCCCATTTCAAGGCGTGAAAGGTGGCCGGGTCCATTCCTGACCCGTCCATCCTCTACCCGGTTTCCAATCCGGAAACCGTGTCCAGTCCGGACATCTATCGTCGAAACCGGACCCTAGCAATGATTCTACCACGCGTGTGAGTGCCTCCTCTACATAAATAACTAAATGTGCCATTATGGTCACTCCCACACTCATTTATGGAGATTCGGACTACTCCTAGCTACTCTAAAACCCTAACTCTCTCCTTCTAGGTTAAACGAGGTTTGACATGCGGGCAATTTCCGTGTAGTTGAAGTGGGTAGTGAGGAAAGTAATTCAGTTATTTTATATTTTTTATTATATTATATTTTTTTATTATATTATATTTTTTATTTTTTAATAATACTATTTTGATCAAATTTAGATATAAAAAGAAAAGAAAATCTAGATATGGAAAAGATGATGTCGCACGAAAAACGCACTGAATCAGTGTAGTTTTAAAGACGATTAAAACACGACATTTGACGACTATAAAGAGTGCTGAATTCATACGTTTTCAATGGATGTATCAATCGTGTCGAATCAGTACTATATCCGCTTGTACGAACATCGTGTCATATCAGTGTAGTTGCGATGAATGACGCAACGATGCGGAATCAGTGCGAAAATCGTACGAACCCTTGAAATATCGGAAATCGCACTGAATCAGTGCAGAATCAGTGGGGTCCAAAATTCCTGATGTTTGGATGGTGCCTCTTTGAATGGGTATTGGTTTTGTTTTGCCGAAGTGTTCACCGGTAAATATGGTGGTAGAGTGTGAGTAAGTATTTCCAATTAGTGTTACTACATCTAATGGATATCCAAGGTCTTTCATTACAACTAATAGTCTAGCGTGGTCAAGGGAGCTAAATGCATTTTTAAAGTCTATGTATAGGAGGTATATGTTTTGGTTGGTATTTCTAGCGTCTTCCAGGGCTGCTATGAGTAGTTGTAGTTGTTTGGATGTACTTCTTTCTGCTCTAAATCCTTCTTGACTGTCGTGTAGTATTTGATATTTTTCACCATATGATGATAGTAATAGTGTTAGTGTGCTAGTGAATAATTTATAAATCGTGTTTGCAAGTGCTATAGATTTGTGGTTTGGTAATAGTGATGGGTCCCCTTTTTTGTACAAAAGTATGGTTAGACTTATTTTCCATGATGTTGGGATTTTTTTCTGTTTGTAGCAGTGGGTGAAAAATAGGAATAGTAGTTTATGAAAGCTATCAGGCATATTTTTAAAAATTGAGTTTGGAATTTTATCTGGGTCTGGTGTTTTGTTATTGGATAGGTGTTTTAAACATAAATCGTATGTTTCTTGGTCGAAGTATTTATGTAGTGGTGTTTGAGGGTCTCCTCTTGTATCTATTATAAATCCATCTAGATCATGCCATGGGTATTTTTTAACTCCACATGTGCAATTAGTTGGATGTTCTGGTTGGTAATAACATGTTGGGACTGTAGGTCTATTACTAATTGATTGTTGAATATAAATTTCATTTGCTATGTCTTATGGGCTAGTTAGTATGTTGTTGTTTCTATCCATAATGCAATCTAACAGTGGTGTTTCTTGGTTCTTGAAAACTTTTTTATTTATTTTCTTGGAAACTTTTTTCATATAGTTGTGTTTATTTTGTGATTGCTTTTTTAACACAGTCTTGGATGTATTTAGTGGTAATTTTCCGTGCTTGTTTGTTTGCGGTTTTAGCTAGTTCTGCTAGAGTTTTAATCCACTCTTGTGGATTTAATTCTGGGCTAGGGGGTGGTGGGATGGTAATGTGGTTATGGTTTTTTAATTCTTCTATTATTGGGTGATTTTGCCAATCTGGTATGGTTTTTGTTATGTATATTGCTTTTTTGATTAAGTGGTAGATAGATAGGTGTTTTTTCCATTGTTTTTGGAGTTTTCTTGGCAAAAAACCTCCTTGTTGAGTTGTGCGACGTGTTAGTGAAGGTAGGGGTGGAGCACTACAGGTTTCTTGGATTTTTTTTGATATTTGTTGTATTAAGTGGTCTAATTTTGTGCAAGATGTTTGCCATTGGTTGCTTGTTAATTGTTCGTTCATCAGTATTGTAGTGAGTTCATTGATTTGGAGTGAGTTTTCTTCGAAAAATTGTGTTTTGAAATTTTCAATGTTATCTTGTGGGATGGGGTTTAGAATCCTCGGTGGTTTATTTGTTTTTGGTTGTGTGGGGCGAGCTAATAGTGTGTTTGGTGGTATTTTTAGGGTGACTGGTGAATAGTCTGAGTTTAGGTTGTAGTCGTGGTTTGTGGTTGAAGTATACAATGTATTATTGGGGGTTTTGATATAGTATCCATCAATTAAACTTGTTTGAGTGTAGTTTTGACCTCCTTGTCTGGTGAATGTGCTATTTGTTGGTATGTAAGTTAGATTTAGAGTGTCTGTGAATGCACGCCATTCTATGTCTTCTATTTGCGGAGGTGTTATGTTGGATTCGTTTTGTCTTCCAATAAGGGCTATGTCTCTATTAAAATCACCACATAATATGTATGTGTGGTTTGGGTGTGCTATGATTTGTTGTGTTATTTGTTGTTGTATTATTGTAATATATTGAATATCTTCTATGTGGGAAGGCATGTACATATGTAGAATTAGCCAAGGTTGTAATGGTGCATTTTGTATTTGTATAATTTGTAAATATGGTGAAATTTCGGCTGGAGTAGGTATTTTGGTGATATTTCCTGGGTATGCATATTTGTTATTTATTAGAGTGAGGAGTCCGCCTCTTGCAGGGGTATACGGCATTCTTTGTTGCATGCACCTTGTTAAAGCGTGTGTGTTGTTGAAGATTAGTTTGTAATCTAGGAATAGATTTTGTATATATTTTGTTGATTTTGTTGCGGTTAGTTTGGTTTCTTGTATTGTGATAATTGCTGGGTTTGTTGTGGTGTTTGAGATTAAATTTTGTAGGCTTGGTAGGGCTGTGTTTAAAGATGAGGCGTTCCATGTAATGATGTGTGTATTGTGGTTTGTTGTTTGAGTCTCTTGGGTTTGCGGTAATGGTAAGTTGGGTAGTGGGGGTGGGTGTGAATATTCATTTATAGGTTCATTGCATTTGAGAGTTTCTATTAGTAAATTTTCGGGTAGGAATGGAAATTTGTTTGTTAGTGTTTGCAGATTTGGTGGATTATTGTTATGTTTGATAAAATCATATAGTTGTTTATGAATGGTATTAGGAGGGTTAATTAGATTTTGGTTGGTGTTTTTAAATTCAGTGTATGGGTGTGGGTTTGAGATATGTCTCTCGGGGGGGTTTTGAAGAAGTGCCATTTTTTCAAGGAGTATTGTTGTCCAGTCTGGATCGGGTGTTTGTATTAATTGATGGTCACAAGTTTCTAGTAATGGACTTATCGTGGTAATTAATGAGTGCGTATAGCATGCGTGGAGGTGAGTGGTGTTGGTTTTCATGTATGAATTTTGAGAGGTGTGGGTAATCTGTAGATGCTTCTAGATGGTTTGGGTGTGTTGTTTTTAAACAAGGGGCAAACTTTTTTGCTAAATGTTGATACTCTGGGTGTAGTTTTATTGTGCATGGGATAAAATATGTTTTGTTTCTGCTTTTATGTGATGGTGGATGTGTTTTAAGTAGGTTTGGCATTGGTCCCGGGTTGGTTTCGATATCACCACAAAGGAGTAGTAGAAGTTTTGAGATGTTATTTATATAGTTTGATATGGTGGTATTTTTGTTTTTGTTTGGAAGGTGTTTTTTGTTGTTTTTTCTAAGGGGTTTTAAAGGCTTTTTATTTATTTTGTTAATAATGTGACTTTTATATTTTGGAGGGTTATTGTATTTTGGGGTATTATATAGATAGGTTCTAGATGGGGTGTTTTTATATATTTTTTTAGGGGTATATATTTGTTAATTTTGTATAGCGGTATTATTTTATGTGTTTTTTGGCTGAGGCCGGTAGGCCGAGGCTACTTAGGGTTTATTATGGTGGTAAATGTTTGATGTCGGTAATTTTTTTGGATGTTTTTTAATTTTTTTGGAGTTTTTTGGTTTGGTTTGGTGTTTTTTGTAAGATGGTTTAAATGTGTGTTTTTTTATTCCCTTTTTTTGGTTTTTTGAGATAGTATAGATATATACTATATTTTTGTTATGTTTTTTTGTTGGTTTTTAGGGGGATAAGATTATAAGTATTTTGGGGTGTAGTTAATTTTATTATTTTTTGTTTGATTTTTTTTATATATATTTTTCGATTTTTTTGGACTTTTACTAGGTTTTATAGTATATATGTATACTCTTGGTGGTGCATTGTTTGACCAAGCTAGTTTGACGTGTCCATTTCTGCTTCATCCGGTCCTCCGGGGTGGGCATTTTCAAGGGCTTGCATGGTTGAAGCTAGTTGCCTCTTGAGAAGTGTCATTTGCTTGTTGAGACTAGATGAGGCTTTTTCCACTACTTTTTCCGCAATTAGCTTTTGCTCACCCCTTAAGTCCTTTTTTAGGGTCGACATTTCTTCTCTAATTATTGCCAATTCTTTAGAGAAATCTTTTTGAGGTTTTTCCTTTAGAGGAATATTCGTTAAAGCTTCAATGGTATTAGCAAGGGCAGTGTTAACATCACTAAACCCTAGCCTAGTGAGTTCCAAAGCGCTTGGTGCATTAGCACCATCAAGACTTCTAGGGTGAGCGGTAAATTCTACGTGTTTACCAAGAAGTTTTGCAGACTTCTTGACAAACTGCTTGTACACGGTCGCATTCAAATATTGAATGTTGCACGATCCGAGATGCTTGCTGTTCTTCTCATCAAGCTTGAAGAAGAAGTTGACAACGTTGTTTGGCCCCATATGCTCTCCAATGCTTGTCTTTATCTCCTCAATGCTCTTGACCTTGTTGAGGTTTTTGACGATGAGGATGAGGGCGTTCTTCCTCGCAATGTCATCCGCTGTGGCGCGCGTGCGGTCAGCTAGTTTTCCCTCTGAGACTTCGTTGTTAAAGGTGATTTTGTGCTCTCTCATCAGCTTAGCTTGTTCGGGTGAGGCCGCTACTACCCACGCAAAGGTATTTTCTTTTTTCTTTTGTATATTTGTTATTTCATGCTCTACCCCTCTTTGAAAGCTCTCTTTTACTATGGACTCGTACATGACATACCATTCCTTCATTTCAAGCTGCTCACTAGTAATTTTGACGGAAAGAAGATTGTTGAGAGCTAAAGAATCGTAAGTTTTGCACACTTTTCCCCTCTTGAGCTTGCCTTCATCAAGCTTGAGGATGAATGGGCGAAGCCCTTGGAGAAGCCCAATGCCATCAATCTCGGGGGTTTTCAAGTGCAACTTGATAACCCCGCTCCAATTGGTGCTCTTATGGTAGCACATGAGGGCTATGGGTTCACCAATTTCATTCCCAAGCTCAATTGACATCTCTTTTAACCTATGGGTTACTAGTGTCATTATAGTGTCTTTCTCCCACAAAATCTCACCCATCTCAAAATGGATAGCAACATGATAATCCAAGGAAAATCCGAATTTGTCTACTTCAACATCTGATGGGATTTGAGTGAGATTGAAATGCTGACCTTCCTTTAAATCTTCCCTAGAATTTGGCCACTCTTCTTGCAAAACGAAGGGGAAGCAAGCGATGCTAAGTGTGCATTCAAAAGCTTCTTGTTCCTTCATACCATTTTTTACCAAGACGGCTAATGGTTCTTTTGTGTCCATAGGCAAACCCTTTCCTCTATTAGTCCAATTGAGAGCTTGGAAGCGAAGCCAAAAGGGAGGGCGTTTCAAAGCTTCCGCTTTTGATTTGCCCTTAGCCTTCTTTTGGCTTGTAGCTTCTTGTGTGACGTTAGATGAACGTTTTTGTGTGACGGACATTTCTACATCTGGATTGTTCGTTAGGGCTAAGACTTTATCCTTGTATCTTTGGGCGGACGTAGCACAGGAGGGCTTTTGTGACATTCTGAAAATACAATAATTTTTTGTCAAAAAAGTGTAGATTTTAAAAGTAAAGTTTCTTCTTATCACCTCAATGTCTCCTCCTCCGAACAAGTTAATTTGAAGGGCCGCACGGAGTGTGACATTTGAGAAGAAGATGTTTTTAAAGCCAATGTGGTTTTTGATATTATTCCAAACACATTGAAGAGTTTTGTAAACTACGACTTTAGCATCAACAACATTGAAACGGCACATATTCTTTAAACTAATGTGGTAACTATTTGAAGTGAAGGGAAAAAGTTCTACATTATTGCAATTATTGAAATGCATGCAATTCAAGCAACCATTCAAGTCCACTAGACAATTATTGATGGGATTGTTAATTCTACAACAACAATTATTAGCTAACTTATGGCAAAAGGTCGCATCTAATAAATTCATACAATAAACATTCTGGGCGTACTTAGGGGCCATTTCCCCATTCATAATTATGGTCATACAATAAATGTTGCTTTCATAATAAGCAATAATGATCGCATTGAGAGTACTAGTACAATGGAAAAAACCTGAGATGAAGATTTGGAATGTGGTCGTTTTGCGACTGCGACTGTCACTTGAACTACGGCATTGGCCATTGTGATTGCGATTAAGGGCGAGTCGGGGATGCCCAGCCGCTTCTCCTTCACCGGCTTCGATCGCTCGTCCTGTCCTTGCCTTCTGTTGTCGTCGCAGCTTCTTCACCCGCAACCTTCTTTGTCGATGCAGGTCGCTCTCCTTTCCTTGCTGAGTAGAGCTTGGTTGAGTCTTACGAGCTTTGTCGAGACTCCCTTTCGAGTGATTGATGAAAACTTCTTTGACTGCGACAGCTTTCCTTCCTTGCGACTGATCAAGCAGGCTGCTCCTCCTTTTGTCCTTTGCAGTAGGGTTCGTCTTACGCTCCTCAAGCGCCTTCGGGTCCACTACTCTACTTATTGGGCTAAACGCTTTGGATACTCATTAAAGACAACAAGGGTTTGAGAGGCAAAGGAATGATAACTAGGAAGGAGGGGAGTCTTGAAGAGTTGGCCTTGCCAGGAAGACTGAATGGAGGTTTGGCAGAGAGTGCTCGGAGAAGGCTGAAGGTTAGAACAAGATGAATGATTGAAGAGAGAATGAGAGCTAATGCACGGGCAAGTGTCGCATGTAAAGCTGCGGGTAGGGAGCTCCAGCACTTTGAACAGAGAATGATAATACTGTAGAGCAAAGGTAAGTGGGGAGTGAGAAGAACTCGATACCTTATGTACTGAATGGTCAGGGTTAGGTCTGACGCGTCTTCTGTCAAAGGATGAATTCGTCTCTTTGGCTGGGTCTCTCTTCCTGTTGATACTGCTGAATTGGAGGAGCGGCGTTTCCTCTGTTGGTGGGTCGTTTTTCTTTAGTAAGCTACCTGTGGTGAGGGCTGCCAGGCTTTTACAAAAGCCTTTAACATAGCTACGGCTGGGATCGGCGTTTTGGGGTTGGTGTTCTTGCAAATCAAGCAGATGCAGGATAATTTTGGAAGACACAGAGCACTTACCAGCTCTTGGCAAGGTCAAGAGGGTTATCTTTAGACCCTTGTAACTAATGCGTGAAGAAATCACGCGTGTATCACTAATTTCGAAGTCATGGCTGTTTGGGTAAGCGCGTGGGTGTTCTGTAAAGTTGCGTGTGAACCGTTGAACCGGCTCACTTAGCGTTGAATTCTTAGTTCGATAGTTTTTGGATGTTTAGTGATTTATATTTGTCTAACCGGGGCATTTTAGCCGGTTAGACAAATTCCCGGATTTATGTACCTTGGTGTCCGATTTGGATCGACAATTATTAGATTCCTTTTTATCTAGATAAATTGGTGTGTTTAGTTACGTTTACCGATTCGATTTTGCGATTACGTGCAATTGGGCCGTTTGCCCTTTATTTTACTCTATGATGGTTGATTATCATTTTAGTTCGTGAGTTTAGTCTAGTTGACTAGATTATTCTACGAGTTATCCTAGTTATTCCTTTTGGTCCGTTATTTTGGTCCTTTAAATCCCTATCGGTTTAGTTCTATCTTGTAGGCTATTGTTGAGTTTATTCTTTGGTTGATTAGATAGGGTTTATTATTCGTTAATTGATTAGTAGAGTGAGTGTGTATTGTGTTCCCGGTTGAGTGAGAGTGAAGCGGTAGTTTTAGGATTTAGATGGAAGTGGATGGATGTAGTTTTGGTGGGATGCAAAGTCCCACCCTGTCGCTTCTGCTTGAGCCAGTTCATTGTGTCTGCGCCGTTAGAGTTGGAGAGAGACTGTTTTTTTGGAGATCTAGATCTAGCAATTTCAGAACTTAGGAGCTTGGATTTTTGATGGTTGTTTTAGCTTTTAGGGTATACATTGGTTCAAAAAAGTATATTTGAGTTTGGTGTGTGAGGAGTTTTTGGATCTATTACTAAGTGAAGAAGTTTTGTGTGGAAAAATTAGTGGAAAATTAGTAGAGGAAAAAATACATCGCTGTTGAGATTGTTGAAGGTGATGGTCTGGGGTTTTGTGGGTGGATTGAAAACTAGTGGGAATTAGTGTTTTGGAGGGACGGTGATTGGGGAGTCGTGAACCAGGAGAGATTTTTGGCTGTGAACAAGGGGTCGGAAATCCCGACTAAGATCAGAGAGACGGCTTCGAAGCAGGGCCGGATCTTCCGGCGATTGGGCGACCCACAGCAAGGCAACGACAACGAAGGCGACAATTGGGAAGGAGCGTGACAGCACTGGAGTTCCGGTAGTGATCATGATACGATCACGAAGAACACAAGGGCGCGGCTGCAGCGCAAGGCGGCCGGAATTATCGGCGCCGCGAGTTCCGGGCAGCGTGGGAGAGATCCACGACGAGGGCAAAGCCTGCAGCGACGAAGAACGACGACCACGACCAGCGCCTGCGTGAAGGACAGAAAGACGACGAGCCAGGAGCATTGCGAGGGCAGAGACGACCAAGACAGGGCGATCAGCTGCCGACGATTCCAAGGCCGGGATTTGCGCTACGATCAAAGCGACGGCGAGGACGGCGAAGCTGCAAAACAGGGCGGCATCAACAACGACACGACGAAATGACCAAGACCGAAGATCACGAACGAGCGAGGGGACAGCGTCGGCAAGGATGAATCGACGACGAGCACAGAAGACGATCGAGACGATCACGCAGGCGAGGAAGGCGACCTCGACGATCGGAGCGACGGCAGTCCAACGACGATCGCGACACCTTAGCCATCGCCACCTCTGTCTCCTTCCCGCGTGATAATATGGAGGGAGACAGCGTGATATTACGGAGGGAGAACCCTCCTCCCCCCTTGAACCTAATTTTTAAGAGTTTTTATCAATTCATTTAGACTTGATAGTGTTTAGGAGGTTATAGAAAAAACCTTTATTGTTCTATTTGGTAATTTTAATTGCCAAAGCATTTGGTTGCATTCATTGGGTTGTTCAATTGTTATGCGTTAAATGGGGAGTATTTTGTGAATTCGTGTACTTGGTGATTGGGGTGTGTGTAGTGGGTTTGAAGTGGTCCGGTGAGGGTTATAGCGCGGAAGCGCTGCCCAATTCTCACCGGCCAAGTGTGATTTTGATCGCAATATTAGGGTCAAAAATTAGGGTTTTGGGCACGACGCGGAAGCGCTGCCCAAATTTTCCCACAAAACCCTAATTGTTTGCAAATTGGGTTATTGGAAGCACAAGAGTACTTATTGTTCTTAGGATGTTTTTGCAAGGAGAGAAAATCGACAAAAACTCCCAAGTGTGGAAGTTAACGTCCTTGCGAATGTCATGGTTGTGCTGTAATTTTTGGCTTCAATCCTAAGAACCCTAAATACAAGCCCTAACTCTCAATTCTAAGCCCGATTTAGTGCCTTAAGTGCCTAGGGTGGAGTGGAGAGGGTTTAGGGTCAATTAGGTACTTGTAAACGGTCCAATTTGACCGTTTACAAGTGCTGCCATTTCTTGCAATTTACCCATTAGTCCCCTTTTTTACTACTTTTTTACCATTTTGGTTAGAATTTCTCGACACAAACGCCAATCTTATTTAGGAGTCCATTGCTTGCGTCCACATTTCACCCACTTTCCGGCCGGACATATGGGCCTTTGACCGGCGACGGTGAAAACGCTCATATTGCGGGTTTGAGCTTGGTGGTCAGAGATATAGTTCCGGGTGGTCTGGGATTGTGCGCGTGTTGTTGATGTTGGGCTTTGTCTTGTTCTGCAAATTGGAAGTCGGGGTAATTTCTTCAATTGCTTCGCGGACCTGTTGGTTAGGGCGGAGCTTGCTTTGTCTTTACTCCAAGTTCTGCTCCACGTGTCGTTGTTGTCGGCCACTAACTGCACTCGGCTTTTCCATGTCTTCAAGCTCCGTAGCCGTTGGCTCCGCTCCTGGTGGGTGCGCCAAACGGTGGTTTGCTCGTTGTCATGTCGACTCGCAGAAGCGCTTTGGAGTCGTTCGAACTTGGTTCTATTTTGCTTGGGCTTCGTCTGTGTTTTTCGCCGGTGCACGTTGCTCACGCTAGGGTTTGCAACTTCGTGGTGCAGTGGTTGGAATTGCGGCCATCCTTCGATGAGTTGCGAGCAGCTTCTCAGCGACGGGCAGGGCGGTTGAAAGTTTGGTTGCTGTAGGCGGGGCGTTTGCATCCATCTATGGGGCGCTTGGTGTTGATTGCAACGCTTGGGTTCTACGCATCTTGGCTGCGGCAGTGTATGCTTGGAGCAGTGTACGTGGGCCTTGATGAAGCCTCTGACGCCTTCCTTTTGCTCTGCTCTTGGCTGAGTCCACTTTGTTGCCGGTTGGTGACGTTGCTTCTTTGGCACTAAACACTCTTCTGCAGGTACGTCTTTTTCTTCTAAATTCTTCTCTTGCTAATTGCACGGTCGATTGAATGAGCGAGAACTCTTCGCGCTGCACGGGTCCTTGTTGCTAGCTTTCTTGACGCTCCAGACGCTGGGCTCCTTTTCGATTTGGCTTCTAACTCTCATGGCATTGTCTTCAATTTGCGCTCTGGCTCCATTCGAGCTGAATGTTGTTGTTTGCGGCACCTTGTTGTTGTTATGCTCACCGCGTTTTGAGGCTGTCCACGGCTTGGAGTCGTTGGCTTTGTTGGTGTCCTTGTTGCTGTGTTCCTCAGCTTTGCTGCGAAGTTGACGTCGTGTCGTCACGCGGGACGCACTTCCATTCTTGGATCTACACAACAAATAATAAGTATTTGTTAGCGCTATAAGGTTGCAAGGGTTAAATGTGGTGCTTACCTGTTTGTTTGGTGCGTTGCGGGCACGGTTGTTGTGCTGGAGGCACGAGTTGTTGTTGCCATGCTTTCGGTGACTTTGCTGACGAGCTTCACCGCACGTGCAGGAGGATTGGCTCTTGGAAAAATGTTGATGCAGATCTAGAGAGTTGTAGCGTTGCACTTGCAGTTGAGGCGGCATGTATATTCTGTGAGCATATTTGTAACGCGGGGATAGGACACAAAAGTGGTTAGTTTGAATAGATTCAAAGAAAATGTATATAAGGAAGAAATGAACAACAAAAGTTGTGTAAGAATGCGCAAGCCTGTGTGCTCAAAGTTGTATCATGTTGCATTGTTGTTGTGCAGATTGGATTGGGCAGATCTGACTGAGAAGTAGTCTATGGGCAAAGATTTACGCAAATGAGTGAGGGAGACAACGAACTAGATGAAACAAGCAATGGTGAAGAGAATAACCCAGCCTATTCTTCTTTGACGCAACACACATCTTATGCCAACACACATTTGAATTTTGGTGCAACACATCACCATAGAGCGAGTTAGATTCGGCAGATCTAGATCTGGATCTACAACTCCACCCTACAGATGGATACCCCAGCGTATCCATCTGACCATTTGCCTGTTTCAAACAATGTCCCAGCACATCTCTAGTCACACTGAATCACTCGTCAAAAAACGTCCATCATCGCTCACCACGCAGGGAGTTCCAAGAGAGCTCCCTGAGACTAACTCCTCAGTCCATCGCCCTCTCCTCTAACCGCACAACACGGAGCGTTTCAGCAGTCCATCGTCCTCTCCTCGTCCGCATGTTTACCAAAATCCATACCCTTCTCATCTCATTTGAATGAAATTGTCATCCAAAACAAGATCCACATAAATTGACCATACCGATTGGTAGTGGAGACATGCCCGGAGTTGTGGGGGAAAGGACAAATGATTTTACCGTACCATTGAAAAGATTATAAGAGTCAAATATGTCAACCTGTCATTTATGGAGGCCATATTTGGGGCGCTAGGGCGCTCAGGGGTTAATGCCGGAACATGTGGAGGAGTTCAAAGTTCTTGTTCCAGTTTGTTTCAATGCTCGTCAGGGGAAATTTGGCAAGCTACCAGGCCGTTGTTGACTCCGTGGCATATCATCTAATGTGCAAAAATGTAGACCGTGGAGTACATGCATCCTCAAGTGGGGATTTACATCTGAGTTAATACCGCCTACTCTAACTTGTATATCTGTGTATATATCTAATTTATGTTTTTTTTCCTGACACCATGGTTGTTTGTGTAGATACAAGCCTGGAAATGCCATCCTTTGTATTCGGTAAAATAATTATCACCGGAGTATCACTTTATAAGGTGCGATTTAATTCAAACTCATTAAATTTGATGTCTTCAGAAGATAATTGACAATTTTTAGTTCTGACTCCCGCTAGTTCTTTTATCAGATTGTTTTCTCAAGTGTTTGTCTAGAATTGCGGTTTCGTTCTAACATGAATTTGAATTTGAATCATCTCAGCCCGTCTCTTCGTTAGGGTTTGTCTGATTGTGGAGTGGAGGCCTATAGACGACAATTTATTTTTTGGTTTGCGTGTAATTCTAAGTTGCAGTGCAATGAGTATTGCGAGACAGCAAGGTTCAATAGTTTGGGCTCACGGTGTTTATCGACTGTGGAACGTTCGACTTTTTTGTTTGATTTCGGGAAACAAGAAGAGCCGGTCGGTGTTGTTCGTAGTTTCAGTTTTGTTTGGAGAAGTAGTGTCTTCAAGTCTCATCTTTTAGGATTCTTGTTGAAACGATCGCATCTCACTGCGACGGCTGGCCTTTTAGACAGGATGCGAAATTGATGCAAAAATTTCGCATCAATTTTAATGAAAGTCATCCGAGATTGTATGAGAAAGTTACAAGATTTGAATGCGTTCGTGATCCACTTTTTGGACGCTGGACGCTGAGACATTTAGAGTTTAACCTTAAACGGCATATCCTATCCTGATACCACACCCAAAATCTCTTTCAAATTCCATTTTAAGCATGATGATGTTTTTAATTTACTTTGGTTCTATTCTAAAGAAGTATAGATCTCTCCAAGATGCTCTGTTTGGCATTTTAAAAACCCCATTTGGTGCAATTCAGTAGAAGTTATGAGCAAGATTCTCCTAAAACATGACCAAGCCCGTGGGGCTGGCATTGTCGTTTAACCCTTAAAGGACAATGCAACTTGATAGTATTTTGAGAGAATCTTGCTTATAACTTTTACTTCATTGCACCAAATGGGGTTTTTAAAATGCCAAACCGAGCACCTTTGAAGGTTCTATACTTCTTTAGAATAGAACCAAAGCAAATTAGAAAGAGAATCATGCTTAAAATGGAGTTTAAAAGAGATTTTGGGTGTGGAATCAGGAAAACATATGTCCTTTAAGGGTCAAGGGTTAAGTGGGTTAAGTGGGTTAACCCTTAAACGTCAAGAGGGCCTGGATGGGGCAGCCGTGAAGGCATCTAAATTTTTTAGGGAAAAAAAAAATGCAAAAATGGCACTACAGTGCAGTGTTGGCTAGCATTGTAGCACTGCAGCACTGCCGAACTTCAGCTGCCCTAACCTCAAAACCTGTTCAATTTGATAACCTTGATTGCTTACCAACGATTCCACAATCTCTCATATGAGGCGAAAATTTGGAATCTAGATTGCTTTTACAGTAGCTTTCCAACGCACCAAGTCTCGCTTGATTTGGTTGAGAAAATCAACATTTTTCTTCATTATTCTCTTTTAAATAAGCCCATGGGGCTTACCTTGACGTTTAACCCCTAACTGCCCAACCATGCATATATTGCATGATGTACGGATTTGAACTCCGATTTCTCATCCATCATGCACTTTTGTAGTGTGGATTTTTTAGTGAAACTTTTATGGAAAGTTAGCTTCATGCATGTATGACCCAATTAGAAAGGGGATGATTTGTAAGAAATTTATGCCTCATTTGATGTTGTAGTGTTCCACCCAAAATTTGGAAGATTTTAGTCTAAAAGTGCTCTTGAAAAAGTCAACTACTTAAATTAAGCAACCAAAAAATCCCCAAAAATTACTACTCTTAGAGTATTACATTTCAACCCATCCCAAAAAAATTCATTATTAAATTGTCAATATTTCATTCGTAATCATATTACAAAAGAGCTCTAAATTTTAAGTTTGAAAATTAATATACAAATATCGGTGATAGCAATCGCAAATCTAACTATATGAATAGAATCTAAAATGCATAAGGTACAACTTTTATTCATTCATCGAGTTGAAAATATCCCTTTTAGTGGCATTTTATAATGCATCTTTGAAAAACTGCCAAATATGAAAAGGGTGAGAACGTTTAGGGATTAAGGGTTAAGTACTAGGGTTGGATAACCTATTACCACCACCTCTCCCAATCACAACATGTAGACTTTTCTTGGGGCCACCAGAGTGGAGACTCAAAACCACCAATTTCACTATTGAGGTAGACCAATGGCATGCCAAGCATTGCGAAGAAATAGTTGGTGCTTTTGGGTATCATGACAACTGAAAGTTAGTACCACATGGTGTGGACATGGAGAAATCTAGAGGTTTGATTTGGGTAAAAGGTTACTTTCCACTTTGGAATTTTGTATAAAATTGACAAATGCGAATTAGATGCTGCAAATTTTTGCAATCATCATAACCTATTTTGAATGCGGTCTTTTTTTTTTTCGAATTTAGCACTGCCAAAAATAGGCCAGATTGCTTAAGTTGGTGGTAATAGGTTATCCAACCTTAAACTGCCCCTTCCCAGTTCCGTTGGATACCGTAGTGCAGCCGTCCATAATGTAGTTCATTTCTAATCCTGGCCGTTGGTTGTAGCGAAGATCGTACGTGGGCTGATGACGTTGGTCTTGGGCAGATGACAATCGTCCGCTCACTCTTTTAACTTCATTCATTTCAGTTAGGATCCCTGTTTCTCCTTCATCGCGAGCTTCGTTCGCGCTTCTACTTCAAAGTACCGCCTTCAAAGTGGCGATGGTGCGCCCCTCCCCATCCCAAGTAACAGAGCTGACTCCTTCGATCTTTGCCTCGATCCAATTTTGCTGATTCCCCGCCTCAATCGCTCTGCCTATACCCTAAACCCTAATTAAATTGTAATTGTAATTGTATTAAAGTATATGTTCTGGGTGTATCGAAATGGGTGATCCTAGACTTGGAAGCTGCTGAAAGAATGAGATGCGTTAACGTCTTGGGATGCGGGAAACTTGGAATATCGTCACGGAAAGAGGATATATACCAAGGGATCGGATATGTACCGACGTTGGAAAGCTTACAGCTGGATGGCTGGTTGCGCGTCTTACAGGCGGTAAGGAAGAATGTCAAGTGTTGAGTTCCCAGGGAGATAAAATGCAGAAGGATCGTTCACCAGCAGCGCACATGCTTGAGGATATCTGTAAGTTCGCAGGTTAGGGTTTGAGGTTGAAGTTGAGGGCCAGGAGGCCATGGCGGGACCATGGCGAGCTCGGGCGGTGCAGGACCGCATGGCCAAGGTGCTCGCCAGCAGCGCCTTTGGAGTCTGCGCAGTTGCGCCGCGTCATTATCCCCGTTTTACAATCACAATGCTTATCAGGGTCGAAGCTTCCCAACCGGCTCAAGAAAGGTACTAGGGGGTTTACCCCATTCCCAACTGAATAAGAAATACGGATATGAGACATTGATATTATTACTTTTTAGAGTTAGGCAAGAAGAAATAGATTTCAACACAAGTTGAAACATAATTTTTGGATGAAGAATGAATTAGTTATAAGTTTTCAAAGTTGAAGTATGACACATCCCATTCACGTCACATAGGTACAGTTGTTTCTGTCCAAAGAAGCGACGCCTTCCCTTTAAGTGTCACAGGGGAATCAATACAGGGAAACCGTATGATATATGTATATTCACCAAGCCTTTCAATGAGGAATCTCTCCGATCCGGCAAATTAAGCGTGCATTCTTTCTTGTTTTCCTCTTGTATAGCAGTCTCGATTGCCAATGTGGTCAGTCCACCTCAAATTTTATGTGTTAGGGTAAGGTTAGGATTCTGTAACTAGAAGTTGCATGCAAATGTGTTAACCTCTAAGCGGGGACACATGTAGTATCGGGAACCTCTCTCGGCAAATGTAGCAGCTGGCTACATTCTACACGAGACAATACACGGGAGGTTCCCGATACAACATCCTGTGTTCAGCCTTTGTTCATCTTGTTTTGTTCGAATTCTGCTGGCTGTGCGCCTGGAACGTTGCTCTAATTTTTTTTGATAGGGCCACATGGACATGTCTCAGGTCATGGTGAATTCTTGCAAGAAGCCAGTGAGTTCATAGCACATTGCCGTGAGGGTCGCTCTGACTAATGCTAATGTCAAGAACTCATAAATGCAAGCTGGATTAATGTGTAAGGTGGTGCGCTAGTAGCTGATCTGTGTTGAGCTATACCCTTAGGGTTTAAGTTAGAGAAAGCACGAGACGTTTGCACATGAGTGATCTGGTATAAGCAGTAGTGTTTAATAGGTCAGATTTCTTAAGGTCAGTTGGAAATCCTTTTGCAAGACCAATGATCATCATTTGAAAATGACCAGATTGTTCGGAAAAAGGCATGAAATTTTATTTCACCAGAGTCAATGAAGAACATGAGACCCAGTTTGGCCTTTAGTGGTCAGAGTGAAGTGGATAAGAGAGTAATGTACGGGTAGTGAATTTTTCCTAATTTGCTGGTATTTTGGTCAATACATGCATTGTTCTGAAGTGGTACCACCCTCTCTCGGATTCGTGTGAAGGAATTTTAGTTTAATTTTTTTAACGCAATGTGAGCGTCACATAGACGATTGAGCGTGTCCGAGGCACGGGTTGAGTTGGATCCTTTGAGTCTATCACATTGCAATGTGATCGGGTTTTGAGCTTTACGGTACCTGGAAGAATTGAGTTTCATTTACGAGTTGTAAGGTTGCAGGGTTGCGGGTTTAGAATCATACGAGTTTTAGTTCTCTTTTGTGACCTGCCATTTGCAATGTGCACAGATACTTTTACAATCTCATTCGTGGTGCTGGAAGAAAGGAGCCATGCCTGTCATGTTGGATGGGTTGAAGGAGTTTGTGCAGCAACTAACGGCGCAGAACCAGGCCGAGGATACAGTCTGCTCTCAAGTGATCTTGAGAGGCTCGAAGCTCATGTAAGTTGTCACCGGTTTCTTCAAGTTTCACATTGTCGTTTGAGGACAGCAAAGAATCAAGTCCGTTTTAGGTTGTGGCACTGGCAGGAAATGTTGCAATCAATCTAGTCTTACTTCACTAAGCTTGTGTTGGAGGTTGCTTTTAACTCAGTACCATCAGCGTCTCTTTCATGCTTTTATCCCTCATTAGCCGTTGGGTGTTTGTGATTTAGATACCAATTAAGACCATGATGCCAATTACTAAGATTCTAATGTTTATAAGAGTTTTTCGTCAGCACATTGAGTAAGATTGCATGTTACTTGTGAATGTGAAGCATATATTGCAGAGTGTTGCATATATAGTACAACGCAGGTTTGTTGGGGTTTGTTTTAGTATTAATGTGACATTATTTTCAGGTATCACCGCTTCTCTACAGTACGTTTATTTAGCACCGATGATCTAGCTCGGCCTCTAAAACCCGACCACTAATTCTTTTAGTCTCATTCTTTCTTGGCGGCATTTCTCTAGCAGTAGAGGGACTTCATCCCCCTCACTGCCCGCCTTACCCCTTGTGGCTGCCCGCGTACAGCCGCAGCAGAGGGATGAGCCCGCCCCCCTCGCCACGGCAGAGGGATGCTCTGACCCCCTCGCTGCCAAAATCACTAGGTAGCTTGATAGTGGTTGAGGGTTTGAGTGGCCGAGCTAGTGTTCCGGTGCGGCCGCAGGAGTGGAGAATCCACACTTGCAATCAATGTCCAGGTATGATGAAATCGGTGAGTCTAGGGTGCAAAGCCTATAGTCTGTTTTGAACTTTTTCTGAGGTTGCCGTCTCTTGAAGGTGTTGTGCGAGTTAGTTGTCAGGACATTTTGATATCCAGGTTTTATTTTACCAAGAAAATTTTGAAAATAGTTTATACATTGCAGAATCATACAGAGGAGCGGTTTTGGGTGAATCCGAAGCTTTCATTATTGGGTGAAGCACATCATATCGATTTGATGTTTAACCAATCTGGATGCCGGGCCTACCAGTGGTATTATGATTGTTGATATTGTGAAATGTCATCCAACCTTGGCTTAGTATGTTACCAAGCAGAGGCAATTATTGTTTACGTATGCCAAATTTTTATTATTTTTTGAATTAAGATTTCAAAATTCGTTTTGATTTTGGTTTTTTTTTAGTGTGATTGGGCACACATTATGCATTCTGCAGAGGCTTTTGGAAGCTTGTTTTTGTGGTTGACTGTAGATGTGTGGATTGAACAGGTGGTTCAACAGCTCTGGAATTGCACACTTGAATGGACGCTCAAAAGTTGTTAAGGCATTCCTTCATACTTACAAGGATGAGAAGAAGGTGGTCAAAAAGGATATTGCAATGGATGTTCTGCAGTATTTAGAACAGGGCGCACAAGTGAACTACTCTGATTACTTGAAAATGCTGAAACGATGTATTGAGGTTAAAGACTTGGTGGCAGGCAGGCAGGTGCATCAGCATATTATCCAGCATCGCATGATGCCAGACCAATATACAGTCAAGGCATTGATCAACATGTACGTACATTGTGGAAGTTTGGAGGAAGCACGACAAGCGTTTGACCATTTGGAAAGAACTGTTCATTCGTGGAATGCCATGATTGCAGGTTATGCCCAGGATGGCCATGTGGAGAATGCCTTTAGTTTACTTAGTCAGATGCTGCAAGAGGGCCTTAATCCAGATAGAACTACTTTCATGAGCTTCCTGAATGCTTGCAAAACTCCAGGCGCCTTGGAGTGGGGCAGGAAAGTTCATGTCCAAGCTCAGAAAGCTGGACTTCTGTCTGACGTCAGAGTGGGCAATTGTGTAATCAACATGTATGCAAAGTGTGGCAGTGTTCAGGAAGCACGGAAAGTCTTTGATGGGATGGAGAGAAAGACCGTTATTTCCTGGACCATGATGATTGGGGGTTATGCTGAAAGTGGCCGTAGTCATGCTGCTTTTGATATGTTTCAGAGAATGCAGCAAGAAGGCGTAAAGCCAAACCAGATTACATACATGAGCGTATTGAATGCCTTTTCGATCCCTGCAGCCTTGGAGTGGGGCAAGGCAGTTCATGCTCACATAGTCAATGCTGGATATGAATCGAACACCGTGGTTGGAACTGCCCTGGTGAAAATGTATGCCAACTGTGGCAGCTACAAGGATTGTCGTCAAGTTTTTGAAAAGTTAGTCAATCGGGATCTTATTGCCTGGAACACAATGATTGGAGGACTTGCGGAAGGCGGCAGTTGGGAAGAGGCCTCTGAAGTCTATCACCAGATGCAGCGAGAGGGCATAATGCCAAACAAGAATACGTATCTGAGTATTATAAATGCTTGCGCCAATTCAGCAGCCCTGCACTGGGGTAAGGATATTCATTCTCGTGTAATGAAAGCTGGTTTTATGTCTGATTTACGCGTAGCAAATGCCCTCATTAGCATGTATGCAAGATGCGGAAGCATGGAGGATGCACGTCTTGTTTTTGACAAAATGGTTAGAAGAGATGTCATTTCATGGACTGCAATGATCGGAGGCCTTGCCAAGAGCGGTCTTAGTACAGAAGCCTGGGCAGTTTTTCAAGAGATGCAACGAGCAGGAGTTGAACCAAACAGGGTGACCTATATGAGCATCTTGAGTGCGTGTTCCAGTCCAGCTGCTTTGCACTGGGGGAAGAGAATCCACCTTCAAGTCATGGAAGCTGGACTGGTGGCTGATACGCGTGTGGCAAATACCCTTGTGAACATGTATTCTACGTGTGGCAGTGTCATGGATGCTCGTCAAGTGTTTGACAGAATGAGCAAGCGAGACGTGGTTGCATTCAATGCGATGATATGTGGATATGCGTCACATAGTCTTGGTAAAGAGGCCTTGAAACTATTCAATAGAATGGAGCATGAAGGCCTAAAGCCCGACAAAGTCACCTATATAAACATTCTGAATGCATGTGCAAACGCGGGGTCTTTGGAACAGGCTAGGGAGATCCATACGCTAGTGGTGAAGGACGGCTTGGTATCGGACATCAGTGTGGGGAATGCCCTAGTGAGTACGTATGCCAAGTGTGGAAGCTTCAGAGATGCGCAACTGGTTTTTGAGCAAATGAACAAGCGCAATGTCATCTCATGGAATGCAATCATAGGCGGGCTGGCACAGCATGGAAGAGGGCACGAAGCCCTGCAACTGTTTGAGAAAATGAAACTGGAGGGGGTCAAGCCCGACGTGGTGACGTTTGTCAGCGTCCTCTCAGCATGCAGCCACGCGGGTCTCTTGGAAGAAGGCCGCCGCCGCTTCTCGGCCATGGCGCAAGACTGGGGCATCACACCCACAGTTGAGCACTACGGGTGCATGGTTGACCTGCTGGCCCGGGCTGGGCAGGTCGAGGAAGCAGAAGCGCTAATCCAGAGTATGCCAGTACAAGCCAACACGAAGATTTGGGGAGCCTTGCTGGGGGCTTGCAGAATTCACGGAAACGTTCTTGTGGCTGAGCGGGCCGCGGAAAGCAGTCTGAAGCTGGATCCCGCCAATGCGGCCGTGTACGTGGTGCTGGCACACATGTATGCAGCAGCTGGGATGTGGGAGGCAGCAACCAAGATGTGGAGATTGATGGAGCAGAGAGGCATAAGCAAGGAACCGGGACGAAGTTGGATTGAAGTGGAAGGCAAGTTGCATCACTTCGTGGCGGAAGATCGGTCCCATCCACAGGCAGAGGCAATTTACGCGGAGCTCGAGCGGTTAACCCTGCTGATGAAGAGGGCCGGGTATGCACCTGACACTGCGTTGGTGCTGCATGATGTGGACGAGCAAGAGAAGGAAAATGCTGTGTGCCACCACAGTGAGAGGCTGGCCATTGCTTATGGGCTGATCAGCACGCCCCCGGGCGCCCCCATTTGCATTTTCAAAAACCTTCGTGTTTGTGCTGACTGCCATTCTGCCACCAAGTTGATCACTCGCATTGCTGCGCGTGAAATCGCGGCACGGGATGTCAACCGATTTCATCACTTCCGAGATGGAGTCTGCTCTTGTGGAGACTATTGGTGACTTCCGCTCTCACTAGTGTCATCCCCTTGTCAGGTTCATTCCATTTCCTCTTCGTTGCTTGTGGTCTCTTCATGGCACTGTTGCTTTTTGCGAGGCCAGTTCCGACGTGCATGCCACACTCGCTCATGCTTATGAGTCAAGGCAACTCCTTTTACGCAGAGGAAGTAAAATGGCAGCGCGCCATTATGTACTGTACAATTGGAATCACTTTGGCATCCACAATTACACATTCAGATATTTGGCCCTCGTCCAAAATGTAGGTTGTTGTCTTGTTATTAGGACATGCGCTTGTAATTTATATCACCCTACACTCCTACAGTCTTTACTTTGATTATACTGACCTCAATCCAACAACCCTGCACGCACATTTCTCATTTATGCAGGCCCCCTTTTACAGTGTTTCATTGAGGACACTAATGTTGATACATTGCTGCATTTTACATACGGACAATGGATATACGACTAATGTGATTTTCACCAATTTCCCACTGTTAAACTAATTTACTATTAACTTTGGTTTAAAATGGATAAGGACAATTGGTTTAACTATTTTTTCACATGTTTTAGAATGCTATTACATTTAAAATTGGATCTTAGGATAGGTAAATGACTTGGTGAATTGGGTGAATCAAACTTTGATGACTCTTCATTTGATTAAAAAAAACTTTAATGACTCCTTTAAATGTGTAAAAGGGAGCTTAGAAAGAGGAAGACAAAGCCACATCTTCTCTATCACCAACCAACTTCTTATTCAAGATAGAGGAACCTATAGTCAGGCCCTTCATATCGGGGTCAATTAATGCGTGTTACGGGATTGTATATTTCTAGAATATTCTCGTAATATTTATTGACATTAACAAAAATATTTCCTAAATCTCAAATTCTACACTCTAAATTCCAAACTCTAAATTCCAAATCTTGAATCCTAAATTGCAAATTCCAAACCCTAAATCCTAAACTACCACATGGCAGTGATGCAAGAACAAAATATTCCAAAATATTTTGCACCCGCACCCCACATTCCTAGCATCCTACACCCCTAGCATCTTGCACCCTTTGCATTCCATATCCCAATCATTCACCATGCAATAGCCGAAACCCTCCATGTCCAATTTGTAGACTTTTCAGATGTTGTGCTCTTATTAACACAATGTCAACAATATTCTTTAGTAAATGTGGTCAGCATAACAATTTCTAGTGATTCAACGGTGTAAAAATGGTTGCAACTGAGATTGATAATGAGTAACTACCGTAGTTTCCTTACATCTTGGGCAACTTTCCACCTAGTACTGAATCAAAGTGCAAAAAACAATTAGACAATACGAAAAATGATATATTAAAATCAGGCAATAAAACATAAAAAATAATATTAATTTTTTTGGCCTTTATATATATGTGTGTGTGTGTATATATTTTTTTTATTTTTTATTTTTTTATTTTTTTATTTTTTTATTTTTTGGGCAATATAAATCAATAGTTTCCCATAAATTTAGGCAACTTTTTAATTATTTGTTTTTTGACCAAGTTGCTAGGAAGCTATGTTACCATGAAAAGAAATAGTGGTAATGCAACAATAGCCTACTGCAAGAAATGAGGACTAGTTGTGGTAGCTTTAAATTGGTTCTAAGAAACACATGTAGCCGGTAATGTATTTTCTTGTACACACAATATCATTCGTGATTCCAAATCTTTATCAAGATAATCCTCCTCATCTCTTTCTATTCTCAATTCTTGCTAGGGTACTCTTCAATATAAGACTACTAACGTGTCATAGGCTATTCTAGAAAGAGTATTCCACGGGCTTGCCATGTTGTGTAGTGGGTGCCTGCTACCACCTCATTGCTTTGCAACTTGGAGTTAGAATGTACCCGCTACCTCGCCCGCTACATGTTGTAGCATAGCCCATGGAGTAATCTATCTAGTATGTAATGGCCGTAGTATCATCAAAAAATTGTTGACAAGAAGGGGTGCACCAAAGTAGTTTCATAGTTGTTGGATTTGTCATGTGGAAGTTATGGATTTTTAATCAAATTTTGTCACCACAAAGTGAATTGAATGAAATTTTGGATAAATCATACTAAAAAACTAAAATAGTAGTAAAAGCAAGACTAAATCATGGAGAACATTGGGTTGGCAATATAGGATCACATTTAGTGGAAATATACTGTAGTTGGCTATCATAGTCGACAAAAATGATTAAAAAAAGAGATGCCTAAATTTTCAAGAAATTATGTTTTGAGAAAAAAAATCTATGGTGAAGAAGAGAATCTTTGGAAATATCCATAGAATCTCAAATAAAATTTGCATCATTTTGGCACTTGAATGAAACGTTTGGTAGGAATTGTCGATTGTAATAGCTGAGGACGGTATAAACTTATTAGAAATACTCATGGATGAAGTGAGGAAGTAAGAATGTATAGGAGGGTTGAACCAACGCTACTAGCACTACGCACATGTAGCTGCAAGTTGCACTCTGGTGGTGTAGCCAGCCTTCGTTGATGAATATACAAGTGGAAGCCTAAAAAGAACTCATTATTTTGGGCAAGACACTAAATACCACCTTCGAAACTCAACCAGGCTATGACAGCCATGAAAAATAACTAAAGTAGTTGCTAGGTTTTCGACACCCTGGAAGTGTTGCCACATCTTGTAGCTCTTCCAAGGAGAACATTGTATAGCTTATCCCGGTGCCGCAATTGACGTAGATGTGCGTGGTACTACTGGCAGTGGCCCTATGTAGATGGACCAAAAGGTCTATGATATGTAATGGGTCCATAAGCGTGGGCCACCCATGCTAAATCACAGGTCACTTGCGGTTGAGGTTGGGTTACTTGCGGTTGAGCCCAGGATACCCATGGTCCGAGGTACCACTGCTAAAATTGCAAATTTTGACATGCCCGCTCAAATGAATCATCCATTGGTTTTTTTGGTCATTCATTCAAGAAGCCGCTTGAAACGCACACCGCGACACTCTGCGTCTTCTCTTTGCACACTGAATTGTTTCTTTTACTTTTTCTTTTTGCTTGTTTTTAATTTCATTGTGTTTTTTTTGGAGTCAATCTTAGGTTTTGATTGTATATCTGGAATTGGTTTTAGATACTTGTGCAATAGATGATGCATCGTTGTATCAAAGTAATGTGATGGAGTTTGCCCTTGAGATAAAAACGTTGAAGGACGATTGCGAATGCTTTGAGGTCTTCTCTCTTAGTCACATCTACTTAAACAAGAGAAGTTAATGTTACCATCTTTTAGCTTCCTTTCGATTACAACACTGAATTAGGAATTTTTGCACTAAGGGGTATGACAATGCACTTGTCGCTTGTCAAACAAAAATGGATCTTTTTTGAAGTTGGGGGGGGGGGGTTATAATTTTGGTACTTGTGGGTTTTAGAATTAAGAATTGGTGACGTGTTAACGTGGGAATTTTGGAAGTTTCAACTTACTCCAATCATTCAAATTTGGTCACCATCAGTGTCCTTTATCAAATGACTCCTACAATGATTTCATGCAATTTGTATACCTTGTTCTATAGCTAGATCCACACTCGTCTTGTATTCCCCGTCTTCTCATGGGCCAATCCTACACAACCTTCATCTTCGCAATTCATTTGCCTTGTTCAAACTCTAGCACCTTTGCCACATAGAATGATACTTTCAATATAAGTGGCACTGACACGATTGTCCCAAAATTCATAGAATACAAATGGCATTCCCTCATTACTTAGAAAAAAGAATCCAAATGAAGATAATCTTTGGATTCAATTTTCAACAGTGTGCTCCTCTACACTACAATGTTATGCAATGTACATTCTAATGCTATATTCATTTCTTTGTTGACAAATCAAAAATCTAGAAACGTAGGATGCCAAAATAGATCAGAGAATAAACATATGTTCCTAGAAAAGGAGGAAGAAGATTTAGAAGAGAAGAGAGAAATTTAAATTTGAATTATTTACTTGGTAAAAACTGAAATTTCAAAAAAGACCTAGGCAACACAAATTATTTTATTTAAACAAAATATCAAGAAAAAATAAAATAAAATAAAATAAAAATAAAAACCCAAAAGAAGGTCTAGAGGTCCAAATAACATATACTTTTAGTTGCCGGTCAAAGATGATAGCTACAAATTGCATTGTACATGATGGAGGATATTCTTGACATTGCACAACAGACTTAGTGCTCGCTATTGAATGTTATGTGCCATTTCAACCCTAAATGTCACAACGTCCAGTTATTGAATAACTACCAGATCCCAACTCACCCTACGTTCTCATTACTTCTTGGGTGAAAGTCATTCAATTTTTCGAACATACTTTGTCAAGTTGTTGTTCTATCCAATGTTTGGATTTGGTGTTATTAGAGTTAGTACATATTTTTCTAAAATTATAAATGTAGAAGTATGTCAAGTTGTTGACTAAGTCAAATTGCATTGACTTTAGTTCAAAGGTGGCCTTGCAAGAATGACGTCATAGGTTTAATTAGCTCAAAAAATTCAAAGAATCAACAAGTTAACACTTTAACTTCCCGATTTAACACTATTTTCAAAGAATCGTTATAAAATGTTTGATGAAATACAAAAAAGGGGTTGATGTACAAAGCAAAGTTGTAAATGTCAATGTGAAAATCATATCAATATAGTTGGATTCATCGTGTTTTCTATTAATTTCTTCTATTTAATTATGCAAAATTTTCTCTTAAAAATTAATTAAAAACCCAATGTCAACACAAAAAAGTTTTAAAATTTTGTAATGGAATTGGAATAACATGTACTATGAGTTGGTATGGTTTCCATTATTTGATTTTACTTATTTTGGAAAATCATGTTTAATGTCCTATTTTTTGAACTAAGAATTTAACAATACTTAGAAACATAATCAAATCATTATTTAATTATTATTGAAAAAATATTAAATAAAATTAAAAAAAAAAAAAACCAAATCTACCGTGGTCAAAATTTGGCCATATATGAGTAGTTTTAAAATTTTAAATATTTTATTTGCATGGCATCTTTAACACGCAATTCGCTATTTACGCACTTGGCCATATAATCATGCACTTGGTCCCCGGAAGCATTAAAAATATTGTCGTAAAAATTTCTCTAAAAAACAACCATTTTTGTCGTTCTACAATTACTTTCATTGTAAACAAACAATTATTTTATTTAATTTTTATTCTTATCTTTATCTTTTATCTTTATCTTTTATTTTATTTTTTCTTTTATCTTTTCTTTATCTTGTTTCATTTATCTTATTTCTTTCTTGTCTTCAATTTATTTTCCTTCTTGTCTTCCTTCTTGTCTTCTTCTTTTTCTTCTATTTTTTTTCATTCCTCTTGTGGCAGCCGCAAATCCTTCGCTCGCACCAAAGACAAAAAAAGAAGAAAAAAAAAAAAAAAAAAAACCTTTTTTTTTTTTTTTTTTTTTTTTTTTGGAGTTCGTCTTCTTTTTTGTTTGGGGCTCATGAACCCTGAAAATAGAAATTTTAAAAAATAAAAATTTAGGGTTCAGCCGCCGCCGGCTGAACCCTAAACGGCGGAGGATGCACACAAAAAAAAAAAAAAAAAAAAAAAAAAAAAATCTATTTTTAGTCTGCTGTGGGCTAGAGGGTGTGCGGCCGCGCACCCTTTGCCTCATTTTCTCCTCTCCTCCTCTCCTCCTCTCCCTCTCTCCCTCTCTCCCTCTTCTTCTCTCTCCCCTCTCCCCTCTCCTCATATATATAGGGGAGAGAGAAGAAGAGGGAGAGAGAAGAAGAGGGAGAAGAGGGAGAGAGGGAGAGGAGGAGAGGAGTAAATGAGGCAAAGGGTGAGCGGCCGCGCACCCTCTAGCCCACAGCAGACTAAAAATAGAATTTTTTTTTTTTTTTTTTTTTTTTTTTTTTTGTGTGCATCCTCCGCCGTTTAGGGTTCAGCCGGCGGCGGCTGAACCCTAAATTTTTATTTTTTAAAATTTCTATTTTCAGGGTTCATGAGCCCCAAACAAAAAAGAAGACGAACTCCAAAAAAAAAAAAAAAAAAAAAAAAAAAAAAGGTTTTTTTTTTTTTTTTTCTTCTTTTTTTGTCTTTGGTGCGAGCGAAGGATTTGCGGCTGCGACAAGAGGAATGAAAAAAAATAGAAGAAAAAAAAGAAGACAAGAAGGAAGACAAGAAGGAAAATAAATTGAAGACAAGAAAGAAATAAGATAAATGAAACAAGATAAAGAAAAGATAAAAGAAAAAATAAAATAAAAGATAAAGATAAAAGATAAAGATAAGAATAAAAATAAAATAAAATAATTGTTTGTTTACAATGAAAGTAATTTTAGAACGACAAAAATGGTTGTTTTTTAGAGAAATTTTTACACAAAAAATTTTAAGCAAGATTTGCTCATGAGCTGAACGCACTTGACCAAGTGCATAAATAGCGAATTGCGTGTTCTTTGGCCAAATTTGCATTCTTTAGAGGCCTCAAAATGTTTGTAATCACAGTCAAGAGAAAGGTAGCATTTTGTTCATTGTCAAGAGAAGGGCGTTAAAGAGTTAAGAGTATCTCATTTCAAATCCATTCCAACAAATTTTACTCAAAAATTGTTAATGTTTCAATTGTAATCAAAATTAGAAGGAGTTTTTAATTTTAACTTTTAAATCCTATAATAAAATATTGATGTTAGTATTGGTGAATCAAACCTTACAAATGAATCTAAAATTTGAAATCTACAACTTTTATTTGCATATCAATTCCAAAATATTCTTCCAAATAGTACTTTGTAATGAATTTTCTCAAATTGTCAATTCTAGGGACACCTTGAGGTGTTTAGAATTTAAACCCAGGGTTTCGGTATATAAACGTTTGTTGCAGGTGTTTGAACGCCATATCCGCAACCTAGGGCTTCAGGTGTAGATGTACCTAATATTGCTAGAACACTTTGAACAAGTTTTGTATTGTAATAGTATCATTTATTCTTATTGTTGTATTTGGCAGGAATTTAGAGCTCATGGTATTGTCAAGGTTGCTCGCAAGGTTGGAAGTCTAGGCTTATGAGTCTAGCTATTCACAACATCGATACGCATTGCATCTCTAGTATTGTCACATAGATGATGTAATAGTGAAATGGCAGCTTGCAAATGTATCAAAGTTCAATGTAAGTTTTGTGGTGTAATTGATTTGTGGCGAATCATCTAAATTTTTGTTATGCATTATAGTACATTATAAAGACTCTTCTTGTCTATTATAGTACAATTAATGCCTCAGTGCACATGGTAAAACAACACTTCGCAAACTAATAAATTGTACACTTTCTCCCTAAACGGATTGCGAGAGATGGTATATGTTTTGCCAACGATGGATGATCCAAAACTGTGTCCGTCCGTCCACAGCGTCCCTGTCCCCCGCTGGTCCGTCCACCCCCTCCTCTATTGACCGACCCTAAACCCACCATTCGTTCGTCAACGATCTATTCGTCCGCACCTTCCGTCCGTCTCTCGCCCGTCGGCCCTAAACCGTCAAACCCGACTCCTCTTACCACGGTGCCCGAAACCATGTGAGCACCCGTCCCCGGGTCGTGTACTCCCGACCGCTCAACCGCTGCCTAAAACGCGCCCTACACCGTAAAGCGCTGCCTGAAATTGGCGTGCAAACGGGCCAACCAAGGGTCTGGGCCACGAAAAACAGCGGTCCGCAATTTCGAACCCTAAACCCGAAAAACCCAAATCCACGGTCTCCGAATCGTGTTTGCCCACCCCTCGAATCGCATATGGCCAAACGTGCAAAAAGTATTCTATAGTTATGGTTGGTTGTCCTATTACCAACCACTGCTCCAAAACCGATCACCCTAGTTTCTAGATTTTCAAAGGGAAGATGTACCTCATTTGTATATTAGAGCATGTGATCAGTTTTGGGTCACATGTTACTTTCCACTTTGGAATTTTGTATAAAATTGACAAATGCGAATTAGATGTTGCAAATTTTTGCAATCCTCATCAAAGCCTATTTCGAATGCGGTCATATATTTTTTTCGAATTTAGGACTGCCAAAAATAAGCCAGATTAGGACTGCCAAAAATAAGCCAGATTGCTTAAGTGGTTGGTTTTAGGACAATCAAATGGCCTCGGTTAGGGGGCAGCCGCTCACGGATGCGTTGCCGACGTTGCAGCCAAACTTTCCCGCGCTTGCCACCCGTCCAGGACCCGGGTCTCCCTGTCCCACCGGACCCGACCCGACCCGACCCGCTCTCTGCCTGCCTTCGTTTCCTCATCGAAGGCCTTGCGCGCTTTCTGCTGCTGCTTGTGTCTTGTGATTCCATCATTTTGCTGCGCGATCGTGTGCGTGGACTTCTCTTACAGTGATTTTCTCGCACAGTAGTAACCGAGCTTCTCAACAGCACAGCATTTTCTCTACCTTAATCCGCGGGCGTTCCTGCGGACCCGTTGTATCCGTTTTTGCAGGTGTGTATCGTCCTTGCCGGGTGTGGTTTTGTTGCGGCTTTTTTCTTCTTAGGGTTGAAATGGAGATGATTCCGTGTGTTTCTTCTGCCCCGGTTTCCCTGTGATGAAAACGCTTTTATGAGATTTAGAAGGCGTGCGCGTATTGGCTTGCAGCAATCAAACAATCAGTTGTACGCTTTGAAGATTTTGATTCTGAATTTTGATTGTTATTTTTCGGATTGAAATTTTTCGGTATTGGCATGGGGTTATGTCCGCAGACATTTCGGTTGTTCGTGTCCATCACCATGGGGTGTTTGAGGTGTTTGGTTGCGAGAGGGCGTTGGAATGGAAAATAAATAGGTTTAACGACGACGACGAAGGTTGGACGAAGGCGAAGGTGAAGAACAAGCAATCATGGAGGCCATAGTAGACGTCTCGGCTGTGGATCAAGAGCATATCGCTCAATGGCTCATGGATACGACGGGCTGCCAGGAATCGGCAGTTCAGGCTGCCACTTTGCACCTGGAGGCCGCACAGAGTGTACCAAAATTTGCGCTCTTTCTCCTCATGCTATCCGCAGGTTTATTCTTCTCTCAACGTTTTCTCTCCATGAAATGTTGTGTTGCCAATGGTGGACAGATGTTCGGGTAATCACGAATGGTCATAACTGCAATAGCATAGGAAGAAAGTTATTATTGAGTGCAAGAGCGCCGGCATCAATTGTTTTGACGTACTCTGTGCCTCAACGATCGCAAACTACTAAAGCGAAGAAGGCTTACCATGCAAATTCAATTCATTGATACTGAGATCATCAGTGATATTTCCATGTCTTCAATGTGGATCCTCCCACTTGGTTCTTATCGTGCTTCAGTAGCCGTCTCATCTTCCATGAAAGGCTTTAGCGCTCCCTCAATTTAGGGCACGGGTTGAAAGTGTGAAAGGGTGCGGTGCAGGAGGCCTAGAAAAAGGGCAGAGAATTGCTGCTGCGACCTATTTGAAGAACTTTCTGAAGAAAAATTGGATGGAAGAAACAATCATGCCGCCTGAAGAAAGATTGGAGTTCAGAAATCAACTTGTAGAAGTGCTCCTGCGCGTGGATGGACTTGTTCTGAAGATTTTGGCTGAAGCTGTACGTTCCCTCACTACCTGATATTTGAGAGGACTCTCATCTGCAGTGTGATGAAGAAATTTCCTTACATTTTTCGACTCAAATCTTTCAAATCTGACAGTTTTCGTCTTTGTAATGTCGTGGAGTCCGGCTAAAATTCCTAATTGTTATTGGACATCGAATCCTGATCGCTATCTTACCAATCTTGGCGCCACGATGTATTGAGCTGCTTGGTAGGGTATGGTCTCATATTTTTTTAAGGAGAAGCATGGAGTTGAATATGTCGGAAGATTTAGTGCATTTCTTCGCCACTAAGCTCTGTGTAGTTGTGCTCAACATGGCATGTTATGTATTCACTTTACTTCATTCTCGTGTATTTGTTTGCAGTTTCGTATTGTGGCAGCTAATGACTTTGCGAAGAAAATGACATGGCCCGAACTAGTTCCAGCTCTTAAGACTGCCATACAAACTAGTGACCTTGTGAATGGTACAGGGGTGTCTGACTTTAAAACGCTAAATGTGCTGCTGGGCCTTCAAACCATAATCAAACCTTACCAGGTTGCCCTCTTGCTTTACCTTGAATACACTATCTATCTTCTTTGAGACTTTCTTTCGTGAGTTTTATTTTCGTAGGACTAAATTTATTAATTTTCTCTGTGTAGTATTTTCTGGACCCGACAGTCGCTAGAGAACCTGTACCGGAACAGCTGGAGCTTATCTCGACAGAGCTACTTGCGCCCTTGCATGCCATCTTCCATCATCTTGTCCAACAGGTATTTGGATCACCTGTTTTATTCTTGGTTTGGTATGAAATTATTGTGATTTTCTTGTTTTCAAAATTCAGAGAGCGTGAAATGCACAACCGCATTTTGCTGCATCGTTTTGGCTGATATGTGCTGAACTCAACAGTGTTCTGTTTTAGGTCTTTCCGTCTTGTTTGGTATATAAAGTCGCTACTTGCACATCTTAGAAATGGTTTTGGAACAATCAATAAGAGATGCGCTTACGTGCTGGTATTGTTTTTATTAATGAATCGGTTTTACAGGTTGTAGCAACAAAACTTGAAGGAAATGCACAGCACGACAACATCCTCCTTGTGATTTGCAAGTGCCTACACCTTGCTGTAAGAACATAATTTCAAGTACCCAGTAATGTAGTCAGTTCACACGATATGTCCTCTAGCCATCAAGCAACACGATTTTTGTTGCACTACTTCCTTACAAATGACGTGTACGCAGTGAGGCGTATTGCATGATCTACAGTATGATAGCTATGGAAGTTCATAAAGCACGTTCAATTGATTTTGTACTTATGAAGTGCTCTCCAACTCACACCCCTAACTCTTCGATTATCAAGACCGCATGATGAATACATAGGAATTTGGCCATATTAGCTATTGCGGAATGAGACTATGTGAACGTTTCCTCGTCATTTTCTGCAGCTAACAGTGGAATCTTACCATTTGGAATGGATGAGGGATGACAGATGAAGTCACATATGCCACAGTCATTACTTGCCTGTCTAGGACCATGGTTTCAAGATCTTATGATTCTTTTGGAAACAGTAGTGCTCGACAAGAAAATGGACCTTCCTGAGCAAGAACCCAGACTAAAGACGTGGAAGAGGGTGCTTCAAATCTGCTGTAACCTAGTTTCACGGCATCGAAAGCATGTAGACAAGTATGATTCTGTACAACTTTTCACCTGTGCTGTTTATTTACTTAGACCTTTGCACTCACACCAAGAGTCTCTGTTAAGTGCTAGAACTGAGTGTACATGTGAGGTTGATTTCTTCAGGTATTTGTCTCCGATGGGGACTACAGCTCTGACAGTTGTCTGGCGGAGCACATCTGCTAAGGTACCCAAACTCTTCAATAAGTTGTAGTTGTTCTTCTTGTATTATTAATATTGCTATGTTCAAATCCCTAAGATGAGTTATGTGGATTAGAAGGCCATAACTTCGCTCAAGGTGTTTCTGGTATTCTTGATTTTGACAGGACCTTCATCCAATGCAAGAGCGTATTGTGTCACTGGCATTCGATGTAGTTTCCAACATTCTCGAGACCGGGCCTGTAAGTTCATCAACTGAGGAAATCTTACATTCGACGTTATCATTGTCGTCTTGTTCTTGTGGCATAAGGCTGTAAATATTTCGATGCACAGGAATTTTGGAAATGATAATCCTCCATGTCGTAACCATATTATATATTGTCTGTGGACTCTCCTTAAGTGGTAATCTTTGAGGATATTGATAGGGATTTTAAACTGTAATTTTTTGCGGACAGTGAATGAAGATTAGAAAATCTTTGATCTGTAATAAACATGCGTTTCTTAGAGAGGCAAAGTTCATGCAACTGCTGTAGATTCCATAACCTACTCCTTGAAGTCGTTATCTCAGTCGACACTCTTGTGGTGAAACATTCCCCGCACTCACTAAAGCCGTTCTCAACTATTATCAAAATTAGGAATTAATCTACTCCTACAGAACGAGGTCCTCATACCTGAGTAATGTAACTGGAGTACGTTTTTGTGTTGCAGGGCTGGCGGCTGATGGCTCCTCACTTCAGAAGCTTAGTAGAGAATGCGATTTTCCCTGCTCTCACTTTGAAGAACAAGGTATACCCTTTGCCCTGATGGTGTATCTTCAGGTGATTTAAGTGGACTCTCTACTATTCTGGATGTCCTTGGGAGAGTTTACTACACTGCTTTTGGTGCAATTAAAGATATAGGGCATTTGATCAACGTGCAGGATGTGGAGGAATGGGAGGAGGATGAAGACGAGTACGTGCGGAAGAATTTACCTTCAGAGCTTGTAGGTTTTCTTGTCATCCCCATCATTGGGACATACGTTTTTATAGGATGTGTCTAGAGTTATACAGTAGCATATTGTCAACCCTCATCATCGGAAGTTGTTTTCTTTTATTCTATCTTGACAGGACAATCCAAGTGGGTGGAAGGAAGATCTTCTTACACCTCGGCAAAGTGCACTGAACCTGCTGGGTCTTATTGCCACGTCCAAAGTAAGTTGCTTTTAGATCACCAGCTTGAAATTTATCACAATCTTACCTTTCTTTTGCTTGGAAGTAGGAAATCGTCTGATTACCTCTTGAAATGAACTTTAATTATTCTCTATGTTTTGGGGTGAGATGCTTATGAAACCTACTAGACAGCAATACTTGAGCTACAGGATTGTCGTGTTCGATTGGTGCTTTGGAAGACAATTTCTGACGTTCAGTATGTTGTACCGGTCATATGTGTTGTGTATTTATGTCCTGTAGTATGTTATCACGAAATTATGCGTAGCATTGGGTAGACGAGCCTTTCTTATTTCTTGTATATTTCCAGGGTCCACCAACTGCTGAGGGGGCAAAGAATGTTGCAACTATGAAGCGGAAAAAGGGGGGCAAAGGGAAATCCAAAGATGGAGAGGGTACTGCAGGGGAGGTTCTAGTGATGCCTTTCTTGTCCCAGTTTCCACTTCCTTCAGATGGAATCCAACCAGATTCCGAAATAGCTATCAAGTACGTGTTTTCCTTGATCCGTTGTGTGTCATTGAATGTCTTCCTGTTGGACTTGTTTCTTTACCTTCTTTTACATCGTTTGACTACTGTTTGACTGCAAGCAACTAAGTGCATCTTTTCGGGTACGACGCATGGAACAAGTGTCTTGGTCTTTGCTTTACTTTTCTGAGTGTAGACTACTCATTGCACATCTATTTGTAGTGTCCTTGTGATTAGTTCACCGATTCCCTAATCCAAACAACTGGTATAATGTTTTCATTTCTGCTGGGCGAATGTGCAGCTATTTTGGAGCCTTGATGGCATATGGTGGATTACTCGAGGTGTGGGTTTTATTGCATTGTTGCGGTGATTATCCAGTGTTTGTGTTTTTTAAGTAGTTGAAAACAGAGCGTCTCTTAGTTGTGATAGCGATTGCCTCTGGATTTTGAGGGAATTGTAGACTGTTTTAAACTGCCTTCTTCTCTCAGAGTCATTTATTATCGTACGTTGTTTGTGATGCAGTTTCTCAAGACACAAGATGCTGAGATGATAACAATGCTGTTACAAACTCGGGTCTTCCCTTTGTATACCATGGTGTTGCCCTCACCATATGTACTTGCAACTTCGAATTGGTTGCTTGGAAAGTTAGCCACCTGTTTGCCAGAAGTAAGATACGCCGCATCTGATTGTTTTAAGCTGGAATTGTTATTCAACATCCGCATCTGAGTTCCTTGTGTTTCTTCTCTCCAATGGGCTGCTATTATCTGCATGAAATCCTTATAGGGATAACCTGCTGACTATTCTTTGTACCTGTCTGACCCTGAGTCACTCTCAGTATCTTAGAATTATCACAGCTTGCGCCATTTTCGTTTTCCAGAATTGATTGCCAATTGCTGCTGATATTGTGGTCATTTACTGATGCCATTTAGGAACTCAATGAAGCTGTCTACAGCGCTCTTTTGAAAGCTCTTTTGGCGCCTGATGCTGGTGGTGTGTCCTGGCGGCTTGTTCGAGTGTCGAGTGCAGGAGCTCTCACATCACTTCTTCAGGTTGTCCACTTGGTCAAACCTTGACTGTATTCATGAACTGGATTTTAATCACTTCTGTTGGTTTGGATGTCTCTTATTGTCAAGTAGTTATAGAAGACGCTTTGTGAATTCTTTACTTCCCACTTGAATACATTGATACGTTGGGCTTATCACATGCTTGCAGAAGTAATCGCACTATTTTGTGTTGTATTGCCAATATCCACTCAGGTGATTTCTTTTGTGGCATATTTTTATTAAAAAATAGTAGGCATAAAATCGTTTTCAACATGGCTTGCCAGGATGACTATAAACCTGCACGCTGGTTGCCTCTTCTCCAAGCTACTGTGGCTGGGGCCCGCAATAAAGAAGAAAGTGAAGCTGCCATCTCTTTGCAGCTCCTGGCCACTGTTGCTGAGGTGGGTGAAGAGGATGTGGCACCGCATGTCCCTGAAATTACTGCTGCCGTTCAGGGAGAGATTTGCCAGCATATCCCTCCACATCCAGAACCTTGGCCCATGGTAATTTAACTCTATTCATTCAACTCCAAGCGATATTCTCCTCTGTTCCATAATAAGCTTTTTGTACCCTGAAAATAGAAGACTTAGCTCCGATGTTGCAGTACAATGGTGTGGACTCTGAGCCAGTAGGAGTAGTAGCCTTGAGCAATTACTTGGAATACGCCTCGATGAGACAGAACATGTCGGGGTCATGTACGAGAGGTTAAGAATTCCTGAAGTGACGATTGCTAACTGCCAGTTTAATTTTCACTTAATGCACAGGTTGTGGAATTAGGGTTTTCAGCCCTAGCCTCCCTTGCTCAGACGTGGGATACCGCGGAACCAGAAGATGAAGAAGATGGGAAAAAACTACATATATGGAAGGCTGGGTGTGTACAATTGGCCGACACCTTCTCTGCGTTATTGCAGCGGGCGTGGCTGACGTCTATACAGGTTTATCCACTCTCTAGAACCGAAATTAGGTGGAATGATCTTGCACGTCATCGCATTTTTGAGAGCTACAATTCTCAGTGGCATTCTGAAGGCACATGTCCTGATCTTGTTATATTCGCATCTGTCACTTAATTCCTCAGATGATGAACCATGGATCTAAAACCTGATTGCTAGCGGATCCAATTCCTCTTATTATTCTCGGGATCACCTGCAATATGTCGTCAAGCCTATCAAGGTGCTTCGTCTGTTTCTAGAAAATGGTCTCCACAGACCAGGTCCACGTCTAACTGCTCTCCCTTCTTGCGTCCTCCTTTCTCATATACCACTATTTCCTAATCCTTTGAACTAGCACTTTTAGGAACCCTGCATTTCAAGCAACGCTTTCAGAAATTATAGCGCTTGCTGCGACTAAAATTGCTTTCATCCATTTTTTTTACAGGAGGAGGATACATCGCAACCTATTCCTCCACCTTCGTGCCTGAGTGACGCATCAGTACTGCTTGTCGCTATTCTAAGGTACACTTTGAATGAAACTACAGCTGCAAACTTGAAAGTGGAGCCGTTACTTGACGTGTGGTCGCACTTGATAATGGATTGGAGAGCATGGGAAGATGAGGAAGACGAATCGGCTTTTGATGCCATTGAGGAGGCTGTTGCTCTTCAGGTTCATCACTATGCATTATTCTCAACTCTTGTTCTGAAATTGCTAGGATAGTATTCACCTTATTTGTAATCTGCATCTCACCAGTCCTGAAGTTATTGCAGTCATATTCAGCAATGCATTGGTTACTGCTTAATTTTTGTTGAGCGTCCTGAATCGCTAGACGCTGAGATGGGACTCATGGATTTCAGGGGCGATGTCCAATGACAAGTTTCACGGAGCCCCCGGAATCAGTATCATCATTTCCAGGTCCCCCGCATTCTATTCTCGAGAATCTGGTCGTCTTTGTTACTACAGCAATTGAGTCAGCTTATCCAGCTGCGTGCTGGCGAGCATGCCGATGCGCTCATGCTCTTCTACATGCTTCCTCGGTTTCCTTTGAGGGTGAGGAAATCGCTTCAGTACTGGTTCCTAGATTCTGTAAAGTTTCCTCCTGGCGTCTACAGAGGCTGACAAGTATGACCGTTCCACTAGCCAAGCCTCTCATTCTCGTGATCTCCATGTGCTTCATTTTATTTCCTGAAACCGTGGACAAGATTTTATCTGCTCAAGACGATGTTGCTGCCTCAACTGAGGACGGTAACCAAGGTTTATTCCGTTGGGCCAACGCACTAGCAGGACTTGCAGAAAGCGAGGCAGAGCCTGGACTATCGCTTGAATCGGAGATGAAGCTTGCAGGTGATCCATACTCGCTCCATTAATTGATCTGCATTATTAGTGTTCCGTATCTTCATCAATATTATTTTCACAACAAGTATATATTCATGACAATCACGTATGCTCTGGAGTTCATACTTGCACTTCCTCATTAATAAGAACTCTACAATCTTTCGTGAGAACCTGGGTCCATTTTTTCTCTAATGGTATGCTTTTCAACCTATTGGCGATAGCATTGCCCACAATATCTTAGTCAGGGTTAGAATTGCTACTAATCTCGTTCTTTGATTTGGGCGATGGAAACAGCCATGGCCTTGCAGAAGGTATTGGAATACGTGTTACGCAATGATAGATTTGGCGGGCCAAAAAGTCACAAAATAGTTCACCACTGCTTACGTTCACTGTTGGAGGTCATGGTGGACTTGAAGGAACTTCTAGAATCCTCAGAGAGTGATGAAAGTGACTCTGAATCCGAATCAGAAGAGGATGATGAAGCAGACGAGAGCGATGAGGTATGTGATTTAACTGTCCTTAAAAGTTTCTCCTTTTTTAGCAACTGCAACATTTCTCTTCTCAGCTATTGGTTAACATGCTCTTCCCCAAAATTAGCGCAACATTTCGTCTTGAAGCTAAACAATTATAGAGTAATTGCAGTCTTTGTACCTTTGAAGCTTGTGTGTTTTGAGCCCGCCTAATTATATGCATTCTATTGCAGGAATTGGAATCGGAAGAATCGGAGACAGAACATGTTGAGACAGAGGATCAATTTCTGGAGCGATACGCACAGACAGCTCGTGAGCTCCAAGAGGACGCTGTGGAGGAAGCTGAGAATGGGCAGGATGAAGACGGTCACGAGATAGAGCTAGGTACAGTAGTGTCTACGTGCACCTTAGGTTTTCTGTTTTTGGAACCGTTGTTACACGATAAGGTGAAGGCCTTGTTTCTCACGCTCTGGAGTAAATTTTTGTGTTGGCAACAGGTGTTCTAGGTCTGGTGGATCAGGAGGCTGCTGTCTTGGCTTGCCTAGCAGCATACGGTAAAAGACTCTTGAGCGAGCAACCGGTACCCAAAGAGCTTCTCGCTAGGTTCAAGGAGAAGTTTCCCGCTTCCAAGGGTGCCCTATCATAAATTCCTTACCGTGTCAAGGAGCCATGGTTTTCTCCGGAGATCGGGGCACAAGGTTTTCCTTCCCTTTTCGAAAGCTTTTTATTATGGAGCACTCAGTAAACCTGGACGTTTGATGTACGGAGTATGCCTTAGTTATGTTTTGATTTTTCTTCGGAGGATTTGAAGCGAAAATGACAGCCAAGTTCTATTTTCTTGAAAGCTAGTGCTGCCGACAGAATTTTTAATGTAAAATGGAGGACATGTACGATATCTTTAGTCAAGCATAGGCACGCATGGTGTCCCCAATGTCTTAGTTAGAAGTCTACGTTAGAAATGTACACGTGAAGAATTCATATCAATACGATCATTTAATTGCATCAAAAGAATATGCCTCAAAATAGTAAGTTATCTTCCAATCTGCAGTGGGAACATGATCAGGGTGCTACGTTCCCTTGTGCAATCCCCTGCCTTAGGGATAAAGGAAATTACGTGAGTACGCCAATACATGCGAACTTCGTTGAACAAAATCGAAAGCACACTTTCAGTTACGAAACTGACCATCATGTATTCAGGTAAGTACTGACCATTCTGCCCCTATAGATTCTTGCTCAAGTCTACATGTGAAAATGAGAGGACTTTGAAAATTCATAGTTTATTTTTATGGTGATCAAAAAGTACATGCTAAAATGTGTTAGAATTCTCTTTCAAAAATTAATAGGAATCATGTTTAGATTGTCAACTAGTCCCAACAATATGTAAGGCAGTCTAATATTGCTGTGATTGCCAGCTGATCGTAACAAAATGCAAAGCAATCTTACAACAGGAACCATGCTACAATCTCTTATGTGATCCCATGTACCAACTCCCAAGGTATCCAACCCTCGTAGCAGAATGTTATCTTCCTGAATGTTTTTCTGACTCTAATTGAGTTGACGCAGCTTGCATGCAGGTTGTTTCGAGGGCAGGTGTGCCGGTGGGTTTTGAAACGGCATGCAGGCGCCAATACTGAGAAATTGGGCGACGACACATGGGGCATGTTCCTGGTTTCTGAGCACTAACTCGACAATTAGGGCACACACAGTAATTACGCGATGCTCGCAGAGCGTTCTTCTGTTGCCGCAGCCATTGCTTCAAGCACGGTTCACAAAAGTAATGGTGACAACGGGTTAGAATCGGTCTGGCCTCTAACTCGCTCAAGCAGATACTGCACTCTTGGCTACGCAGGGTGTCCATGCTTGCAGAATTGCTAACACGAAATAGCTAGTTACATATAATATATAATGCAAGTTCTCTCAAAAATGAAATCCTTGCAGCTTTAAGCATAGGCTTTATATGGTTCTGAATTTGTATATGTCGTTCAAATTGACTGTCAAGGCCTTCCGGGTCTCGCCAGGAGCTGCCAGTGGTCTCGACAGAAGGATTGTTTACTTCTTCGGTTGGGTGCAGGCAACAATTGTATATCAGTTGTCAGAACTCACCCTTCTTTGCAATTCTCCGCTGTAGATGGGAATGAAAATGAATTACTTCAAAAGTTTACATTTGCAGTCTCGTGAGATTATTAAACTCAGTGCTAGATATGATCCCAACGTGATCAGACATAATCGCAGCATCTTTTTCCGTCCTTCTCTTTTTGAAACTCATCGATCAAATCTTGGGAAACGTACAAATAATGGTTCAATCAGGATTATCGTTCATCTCGGTTGTCAGGTTTTCAAATCACCGAGCTCTTGAGACGTGACGAGACCCCGCAGCTCACCTCCGCTTCTCGATGATGGTGACTTAATTCGACGACTATATAGTTCAATGGGCGTAGTAACTATTTCACAATTGAGGAAGAGTCTTCAAGTTCTATCCCCGGGTTAGGTTCATGGTATAATTCCTCTGAGCTCTCCTTTAACCCCTATGCCTCCACTAAGTGTATTCAATCCAGATACAGTGTAGGAAAATTGGGACCCCTGCCGCAATGCAAATCATTTGTTTGTGTGAAAATGACTTCAGTTTGACACGATTGACACTCCTGATCTTGTAGTATAGAGCAAGAGCTTTAAAATGATGTATTACAATCAGAAACCGGGGTAAGATGAGAAAATGCCACCGTTGCAAAGTTCAGTGATGCAGATGGCCATATTGGGTGTCATAGACGCTTAAGGGTTAGTTAATTTGTCGATCTGAAATTAGAAACTCATCCATGCATCATCGTTTTGCAGGCTACAGATTCACCGGAGCGTGAAGAAGTGAAGAACCAAAGAAGAGTGTTACAAGTTAAAAAGCATATCATGGACAGCCACAATAATATTACGAGTGCGAAAATATTAGAGGACTCTGATCATGACGAAATATGCAACATGGGCGACATGGTCCATCCCACGGTGACCAGGTGTAACCACCAGTTCTGTGGAGCTTGCTTGGAGCGCTGGCTCCAGCAATCGCCCCACCTGTCGCCGCCTCATCGTCATGCGTCCGGCGTTCCTTTCGAAGCTCCTTCATGAGCCAGTTGATCTTCCAATGGAGATAATATTGGCTCTCTGTGAGGCAGGGATTCTGCTTTGTTTGTTCGGTTTCTTTCTGAAGTCATTTCGTATGCTATAATAAAGACGTTTACATAGCCGGACCATTTTGAATTCTATGCCTCTGTGCAGTACTAGGAGAAGGCGTCGCTTTTCACTCAGTAGATGAGTCTAACGGTGCCACCCGTACTTAGTGCTTTCAAGATTTGGTGAGTGTGATTCGTCATGTAGGACAAGTGTATATAGTAAACTTTGACATTGTTCTGAGTGAGAAACGACGCCTTTGTTAGTAATGGTGTTGTTGGCCTCACGGCTTGGGTGGTATTGGTACCCTACAAAGCTTCCCTCACAACATGGATTGTGACAAGCTAAAGCTTACACATGAAGTGCAATTGAGGGCTTTTTCAAGCATAAATCTCGGGGGGTCACTCCCTTGTATATTTTGTATACACGTGCGATAATGACCTATTTATTTGGGGGGTTATTTTAGCAAAAAATTTTAGCAAAAAATATTATTAGGTGATGGTATTTTACATGTAAAAAGCCTGAGAATATTATATGTGATGGTATTTTACATGTAAACATGTTTCACTTTTTTAAAATCCCCTATTTTACATGTACATTTTTACAAAATTTATCTACAATGAATATATTGGACCCTATTTTTTATCGCACGTTGTTTCTAAATTTTTCGCCAGTGAACCCCCCGAGGCATAAATTTCTTTTAGAGTATCCATCTCATTGAGGCAATTCTTATATCATAGATAAATATGACTTATAAGTAGAGTACTAGCTCAAAATCTATTGCAAAACAACATATTGTGGTGGACAAAGTGCATCGTATAAAGTGAAGTGGATGAAGCATTGAGGATGAAATGGTGAATGAAAAAGTAACCAGTTTTATGGTATAAAGTGTAGTGGATGAAGCATTGAGGATGAAATGGTGGATGAAAAAGTGACCCCTTTTGTGATACAAGGGTTGTGACATCGGTCGTGGCACTGTGCATTTAATATAGTACATTCATGGTTGTGGGTAAAAGCATGGTAAAGTCGACCATCATTGATCCCTATAAAGAAACAACAATGCAAGGTCAAAAATACAGTAAAATAGTAGTAGAAATCTTGTCTAATGGGACTTGTTAATCACTAAATGTTTTCATTAGTCACATTGGACATTAAATGTCGTTAGCAAAGTTAGCACAAAGGAAACTGAATAATTCATCGTCAATAATTATTTATGTATGTTTTAGTGACATTGAAGTAGTCAAAGTTGAAAAAATAGTTTTGAACCAAAATGAAAATTTGATATAAAACAAGGTGAAAAAGCAATTAGTATTTAATTGTTTAAAGATTTTTTGCTTTAGAGCCTTCAAATGTACAATGGGCTTTTCAAAGATAGAATTTATATTTATATTATGTATGATTTAGTTCTTTCAAAATTGGATTTAGACATCTATTTTTGAGCTTAACTTTTAGTAATTTCTTTAATAATTATTTTTTATGGCCTTTGATAAAACACATTGAAATTTCAACATAATGAACATTTGGAACTACCAATACGATGCTTTCACCCTTGTCATGACCCCAATGGATTGTATGTTTTTTGTCCATGAAAATGTACATTTAAAATATCAAGTTATAAAGCTTTGATACAATTGCGAGATTTGTTGGTTCCAATTCTTATTCTTTTTCACTTAGGTCAATCAAATATTGTATTATTGTTGAAAGTAATGTGATTCTTTGATCAAACATTCCTTGATAGCACTTTATAGGTTGTCAATTGACTTGTTCTAATTAATTTTTCTCTCTGGTAAAATTTTAGGACATGTAGTTTTAGAGATTAATTTGAAATCTAGCAGAAAACAAATTTGTTGAATTTTTAGAAAACTTCTCACGTAAATGCTTGTATACCAATTGTAATGTTCATACTGTGTGCTAAGAATTGACTTGAATGAAAATTTCCTTTTATGTACAGTACAATCCCACATTCTCACATACAAAAAAATTCTTTAAAATAAAATTATTTGAAATTCTTCTTTATTCATGTTTAACAAAAACACATTAATCATGATATGAAGAGGGGTTGAAACAAAAGAAAACTAAGGATTAATATCACATAGTAGAAATTTACACCGAGCCGTAAATCCCAAATTATTGAAATTAGTGTGCCTCTTCACAATTAGTGTCACACATGCTAAATACCATAATTGGTGTTCACAAGGTTTTGAACACAATTTCAAAGACGTCAAGAAACCCTCATGATCAATTATACACCACCTGTCAAGACTCAACAAGCAAACCAAACCTGGTGATTTTTAAAACACCCTTCCGAGGCTTCACCTCGGGGGCAATAAAAAGGCAAACCTTCTTCCATCTTTCTCCAAAACATTTAGTTACTTGCTCGAATCAATCCTAGCTGTCAGGGCTTTGCAGTAGCTGTTGTCAACCATTTCTAGATCTTGGGCATGCAATTATAGCCTAAGATTTGGATTCCTTTTCTTTCAGCAGACTCTTCATCACTCCGCTGTACGTTTCTGATCTCAGGTGTGCAATTGCTAGAAAAGTCAGTTGATGCATGTACTAGTACTCTATAGTTGGGCACTTTTGTTCGATATTGTGTGCATGCTTTTCAATTCTCTTAATTGTTGGACGAAGGTGTAGCTAGCGGATACCGTTAATTGCACGGGTGGATTGATTAAGGTCATATTAATTATAATCTGTGCTGCTTGCTTTGGTGTTCTGTAACTGTAATAGACAATTGGGTTGGGAATTGTTCCATCATTTGTTCCCTTTTGCTTTTCAATCATTCGTTCTTGTTTGCTTTTCAATTCTCTCGCTGCACGACGAAACAACTCATTTAGTTTGCTTCAGTCTTGGTGGATTACGATCATGTTATATTCTCTCTGCATTGTGTTTCATTTTTGTGTGCGAGAAATCGATTGTAATATTATTTTGTCAAAAGACTAGGGAATGAAGTAGCTAGACAATCGAGTAGACAGCGAGTTTCTCATGATTGTTTTTTTAGATTTGACATTCTTTTCAAACACAACAAGGATTCATCTAGGAAGAGAAGAACCAAACAAGAATATGGATAATGAAGGAGATAGCCAAGCAGCGGGACTTGTTGCAGTTGAGGATGCGGTGATTTGTGGCATTTGTTGGGAAGTAGTGGCGCATCCACAGGTGACTGCCTGCAACCACCAGTTCTGTGAGCCGTGCTTGAGCGGCTGGCTTCGGACTCAGCAAACATCAGAGCGGTTAATTGGAACATGCCCGCTGTGTCGTAGCACACTCACTGAGTTCCAACCGCGAATATGCCCGGTTTGTGGTATTAGACATACTGAGTTCCAACCGCAGCCTCTGCAGCTATTGCAGCCACTGTAGCCATTGCAGCCACCGCAGCTATTGCAGTCACCGCAGCCACTGCAGCCACAACAACCACTACAGCCACCGCAGCTATTGCAGTCACCGCAACCACTAGAGCCACCGCAGTCACCGCAACGACCACAACGACGACGTGAAAGTCGTGAATCAAACCCTGATTTTGAAGCAATGATTGTGGAATACGAGAATTATTATCAAGCGCGGCAGTAAGACGGATAATTAGGCTTGTCGTGTTGAGGGTGAATCTTGACTCTGAGTCTTTAGAGTGTGTCAAGTTTCTTATTGGAGACTTTGGAGTACTGGATAAGGCTCTACTTTTGGAGAGCATGAAGGGTTTGTTGATTTTGCCAAGGGAGTTTGGGAACATAGAAATAGGGGTTTCATAGAAGACTGATAAGTAAGGGCCTAAATGTTTTGTTGCTGATGAGTGGCTAAAACATAATATTCATTAAAATGAGAGAATAGGCACCTCTCAAAATCATATCTCTCATTTTCAAGGGGGAGGATTGAATCTAAATGGGTTGTCAATTTAGGTGGATAGTTAGTACATATATCCTATGGAAGTTGGAATTTCCATTAAAACGAGAGTTACCGAAAGAATGATCGGTCCTAGTTGAAAGGAGGAGTTTCCATTAAAATGAGAGTCATGAAAAGAACGGTCGATTTGAAACTAATATAGTACCAAATGTTTAAATAATAATAATGCTTATGTATAAGGGAGTGGTTTCTCATCTCCTGGACACCAAGTCATGAGCTCAATGGTTGGTTGTGAGTGGGTGTTTATCTCATATATGTGGTCCGGGTTTGATTCCCGTTGAATTCGTTTGAGCGGATATGAGATATGCATGACTTGGTGCTGCTAAGTGAGCCTCAATAGGCAGGAAATTTGTAACAATCAACCAGCCCCGTACCCTAAACTGTGACAAGTGCTTAACGTGCTAACAAAAAAACAGTGGTCTTAACCACTAAACCTTTATATATACTTGTTTTTAAAATCAAACACATACAGTTAATCTTTGAAGGAAAACGGATCAAATATACAAAGAAGTAAACGTACAATGTAATAGTAAATATATTAATAAAATATAAATATTGCACTTGCAATCCGTATTTTTTTTCAAAATCAAAACACTTAGTCTTTGAAATAGAAATCTTCAACTTCAAAGTGATACACGCAAATATAAAATGAGAAATAAGTCAAAAGAAATCTACAACGTCTAATGAACTAGTCATAGTATAGACTCTGTATCGCTTACATCAAAGCGCAAAGTATCACAATAATAGTCAAATACACACTATCACATAGAGCTAGCAAGCAAGCCATACTCTCCATCGCCTCCAATCAACAACGGCTTAAGTAGAATTATACGAAGCCAAACTTTGGTTAATGACTTCGATCTGAGCTGATGGAATTTTGATCATGCACTCGACAGTACCTCGTTTGATCCTAGACTTCCATGCTGTCATCAAAGCATTTGTTTCTTCCCAAAGTGGAAGTTCGGTTTCATCAACCTTTGTAATAGTATAGTATTGATGTTCGTTCCACAGGAGACTCAAATTAACAAGTATGGTTACGGTCACAATCACTCGCAATAGAATACAATCCTTTCCTCACAATACTTTCCAAATTCCACACTTTCCACAAACTTTCAATAGTTTTATATATTTATTTTAATCTTGATTTTAACATCAAGTCACAACTTCCATTTTCTTTCTCAAGTTTTTTGTATCACAATCTCTTTCACCTTATTTCTTCTCAAACTCTGCTAAACAACTGAAATGAAAATAAAATAAAAATAAAAGTAAAGAAGATGCTCTTGCAATTCCCCTGGTCTACCCAACTTTCATAGATGGTGTATGGCACAATACTCATCACCTTCAACCTCTTTATACTCCAACCTAAACGCCATAACGTTCCAAATCTACCTTTCCATTATCTACTCTAACTGCCAAACTACCAGCGTAAAACTGACTTAAAACTGAAAACTGCCAAAACGGACTCTAAAAACTGACTTCTGCCATCTCAAACTGCGTCTGCGACTACTCAGCCGTTTCTTTGCTAGATCTCAGTCTTCTTTGCAACTGCTACCTTTCAGTTTTCATCAATTCCCTCCTCATCCAAAGCTGATCTCCATCAACGGCTTCTAAAAGCGACTTCGCTCCTTTAACTGAACTCCTTTCTATCTTTTCTACAACTGCTCCAATCCTGCAACGGCTCCTTCTACTTCCGTTTTCTCTGACTAAACCACCTTCATCTTCCGTTTTCTGACTTCTGTATCACCACTCCTGTTATCGGAACATTAGTCCGTTATTATTCATCCAGTTACACTATTTCATCCAGAAATGGACATCACTTCGTCTCACGACTGGAACTGCTCCGTTTTCCGAAACTGACTATTTTCTGTTTTCCTTAACTATTTGTAGTAAAACTGATTATGCATCATCTTTTCCATATGTTGTATTTTCTGCATAGAAACGGATATCTTTCTTTAAAACAGACTGGCTATTTTTCAATACTGATTTGCTTTAATCATGTAAACTTTGATATCTTCAGATTAACTATAGTCTTCAGTTATCCATCAATCCATTTTAACAAAACTGGAAGTCTTATTATGTAACTCTTCTTCCCTTAGGTATTTTTAAATCTCCAATACTGGTTCTTTTAATAATCTTCATATAATCAGCATACATCTGCAAATATATCTTCAAACATAACATTGTTTCCCAAAAGTCAATATTCTTTACTGCTGTGTTAAATATACACTTTTAACATACAAATGCCATTCGCAAAAACTTTATATTACAACCTTCCAACGCAAACCTCTCGAGGTGTCCCATCCAGTGTAGTAGTCCTGGACATTTTGATCCCTTGATGATGGAAGAAAGTACTGAATGAGGATACAGTTTGGTCTTTTTGGGTTATAGATAGGATCAGACAACGCCGTCGCAATCCAAACTGGCCGAGTGTCACCATCTGTTGGTCGGATTGCAACGAAGTAGCCTTCGTAAAGGTCTCGATCCATTCTGAATGATGGCAATGGACGACCCCGCATCTGCCCAACGTAAATGTCATCCTCTGCAAACTCTTCCCGAATGTCACCGTCCTCTGCGTATTGATCGTCCACAATCGCTTCAACCCGAGATGTGGGCCAGAAGCCGTCTTTCAAAACATTGGACGGTTGCGGAGGCTCTTGAAGCGCTACTTTCACAGCCCGCCAATAATGAATCAAGTGCTCATAGCGTCTTTTGAATTCCCTGGTGAGGTCCTCATTGCACAAATTCTCCCAGTATTTGATAAATCCACACATACCTTTGGAGATGTCTTCCACGTTCTTCATCGGACGCTGCTCAACAGGAATTGGCACACCGTGGGGCCACAAACACCTACCTTCGGAATCCTTGTCGTAGCACGTGATATCGGATATTCCCCTAGAGCGCACTTTTTCGTATTAAGAGCGCTCGTAGAGGTGATTTCCGGGTTATCGTTCCGCGGAGACTCTGTGAAGTGGAAAGCTTCCGGAGATGGTCCCGGACTGGTGATCTCTCTCTCTGTGTCACCAGCTAAATTCTTCTTTCCTACCAAACCGGGTCTTCTCCTACTGACTGACCCGGTTACAACTAGATCCGGTATCCTTCCGGGGAGGACTTCTACTAATCTTCCTCTCTCCCGGTCTAGCGTTATTATCTGATCTGGTTTCGTTTAACCTCTGTTTTCCCCCTCAGAGGGTTCTCCATTCACATTAGTGGTGCTGGATTGAAAGACACACCCTTCCCTACTGATTCAAGTGATGGGAAATTCACTACCTTCCGGTTATCCTCACAAAACTCCTCGACCCGGGTAATTCCCGTACTGCACTTCAGCTGCAAATTCATCCCAAACCCACAGCCGGTCACTTAAGCGCAACCCGGTTTTTCCCCTTTTACAAATTACTACAACGACTTGATAACCGGGATGGACATTTACCTGGGGTATCCGGAATTGGTTCGACTCCTAACAGTTCATTTTACTCTGATCATTCCGACTCTCCTTATCACATGGCCTACCCAGGTGCTGGCACCTCAACCGGACTACCCGTCCAGGAGTTCTGAAAGAACCGGAGTACCCCCTCCTATTCACTTAGCCAGTTTCCCGGATTCTACCCTGCAACCAAGTACAGAACAACCCACATTCAAACAATCTATGAGTTTGCCCAATACCTAGACTCCTAACTGGATCTACAACAGAACCCGGTTACTCTAGCTATTCCGCTCCTTCCTGTCACATGATCTGCCCGGGTGCTGGCACCTTAACCGGACTACCCGTCCAGGAGTTCTGAAAGGACTGGAGTGCCCCCTCCCATCCACTCAGCCGCTACCTCGGATCACACCTTACAACCGGGCGCGGAATAACTAGATCTACAACAGAATCCGATCAACTCTTCTGGTTACCAAGGGACTTAATTGGACCACCATCTCAATCAATAACCACACACACACACACACACACACACACACACGCACACAGCCGCTCCGGTCGTAGAAGAGTAAGCTTGTGATCATTTACAAAGAGAAAAATGGTACACAAAAGAAGACCCCAGGAATGAGTAACATCCCTGGATAAAAAGAAAACACAAAGCCGACCAGATCCGGGAAACCCGCAGATCCGGAAAAACCGGGGGACTACCCCACGATTTAGTTCTCTTCCTACGCTGCAACTAACATCAGAATCCTAAAAACTAACTCCCAAACAGAGTCCTACCCTACTGCTGCAAAAAGGGCCCCTTCAAAGCGATCGGATCCACTAAGTCCGGGCCACCAATTCTGGGACTCCGATGATTCCGGACAGCCACAGGTCTACTTGCGGCTGCTATTCCTCATCTTCCGGGCTCTCCACCAAAATCGGATCCGCCGGCCTATCTCCCCGAGTTCCGCGCCCCGCCGACTGTCCCTCCTGTCGCTCCTCCGCCTTGTCCGGTTGGACACCCATTGCCTCCATACCTTCGCTCAAATCCCGGACTTCTTCTGAGCTACCTCCCGCGGGTCGGGCCATGTGGATTGGCTCCACATCCACCACGGTCCGGGAGGTGGGTCCCTCCTGATCCAACTCCTCCTCCGAAGAGCTCTCCCGGATGCATTCCGCCAGTACCCGGAACTCCACCAAAAATGCTTCTACCTTGTCCGAGTACTCCCAGACTACATTCTTCATCCGGGCTGCTCCCTCCAATCCCGGTTGAAGTACCCGCTTGTCGTACAACCGGGCCTTCGTTTGTGCCTCCCCATTCAACTGGAACAACCCGGATAGTTTGGAGACGCACTGCCGGCTTGTCTCTGCTACATTCCGGATGGTATCCTCTTGCTCCCGGATCTGCAACTCCTTCCTCTGTACGTGGGCCTCCATCTCGTTAATGTAGGCTACCTTTCGTTTCAGCTCCTCTTCAAATCCCTTCAATAGAGCCGCAGATTCGCTCTCTGCCTCCCGGATACCTTGCAGTTGTCCGGTTAGCTCATTCTCCCTCTCCCTGCTCCGGATGAGTTTCCTCTGGAGCTTCCTAATTCGCGCCGGATACTCCAGAACGTCGTTCGTCCGGAGGAGGGTCCCTGTCTCCCGGAGAGCAGCGAACATGGGGTTGTACTGCTCCGTAACCAGGTCCAGTGCCACCCGTGTCTGTAGTAACATGTCCTCCATCCGGAGCGGTTCTCTTCGTTCCGCTGGCACATTTCCGGATGGTCGTGCCTCCTGGACCGGTTCTGCTCCCGCTGGCATTCCCTGCTCCTGGTCCCCCTCATCTCCTGTTTCCTCTTCGTCCTCCCCTGCTTCCTTGGGACGTTTGTTGAGTGGGGTCACCTTCCTCCGGACCGGTCCCTTCTTCTTTCCAGGTGTGGTATCCGGTCCTTCCGGTTCTTCCTCTCCTTCAGCTGGGAGGACTAACTTCCTCTTCCGTCCCTGGGGTCGCGGCTGAGACGGACCTCCCTCCTGGTCTGTCCGGTTCTCTTCTTCCATACATTCCTGTGGAGCCGCCGGGGTAGAATTCTCCTCCATTGGTCCGGGTACCTCTACCGGTTGCTCCTGGGGTTGGGATGGAGAAGGCCTCGTCTCCTCCCCTGGCCTGGACTCCTCGACCAGATCCACCCGAGGTTGTGTCTGGGAAGGACCGTCCATCTCCAGTTGAGGAACTGCCTCTTGTCCTCTCGCCGGCTTCTTCCGGGTTAGCTTCGGCTGTGGAGAATCCTCCTCCTCATCCGGATTCCCCTCCCGGGCCTCTGTTCTCTGCTCCGGCTGATGTCTCGCTCCACCCGGTCGTTCTAGTCCCGGGTTCCTTCTCCCTTCCTGCCGCTCCTCCTGTTGCGGCCCGGTGCCACCCGGTCGGCCTCCCTCCGGACGGTCTTCTGTCCACTTGGTCCTGGTCTCCGGATTAGGGCTGGAATCGCCCAGTGGCCTTCTTACCGGTTGGTCCTCCTTCTCCTTCCAGAGCTCCTCTCCCCGGACTCTGCTCCTATCCGGTTGGGTTGCAGGTGGAGCCATCCTTCTCTCCTCCGGTCGGGACGACGAACCGGTTCTGCTGGTCCCCGCTCCTCCTCCCGGAAGCGCCGTCTTCTTCTTGGCCGGGCTTCTCACCCCCGGAATAGGCACTTCCTCCAACCTCTTCTTCTCTTTTGCCGTGAGGCACCCATGTTTCTCGTACAAGTGGTAGAGAAATGGGGCTAATGGGCATCCCTTCTTGTTGTCGAGGTTACCCGCCCACTTCTGCGTGTTCCGGTGGATCAGGATCGCTCAGTTGATCCGTTTCTTCCGGAGAAGGGCGGAGTAGATTCCTCGGGCTAGCGTCACAGTGAGGGTGGTGGGCTTCTCCGGACTGAGGATGGGCACTATGTACTGGAGCAGCCGTTGCTCCCGGGGCAGTATACAATCCGCCACTTTGAATCCGTCCTTGTCCAAGAGATGACTGAACCGCATCTTCACCCAGTCCGTGTCGCCCTTGCCTCTCGGTTCCAGGTCCTCGTTGGTGTCCGGGAAGTCGTACAGTTCCCGCCACATCTCCCGGGTCCAACTGCCATACTTCGCCCGGATGGTTGTCCGGAAAGCGTTCACCATCGACCCGCCGTCGATTTCTTCCAGCATCCAGGAGTCCTGCACATCCCACACTCTCCCAAACAATCCCAAGCACCCCATCTTCTGGAGGTCCTGCATTAGCTCGTCGAAGTCTTGTTCTTGTTGCGGGATGTCCGGGCAGATACGTTTCTCCGGAATCTTGGCCCCGGCTCCCCTGCGTGCCATGGCTGCGGACTCCGGTTGGGATTCTTCACTCCTCCGGATGTGACGCAGCTCCTTCTCCGGATGCGCCCTCTCTTTCCTCGGTAAACCTCGCGCCTCTCGCTCCGGGCGCTTCCCTTTCCGCTTCCAGGGTGTTCTTCTAACCTCCCGGAGACCCCGCGCCCCTTTTCCTGACTGCGCACTTCCTTTCTTCATCAAACTCCGCCGGAAATGGCGGTGCGCACTGTCCGGAGGCTCGCCTACTTCAAACTCTAACCTTGCGTCGCTATCTCTCACCGGGTGTTCAGTTTCCCTCACTCCCGGACGCTCAGAATCTGTACAATACGGTCGCTCAATGCTCTCTTCTTCCGGTCCCACACTATCAATTCTAGAGCTATCCGGAAGCTCGAAATTCTGCTGGCGCGGACAACTGGAGCTGTAGAGAGTGAATGAACAGTGGGTCGCCCAGTTGAGAGCGGCCCACTTCAATGCTCGGACCGTGACCGGGTCCATCGGAGACCCGTCCTCACCTATCCGGTCTCCCATCCGGTTCCCCACCGGAACCTGCTGTCAGTCTAGTCCTGTAATAATTCCTCTAGGCTGAGCCCGGATGGTACTCTCTCTCCAAATAAATAACTGGGCCATTATAGCCACTATTCCTCCTATTTATGGCGGAAAGACTACTCCTAGTTGCCCTAGAAACCCTAACTAGCCTCTTTCGGTAAAACGAGGTTTGACAATCCTCCTTCCACAATTTGATCCCTCCACTTTCTTTGGGCAACCAGTCTACGTCCGTGCAAAAAATCTTGTACTTCATCACTGGACAACCAGTGGAGTCAGGGTAGAACTTGAACTGTTGTGCGTTGGTGTGCCCTACGAGTGCTTCATCTCCCTCCAGAATACTGCCTTCGATGAATCCTTTGAAATCGGGCACTTCTTCGACAAGGTGTGGGATAGTGGGGATAGATTCCACGTCCATGAAGGTCTTCATGAGCAAAGGAATTGTAGGAAAGTTGTCCTTCCGCAGCAACATGCTCCACCTTCCAAACAACGCATCGATGTCGTCGTGGGTGTGACCCACCAGCATAAAAGTAACATAAACTTCACGAAATATTATTTTTGCAATGAGGAGAGACCAAAAAAAGAAAACATATCTATTCTTGTTGTCCCCGGTAGCATTGTCCATGTGCACATGGAGAACGGGCGGCAAAGGAGTGGCTAGAGGAGAGGTTCCAGCGGTAGGACGCAACGATGGTTCACAAGTCTTTGCCCCCTTAAGCACAACATCAAACAATGGAGATGACCTTGATCCCACAAACAATTCCCCAGATGCAAACTTAGGAGGCAACTCTAGATCCCGCAACACGGGAATGCTAGGATGTGAGCCTAGAGAGGAGAGCCTGAGGGCCTGAGAGCCTGAGAGCCTAGAAAATTTTAAATTTTTTTTGCGTTTTTTTTCTGTAAGGGACCTATAACTGTGGATTCAGTATGTATTGCATTTGGAGTATAATTGAACTACAAATTTTCCATTTACATACATGTATGCAAATAGTTTATGAAAATTTAGGGTTTAGGGATTTAGGGTGTATCATTCGAACATTGAAACATTATACATGAACAAGAGAGTATACAAATCAATGAGGTTGGATAGTAAAGTTTAGGATTTTAGCAAAGTTTAGTACATCACGGATGGCATTTAATTGGAGTGGTTTAGAGCTTAGATGTGAAATTGGTATAATTCACATACTACATGTATGCAATTTAATAATGAGAGCTTGAGGGTTTAGGGGTTTAGGGTGTAGAGATTGAACATTCAAAATTACAACATGAACAATGGAATGAACAAATCAATGAGGTAGGAGAATAAAATGGTTAGCAATGTGAAGTACAACACAGATGTGAAAATCCAAAGTAGTGGCCCTTTTAGTCTCACTACAAATATCAAATAGAAAGTAGTACAAATATGTGGAGAGAACATCAAAGTTCCTCTCAATCATCACTAGGATTACCGCTAGTAGTAGACCTCGAGCAAGAGCTAGATGTAGAGCGGCTCGGTGAACTAATACCATCACAATCAGACTCCTCAGCGTCATCATCAAAGTATACAAGTGCGTCATAATTCAACACCTTTGGCTTTGGAATGTGATCCCTAATACCATGTCCTGCAAGAGCTTGTGCAACAGGTTCAATGTAGCATGGCAACTGAAAAGGTTTGGGTGGGCTCTCAAGAAACTCTGGCCTTGCAAAAAATGGCCTCTGCACGGTAGAAAACGTGGTCTTCATTTTTCTGCACAAACCAAAATGAACATGAGACCAAAGTGATTAGGAAATCATCAAACAAAACTGCATCAATTGGAATGATTTAATTCAAACTTACTTACTGAATCGAGATTTCTTCAACACTCGAACGACCGCTGATGGAACTGCGACTGGATCCTCTGGTGTAGATGATGATGCAACGACTGGCGCGGGTTCGGGTTTGCGGACACGTCGCATAGGCAAAAGCAGTCCATCATATAGCTCTTGGTCCTCTTCCAATGCCACAATGTGGCGTTGCACGCGGCGGCATGCCAACAACGACGCACCTAAAACAAGACATAGATAAAAAAAACATATAACAATTAGCTCGAGTAAGTGAAAGAGAAATTCAAACAAATAGATGCAAAAACAAATAATAGAAGAAATAAAACCCAAGTAATACTGAGAAAAAATGTTAGAAATATAAACCTGTCATAGCAGTGCAATCCAAGACAACATCGTTGGGGCGAGAAGAAGCATCAATCAACATCTCTATGAACTGGCTATCCTTCTCACGAGGACCTCGCCAAGGCTTAATTCCATTCATTTTTTGTGAACTCTTGGTGGTGAAATTCTGTAACATGTCATCACATCCTACATCTAATCCCATAGCCTCAAGCGTCGGAATAGATTGAAATGCAAACCGTACGAGAGCACCCTCGGGCAACACACGAACCAAAAGATAAATACTAAAACGTTGAGTCTGTTCATATAGAACCAAAAGAGTTAGCTAATAGTAATAGGAAAACAATAATTAATTCTCAAAAACTAGGTAGTGTACGAGCGTTTACCGTCTTCAGATGGTTGACTGATGATGCCAAATGGAGCCTATTCATGCAAGTCTAGTCCTTGTACAACGTATAACCCGTTGCATTACCGTAACCAAGTATGGTAGCCTTAGTTGACTGCCTATATGGATGCACAATGATGATAGCGCCATCATCAACCAAGTAATTGTCTGCAAAATCAAAGATTGGATCAAGCCAATCGTCCTCAGCTGCATTCCATGGTGGAATCTGTCCCGGCGGATTCGAGATGGTGGGAACAGGTAGGTTCTCGGGCATGTCCACTAGTATTAAATCTACACATAGATCCTTGCACGACTGCCCTTTGAATACTCGTGGGCGGTCCGATTTGTGCTACAAAAAATAAAAACATACACATGTTAGTAAATATAAACTGCCAGACAAGCTTCAACAAAATAAATGGAAGTATAAAGAGTCCAAGAAGAATGTCAACTGCATACCTCATCCAAAAACCTCTGAATCTCCTCAAACAATTTTGGAACATGGTCATCTTCATTCTGTGGACGAGCTGCTGCGAGTGAGGTGTTGAGTACCAACTCATCGATGTCCTGGTCCTCTCCTAAGTCCACCACATCACGAATTTGGCCACAAAATGCCTTGTCTTGTGATAGCTCCAAGTACCCAGAGTCTCTCTTAGTACCGCGTTGCTCTTGACTCTGGTGCTGAGATTCTGCATCAACAACACTAGAAGAAGAAGGCTTTGGGACTTCATGTACCTTTGGATTCTTCTTCTTCTCTTCCTTCTTGGCAATCTTCTCCGGTTGTCTCTCAATCTTGGTTTGCTCCCGGGCGGCTACCTTCTCTTCATGTTGAGTAATCTTCAACGCCTTCTTCTTGTCTTCAGCTTCAACCTTGGCAATGAGTTTAAGCCGCGCCTCCTCATCAAGCTTGTCCAACTCACCAACCAACAGAGCAGGTGTATCGGCAGTCTCAGCTGAGGATCTGAGATCCTTCTCATCTGCATGTACATAACCCAATACACAGTCCAAGTACCGCCCAACCCCCTTGAGATGTGTGCTTGTCCACGTCTTCAACTGTGGCGGAGAAGTCATGCAATACTCAGAAGATCGATCCATCCAACTCTCAAGAAACACGGGAAGATCTGTCTTGACAATTGCCTTCTTCTCGAGCAGCTCATGCTTGAAATACCTGTAGACATACAATACAGAGCAATTAGCATCATCATTTGTAGCACTATTATGTCCAACTTTACAAAACAAATATGTACAACAAAACCAAGATAGACTTAAAGAATAATACCTGTAAACCACACGTTTGACCACAAGATCAGTACCCTTGAAATCTTTGAAGGCAATTGATTTCTTAAAGGCATCAGTCCCCTTGAAAACATTAAGGAATGCCTTGTCCCAAAGCTTCACCCGCCAAGACTCTATGAATTGGGAAAGTGTCCTGGGCTCAGTTGGGACATCCATGTTGACAAGAACATTGTCTTTGTGGACAATAGTTTCAAACAACTCCACCGCGCAATCCTCAATCTACAACTACCAAATGTTATGAAATTAAAACAACAAACTTACAAAGTATGAAAGTAGACATTTAATGTAAACAAAGTAGATCAACATTGATAGAAAAACTCACCCCTCCCCACCAGGCGGCCCTAACAATAAAGAAATTGAGGCGTTCATCGTTAACTGGCTTCAATGGAAAACGAACTGCCCCTCTTGTGTGCACAAAGGAGTTCCACCACTTCAGCCATCGGAGCTTGTGGTGAGGAGGAACGACAGATGTAGCAATCAGCTGAAGCTTGTCTAAGGTGAGCTCCAATTGCGAGGCATTCATGCTCCACTGCCTTTCTATTTGAAAACACAGTGAAATTAAAATCGTGAGCAATAGAAAATCAAGCAACTTTAAGGATCAATTAATGTAGTAGATTGTCTTATACCTCAGGCAGAAACTCGGGTCCATTCGCTGGATTGGCTACAACTGTCATCTTCCCCAACTTCACAATCAATTTGGGAGTCTTCTCCTTGATCCCCATTTTCATTGCAGCCGCGATGCCTTCCCGAGTAACATCCTCTGGTTTGGTCTCCTCACGATACACAAGCACAGCTAAATCACCAGCAGCAGCAATCTTTTGCTGAAACAAGGTAGAAACCAAGTAGAAAGACATTATCAGAACAAATTCAAATACTAATACATACACATTCAAGCGGGAATGCTAGGATGTGAGCCTAGAGAGGAGAGCCTGAGGGCCTAGAGCCTGAGAGCCTAGAAAATTTTCAATTTTTTTTCGTTTTTTTCTGTAAGAGACCTATAACCGTGGATTTAGTATGTATTGAATTTGGAGTATAATTGATCTGAAAATTTTCCATTTACATACATGTATGCAAATAGTTTATGAAAAATTTAGAGTTTATGGTTTAGGGTGTATCGTTTAGACGTTGAAAAATTATACATGAACAAGAGAGTATACAAATCAATGAGGTTGGATAGTAAAGTTTAGGATTTTAGCAAAGTGAAGTACAACACGGATGGCATTTAATTGGAGTGGTTTAGAGCTTAAATGTGAAATCGGTGTAATTCACATACTACATCTATGCAAATTAAAAATGAAAATTTGAGGAATTAGGGTGTAGAGATTGGACATTCAAAAATGCAACATCAACAAAGGTTTGAACAAATCAATGAGGTAGGAGAATAGAATGGTTAGCAATGTGGAGTACAACACAGATGTAAAAATCCAAAGTAGTGGCCCTTTTAGTCTCACTACAAATATAAAATAGAAAGTAGTACAAATATGTACTAGAGAAGCTGCAGGGTAGTGCCGATTCGGCAGTATGGTGAGGTCACTGGCGAGCCCGTAGGGCGAGCCAGCTGGCCGAACCATAGTGCCGAATCGGCACTACCCTGCAGCTTCTCTAGCGTTAAAGGACCGTATGTCCAATCACCGAATCGGCAGGCCTGGCCGATTATGACTGGCAGAATCGGCAGTCCGCCTCAGCTGCCGATTCTGCCCAAAAAAAGGGCTCAAAAATTGGCCGAATTGGACATACGGTCCTTTAACGTGGAGAGAACATCGAAGTTCCTCTCAATCATCACTAGAATTACCGCTTGCAGTAGACCCTGAGCAAGAGCTAGATGTAGAGCGGCTCGGTGAACTAATACCATTACAAGCAGACTCTTCAGCCTCAACATCAAAGTATACAAGTGCGTCAGAATTCAACACCTTTGGCTTTGGAATGTGATTGTCGTAGCATGTGATACCGGATATTCCCCTAGAACGCACTTTTTCGTATTAAGAACGCTCGTAGAGGTGATTTCCGGGTTATCGTTCCGCAGGGATTCTGTGAAGTGGAAAGCTTCCGGAGATGGTCCCGGACAGGTGATCTCTCTCTCTTTGTCACCAGCTGAATTCCTCTTTCCTACCAAACCGGGCCTCCTCCTACTGACTGACCCAGTTACGACTAGATCCGGTTTTTGTCCGAGTTGAGAATTTATCCAACCGTACTCTGCCCGGTCTATCAAAACAACTCAAACCGGTCTATATTAACCTCTCTTTTCCTTCAGAGGGTTCTCCATTCACATTAGTGGTGCTGGATTGAAAGACACACCCTTCCCTACTGATTCTAGTGATGGGAAATTCACTACCTTCCGGTTATCCTAACTCCGTTCCTCTATCCGGGTAATCCCCGTACTGCGCTTCAGCTGCAGATTCATCCCAAACCCACAGCCGGTCACTTAAGCGTAACCCGGGTTTCCCCCTTCTACAACTTACTACAACGACTTGATAACCGGGATGGACGTTTACCCGGGGTACCCGGAATTGGTTCGACTCCTAACAGTTCATTTTACTCTGATCATTCCGACTCTCCTTATCACAAGGCCTACCCAGGTGCTGGCACCTCAACCGGACTACCCGTCCAAGAGTTCTGAAAGAACCGGAGTACCCCCTCCTATTCACTCAGCCATTTTCCCGGATTATACCTTGCAACCGAGTACAGAACCACCCACCTTCAAACAATCTACGAGTTTGCCCAATACCCAGACTCTTAACTGGATCTACAACAAAACCCGGTTACTCTAGCTATTCCGTAACTTCCTGTCACATGATCTACCTGGGTGCTGGCACCTCAACTGGACTACCCGTCCAGGAGTTCTGAAGGGACTGGAGTACCCCCTCCCATCCACTCAGCCACTACCTCGGATCACACCTTGCAACCGGGCGCGGAATAACTAGATCTACAACAGAATCCGATCAACTCTTCTGGTTACCAAGGGACTTAATTGGACCATCATCTCAATCAACAACCACCCACACACACACACACACAGCCGCTCCGGTCGTAGAAGAGTATGCTTATGATCATTTACAAAGAGAAAATGGTACACAAAAGAAGACCCCAAGAATGAGTAACATCCCTAGATAAAAAGAAAACACAAAGCGGACCAGATCCGGGAAACCCGCAGATCCGGAAAAGCCGGGGGGGGGGGGGGGGCAACCCCACGACTTAGTTCTCTTCCTACGCTGCAACTAACATTAGAATCCTAAAAACTAACTTCCAAACAGAGTCCTACCCTACTTCTTCAAAAAGGACCCCGTTCAAAGTGGTCGGATCCACTAAGTCCGGGCCACCAATTCCGGGACTCCGATGATTCCGGGCAGCTACAGGTCTACTTGCGGCTGCTATTCCTCATCTTTCGGGCTCCCTACCACGATTGGATCCGCCGGCCTATCTCCCCAAATTCCGCGCCCCGCCGACTGTCCCTCCTGTTGCTTTTCCGCCCTGTCCGGGTGGACATCCATTGCCTCCATACCTTCACTCAAATCCCGGACTTCTTCTGGGCTTACTCCCGCTGGTCAGGCCATGTGGATGGGCTCCACATCCACCACGGTCCGGGAGGTAGGTTCCTCCTGATCCAACTCCTCCTCCGAAGAGCTCTCTCGGATGCATTCCGCCAGTACCCGGAACTCCACCAAATATGCTTCTACCTTGTCCGAGTACTCCCGGACTACATTCTTCATCCGAGCTGCTCCCTCCAATCCCGGTTGAAGTACCCGCTTGTCGTACAACCGGGCCTTCGTTTGGGCCTCCCCATTCGATTGGAACAATCCGGATAGCTTGGAGACGCACTAACGGCTTGTCTCTGCTACATTCCGGATGGTATCCTCTTGCTCCCGGATCTGCAACTCCTTCCTCTGTACGTGGGCCTCCATCTTGTTAATGTAGGCTACCTTTCGTTTCAGCTCCTCCTCAAATCCCTTCAAGAGAGCCGCCGATTCGCTCTCTGCTTCCCGGATGCCCTGCAGTTGTCCGGTTAGCTCATTCTCCCTCTCCCTGCTCCGGATGAATTTCCTCTGGAACTTCCAAATCCGCGCCGGATACTCCAGAACATCGTTCGTCCGAAGAAGAGTCCCTGTCTCCCGGAGAGCAGCGAACATGGGGTTGTACTGCTCCGTAACCATGTCCAGTGCCACCCGTGTCTGCAGTAACATGTCCTCCATCCGGAGCGGTTCTCTTCGTTCCGCTGGCACATTTCCGGATGGGCCTGCCTCCTGGACCGGTTCTGCTTCCGCTGGCATTCCCCGCTCCTGGTCCCCCTCATCTCCGGTTTCTTCTTCGTCTTCCCCTGCCTCCTTGGGACGTTTGTTGAGTGGGGTCACCTTCCTCCGGGCCGGTCCCTTCTTCTTTCCCGGCGTGGTGTCCGGTCCTTCCAGTTCTTCCTCTCTTTCAACCAGGAAGACTAACTTCCTCTTCCGTCGCTAGGATCGCGGCTGAGACGGGCCTCCCTCCTGGTCTATCCGGTTCTCTTCTTCCATGCGCTCCTGTGGAGCCGCCGGAGTAGAATCCTCCTCCATTGGTCCGGGTCCCTCTACCGGTTGCTCCTGGGGCTGGGGTGGAGAACGCCCTGTCTCCTCCTCTGGCCTGGGCTCCTCGATCGGATCCACCTGAGGTTGTGTCTGGGAAGGACCGCCTACCTCCGGTTGAGGAATTGCCTCTTGTCCTCTCGCCGGCTTCTTCCGGGTTAGCTTCGGCTGTGGAGAATCTTCTTCCTCATCCGGATTCCCCTCCCGGGCCCCTGTTCTCTGCTTCGGCTGATGTCTCTCTCCACCCGGTTGTTCTAGTCCCGGGTTCCTTCTCCCTTCCTGCCGCTCTTTCTGTTGCAGCCTGGTGCCACCCGGTCGGCCTCCCTCCGGGCGGTCTTCTCTCCACTTGGTCCTGGTCTCCAGATTGGGGGTGGAATCGCCTAGTGGCCTTCTTACCGGTTGGTCTTCCTTCTCCTTCCGGAGCTCCTCTTCCCGGACTCTGCTCCTATCCGGTTGGATTGCAGGTGGAGCCATCCTTCTCTCCTCCGGTCGGGACGACGAACCGGTTCTACTGGTCCCCGCTCCTCCTCCCGGAAGCGCTGTCTTCTTCTTGGCCGGGCTTCTCACCCCCGGAATAGGCACTTCCTCCAACCTCTTCTTCTCTTTTGCCGTGAGTCACCCATGTTTCTCGTACAAGTGGTAGAGAAATGGGGCTAATGGGCATCCCTTCTTGTTGTCGAGGTTACCCGCCCACTTCTGCGTGTTCCGGTGGATCAGGATCGTCCAGTTGATCCGTTTCTTTCGGAGAAGGGCGGAGTAGATTCCTCGGGCTCGCGTCACAGTGAGGGTGGTAGGCTTCTCCGGACTGAGGATGGGCACCACATACTGGAGCAGTCGTTGCTCCCGGGGTATAATGCAGTCCGCCACCTTGAATCCGTCCTTGTCCGAGAGATGGCTGAACCGCATCTTCACCCAGTCCGTGTCGCCCTTGCCTCCCGGTTCCAGGTCCTTGTTGGTGTCCGGGAAGTCGTACAGTTCCCGCCACATCTCCCGGGTCCAACTGCCATACTTCGCCCGGATGGTTGTCCGGAAAGCGTTCACCATCGACCCACCCTCGATTTCCTCCAGCATCCGGGAGTCCTGCACATCCCACACTCTCCCAAAAAATCCCAAGCACCCCATCCTCTGGAGGTCCTGCATTAGCTCGTCGAAGTCTTGTTCTTGTTGCGGGATGTCCGGGCAGATACGTTTCTCCGGAATCTTGGCCCCGGCTCCCCTGCGTGCCATGGCTGCGGACTCCGGGCGGAATTCCTCACTCCTCCGGATGTGACGCAGCTCCTTCTCCGGATGCGCCCTCTCTTTCCTCGGTAAACCTCGCGCCTCTTGCTCCGGGCGCTTCCCTTTCCGCTTCCGAGGTGTTCTTCTAACCTCCCGGAGACCCCGCGCCCCTTTTCCTGGCTGCGCACTTCCTTTCTTCATCAAACTCCGCCGGAAATGGCGGTGCGCACTGTCTGGAGGCGCGCCTATATCAAATTCTAACCTTGCGTCGCTGTCTCTCACCGGGTGCTCGGTTTCCCTCACTCCCGGACGCTCAGAATCTGCACAATACGGTCGCTCAATGCTCTCTTCTTCCGGTCCCACACTCTCAATTCTAGAGCTATCCGGAAGCTCGAAATTCTGCTGGCGCGGGCAACTGGAGCTGTAGAGTGTGAATGAACAGTGGGTCGCCCAGTTGAGAGCGGCCCACTTCAATGCTCGGACCGTGACCGGGTCCATCGGAGACCCGTCCTCACCTATCCGGTCTCCCATCCGGTTCCCCACCGGAACCTGCTGTCAGTCTAGTCCTGTAATAATTCCTCTAGGCTGAGCCCGGATGGTACTCTCTCTCCAAATAAATAACTGGGCCATTATGGCCACTACTCCTCCTATTTATGGCGGGAAGACTACTCCTAGTTGCCCTAGAAACCCTAACTAGCCGCTTTCGGTAAAACGAGCTTTGACAAGGTCATAGTCTGAATGCTCTAGAAGCTAGTCAACGAGAATCGAACCGACAGGGACTTACAACTCCACACGGTCCTATTTGCTTACCGAACGGCATACAAAGTTGGTACAGGCCACACACCTTTCCAATTGGTGTATGGTCTGACGCCGTTGATGCCAACCGAATACATCATCCCGACGCAACGGTCGACATCGACTACCGACTTCACTCCCAGGCGAGTACTAGCAGCCCGAGCCGCCGAACTCGAGAAGTTAGACGAGACCCGACTGACAGCAGCCACCTACCACAGCGCACAACCGTGGAACCGAGCACAGTGGGCCCAGACCCAAGGCCAGTCGACTCTATACAACGTAGGCGACTACGTCCTCTGGCACCCGAAAGGGACAAATGTCTATGCCGTTAAACTTCGTAGCAAGTGGTTCGGCCCGTATTGTGTCCAGTATACCCTCCCTAACAACACTGTTCTCCTAGTCAGCATTCAAAACTTTGACCCCGACCCGGTAGTAGTCAACGTCAACAAACTCAAACCCTACCGAGTTCTAGGTGATCAACCTCCAACCGAATTGACTAGCCCACTCACTAGCAAATCCGCGATTAGGTCAACACTAGAACAGAACGAAGATGAGCCCAACCGACAGCAACGGACCCGACCCGACCTAGCTACCGTTGGTCGACTCGACTGGTCGACCCGACTGGTCAACCCGACCGGTCAAACCCTAGAAGAGCCGCCATATTTATGGCCGCCGCCCTCACCTATCCTCTCAGTTTTGAATGCAAGGCCCATAGGGCAGGTATTTAGCACCATAGGCGCACCCCTTCTTCCTCTTCTTGCTTCCTCGCCATTAGCTTCCTCTCCAGCCGACCCACCAGCCGCGCGCCTCCTATCTCCCATTGCTCACTCTCCTCCCTCCTTCCCTTCTCCTCCGGCCGACCGCCACTCCGCGGCTCTTGCCTTATGTATTCTTAGCAAGCGCTTTAGAAAATCACGAGTAGAATGGCGAAGAGTAGTCAAGCGACCCCGTAGCCCGACTGTGCGAGAGATTATCGAGAGTAGACTGAGTAGGAATCGACCGCGCCCATCGCCACTACAGCCGACTGTGGGCGAGCCGACTTCGGGACTACGTCGGCCTTTCTCTTGTCTCCTTGTGCGCAGATTTGCAGCTGACCGATCGATGGCAAAAGGCAAGTCAACTGATCGCGGCCCCCGACGCCTCTGGTCCTCCGCACCACCGACATAGGAAATTCCGATCCGCACTAAGGAGGGACTCTACAAAACCCTCGCCTTTCAGTCGATGCGGCCGATCCGGGAATGGCGCGAGTACGCCGCTGAACACACGACCGAGGCCGACTTCATCAAGGCGATCGGCGTTTCAGACTTTGTAGCACTCGACTGGGACAACCCTCAACGCGCGCCATGCATAGAGCTGATCGAGGAGTTCGTCAACGCTGCGATTGTCGACCTCCCCAACAAGTCGATCACCGTTCGAGTCCGCACACAGACATCCACAATCGACCCGACTGTGATTCACAAGGTTCTCAAACTGCCATTTGGCATTACTATCCAGCCAATCGACCCTGCGGAGTACCCACCGGGTTGGTTAGAAGAATATTCTGCAGCCGGCAAGACTGCTGAGGGCTACAGCATCTGCCACTGCAAACCCAAACACCACAGGCGACTGACGGCATTCATTCAAGGCCTCGGGTTCAAACGCAAGACGACCTACATCAGCAAGGAAATGCTCGACGTAGTGTGCACAGTCGAGGCCCTAATCGACCGTACCATGCAATGGGACTGGGCGACATGGATGTTCAACTCGATCGCCATCGACATCAAGGCGATGCAGACCAGGAAGACCACGATCTGCCCTTCAGCAGAGGTATTGGACTTCCTCCTTGAGTCTTATTTTCCTAAACACCATATTCATTAAATTGGGAGTTTCCATTAAATTGGGAGTCAAATTGATCTACATCACATGATCATTTCACTATCAGATCTACAACATGCATACATCAATTTGACCCCCAATTTAATGGAAACTCCCAATTTAATGAATACGGTGTTCCTAGCACTAACGAAGAGTATGCACACCAAACAGTCGCCCAGCAAAACACCAAAGACCGACGTCGACAGTCGGAGAACTCGGAAAACAGTTCCCGAGGACCCGACTACATCGTTTTCCAAGGCGGGCTTGGAGCCGATCGCACCTCGAAGGACCATGTTCGGCCGCCCCGACCAGTCGACTTAGGCCAAACATCGACTGCTCGACCCCCTAGTCGACAAACCACACCCGACCCAGTAGCACCGCCAGCCACTACCGGGAGTCAACCGACTGCAGAGCGAAGGGAGACACGCTCCTCACACGCACGCAAGCGGGACCAGGAGCGACAAGAGAAGCGTGCCAAGCGAGGCAAACTCACCCCATTGAGTCAGTTTATACCTCGACAGGTCGACCTGACTTCATCCGACAGCGAGGCCCAGTCGACTCCACCACCAACGCCAACTGAGACCCCCATCCCGGACACACCCTTGCCTTCTCTATCCGATTTCGCGCCGCTCAACCTCGAAGCGGCATATGGAGCGGCACCAACCGGCGAATTTTGCCAGCCACCGCCCGTCTCTCCCACTACTCGACCTCCGCCATCACCTGGGGTCAATCGACCCGCACCCGACTCACCAACATCACGAGCCACCACATTAGCGATGCATTGGCGCCTGCGCCTCGAGGACGTCCAAGGAGCAGTAAGTCGACTCGAGGATGTCGGCTCCCAAGTGAACCTCCTCTTGTTTGAGGCGGTTCAAGCAAAAACCACCCTTCAAGCTGAGCTCGACCGCCACCGATTGAAGAGTAGTCGACTGACCAAGGACTCCACAACATACAAGCAACAGGTCGAAAACCTCACCATCGAACTGGCAAGACTCCGTACTACTCTCACCACCGTCACGGAGGAGAAGAGTCAGACCGACAACAGATTGACCCAGCTAGAAGCCGACCTCCACAGCAGTCGACAGCAGGAACAGAAACACCAGAGCGAGCTCGTGGTAGCACGAAACGAACTCGGAGCGGCACGAGCCGAGGTAGCAGCAACCCAGCTCAATCTCCAGCAAGCCCGGAGGGACATAGTCGACTCCAACAACCGACTCAACCTACTACTCCAAGACAACGAGGAGAAGTCCCACCAATTCGCAAGTCGGGAGCTGCAGTTCCACAAACTTCCAGCACGCAAGTACCGGCTCCGACTCAAGGCAAGAAACCGTATCAAGGTTCTCAAGCACACCCTCAGCACCGACCGTCACCAGCTCAACATGTACCGCAGGCAACTCGACCAACTTCAGCTCGACCACCCAGACTTGGAGATCCCAGCAGTCGACGAAGACGAAGAGAAGGATACGAGCCACCTCGAACCCGACCATTTGCTCTGGGAGAACCGGTCAACTGACGACGACGAGGTCTTGACTACCGACGTCAAGTTAAGTGAGGACGACGACAAAGACGATAGCAAGTCGACCAATGAAGACGAGGATCGCGATCAGCAGCAACAAAACCAGCAGCAACCGCCAGTCAACCTGCAAGACACGGTGCAACAGCAACCAGCAACTCCACACCCTCCTCTTCCACAGCAGCAGCAGGATCAGCAACCCCTAGTACCCGACCAGATGACGACAGCACCTACACCATCGGTCGACAACACCCCAGTCGACTTACCAGTAATCTCTTCACCACACTCTTTGGGGTTCGACTTCTTAGGAATGCCTCCAGATATCCGCTCACCAGGCATGACCCAGGACTCTAGCGACGTCCACGACTGACGAGTCGACCTTAGCCGGGTCGGTTACTTGACCGCGGGTAATTTTGTCATTTCTCGTGAACATTTTTCCCTAGTCACCTACCGGGGTAGTCTACAGTCCACAGGAGTGTACTTAGCTCAGAGGGAGGGCAATGTTAACCGAATATTAGTTGATATTCCCTTAGGCTAAGAGTAGGCTAGTCTATACCCGGCAGGAATAGACCCGGCAGGCGACACGTGGCAGTACAGGCTGGTACAGACTGGTCGACCCGACTTTTCCGGTCGACGAGTCTGACACACTGTCAGACCAGTCTCCTATATGTACCTTCACTCTCTTTGAGAGAGGTGTTGCTATACCATTTGTACATCTTTTTGGCGGCCTCAGTTGTACTTCGTTCTTGTCTTAAGCTCTTCTCATACGCACTAGTATGTTAGACTACTGCTGTTAGACTACTGCTGTTTTCTGCTCTTGAATCATTCCTTGTGGTTGTATCTTGGTTAGTTGCAGTAGTCTGTGGGTATGCAGGAGTGGACTTACTAGCATACTGGTGCTTTTCCTTAGCCAACAGTCCATTCTTCTTAGTAGAAACCTCTTACTACTCCTCTCAATCTCTAGAAACTAGTCTAGAGTAGAATAGTCTTGGGCGGAGTAGTTTCATTCGTTTAAGGTCGGTTCCTAGAAAACCCCCTTAACACCAACCGTTTGCTGGCGAAGTCAATTTAGGAGGGCCAAATACAGATGGTGTTCTGGATGCAAGCGGTCGACGACCTCTAAAAACACTTTCCTCTCTTGAACCACGCATCGGAAACCGACGTCGCAACAGCCCTGCCGGGAGTAGCAGTACAAGATCTGAGGATAATGAAACCACAGAGGACACCGCAGGTAATAGCGGTGAGGTTCCGGGAGATAGTGATTTCGTAGTGAACCGACCAGGCCCACCCCCAAGCCCGGACAACGATAGAGCGGACCCAGGAGCACCTAACGCTGGCACCTCTGTCCGAGTAACTAGGAATGCAGTACATTGAGGGTTATAACTTATGCCTCTAAGACATACAGGGCTTAGGGTAGCTTCTCGTGCAATGCTTAGGCATTGGGCATACGGTATACATTATTATACTCCGATATGTAATCGCCATGTTTTCCTTCACTGTTATTTCAAATAAATAATCAAAATGGGGATTCGTTTTCCTACACATATGTGTACACTGTATAGTACAGATGATGCACAAACCATGTCCAAAGTCGTGACCATGCCAATAATCATACGCAGTATGGCCTTGTGGATGGTTGGTTCGTAGTGTGCCCTTCTTAAGTGCAATTTCGTTTCATTTGTTCAAAAAATTAAAATCTGAACACTCTGCCAGGTAATTAAGTTGACGGGTTGGCCGTCCAGTTGGCACGCGGGCCAGTCCAGCAGTCCAGTCGACGGGCGTGCGGGCCAAACCGTCCAGTCGCCGGGCGGCCGTCCGGTCGACGCCCGGGCACCTTAAACCGTCCAGACGCCGGGCGGGCCGTTCAGTCGACAGGCGGGCCGTCCAGTAGACGGCCACCTGGACGGCCTTGGATGAAATTCATCCAGATAATTTACTTTGGGTAAACCGCAAGGGTAAAAATTTCCACATTTTTTACCTTCGCGTCGGGATGCAGACGCGATCCTGACGCGTCACGACATCTTGACGGAAATCAGTGGCGTCACGTCGGGATAGACAACCCTGCTTCCGGTCGAGCTACATCCGGGCGATGTACGGGAATTGGACCCGGGAGCACTGGCATTACACGTACGGCTTCCCGAAGACCAACCAGGACCTGGAACTGGGCAACAAGGGAGACTTGGAGTGGGTGAAGAAGCATTTCAGCTTCGTCTCGGATCACGACGGATTCAAGGTGGAGGATTGCCTGAATCCCGGGAGCACCGTCTTCTCGAATTCGTGGTGCCCATCCTCAACCCGGAGAAGCCCACCACCCTCACGGTCACGTTGGCAATGGGCATCCTCTCCGCGCTGCATTACCGGAAGAAGATCAACTGGGGCTTTTTGGTACACCGGAATGCCAAGCGAATGGCAACAAGTCTCGGGAGTAAGAAGGGTTGCGCTCTTGCCCCTTTCCTTTATCACCTGTACGAGAAGCACGAATGCATCTCCAAACAGGAGAAGAAGAGGTTGGAGATTCCTCCGATTCCGGGAGAGAGAAGTCCGGCCAAGAGGAAGGCAACGCATCCGGGAGAAGCAGGGAACCGGCCAAGGCATGCACCGCAACCGGAAGAGAGGGAAATGGCCCACCCGGTGGGAAGGGAGGGACCGAGGACGTCCAAACCGGAGAGAGGGAGCATCCAGGGGAACGCCGGAAGGAAAGGGAAGATCCAGCGCGGGACCAACCGGGTGGCGCCAGGGTCATTCCAGAGGAGGGGAGGAAGAAGGAGGACCCCATAGAAAAAGGACAACCGGGTGGTGCCATGCCGCAACGGGAGGAGCGGCAGAAGAAGAGGGAGGACCCGGAGGGAAGCCGACCGGGTGGAGCAAGGCCTCGACAGGAGGTGAGGTCAAAATGGAGGGAGGACCCGGAGGGAAGCCGACCGGGTGGAGCAAGGCCTCGACAGGAGGTGAGGTCAAAATGGAGGGAGGACCCGGAGGGAAGCCGACCGGGTGGAGCAAGGCCTCGACAGGAGGTGAGGTCAAAATGGAGGGAGGACCCGGAAGGAGTCCAATCTGAGGAGGAAGGGCCGCAACCGGAGCTGAGGAGGAAGAAGAAGGAAGATCAAGTAGCACGTCCCAAACCGGATGAGGGAGGCCCCTCCCGAGTGCGCCCCCGGGAGCAGCAAGAGCGAAAAAGGAAGCTGATCCTCGGGCCCGATGGGGAGGAAGATCTGGACATCCAAGAGGTTACTCCACTCCAGAAGAAGGGTCAGGGCCGGAAGAAGACAACACCGGTGAACAACCGAGGAGCTCGTCCCACAGAAGAAGATGATGGAGAGGATGACGAGGAGGAGGGCTCCAATGAGGAGGAATCCGGGGACGAGGGAGACTGGGGGCAAGCTCCAACCGCGGGAACGGAGCCGGCCTGGGAAGCAGGACCATCCGAGGAGGTACAGGAGGTCCCCATCCTCGCGGTAGAAGACATCCTCCTGACCGCCCGGGTAGCCCTAGATTTGGTAGAGGAGAGGTACACTCCTCTATTCGCTGCACTGAGGGAAGTGGGAATCCTCCTCCAGAGCAAGGATGTGCTGGAGTATCCGGGGCTGGTCAAGAAGCTCAAGAAGAAGGCCAACGGGGACCAGGAACAGGAGAACCGGGCGATCCTTCTCGCGCTGGAGCAGAAGGAGGAGCTGCGCAAGAAGAAGGAATACATCCGGAAGATGGAGGATCATATCCGGAAACAGGAGCAGCAAATCTAGAAGCAGGAGCAGCTCATCGAAAGGGCGGAGGAGACTAGCCGGACCTGCATCACGAAGGTTGTTCGGTTATTCCATCCAGAAGGGGAGGTGCACACCAAGGCCCGGTTGTACAACTCAAAGATCACCCAACCGGGGATAGAAGGGGCAGCCCGAGTGAAGAACATTGTCAGAGATTATGCGGCCAAGGTGGAGGAGGCATTGGTGGAGTTCTCGGCGCTGGCGAAACATGTGATCTCGAAGGGCCCCTCCGTCCCTGAACCGGATGTGGTGGAGACCAAGAACCGGGGCAAGAGAGTAGGATCCGGGGATGAGATGTGCACATGAGACTTTGCGGTTGTCCGTGGATGCACCTCAAGTAGGAGATTTGGACAGGCTGCTCAGGACCGGGAGTTTGACTCAGGAGCAGACTTCCCGGCCAGTAGAAGAGGTGGAGCCGATTCAGGTGGTCAACCCCGTAGGAGCAAGCCCGGCGGATTTCCTGAATCCGGAGGAAGACATGGGGGAGATGGGTGCCCAACTGGGCAGGGAGGAACGACCAGAGGGTGGGCCAGGAGGTAACCCGGATGGTCAACCGGACGGTGCGCAAGGGGGCAAACCGAACGAGGAGCAGCAGGCAGAGCGTGGGGAGCATGGGAGCGAACCGGCTGTTCCGAACCAGGTGGAGAACCCGGAAGATCAGGAGGAGCAGCAAGTGGAAGAACGGAGAACGGAAAAGTCGCTGCTCGAGGCCACCAGGGGTCCGGGATAAGTGGTCTGGAATTAGTGGATCTGGCCGCTTAGGGTAGGATTTTTGAGTAGGTGGATTAGAAGACTTTTTGTGAATAGACTTTTTAGGATTTAAATGTTAGTGGCGGTTTAGGATAGAAACTGAACCGTGGAGAGAGTTCCCCGGACTTCCGGATCCCGGGATTGTAGGATCTGAGGATTTCCCGGATCCGGGCGTTTGGGGGTGGCTTCTTATCAAGGAATGTTCTTCATTCCTTGGGTCTTTTGTGTACCACTGTTCCGTGTAAATGAGTAGAGGCGCATGTTCTTTTCCACAAAGTTGTGTGTGTGTGTGTGTGCTTGTGTTGTTGCTTGGAACAGTGGTCCAATTAGTCCCTTGATAACCGGATGGACTAACCGGGTTCTGGTGTAGAATCAATTAAGAGACCAGGTAGAAGATTTGGAAGAGTTAGGATCGTTTAAATGTGGGGTTTTCCGTGTTTGGTTGCAGGGGATAATCCGGGTTAGTGGCTAAGTGAACAGGAGGGGATACTCCGGTTTTCTCAGAACTCCTGGACGGGTAGTTCGGTAGAGGTGCCAGCACCCGTGTAGATCTTGTAATTGCAGGGTACGGGGAATCCACAGTAAAACAGGTCGTTAGGAATCCAATCTCTTCCGGACACCCCGGATACTCTCCATTCCGGTTAACAAGTCGTTGTAGTATTTTGGAGAGAAGGGGAAAACCGGGTTGTGCTTGTGTGACCGGCTGTGGGTTTGGGATAAATCCATAGTTGAAGAGCAATACGGAAAGTACCCGGATTGAGGAGTTGAGTTAGGATAACCGGGAGGTGGTGAATTCCCCGTCACTAAAATCAGTAGGGGAGGGTTTGTCTTTAAATCCAGCATCCTTAAAAATGCAAATGGAGAACCCTCTGAGGGAAAACAGAGGTTAAGTAAAATCGGGTTAAGTGGTTAGGATAGACCGGGTAGAGTAGGGTTGGATAAACTTCCAACCCGGACAGAATCCGGTTCTAGCCATAGCCGGATCAGTCAGTAGGAAAAGATCCGGTTTTAGTACGGAAAGAGGGAGTTAATTGGTGACAGGAAGAGAGGAGTCACCAATCCGGACTAGTTTCCGGAAACTTCCCACTTCACAGAGTCTCCACGGAACGATAACCCGGAAATCACCTTTACGAGCATTCTTAATACGAAAAAGTGCACTCTAGGGGAGTATCCGGTATCACGTGCTACGACACCGGACACCCCGGGGGAAGCGGCTTCTTCAATTTTTGGTGCCCATCTTCAGTCCGGATAAGCCCACGACAATTACGATCAAGCTTGCGAAGAGCATCTACTCGGCCTCGCATTACAAGAAGCGAGTCGGGTGGGGGATCATCGTCCAAGAATTGGTAAACCGGGAGGCAGCCAAAATTGGAGGTACAAAGGGTTGCCCTATCACTCCTTTCCTTTACCATTTGTATTCCCAGCACAGATGCCTCACGGATAGGGAGAAGCTGACATTGGAGAAGCTAAGGTTGGAGAAGCGTCTGATTCAGATAGACCGGAGCCCGGCCAGCAAGCAGGCGGCTCGTCCAGAAGGGGAGAAAAACCCGGATAAGGGCGTGCGCGAGGAGGAAGAAGATGACGCGGGCAAGCACGGGGCGCAAGGAGGTGAACCGGCCGAGGAGGGTTGTCAGATGAACCGGGAGCCAGGGCCGAAGGAAGAAGAAGAGGCGGAAGAGGACCGGGTTCGGGAAACCCGAAGCAAAATGGCCGATAAGGATTCCGAGGACTCCTGCTCGGCTCTTTCAGCGCGCGCTGCGGAGGATTGTAGCTCGGAAGCGTCCGAGGAATAGGAATCCAGGGTCCAGGTAACCGGATCCGGTTAGATAGGGTAGCTTTTTGAGTAGGTAGGTTAAAACTTTTTGTGAATAGGCTTTTTAGGACTTGAACGCTTGAAATCCGTTTTAGGATAGGAACTGAACCGTGTGGAGAGTTCCCTTGATTTCCGGATCCCGGGTTTGTAGGATCTTAGGGTTTTCCGGATCCAGGTGCTTGGGGCTCGCTACTTATCAAGGAATGTTCTTCATTCCTTGGGTCTTCTTGTGTACCACTGTTTTCTTGAAAATGACCACAGACGCAATTTTCCAATAAGTTGTGTGAGTGTGTATGTGGTTTGTTGCTTGATACAGTGGTCCAATAAGTCCCTTGGTAGCCGGGAGGACTAACCGGGTTTTGGAGTAGATTCAGTGGAAAGTCCGGATGTAAGCGTTGGGTGATTTAGAGGTTGTTTGAATACGGAGTTTCTATGTCCGGTTGCAGGGGATAATCCGGGTTAGTGGCTGAGTGGATAGGAGGGGGTACTCCGGTCCTCTTAGAACTCCTGGATGGGTAGTCTGGTAGAGGTGCCAGCACCTGGATAGACCGTGTGACAGAGGGATACGGAATTGCTAGAGTAAAATAGACCCTTAGAAATCCAGCCGATTCCGGATACCTCGGATAGTGTCCATACGATTAGCAAGTCGTTGTAGTATTTTGGGAGAAGGTGGAAAACCGAGTTGCGCTTGTGTGACCGGTTGTGGGTTTGGGAGAAATTTGCAGTTGAAGTGCAGTACGGAAAGTACCAAGATTCGAGAGTTGAGGTAGTGTAACCGGAAGGTAGTGAAGTTCCCATCACTTAAATCAGTAGGGAGGGGTGTGTCTTTTAATCCAGCGCTACTAAATGCAAATGGAGAACCCTCTGAGGGAAAACAGAGGCTAAACAAACCGGGCTAAGTTACTAGGATAGACTAGGGAGAGTGGGTTGGATCAACTTCCAATCCGGAAAAGAACCGGATCTAGCCGCTACCAGATCAGTCAGTAGTAGTAAGAAGATCCGGTTTAGTACGGAAAGAGGAAGTTAGCTGGTGGTATTAGAGGAGAAACCACTAGTCCGGACTAATCTCCGGAAGCCTCCCACTTCACAAAGTCTCCGCGGAACGATAACCCGGAAATCACCTCTACGAGTGTTCTTAATACAAAAAAGTGTGCTCTAGGGGAATATCCGGTACCACGTGCTACGACATCAAAATTCTAACATAAGCAAAACCGTATTTAGTGCAATATACTATTGCACTACTATTGTAAGAATTCAAATGGAAAATGAACGTTTGTAGAATGACTTAGATGTATATCAGTAGGTTAAGTAGATTGTAATGATTGTATCAGGCACATCCGCACATGGTACAATGAATTGCATAATGTAGCAGCAATAGCCATATAGTATAACGCAGCACGTGTAGTACTTAGTTGATTGTGCATGAGTGTTCTAAATGACTTGATGTTCTGGTAGGAAATGAAAATAACTTTGTCTCCATTTTAGACTACCCTCTGAATACAATGTTTTGTAGAAAATTGAGTACCGGTGTAACATTTGGGACCAAATTTGTATAATCATTACAAGAAAATCCGACTATCCTGTTGATTCAGTCGCGTTGATGATGAACACTTTTTTGTTGATTTGGTTGCGTTTTTATTCGAATCAACAGATTGCTATCAAAATCAACAGAAAAGTGTCCTTAATCAACATGCCCAAATCAACAGAATAATTGGATTTTCTAGTAGTAGATTGAAGTTCAAGAAACTTTCAAAATTTCTACTTTAATAGCTTGTTAATTTCTAATTACAAAACCCATGAGTACCAAAATTACACCCCCCTCAACTTAAATTGGTCCACTTTTGTTTGACGGATGACAAGTGCATTGTCATACCCCCAACTGCAAATATTCCTAATTCACTGTTATAAACATTCAAAAATCATAGTCACTAATATCCATCAAACTGAAGTGCATAATTTTGTCCATTGCACTCATTAATAAAAAATGACGATAATTGAGCAAAATGACCATGCTCAAGATGTGAAGCCTTGGAATTTCAGCAATATTGAATCTTCTCGTCAGCTTTATACAACTACATCAAATCCATAATAGGCCCCTTCAACTCTCTCATCCTTGCTAGTATCTATTTTCGTGCTTGATTTAGAAGCTATATCTTCTAACATTTTCACAACCTTGTGCATTGATGGACGACTTGTAGGGATGGAACTAGTGCACATTATTGCAATTTTTAGAACTTCCTTCATCTCATTTTGTGAATCCATCCCACATTTGGAATCTAAGATCTCACACAAACCTTTTGATGCCACCACTCTATTTTGCACCCATTGCACAACGTTTGTTCCTTCTAGAAGTTCTAATGGGTCAACTGCAGGTTTTCCAGTCACCAATTCTAGGAGCACGACACCAAAGCTGTAGATATCGATTTTCTCCGGCACTCGAGTTCCAAATGAGTACTCTGTATAGATTTCCCACCCACGATCCAAACCATACCAACTCCATAAGACTAGTGGTCAAACTAAAAAAACGCAACATACAATGATGAAACATACATTCAAATCAAGTCCACTATCAATTGCAATTACCATTGAATGGGCTACATAGATATTTGAAGCACTTCACCTGGAGGAATGTAGCCCAAAGAGCCAGCAACCGAAGACAACTCATGCGATGTCGCAGATTCCACTATCTTTGCAATGCCAAAATCGGCCAAGTGCGCTTCATACTCCAAGTCCACCAAAATATTGTTAGCTTTAATATCCCGATGTAAGATTTGGGGTGAGCACTTGTGGTGCAAATATCGAAGTCCCTGCCAACGTACATCAAGCCCTAAATTATGCCACATTCTTGAAATACATGAATGATTCTAATACGCTATTGCTAAACGGAAAACTAAATATTAATAATTATTCCTGTATTCCAAACCAACAAAGAATATATGGTCTGGTATATGAACCTTGGCAGCTCCTACAGCAATCTTGTAGCGAATGTCCCAGGAAAGTGTGCTAGATTTTGGGCCATGCAAGAGATCTCCCAAACTACCATTTTGCATATATTCGTACACTAGCAAGTTGCTCTTGCGTTGAGTGCAACTACACAAAAGCTTTATGATGTGCTTGTGACGAATGTTTGCAAGTGTCTTTAACTGCAAAAAAATAATTTCTTCCTTTTGGACTTCAAGTTTATAGCTGATGAATTGGTGCCACATGAGCCTTCCACGCATAAATAAGGATTTCTGGTGAAGTTTACAATCACAACCGTTGGGCCATTTTCCTCATTTGGAATGACCCCCGTGAGGTTGTTGAATGCCACATTTAGCACTTGTAGTAATATCATGCTGAAAAAGCCTTGGGGAATGGCTCCTGAGAGGTTGTTCTCTGAGAGATCGAGAGTGCTCAGTCTGTCGAGGTCGGCAAGCTCGTCAGGAATGGTATCGGTAAGATGGTTTTGGGAAAGGTCCAATTGCACAAGTTCCTTGCAATTGCTGAGGTTGGAAGGTATGGTGCCACTAAAAGAATTAGCACTTAATACAAGCTCCGTCAATGTTGACAAGTTTCCCAACAAGGGAGTGAGGGTGCCATTGAGCTTGTTTAAATTGGCTAAAAATTTGACCAAGCTGGTTTGACCAATCTCTGGAGGAATGGGACCCGAGAAGATATTATTTTGCAGATACAAGATGGAAAGCGACGTTGCCTTTCCGATGTTGGCATCAATACTTCCACTAAGATTGTTTCCATTCAGTTGCATCCTCACTAGGTTTTCACTTCCCCACAAGCCTGGCGGCACTATCCCTTCAAGCTGATTGTTGTCTAATCGCATGACACCCAAACTTGAACAATTGCCATATGATTCAGGTATTGTACCAGAGAGTCTATTTTCAATCAATGCGACGTATTGCAAATTGTTACCCCAACAAAGGTATGGAGGTAAACGCCCTTCAAGATTGTTTGTACTCAAGTCCACGTGTTGGAGATTCAATGCTTTCCTTCCAAGATCATATGGGATTTCACCAGTGAGTTGATTGCCATAGAGTTCAAAAGTAACCAATCCTTCAATGTTAGCCAATCCACGAGGAATTTGTCCGGTCAAATTATTTTGAGTCATATCAAGTGTTGTTAGAAGCAAGAGGTTTCCAAAACTAGCTGGAATTTCTCCACTAAAAGTATTGTTAAAAAGATCAAGATAAGTAAGTTGCGTTTGATTACCCAAATTAGTTGGAATCTCTCCGGAAAAGTTGTTAGAGGAAAGAGCAAAATAAGTTAAGTTACCCTTAAAGTTTGAAAAACTGCTAGATCCCTGTTCAAATTATTATGGAATACACTGATAATTGTAAGGCTTTCGCATTGCCATAAAGAGGGTGGAATTTGTCCAGTTAAATTATTGTTTGATAAGTACAAGTCTGATAGGAGCAAGAGGTTTCCAAAACTAGTTGGAATTCCTCCACTGAAAGTATTGTTATAAAGACTAATAAAAGTAAGTTGCGTTTGGTTACCCAAACTAGTTGGAATCTCTCCTGTAAAGTTATTGTTGCCAACGTCTAGATAAGCTAGGTTACCCTTGAAGTTTGAAATACCAGCTAGATCCCCGTCTAAACCATTGGTGAATACAATGATTTTTGTAAGCCATTCACACTGCGATAAAGAGAGTGGAAGAGGCCCAATCAATTGGTTAACAAACAACCATAGTGAAGTTAAGTTGGGCATGCTTCCAAATATGTCTGGAATATGGCCCGTTAATGTGTTATTTCCCAAATTAAGGACCTCCAATTGCGTCAAATTTCTGAGCTCCAATGGAATGGGGCCAATGACGTTGCACCTCTCTAGATGGAGTGTCTTCAACTGGGTCAGCTTCAAAACACTTGTTGGAAATAACTCTCGAGGAAAATTGATTCCAATTAATTGAAGATCTTCCATGCTCTTCCATGAACTAAAATTCGGCCACAGCACCTCATTGAGAACATCCAAGTTTGAACCCAACCATAAAACTTTAAGGTTTTGAGGTGTGATGAAGTCCAATGATGGAAGTGTCACATTCCAATTGTTATCCGACAAAGTCAATTCTTCAAGCTTCTTCATTGACAAAATGGATTGTGGCATCTCACCCACAAAGTTGTTTGAATAAAGGCGCAAGACTCGCAACTCCAAAAGTTCATCAAATCTGGTCACAACCGTGCCATTCAAAGTACCTATCGATGACATGTCGAATACTTGCAAACTTTGAAGCTTTGTAAGGTTTTCTGGTATTCCCCCGGTAAGAAAGGTGTAACTAAAGTTGATATACACAAGCTTTGAACAGTTCACGATGTCGGCAGGGAAAGTTCCACTCATGTAAGTGTATCCCACATTCAAAATTGAGAGATTCGCAAACTTTGCTGCATGACAACACACACTATTGATGTCAACTGGGAGTACATACATGTCTCAAGACACTACACAACGTGCTTGCACTATGATCACATGCACTTGAATGACACACAAAGTGGTACATTAACGCCACAAGCAGGAATCAGCCACTTACCAAAAGCAAGAGTGTCCATAGGGCCTCCAAGGTTCACGAAGGGAGAGAAATCCACTGCGGATACAGAACCCTGAGTGCAATTCACACCATTCCAGAAACACGGAGTGGCGTCGGAGGCATTCCAGTTGCTCAAGCTGTTGTCCGGATCCTGCAGAGAACCTTGCTTCCAATCGAGCAGCAATTGGCCTTCTTCGTTCAGACCCAACACACATCCTGAAAGCACCATTACTGTGCATGCGGTCACGGCACACAGAAGGTGAGTCACCCTCCATAGCCGCGCGACCTCACCATTCCCCTTCTCCATACTGACTCTCTGCTCTAAAAAAATCCCTCAAACGCCCAACGCTCCTACTAAGTAGACTGTCCGGCAGCTTTCAAATGTGTTCAAAGCACCCGGTTGCTCAAAACCGCTCAAAGCATCCCCTTCGGCTACCTGCACACAGCACCGCCACACACAAGTGCAATAATCAACCCCAGTACCCTGTGAAGAAAGGCCAAGAGAGAGCGGTACCAAGATATAGCCCACTACAGACTGCATGCATTACCTGCCACAAGAGACGGTTCCTAAAGCATCTCAAATGTTGATGGGGAGGGCAACAATCGATAGTCCGACAGAATAGACTCCGAACTAACTTAGACCCTGTCCAATTGCCCGAGTGAATGCCTAACAGTCCTTGAAATCTGCATGAAATGGGAGGAGACGGTCTGCACTGTTCAAAGATGTCAGTATCTTCCGGCTCCTTGAGACTGCGGTTTTCCACGAGAAGGGTGAGTCAATGCATGCAGGGCAGCATTGCAGTGGTGCTCGCTGTACCATTCCTTCCAGAAAGATTCTGGAACCATCGCCATTGCGCCAGTATATCCGATGATCGAGATCTATACATAGGAGCCGAGCCCTGGCTGCCGTGGAGAGAATATTCTGTAACCATCGCCTATGCGCCAGTTGCGCTGGCATTCAACTTATTCGCGGTACAAACAGTAGGCATCAAGTCAGGCTCGGAAAAGAAAATCCCGCTTGCAACAGCTGTTAGTCATGAAACAGGGAATTGTGTCGTGAATCGTTTACACTTTCCACCCTTTTCGAGCGGGTAAACCGATAGAGCTTTCTATTCATTACTAGGATGACTGTACCGGTAACACTGAGAACATCCTCAAGCCAAGTCAGTAATCACTAATCACACAAAATTAGACCGTGTGCCGAATTATCAATTCTTCATGATTCGCGAAGAGATGAATTCTGTACTCTCAATTAGGGTTTACATGGATTGTACTTGCCTGCTGAAATTTGATCACGGCGCTTCAGCAAGCATGAAGCTGATAATGTAATGCTGCGATGGCTAAACCCTTACTCCTTCACTCGCTGCCACTCAAAAACTACAAAAAAGGTTTAGTCACTACTGTAAGACACTCTACCATGTAGTTATTCAACTATCTCTGCAACGTGTCGTCCGCATCGTAAGAATCTGTGGTCGGTTTCCCTGAAAGCAGCCCGTTCCTTGGAAACATTAGGGTTCGGGAATGTGACATTTGACAGGCCATTACAGGGAAGGGCTCATGCTGCCGCATTGCAAGAGAAGGCATTGGAAGAACCGAGGTCAGTTGCCATGGAAACCCTGGATGTTTTGAAATGGCCTCGGGTTTTTCGTGCTGGTTTTGCTGCCACTTGGTTAGCGAAGGAGGAGCTCCGGGTTTTAGACATTCCAGCGACGAGAGAGACGAGTGAAGCTTCCGAGCGCCTGCGTCGAGCTCATCTCTTTACTCGGAGGCCCCTTCGAGCTGGGAGCCTTGCGCGCACAAGTGGTACCGGAATTCTCTCTAACCCTAATACTGCTTGAGGTACAGGATACTTTTAAGCATTCTAACCCCTGAAGGACCAAGGATTCACAGTTTTATAATGGAAAATTCAATTGATCATATCGTGAAAAACGTAATACAGATGGGGTCAACAAATTTCGTATTTACATGTGTTGGTCAAAAGCAAATTAAATATTCAAACAAGAGGAAGTCTAATTAGGACCTACTCAAATCTGTCAAAAAATACATGGTGACCGTTTTGGTCACCCTGGACGCTTAGGGGTGAACTAATATTTTAGAGTGTGATTTTTGGGAGATTAGTATAGAGATAACTTTGGGTACCATGAGTCAAATCTTTAGAGATCAACTTTTTATCACTGGGCATGAATTTCTTATGCAATCATTCTAAGTGAGGTTGTAGATCACTATTGAAGGGACAGTAGACAACTCCAATTCCATTTAATGATCAGTGGCTGTGGACATCTAGCCAAGTGATGCTAACACTACTTGCTAATTGGAGGCCAACCAAGTTTATGAATAGGTAGTTGTTATTGGGTCACAGGGGTTGATATAGGAAGCGCGGATTTGGTTTTGGTATGCTCTACCTGGTTATGAGGTGGACTTACCCAGAAAGCATAATTATGACGGCTTGTTTCTGTGCAGTTTTTGCAATACAGGTCACGAAGGAAATCCTGCGGTTTGCGCACACGCAAAGGGCATGGGAGTATCTGGAATTGAGGATCCCTCGATTGCATTGCTTCTGCGAACTGGTGTGAATGTGCGGCGCCAGATCTCTAATACTGCACAGGAGTTTCAGGACAGGCAATTTGTGCTACAGCCACTTGTGGACCTGGTGGGTATGTGCAACTCAGAACGTTTTCTTTCATGTCGAATGCACACAAGCAGTCATTCGGGCTGGAGTATTGGATTTCAAAATTTGACTGTATTGAATATTGCTGGTGGCAGGTTGGTCCCATAGCAACGCATCCTGATTTGGAGAGGAGCATATGGAGGGTGGTAGATGAGGCTGGTGCAGTCAAGGACAGCGCTGTAAGCTTGAATGCACTCTCAGTATCTGGTCGTTCACCTGTCGAAGTTGCAATTGGATGGTTCCTGTTGTGGAACGTTGAGCAGAATTCCTTACAAGAAATGAATGTGGTCTGTGCAGAGTCCGGAGCTCAGGAAAGCTCGGGTGCAAGAACGGTCGGTTGAGAAACGGGTATGGCTGTGTATGGGATTTGACATTGCATTTGAGTTTGAGGGACCACATGTTTCTGGACTTGATGCCAATTTTCTAACTCACTTGAATGGTGGTGTATTCAGCTTCGGAAGTTTTTCAACCAGGAGTCCTTGTCACAGAACGGGTTTCCAGGCCAAGACTCCCAACAAACGTTGTTGTAACAAAAGTGCCAAAAGATGAGATGAATGTATTTTGTTTCGAGAATGGAGGAAATGACGTCGAGGTCTCACGAGGTTTGAATGAAATTAACCATCTTGCCATAAATTTTGTTTGCTTGGCTAAACAAAATGCAGAGAAATGAATGCATGAATCAACTCCTGGGAGTGGCATCCCAATTTTTGCGTATCTGGTGACAGAGCTTAGGGTTTAACCTCAAAATGCCCGCTCGAGGGTATAATTGGACAAAACATAGATGTGTTATAATATGTGCCTTCCATATGTTTCATGAAGTTTGATACAATAGACAAAATGTAGAGCATCATCTCTACAAACGATTTGTACGCTCAAACTTCCAAAAATAACTCTAAATCATTTTTTTAATGAAATTAAAAGCATTGACCTTTGAAAATTTGCATAAATTATTATTTTCACTTTTCGAGGTTAAAATTTAGTTTGATTGGTCAAAGTTGGGTTATCTATTGTAAACTTCAATAAAGCAAAAGAAACGATGGAGGGGTCATCATTACTTTCTCCAAATAGAAGATTTTATAACACTAAGACAATGTTGAGGTGATTCATTTTGGGTGGAGTTTAACCCCTAAAGGACCACGAGGCCACCACGTGGTTTCTCGAACTAGAAAAGTGAGGAATTTGGAGTTATTGGACCGTGAATTGTAAAGTGAGCAACAAAGAGACCCTAGCCTTCTTTCTGAGAGTTGCATTTGTGGGTACTTCTTGATCAAAATTTCATGAAGTGTGGAATTTTTGATGATTTTTTTGAGCTGCAAAGAGATTGTTTGGGCGTCACTTGAGACCCTCATCTCTTTCTCTTCACACTACCAAATTATTTGAAATTCTTTTCACATGTTTACACTGGTGATCATCATGCATGGTAGAAATTTCAGAATTGTTGGAGCACTTTTGATCAATCTGATTTCACCATATGTACAAAATACCCTGAACAAGTTCCATCAATCTTCTCAACAGTGGCATTTTCGGAAAAACTGTGCGATTTTGTCGATCCTTTTTTTCATACAAAAGCTATGTAAGTCTTTTTTAATTTCAACAGTGTCGATTGTCGAAATTAACCGACGCCAATGAGGAATTGAGCTTGTTATAAGAGCTAGTCAAAAAAACAAGAGCTAAGCTAATAACCCCTTTAGTCCTTTAGGGGTTAGCTCCGATTGCCATAATTCAAATTGCGTTGAAAGATACACTCGATGAGGTATTTTTAAATGTTTATTTTTTCAAAAGCATATTTTTTCAAGTTCTGTGCAACCTGTTAGATTCAAGCTACGATTAGAAAATGGTTGTTTGAGCGTTTAGGAGATAAACCACCATACTAATTTTCTTGTCCCTCTTTTGGAACCACAAAGGTCATCAAGCAAAGAAATACAGTAACAAGAAGAGGTGTACGAGCATAGCATAATAGAGCAGTGCAATGGAGCACTTTTTTGAAAAATGGATCAAGCAAAAATCTTCACTCTTAAATCCACATTTCTAATTAATGAAAGAATGTCATTTGTTTGAAAGAATTTTCATGAATTTTGGAACCACCGTGTCATTGGCGCATAAACTTAGTTTCTGATTATAACCAGATCGTGGTCCCATTGCAAAGGGTGTTGGTTCCTATTGCTCTACTATGCTATGAGGAGACAAATCTTATCTATGGATAATTTTTGGGTGGGAGGATAATTGAATTGATGAAGAATGCAAATTTTTCCCATAATTATATTGTTTTTAATTGAAATTTCTACAAATTTTCAAAATACAAAGTTGGTCATCATCAAGAACTGATAACTACACTATAATTCCAAATCTGTGAACATATGGTTCCACAATTAGGTCCAAGTTGCTTCTTGAGATTGACTATATAGATGATAGTGCAAGAAGTTGATTGATTGACAAAAAGTTTTACACAAAACACGCAATTCGCTATTTATGCACTTGGTCAAGTGCGTTCATTTCATGAGCAAATCTTGCTTAAAATTTTTTGTGTAAAAATTTCTCTAAAAATCAACCATTTTTATCGTTCTACAATTACTTTCATTGTAAACAAACAATTATTTAATTTAATTTTTATTCTTATCTTTATCTTTTATCTTTATCTTTTATTTTATTTTATCTTTTATTTTATTTTATCTTTTATTTTATTTTATCTTTTATTTTATTTTATCTTTTATCTTTTCTTTATCTTGTTTCATTTATTCTTGTCTTCAATTTATTTTCCTTCTTGTCTTCCTTCTTGTCTTCTTCTTTTTCTTCTATTTTTTTTCATTCCTCTTGTGGCAGCCGCAAATCTTTCGCCCGCACCAAAGACAAAAAAAGAAAAAAAAAAAAGAAAAAAAAACCTTTTTTTTTTTTTTTTTTTGAGTTCGTCTTCTTTTTTGTTTGGGGCTCATGAACCCTGAAAATAGAAATTTAAAAAAATAAAAATTTAGGGTTCAGCCGCCGGCGGCTGAACCCTAAACGGCGCAGGATGCAAAAAAAAAAAAAAAAAAAAAAAAAAAAATCTATTTTTAGTCTGCTGTGGGCTAGAGAGTGCGCGGCCGCGCACCCTTTGCCTCATTTTCTCCTCTCCTCCTCTCCCTCTCTCCCTCTCTCCCTCTTCTTCTCTCTCCCCTCTCCCCTCTCCTCATATATATAGGGGAGAGAGAAGAAGAGGGAGAGGAGAGGAGAGGAGGAGAGGAGAAAATGAGGCTGAGGGTGCGCGGCCGCGCACCCTCTAGCCCACAGCAGACTAAAAATAGAATTTTTTTTTTTTTTTTTTTTTTTTTTTTTTTTTTTTTTTTTGCAGCCGCCGGTGGCTGAACCCTAAATTTTTATTTTTTAAAATTTCTATTTTCAGGGTTCATGAGCCCCAAACAAAAAAAGAAGACGAACTCCAAAAAAAAAAAAAAAAAAAAAAAAAGGTTTTTTTTCTTTTTTTTTTTTCTTTTTTTGTCTTTGGTGCGGGTGAAGGATTTGCGGCTGCCACAAGAGGAATGAAAAAAAATAGAAGAAAAAGAAGAAGACAAGAAGGAAGACAAGAAGGAAAATAAATTGAAGACAAGAAAGAAATAAGATAAATGAAACAAGATAAAGAAAAGATAAAAGAAAAAATAAAATAAAAAATAAAGATAAAAGATAAAGATAAGAATAAAAATTAAATTAAATAATTGTTTGTTTACAATGAAAGTAATTGTAGAACGACAAAAATGGTTGTTTTTTAGAGAAATTTTTACGACAATATTTTTAATGCTTCCGGGGACCAAGTGCATGATTATATGGCCAAGTGCGTAAATAGCGAATTGCGTGTTACAAGTGACATTGAGTTTAATTCTTAACCATTTTGGATCGTTCTACACATTGGCTTTACTTAACATTCTTAAGCAGTAGGCCTTGCACTACCTATTGTTTGGTTGGTTTTTTACTAATGTAGTAACTTTCTTTGGATGATGGATTCAACGATGACACTTGACATTACATGAGGGAATTTAGTAGAAATCAAGCAAGTTATTGGAATAATATGCACTACGAGATGGTATGGTTTCTATAATTTGATTCTATTTGTTTTGAAAAATCATGTTTAAAGTCTCACTTCTTGAACTAAGAATGAAACATGGCATAAACTAACTGTGTGGATTTTCAAAAAATCACAATATCTTCTTTTGAAGATCCATATTGTACAAATGATAATCAACTAGCACAAGAACCAAGAGAAATTTGGATGGATGAAATTATGACTAGAAAATCATTTTGAAGATGGTTGGCAATCTATTTAGCGTCCACTATATGAACGCAAGCATGCTAAAGGGTTAAAGACATGTCCTCTTGGACAAGATTTCTACTAGTGATTCAATGCATTTGATACTATTACATTAGCTACTTTAATAGATGGATAAAAGTAATATTATATATATATATATATATATATATATATATATATATATATATATATATATATATATATATATATATATATATATATATACTAGCTTGACCCGTGCCGGCCACCGGCACATAAAAAATTTCAAAATAAATATCAAAAGCTCTAAGTAGGCTTGGTAGTGAGATGGGATCACACAACCATTGTGACAACCATTTGTTGTTATTTTTTAAAATTTTAACAAAGTAAAATTGACATCATAGAATTCTTTCTTGTTGAGTGTCTACAATTCTATATAATAAATGAAATTTATTCTTAAAGATAGTGTTTTTTTTTTTGAGGATTTATTTTATAATTTTGAAATTTGTGTAAATTGAATTAGAAAATCCTACGTAATAGAAAGAGGAATTGTAACTTATTTTAATTTTTAAATTAATTTAAATGAAGTGGTTAATTAATTCATCAAATAAATAAATAGTCTTTAAACGGAATCAATGCATATATTGGAAGAAGTAGAGTTTCTTTTGCGGAACACAAATTAGTCGTAAAAACTACGTAAGCCTTCTTTAGGCCTTGTACAAAATAGATAATATGACTGTTTCTATAAATTCACTAGTAAAAGCACTTCAGGGTATACCACATTTGCACTTTTAAATAAAGTATTGTCTTGAGATAGTAGTATTCTAATTTGGGCTGGAGCAGTGGTTCTAGATAATGCTACATATAGTTGGCCATGACTGAAAACAGGTATACGTAAGTCAATGCCTACATGTTTGACTGATTGTCCTTGAGACTTGTTAATAGTCATTGCAAAGGCCAACTTTATAGGAAACTGACGTCGCTTGAATACAAAGGGTAGCTCTGTAGGCGTTGTGGTTAATGATATTCGTGGAATAAATTCAAGTTGTCCAGCATTTTGACCTATTGAAGAACAATTTTTAAGACATCTCAAGTGATTATAACATTTTATAATTTGAAGTATTAATGAATATTTTTGCAATTAAATTTCTAATTAAAAAGAACTCAATTAAAAAGAACTCAATTTCCAGGCACGAGATTCATTCACTGTCTCTGTCTCTGAACACTTTCCACATGACTTCAATTCCAAATACAAAAGATTGGTGATAATTCAGACAAATTGCACGGATTCTTTTTACATAATCACGATTAACTCCTAAACGCTCACGGTGACCAGAATTCTCACCATGGATTTCTTTTGACAGTTTTGAGTAGGCTTAAGTTTACTTCCTCTTGTTCAAATTAATGACCAACGAATGATCTTCTCTAGTTCTAGCGATATAAAATTTGGTCCCACCTGAATTATTGATTTTTCACAATACGATCAGCATTTTAATTCTTGGTCCTTACCTCGGGTCCTTACTCGGATCATCTTTTGTTCATTAAAACCGTAAACCCTAATTTCCAGCAGTCTATGGCCAGCAGTTTCAAAGATGATCCGTGAATTACGACACCGAGCTTGTACAATTGACGCAAAGATGCAGGGAATCATGGTGAGGTAGGAACAGTAAGTACCGACAGGACCTAATTAAGTAGCAAGAGGAAAAAAAATGAATGTACAACATCAACAACGGCTTCGTCGGAGGCGTCGAGCTTGTAGAACCTCGTGACATCCGTGGCCGTGACGCCGGGCGCGAGGTCGTCGAAGCTGCCGGGGGCGGTTCCAGGGACGGCACGAACACGTCGCAGATCGCCGCCAGCGCTTCCAATTGCCGTGGGCCGAATCTGTGCGCGGTCGGCGGCGTCCATTTCAGAAGCACCGGATGGCCATGAATCACTCCTCGCGCTCCTGGCGCCATGGCCTCCAAGCTCATCGCCCTTCACAACTCCCACCGCTAGCGGAATGGAACATTCTAGCAAGCAAGAAACAAGCACAGCGCAACCAAAAAGCTGCGCAACAATTTCAAGAACACTCGCAGAATGCCAAGAACGCTCCAAGCAGGTTCCACTCCGGAACTTAGTCAAATAACCACTTATTCCATGTGTAAAATGTCATGCGCGGACAGACACACAAAAAACACCCTTCTTCCTTATTATATGGATATATATATATATATATGATATTAGTATTCACAAATGTATATGATCACTTGCGTACCCTTACAAACATTGATCACAAAGTAGAAAGGAGTTGTAAGGGAAAAAAATACGAAAAAATAGTTTAAATTAAAAAAATTCACAATAATGTTTTTATTTTAAATCTCTAGGCTACAAGGGTATTTGCCTTCACTTGTGGGAAATTATTCAGATATTGGATAGGATGAGACGATTAATCCGTACAAGACCACACCCCTCTCCACAATTGAAGAACAACAAAGATGCATTATAAAATGCAATTAGGAGGGATATTTTAAATTTGATGTATGAATTAAAACTTTATATCATGCATTTTAGATTCTATTCATATAATTGGATTTATGATTTCTATCACCATTATTTCATATAAAATTGAAGCTCAAAATTCAGATTTTTTTTGTAAGTTGATAACAAATAAGATATTGACAATCTATGTACAACTATGAAATTTGTTGCAATGGATTGAAATTCAATACTCTAAGTGTAGTGATTTTTGAATTTTTTTTCAGGGGTTGCAATCTATATTATGTTTGAGAATCACTTGCATTTATGACTCCCTCTTAAAACCCCTTATATATGAGGGGTTATGTGTTTAGAAACCTATTTATACATATCTATTTCATTCTAAATTTATGTTTAATATAAGCATATGTGAATATTAAACATAATATTCACATTTATGTTTGAGTATCCCCAATGCTTCGATCCCTATTGTAACTGCCTAACTTTTTATGTACCTTGCCGTACAGTGACCCAGATATACCAGTGGTATCAACCACTATACCCTGCCTCAAATAGCCATCTAGGTGTGCTATAACTTAAACCAATTGATAAATTATTTGCATCACACATAAAAATAAAAATAAATGAAAAATTTTGAACTCATTATTATCGCACCTCCTAATTCTTGTCACATTCTAGTACCTACATAGAATATTCGCTTTTCAGTGTACCAATGTGATTGGACACTTTCCACATGTCCAGTAATGAACTCATGTACGTTGGTGTGGCATAAAAAAGTTTTGAGTGTACCCATGTTGGACAAGCATGTCTAAAAAAATTGGTTGAAGTAAGGTGAGTGGACCATAAACCAACACTTTAAGCATTGTGCCTATTTATAGTAATCTGAGGTGCACTGTGATTTTTTGAATGAATTAGCAAATTGATTCTAAATCGATCCCAAGTTCAATCATAATTTCTGGAGTTATATTGAATAAGTTATGAATTTTCAAAGTCCAATGTATAAATTGCCTATTTGTGGCAATATACATGGGCTAGAGTGAATATGCCTTGAAAGACCATAAAAAAACCTAAAATAAAAGATAGTTTTTACAAACGAGACAAGTTCAAGTAATGATTCAAAGTCAGCAATCACTAAACTATTTTATTGATTGTTCATTTATGGCACAATGAAGTATCATTGATCAAATAAATATAGGGGTCTTCTCATGGCCAGCGTCAGTTCAAATCTCGGTTAAAATTTGCATTGAAAAAAATCTATATTTTTACTAATCATAGTTTGGGACTTTTGTCGATCTTTTATATTAATAAAATCCTGAGGTTTACATCGATAACTTGGTATATCTACTAGACGATCATTAACTAAAATATATCTATGATTTACTAATTGCCTTCGTAGGGGCCATACCTAATCCAAAAATGATATCATCTAAACGCATTTTAAACAATTGTAATAAAACTTCACCTGTTGATCCTTTTGCTTTTCTAGCAATATGTACATAATTAAGTAATTGTTGTTCTGTTATTCCATAATGAAAACGTTATTTTTTTTATTCTTCCAAACAAATACGATACTGAGAAATTTTCTTATTTGATGTTGATTGATTAATAGAACTAGATTTTAACTGTGGTGTTTTATTAGTTAGTCTTGGCAAAGTTCCTAAACGACGTATTATTTTTACACAAGGTCCTCGATGACGGGACATAAAAATTCCTTTTTTCTACAAAAACATTTACAAAAAAAAATAAAGTAATATAATAATAATAAATAAAAGGTATTCAATTAATTTACTTTTTGTTGATAAATTTTATTTACCTCAACTCATTTAACTTTTTTAACCAAAAAATTATATATTTTTCTATAGTCAAAAACATCATTAGATGAGAAACACTACAAAAAAAAAACAGTATTCTTTTTTTATATAAAGATACTTTTAAAAGTTTTTTATTTTTTATCTTAACCCCTAAGCTCCCGAGCGACCATTTTCTGGTCGCTGCCTGGAAAAAACGGGCTGCCCGGAACAAAAAAATCTTTTTTTGAAAAAATAAAAAATATTTTAAAATACTACATCAAGTCTACTTTCCAACCCAATTTGAATTATGGCAATCCGAGTTAAACTCCACCGGGGAGAATTTTTCAAAGTAGATCACCTCAACATTGTCTTAGTGTTACAAAATTTGCTATTTGGGGAAAGTAATGATGATTCCTCCATCGTTTCTCTTGCTTTTTTGAAGTTTACGATAGATAGCCCAACTTTAACCAATCGTACTAAATTTTGAACTCTAAAATTGAAAATTACAATTTATACAAATTTTCGAAGGTTAATGCTTTTAAATTCATTAAAAAATGATCTAAAGATTATTTAGGAAGTTTGACCGTACGGATAATTTGTAAAGATGATACTCTACATTTTGTCTATTGAACCAACCTTCATCAAACATATGGAAGGCACATATTATAACACATCTATGTTTTGTCCAATACTCCTCGGGCTTTTAGGGGTTAAGAGTTATATCTAGTAATATATTTAGTGTTAAAAAAGAATCGCTACCGGAGTCGAACTGATGACCATCGCATTACAAGTGCGGTGCTCTGACCTCTGAGCTATGCAGGCTTTATCGATAGAAGTAAATAATAATAATAATAATAATAATTTTTATTTTCTTTTGTACAACTTAATTATTATATCAATAAAATTTTAATAATGCAATAATTACTAATTACAAAAAAATACTTGATTTTACTTATTAAAAAAAAATTGTATATATATATATATATATATATATATATAAAGTATTGCCTTAAAACTTATAAAATATTAGTCTAACTAAAATCTTCTAATAATACATATATATATATATATATATATATATATATATATATTTATTGAGTCACTAAAAATAGGGGGTGTGTCGGAATTGGTAGACGCTACGGACTTAAATAATTTGAGCTTTAGTAGAAAAACTTACTAAATGCTAGCTTTCAGAATCAGGGAAACTTAGATTGAAAAAAGTATAAGCAATCTTGAGCCAAATTTTATTTTATTTAAAAATAGAATAGGTGCAAAGTCTCAATGGAAACTATCCTAACAAATAATATTCTAAAATTTATTTCTATTAATAAATAAAATTTCATTTATTTAAAATTTTATTTTTTAGATATTAAGGGAGGATAAAGATAGAGTCCAATTTTACATGTTAATTTCAGCAACAATTTAAATTGTAGTAGAAAGAAAATCCGTTGGCTTTATTGACCATGAGGGTTCAAGTCCCTCTACCCCCAAAACTATAATTTTTTATTGACATAAGCTTTCAATTTTATGTTAGGATAAGTCAATGAAAAAAGCCGAATAGCTCAGTTGGTAGAGCGGATAAAAAGCCTCAGGAAGAGGAGTGGTATACTTTGGATGAGCCCCAAAAGGAAATTACCGGAGGAGTTCTATCACATCCAAAAGATTGACAAAAGAGGGCGGCTTTTTGTTCATGTATACAGACGACTAGGGCAAACTGAAAGGCTTCAAAACATTTCGGGCTTAAGGCCTGTACAATAGCTATCGTGGAGGTTGACGAGAGGACGCACGGTTCTAAAGACTCCCTCGGCTCGCTTTACGGAAATTAGTCCTAAGGTAGTTCCGGAGCAGGAATTCTCGGTTTATGTGGTCCAACATGGAAGGGTTAAGGACCTGCAGCTAGACTCCAAGGATTGGCCATGGAGCAGAGTTAGACATATTAAGGGAGGCAATTTTTATTTATATACTACAAAGAGAGGCTACAGGGTGATCTTATCGCGACAAGGGAAGACTCCTCCATTTAATACTCAAATGGCCAACAGAGGCTACTCGGCAAACCAATGCCGCACCTTTTACAAGGATCTTTGGCATAAGTGGATTCCGAGGAAGATATCTACGATGGCCAAGGGGGCTTGCCTTTGGCGGAATGGAGGATGAAAATGAATCACACAGGGATATGTAATTTGTGCACTCTAAATGCCTTGGAGACTCCTAAACACACCTTTTATACGTGCCCAACGGTAGGAGGAATTTGGGACAGGGTTAAGAGAATGCGGGAGATAGCAGGCTTCCCTACCAGGTTGACGGGTTGGTGGGAAGTTTTGACGGGAATTTATGACCCTCCTCAGCAGCCAGGGGTCTCCAAAATCAACGTTGCCCAAATATCAGGCAATCAATCGAAGGATCAGGGCCTCCTACATGTAGTGGATGAGAGCCCTTGGGAAGTATTGCGAGTTAGTCTACTTTGGTACATTTGGTGTCAGAAAGTCGAGTTTGATATTAGAGAGGGCGAATTTCATGTGGGAATAGCCCTTTTTAGAGCATGGCAAACGACAGTTCAGGCAGGGATGAGAGTCTGGTACGAGCTCACGAAATAAAACGCTCTACATAAATCGGAGAGTCAAATACAAAGAGAGGCTATTTTTTTCAACACTTGGGGTTATGGACAACTCTTTTGTAAAACGCAGCAGGGGATAAAACGGCAATTGGCTCCTCATCCAGACTTTTTGCCAAGGGACCTGGCTAATCGCTATAAAAGCTTCAGGGTTGGGTTAACTCAACCCCTCCCTCAGCTTTCGACTCAGGAAAAGTTAGGCTCCTCACAGGGCCTTTCGGAAGATCAACAACACTCCCCCTTTAGTTTGTTTGGCAGATTTAGTGAACAACCGCAGAATTTCGTTCACTTATCACAAGAAGAAGAAGAAGGTTCTTTTAGGCTTCATTCCAGTCCTAGGCAGGAAGAGCAGGATGGACAAGCGCATGAAGCTAATACTATCGATGACATACTTCAGAGGATTATGGAAGATTTAGAAAAGGAAGTAGACCAGGAGCTTCACGAGCAACTGGAGCCTCAACCTGAACAACAAGAGAACACAGAAAGGAAACATGAAGAAGAGCAGTTACTTGATGAGTCGCAATCGGAAGAGGACCTCGCCGCTCAGGTCGCCTTTTGGACAAACCTGCAAATTGGTCGAGGAGCGCCCAGCCCTCCTCTTAGCCACGACGAAAGCTCAGCCTTTCCGCCGCAGAGCTACGCCTACAAGTCAGCTCCAAGCTCCTTCCGCCGCAAAACTCGCGCCTGCACGATAGCACCGAGTCCCTTACGCCGCATAACTCGTGTCTGCACGTCAGTACCGAGCACGTAACTGCGGATTCGAGCGACCCACAACAGATACGATAGCGCCCAAGACTCGATGTAAACGCCACTCTTCCCTCTGCGTCCCGGCTCCCATGCTTCACGACGGTGGCTCAGCAAAAGACTGAGTCTCAGCTTCGCGACCTTGTGTCGGAGCCTCCTGCTCTTTCGGCGAACCTACATAGGTCTCGACCCAGCCTAGTACGGCTCCCCCGAGGTTAGCTCAGTTGTTAAACCATCAGTACAGTTCTTTAATGGATAGTGATAGCTCACCTCACAGATTTCCTTTAGAGCCAGATTAGATTTCAGGACTTATATTAGTCTTGTCAGTTACTTGTTTGTTCCTCTTCCCTCATGGGTTCACATGCATTGTCTTTCAGTGCGTAGTTTGACATTTCTTCCTCTTTTCTGAACCTTGTGTGGTTTCAATTGCTTAGGCTTTTGTGGTACTTTGGTGCCCTGGCTGTAAGAGCCTTCTCTGCTGCGCTTGCGTGGCTTTGTATTGTGCTCTTTTTTAATCCCCTGGATTTCGGGTTTTCAGCTCAGTTAGTAGAGCAGAGGACTGAAAATCCTTATGTCACCAGTTCAAATCTGGTTTCTGGCATTCTAAAATTATATTATATACCTTTTTTTTCAATTCCATACTTACATATACATATTACTTTATTTTATTGTTTTAAATTAGATAATCAATTTTTTTAATATAAAGAATAGATCTTTAATTATTTTGTAAATTATCTTTTTTGTTATCTGATACAACAAAAAATATTTTGAAAATTTATTCACATATTTTAGCTTCTAAATTTAGAGGTTAATAAGCATCTTGTAGCTCATAAAAATCCGTTACAATATAATCTTTACGTGAAGGCCAACCAATCCAAGTATGAGGCATTAGTATAAGTTTAAGACGTGGATGACTTTCATATGAAATTCCGAACATATTGTAAGATTCCCATTCTTGAAAATCCACACTTTTTGAAATCCAAAAAACAGATGGTATTTTAGATCTTTGTCGTGATACAAAAAAATTATACAGATTTCTTTGAGTTGATCTACATTATCTTGTATTTTTGTAAAATGATATACACTAGCTAGTAACCCGCCAGGTGCTACATCATGAGCGCATTGGGAACGAAGATAATTAAAACCATAAACATATAAAGCAACCGCTATCGAAAGCCAATTTTCAGATCTAATTTGTAAAATTTCTACACCTCGATAATCAAAACCTAAAGGTCAATGAGCTAGTTTATGCTTTGCTAACAAAGCGGATAATCGCCCTTGTATTTTAGTAGTGGTAGTAGAATTATTTGTATAAGTATTTAACATATTTAAGTTTTAAAAATTCTATTTATTTTGATTTTTCTTTTAATTATCTTCGTTTCTTAATAAATAAGTTAAATTTTTCTTTTTTTCAGTTGAATCAAAAGTGTCTAAAGTTGAAATAACTTGCGTCTTAGAAAGTTGAGGATATAGTTTTTTATTAGATTGGTCTGTAGATACAAAATTAAATTTATGATTTAATGTTAAATATCTCTCTCCTTGTTTAAATTTATATTTATCTTTATATGTTTCTTGATCTACCTTTTTACGAAGTTTTATTATAGCATCTATAATAGCTTGTGGTTTTTAGTGGACACCCACGTAAATAAATATTTAATCCCAAATTAAAGCATAAACATAGACACATATGTTTATGATAAACATATAATACCTAATCCCAAAAATAATTTTTTTTATATAATTTCTTTTTAGAATTTTTTTATGTTTTTTTTTTGCGTTCTCTTCTTGCCCCATAAGTAACATATAATTTTCTTAACATTTCTTCATCTATAAATAAATTTTGACGTGAAAAAATGAATTGATGATTTTGAAATAATAAACCAGTAGGGTCCTCGGTAGGGTCCTACAGAAACCGTCCTCCAATAAATAGCATAGATTTACTAGATAATCAAAATTCCATTCGGTGTTCTGTGAGTAATCGCAAAAATCCTAGTATCACAAACTGATCTTCTAATTGAAATTCTAATTCTTGTACATTTCTTCATCTTAATCGAGATAAAACCCTTTCATTAGGAAGTTGCTCTTTTGTTTTGTGTTGAATAATTCGAGAATTTTTTTGTGAACCATTAAATTCTTTCTTTTCTTTTCTTTTAAAAAAAAACAAAATTCTATGTAACTTTAAATTCATTAGGTCTATTTATCGAATTGAATAAATTAGTACAAATAAAATTAAGACAAGATATTTTAGGAGCCCAAGTTATATTACTAGTCAATTGATAAAGTTCTTTTTTATAGGAAATTTTTTGATTAAAAGATTCAATCAACATTGTATTTTTTGCATCTTGATTCATTACTGAATATAGTCCTTTTTTAATCATATGTAAAGGATTTTTTGATTGAAACTGAAAATTAAAAACTATTTTCTTTATTAGTAATATTTTTTTCAAATATTTCTAACAATGAAAACTCTATTGAAAGACTTTCTAAAATATTACAAGCTAAATAAAAATCATTTTCACCATATTTATCAAACAAAATTAAATTATCTCGTTTATTTTCTAATATAAACCAAGAATCTCGAGCAGCTAACCCAGCTAAACAACCTAAAATATAAGGTAAAATAGTTAATTCTTTTATTGTTGATTCAAAAATTGAAGGCTCTAAATACCATTTAGTTAAATAATAATAAAACAATTCCACAAATCGTTACCAAAATATAAAGGATTTCTAGATGAGTCTTTTAGAAATAAATTTTGTATAAGAACTTTTCCAACTTTATAAAAGAGTATCCCATAATTCTGTGTAAAATTTATTTTATTATTTATATATGTAGAACCTAAAGCTTGTCTATGAAAAGCTAATCTTCTCTAGTGTTTTTTTCTATTATAGATAGATTTTGAACAATACTAATTAATAAAATTTCATTAATTAGTCTTCATAAATCCCGTGCATTATATCCTATGGTTCTATATCCAAATTCGTTAATACATGATTTTTTATTTTTCAAATAAAAATATTCACAATTTTTATTGTGTAATAAATTTGAATATTTATTAATCGATCTAATCTATTTGGAGAAATTAAAGCAGGATCCACTTTTTTAGGAAAATGAGCTGAACCAATAATAACTATATTGTGAGTATTTTTTTATTAAAACCAATTTGAAAATATTTTAAGAAAATACCAAGTAAAAAGGCAGGATCAGATTCCACATTTTAAGTTGAACGATTTACATTAAGTTTATGAATATTTTGCATTCATACTATACATGGAGAGAGTTTTTTTGCTAATTCTAAAATAAGATTTAATCTTCGTAAACTTTCCATCAAAACGTTCATCCAACTCTCAGTTATAATGTCAAGTTTATTACATAAAAGTTTATTTATAGATATTTTTATTAAAGGAACAAAAGAATTTGCTACTAAATTTTTAACCAAATAAGAGCGTCCAGTTTCTAATGAATCTATTTTCAAAATTCCTTTTGAGGAAAAAAGTCTTAATTCAAGTGGAACAGGTCTTTTATACAAAGTTGATTTTAAAATATCAATTTGCCATGGAATAGGTAAAAAAGTCGTTTCTTGCCATTAAGATAAAAAAAACAAAATTTTCTGCTAAATAAAATTGATGAAATGGATAATTAACTAAATTTTTTTGATAATTTTCAATTGAATTTTCTAAATAATTTTTCAATTTTTGTTGTTTCACAATTGGATTATCAAATTGAAACATTATAGAGTTATTATTAGAAGTAAATCTCGATCTATATTGTTCAACGCTTTTATTAGTTATCAAAGATTGCACTAATAGTTTTCGTTCTCTGCGAGAAAGATCTACTCCTTTCTAGTTATTTTTTATTTTTTATTTTTTATTTTTGTAAATAAGTAGAATTTTAAATTTCTAAAAAGATGTATTAACAAATTTTCTGATTTAACAATTTGTATTGAATTATTATGGATCAAATTATCTAAATTTCTTCCACGTGAAGAATCTATTAAAGATTGAATTATTTCAAAAGATCTCCGTAGGTAAAAATAATTTGAGCCTAATAAACTGGAAAAATAATTTAAAAAAAAAAAATAGATGAAAAAATTAAAACTTATAGTCGCTATATATTGTTTATTCCATTTAGTAACCAAATTGAGAGAAAAAGATGGCTCTATTATTTGTTGATTATTAGATTGTTTATTAATTTGTTTAAATAAACGTAAATTCCAATTTTCAAATAAACTACCAATAATTCTGTTTTCTAAATCAAATAATAAAGTTTTTAATAAATAATCTAATTTTTTTTAATATTGTGAAATAGTTGATAAAATATAATTAAATTGATCATTAATATTTTATAACAAATTTGTAAATAAATTTAAAACTATATTTTTAAAATACTTCCACCATTTGAAAGTAAAAAACCATAGTATATATTTTTCAAATAAGTCCACTTTACAGGTTTTTAAAATATTTGATGTGTTTTAATTCGTGGAATTAATTTAATAGGATTTATTGAAAAAGATTTTCTTTTTCATCATTAAAATTTATCTTATTTATATTGTTATCATTTAAAATAATATCTATTAAATTTTCTTTAGAATTAGATTTTATAATAAATAATTTATTAATCCAACTAACTGTTTGATTATTTTCGTTTTTTATTTCTACAAAAAACTCAGAAAGTAAATAATTTTCAAAATAATCTATTTGATAAACATTTTTTTCTTTTAACGCGTTTTCAATACAGCGAGCTTTATCTAGATTACTTTTTTTCTTTTAAATCATAAAAACTGTGATTATATTTAACTAATAAAATAAATAACTTATTTGAGTAAAACTTATGTATAAAGATAAGTTTTCTATAATTAAAATTTTCAAAATATTTTGATAAGAAAGTTTTATATATATTTTAGATTTAATATTTGAATTTTTATTCAATTTTGTGTAAAAAAAAGTTAATTTATTATTACACAAACAATTTTTTTATAGATATATTTTTTATTGATGGTGTATATTTAAAATTATATATTTTTCTTTTTTTTTGAATAAAACATTTAGTTTTTCTTATAGATCAACTAAGAATAATATAAAAAATTGAAGAATGTTTGTGTATCTGCTTTAGACAATTGAGAATTTAATAATATTTCATTAGACATTTTCATAGAACTAAAATAATTTTTTTTTCATTTTGCGATATTGGCAAAAACAAATACTAATAACTTTTTGTGTAAATTATATTATTAAATAATGTATAAGAAAGTTAGTAACCAATATTTTATTAAAATAAAAATATGTTTTTGATTTATGATAAATATTAACTGCTACTTGCACTAATAAAGTATTTTTATTTTAAAAAATATTTTGAATTTTGTTTTAATATTTATAATTTTTTGAAAATCAATTAAGTGTTTTGAAATTTTCTTAACATTCTTTTAAAAAATAGATATAAAGGTCTTATAAAATACATAAATATTTTTTTAATTTATTTTATTAGACTAGTGCTTAATTAAATCTTTTACTATTTAATTTTTTTTTATTTAAGTAGATAAAAATAATTTATTTATTATGTTTTTCAATAAAAAATTTGAATGCTTTTTCATTTATTTTTCTTCCATCAATTGAAGTATATTGATTAAAATTATGATGAATATAATTTTTTTAATAATATAATTTTTAGAATTATATATATATATATATATATATATATATATATATATATATATATATATATATATATATATATATATATATATATATATATGTATTTCCAATTTCATAAATTTTAATCAATTGTAATTTTGATTAAGTTTTCTAAATTCTTTTTTCTATAATGAAACAATTTAATAATTAAAAATAAAATTTTAAAGATTTTATTAAATTTTTGTAAAACTTATTATAGATCACTTTATTATCATTTGAAATTTTAATATAAATTTCAAAAAAAATATTGTCTATTTTAATTTTGTTAAATCATTTTTTATTAAAGCTTTATTTTGTCATTCATTTTTCCATAAATTATTAAGTTTTTTCTTATTCAAGATTTTATTTATTTTCACAATTCAAAGTACAATCAGGAGTTTTTGTATAAAATATAATTTATTTAATTATTAATAAATTTAATGTATCTAGAAAAATAGGTAAATTTTTCAAAATAACTCCTTTGGAATAAAAATTAAAAAATAAATTTATATTTTGATTATAATTAGTGATACTAATATATTTTGTGAATAAAAAACCATAATTAATAGAAAATATTTTTAGAGCATTTGTAATTTATTAATGAAACTAATTTATATATATAATGAATAGTTTTATAAGCATAATCTTAAAAAAGTAAAAGTATTCAAATTAGTATAATTTCTTTTAACTTTCCATAAATAAATTAATCTATATGCCTAAAAAGTTATTCTTTTGTTTTTCAACTATTCTAAAGAAGTTTCTATAATATTTCATAGTAGGAAAATCAATACTCAATTCATCTATAGGCAAAATATTTGAAAAATATTAGAACTAAATTTGAAATTTTTTTATTTAAAAAATATATATTAGTAGTATATTTTTTATTTTCTCGAAATAAATTTTTTATCCATAATATTAGATTATTTTGAAAAAAGGATTCAAAAATAAATTTGAATTTATTATGTTTTTCTTATTTTGAAAAAAAAAAAGTATATCCCAAAAAGTATCTTGTTTAACGTTTTTGCTATTCAAACTGTTTTTTCTTTGAGAACCATTTCAAAAAAGAATATTGTGTGATTTATCAAAACTAGTTTCAACTAAATTTAAACTTTGTACAATTTTAGGTTCCTTTTTTCTTTCTAATTCAAAAATTTGATCAATTATTTCATAATTATTTATTAATTTATTAGATTTTTTCATTTAATATAAAATATAGTTTATTGTTTTATATAAAATTTATGATGAAACTTCACCGGCTCTTAATTTTTTTTTTATGATATAATGATTTCAATTTAAATAATCTTATATCTAATTTATTTCTATTAATATCAAATTCATTTGAATTTTTTTACCTTCTTATAAACCTTTTTTTATATAAATGCCATATAATGGATTCAGCATAAAAAGCCATCCTTTTTTTATAATTAAAATATAGGATTTTGCAATAATTGGATCGGCTTCACTCCAAAATTTTACTAAATAAAATTGTTTACGATTTATTTTTTCTTGATAAGATACCGGAATTGAAAAAGAAATTAGTATTAGAACTCTTGTTGTCCAAATTAATTATTGAATCAAAATTATTTAATTTTAAGGTACTTTCTATTTCAAAAAGTAATTTTTCACAAAAAGCACATTATATTTGAAGAACCAAACTTTCTTCTAATGGTTTTTATGTTTATTTAATCCTAATTTCCTATTTCTTAAAAAAAAAAAAAAAAAAACAGAATTAAATTTATTTTCTCAATCATAATTTTGACAAAGTATATTAGTTATATAGATTTTTTTTTTAAATTTAAATAATTTTTAAAAATAATTTATTAATTTTTTTCATAGAATAGGAAGAAATTTTCCAACTAGGAAGAATTACTTTTATAATCCAAAGTTTCCACCATTCTGAGATTTTAATTAAATTTTTACTGTATGCGAGTATAACACATAGTTTTCCATAAAACTTGCTCTAATAATAGAATATTTTTTCTCTTTTTTAGATCAATTTTTTTGTAAAGAGACTGTGCAAAAGTCGAAATAAATTTTTTATTAAAGGTTTTCTTCAAATCTTTTTCTTTATACTTATAATAATTTATCTGTCTAAAAACTATTTTAACTAAATTTAAATGTTTTTCCAATAATAGATTTATTACTCAAAAGATATAAAAGATTTGATAACGTAAGTAATAAAAACGTACTGAATATTGAATTTTTGTTAGTTTTTGAACTATTTAAATCACTTAAACTTAATGAACTAATAATTCAAAAGTAATTTAAAAAATAAAATAAAATCTTAATTAAGAAAAATTCTAATTAGAAATTTAACTAAATTTGATTTTGCCCCTATCTCAAAAAAGTATTGAGGGTTTTTTATTTCTTCCAATTTTAATCTTTCATATAAGTATTTTTTTTTTGATAATTCTTGTTTCATTTTTTTTACAATAGTTAGATAAAACTTTTAATAACAAGATTTTTATATGGAAATTTCAATTACATAAATTTAAAACTTTAATCTTTTTTGCTATTTTTCTTTCATAGAAAAATAGTATATGTATTTAGGCATTGCTAAGTTTTTTTATTTATAAAAAAAATTAGCGAGTATTTTAGCTAAAATTTTAATTTAAAAATTATCATTTTATTTAATATATTTATGTTATTCTATTTATAATGACATAAAAAAAAGGTATCATCAACTAATTATTAAAAATTAATTTAATTTTTTAAATTAAATTATTTTTTATAAATAATAATAAAATTTTATTTAATTCAAATTTATTTTAAATGGGCGAACGACAGGAATCGAACCTGAGCGCGGTGGATCCACAATCCACTGCATTAATCCAGTTGGCCATGTCCGCCCTTTTTCAAATTTATTAATTTCTACTAAATAAAAAATAATGACCGTAGGGCTTTAGTTCCTAAGGTCATTATTTTTCAAGTTGTTATCCTATTTTGTATAATTTTGTTATTTTAAAATTATAACTAAAATATTAATCATTTATAGAAGGAGCTTCAATAGAAGCTAAATCTAGAGGGAAGTTGTGATCGTTACGTTCATGCATAGCTTCCATACCAAGGTTAGCACGGTTAATGATGTCAGCCCAAGTGTTAATTACATGGCCTTGACTGTCAACAACAGATCGGTTAAAGTTGAAACCATTTAGGTTGAAAGTCATTATGTTGATACCTAATGCAGTAAACAAATATCTACTACAGGCCGAGCAGCTAATAAGAAGTGTAAAGAACGAGAGTTATTAAAGCTAGCGTATTGAAAAATAAGCCTACAAAAGTAATCATGAGCAAGTACGATGTTGTGAGTTTCTTCTTTTTGACCAAACTTGTACCTGCGATAGCAAACTCATTCTTAGTAGTTTCTCGGATTAAACTTGAAGTTACCAAAGAACCATGCATAGCACTAAATAGAGAGCCGCCGAATACACCATCTACACCATACATGTGGAATGGGTGCATAAGGATATTATGTTCTATTTGGAACACAATTATAAATTTCAAAGTACCAGAGATTCCTAAAGGCATACTGTTAGAGAAGCTTCCTTGACCAATAGGGTAGATCAAGAAAACAACAATAGCAGCCGCAACAGGAGCTGAATATGCAACAACGAGCTAAGGACGCATACCTAAACGGAAGCTAAGTTCCCATTTACGACCCATGTAGCAAGCTACACCAAGTAAGAAGTGAAGAACGATTAGTTTATAAGGACTACCATTGTATAGCCATTGATCAACGAAAGCAACTTCCCAAATTAGGTAGAAGTGCAAACCGATAGGTGCAAAAGTAGGAATAATAGCACCAGAGATTATGTTGTGTCCGTAAAGAAGAGAACTAGAAACAAGCTCACAAATATCATCAATATCTATAGGAGGTACGAAGAAAGAGATAATGAATACAGAGGTTGCAGTTAACATGGTAGGCATCATTAATACACCGAACCATCCAATGTAAAGGCGATTTTCAGTGTTGGCAACCATTCCACGGAGTGCTTTGACACTCTTGACATTCAAATGCCCGAGTCGACGATGCCACAACGCCAACTTGTCCTCGTTTGAACTCGATTGCACCAACGTTGCGGATTCCGCCGCGTGCATCTTAGAAAACTTGATTTGATACAAGCCGTTGACTTCGTGTATAATGGCCACCTCCTCACGACTTGGGGACAACACAAAACACCCTTTGTCGCTAAATTCCACTCGCAAATGCTTCATCACCAAATGTCGCACCGATAAAAGATTTGCCTTCAACTTGGGAACGTGGAGGACATCATGGATGGTAATTGTCTTCACACGACCCTTCACCTCGGTGTCTACAACGATGGATCCTCTACCCACGGCTTGAAGAACCGTATCATCACCCAAAATAACATTCTTTGGAGATATGACGTGATATGATTGGAAACAAGTCCTATTGGGCGCCATGTGACTCGAGGCTCCCGAATTAACAATCCAATCGATCACACTACCATTGCATGACACGTCACTTGCCATCATTGCATACTCGTCCCCGTCATCACTACAACAAGAAAGGCTAGTCATAAATGCATACTCATCACCCGCATCGTTGACCTTTGTATTGTTGGCACTTTCCTCTCTTTTGCGCTTGTAGCAAAATTTTGCCAAATGGCCCTTCTTACTGCAATAGTAGCATACCTTGTCCGTAGAGCTCCCACTCGCACCGCTCTTGGATTGCTTCGCCATAAGCGCCGCGCTATCGCCACGAGTCTCGTTCTCTTTGCACCGCGAGAGTTCATGCAACAACCGCGATGTCACATAATCAAGAGTGAGCTCAGCAATGGGCCTGCTCTCCATAGCAACGATAAGATACTCGTACGACGGCGGCAAACTCTCGAGGAGGGTTATAACAATATCACCGTCGGTAATGTTCACGTCCGCGCCGTTGAGCTGATCCGCAAGAGCCTTCACTTTGTTGATGTGCGCCAACATGTCGTCGTTTTCTTCCATCTTGATGGTGAAAAACTTGCGCCTCAAGACCAAAATATTCACCAAGCTTTTTGCCTCATGAATATTGCAAAGCTTGGCCCATGCCTCCGCGGGAGTCTTACATGAGCGAATGTGAGAGAGTTGGGAGTCGGAGAGGTTAAGAGCAAGAATCGCAAACGCCTTCTTCTCTCGCCGAGTGTATGCAGTTTTCACCCTAGCCTCGGCATCGGACGAAGGGGGTTCCTCGCTACCGTCAACTATCTCCGACAATTCCTTTTCGGTCATGACCATTTCCATCTTGAATTTCCACAAGTGGAAATTGACTCCATCGAACTTGTCTACAACTTTGGGACCCTCACCCTCAAATGAAGCCATTTCCTTGACTCAAGTACGGACCCCCACAAAAATCAGCCCCTAAAAAGCGAAGAAAAATTGTTTTTATGAATTTTTGACAATTTTGTGAATTGTGAAGCAAATTGCACACGTATATGCTTCCAATGCCCCCAAAGCTATTCCAAACACTAAATCAGCACCTTTGTGCTACACATCAACCTCACAACACTCAATCGTGATGCTTTCCAATACAAATGCCCAAGATGTTACCACAACACCTTAACTAAGTGAATTGCGCACTCCTTTGCTCCAATCCACTCAAATCAGCACCCTTGTGCCTCACAACATGTAATGCACCCTATTGACACCCTTGTGCCTCCCAAGGACTCTAAATCAATGCAAATTGAGCCAAATCAGCCCGTTCAAATCCTAATTGCATTGAAACTGATCAAATCAGCCCTCTTGTGCATTCACTAACCCAAACTCTAATTTTGAGCACTCCAAGGGCATAAATCACATTCAAAACCCTTGTGCAATAATTGCAATACTAAAATCAGACTGTAGACTCATCCCAAGAGCCTCAAACCATAAAAGTGACTTGCAACAACACAAGTGCACAAATTGAGCACAAATTGAGCCAATAAACTCCAATAAGCTCCAATAAGCTCCAATAAGCTCCAATCAGCTCCAATATACTCCAACAACCACCAATACGCTCCGAAGCTCCAATTCAGCCCTTGTAGACGTGTATAAACTCCAAAAGTGCTCCAAAGTGCTCCAAAAGCTCCAAATCACCAATTGATTGCTCCAAAGTGCCAATTCAGCCTTCCAACACGTAGATCAAAGGTAGGAAGATTGTAATACCTCCCAATGTCGAAATCAGCCCACCAAAGCTCGAATTCAGCCCTCCAAAGCTCCAAATCATCGCTCCAATACTCCAAAATCAGCGCTCCAACGCACGACCTCCACACAATGAGCAATCTAATCTTTCACTCACGCAAAACATATGAGTGGGCCTATAACATATTGAAGGTTAAATTAGAATGCCAAAGCCTCACACAAACACTTGGAATGCATAGGAAAGAGATGGTCTTTACTCACGGGCTGCCCCTCTTAAGTAGCACACCCAAGGGAGTCCCCTTGGCAAACCATATGGGACATCAGCCCATACTCAACCCCTATTTCACTAAGATCAGCCCATATCAGTTGGGAGACCCAATTCTCATTACTTCTAACTAGTACTACTTCACTAGTTGCAACTCTAGCTCATTCGCATCATCTACACTAGCTAATGCGCATTGGCTATGAGCAACTTCAGCCCACGCAATCATCCTACTTCAACAGAAAACCCCTGACCTCCCGGACATTCCGTGGAGCTAGCAGAGCTAGGATCACGATTACCTTGTCAATGTCGACCTGCAGGCCCTTCCCACTGACCACATGTCCCAGCAGCAATCCGGATTCCATCCCAAAGAAGCATTTTCCGGGATGCAGATTCAAGTTCGTCTCCCGGCATCTTTGGAAGGTCTTCCGGAGATGCTCCATATGCTCTTTCCGGTTTCCAAATACGGCGAAGTCATCAATAAAGACTTCCAGAAAATGTTGAAGGAAATCTTTGAAGATGTCCATCATTAGCCGCTGGAAAGTTCCCGGGGCATTGCATAACCCGAAGGGCATCCGGTTGAAGGCGAACGTTCCCCACTCGGTTGTGAACGTTGTCTTCAATTGGTCGTTCTCCCGGATAGACACTTGATTGTATCCGGAAAAGCCGTCCAAGAAACTGTACAATTCTTGTCCTGCCACATGGTCCAAGATGATATCCGTGAAGGGCAGCGGAAAGTAGTCTTTCTTCGTGGCTGCATTGAGTTTCCGGAAATCCTGGCAGACCCGGATCTTCACTTTTCCATCTGCTCCGGTTTTCTTGGGCACCACTACTCTCGGTGACACCCACTCGGAGTTGTTAACCGGATAGATGAATCCGGCCTCCAGCAACTGGTCAATCTCCTCCTTCACCATTAGGGAATACCTTGGGTTCAGCCGATACTGTCGCTGTCGAACCGGAGTAGCACCATCTACCAGATCTATCTGGTGCTCCCCTAGTTCAGCCGGAATCCCTTGCAGGTCCGTGGGGGCCCATGCAAAGACGTCCGCGTAACTGGCCAGCAACCGTCCGTACTCCTTCTCTTCCGGGCTCATTGTTTTTCCTATGAAAAACTTCTTCCCGGTCCCCACTTCCAACTCCTCAAAGTCCTTAGGGGATACCACCCCCTTGACCTTCTCTAGCTCCTGTTCTTCCGGATACATGGGTACCCGGCTCCACGACACCGGATCTGTCCCTGTCATCCGTGATGGCTGTCCGACCGGGTCGGTGATCTGCCATCGCACCCACTTTTCCGAAAGTGACACGCAGGATTCTCCTAAGGAGCGATCCTCCGCTTCCGGACTCTCCGTCTTAGGGATTTTTGGTGCAAAGATTTCCCCTTCCTCCTCTACGTCAGCCGGAAACTCGAAATCCTTCTCTATCAGACTAGCAAACTCCTCCACCAGGTAGCTAGTCTGGGCGTCGGAATCTTCCGGATCTGACCAATCCGTGGTGTATCCGTCTGTCTCGCTGGTTTCTCCTTCGTGTGCGAGATGACGCCAAGGAATCCGGAATGGGGGTTTCCCCACCCGGAATTCCTTCTCTCCCCAATCTACCACTACCTTAGCCAGATATAGCCAAGGTCGACCAAGCAGCATCCGGAAGGGTCGCCCTGACTCTACCCGGATGATCACGTAGTTGAGTAAGTACGTATGGATGCCAATCCGGGAAGGAACTTGGGATAACAGTCCCACTGGAACTACTCGAGATTGGTCTGCCATCCGGAGTACCATTTTCGTGTCTTCCAGGGAGGTGTATCCTAAATCAAAAGCCGTATCTTCCAGCATGAGGTTCACCCCGGATCCTCCATCAACCGGAATACGGTGAATGCTACAACCGTCTACCTCCACCGTAATTTCTGGAGCACCATAGTCTTCCACCTTTGCGAAATTCACCGCTACCCCCGGAAGCTTGTACCTCTTCTTCCGTCGCTGGATCCAGGCTTCCCGGATCACCTTCTGGTAGTTGACATTATCATGCAAAAGTTGACCAATGGTCACGTTGGCGTTCTGGTCCTTAATGTCCTGCAAAATATCGTACTCATCTACCCGGATTTTAGGATCCGGTTGGAAAAGAACCGGTTGATCATCGAACCGGACTTTCCGCAGACTCGGGGTGTCACCCGGGTCCACTAATTGCTGCCTGACTTTTTGGCTAATATGTCTATCTATTCTACTTGGTTCTAACCCTTTTTCTAACTCTACTGTGGGTACAACATCTACAGGAACTCGGGCAGTGACAAGTGAGTCACTCTCCGAATCCGGTTCCTTTCTAGATTTCCGGCTACTCCGGCTATTCTTCTTCCTACGTCTAGAGCTAGCACTGACCTTTTCCTTGGTGGAACTACGGGTCGCCACTTTATTCACCGCAATGTCCTCCCTTCCCGGTAGCCCCACCTCACCATGTCATTTTTCCGGATTCTCCACTCAGGACGTGTGGCCGTAGTTGAGTCCGGTCTGTTCTCGGGGTGGAACTTCCACAGTTTTGAACAGCACTCGCGGTTGAGGTGGTTCCGGACATTGAGTCGCAGTGTGCCCGTACTTCCCACAGTTCTGGCAAGGTAGCTGTAACATCCTGCCCTGTTGTGAAGACGGCAGTAGGCAGCTGTTGGCGTAATGTCCGGGTCCTCCGCACTTGTAGCAGTAGATTAAGCGCTCTGCGTATCTGATTAGCTGATTCCCCGGATTCGCGCTCGATCCGACCCCCGGGAAGCTCCTAGGTGGTGCGATCTGGGGTCGAGGAGCTTGGCCCCTTCCCCTTCCGTATCCTGGCTGGATCTGATCCACCGGCTGCATTTCCTCATTGTCTTCTTCCTCCGGAATAGTATAATACACTCCCGTTTTCGGGTCCACAAATTGGACTGATTTTCAAACCTCGTTTTACCGAAAGCGGCTAGTTAGGGTTTCTAGGGCAACTAGGAGTAGTCTTTCCGCCATAAATAGGAGAAGTAATGGCCATAACGGCCCAGTTATTTATTTAGAGAGAGAGTGGCATCCGGGCGCAGCCTAGAGGAATTACTACAGGTCTAGACCGACAGCAGATTCCGGTGGGAAACCGGATGGGAGACCGGATAGGTGAGGACGGGTCTCCGATGGACCCGGCCACGGTCCGAGCATTGAAGTGGGCCGCTCTAAATTGGGCGACCCACTGTTCATTCACTCTCTACAGTTCCAGTTGTCCGCGCCAGCAGAATTTCGAGCTTCCGGATAGCAGTAGAGTTGATAGTGTGGGACCGGAAGTAGAGGGCATTGAGCGACCGTCTTGTGCAGATTCTGAGCGTCCGGGAGTGCGAGAAACTGAACACCCGGTGAGAAACAGCGACGCGAGGTTAGAGTTTGGAATAAGCGAGCATCCGGACAGTGCACACCGCCATTTCCGGCGGAGTTTGAGGAAGAAAGGAAGTGCGCAGCCAGGAAGAGGGTCGCGGGGTCTCTGGGAGGTTAGAAGAACACCCCGGAAGCGGAAAGGGAAGCGCCCGGAGCGGGAGGCGCGAGGTTTACCGAGGAAAGAGAAGGCGCATCCGGAGAAGGAGCTGCGCCACATCCGGAGGAGTGAGGAATTCCGCCCGGGGTCCGCAGCCATGGCACGCAGGGAAGCCGGGGCCAAGATTCCGGAGAAACGTATCTGCCCGGACATTCCGCAACACGAGCAAGACTTCGACGAGCTAATGCAGGACCTCCAGAAGATGGGGTGTTTGGGATTGTTTGGGAGAGTGTGGGATGTGCAGGACTCCCGGATGCTGGAGGAAATCCAGGGCGGGCCGATGGTGAACGCCTTCCGGACAACCATCCGGGCGAAGTATGGCAGTTGGACCCGGGAGATGTGGCGGGACCTGTACGACTTCCCGGACACCAACGAGGACCTGGAACCGGGAGGCAAGGGCGACACGGACTAGGTGAAGATGCGGTTCAGTCATCTCTCGGACAAGGACGGATTCAAGGTGGCAGATTGTATACTGCCCCGGGAGCAACGGCTGCTCCAGTACGTAGTGCCCATCCTCAGTCCGGAGAAGCCCACCACCCTCACTGTGACGCTGGCCCGGGGAATCTACTCCGCCCTTCTCCGGAAGAAACGGATCAACTGGGCGATCCTGATCCACCGGAACACGCAGAAGTGGGCGGGTAACCTCGACAACAAGAAGGGATGCCCGTTAGCCCCATTTCTCTACCACTTGTACGAGAAACATGGGTGCCTCACGGCAGAAGAGAAGAAGAGGTTGGAGGTAGTGCCTATTCCGGGGGTGAGAAGCCCGGCCAAGAAGAAGACGGCGCTTCCGAGAGGAGGAGCGGGGACCAGCAGACCCGGTTCGTCGTCCCGACCGGAGGAGAGAAGGATGGCTCCACCTGCAACCCTACCGGATAGGAGCAGAGTCCGGGGAGAGGGGCCCCGGATGGAGAAGGAAGACCAACCGGTAAGAAGGCCATTGGGCGATTCTAGTCCCAATTTGGAGAACAGGACCAAGTGGAGAGAAGACCGCCCGGAGGGAGGCCGACCGGGAAGCGCCAGGCCGCAACAGGAGGAGCGGCAGGAAAGAAGAAGGGACCGGCCCGAAGGAAGGTGACCCCACTCAACAAACGTCCCAAGGAAGCAGGGGAGGACGAAGTGGAAACCGGAGACGAGGGGGACCAGGAGCAGGGAATGCCAGCGGGAGCAGAACCGGTCCAGGAGGCAGGCCCATCCGGGAATGTGCGAGCGGAACGAAGAGAACCGCTCCGGATGGAGGACATGTTACTGCAGACACGGGTGGCACTGGACATGGTTACGGAGCAGTACAACCCCATGTTCGCTGCTCTCCGGGAGACAGGGACTCTTCTTTGGACGAACGATGTTCTGGAGTATCCGGCGAGGATTCGGAAGCTCCAGAGGAAACTCATTTGGAGCAGGGAGAGGGAGAATGAGCTAACCGGACAACTGCAATTTATCCGGGAGGCAGAGAGCGAATCTGCGGCTCTTTTGAAGGGATTTGAGGAGGAGCTGCAACGAAAGGTAGCCTACATTAATAAGATGGAGGCCCACGTACAGAGGAAGGAGTTGCAGATCCGGGAGCAAGAGGATACCATCCAGAGGGTAGCATTGACAAGCCGACAGTGCGTCTCCAAGCTATCTGGGTTGTTTCAATCGGATGGGGAGGCGCAAACAAAGGCCCGGTTGTACGACGAGCGGGTACTTCAACCGGGATTGGAGGGAGCAGCCCGGATGAAGAATGTAGTCTGGGAGTACTCGGACAAGGTAGAAGCATATTTGGTGGAGTTCCGGGTACTCGCGGAATACATCCGGGAGAGCTCTTCGGAGGAGGAGTCGGATCAGGAGGAACCTACCTCCCGGACCGTGGTGGATGTGGAGCCAATCCACATGGTCCGATCCGCGGGAGTAAGCCCAGAAGAAGTCCGGGATTTGAGCGAAGGTATGGAGGCAATGGATGTCCACCCGGACAGGGCGGAAAAGCAACAGGTGGGACAGCCGGCGGGGCGCGGAACTCGGGGAGATAGGCCGGCGGATCCAATCTTGGTGGGGAGCCCGGAAGATGAGGAATAGCAGCCGCAAGTAGGCCAGTAGCCGCCCGGAATCATCGGAGGCCCGGAATCGGTGGCCCGGACTTAGTGGATCCGGCCACTTTGAACGGGACTTTTTTTTGAGCAAGTAGGGTAGGACTCTCCTTGGGAATTAGGTTCTTTTTAGGATTCTAATGTTAGTTGCAGTGTAGGAAGAGAACTAAATTGTGGGGTAGCCCCTCGGTTTTTCCGGATCTGCGGGTTTCCCGGATCTGGTCGGCTTTGTGTTTTCTTTTTATCTATGGATGTTCCTCATTCCTGGGGTCTTCTTTTGTGTACCATTTTCTCTTTGTAAATGATCATAGGTATACTCTTCTACGGACCGGAGTGTTTGTGTATGTGTGTGTGTGGTTGTTGATTGAGATCGTGGTCCAATTAAGTCCCTTGGTAACCAGAAGAGTTGATCGGATTCTGTTGTAGATCTAGTTGTTCGGCGCTCGGTTGCAAGGTGTAATCCGGGTTAGTGGCTGAGTGGATAGGAGGGGGTACTCCAGTCCTCTTAGAACTCCTCGACGGGTAGTCCAGTTGAGGTGCCAGCACCTGGGTAGATCATGTGACAGCAAGGTACGGAATAGCTAGAGTAACCGGGTTCTGTTGTAGATCCAGTTAAGAGTCTGGGTATTGGGAAAACTCAGAGATTGTTTGAAGGTGGGTTGTTCTGTGCTCGGTTGTAAGGTAAAATCCGGGTTAGTGGCTGAGTGGATAGGAGGGGGTACTCTGGTTCTTTCAGAACTCCTGGACGGGTAGTCCGGTTGAGGTACCAGCACCTGGGTAGACCATGTAATAAGGAGAGCCGGAATGATCAGAGTAAAACGAACTGTAGGAGTCGAACCGATTCCGGATACCCCGGGTAAAGGTCCATCTCGGTTATCAAGTCGTTGTAGTAATTTTTAGAAGGGGGAAACCCGGGTTGCGCTTAAGTGACCGGCTGTGGGTTTGGGATGAATCTGCAGCTGAAGTGCAGTACGGGAATTACCCGGATTGAGGAGCGGAGTAAGGATAACCGGAAGGTAGTGAAGTTCCCATCACTTGAATCAGCAGGAAGGGTGTGTCTTTAAATCCTGCACCCCTAAATGTAAATGGAGAACCCTTTGAAGGAAAACAGAGGTTAATATAAACCGGTTTGAGTTGTTTGGATAGACCGGACAGAGTAGTGTTGGGTAAATTCCCAACTCGGACGAAAACCGGATCTAGTCGTAACCGGGTCAGTCAGTAGGAGAAGACCCGGTTCAGTAGGAAAGAGGGATTCAGCTGGTGACAGAGAAAGAGAGAGTCACCAATCCGGGACCATCTCCGGAAACTTCCCACTTCACAGAGTCTCTGCGGAACAATAACCCGGAAATCACCTCTACGAGCGTTCTTAATACGAAAAGTGCGTTCTAAGGGAATATCCGGTATCACGTGCTACGACACTGATCTCCAGAAAACCGGTTGCGTACACTCGCTGGCGAAGTGGCCGTACTCCTTGCAGCGTGGGCACTTGACATTGGACCGGCTGGTAGGAAAGATCTTCCTAGGCATCTGGTTCTCTGCCAAGTTCACCCGGATTGCGTCCAGCGATTCTTTGACACTCTTCATCACATCATCTTGCTATACCTTGACGCAAACTGTACCCTTGTCCCGTCTTGACTTCACTACCTTCGAACTCGTGGTCTTGGGTAATTGCAAGCTACGGTCTACCAAGTGGGGAGTGCAGCTTGTGCAGCTAAAGGCCATGCAGCTCGTGCACTAGTGTAGTAATGCGCACCTCTCAACTTTCAATTAGATCAAAAATTTCACCATCCCAAATAGGGTTTATGCTAATACTTTCACTTTAGCAATTGTTAAGTTAATTTCAAGTCTTTGGGCATCACTCAATAGCCTTTTCTGTTTTTTACCGCGTAGGGGTAATTAGAGCCTTTTTTACATAACATCCTTAGCTAGGTTTTATGAAAAATGCATTTCATATCCCACCTCTGAAATTGAACCATTATTTCATTTCCAAAAAAAAAAATCCAAAAAAAAGTTTTAACTGCACGGAAATCTTAAAAAACAAAAACATCACCAAACAATTAATTAAAAAATAAGTAAGCGTAGTACCCAAAAAAATAAAATATGGTACCATTGTACACACTTGTGGTATGTTGCTATAAATTTTTGAAGTTCAAATTTGACCCCCTTCTAGCATTTCCCATAAAATAGGTGCACTTTTGACAAGCGACACGCTACCAAATCTAAGTAGAAATGCTTAATTTGGATAGAAAGATTGAAAATTTGCAAACTTTATTGTGGTAGACATCTTAACTTTAGAATTCTAGAAACAATGCAATTTGTTTCGTTACAAAATTCCATTCCAATATTTATTGATGATTTTCCAAAGATTGGGTAAGTGCACAAATTTGCATGCCGCGACAAAAAGCTTGGGTGACCGTAGCTTGCAACCACCCTCTTCCCGTACTTTGACTCTGGTTCACTCTCCAAGCTTCCGGATTCTTCCGTATTGCTGTTCGCACTACTCGAGCTGTCTCAGCTCTCGGACTCGGAATACTTCTTTTTCTTCTTCCGGTCTCTATGGCGGTGCTTCTTACTCTTTTCTTCCTTCTGGTCACTCCTCTTCAGCGACTTCTGGAGTGACTGGGCGGAGTTCTCATAGTTCTGAGCAGCCTCCATAGCTTCTCGGAGACTAGCCGGTCTGCTCTGCCGGATATGGAATCCCATCTCCTTGGGAAATCCGGCCACATACCACTCCACTTGTACACTGGGGGCGATCTCCGTGGTGAGTTTCTGAATGAGCTCCTTCACTCGCTGGCCATACTTCCGGACGGACTCCGTCCTCTTCATGGTCATAGTACTCAGACGTCCCAGGGCTCTGGCTTCTCCTCCAGCTTCCCAGAAGGTCTGGACAAAGGCGTTAGTCAGCCTGTCCCAGTCTTCCCGGAAGTCTACCGGAACATCCAAGTACCACTTCAGGGCCTCTCCCTTCAGCAACCCGGCAAACACCCGGAGTCTAGATTCCGGACCTTCCTGGTTAGCACGGGCAGTGGCCACAAACTCATCCAGCCAATCATCCACGTCATTCTCCCCATCTCCCTTAAACCGGTTATACTTCAACCGTGTGAGTGGACCTCTCTGTACCACCTCCATAAGATCTTCTTCTTCTTCTTCTTCTTCTTCTTTTGAATCTAGGTGGGCGTCTCCTTCCGGTTGAAATTCTCTACCGTACTGCTCCACAATCGAAACAACAACTTCTTCCGGTTGAGCGGCGTAGTAAGTTTCTTCCTCCGGAGGGCTGAATTCTCTTGCTAACGCTGATGGCCCACCACTGGCGCTCGCCTTCTTCCGTGCGGATCTTGTAACTCTCCTCGCGTCCGTTTCACTAGATTGTCCTTGAGTCATGAAGCAAATCCGGTATCCCTCGGCTGCTTCTCCTCTTTCCTCTGGACTCGCACTTGCGACTTCCACAGGTATGAGTCGACCGGTGAATCCGGTCACGATTTGGCCCTAGATGCTCTGCACTTCCAAATTCCGGCATCTCCTTTGCTTCCCAGCTTTAGAGTCCCCGGCAGCGGCGCCAAAATTTGTGCATGTCGTAGCACGTGTTACCGGATATTCCCCTAGAACGCACTTTTTCGTATTAAGAACGCTCGTAGAGGTGATTTCCGGGTTATCATTCCGCAGAGACTCTGTGAAGTGGGAAGTTTCCGAAGATGGTCCCGGACTGGTGATCTCTCTCTCTCTGTCACCAGCTGAATTTCTCTTTCCTACTGAATCGGGCCTTCTCCTACTGACTGACCCGGTTACGACTAGGTCTGGTATCTTTCTGGGGAGGACTTCTTACTAATCTTCTTCTCCTTCGGTTCACCGTTATGACCTGATCCGGTTTCGTTTAACCTCTGTTTCCCCTCAGAGGGTTCTCCATTCACATTAGTGGTGCCGGATTGAAAGACACACCCATCCCTACTGATTCAAGTGATGGGAACTTCACTACCTTCCGGTTCAACTCACAAAACTCCTCAATCCGGGTAATTCCCGTACTGCACTTCAGCTGCAGATTCATCCCAGACCCACAGCCGGTCACTTAAGCGCAACCCGGTTTTCCCCCTCCTAAAAATTACTACAACGACTTACTAACCGGAATAGACATTATCCGGGGAATCCGAAACTAGTATTCAGGAATTCTAGCGCCCTGTTTTACTCCCGTGATCCCGTATTTCCCCTCGCCTGGACCTTCTGAGTGCTGGCACCTCAACCGAACTACCCGTTGTTAAGGGGGTTTTCTAGGAACCGACCTTAAACGAATGAAGCTACTCCGCCCAAGACTATTCCACTCTAGACTAGTTTCTAGAGATTGAGACGAGTAGTAAGGGGTTTCTACTATGAAGAATGAACTGTCGGCTAAGGAAAAGCACCAGTATGCTTGTAAGTCGACTCCTGCACACCCACAGACTACTGCAACTATCCAAGATACAACCACAAGGAATGATTCAAGAGCAGGAAACAGTAGTAGTCTAACAGCAGTAGTCTAACATACTAGTGCGCACAAGAAGAGCTTAAGACAAGAATGAAGTACAATTGAGGCTGCCAAAAAGATGTACAAATGGTATAGCAACAACTCTCTCGAAGAGAGTGAAGGTACATATAGGAGACTAGTCTGACAGTGTGTCAAACTGGTCGACCGGAAAAGTCGGGTCGACCAGTCTGTACCAGCCTGTACTGCCACGTGTCTCCTGCTGGGTCTATTCCTGCCGGGTATAGACTAGCCTACTCTTAGCCTAAGGGAATATCAACTAATATTCGGTTAACATTGCCCTCCCTCTGAGCTAAGTACACTCCTGTGGACTTTAGACTACCTTGGTCAGTGACTAGGAAAATTTGTTCACGAGGAATGACAAAATTACCCGTGGTCAAGTAATCAACCCAGCTGAGGTCGAGTCATCAGTCGTGGACGTCGCTAGAGTCCTGGGTCATGCCTGGCGAGCGGATATCGGGAGGCATTCCTGAGAAGTCGAACCCCAGAGAATGTGGTGAAGAGATTACCGGTAAGTCGACTGAGGTGTTGTCGACCGATGGTGTAGGTGCTGTCATCATCTGGTCGGGTGCTAGGGTCTGCTGATCCTGCTGCTGCTGTGGAGTGGAGTGGAGTGGAGTGGAGTGGAGTGGCTGGCTGGAGTGGAGTGGAGTGGAGTGGCTGGCTGGAGTGGAGGGAGTGGAGTGGCTGGCTGCTGTTGCACCGTGTCTTGAAGGTTGACTGGCGGTGGCTGCTGGTCTTGTTGTTGCTGATCGCGGTCTTCGTCTTCATTGGTTGACTCGCTGTCGTCTTCGTCGTCGTCCTCACTTAACTTGACGTCGGTAGTCAAGACCTCGTCTTTGTCAGTCGACTGGTTCTCCCAGAGCGAATGGTCGGGTTCGAGGTGGCTCGTATCCTTCTCTTCGTCTTCGTCGACTGCTGGAATCTCCAAGTCTGGGTGGTCGAGCTGAAGTTGGTCGAGTTGCCTGCGGTACATGTTGAGCTGGTGGCGGTCGGTGCTGAGGGTGTGCTTGAGAACCTTGATACGATTTCTTGCCTTGAGTCGGAGTTGGTACTTGCGCGCTCGAAGTTTGTGTAACTGCAGCTCCCGACTTGCGAATTGGCGGGACTTTTCCTCGTTGTCCTGGAGTAGTAGGTCGAGTCGGTTATTGGAGTCGACTATCTCCCTCCGAGCTTGCTGAAGACTGAGCTGGGTTGATGCTACCTCGGCTCGTGCCGCTCCAAGTTCGTTTCGTGCTACCACGAGCTCGCTCTGGTGTTTCTGTTCCTGCTGTCGACTGCTGTGGAGGTCGGCTTCTAGCTGGGTCAATCTGTTGTCGGTCTGACTCTTCTCCTCCGTGACGGTGGTGAGAGTAGTACGGAGTCTTGCCAGTTCGATGGTGAGGTTGTCGACCTGTTGCTTGTATGTTGTGGAGTCCTTGGTCAGTCGACTACTCTCCAATCGGTGGCGGTTGAGCTCGGCTTGAAGGGTGGTTTTTGCTTGAACCGCCTCGAACAAGAGGAGGTTCACTCGGGAGCCGACATCCTCGAGTCGACCTACTGCTCCTTGGACGTCCTCCAAGCGCTGGCGCCAATGCATTGCTAGTGTCGTAGATCGTGATGTTGGTGAGTCGGGTGCGGGTCGATTGACCCCAGGTGATGGCGGCGGTCGAGTCGTGAGGGAGACGCGTGGTGGCTGGCGAAATTCGCCGGTTGGTGCCGCTCCATATGCCGCTTCGAGGTTGAGCGGCGCGAAGTCGGATAGAGAAGGCGGAGGTGTGTCCGGGATGGGAGTCTCACTTGGCGTTGGTGGTGGAGTCGACTGGGCCTCACTGTCGGATGAAGTCAGGTCGACCTGTCGAGGTACAAACTGACTCAAAGGTGTGAGTTTACCTCGTTTGGCACGTTTCTCTAGTCGCTCCTGGTCCCGCTTGCGTGCGAGTGAGGAGCGCGTCTCTCTTCGTTCTGTGGTCGGTTGGCTCCCGGTAGTGGCTGTCGATGCTACTGGGTCGGGTGTAGTTTGTCGACTAGGGGATCGAGCAGTCGATGTTTGGCCCTGGTCGACTGGTCGGGGCGGCCGAACATGGTCCTTCGAGGTGTGGTCGGCTCCAAGCCCGCCTTGGAAAACGATGTAGTCGGGTCCTCGGGAGTTGTTTTCCAAGTTCTCCGACTCACTGTCGACGTCGGTCTTTGGTGTTCTGCTGGGCAACTGTTTGGTGTGCATATTCTTCGTCAGTGCTAGGAAAATAAGACTCAAGAAGGAAGTCTAATACCTCGGCAGAAGGGCAGATCGTGGTCTTCGTTGTCTGCATCGCCTTGATGTCGATGGCGATTGAGTTGAACATCCATGTCGCCCAATCCCATTGCATGGCGCGGTCGATCAGGGCCTCGACTGTGCACACTACGTCGAGCATTTCCTTGCTGATGTAGGTCGTCTTGCGTTTGAACCCGAGGCCTTGAATGAATGCCGTCAGTCGCCTGTGGTGTTCGGGTTTGCAGTGGCAGATGCTGTAGCCCTTGGCAGTCTTGCCGGCTGCAGAATATTCTTCTAACCAACCCGGTGGGAACTCCGCAGGGTCCATTGGCTGGATAGTAATGCCAAATGGCAGTTTGAGAACCTCGTGAATCACAGTCGGGTCGACTGTGACAGTATGTGTGCGGACTCGCGCGGTGATCGACTTGTTGGGGAGGTCGACTAGCGCAGCGTTGACGAACTCCTCAATCAGCTCCATGCGTGGCGCGCGTTGAGGGTTGTCCCAGTCGAGTGCTACAAAGTCTGAAACGCCGATCGCCTTGATGAAGTCGGCCTCGGTCGTGTGTTCAGCGGCGTACTCGCGCCATTCCCGGATCGGCCGCATCGACTGAAAGGCGAGGGTTTTGTAGAGTCCCTCCTTAGTGCGGATCGGAATTTCCTATGTCGGTGGTGCGGAGGACCAGAGGCGTCGGGGGCCGCGATCAGTCGACTTGCCTTTCGCCATCGATCGGTCGGCTGCAAATCTGCGCACAAGGAGACAAGAGAAAGGCCGGCGTAGTCCCGAAGTCGGCTCGCACACAGTCGGCTGCAGTGGCGATGGGCGCGGTCGTTTCCTACTCAGTCTACTCTCGATGATCTCTCGCACAGTCGGGCTACGGGGTCGCTTGACTACTCGTCGCCGTTCTACTCGTGACAGTCTAAATTGCTTGCTAAGAATGCATAAGGCGAGGGCCGCGGAGTGGCGGTCGGCCGGAGGAGAAGGGAAGGAGGGAGGAGAGTGAGAAATGGGAGATAGAAGGCACGCGGCCTGTGGGTTGGGTGGAGAGGAAGCTAATGGCAAGGAGGCAAGAGGAGGAAGAAGGGGTGCGGCCATGGTGCTAAATACCTGCCCTATGGGCCTTGCATTCAAAACTGAGAAGATAGGTGAGGGCGGCGGCCATAAATATGGCGGCTCTTCTAGGGTTTGACCGGTCGGGTTGACCAGTCGGGTCGACCAGTCGAGTCGACCGACGGTAACTAGGTCGGATCGGTTCCGTTGCTGTCGGTTGGGCTCATCTTCGTTCTGTTCTAGTGTTGACCTAATCGCGGATTTGCTAGTGAGTGGGCTAGCCAAGTCTGTTGGAGGTTGCTCGCCTAGAACTCGGTAGGGTTTGAGTTTGTTGACGTTGACTACTACCGGGTCGGGATCAAAGTGTTGAATGCTGACTAGGAGGACAGTGTTGTTGGGGAGGGTATACTGGACACGATATGGGCCGAACCATTTGCTACAAAGTTTACCGGTATGGACATTTGTCCCTTTCGGGTGCCATAGGACGTAGTCGCCTATATTGTATCGAGTCGACTGACCTTGGGTGTAGGCCCACTGGGCTCGGTTCCACTATTGTGCGCCGTGGTGGGTGGCTGCTGTCAGTCGGGTCTCGTCTAACTTCTCGAGTTCGGCGGCTCGGGCTGCTAGTACTCGCCTGGGAGTGAAGTCGGTAGTCGATGTCGACCGATGGGTCGGGATGATGTATTCGGTTGGCATCAATGGCGTCAGACCATACACCAATTGGAAAGGTGTGTGGCCTGTGCCAACTTTGTATGCCGTTCGGTAAGCAAATAGGACCGTGTGGAGCTGTAAGTCCCAGTCGGTTCGATTCTCGTTGACTAGCTTTTGGAGCATTCGGACTATGACCTTGTTGGTCGACTCGGCTTGGCCGTTGCCTTGCGGATAGTATGTCGTTGAAGTCGTGTGTCGGAGTAAGAAATGCTCGGTGAGAGTGTGCACCGTGCTATTGATAAAATGGGTACCTTGGTCGCTTACTAGGTGGAGTGGACATCCAAACCGGGTGAGAATTGCCTCGTACAGGAACTGCGCGGTCTCCCTGGCGGTGTTTCCTCGGAGAGCTCTAGCCTCGACCCATTTGGTGGCATAGTCGGTAGCCACCAAAATGTATCGACATGCTGTATGTCGGGTCTTCTTGACGGGGCCTATGAAGTCGAGTCCCCATTTCATAAACGGTTCTGCGGGTAGTTGGGTGACGAGCTTCGAGGAGACTGTCTTGGGTAGTCCGCCAGTCTTCTGGCATTCATGACAGGACTGGCAGTACTGGACAGCGTCTTGGTGTAGAGTCGGCCACCAGTAGCCTGCGTCGAGTATTTTCCGGACAGTGATGTCATGAGAAAAATGTCCTCCCGCGTTGCCTTTGTGTAATTCTTGGAGGATTGTTGTCGGCTGACTGCCGGTTAGGACTAGTCGGAGCTGGTGGTCCTTGCCGAGTCGGTACAGTTGTCCGTCGAGTACTTGGTACGGAATGGCTTTGTGAGCGATTCGTTTGCGGGCCTCCTTTGTCATGTGGGTTGGAAAAGTCCCGGTAGTCAAGTAGTCGACTATCGGGTGTAGCCAGTCGGGTCCGGTGGAAAATAGGTGTGCGTCGACTGTCTGGTCGGGTATGCCTATGGCTGGCTCGGCCCCTTCATTTTTTGATAGTGCGTCGGCTACTCCATGTGTTTTGCCTGGTTTATAAACCACAGTGAAGTCGAATTCAAGAAACAGTAGTAGCCAGCGTGCCAGTCGACCCGATACCTGAGGTTTGTTGATCAAGTACTGGAGCGCCAGGTGGTCGACATAGAAGACGAACTTATTACCTAGGAGGTAATGGCGGAATTTGTTGATGGCATACACCATTGCGAGGGCTTCCTTCTCGGTTGTTGTATAGTTCTTCTCTGCTTTGTTGAGTGGTCGAGAAGCGTAGGCTATCGGCTGGTTGGTGTTGCCGGTCGGGTTCTGTGCTAGCATCGCCCCGACTGCTATGTCGGATGCGTCTGTGTGTATGTGGAAGTCGAGTGACCAGTCGACTCCGATCAGGATTGGTGCAGTCTGGTATCGATCCTTGATGGTCTGATATGCTGTTGCGCACGCCGGTGTCCAGTCGAACAGTTCGCCTTTCCTGGTCAGTTTGGTGATGGGTTCCATGATGGCAGCATAAATTTTGATGAAGCATCGGTTGAACTGGGCTAGGCCGTTGAACGTCTGAATGGCTTTGACGTCCTTTGGTGATGGCATGTCGACTAGGGCCTGGATTTTCTTTGGATCTGGAAACTTGCCTTCCCGTCCTACAATGTAGCCCAAAATTACACCAGAAGGAACATAGAATATACATTTTTTCTGGATTGAGGCTTACCCCGTACTGTCGACATCGGTCGAAGACTAGTCTAAGCTTCGGTAGGTGGGAGTCGATGTCGCTGTAGACATTGAAATCGTCTAGGAATAGCTTCATGAAGTCGCCCAGGTACTCTTTGAAGATCTGGTTGACAATGCGCTGGTAGGTAGGCGGGGCGTTCTTCAATCCAAACGTCATCACGACCCATACATACGCGCCCCATTCGGTAATAAACGCTGTTTTGGGGCGGTCGGTCGGGTCGATCCGTACCTGGAGGTAGCCTGAGAAACAGTCGATGAAGGAGTAGGCTTCATAGCCTATGACTGCGTTGAGTACCTCGTCCGTGAACGGAAGGGGGTACGGGTCTTTCTTGGTTGCTGCATTAAGTCGACGGAAATCTACGCATATCCGTAGTTTCCCATTCTTTTTGGGGACCACGACTATTGGGGATAGCCATGTCGCCTGGTCGACTGGTGCAATGAATCCTGCTTTTAGAAGTCGTTCCAGGTCGTCCTTTATTGCTTGTGCATAATTCGGGTTCATCCGGTATCTTGCTTGGTGACTAGGCGAGATGGTCGGGTCGAGCTCGATCCGATGAGTCGCTATGTGTTCCGGTATACCTCGCAGATCTTCGCAAGAGAAGGCGAAAATGTCGATGTATTCCTTAAACAGGGATTCTGCGCTAGCTCTGAGACTAGGGCTCAAATTCGCGTTCAGCTTCAACAGTTTGGGGTCGGTAGAGGTACCGACGTTGACATGGTCGAGTCGATCCTCCTCATTGTGATTCCAATGGGCAATGTCCATGAATCGCAGCTTGTCTTGTATTGGTGTCTCGTCTACCAACATTGTTCCTGGTCTATGTTGAATACCTTGGTGCCCAGGGGTACTGGCCGTCGGAGTCGGTTCCGTTCCAGACTGGTCGACTGTCGACTCGGTAGCTAGGAGGTTCCAGTCGATTGTGCCCATTGTGTGGAGGGTCGGGTTGGAGGCCATCAAAATTTCCTCCTCTTCATCGGTGATTCCTTCCGCGAAGTTGTAACAGACTAGCGCATGTGGTGTAACCGCCTCGTATCCTAACTGTCGATTTATCTTGACGGTCTTGACTGTGCCATTGCCCATGATCTGCACTTCATTGTTGCCCCAGTTGTGTATGACTTTGGCATGTCGAAGCCAGGGTCGAACGAGTAATAACCGGTAGTCTGACTGGACTGTCGAGCAGTCGGTGACTATAACCGTGACTATGTAGGGGATGCCATGAATGTGAATTTTGACATCCCTGATCAATCCTTTGGGTCGTGCTATGGTGCCATCAGCCATCTTGAGGTTGAATGGTGCGGGTGACGGCTTAGCTAGTCCCAACCGTCGGCGTTCATCTTCGGTAATCACATTGACGCCGGAGCCACCATCGATTAGAACGTCGTCGACCATGTTTTTACCGACTGATACTGTGATGACTGGCATGTGTTTGTCGATGACTGCTGCAGCGGCGATCGTCACCTCCTCTGTAGTCGAGTAGGGTAACGCTTGAGTCGACTCTGGGTCTGAATGCGTCAGTCGATCCCTAACCAGTTTGGTGAGGGTCGGTGATAACTGTAGTAAGTCACGGATGGAAACCTGCAATTTGTAGTCTTGGAGTTGATCGAGGATCTGCTGCTGGACGGCGCCAAATGCGATGCTGCCTTGGTCGACTGTGGCCGGAGTTGGTTGGTCTCGGTTGTCTTGAAGGGTGATCGTTTGTTGCGGTAATGCCTCCGCGTCCCAGTCGAGTGAGGGTGAGTCCTCAGTCGACTTTGGGTCTTTAGTGGAAGTGGTTGTTTCCAACTCGGCTTGGAGTTGACGAACTTCCTGCATCATTTGATCACGTAGTAGTTCTTGGGCAGTCTAGTCGGTCTTCTCTGTAGTTCGGTCAGAAGTCGGCTGGTCGGTAGTCGACTGGCTTCTGGTAATCGCTGCGACTGTTAGGACACCAACCATAGTGTTCGGTAGTTCTTCAATGACTACTGACGACGTGTGGGGCTTGGTCTCGATCTGCTGATTAAGGAATTGGACGACCTTCGGATCCTTCAGTAGGGGACACAAGTGTGTCGGGTGGTCCAATGTTTTGCACAGAGAGCAAGGGAATATCCGTCGTGGTGTGCTATCTCGCGGTGGTCGACTCCTTGATTCGGCGGTAGTCGACACTGGTGTTGCTGCTGCTACTGGCGCTGTCCTATTAGCCGCCGCGCGCTTTTTTCCGATCTCGCTCTCCGGATTGAGCCAGCAATCGCGTTCGAAATGGCCTGGCTTCTTGCATCGGTTGCAAAATGCTCGTTTTGTAGTCTCGGGCCGCTCGGTAGTAGTTGAGTCGGGTTCCTTAGGTAGTCCGCTTTCTGCAAGCTTAGCCGATTTCTTGGCCTGGGCTAGTGTCGATCTTGGTAGTCCGACTGTGGCTACCTGCAGATACTTCAACAAACCAGCTCGGAAATTGCTTAGTAGGAAATTATCAGCCGGAAGGACCTCAAACTGGCTGGCTAGTTTCATCATCCATTCATAGTAATCGTCAACTGACTCTTTGGCATCCTGTTTCATACTGCGGAAACGTAGGTAAGCCTGGTCATCATTGTCGATATCCTGGTAGCGATGTTTGAAGGCATCGAGGATTTCATGTAAGTTTTGGTGTGGGTATGACGTCCGTTGAGTCGAGAACCAATTATAGTTAGCTGTATTGACTAGGGAATTTCCGAACAACGCTATAGTAATAGTCGAGTCGGTTTCGCCATTCAACGTAAGGACATTGAGAAATCGATGGACATGCGTAGTGGCACACTTGCCTTCCTTGTAGGTAGGCATCGCTACCGGTTTCCGAGCAGTCGTCCGAGTCGGGAGTGTAGCTGCTGGGTAGGGAGGCTGCTGCTGCGTCTGAGCTGCAGGTGCCGAATAGCCTATCGACCGAGGGTTGTATAGTGCACATTGGTCGAGAAGATGACCATAGTCGCCACAAGATGTACGCATCGGTACGGTGGGTTGGTACTGGGTCACAGTCGGTAGGACTGGTGGCTGGGAGGCTACCGGTTGGTTGTATGGGTTTTGTGGCATGGGCCTATTATGCGTCTGTGAAAACGATGGTTGATTGATAGGTTGCATCATAGGAATGCCTATCGCTGGTTGAGTTTGGTAACCAGGTGGTAGACTAGTCCGAGGGGTCGACACTCTGGGGGTTGTAGTGTGAGTTACCCTCGGCTGATCTATGTATAGAATATTCGGCTCATGTATATGAGTGCGAATATTCGGGAGACTGGGTCGAGTAACAACTTGGTCGACTGGTTGGTTGGAGTGATAGATCTGTCTGATCCTATCGACTAAGTCATTATCAAAGTCGTCTATGCCGGTCGAGTATGGGTTGTCGGTACCTGGTGATCCGGGTCGACTATTCATTTGACCAGGAGAACTGGGTTCCTGGCGAAATGTAGGCGACTGGTCCGGTCGACCTGGTTGCGATTCCGAGTGTAGTTGCTCAGGTGTCGGGTTCAAGCTAGATAAAAGATCGGCCAGTTGGGAGTCCAATTCATCCCTATTACGACGTAGTTGGTCTATTTCTAACTGTCGTTGATATGAAATGATGGGAGGTTCGGTAGCGTACCTTACTAGTCGTTGATGCGCGCTGGAAGGTCGTTCCGGTAAGTCGAGCGGGTCGTCCAGGAGCCTTCGTGGAGAAGTCGGGTTCGACCTTGTCTGAAACGCCACTGTCGGGCGGGTCTGATGATTCGTGGTGTACATGGTCGGTAGAATCGCCAGGGGTCGCATTGGCATATTTGGGATGCCGTGTCCCATTGGTACCGAAGTTTCGTGAAAAATGGTACCTTCCGGGGTTTTCATCCTTCCCTGCGTGAACTCCATGTAGTGTTGTAAAGACGGGTCGGTAGAAGTCGATGCTGCGACTTGCCTCCGAATCTCGTATGTTGGTCGGGGATCTATTCCCGTGGTAGTCTCATGGACTACTGTCGGTGGAACGATCTCTGACTGTAAATTTTGCCATTCTCTATGAAAACGTGGGTTAGAGAGCTGGTCGGCAGTTACTTCGACTGCTAAGGGAGAACCGGTAGCTCGTGTACGCGGTCGTTCCATACTAGCAACGCGGCAGTTATCGGATCTAGATCTGGATCTGGGATTTAGATCCGACTTCTGCTAGGTAGGTCAGGCTCTGAGATCCGTTTGGCTAGTCTTTTGTGCTGGCCTAGTCGGTTGCTCTGTGGCACCGTAAGCCTTGTTCACAGACTGCTCCTACAGATTCTTGGTAAGTAGCCTTTATTGACTGTTGACTACCCTGGTCGACTGTTACACAGACTGATCTCTGAGGCACTTTTCGGCTACTCGGGCTCTGGATTTTTCTCAAGACATGTGATTTTTGTGTAGGAAGCAGATGGCTGCTGTTTCCTAGGGACGTATAGCGCCTTAGCAATAGGTGATAAGATCGACGAGGATCTAGATCTGGATCGACCAGGATTTGGATCTGGATCTAGATCTAGATCTAGATCTGACTAGCCCAACAAAAAGACTAGCGTCTGAGCTGAACTTTGCATCGTCGCCAAATGTTAAGGGGGTTTTCTAGGAACCGACCTTAAACGAATGAAGCTACTCCGCCCAAGACTATTCCACTCTAGACTAGTTTCTAGAGATTGAGACGAGTAGTAAGGGGTTTCTACTATGAAGAATGAACTGTCGGCTAAGGAAAAGCACCAGTATGCTTGTAAGTCGACTCCTGCACACCCACAGACTACTGCAACTATCCAAGATACAACCACAAGGAATGATTCAAGAGCAGGAAACAGCAGTAGTCTAACAGCAGTAGTCTAACATACTAGTGCGCACAAGAAGAGCTTAAGACAAGAATGAAGTACAACTGAGGCTGCCAAAAAGATGTACAAATGGTATAGCAACAACTCTCTCGAAGAGAGTGAAGGTACATATAGGAGACTAGTCTGACAGTGTGTCAAACTGGTCGACCGGAAAAGTCGGGTCGACCAGTCTGTACCAGCCTGTACTGCCACGTGTCTCCTGCTGGGTCTATTCCTGCCGGGTATAGACTAGCCTACTCTTAGCCTAAGGGAATATCAACTAATATTCGGTTAACACCCGTCCAGGAGTTCTGAGCAACCCGGAGTACCCCCTCCTACCTGCCCAGCCACTAACCCGGATTACCTAGCGTACGGGACTTAGAAACCACTCTTTCAAACAGTCCTCAAATCACCCAAAAACCATATTCAGACTTCACACCTGAATCACTCGAGAACTCGGACTGCCTACCCGATTACCAAGGGACTCTTGACTACTGTACCATTCCACAAACAACCCCACAGCACATACACAATTTTCGGATAATGCTCTACAGCAGTTTGCTTTCAAGGAAACAGTAATACATGAAGACCCCAAGAATGCCAAGCATTCCTGGGCAAGTAGTGGTCCTCAACCACTGGACCGGATTTCCCGCCCAGATCCTACAAACCCGTGATCCGGAAATCAAGGGAAATCACATGCAAAAGATCCCTATCCTATCCTACTGGCAAAAGCGCCTAACCTACCACGAAAAGGTCCTATTCACACGCGGGCTAATCTACCTAACCTAATGCCTACTCCCTAGCCTGATCCGGTTCACACTGCAACCCAGATCCTACTGATCTTCCTACCCCTCCGGGCGACTGAGCCTGTCGCCCTCAGAGCCCCCGTCCTCTTTTTGGTTGGATTTCGGGGAAGCCTCCTCCTTCTTTTTGGACCGGCGCTCCCGGACTTCCCCCTGGTCACTTTCCCCCTCGGACTCCGGTTGACTCCCATCCGGCTCGTCCTCCTGGGTCTCGTGCTCCTCCGGTTCGCCCGCATCCACTTCGCACTCCTCTAGCTCACCGGCATCCGTCCTGTCTTCCTGGCCACCTACATCAGGTTGGCCGTCTACCTCCTGGTCTTCCCCGGGTCCTAACTTCCTACCCGGGGTGGTTCCGATTTCCGCCAAATCAGCAGTCTGGTCTGCCAAATTAGCCAGGCTGGCCTCCGACTGGTCCCCTCCGATACTGGCATCCGAATTTCTCCGCGGCATACTCACCACCGGACTCGCAGCCGGTTTTGAAGTCTGTTCCGGAGTGGATTGGCCTCCGGCCATCATCCTATCCATCTCCCCGATTCTGGGTGCATCCTGCGATACATGGAATGCGGCCAACAATTCACTATTGGCTAAGGGTGCATTCATACCTCTCTGATTTGCTACCCTCTCATCCGGTTCGGACCCGGATGGGAATCTTGCTTGATGCTCCGTCAGCAGTTTTTGGAATTCCACCAACCCTGTTTCGACCCTTGCGGCATACTTCTTTACCACATTCGTCACTCGGGCAGCACCGTCCAATCCGGCTTCGACCGCCTTCTCCCAGTACAACCGGGCCTCCGTCTGGGCCTCCCCATCCGGTTTGAACAGCGACGCGAGGAGCCGGTAAATGGGCGACTTCTGCTCCTCCAGAGCCCGGATCTCATCCTGTTGCCTTATCAGTACCAGGCTCCTTTCCGAAGCTTCCCTCCGGAGCTGGTCTACTTCCTCCTTGATTTTCTGGACGATCTCCGGGTACCTCTCCACCTGTGTACATCGGATGACACGCCCAACTTCCTTCATCGAAGTACAGATGGGACGGTACTTACCTTCCATCGTCTCGAATGCCTCCCTGACCGGTTTGAGGAAGTCCTTCGCCGATTCTCGTAGGGGGATGTCTTCTAGTTCCGGTCCTGCATTCCGGGAAGCCTGCTCATAAGTCCGGATCTCCTCCGGGTATTCCTCTCCGTCCCGCACCGATTTCGAATCTCGCGCCCTCTTGGTTTTCACCTTGACGTTCTTCTGACGTCCGCTCGACTCCGGTGCCCGTCCCCTCTTTCTTCGGCTATCCACCGGTGTCGTCTTCCTGTGTCTCTTCCTCGGAGGAACCCTAACCCCGGTCACAATCGTGTCCTGGTCCTGGTCCTCTTCCTCCTCCTCTTCTTCCAGAATCCTCAGGCGCCTCTTCACCTGCCCTCGGGGTGGTGTCTCCTAGTCCGGTTCCTCCTCGGACTCCGATTCGTCCGGAGTCTCCTGGAGTTTCTTGAGTTGGCCTCGGGTGCGCGCCCTAAAGTGGCCCGCCTTCACCGGTGTCTTCTGACCCGGTTCCTCCCCTTCTGCTCGGGTCTCCGAGGGCTCCGGTTGGCCTTCCTCCATATCCGGATTGACCGCTGCTTGTTCGTCCGCTCTTCTTTCTTCCTGCTCTTCCCGTTCTTCCTCGTCCGGGCTGTCCTCATCCTCGCTCTCATCCGGATTCCCCTCTTGGGCCCTTGGCGGCTCCCGGTTCATGATCCTCCGGCAGTTCTCCCATTGCTCTCTCTCCTTGGTCGTGAGACATCCGTGCTTGTCATACAAATGAAACAGAAAAGGGGTTAAAGGACATCCCTTCTTGTTTCCGAGTTTGCGCGCTTCCCGGACCACCAACTCGTCCACGATGAGTCCCCATCCGGTCTTCCGGGTGTTGAAGTAGGCCTCGTAAATGGCCTTTGTCAGCTTGATCGTGCAGGTGGTGGGTTTGTCCGGGCTCAAAATAGGCACCAGAAACCGCAGCAGGCGCCTCTCCCGGTCGTCTATGCAGTCCTGCACCCGGAATCCGTGTTTCTCTGAGACCGGTCGAGAAAACCTTTCCTTCACCCATCCGGAATCCTGCTTGGTCTTGTCGTATCCAAACGGGCTGTTGGGGAAGTTGTACGTCACGCGCCAATGTTTCGAGGTCCACTCCTTCCACTGCCCCCGGATTTCGCTGTCCCGGAATTCCGCCGGTACAGGTTTTCCACCTAACTCCTGCAACATAGCATCACTGTGGAGATCCCATGGTAGGTACAGAAATTCTTCACAACCAATTTTGCGCAAATCCTTCCGCAGCTGCTCCCTATGTCCCGCATCGGCCGGAGCAATCGGGCGCACCAACTTATCCGGAACCGGCAGTCCGAGCCTCCAATCGTCCTTCCGTCCCATCGCTGCTGGCTCCAAAACTTCCTTCTCTCGATTGAGCGCGCTCCGCCTAAGCTCCCGGAATACTTGCTCGCCACCCGGTCGCTCTCCCTGCTCTCTCACAATATCTGGAAACACAAAAATCTGGTGCAGGGGTGGACTGGAAACACTATGCGAAATGAACAGTGAACCGCCCTAATTAAAGCCGCCCATTTCAAGGCGCGAAACGTGGCCGGGTCCATCCCTGACCCGTCCATCCCCTACCCGATTTCCAGTCCGGGTCTCGTGCCCAACCCGGACACATGTCGTCAAAACCGGACCCTAGCAATAACTCTACAGCGCGCGCGAGTGCCTTCTCTACATAAATAACTAAATGTGCATTATGGTCACTCCCACACTCATTTATGGAGATTCAGGCTACTCCTAGCTACTCTAAAACCCTAACTCTCTACTTCTAGGTCGAACGAGGTTTGACATGCTTCTCCGAGGTCAAGAAGCAGCCGCCACCACACCCACATCAACAACACCGGTAACCGTACCGAGCACAACCATACAAGCAGCATTGGGACCCGTACCGAGCACCGGTACCAGTACTACTGTTAACCAAATATTAGTTGATATTCCGTTAGGCTAAGAGTAGGCCGGGCGTGCTAGCATGTGAGCCTGGGAGCGTGAGCCCGGGAGCCTGTGAGCCTGAGAGCCCACAAAATTTTTCAGTTTTTTTCAAAAAAAAATTGGTTGACCTATGACCGTGGGCTTTGGGATTTAGGCATTATTTTCCATCGGTTTAAATGGTTTAGGGAAAACTTGTGTGCGGTTTTAGACAAATTGTATGTCAAAAAAATTAGTTAGGCAAAATTCATAAATGTGTGAAATGCAGTGATAATGAAAATGCATGTAACATTCTAATGTGGAGTCAATCAATTTTATAAAGAAGTTCAATGTGTTAGAATTTTGCAAAAAGTAAGGGTTTAGGGTGATTTGATGTGTGTGAGTTTAGTGTTTAGGGGTTTAGTGTTTAAAGACCAAAATGTGTGTAGTTTTAGATTATGTTTTCCATTCTCAAAGTTTGTTTCAAGAAACCCAATGTACAAGAATTTATGAAAGCACATAGAATTGAGTTAGAGTGATTGAATAAGAGTGAAACCATTCAAATATGAAGATGGACAACGAATGCAAATAAAGTGGTAGTGGCCCTTTTAGTCTCACTACAATCTAATAAAAACATCTGTGTCAAATAACACATAGTAGTCACAAAACTCAAGAGTATAGAGCTATGGCGAAGCCTCAAATGAAGCCGTGGGACTAGAAGATCCGGACATAGACACCTCTATGTCACTACAATCACTACCGGATGCCTCACCATCAGACTCAACTACCTCCTGATCAACAAACTCTAAAACACGAGCAGAAACAAACACAGGGCGTGGACTACGATCAGAAATACACTGCTCTGCAAACTGTTTTGCAATTCCTTCTGCATAAGAGGGCAGTGTGAAGGGTTTAGGGGGACTAGGAAAAAACTCGGGATTAGAAAAGAAAGGTCGGTGAATTGGAGCACTTAGTCTGCCGCATCTGAAAGCAATAAAAATCATAGTATTAGAAATACTGAAAAATTAACCACGAGAAAAGAACTACAAATCATAATGCAAAGCAATTACATAAACCGACTTACTTACTGAATCGGGATTTCTTCACAATCGGCTCCGCTACAATGTCCTCATCGTCCATGTCATCCAAACCAATAACAACCCTCGGTTGGCGAGGCCTACGTGTCACAGCGGGTCGAATGAGAGGAGCAAGGACCGCATCAAATATAGCCTTGTCCTCCTCTAGCGCTGCGATGTGGCGGTCCACATTGCGGCAAGCATGGATAGAGGCGCCTGGAAAACAATCACAAAGTACACAAATGTAAACAAACTACAAGGACAAAAACTAAAAGATAGTAGACAAACGTAGACAAAATAAATGAGAGATAGTAAACAGATGTAATCAATGTACAATGACAAAAATTCAAACATATCATTTAGAATGAGATAGAATTACTAACCAGTCGCGGTAGTGCATTCCAACACCACGTCGCCTGGAAAAGAACATGTCTCGATCAGCATCTGCATGAACAAGGTAGATTTCTCTTGCGGTCCTCGCCATGGCACCTCCCCGTTCATCAACTGGTCATTCTTACCCATGTAGTTCTGGAGGATGTTGTCACGTGCAACATCTACTCCGTTACGAAGAAGCGCAGGGACTGGCTGGAATGCAAAAGATGATGGTTCCCAAGTACCCTTGACCCTGATCGCCAAACAAATGCCAAAGCGATTGGTCTGCAAAAGAAAAACACTTACATAAGTTTAGGAAAACATATATAAAGTACTTCAAAGAAAATCAATGTCAACATTAGCTTTATAAACAAACTCACCGTCAACAACCGATTGGTAGGGGATGTCAGGTGAAGACGGTTCATTCCCTACCAATCCTTCTTCACCTCGAATCCATAGCTCTTGCAGTAACCCAAGATCTTCGATTTTGTAGCTGATCGAAAAGGGTAAATAATAATAAGAGCACCATCATCCTGCAGGTGTTGATCTGCAAAATCAAAAACTGGTTGCAAGAATTCTCGAGGTTCCTGGTTCCAATTGGGAACGGTAGAGGCAGGATTGGATACGCCTGGGACTGGCAGACCCTCAGGCATATCCACGATTATGAGGTCCACTAATCCCCTGGAATTCAAGGAACCTTTATGCGCCCGGGACTTGTCATTCTTGTGCTAGAAGACAAAGAATACAATCAATATAGTTAGTTACAAAAGCACAGTTTAGGATTTAAACACATTGATTGATTTATGCATTAACACATTCCAAACAAAACTTAAACAATTGAAATACAAACATAGCACTCAACAATCGTAGTTTCAAAAGCACAGTTTAGGATTTAAACACTTTGAATGAATTATACAAGAACACATTTCAAATCATACTGGAACAAATTATACACAAACATAGTAATCAATGAATTTACTTGCAAGAGCTCATATTATTAATTACATTGATTGTAGAAAACATTTGAAATCAAAATTGCACAAACTAAAAAAAAAACTTACTTTCTTCATAAATGTCTTCAAGTCGTCATAAACCGGGGGCAATGGACCAGTTCCAACTCCAAGAATTTGGCCCAATGATGTGTTCACTATGAACTCATCATTGGTAAAGTCCTCCACTCGTCCAAGGTCAACCGCCATAGGCCCCTGAGAGAGAAAATCATAGGGGGAATCACGCTTAGTACCTCGGGTAGGAGTCGATTGTAATTGAGATCCACCGTCCACCGTAGAAGAGGCGCCTGCAGCTTCCTTCTTGTTCTTTGCAGGTTCAACGGTCTTCTTCTTCCCCTTCTCCTTTTTTGCTGTCTTCTCTGCCGCCTTCTCAATCCTTTCCCTCTCCCTTAAGGCGGCCTTCTCAGCAGCGTCCTTCACCTTTTGTGCCTTTTTACGATCGGACTCCTCCCGTTTCTTCACCACCTTCTCTCTGGCTTCGTCATCCTCCACATCTGCAAGCTCAATGATGTCTTCAGCTGCAATTGCAGCGGCCTCCCGATTTCGCTTGAGCTCCATTTCTTGAATTGGCGTGAAAGATGTGCTGCAATCCAGGTACCAAGCGCCAAAGTTCAAATGCGCAGTAGTCCACGTACGCAGCTGAGCCGGCGATAACATACAAGCGTCTGAAGACCGGTCCAACCAAGTGTTGAGGAAGACAGGGAGATCTTCTTTGGTGATGGCCTTCTTGGGAAGAAGTTCGAACTTGAAATATCTACAACATTTCAATGTTAGTTAAATATACAAAGAACAATCATACATTGACTTGATATGAGTATCATGAGATACAATTCACATTGCATTAAACAACTCCGTGTCAATTGATAACACTCATTCAATTGGAAATCAAATTCATATTGATACTCAATAGACAATTCTATAATAAGTTGTAAAGTTCACTTCATAAATTAGAAGCATAAGAAAAAAATTTAGTAACTGTTGCAAGCACACCTGAAGATTACATGTTTCACAGCAATGTCAGACCCCTTGAATGTAGAGAAATCCTCAGATTTCTTAAAATGATCATGCCCCTTGAAGTAAGTTAGAAAGGCATGGTCCCAGAGTCGAATCCGCCACTCCTCTATGAAAGCACTCAACGATAGAGGCTCAAGAGGAGAGTCCATGGAGATGGTAATGTTATCAGCACGAACAATATCATCAAAGTACTCTACTGCCTTCTCTTCAATCTGCAATTTTGTGAAGTATATTCATCAACATTAATTAGTGACCTTGAAAACATTCGATCACAAACCTAACTAGAACTCAAATAAGAATCATGAGAAAAATTAGAGCATATGAACTCAAGTACATTAAATGATGTATGAATATCATACCCCAGCCCACCAACAAGCCTTGACAAGAAACATTCCCAACTTCTCTTCATTCAAAGGTTTGGGAGGAAAACAAGATGCTTCACGGGTTGCCACGGATGAGTTGAATAGTTTTATCCATTTAACCTTATGAATGGGAGCTACATTAGAAGTAGCAATGAGTTGAAGTTTCTCCAATGTTAACTCGGGAGTGGAGTTCAACGTCCAATGTCTCTCAATCTGCAATGTTCATATCATAACAATTAGCATCGTGCTTGAATTTCCATATCATTTAAACAAAACAGAATTAAATGGATTCATACCTCTTTTAGAAACTCATCCCCAATTGCAGGGTTTGCAACGGCAGCCAATTTCCCAAGCTTGACGCTCATCTTGGCCGTCTTCTCTTTAATTGCTGCACGCATAGTGGTAGCAATACTTCCAGCAGATATATCATCAGGATGAGTTTGTTCACGATGTAGTCGAGCAGCTAGATCAGCAGCAACTGCGATCTCATGCTTAACATGCACAAACAATTGCAACACAATGAGTATTAATCAAACTCATCCACGTTTGAAAAAATGGTAAAGACAAAATTGATAACAAAAGTAAAGCATGTACCCGAAATATGAAGGCCGGGAACACCTCAACAGTCAAATGGTACCATGAACGCTTTGAATTGTTCATTTGACATTTCAATATCTCTACGGGAGAGAGGAGTTCATTGAACATCTCCAATGGCATTACGCCATACTTCTTAACCCTGAACAACGTGTGAACCAGACTGGTCTTCACGTGTGAATCCTCTGTGTGTCTAAATCAATACAATGTAAGAGAATATGAATACAATGAATGATAAAATGAATACAATAAAACATTTGGTACAAAAAAACGTCATATAATCATATAATCACAAATCTTATAACATTATATGAACAACATTAACTAAATGATTGTTGTGTGAGAAAAGACTCACTTATTGATGTCATGCATAACTTGCATGACAAGACCAATCCTCCCTTTAGTGTCAAGAATGATGGCATCAACGGAGTAGTGCCATGATGGCTCATCCTTATGCAGCCTCTCAATGTGGTTCATCCAAGCTATTCTACGGTGGTTCCCATCACACACGAAGAACATCCGATTAACATACTGTTGCATCCCAGGAATACCACGGAGGTATTTGTTGAATTTCTCATTCTCTTCATCCCACAATGGCCCCCATTTCACCTTGTCCTCTTGAGTGACCTCTTGAATTTCACCTTGTTCATTGGTGAGGGAGACATAAAAAACTGCTGCACCATCTCTATATCCATGCACAAACTCCTCCTCGAGTTTGGTCAAATCACACGAGAGGGTAGGTCTCACCATAAGCATTACAACCATTCTACACAATGGGATGTGGTGTCGAGAGATATGCACAGGCTGGAGTCGGAGGTTAGCGATTGTAGCCACGGCATTCAACTTCTGGCGACTACGTATGACATCCTCGCTTACCCCCAACGCAGCTTCATCGTCATCAACCTCCTCAGCATCATGATCCGCGGCGTCCTCATCTCCGCCACCTAAAGAGGGTTGACTTTCGGGGCTATCCTCCACCACGTAATGCTCAGGATTTTGTGAGACAACCGCCTTCAGAAGTGAACAAATGCACATTTGAAAAAAGTCACATTGATGGCCAGTCGAGCACAAATACGACCGTTGTGAGCACCAAGAATACTAACTAACAAAACTAGCATGAAATAGAACACAAGCACCATACAAATTGCAACAAGATGAGAGCAACATGGAAACATGACCAACAATATCACAAGCAACAAAGTGGCCGTGATGATGACCTCCACATAGTTAGTGACGAGTTCAGCAAGACGAGCATTGCGCTCACACGCCTATTACCATTAGCACACTTGGACATGCTCAATGAATATACCAATGCAAGTATCACGAGTTCAGAAAGCCCGAGCACCACAGCACCATGGGCACGATAAATCCTTAACCACAGCACGAGGTCGATGAGCACCACGGACACTAGCACGAAGGACTCGAGCACCACGGTCACGAGCAACACAAAAGCACAGCACATTCATTTCTAAGAGCACCACGAGCACGACCACCAAGGACGCCGTGGACCACGGTCACGAGGAACACACAACCACAGCACAAGTTCTAAGAGCTCCTTTGGCATGAGCCCCACGGTCACGAGCACCACAGCACAACGGGGAGGACCACTGCAGCACTACATCAGGTGCAACACGAGCACCACAGCACAACGGGGAGGACCACTGCAGCACTACATCAGGTGCAACACGAGCACCACAACACAACGGGGAGGACCACTGCAGCACTACATCAGGTGCAACACGAGCACCACTGCTCCACAGCTTGAGCACACAATGTTGGCGCACAAACACCACGAGCATACGTGACGGTCACAGAAAGCCGAGAACCCCGCGTAGAGAGCACCCATGCACGAGCACCACGAACATGACGTCACGAGAGCAAAGAGCACCAAATCACCACGAGTGTCACCACGAGTATCACGTTACGAGCACAAAGAGCACCAGATCATAAACGAGAATCACGAAGACGAACACTACGAGCACAGGCATGACGAGGGCCATCATTGCATGAAAAGCACGAGAGCACAAGGATTACGTGAGGAGATCATGGCGGCGTGCTCGAAGAGGACCAGAGTTTTAGCATAGAGCCCAGTAGACAACCCATACGAGTGCCTAAGAAACAACAAGAATACGGTGAGATCAAGACAGTAAGCATCACGAATACCACGCGCTTGACCACTATGAAGTGGAAAACGCTACAATAGTCGTCTGAAGACCTACAATTCTTAATCCAAGTGTGGTGGTGCATTTCGACCATCGGGCCCGACGGGTAAGTCACGGTACTTAGCCTTGATCATCCAAAAGAAGGCCTTGACAACCGCCATGAGTTTCACCAGTATCACAAGCATAAAGAGTATCACCAGCATAACCACCATGAGGACAACAAAGGATTATCACGAAGGAATTCAAGAGTTCACAAGCACCAGGACCCGCTCTATTTTAATCACACAGCTGAGGCCAGTTTCTACCATCGGCCCCGAGGGTCTACCGCCGGTACAGGGTCTTGATCTCTCTAGTTCCGAACCCAATATTCAACGTGCAGCTATGACGTGCAGACCTTGACACCTATGACGCGCAACTCCACGGGGTATAAAACATGAATCATTGCTCTATGAGCCCCAACCTAGTCCAAAGAACACCATTGCATGTGGATGTTGAGCCCTTGATCACCATCACGAGCTCGATGCCATGTCATCCACCACCACAGCGCCGTGATAGCACCACCACGACGCCGTGATAGCACCATCACGAAGCCGTGACGAGCACCATCACGACACCATGACGAGCACCCTCACGACGCCGTGACGAGCACCCTCACGACGCCGTGACGAGCTCCGCCACGACGCCGTGACGAGCTCCATCACGACGCCGTGACGAGCTCCGCCACGACGCCGTGACGAGCTCCATCACGACGCCGTGACGAGCAGCCTCACGACGCCGTGACGAGCACCCTCACGACGCCGTCCCTGCACCCTCACGAAGCCGTGACGAGCACCCTCACGACGCCGTACCTGCACGTTGCCAAGACACGTTTCTCCAGGACACCTTCGCGAACGTCATCTCGGCAGTACCTAGTCGCGCACGTTGTGATCACAGGCATGCGGCTAGAGAAGACCATCGGTACCGAGGGGCTACCGTCGGTGGCAGGGGTTGATCATCGGCGCCCTCGACACATTAATTGGGAACGCCACCCTGGACCACTAGCGTGACCGTCATAGGCACGAAATTTACACTTAACAAACTCTCTAACCGTCTTTCAATTCTCCAAAATTTGCACTTAGTATAGGGAGCATCAAATCCTAGATACAATACACAAAACTTAGACCCTGATTAGACATTTTGGGGAAATGCTGCCACTTACGACCAGCACCATGGCAAGAATCATCACGAGGATAGTCCTAGAATCCAAATTTCGTGATCAACGTGTGGTTGTATGTTTAGACCATCGGTCCCGAGGGTTATCCTATGGTACTGTGGTTTGATCAGTACCGCCACAACGTCAAACTCGTGAACCACCACGGCGGCCGTGACGACCCCCCCCCCCCCCCCCCCCCCCTTGACAACACCCCTGGCACTAATACGGCCATGACGACCATCGTTGTTGATCAATGTGCGTTGGTAAAATTAGACCATCGGTCCCGAGGGTTATCCTATGGTACTGTGGTTTGATCAGTACCGCCACAACGTCAAACTCGTGAACCACCACGGCGGCCGTGACGACCCCCCCCTTGACAACACCCCTGGCACTAATACGGCTATGACGACCATCTTTGTTGATCAATGTGCGTTGGTAAAATTAGACCATCGGTCCCGAAGGGTAATCCATGGCACAGAGGTTTGATCAACAAAATCAAGTGCCAAAACGGCCATCTCAACCATCACCACGACCAGCTGTTACACTTGTTGTTACACTTGGAGCCCCACGAGTATCATAACAACATTTAGATCGAGCACCATGCGCACTATCACTACAACTATAGCACCCTAAACGAGCACTGTCTCCAACGTCAAAGCGAGCACCACCACAAAGGCTCAGATGATCACTACAATCAACGCCGTGACGAGTACCACCTGAGGTCGAATCATGACGAGGAACACACAAGCCTAGACCACATGTTGATCAAAGCGAAGTGGAGGATATAGAGCATCGGCCCCGAGGGCTTATCCACGGTCGGGGGGTTTGATCGGTAGAGCATTGCCAAGGTGGCAATCACGCCCACCTACAAACGTGTCTATTGCGCGTACGAGGGTTGGGACTATTACGCACCCGGCAGATGGAGGATTACCCCATTTCAAATGAACAACAAATCCCAAATGATTTCGAGCACATTAACACGACAACAAGCCGTTTCATGTCCACATGGTTAATCAAGATGATGAACAGAACATTTGAACAAAGAAGATTGTCAAGGATAAGATAGCACAATGACGACGTGAGCCGTGACGAGCAGCACTAGATCACGCGTTCGAGCACCCAAAAACACTAGAATCAGCACGAAATTTTGAGCACCACGGCGTAAGTACACATAGACCCTAAGCACACAGTTGAGCACATATGACACCACATTCACGCGCTTGAGAATCATGAGGACCAGTTTCGAAGGGGATATCAGCACGCTCGAGGAGGTTTTCAGTACGCGCATGGAGAGTATTTCAAAACGCGCACAAAGATGTAGAAGGACCAACGTCTGCGATATTTAGACATGAGTTTGAGGGTTTTGGAAAACCTACCTCGCGATTTCTGGCCACCGGCGTCGGAGCTGCAGGGGTTCGTTCATCACCGATGGGCTGCGAGTTCTGCCTCGTCGTCCTCATCGCGTTCTTCGTTGGCGCAACTCCAACGTGCGAGTTTGATTTCCCCTGTGCACATCACGATTTCATGAGTAACTAACGCAGTGATCGCGCATGCAAGAAAGAAGCGCATCATTACAAAGCTCAGAGGCGCAGAGTCTCACCGTGCAAAGCTCCGCTCACAAGTGGTAATGAAACCCTAAACGGGCTGCATCTAATAGCCTAGCCGGAACCCTACACCCTAAGCTACTGTACAACCTAAAATTCGAGTATCCTCAGCTAGTATTAAAAAATCCTCTCTACTTTTACACTAATTTTCCTCGCTAATTTTTCACTAATTTCCCTCGCAAATATCCTCACTAATTTTCCAAAAACGAGGAGGCTGAAAACCCTAGACATAAGCATTCCAGAGGGAATATAAATGGGGATGTCACTGATATAAGATTCGATGTCTCGACATTTGTCTGTATTTTAGAGCAAAGCCATGGTTAAGTATTGGGCCGTCGGGGCCGAGGCTATTCCCACGGCGCTAAACGCATATCAAAATAGATGTCAAGCGTCACAATTACTGGATGAGTCCACCTCATCATTTAAAGTCCACTTACACGTATGACCAATTAATCACCATGTGACACTAACATTTAAGACCACTTTGTTTTGACTAATGACTCATCAATACAAAATGCAGTGAGAATAGAGCTTGTTCAATGTACTACTTACATTTTGCCACCCCTCGTCTTCGTCGCTTATAATATCTTGCTCTGATTCCCCCTGGTCTATCATGTCGCTGTATGTCATGACATTTTGAGAACATCCCAAGTCTGCTACATCGTCATCTCCAAAATCTATACTCATGGGCATGGAACCCTGAACATCATAAACCTGAGACTTTAGTTTTGGAGGCCTCATCTTTGAACGCTCGAGTGCTCGTTTACTTGAAAACATCAATCGGCCTCTTTTCTTCTTCTTCTTTTGTACACTAGGTCCCTCAGACTGGAGATGACAGTTTTCGTGAAGCATTTGACTAATGGATATGCCACTATATTGGAAAGCCAACTTATCTACTGGAACAAGTGTAAACATCCCAACAACATATAGAAATCACAAAACTCCATTACATGGAGAAACTACATCTCATATGGTTTGCCAAGGCTTGGAGATGTGCTCTTAAATACCATTCCCGGCACACCATCTAATAGTAGGTAATGAACGTTTTTCAAATTTGAAATCGCGAGTTTGTAGCATCAAACACAACTAAATGCTTTAATTTAACTTTATCCTCCATTGACACCAAGGCATGATAAATGGATTAGATATTGATGGGTTATTTTCTATAATATAGTCTGTGAGCACCGTCATTCACTTCACAATAAAATCCAATCTCATTGTCAGAGCCCTTACTATGATCATGTGAGACATCCTGGCCATTAAATCTCCACTGTTGACTAACATAATTTACTAATCCTCTCATCATACTATTTTCCTTTGCACGCCAATTCTAAATTGCTAGCAGCCACTTCTACGGCTAACCCTCTCTATATGGATGTGACGGATGACAACTGACATGATGAAAGCATCATGTTATAATTTTGGTTTACGCACCTCTGAACGACTACATAACATGACACCATGTGGTGGAATTTCAAGCCACTTGAATTGATGGTGTCTCCATACATTTGAGTTCTTTGTTGTGTACTTGACATATGCGCAGGGATCGCCTATGGATTCAAACGAGGCGATATGGGGACCATTATGGCGTCGTGATGTCGAAGACTTCCCTCACTACATCATGCATGGCCGCAAAGTTCAAATGGCATACCCTATTGAGTCTGTCCAAGGAGCGATTGAACTTTGGATGTCCGGGTTTCCCAGTTGTGAGAATCGGTTAATTGACATGGCAATCATTCTTCTGGACAAAGACATTCTTGACCAATACAATGTTCCTTGCGGAATATGGGGTGACAAGCCAAGACATCCCTTAGTATGGCGTCTTATGTGGTGTCATAAAGTCTGCAACATGCTCGGCCTTCCTGACCCATGCAATATTCAGTGCGACGACTTAAGAATTGTGCCAAAAGAGATCGCAGATGCAGTAGAAGATTTTTTTGATGATGCAGCAAAACCTCCATTTTGGGACGTAATGGAACAGCACTAGGTGGTACAGAGGAATATCATATGCATCCATGTTAGAATCGTTTGATGTGGATATGCACTAATTGTGCCTTCATCCAGTCATGTATGTACAACAATGGATGTATGGAATAAAGACTACTTCCGAGATGATTGATTGTGAACTACCGTCATAATGAGGTCACTCTCGTTTTATACATTTTTTAAATGGCACTGTACATTATATGTTTAGTCGTGGATGACAAACATCAACGCTTATCCAATAATACATTTGCACAGCATATACCAATGCCAATCAATCACGTACTAATTATTTATTGTACATTAATAAAGCTCTTGCTAGTCTTTCCACCTTGCATTTTTCATTTCCTCTTGACAGCCACGTTGTGCGTCAAGTTTAGACTAAAGCGCCGTCAAAGACCCATGTAGCCTTGTTGTACCTTGAATTATTGTGATTCCTAATTCCCTGTAGTGTTGTATATATCTTCAATGCAAATGGCTTCATTTGCATCTCACTTCCCCATTTGTATTGTCCTCTATGTATTACGCATATTAGTTCTATTAGATTCACATCAGTCCACTGCCTACTTTCCATGGCCAACATCCTTGCTGCAGGTCATGATGTCCCTTTGAAGGTGCCGATTGGTGAAGAAGGTTTTGTCCGAGTGCCTGCCCATCTCTTGCATATTCGTTTTGGGTTTTGTGAGTCTTCTATCATGTTGGAAGAAGAGGTCTTAGCCAACTATGGATTCATCAAGGAGGCAGTCTTGCAGTCAAAGTGTAGTGATAAGGAAGGATTTTACTGGCTTCTCCATCCTGGGCAATATAGAGCGTATGGTTTAGCTCCTGAGACAGTAGCTGCCTCCACTGAGATCCTTGCACCCATGTCAGATGGTTCTACTGTTCAACTTCCTCTTTCACGTGCCGATAGTCATCAATCTTCAGACCAAGGACGTTCTGTGACTGACATCATGCTCAAACTTCGCAATGTCAAGCAGGAGCCAGTCGAACCATTAATTGATTTGACTTCTGAGTCTGATGGAAATACTCGCTCGACCTCACGTGCATGTCAACATCCAAGTAAATTAGTCTCATTTCCCTCTTCATCTAATACTCCCTCTGGAACTCGCACTCCAGCCAATACTCCTACCTCGTCATCTTGGTCTCTTCCTCCAGTAGTTCCAGTATCTTCAGAGTGTTTAAGCGTGATGCAGTGCCTTAGAAAGCTGTCCAGTGTTCCACGTTGTCGTAACAAATTAGCTCAAATAGATTTTGATGCTATCGAGTATCACAAAGTCAAATTCCTTCCCACCAAGTTCGATGGAAACGTCGTGTTTGAATTGCCACCTTGTCGTGGAAGTGCTAATTCGTCTATGGAGGGAATGGACAAACGCTATGACAGTCACGCATGGTGTCGCACATTGACGTTGTCAAACCTCGTTTTACCAAAAGCGGCTAGTTAGGGTTTCTAGGGCAACTAGGAGTAGTCTTTCCTCCATAAATAAGAGGAGTAGTGGCCATAATGGTCCAGTTATTTATTTAGAGAGAGAGTACCATCCGGGCGCAGCCTAGGGGAATTATTACAAGACTAGACTGACAGCAAGTTCCAGTGGGGAACCGGATGGGAGACCGGATAGGAGAAGACGGGTCTCCGATGGACCCGGTCACGGTCCGAGCATTGAAGTGGGCCGCTCTAAATTGGGCGACCCACTGTTCATTCACTCTCTACAGTTCCAGTTGTCCGCGCCAGCAGAATTTTGAGCTTCCGGATAGCCGTAGAATTGATAGTGTGGGACCGGAAGAAGAGAGCGTTGAGCGACCGTATTGTGCAGATTCTGAGAGCCCGGGAGTGAGGGATACTGAATACCCGGTGATAGATAGTGACGCAAGGTTAGAGTTTGAAGTAGGCGAGCCTTCGGACAGCGCTCACCGCCATTTCCGGCGGAGTTTGAGGAAGAAAGGAAGTGCGCAGTCAGGAAAAGGGTCGCGGGGTCTCCGGGAGGTTAGAAGAACACCCCGGAAGCGGAAAGGGAAGCGCCCGGAGCGCGAGGCGCGAGGTTTACCGAGGAAAGAGAAGGCGCATCCGGAGAAGGAGCTGCGTCACATCTGGAGGAGGGAAGAAGCCCGCCCGGAGTCCGCAGCTATGGCACGCAGGGAAGCCGGGGCCAAGATTCCGGAGAAACGCATCTGCCCGGAGATTCCTCAGCACGAGCAAGACTTCGACGAGCTAATGCAGGACCTCCAGAAGATGGGGTGTTTGGGATTGTTTGGGAGAGTGTGGGATGTGCAGGACTCCCGGATGTTGGAAGAAATCGAGGGCGGGCCAATGGTGAGCGCTTTCCGGACGACCATCCGGGCGAAGTATGGCAGTTGGACCCGGGAGATGTGGCGGGAACTGTACGACTTTCCGGACACCAACGAGGACCTGGAACCGGGAGGCAAGGGCGACACGGACTAGGTGAAGATGCGGTTTAGTCATCTCTCGGACAAGGACGGATTCAAGGTGGCGGATTGCATACTGCCCCGGGAGCAAAGGCTGCTCTAGTACGTAGTACCCATCCTCAGTCCGGAGAAGCCCACCACCCTCACTGTGACGCTGGCCCGGGGAATCTACTCCGCCCTTCTCCGGAAGAAACGGATCAACTGGGCGATCCTGATCCACCGGAACACGCAGAAGTGGGCAGGCAACCTCGACAACAAGAAGGGATGCCCGTTAGCCCCATTTCTGTATCACTTGTACGAGAAACATGGGTGCCTCACGGCCGGGGAGAAGAAGAAGTTGGAGGTAGTTCCGATTCCGGGGGTAAGAAGTCCGGCCAAGAGGAAGAAGGCACTTCCGGGAGAAGGAGCGGGGACCAGCAGAACCGGCTCGTCGTCCCGACCGGAGGAGAGAAGGATGGCTCCACCTGCAGCCCAACTGGATAGGAGCAGAGTCAGGGAAGAGGAGCTCCGGAAGGAGAACGAAGACCAACCGGTAAGAAGGCCACCAGATGATTCCAGCCCCAATCCGGAGACTAGGACCAAGATGAGAGAAGACCGCCCGGAGGGAGGCCGACCGGGTGGCACTTGGCCGCAGCAGGAGGAGCGGCAGGAAGGGAGAAGGAACCCGGAACTAGAACGACCGGGTGGAGCGAGACATCAGCCGGAGCTGAGAACAAGAGACCAGAAGGGGAGTCCGGATGAGGAGGAGGATTCTCCACAGCCGAAGCTAACCCGGAAGAAGCCGGTGGGAGGCCGAGAGGCAATTCCTCAAACGGAGGTAGGCGGTCCTTCCCGGACACAACCTCGGGGGGATCAGATCGAGGAGCCCAGGCCAGAGGAGGAGACGAGGCCTTCTCCACCCCAGCCCCAGGAGCAACCGGTAGAGGGACCCGGACCAATGGAGGAGGATTATACTCCGGCGGCTCCACAGGAGCGCACGGAAGAAGAGAACCGGATAGATCAGGAGGGAGGTCCGTCTCAACCACGACCCCAGGGACGGAAGAGGAAGTTAGTCCTCCCGGCTGAAGGAGAGGAAGAACCGGAAGGACCGGATACCACACCTGGAAAGAAGAAGGGACCGGTCCGGAGGAAGGTAACCCCACTCAACAAACGTCCCAAGGAAGCAGGGGAGGACGAAGAGGAAACGGGAGATGAGGGGGAACAGGAGCATGAAAGGCCAGCAGGAGCAGAACCGGTCCAGGAGGCAAGACCATCCGGAAATGTGCCAGCGGAACGAAGAGAACCGCTCCGGATGGAGGACATGTTACTGCAGACACGGGTGGCACTGGACCTGGTTACGGAACAGTACAACCCCCTGTTCGCTGCTCTCCGGGAGACAGGGACCCTTCTCTGGACAAACGACATTCTGGAGTTTCCGGCGCGAATAAGGAAGCTCCAGAGGAAACTCATCCGGAGCAGGGAGAGGGAGAACGAGCTAACCGGACAATTGCAGGGCATCCGGGAGTCAGAGAGTGAATCGGCGGCTCTCTTGAAGGGATTTGAGGAGGAGCTGCAACGAAAGGTAGCCTACATTAACAAGATGGAGGCCCACGTACAGCAGAAGGAGCGGCAGATCCGGGAGCAAGAGGATACCATCCGGAGTGTAGCAGAGACAAGCCGGCAGTGTGTCTCCAGGCTATCCGGATTGTTCCAATCGAATGGGGAGGCCCAAACGAAGGCCCGGTTGTATGACGAGCGGGTCCTTCAACCGGGATTGGAGGGAGCAGCTCGGATGAAGAATGTAGTCCGGGAGTACTCGGACAAGGTAGAAGCGTTTTTGGTGGAGTTCCGGGTACTGGCGGAATGCATCCGGGAGAGCTCTTCGGAGGAGGAGTCGGAACAGGAGGGACCTACCTCCCGGACTGTGTTGGATGTGGAACCCATCCACATGGCCCGACCTGCAGGAGTAAGCCCAGAAGAAGTCCGGGATCTGAGCGAAGGCATGGAGGCAATGGATGTCCACCCGGACATGGCGGAAAAGCAACAGGAGGGACAGTCGGCGGGGCGCGGAATTCGGGGAGACAGGCCAGCTGATCCAATCGTGGTAGGAAGTCCGGGAGATGGGGAAGAGTAGCCGCCGGAGGACCAGTGGCTGCCCAGGAGTCATCGGAGGCCCGGAATCAGTGGCCCGGTCTTCGTGGGTCCGGTTGTTTGGAACGGGACTTTTTGAGCAGTAGGGTAGGACTCTGTTTGGGAGTTAGTTTTTAGGATTCTGATTTTAGGTTGCAGCGTAGGATGAGAATTAAATCGTGGGGTAGTCCCCCGGTTTTTCCGGATCTACGGGTTTCCCGGATCTGGTCGGCTTTGTGTTTTCTTTTTATCCAGGGATGTTCTTCATTCCTGGGGTCTTTTTGTGTACCATTTTCTCTTTGTAAATGATCATAGGCATACTCTTCTACAGACCAGTGTGTGTGTATGTGTGCGTGTGTGGTTGCTGCTTGAGATCGTGGTCCAATTAGTCCGTTGGCAACCGGAAGGGTTGATAGGATTCTGTTGTGGATCTAGTTGTTTCATGCTCGGTTGCGAGGTTTGACCCGGGTTAGCGGCTGAGAGGATAGGAGGGGGTACTCCAGTTCTCTCAGAACTCCTGGATGGGTAGTCCGGTTGAGGTGCCAACACCTGGGTAGATCATGTGACAGATGAGTCCGGAATGGCTAGAGTAACCGGGTTCTGTGGTAGATCCAGTTAAGAGTCTGGGTATTGAGAAAACTCAGAGATTGTTTGAAGGTGGGTTGTTTCGTGCTCGGTTACCAGGTATAATCCGGATTAATGGCTGAGTGAATAGGAGGGGGTACTCCGGTTCTCTCAAAACTCCTGGACGGGTAGTCCGGTTGAGGTGCCAGTACTTGGGTAGACCAGGTGATAAGGAGAGCCGGAAAGATCAGAGTAAAACGAACAAATTAGGAGTCCAACCAATTCCGGATACCCCGGATACAGGTCCATCCCGGTTATCAAGTCGTTGTAGTAATCTTTAGAAGGGGGAAACCCGGGTTGCATTTAAGTGACCGGCTGTGGGTTTGGGATGAATCTGCAGCTGAAGTGCAGTACGAGAAATTACCCAGATTGGGGATTAGGAGTTTTTGTTAAGATAACCGGAAGGTAGTAAATTTCCCATCACTTGAATCAGTAGGGAGGGATGTGTCTTTCAATCCAGCACCACTAATGTGAATGGAGAACCCTCTGAAGGAAAACAGAGGTTAAATATAAACCGGTTTGAGTTGTTTTGATAGACCGGACAGAGTACGGTTGGATAAATTCCCAACTCGGACGAAAACCGGTGTCGTGATGGAAATGCTTCCATCGTGTACATTTATGCTCTAAGCTTTGTATTTTCAATGAATGGAGTAGCGGAATGAAAATAGTACATATAGTTTGTCTTTCGTTTTAATTAAATCATCAAAGAATTAGGTGGTTTGAAAGGTGTGAATAGGAAGGGGGGGAAAAAGTACCTTCTTTGAAGCTTCAAAGGGGAGCATGGGCATATGTGCCCCACCGCCACCTTTGATTGGATGAGATTTAGTGAGGTCTTGGGGTTTTGAAGATTGTCGGGAGTTTTTTTTGGGGTGAATAGTGAGAGCTTTGGAGGCAGAATTTCGACTTGATGTAGCTCATTGAGCAAGACTTTGTTTAAATTGAAATTTTGAGAGATTGTTCCTTGTAATGAGACCTTTCCGAATTGATCTTATAAGTTGAATTTGGAATTGTATTGCAAAAGTTGTGAAGGTTGGAAGTTTGTGGAAACCCTTGGCCGTCCATTGAGAGGGCAGAGGTTTCGACGAGCCACAACTTTTGTTGTGTGTATCAACTTGCTTTGCAATTTTGAGAGTGTATGTATCATTGTAATAGCTTTCCAAAAAGTTATTACTTTTATGATTTGGAGTTCCGAGGAGGAAGTTATGAAGGTGTGAAGGCTTGGAGGTTGACTGCCTTTGGAAAGAAGGAAGCTAAGACTTCGAGGACCATAACTTTTGGTCACTGTGATAATCTCTTTTGAAATCTACAGGACTGATAGCCTATGAGATTAGCTCTCCAGATTGCTATCACTCAATCTATTTGGAGTTTTATTGAAGGAGTTGTTGTGTGTTGAAGTTGAGAGGTTGAAACTCTCTAAAAATAAAGAGACCGAAACTTTGATTAGCCATAACTTATGGACAGAGTTTAGGGTTTCTATAAAAATTATACATATTGTAGTAGTTTGCATTAGCTTTTCAAAATGCTATTGCACTTGTATGTAAGAGCTTTAGATCAAAAGTTATGAAGATATAAAGAGGCGGAGGTTGGTTGTCAAAAGAAAAATAAAGCTTCCACTTTGCTCTCTTATAACTTTTGGACAGTAACTTAGATTCAATTGAAATTTTGAGGAGTGTTAGTTTGTTGTTTTAGCTTTTCAAAAAGCTATTATACTTAGCTTTTGGAGACTTGAGCCATCTGTAGCATCAATTAGAAGCTCGCAGCCACAATAGAAGATTGCCTTGAAGGTTTCTTTGTGTTTTTAAACACTTTGAGACTTTAAAGGAAGAAGATTTGAAGACTTCAAGACAAGAAGACGAGAACATTTGTGTGTTGTGGCTTGTGGCTCGTTGTCTTTTATTGTTGTTCCTAGCCGGTTTTGGAGGCTCGTTGTTTTTTTTATTGTTATTCCCAGCCGGTTTTGGAGGCTAGTTGTTTTCAATTTTGTTTTGTAAACTTTGTTGCGGCGAAGTGGGATTGATCACCCACACGGTCGTGTTTATGTTGTTCCCACCGGTGAGGCACGTTTGCTGGTCACCGTGGGTTTGAAATTTAGGAGCCATCTTTCGGACGGTTTTAGCTCGTGGTCTGGCCGTCCCGTTTTACCCGTCCGAGGCCCGTGGTTTCTTATTACCCCACCCTTACCCTTAAACCTTTTAGAGCCATTGCAGGATAGGACTGGGAAGAGATTTGAAGATTTGAAGAGTACAAGAATTGAAGACAAGACCGATCTCCCAAGCTATCTGGTCATCGTGTCGCAGCCAGATTCCCTGCGAATTCTCAGAGCGCGCTCCTCTCTACCCGACATATTGGTGCTTCCACTGAGAGAGCTTTGAGGCGAGTGGTGAGATTGTTGCTATGGGAGACCGTGAAGAGACTGCCGTCACCGTTGGAGTGCAGTTTCCAATGGAGAACATTTTAGGGGCATTGGCCTTGTTTATGGAGCAACAGAGGGCAACTCAGGGTGGACAAGGTGCCACCAAGGCTCTCAAGGCTGTTGTTTCCAAGATTGGAAGGTTTGATGGCAAGAACATCTCTAAGTTCTTGCGAACCTACGTTTGTGAGATGGAAGTGCATCAGGCTGATGACAATCAGATGATGCACACTTTTGATGTGGCGGTTGAGCCTTATATCCGTGACCGAGTGCAAGAGATCCGTGAAGCTGTTGTCTCATGGGTGGAGTTTGCTGAACGGCTCCGTGATGAGTATTTTGATGAAGACTCAGAGAGGATGACGAAGAGATCTTTTCTTGAGTGGGTGGAGCAACGGCCGGGAAACACGATGGGTCCCAATGAGCTGTTGAAAGATTTTGAGAAGAAGTTTGGCCAATTACCTATGGCAGAGAGACGCCTTCTAGATTCCAGGAAGGCTGAGCTTTTCCTCCAAGCAACTGATGTTGCATTGGAAGACAGACTTCTTCTACTACTTGGAGATCGTACCACGGAAGGTGGTTTCACCAACGATTGGAGGAGGGTTGAAGAAACCGTGGTTCTTTTAGCCAAACAACAGCGTGTAAGGTCAAGAGGTGTTGAAGGGAGGGGTGATATTGAGCCTATTCAGATACCAAAGCCTCTTAAAGTGTCTTTTGCTCCGACACCGTCAACAAGTTCGGGAACCACCTTCAAGGCTGCTAAGAGCACTGAAGGAAATGCCCTTGAGGAGCTTATCAAGGGTTTTCGAGAGCTAAGGGTGGAGTTTAGTGAATTGAAGAAGGCCAGAGGAGCTTCTCCTTCACAACCATCTGAAGGTGCTAGAAAACATGCAAGGAGGTGTGTTTGGTGTGATGAGGAGACTGAACATACTCTGAGAGGGTGTGAATCCTATGAAGAGGCACTCAAGAATGTTCTTGTCTTCTACAAAGATGGGAAGATTCATGATGCCTCTACAGGCTCTCCGTTGGCAACCAACTTTGGGAGAGGAGGAATGAAGAGGCTTGTGGAAGAAAGGATGGCAAGATCTAGCTCTGTGCAAGTGCATGAAGCTGATGCATACCACATTGAGATAGAGGAGCATTCAATTAGTGCTTCATCTATTCAAGAAAACGTACTGATGAAGAGAGGGGCTCAAGCCATCAGGAAAGCAACTGGATGGGAAGACCCAGTAGATGCTAGTAGCATCAGAGCATTTATGAATGAAGGGAAGGACACTGATGAGCTGCATGAGGCCTCAGTTGAAGAGAAACGTGGAAGACTTGACGCTGAGAATAGTGAGGAGCCAGTATCAAAGAGGAGAATTGAATTACAAAATGATCCTGATACAGAAATGAGGAAGAGGGTTCCTACACGCTCAAAGACAGCAAGCCCTAGCACTGTACATCCAGGAGATGCACCACTACCTGAGAAGGATTGGGGGCAGTCCAGTGATAGCAAAAAGGGCCAAGAGAAAGGAGATTCTGGCAAGGCAAAGGGGAGAGTGCCTACTTACAAGCTCCTGTCAGACATTGAGACCTCTATTGACATGAAGGGAATATTAGAGGAAAGGATCTTGGATGCCAAGATCGAATTCACTTTGAGGGAAGCACTTGGCATAGCAAAGAAAGATTTTCATGATCTAATCATTGACATCATCAAGAGGAAGAGACAAATGACAGCTGAGGTTGTGATGGTCAAAGCTTTAGACACCCACATGACCGAAGAGGAAGAGATGGAGATTGGTGAAGTATTTGTCATGATGGGTGATGAGGTGACTCAAAAAGAAGAAGTTCCAAAGGATGAAGGCCATGAGACACAGACTTTTGAGTGCTCTTATGATCTTCCCAACATGAGAGAAAATGAAGAAAGAATTGAGTATGATCTACCATTTTGGGCCAGAGCCACCACTGAGACAAAAATGAAGCTGGGAGGGCTTGATGAACATGTTTTGGCCTTTGTTGACCATGGTTCTGAGATCAACATTATGTCTCGGAATGTCTATGAGAAGGGCAAATGGCCAATTGACATAGACCATGGCTGGATCATGAAATCAGCCAATAGCGGGCGGACTCGATTACATGGAGCTTGCCCTGCGATACCCACAAAGATTGGAGATGTGGAAGTTGAACAAAATTTCTTTGTTCAAAACCTTAGTGCCTATCCGGTAATTTTGGGCCAACCTTTCATCACCGCTTCGAGAATGGAGACCAAGGTGTTGGATAACGGGTCTCATTATGCCCGAATCAGGAGTCTTGATGGGAAGAAGTCAGTGCAATTCTTAACAGTGAAGCCTGACAATGAGAGGCATCGACTTCAACTCAGAGAGGTTCCGCTACCAACTTCTCTAAACTTCCCGGATTTCTAAAGGGCACACGTGGAATGTGGGGATCCACGAGTGCTAAGGGAAGTAAGATTGACAAATTCTCCACTGTACATACTGGTGTGAAGTGTGGATTTACAAGTGTGACAAACGATGGTATTGTGAGCTTTTCTGATGTCAAAGACTTGGACCATGTACATAGAAAGCTTGTGAAAAAGATGGAGAAAAATCTTTAAAAAATGAAGGTTCTAGAGGAAGATGAAGGCATTTCTGGTATTTATGAAGAAAATGGTATGCCAGATGATATCTTGCAGACTTTGCAAGATATAAAGACAAACAAGGATGCGAATACGGCTACTCATTGCTTTGTCAATGTTCATACAAGTTCAATGTATGATGAGATTTCTACAGCAGTGACAAGGCTGTGTGATTCCAAAATTGATGAATGGAGGTCAGAAGCTACAGTTTATACAAAGTACAAAACTGTGGCCAAAAAGGTGAAGCCAGTGGCTACTCAGTTACCACCTGACACTGATAAACATGTCAAACAAGCTGAGAAGGAGCCAAGTTTGAGAGAAGGAAGAAGAATTGGACACAAGTTCACCAAAGAGACTTTGGCAAACTTGAAGATTGGAGGAGATGATTTCTTGACTGAGCCGGAGAAGAAGAAATTTCAAGACATGCTTTCTATGCATGGAAAGGCCTTTGCTTCTTCGCCAGATGAAATTGGGTGTGTACAACCAAGCGTTGTAACACCAATGGTTATTTTTACTGTACCACACGTACCATGGGATTTAAAGCCTATACCTGTGCCTAGAGCTCTACTTCCAAAACTAGTGGAGTTGCTCAAAGAAAAGAGGCACATGGGCATACTTGAGCCTTCAATGGCGCCGTATTCAAACCGATGGTTCACGGTGCCAAAGAAGTCAGGAGCATTGAGGTTTATTCAAGACATGCAGCCAGCAAACAAAGTAACAATCAGAAACAAAGGCTCAGGGCCTATTGTTGATGAAGTAGCAGAAGCGTTTGCGGGGCATGCAATATATTCCATTGGAGATCTATATTCTGGCTATGATCAATTCCAACTAGCTGCTGAGAGCAGAGATTTGACAACCATGAAGACTCCACTTGGATTGATGCGCATGTGTACATTGCCTCAAGGTGCTACCAATTCAGTGGCACATATGCAGAGTGCTATGAATCAAATTCTAAGAGACTTTGTGCCTGACAAAACCATACCTTTTGTGGATGACATTCCCATAAAGGGGTGCGAGGAGAAAGAAAGAGACTTAACAGTTCAAGATGATGGTTGCAGAGCTTTTGTGATTAATCATATACAAGACGTGGCAAAAATCTTGAGCAGACTTGAAGAGGTGCACTTGACCCTCTCCATTGACAAGTCCAAGTTTGGGGTTGATGAGATTTTGGTAGTTGGACACTTATGTGGTTCTTATGGAAGGAAACCTAACCCTGAGAAGGTGGATGCTATTGGGAGAATGATGGCCTGTAGCAATGTCACTGAAGTAAGGAGGTTTTTAGGAGCCTGTGTCTTCTATCAAATTTGGATCCCTCATTTTGCTCATATATCGGAACCTCTATACAAGCTATTACGCAAGAGGAACAAGTTTGTTTGGCAAATTGAGCAAGATTTGGCTATGGCAGAGTTGAAAAGAACTTTACAGTCACCACCGGTTCTTAAACAAGTGAGCTACAATTGTGGACGACCGGTGATTGTGACTGTTGACACAAGTCCAATTGCAATTGAATGGGCTATTGGACAAGATGATGAAGAAGGGAAGAGATTTGCTATCCGATTTGGAACAAGAATCTTGACAGATCGCCAGAGAGCATATCCACAAGTGAAAAGAGAATTATATGGTGCTCTTACAGCTCTAAAAGCTGACAGAAACTACTTGATTGGAGCGGAGGTGGTGTTAGAAACTGACTGCTTGCCTTTGCTGGGGATGATAGCAAATTGTTCTTCACCAGACATTGCAATGTTGCGGTGGATAGCCTACATCAAATCTTTGAACCCTGTTTTAGTTCACATTGAAGGCAAAAAAAAATTGTGTTGCCGATATGTTGTCTAGAGCAAGGTATTTCAATGAAGAGGACATGATGGCTAATGAAGGTGATGAAGAATTGTCACATGGAGGTTATGTGATGATTACAGATGGAGAAAGCTCATCCACCGGAGCTTTGCCTTTCGAGAGTGAGATCTACGAAGGAAGATTAAGAGACATTGGACTCTATTTGAGTACCATGGAACGGCAAGAAAGCTGGGTGGATAAAACATTCAAAGACATCAGACATCAGTCTTATGGATATTTGTTGAAAGACGGGGTTTTATGGAAGAGAGCAAAAAGACTTGGTGAAATGCCATTGAGGGTGGTGGGAGACTTTCAGACCAAGACCAAAGTTTTACAAGAATTTCATGATACGCTTTGGGCCGGTCATAGAGGAGTTTGGGCCACCTATACAAAAATCAAGGAAAGATATTGGTGGAAGGGGTTATACAAAGATGTTGAAGAATTTGTAGCTTCTTGTGTGGTGTGCCAATTACAATCCAAGGTACGACACAGAGACGAATTGCATCCGACCTATCCCATTGCAATCCATTTTCAATGGATGATTGATTTGGTTGCTATGCCAAATGCAATGTGGGGGATGAAATACCTTGTTTTGGCCCGAGAAGAACTCTCAAATTTTGTTGAAGGAAGATCTTTGAGGACCAAGACAACGGTGAATGTTTGCCGATTCATACTTGAAGACATTTTTAGTCGGTACGGGAGTATTGGTCGGATGAGAGCTGACAGAGGAGAATTAAATGCTGCTGAAGCCAAGGAATTTTTCAACCGATATGGTGTGCAATTGAAGCTGACAACGGCTTACAATCCTGAGGCCAATGGCAAAATTGAAAGGGGACATCCCCCAATCATTCATGCTTTAGTCAAGGCTTGTAAAGGAAAGCCTAAGATGTGGCCAAAATTGCTACCGTTTGCTCTGTGGGCTGATAGAACCACACACAGTACGGTTACCGGTTACATGCCTGTAGAACTAATGTATGGACAGAAACCAATCATGCCGGTGGAGGTCGATATTCCCACATGGGTGTTTCTTGCATGGGAAGATGGCATAAGCAGAGAAAGACTGTTGGAGCTTCGCATCCAACAACTTGAAAGATTGCCAGAGGATGTTGGGATTGCATTGGAGAAAATGAAAGCTGCAAGACTGAGCAACAAAGAGCACTTTGACAGAACACACCGAATGAGAAGAAAGAAGATTAGAGAGGGTGATTGGGTCCTTGTATTTGATAGCACATTGGAGCATCAACACAGCACGGTGCGAAAATTTGCAAAAAGATGGTTTGGACCCTATGTAGTGATTAAAGTGCACCGCAATGGCACTTATTCACACCGTGAGTTAGATGGAACTTCTCTATGTATACCAGTAAATGGAAAGTGCATCAAAATCTTTCGCAGAAGTGGAAGGTTTCATCTTGAAGACCTTGAAGAACACTTCAATTCAGAAGAACTAGAGGATGATCAACAAGATGAAGAGGAAGATGAAGAACTAGAGGATGCAGTTGATGACAATCAAGACAGCGAGGAGGGCTAAACGTGGCACATACCGGAGGATGTGCAGGTTTAGAGAGGGTGCATGTCGTGATGGAAATGCTTCCATCGTGTACATTTATGCTCTAAGCTTTGTATTTTCAATGAATGGAGTAGCGGAATGAAAATAGTACATATAGTTTGTCTTTCGTTTTAATTAAATCATCAAAGAATTAGGTGGTTTGAAAGGTGTGAATAGGAAGGGGGGGAAAAAGTACCTTCTTTGAAGCTTCAAAGGGGAGCATGGGCATATGTGCCCCACCGCCACCTTTGATTGGATGAGATTTAGTGAGGTCTTGGGGTTTTGAAGATTGTCGGGAGTTTTTTTTGGGGTGAATAGTGAGAGCTTTGGAGGCAGAATTTCGACTTGATGTAGCTCATTGAGCAAGACTTTGTTTAAATTGAAATTTTGAGAGATTGTTCCTTGTAATGAGACCTTTCCGAATTGATCTTATAAGTTGAATTTGGAATTGTATTGCAAAAGTTGTGAAGGTTGGAAGTTTGTGGAAACCCTTGGCCGTCCATTGAGAGGGCAGAGGTTTCGACGAGCCACAACTTTTGTTGTGTGTATCAACTTGCTTTGCAATTTTGAGAGTGTATGTATCATTGTAATAGCTTTCCAAAAAGTTATTACTTTTATGATTTGGAGTTCCGAGGAGGAAGTTATGAAGGTGTGAAGGCTTGGAGGTTGACTGCCTTTGGAAAGAAGGAAGCTAAGACTTCGAGGACCATAACTTTTGGTCACTGTGATAATCTCTTTTGAAATCTACAGGACTGATAGCCTATGAGATTAGCTCTCCAGATTGCTATCACTCAATCTATTTGGAGTTTTATTGAAGGAGTTGTTGTGTGTTGAAGTTGAGAGGTTGAAACTCTCTAAAAATAAAGAGACCGAAACTTTGATTAGCCATAACTTATGGACAGAGTTTAGGGTTTCTATAAAAATTATACATATTGTAGTAGTTTGCATTAGCTTTTCAAAATGCTATTGCACTTGTATGTAAGAGCTTTAGATCAAAAGTTATGAAGATATAAAGAGGCGGAGGTTGGTTGTCAAAAGAAAAATAAAGCTTCCACTTTGCTCTCTTATAACTTTTGGACAGTAACTTAGATTCAATTGAAATTTTGAGGAGTGTTAGTTTGTTGTTTTAGCTTTTCAAAAAGCTATTATACTTAGCTTTTGGAGACTTGAGCCATCTGTAGCATCAATTAGAAGCTCGCAGCCACAATAGAAGATTGCCTTGAAGGTTTCTTTGTGTTTTTAAACACTTTGAGACTTTAAAGGAAGAAGATTTGAAGACTTCAAGACAAGAAGACGAGAACATTTGTGTGTTGTGGCTTGTGGCTCGTTGTCTTTTATTGTTGTTCCTAGCCGGTTTTGGAGGCTCGTTGTTTTTTTTATTGTTATTCCCAGCCGGTTTTGGAGGCTAGTTGTTTTCAATTTTGTTTTGTAAACTTTGTTGCGGCGAAGTGGGATTGATCACCCACACGGTCGTGTTTATGTTGTTCCCACCGGTGAGGCACGTTTGCTGGTCACCGTGGGTTTGAAATTTAGGAGCCATCTTTCGGACGGTTTTAGCTCGTGGTCTGGCCGTCCCGTTTTACCCGTCCGAGGCCCGTGGTTTCTTATTACCCCACCCTTACCCTTAAACCTTTTAGAGCCATTGCAGGATAGGACTGGGAAGAGATTTGAAGATTTGAAGAGTACAAGAATTGAAGACAAGACCGATCTCCCAAGCTATCTGGTCATCGTGTCGCAGCCAGATTCCCTGCGAATTCTCAGAGCGCGCTCCTCTCTACCCGACACCGGATCTAGTTGTAACCGGGTCAGTCAGTGGGAGGAGACCCGGTTTGATAGGAAAGAGGAATTCAGCTGGTGATAGAGAGAGTGAGATCACCAGTCCGGGACCATCTCCAGAAGCTTTCCACTTCACAGAATCTCCGCGGAACGATAACCCGGAAATCACCTCTACGAGCGCTCTTAATACGAAAAAGCGCGTTCTAGGGGAATATCCGGTATCACGTGCTAGGACAGACATCTAATATCCACAACAACCTAGGTTTGAAGTTCAAAAGGTCGAGCTGCGTAGGGCATTTGGTTTGCAAGAACAAGGAGTGTGATTACTTTGCGAGGACTTCAAAGGTGAACGAGACGGAGTGGTATGGAACCACTACACTTCCTTTTGGTGTATGTCAAGACCCCCCTGCTGATTCTTCTCTAGTTTGCAAAGTTTGCAAGAAGCCCCCTACCTGCATTGATTTTTGTGCAGCTCGTATCTATTACGTGGTCAGCGCTGGCGACATGTCGCGAGCATGCATCCATTTAGGAAATCACAAACACTCGGTAGCTGAAGGACAATGCAGGAGACTTTGGAGACTGTGACGGAGTTGATCGCTCAAGAGGTGGCCAAGACTCCTTCGGCAAAGAACTCTGCCATTGCACTGGCTGCAAGCAAAGAATTTTTGGAGACGTTCCTCATTCACGACGGGAACGGCCCCCAGGAGATGCTCCGCGAAGAGGCTCTAGAAAAAGTTATGGATAAATTCCAGCTCCTCAGTTCCCCCAGTGTTCGCAACATCATTGCCACATATCGCGATAAGCTGAAAGGTGCTGGCGAGATAGACCAAATTCTTACCATGAAGAGTCATGCAAAGATCGAGTTCATTCACGACAGCGTGTTCCCTAGACAAGGCAAAGACAAAGTATACTTATTCAAAATGCTCGTTGACGGTCCTAGCAGCGGCGTTGATCTTGTGCGACGGATGCAACCCGGAGGCGATCTCGAACATTGCTTTGTGATGTTTGATCACGTGAAGAGGGTGAAGCCGTGGACAACTCTAGCATGCCATGTGTATGATTCAAAATACTGCAAAGTGATGACTATTGCAGTGTGTGATATGCAAACCGAGGGCACGGAAGGCCAGATGATATTTTGGAATTGCTTGAATAACGTCATGAAGCACAATGGTGTGCCCAATCCAAATTTCAAAGGGTTCATGTGCGACAGCGCGCAAGCCAATTTCAATGTTGTACGAATTGTGTATGGTTCAGGTGACCCCAAAGTTCCTATGGTGGACCGCGAACGAACCTGCCTTTTCCATTGGGCTACCTCCATGCACAAGCATACCGAGAAGCACATTGCCAAGGCGTTCCAAGCACAGCATATTCGGCTTTGTCGGCAATACAAGGATGCCACAACCATGGCAGAAGCAGATCAGATGTACTTGCAATTAAAGGCCTGGTGGTATTCGTCTGGTGCATCTGATGAAGATTCCATTAGAGAACTCGAAGATTGGTTAGCATTTTGGCACTTTCGTTATCGCTAATGGGGAGGGTTCATGGAGACGGTGAGACTAATGTTGAACTCTCATTTCATTTGCACTTATTTACCCCTATTCTATCTCGTCCCCATTCACTTACCATTCGCCCTTGTTGAAATGTGTTCCAGGATCTTACCCCTGACTAACTTGCTGAAATTCCGACCTGCAACCTCTCAGAGATAGTTCACAATAAGTGGCTTCAAGCGTCCGGTAAACGAGGCACTGACTTGTTTGTGGCTACTTGTGACGATTGGATCCGTGCCTTTATGCAAATGACAAACTACCGGTCTTATCTATGTGGAGGCGCTTCTGGGAAGGGCCCCTCAAAGCACGACCTGAAGCTAAAGCGGGCAATGGCATCGCTCGATGGAAAGAAGATTGCCCAAGCCCTCAGCGAAATGCCGGGAGCAGAGGACGTTTGTACACGAGTCCCTCATTTAGAAGGGGAGGAGCTTTTTGGATCGGTGAAAAGGAAGCTCGACCTCCCGATTGGATCGGAGGGTGATTCGCATCGCCCAGACAAAGTAAACTTCTCGCATCCTCGAGTCCAAACAAGATCCGCTTCTGCAAGAGTGCAACTTCAACCGATTCCTGAGGTCTCTTCTCCAATGCCACACGTCACGCACGTGCAAGAAACCGACTGCAACGTTCACGAGTGGCACATTGCAAGAATTTCGCACAAGGCGAAGAACAAGTGCCACGCTGTTCAAGCCCAAACAAACATCAGGTGCAAGATGGTCATTGCCAAGGGTGGTAAGGCCACCGCTGCTCCCACGTACAAAGGTGAGAGGCAAGTTCCAACGTTCAGAGGAGCTCGACACAAAACTGAAGATTTCTGGTTTTGCCCTGATCAAATTGCTCGATGTGTCATGGGACCCAAGCGTAGACACGTACTAACGCGACCCAACATCCCTAACATTTGGCCCGTTCTCATGGGGACGGACCTCACATGTTCAGAAATTATGGAATTAGAAGAGGCAGGATTTCAATTGCAAGCTAAAACCGCTATGTCACCTCGTCGCCTCTTTACGACCTCCAAGATATTTGAGCCCGTAGTCTAGAATTATCCTCAACCGGCTCATGCAGATAAAGTTCCTTCTATCCGAGGCGGGAAGACCGTTCGACGTAGTCCTAAAGCTCCGTGTGAGGCCCATCGCAACCAATGGGAGAGTGCAAGGAACGTCAAGGCTATTATCCAAGCGGTGAAGATCATTCCATATCCTGGACTTGGTGCAGTCATCACAATGCAGTCTGGAGTGGAGCCAGATCAGATGAATAAATTTGGAAAATTTCATGCTCTAGGCTCACAAAGTTCCTGCTCACAGCTCTTAGGCTCACAAAGTTCCTGCTCACAGCTCTTAGGCTCACCGTTCTAGGCTCACATGCTAGCGTCGTTGAGAGTAGGCTAGTCTATACCCGGCAAGAATAGACCCGGCAGGCGATACCCGGAAGTACAGGCTGGTACAGACTAGTCGACCCGACTTTTCCGGATCACCAGTCTGACACACTGTCAGACCAGTCTCCTATATGTACCTTCACTCTCTTTGAGAGAGGTGTTGCTATACCATTTTTACATCTTCTTGGCAGCCTCAGTTGTACTTCGCGCTTGTCTTCAACTCTTCTTGTGCGCACTAGTATGTTAGACTACTGCTGTTAGACTACTGTTGTTTCCTGCTCTTGTATCACTTTTGGTGGTTGTATCTTGATTAGTTGCAGTAGTCTGTGGGTATGCAGGAGCCGACTCACTAGCATACTGGTGCTTTTTCCTAGCTGACAGTACGTTCTCCGTTGTAGAAACCTCTTACTACTCCTTTCAATCTCTAGTAACTAGTCTAGAATAGAATAGTCTTGTGTGGAGTAGTCTCATTTGTTTAAGGCCGGTTCCTAGAAAACCCCCTTAACAGCTCCGCCTTCCCCGGTACCACACAGGGGACACGTGCATCGGTACGAACTAGGAAAGCGGCGGTCATCACAGCCTTTCTTCACTTCTTTCTCCGACCTAGGCGGGATCTCGTCTCGACTTCGTAGCCGACTCACACCGGCACCCACGACATCCAAACGCAAGGCCCGACCGGAGATCACCGATGCCCTAAACGAATTCGACAGGAATCCTCGACCCTGAAACGAGCATGGCGGCGGTTCCTCATCTACGCACCGATCATCTCAGCGCACTCCGTCGCCACCACCAGTTCCGTCACCGAACCACACATCCTCGGAACTGGAGATCACTGGCAAAAATCCACCATCACGAACACAACCACTGTTTCTGCCACTCCCGACTCCAAGTATGCTCACTACCAAGGTCACTCGTACTACCGGTGTCCAAGTATTTGCGCAGATGGCACCCCCATTTACCTCGGTTACCCCACCAACGGAGCGTACCGACCCACCGAATATTCTTCTCCACGGACCTCGGGACTTGGTCCAGAATGTGTGTTTTCTCCGCCGAACGGCAGAAAACCTGTCTTAGGTACTTACCGAGATCGAGTCGCAAGTTCAACAACTCACCATCTCCGACCCAGCAGCATATCAGCGCCAACTTGAGAGCGCCCAAACACGGATTACCGAGCTGGAGGGTCAACTCGACACCTTCCGAGCCGAAGCATGTCAGCATGCTACCGATATTGCTCGGGTTCGACAGGACCGTGAACGTTCCCATCTCGAAGTCGACAACCTGACCCAGTAGCTTCAAGCCCAGGACATCCTCTTGGCCGCCATCACCACGGAACAGGAGCAGCTCAGAACTGAGATAGCCCAGAGCAAGATCACCATCCACACCCTCATGCAGGCTTTCCAGCCTGAGTCGGATCTCCGTGCAACCATGTCTACCGAGTTGGAGAACCTGGCTACCGACTACGCCACGCTGCACAACCAAGAACTGAACGCCGCCACGGCACTTGACAACACCTACCGGATGCTGAACCAGAACCGACGAGAATATCCGGATTTCATTCCGCAACCTGCATCACCGGACTCTACCGACACTAACATTCTGCTCCCCGCCACGACGGACCACGGCCCCATCCAAGCTCCTCCAATACCGATCGAGGGCTTTGATTCATCCTTTCTTATGGACTCATTTGATGGCCGTGAACTGCTCAGCCCCACCGGATTCATGCAAGGTAATATCAGCGCACCTCATACCGGGACACCCAGCGGACCTCGGCAGAACACGCCCAATACTGAGGAGCCTACCGGATCTAATGACAATCAACTCAGGTTTCCCCGCACCATCAGTAAGCAAACCAACCCCACAGAGTAGAAATCCCTCTAGTATCACTTGTATTTTAAAACAAGTTCCAAATGTGAACTTGGTTTAGAGGGGGGATAGTGTTAACCGTAAATTAGGAGTTACCGGTAGGTCTACCGGTGTGAGTTTTACCCGGGTAATTTTCCAAGTTACCCCAGCAGGTAGATCTAGGAAACACTTTTTTACCGATCTGACCTAACTGTCAGATCTGGTTGTACTGTGGTACAAAAGCAATAGAGCCAACCTCATTCGCACGCCACATTTTCCCAGATACTTGATTTCTTGTTTGAAGTATTCCCTTTTGATTTCATTCTTACGGAGTAGTTTCTGTTTGTATTAGTAGACTTTGATTAGTTTGTCTTTCCTCGGTTTTGTGATAACCGGCTTAGTTTTTAAGGTTCTATCTTACATTCCGTTAGACTCCTTTTCCTTGGTAGCTACCGACTCCTCCGGTACTGATTACTGAGTAGGTCCTTACCAGGAAGAGCTACCAAGCGCGTCCCTTCTCCGCAATGTGCCCCTTCTTCTTGCCGCAGCGCGTTCTTTCTCCGATATTGTCTTTCAATCCTTTTTTTTGCGCATTGTTTTCCTTGCTGTTGTCGTCGTCTGTCTTGTACTCTTGGCCTGCTTTTCTACTGTCGCATTTTGTTCTCTCGTTTTCACGCCTTTCTGCCTTGACATTGCATTCGCTGGATTCAGTGTTGACTGCTCGCCTTCTCTTGCTACGGCTCTTCTCTCCATTGTAGCTGCCCTCGAAGCAGCCGCCTTCGTAGCAGCTCTCCGCTCCTCCCTTGTCTCCTTGTGTGCTTTTGCTGTGTTGATTTTGTATTTGACCTCCGTCTCTGGCCTCTTGTGCTTTGTTTTCGTTGGTGCTTGCTTGTGCTCTGTTGCTACCTCGCCCTTGTATAACCCGATCGTTTGTGCGTTCAGAGTTGTCTTCAACACTGCCGCTACCCTTTTGTTGTTTCTCGCCGTTGTAGTTCACAGGTGTCTCTTCGCAAAATTTACCTTTGCAGTCACATTTTTTGCATTGGTATCTTCTCAATTTGATGTAGCCGCTCCTGTGTCTCTTGATGCTGTAGCAATTGATGTAGCCCCTCCTATGTCTTTTGATGCTTTGGCAATTGATGTAGCCGCTCTTGTGTCTTTTGATGCTGTAGTTACTAACACAACCGCTTTGCTTTTTGTTGTAGTCGCTCTGACATTTGGCGTAGCCACTTCTGTTGTTGTAGTTGCTTTGTGCTATGACCCTTCGGCGCCGTTCTCCTTCATAACTGCATTCTTCTCCATCCCAGCTGCATTGCTTTTCGTCCCAGTTGTGATGCTCTTCTTCTCCTCTGCAGGCACACACGCTCTGTTCTTCAATGCCCGCACTCCAATCGATGCCATCCCAGTTCCAATGCTCTCCTTTGCCTTTGCGGGTACACGCGCTCTGCTCTCTGCTCTTCACTGCCCACGCTGCAATCAATGCCGTCCTAGTTGCGATGCTCTCCTTCGCATCTAAAGGTACATGCGTCTTGCTCTTTACTGCCCGCGTTGCTATCGATGTGTTGCTTGTTGCTGTTGCTGTTGTTTGTTGTTTTGCTTTTCTCTGCCCTCGCTGCAATCGAGGTGTTCTTCTCTTTGTGACTGCGGTGGTCTGCCCTCGTTACGGGGTACATTCACAGTAACACGACCCCAGAAAACTGTAACCAGTGATTAATTTAACGGATTGTTAGGCAATAATCTTATCATATGAATTGATAATGCACTGTAAATTAGTAACTACATATAATATATGTCATTATACAATATACTAAAGTTTGACGATGTTTGGGAAGTTATTGGTACTCCAAAACAACTAAAATATGGTCGTTACCAGTTGTTAATAAGGATTAAAATGTGCTTAAATGTTCAAAATATGTTACAAAATGTCTTTAAATTTTTCTAATATCTACATAAATTGAAGATATTATTTTCTAAGCACTCATCAAGAGTCGCTATAACTGGGCAGGGTTGGGTCATGTTACTGTGAATGTACCCAAGAAGAAACAGGGCTCCAAAGAACCAACTTTCTTATTCCAACATATTTATGGCACAATAAGCATATGATTTAACAACTCTCCAATCTTTGAGCATGGACAGATCATGATTTTGAATATGTAGTTATGCACATGAACTTCATACATATTACTTTTCTAGGCAGTGGTCATATTCACAATATTTACACATACATGCATAATCTTTGGAAACTGTGAAAAACCTACCTTCCAGTACGGAAAATCAAAAAGCATACTCCTGCGTTTAACGCGATGAAGCTTGACAGGGTCCATATTGGAGTTCTCAGCACCCCGTCGCTTAGAAAGTCATCTCTTTGTGTCCTCCACCGCAACACTTCTTCCCCTGTCGGTAGTTCTGGTGATAACCGCCATTCTTGGTGGTTATTGAACGCTACTCGTGGCGTGCAAAATCTGTGATCTTCGTGCAAATATCGTCTATCACCCAAGTAAATCATCTTGTTCAACAGTGCTGGGTAGATGCATCGTTAGGTGGCTCACGGACGACAATGTATGAGTTAATGGATGTTCATACACCTATGAGGGGCTTGTGTGATTAATTGGGGGGGTGGGCAGCCTTCAATGGCCAAGCGTGAGTGCAGCAGCTGGGATTGGGCTGCCCTAACAAGCTAATTCAAATTCCTTGGGGACGTGGCTGCAGCAGGCGCGTTGGCGGGACCGCAAGTAAGGGTTTACGATTTACGGTAAATTAACAAAAAATCTTTAAAAAGATATTGTAATTAAATTGGAATAATATGCACTACTAGATGGTTTGGTTTCTATAATTTGATTCTATTTGTTTTGGAAAATCATGTCTAAAGTCTCACTTCTTGAACTAAGAATGAAACACGGCATAAACTAACTGTGTTGATTTTCAAAAAATCACAATATCTTCTTTTGAAGATCCATATTGTACAAATGATAATCAACTACCACAAGAACCAAGAGAAATTTGGATGGATGGAATTATGAATAGAAAATCATTTTGAAAATGGTTGGCAATCTGTTTAGCTTCCACTATATGAACGCAAGCATGCTAAAGGGTTAAAGACAAGAAGATGTCCTCTTGGACAAGATTTCTACTAGTGATTCAATGCATTTGATACTATTACATTAGCTACTTTAATAAATGGATAAAAGTAATATTATATATATATATATATATATAAATATATATATATATATATATATATATATATATATATCATATTAGTATTTACAAATGTATTTGCGTACCCTCATATACATTGATCACAAAGTAGAAAGGAGTTGTAAGGAAAAAAAATAAGAAAAAATAGTTTAAATTTAAAAAATTCACAATAATGATTTTTTTTTTTTAAATCTCTAGGCTACAAGGGTATTTGCCTTCACTTGTGGGAAATTATTCAGATATTGGATAGGATGAGACGATTAATCCGTACAAGACCACACCCCTTTCCACAATTGAAGAACAACAAAGATGCAATATAAAATGCAATTAGGAGGGATATTTTAAATTTGATGTATGAATTAAAACTTTATATCATGCATTTTAGATTCTATTCATATGATTAGATTTATGATTTCTATCACCATTTTTCGTATTAAATTGAAGCTCAAAAATCAGATTTTTTTGTAATTTGATTACAAATAAGATATTGACAATCTATGTAACTATGAGATTTGTTGTGATGAATTGAAATTCAATACTCTAAGTGTAGTGTTTTTTGAAATTTTCTTTAGGGGTTGCAATCTATATTATGTTTGAGAATCACTTGCGTTTATGACTCCCTCTTAAAACCTCTTGTATATGAGGGGTTATATGTTTAAAAACCTATTTATACATATCTATTTCATTCTAAATTTATGTTTGATATAAACATATGTGAATATTAAACATAATATTCACATTTATGTTTGAATATCCCCAATGCTTCGATCCCTATTGTAACTGCCTAACTTTTTATGTACCTTGCCGTACAGTGACCCAGATATACCAGTGGTATCAACCACTATACCCTGCCTCAAATAGCCATCTAGGTGTGCTATAACTTAAACCAATTGATAAATTATTTGCATCACACATAAAAATAAAAATAAATGAAAAATTTTGAACTCATTATTATCGCACCTCCTAATTCTTGTCACATTCTAGTACCTACATAGAATATTTGCATTATTATCGCACCTCCTAATATCACATTCTAGTACCTACATAGAATATTTGCTTTTCAGTGTACCAATGTGATTGGACACTTTCCACATGTCCAGTAATGAACTCATCTACGTTGGTGTTGGTGTGGCATAAAGAAGTTTTGAGTGTACTCATGTTGGACAAGCATGTCCAAAACAATTGGTTGATGTAAGGTGAGTGGCCCATAAACCGACACTTTAAGCACTGTGCCTATTTATAGTAATCTAAGGTGCACTGTGATTATTTAATTGAATTGGCAAATTGATTCTAAATCGGTCCCAAGTTCAATCATAATTTTTGGAGTTATATTAAACAAGTTATAAATTTTCAAAGTCCATTGTATAAATTGCCTTTTTGTGGCAATAAACATGGGCTAGAGTGAATATGCCTTGAAAGACCATACAAATACCTAAAAATAAAAGATAGTTCTTACAAACGAGACAAGCCCAAGTAATGATTCAAAGTCAGCAATCACTAAACTATTTTATTGATTGTTGGTTTATGGCACAATAAAGTATCATTGATCAAATAAATATAGGTGTCTTCTCATGGCCAATGTCGGTTAAAATTTCGGTTAAAATTTACATTGATAAAAGTCTATATTTTTACTAACATAGTCTGGGACGTTTGTCGATCTTTTATAGACGATTGAAGTAAGTTGAAACTTTCAAAATTTCCACTTTAATAGCTTGTTAATTTCTAATTACAAAACCCATGAGAACCAAAATGACACCCCCTCAACTTAAATTGGTCCACTTTTGTTTGACGGATGATAAGTGCATTGTCACACCCCAACTGCAAATATTCCTAATTCACTGTTATAAACATTCAAAAATCATAGTCACTAATATTCATCAAATCCAAGTGCATAATTTTGTCCATTGCACTCATTGATAAAAATGACGATGATTGACCTAAATGACCATGCTTGAGATGTGAAGCCTTGGAATTTTAGCAATATTGAATCCTCTCGTCAGCTTTATACAACCACATCAAATCCATAATAGGCCCCTTCAACTCCCTCATCCTTGCTAGTTTCTATTTTCGTGCTTGATTTAGAAGCTACATCTTCTAACATTTTCACAACCTTGTGCATTGATGGACGACTCGTAGGGATGGAACTAGTGCACATTATTGCAATTTTTAGAACTTCCTTCATCTCATTTTGTGAATCCATCCCACATTTGGAATCTAAGACCTCACACAAACCTTTTGATGCCACTACTCTATTTTGCACCCACTGCACGAGGTTTGTTCCTTCTAGAGGTTCTAATAAGTGAGCTGCAGGTTTTCCAGTCACCAATTCTAGGAGCACGACACCAAAGCTGTAGATATCAATTTTCTCCGTCACTCGAGTTCCAAATGAGTACTCTGTATAGATTTACCACCCACAATTCAAACCATACCAACTCCATGAGACTAGTGGTCAAACTAAACAAACGCAACATACAATGATGAAACTTACATTAAAATCAAGTCCACTGTCAATTGCAATCACCATTGACTGGGCTACATAGATATTTGAAGCACTTCACCTGGAGGAATGTAGTCCAAAGAGCCAGCAACCGAAGACAAGTCATGCGATGTCGCAGATTCGACCATCTTTGCAATGCCAAAATCAGCCAAGTGCGCTTCATACTCCATGTCCACCAAAATATTGTTAGCTTTAATGTCTCGATGTAAGATTTGGGGTGAGCACTCGTGGTGCAAATATCGAAGTCCCTGCCAAGGTACATCAAGCCCTAAATTATGCCACATTCTTGAAATACATGAATGATTCTAATACGCTATTGCTAAACGGAAAACTAAATATTGATATTTCCATATTCCAAACCGACAAAGAATGGGTTGGTATATGAACCTTGGCAGCTCCTACGGCAATCTTATAGCGAATGTCCCAGGAAAGTGTGCTAGATTTTGGGCCATGCAAGAGATCTCCCAAACTACCATTTTGCATGTATTCGTACACTAGCAAGTTGCTCTTGCGTTGAGTGCAACTACACAAAAGCTTTATGATGTGTTTGTGACGAATGTTTGCAAGTGTCTTTAACTGCAAAAAGGTTGAAACAAATAACTCGGTTCAGCTTCTAAATCAAATTCCCATTATTTCATGATTTCTAAAAAGATGTTTTGTGTTATCAACTCAATGTTGAAATTGACGCCAACAAAAGTTTGAGGTAGAAGTTTCAAACCTCCGCTTCAAAACCATAGTCACGCGTTCCTTCATCTTTCTCCACATTCCACAATTTCTTGACGGCTACAATCTCACCGTCACCCAACGTGACTTTATACACTCTGCCCCCACCGCCACCTCCAATCAAATCATCTTCATCCAAGGTGGTGATTTCATCTTTGTAATATACTTTATTGTGAAATGGTGTCAATGTCCATGAACTCTCATCTTCACTCAAGTGTAGAATATCACGCGAATCACTTCTACATCTTTTGAATGTGAGAACCAACACTACAAACAACACAAGTGCCACAACTCCGATGACCGCTACAAGTATAATCCAGGCTTGTATCTTCCTCCTTGTGGACTTCAAGTTTATGGCCGATGAATTGGTGCCACATGAGCCTTCCACGCACAAATAAGGATTCCCGGTGAAGTTCACAATCACAACTATTGGGCCATTTTTTTGATTTGGAATGACCCCCGTGAGGTTGTTGAATGCCACATTTAGCACTTGTAGTGATATCATGCTGAAAAAGCCTTGGGGAATGGCTCCTGAGAGGTTGTTCTCTGAGAGATCGAGAGTGCTTAGTCTGTAGAGGTCGACAAGCTCGTCAGGAATGGTGTCGGTAAGATGGTTTCGGGAAAGGTCCAATTGCACAAGTTCATTGCAATTGCTGAGGTTCGAAGGTATGGCGCCACTAAAAGAATTAGCACTTAATACAAGCTCCGTCAATGTTGACAAGTTTCCCAACAAGGGAGTGAGGGTGCCATTGAGCTTGTTGGAATTGGCTAAAAGTTTGACCAAGCTGGTTTGTCCAATCTCTGGAGGAATGGGACCCGAGAAGAGATTATTTTGGAGATACAAGATGGAAAGAGACGTTGCCTTTCCAATGTTGGCATCAATACTTCCACTAAGATTGTTTCCATTCAGTTGCATCCTCACTAGGTTTTCACTTCCCCACAAGCCTGGCGGCACTATCCCTTCAAGCTGATTGCTGTCTAATCGCATGACACCTAAACTTGAACAATTGCCATATGATTCAGGTATTGTACCAGAGAGTCTATTTCCAATCAATGCGACGTATTGCAAATTGTTACCCAAACAAAGGTATGGGGGTAAACGCCCTTCAAGATTGTTTGTACTCAAGTCCACGTGTTGGAGATTCAATGCTTTCCTTCCAAGGTTATACGGGATTTCACCAGTGAGTTGATTGCCATAGAGTTCAAAACTGGTAAGTTGCGTTTGGTTACCCAAACTAGTTGGAATCTCTCCGAAAAAGTTGTTATTGGAAACATCAAAATAAGTTAAGTTACCCTTGAAGTTTGAAAAGGCTGCTAGATCCCCGTTCAAATTATTTTGGTATACACTGATAGCTGTAAGGCTTTTGCACTGCCATAAAGAGGGTGGAATTTGTCCAGTTAAATTATTGTTTGATAAGTACAAGTCTGATAGGAGCAAGAGGTTTCCAAAACTAGCTGGAATTTCTCCACTAAAAGTATTGTTAAAAAGAGCAAGAAAACTAAGTTGCGTTTGCTCACCCAAACTAGTTGGAATCTCTCCGGTAAAGTTATTGTTGGCAACATCCAGCAAAGTTAAATTGCCCTTGAAGTATGAAACACCTTCTAGATCCCCGTTTAAGCCATTTGTATATACAGTGATTTCTGTAAGCCATTCACACTGCCACAAAGTGGGTGGAAGAGGCCCAGTCAATTTGTTAACAAACAATCGTAGTAAAGTTAAGTTGGGCATGCTTCCAAATATATTTGGAATATGGCCCGTCAATGTGTTATTTGCCAAATTAAGGACCTCCAATTGCGTCAAATTCTTGAGCTCCGATGGAATGGGGCCAATGACGTTGCACCTCTCAAGATGGAGTGTCTTCAACTGGGTCAGCTTCAAAATACTTGTTGGAAATAAATCTCGAGGAAAATTGATTCCAATCAATTGAAGATCTTCTATGTTCTTCCATGAACTAATATTCGGCCATGGCACCTCATTGAGAACATCCAAGTTTGAACCCAACCATAAAACTTTAAGGTTTTGAGGTGTGATGAAGTCCAGTGATGGAAGTGTCACATTCCAATTGTTATCCGACAAAGTCAATTCTTCAAGCTTCTTCATTGACAAAATGGATTGTGGCATCTCACCCACAAAGTTGTTTGAATAAAGGCGCAACACTCGCAACTCCAAAAGTTCATCAAATCTGGTCACAACCGTGCCGTTCAAAGTACCTATCGATGACATGTCGAATACTTGCAAACTTTGAAGCTTTGTAAGGTTTTCTGGTATTCCCCCGGTAAGAAAGGTCCAACTAAAGTTGATATACACAAGCTTTGAACAATTCACGATGTCGGGAGAGAAAGTTCCACTCATATAAGTGTATCCCACATTCAAAATTGTGAGATTCGCAAACTTTGCTGCATGACAACACATACTGTTGATGTCAACTGCGAGTACATCCATGTCTCGAGACACTACACAACGTGCTTGCACTATGATCACATGCACTTGAATGACACACAAAGTGGTACATTAACGCCACAAGCAGGAATCAGCCACTAACCAAAAGCAAGAGTGTCCATAGGGCCTCCAAGGTTCACGAAGGGAGAGAAATCCACTGCGGATACAGAACCCTGAGTGCAATTCACACCATTCCAGAAACACGGAGTGGCGTCGGAGGCATTCCAGTTGCTCAAGCTGTTGTCCGGATCCTGCAGAGAACCTTGCTTCCAATCGAGCAGCAATTGGCCTTCTTCGTTCAGACCCAACACACATCCTGAAAGCACCATTACTGTGCATGCGGTCACGGCACACAGAAGGTGAGTCACCCTCCATAGCCGCGCGACGTCACCATTCCCCTTCTCCATACTGACTCTCTGCTCTAAAAAGATCCCCCAAACGCCGAACGCTGCAATTAAGTAGACTGTCCGGCAACTTTCAAATATGTTGTGCTCCGGCGACTTTTGCCAACCGAAACGATCAGATTCTTGGTTGCTCAAAACCGCTCAAAGCATCCCCTTCGGCTACCTGCACACAGCACCGCCACACACAAGTGCAATAATCAACCCCAGTACCCTGTGAAGAAAGGCCAAGAGAGAGCGGTACCAAGATATAGCCCACTACCGACTGCATGCATTACCCGCCACAAGAGACGGTTCCTAAAGCTTCTCAAATGTTGATGGGGAGGGCAACAATCGATAGTCCTACAGAATAGACTCCGAACTAACTTAGACCCTGTCCGATTGCCCGAGTGAATGCCTAGCGATCCATAAAATCTGCATGAAATGGGAGGAGACGGTCTGCACTGTTCAAAGCTTTATCTGCCAGCTCCTAGAGACCGCGGTTCTCCTCGAGAAGGGAGTTAAAAGCCTGGCATAGACCTACGCTGTTAACGTGTTCATAATCACACCCTGCACAAGCCGGAATACGGCTTCTAGAAACAACAGACCCCTGCTGAACCGTCTGGACAGCGTGACATAAAAGACGAGTCACTGAAAACTGGTGAAAATCCACAGTAGCAAGCCACAAGCTAGGCCGGCTCGTGCAAACAGACCTGCAATAACTTGCGTGTGCCACGCACAGGCTGCTTCGGAGGAGGGCTTTCTGTTCATTACTAACATGACTCGGCGTTCGCCGGCGGCCTGATCGGGCTCCAATCGTACCAACCTGGCCAGCTGGAATAGATTAGTGCTGCAGAAGTATCCGATATATACTTATGCAGATCGTCGGAACAGAAGGAAACAACGTAAACTTACAGGCAGAGGAATCTGAGATTTTGTTGGGTGCGTCAACGCATGCAGGGCACCATTGCCGCGGTGCTCGCTGTACCACTTCCTTTAGAAAGATTCTGGAACCATCGCCATTGCGCCAGTTCCGCTGGCAATCGACATATTTGCGGTGCAAACAGTGGCCTCTAGTCAGGCTCGGAAAAGAATTTCCCGCCTGCTTCAGTTGTTTGTCATGAAATTGGGGAATCGTGTCGTGAATCGTTTTAACTTTCCATCCATTCTGGAGAGGGTAAACCGATAGAGCCGGCTCTCAAGGAGGGCTTTCTGTTCATTACAAAGTTAAGATGAGTGTACTGGTAACAGTGAGATCGTCCTCATGCCAAGTCGGTAATCACACAAAATCCATAAAATAATTATGACAGTGACTGATTGAGCGTGTCAATTGTGTGAGTTAGACCGTGTGCTGAATTATCAATTCTTCATGACTCGCGTCGAGTCACTTCGGCAGTGTAGAGATGAATTCTCTACTCTCAATTAGGGTTTACATAGATTGTACTTACCTGCTGGAATTTGATTAGGGCGCTTCAGCAAGCACGAAGCTGATAATGTAATGCTGCGATGGCTAAACCCTTAGTCCTTCACTCGCTGCCACTCGAAAACTACAAGAACGATTTAGTCACTAGTAGAAGACACTCTACCATGCAGTTATTCAACTATCCCTGCCGTGTCGTCCGCATCATAAGAATCTGTGGTCGGTTTCAGTGAAAGCAGCCCGTTCCTTGGAGAGATTAGGGTTCGGGAATGTGACATTTGACAGGACATTACAGGGAAGCGCTCAGGCTGCAGCATTGCAAGAGAAGGCATTGGAAGAATCGAGGTCGGTTGCCATGGAAACCCTGGATGTTTTGGAATGGCCTCGGGTTTGGCGTGCGGTGGCTTCATTTGCTGCCACTTGGTTAGCAAAGGAGGAGCTCCGGGTTTTAGACATTCCAGCGACGAGAGAGACGAGTAAAACTTCCGAGCGCCTGCGTCGAGCTCATCTCTTTACTCGGAGGCCCCTTCGAGCTGGGAGCCTTGCGCGCACAAGTGGTACCGGAATTCTCTCTAACCCTAATACTGCTTGAGGTACAGGATACTTTTAAGCATTTTAACCCCTGAAGGACCGAGGATTCACAGTTTTAGAATGGAAAATTCAATTGATCATATCGTGAAAAACGTAATACAGATGGGGTCAACAAACTTTGTATTTGCATGTGTTGGTCAAAAGCAAATAAAAACTCAAACAAGAGGAAGTCCAATTAGGACCTACTCAAATCTGTCAAAAAATTACATGGTGACCATTTTGGTCACCAACACATATTTCGTTATAATGGGGATATTCAAATTATCAAAAACTCCATCGACCTTAATTTCAACATCCAAAGTTATCAGAAAGCTGGTGTTTGCGAGCTAAAGTGAATATCAAAACTATATTTGCAATCATCAGAACACTTTCAGAGAACCAAAATTTGCACAAACAACTCAATAAAACAAGAAAGTTGATTTTAATGGGAGTCAATAAAAACTCCAATAAAACAAGAAAGTTGATTTTAATGGGAGTCAATAAAAACTCCAATAAATCAAGAAAGTCGATTGAAATGGGAGTCAATCAAAACTCTAGAAAACCAATTAGCTCAATAGTTAGGGTTTTAAGGCACAACGTTCCAAGTAATTGCTAAAATCAGCCGCTACTAATGAATGGAAAAGAGGGCTTCTACATGCAATTCTAAGAGGATATCATCGGCTGAGAAGGGTGTAACCAAGTGAATATCGATGATTTTGGAGATTTGCTCATTTAGCTCGACCAGACCTAAATTGCTCATTTAGCTCGACTAGAGCTAAATTGCAAAACCAGTAACCGTCTTTGTACTCGTCTTCTCTATTAAATCGCTCAATGCTCTCTTTGATGATGACGATCTGCCGGTCTGATATTGAGATTACCGGACGGCGAGAGCCAGGTTTTGCACTTGATTTCCATGACGAAAAAATAGCACCACCATGAAGCCATTCCGGGATGTGACTATCATCAACTTTCCATTTGAAAGTATTCTTCGTATCCCAACCGACATAGGTCTCTTGTACGACATTGTTCGCGTTTGTAGGTTTAAAATATTGGATTTGAATACACCCTAGATGATTGTGATCGACATCAAAATCGGACAAAGCCCTAGCAATCCAGAGAGGTCGAATATCTCCATCAGCAGGGCGTACGGCTAAGAAATACCCGGCAAAAACATCCCGACCAACACGGAACGACTCCCTTGGTCTGTCGCACAAACGGCCAATGAAATGCGGATCATGCGCAAATTCCTCGCGTAATTGGCCTGTGTTTAGGAATTCTCGTGTCACAGGTACTCGAGTTAAAGGCCAACACCCGTTCTTCAATGAAGAAGACACTTCCATAGGCTCCACCAACGCAAGCTTCACAGCCCACCAATAGCGTATAACCGCATCATGCCGCCGTCGATACTCTCCCGATATGTCTTCCGAACATGAAGTCTCCCACATCTTAATGAAACCCCCAATTCCTTCAACAATCTCATCGCGGTTCTTCATAGGAATTGGAGCCAAAGGTTTCATCTCACCCGTGGGCAACAACGGCTTTCCAGTACTTGCATCTTCCTTCTACAATTTTATACCTCCATTGGTAGAGGGAAGCCACTCGCTGTCACTACATAACATCTTGTACTTCATCATGGGCCATCCATTATCGTGCTTGTAAAATTAAAATTGTTGGCCTTCCGAATGTCCAACAAGAATTTCCTCTCTTGAGGCAATGTAGTCTTTGATGTAACCCTTGAAGTCTGGAATTTCCTCTACCAAATGGGGAATGACAGGCAGTGCCTCCGCGTCCATGAATGACTTCATCAGCAATGGAATCGTCAGAAAGTCGTTTTCTTTCAAAACTCGGGTTTCAAAATCATGCTCCAACGTCCGAAGAGAGCGTCAATATCTTCATGTGTGTGTCCCACCAACAAGAAATTGACATATATCTCACGAAACACACCAATGTGCACTAGAAGAGACCAGAAACAAAACATGAACCGGTTCTTGTTGTCAGAAGCCGCGTTGTCAAGTTGCACATGCAGGACAGGAGGTAAAGGCTCCGCCACCCCTGAGATTTCACTTTCAGGAAGAAGAGAGTTCAAACAGGCTTCTTTTTCTAATAGCACAACTTCAAATAGAAGGTGCGACCCAGAACCAACGAATAGTGATTTTGAAGACGATATAGGAACGCCTTCAAGGTCTCGAAGAAGCTTCAATATTGAACCAACCGTGTGATTGCAATCACTTGGATAAATATCCAGCCCGTAGTGAGCATACCGAACATCACTATGCCCGTGCGCAATCATGTCTGTGACAGCAATTGGAAGTTTCATCAACGCATCGTTCGCTTTTGTCTTATGCAAAAACAAAGAGCACGCAGTCTTCGCATGGTCCATCTTGTTGTGAATTATACAAAGAACATCCCTCGGTCTCTGGATTGACATGGAACGATTTATGTAATAGTACTCGTGATGAGCCTGCTGCTGATCTAGATGGTGTTTGAGCTTCTTTATCCACATATTCTCTTCAGATGATCCGGGCACCATTGACTTTATCATTGACTCATTCCTGTCACATGTAGAGCAACGAGCAAAATTATCACCAGGTGCCTTTTTTGAGTACTCCGAGAATTTGGCCTTCCTGATCTTGTTAAGGGTGCTCTACGCGATGCATTTCAAGTCCAAACTCTCATTGATGTCATTAATCTCAGGAATTGCATCCTTCCATTTGAAAGACGATGGCAAGGACCGCGACACCACTTTCACACCAGTCGTAAGCATCTTCGCTTTGTAAGGCATATGATCAGCAGGATTGTCTATCAATGTCTTTAGAGTGGCAGCAGCTTGCTTTACATGCATACGAGGTTTCTTTTGACCGACATTGCTATGATGTTGAGCACGCAGCTTTGCTGCACCTTCGACATTTTTCCTGTAGAAGGTAGCAGGGGGGACTCCTGTTATATGTTGCCATGCCCGAGCGCAAACATCGATGCCTTCAGTGGTCACCATCGTCTTCCCGTCCACTAACTGGTGAAACCGATGGTGGACATCCATCTTAAAGTGAGCCTTGAATTTAAAATCTAAGGACTCGTACATCTGCTTCCGAAGAGCAATAATTTTCTCCCGAGGAAAAGGCTGGCAAGAGTTTTTACTGCAGCATATCTTACTTGCAACCAAGTTGACGGACTCCAACGTGAGCAGCTCCTCCTCTCTCTTGGTCTTCACAACGCGAGCATTTCTTTGTCCCAACTGATACGGCTGAACCGCCTTCCTCTTTGGATGATCACGGGCATAAATGGCAGCATTGTATTGGTCTCGACGTAAATGATCATGAAGTGACCATCCCTCACATATAGCATGGGTAAGTTGCCATTTTCTAGTTCCGAATATGGTATCCGCATGAATGACGTCCACATTCACACACTTCACGATCTACACGGCTACTTGGTCTTCACCTAACGGCTCGTCATTCTCAAGTACAAAGTCGGAGTCCACGCTCTGACAAATACCTTCTGCTACAATATCCAATCCATCGTTGAGTAGCGTTACAAATTTGGTAATTCACCTGTTCCTGGGAAGACCGGGGCAATCCTTCAACTCGTCCGGCAGAACCAGCTCAGGTGGGACATCCAAGTCTTGTTACACCGAACATAATGATGTCTCAGTCACTTAGGCAGACGAACTATGGATTATTACATAACATGAATGAAATAAAAGGTTTAGGACAGATGAAATACCTCCGATGAAACACAGTTAAAATCCAATTCGCCATCAGATGCACTTGACTCCATAAGAGAATGTTCGCAAGTACTGCAGGACCAATATGTTGACCGGGAAAAATATCTACAAGGCAATGACAAAATGAAGTGAGTAATCACATGTCAAAGAAGATGATCCACTACTTCAGTTATCATAGAAACTGATTAAATCAATGCTTGCAATACAACGCTCCGCTCTATAATTTCAAATAAACCGTGTACAACGTGAACTTAAATTAGCTCGACTCGAGCTAAAGAGATTAACATTGATATAACAGTACTGAATAAGATGGAACGTATTCAAAATACATTCCGGACACGAGATTGCCACTCGGATAAGTCTATGTGTGAATAGACATGTGATTTAAAATAATTAGTAGACATGCATAACTTGGAGATAGTTTATAATGTCAAATTAGCTCGAATCGAGCTAAACAAAAGTCATACAGAGCAAATTAGCTCGATTCAAGCTTATTGTACAAGTCATGTGGTCGACAGGAAACTATCCCCTAACTTTGGGTTTAGGGGTATCCTAAGTCACCGCATCATGATATAAAAACTGTATCAAAGGTAGTTTGTAGCTTTACAGTTTATCTCTCAACGATACTTGTACATGGAGTACCATTTAGCTCGACTTGAGCTAAATTGAGTGACCACAAGAACGGTATTATGTAACCGCAGTAGGTCGGAAGTGGGTCAACTAGTGTAATTCAGGATTACTACGGTTGAGTTGAAATTGCCCATTTTGACATCCACGGATTAGCTCGACTCGAGCTAAACGGACAGCTATCCGGAGTGAGGATTCACCACATCATGATAAAAATTGTAGCTAGATGAAGTTCTTAGCTATACAGTTCTCTGTTGATGAAACTCGTAGCTGAAGTACTAAATAGATGGACCATGATAAGGGTATTATAAAACCCTATAGATTGGAAGTTGGTAAAACTAATGAAATGCAAGCTAATGACGTTGACAAACAGATAGCCTATCAATGTCATATACGAATTAGCTCGACTCGAGCTAAATTGACATCTATCTCGTATCAGTATCTGCCTCGAATTCTGTGCAGTGCACCGTGGAGTCCTGACAGGCTCCTCGGGAATCGTGCACGCATAATATCTAGCCGTTGCCTCCATTTCCGTGCAAACCTTGTCCGACGTGACGTATGTTACTTTTGGTTCTACAATTCAACAAATACCACAAGCAACTACTCAAGTACAAACGAACCACGCAACAAATGCCAGAGCGGTTTCAAAATTGCATTCAATGATACCACTGTAAGAAATGTAGGAGTCCGGATCTCACCGTGAATGGAGGCCGGCTGTCAAGTTGAGCCTCACAACTGCAATATTAACAGCAACAAAGCGAGAGCAGCATGGACGAGGAGTGCTAGTAACAGAATCGAGCTATCAGATTCGGCCCAAAGAAGTTCGACTGACCTAATCAAAATTTGATAACAGCAGAATTCCACTACAGTAGAATGAGCAGGAAGAGAACAGTCGCCCGCGTGTTAGGGTAAAGGCAGAAGTGAAGGTCAGAGGCTAGAGGTGAAGGACAGAGATCAGAGGTGAAGGGCAAATGACGGAGCTGAAGACCCTAGACAGTACGCGCGGCCGGAAGTGAAGGACAAAGGCCGAAGGGGAAAGGCAGAGGACCGAAGTGAAGGCAGCAGAACAGTAAGGACGGAGGCCGGAGGCCGGAGGCCAAGCAGAGAGGACCGAAATGAAAGACGGAGGCCGGAGGCCAAGCACAGAGGACGGTGGTGAGCAAAAAGAAATGGCACGAACGAAAAATTGGAAGGAGCAGATGGCGCCAACAGAGATAAACGCGGGAAAAGGTGTTCCTAACACCAACGACTGACAGAAGGTGCCCGCAGTAAAGGAAGATCCGTTAACTTAGTGAAATTAATGTTTAGGGTCCAGGGTTTTAGGGTTTAGGGTTTAGGATTTAGGGTTTACGCTGTAGGGTTTAGGGTTTAGGGTTTAGGGTTTACGCTGTAGGGTCTAGGCTCTACGCTGTAGGGTCTAGGGTTTAGAGTCTAGAATATTATGTCGATAGTTTTTAGACTAGGTTTAGAGTTTAGGGTCTAGAGTTTAGGGTCTAGTTTCTAGAATTTAGAGTTTACGGTACATTGAAATAGATTAAATATTTATCAAAAGACAATCGTATCTAACGACCACGTGAAAGCATATCACATATATATAAATTTATATGTATATACATGTATATATAAACATATACATATTTTATTTTTTTAATGTATTTATTTTGAAGATGACGTTGAATATCCAATGCTAACTAATTTATATAATAAAAGTTTGATTCACTTTTGTGCACATCTAGAAACATATGTATATTAATTTCTCATAACACTACGATTTCGAACAATATATACAGTATTATTAAGACACTCTACCTAGGAAAAAAGAGGGGGGGCTAATCAACTGTGCAACCACAATAACATGCATGAATAACAGGCCTTTATCGCGCAAACAAAAACCTAAAACGTTCTCTAATAAACATGCTCATCCCTTACCTAAGAAGTGCGACCTCTCCTCTGAAGAGAAATGAACCTCTAAAAGCTTTCATAGAAGATTGAAAGTTCAAAGATTTTGAGCGAGGAGACATTGCAGGAGTTTTGAAGGGAAATGAAAGAAGGAAGTGTGTGGAGAAGTTCAATTGTGACAGGGAGGTTGAGCTAAAGTTGATTGATGGAAGACCTCATTAGGGGGCTAAAACCTCTCATCCACCTGAGGCTTATTTTCCAATTTCTTTTTAACTATCTCTTATTTTCTAGACTGTCATGAGGTTCCGCAATTGTCCTAGTATATATATATATATATATATATCTATATATCTATATATCTATATATCTATATATCTATATATCTATATATCTATATATCTATATATCTATATATCTATATATCTATATATGTATCTCTATATATATGTATATAAACATATACATATATTCTTTTTATTTATATATTTATTTTGAAGATAATGTAGAATAGCTTATGAGTAGTTCATAAAATTAAAGTTTGATCGACTTCTTTGCACATCTAAAAACATATGTAAATTAATTTCTTATAACACTACAATTTCGAACAATATATACAATATTACTTTGACATTTTGGTACATTCGATCGACATGGCGTGTGTTGCCCTTGAGGACCCCAGCCTTAGTTATTTTATAGTTCCATAGTACTAATAAGAGGGTACTACATATCATATTAAATGGTCTTGTGTCCGGTCTTGTAATTGGATGATGGAATCGAGGGACTTGTATTCATTTCTTCCATTTGCAAATCCTAGTCAAAAAACATAGTTCCAGAAAAATGCCTGTAACTACTAGATAATTACTTTTCATAACTTCTTTTATCATACCTGGGGAAAGATCGTATGTGAGCAGAGAGCGGAGAGCGGAGAGCAGAGAGCAGAAATTAAAGAGCAGACTTTAAACATTTTTGCAGTCATTTTTAGGGTAAGGGTTCCTATAACCGTGGATTTTTTCATTTTTTTAATAATATATTTTGGGAGAATTGGCATGTATAACCGTGGAATTTAGGAGAATTTAGTTGTGAGATATGGAATTTGGGACATTCATCCACGGTCTTTCATACAACATTCATCCACATTCATCCATATGTGGGACATTCATCCATGGTTTTTCATGCAACATTCATCCACATTCATCTATATGTGGGACATTCATCCACGCATCACTCATGCACTTGTGTCACTCTATAGACCAGACTCAGACCACATCCTCATTTGCGTTACTCACACCATGCGTTAGTCTATTAAAACGAGTACCATGAATACATGAACACACGAACGCACCACAGCATGACTCCCACACATGCATGACCTCCACACCTATGAATGGCACCCTATGATTCGCAACCTGTGGTCTTACACCGTATGACTCACACTTGGCCAACATGAACGTGTATATGACATGACCACATGAATACCAATACCAGTCTAGACTCGCACCAAAGCTTCTCTCGCGTTACTCGGAACACACCCTGACTCATGTTACTCACACCACAGCCTGACTCCGTTACTCGCAACACAGACTGATTTGTGTTACTCACACCATAGCCTGACTCCGTTACTCACACCAAAGCTTGACTCGCATTACTCACATCACGCATTGAATGCTTTATTCATACCACAGCTGACTTTAAGTTACTCAAACGAAAGCCTGATTCGCAATACTTCCACAACACAGTTGACTCGATTACCCACACTACAGCCTGACTCACATTACACTCAAACCACAGCTGACTCCATTACTCACACCACAGCTTGACTCCGCTACTCACACATCACCTCGTTGCATTTCTCGTAACACGATTGACTCGCGTTACTCGCAGCACGCGTTGCACTTGCCACTTGGCCAACATGAACACATGACTCTCACCACAGAAACACGAAGACCAGCCTACGCTCTAACCACAGCCTGACTCGCATTTATTGCAACGCAGCCTAAATCCGCTACTCACACCATCACCCCTACGCATTTCTCGCAACACACCTGTCAAACCTGACTCGCACCAAGACCAGCACTTGGCCAACATGAACACATGGCATGACGACACGAACACCAAGACCACCCTACACTCGCATCACAGCCTGACTCGCGTCACTCGTAACACAGCTTGGCTTGCATTACTCACATCACAGCCTAACTTTGTTACTCACACCACGCGTTGAACGCGTTACTCACACCCACAGCTGATTCCATTACTCATACCATACAGCCTGACTCGCAATACTCACACACCACAGCCTAATTTTGTTACTCACACAGCGCGTTGAACGCCATACTCACACCAACGCTGACTCTGTTACTCACACCAAAGCCTGACACGCATTACTGAGAGACCACAACCTGACTCTAAGTAACTCATACTATACAGCTTGACTTGTGTTACTCACACACCACAGCCTGACTCCGTTACTCACACCACAAATGACTCACGTTACTCACACCCACGCGTTTCTTACACCCACGCGGTACTTGCGATACTCACCATTAGAGCTTGACTCGCGCTACTCGCACCACAGTCTAACTCCGTTACTCACAACACTCAGGCTGATTCGTACCACAGCATAACTCCCTATACTCGTACCACGAGCCCGACTCCTAAACCCACCCACAAGCACAATATGAATTATCATGACCAAGCAACCAGATCAAGCGACCAGATCAAGCTTCGGACCCAACAACCACCTGACTCCGTTACTCGCACCACAACTGACTCGCATAGGTCTCACCACAGCATGACTCACGCCACTCACACCACAGCCTGACTCTGTTACTCAAACCACAGCCTGACTCCGATACTCCAACCACTCCACGCGATGATACTCACACCACAGCCTGAATCCTTTACTCACACCATAGCCTAACTCCAACATGAAAACCAGCACCTTGACAATATGAAAACCAATGCCACACACTAGATATATAATTTAGTTGCAAGGAAATACAATATTGATGAGGGCTATTCACTAATCGCCTCATCATCCACATAAATCAAACCATTATTAATGATGCTCGTGCATTGCGACATTGAGCTTTCTTCCGTTTCACTTGGTTGAAATTGAGACACATTTAGATCAAAATCAACCTCAGCTGCAACATCTAAATACTTTAAAACACAAGAGTCATACTTCGGGGGAGGTTCTATCATAGAAGGTGGAGATGCTTCCAATGCTTGCAACGGTGCAATATCTTCCGCATATAAAGGCAGTCTCCAACTCTTAGCCGGACTTGCAAAGAGCCTAACTTGTAGTTAACCCCCAAACCTGAGAGAGTGGAAGGGGGACACTGTGGACATCAGTCATCACCGTGTCTCCTCCAGTAGTAGTGGATTCAGCCTTACCCTTAGTAGTGACCTTCTTCGATGCAATTTCCGTGACTTCTTCACCTGTAGGATACTTTCGAAACCTTAGGTCCAATTGAAGGTTTCATTGACTATCTCATAGCTCATGCATCACTCAACTTACTCAGTGGCTAAACGGATTGTTGGACCCAAACCTTTGATAATAGGCATCCCATAGCTCATGCATCACTCTTATTACTAAGTAACTAAGCGAAGTATCGGACCCGAACTTCTAATAATGGGCATCCCTCAGCTCATGCATCACTCAAATCACTCAGTGGCTAAACGGATTGTTGGACCCGAACCTCTGATAATAGGCATCCCACAGCTCATGCATCACTCTTATTACTCAGTGGCTAAATGGAATATCGGACCCGAACCTCTGATAATAGGCATCCCCCAGCTCATGCATCACTCAAATCACTCAGTGGCTAAACGGACTGTTGGACCCGAGTCTCTAGTTTTGGGCATCCCAGAGCTCATGCAGTACTCGAATTACTCATTGCCTAAAAGGAGTGTCGGACCCGAGCTTATGTTTATGGGCATCCCACACCTCCGGCATCAGTCAAATTACTTAGTGCCTAAATGTAGTGTCGGCCCCGAACCCATGATAATGAGCATCCTTGAATTCATGCATCACTCTTATTATTCAATGGCTAAAAGGAGTATCGGACCCGAGCACATGTTTATGGGCATCCCTCAGTTCATGCAACACTTGCACAATTCAGTGGCTAAACGAGAAGTCGGACCCGAACCCTGATTATATCCATCCCAAAGCTCATGCATCACTCCCAAACTCAGTGGCTAAATGAGAGGTCGGACCCGAACCGTTGATTATGGCATCCCTCAGCTCATGCAGCACTACCAAACTCAGTGGCTAAATGAGAGGTCGGACCCGAACCCTTGATTTTGGTCTTAGCACAGCTCATGCAACACTTGCAAAACACAGTCGCTAAATGTGAGGTCGGACCCGAACCCCCGATAATGTGCATCCCTCAGCATTGTGCATCACTCAAATCACTTAGTGGCAAAATGTAGTGTCGGCTCCGAACCCATGATAATGGGCATCTCTCAGCATGATGAATCACGAGAAAAACTCAATGGCAAAATGGAGTGTCGGACCCAAACTCCTAATAATGGCATCCCTCAGCTTGGTGATCACAAGCACTACTTAGTGGCTAAATGTAGTATCGGACTCGAACCTCTGATAATGGGCATCCCTCAGCTAGTCAGCTCATGCATCACAAGCACAACTCAATGCCTAAATGGAGTGTCGGACCCGACCCACGGTTTCTACCTGTCCCAATATTGTTGTCTATACCTCAAGCCACAATCTGAAAAGGTTGGGTCCACTAAATTCTGACCGGCTCGCAGGATTGTTTTTTTTGTTTGCAAACTCAATATTTGGCAGTTTTAGGCGTGTAACATACCGTTGGAAAGGTCTTGAAAGCACCTTTCCAATGGTATATTATAACCCCCTAGGTAAGGTTCGGACCCGACCACTAAATTCTGACCGGCTCGCAGGACTGTTTTTTTTGTTTGCAAACTCAATAATTGGCAGTTTTGGGCGTGTAACGTACCGTTGGATAACCCCCTAGGGAAGGTTCGGACCCGACCACTAAATTCTGACCGGCTTGCAGGACTGTTTTTTCTGTTTGCGAAGTCAATATTTGGCAGTTTTGGGCGTGTAATATACTGTTGGAAAGGTCTTGAAAGCACCATTCCAATGGTATATTATATCCCCCTAGGTGAGAGGTCGGACCCGAACCTCTGATTATGGTCTCCCTAGAGCTGGTGCGTCACTCGCACAACTCAACATCCTCGATGAGAGGTCGGACCCAAACCCTGATTATGGTCTTCCCACAACTCATGCGTCAGAAGCACATCTCAGCATCCCCAATGAGAGGTTGGAATCGAACATTGATTATGGTCTCCTACTACAGGTGCATCACAAGCAAAACTTTGTGGCTTAGTGACCAGTAAGAAACCGACCCTTGATTAAGGTCACCCCTTAGCTTGGTGCATCACAAGCACAACTCAGTGGAAAAATAGAGTGTCGAACCCGACCCATGATTCTTGTCATCCCTCAGCTTGGTGCATAACTCGTACAACTCAGTTTTTGAATGGAGTTTCGGACCCAACCCCTGATTATGGTCTCCACTCACCTTGGTACATCATCGCACGCTCAAGAGCTATGGCATGCATCACTGGCGCTACTGCCGCATTAGTACACTCGCATTACGAGCGCATCACTTGATCGCACGCACACATCAGTGGCGCCACAGCGCATTAGTACACTCGCACTTTCATAGGTCGGACCCGACCTTATGAAAATATTAGGGGGTAGAACATATTTTAGAACCAATCTTCCAAAAAAAATACCACTCATCATGTGATCACATTCTTGACAAAGCCATGAACATGTAAAAATCCAAGACACAAAACCACACGATGAAGCACACCGACTCTCCTGCTGAAGCATCCGCCTCTCGTTCGCATGCAAAAGCTATGCAAGGAATGGATAAGCGCTACAATGGCCATGTATGGACCAAGACCATCACATCCAACATTACTAATGGCATGGGTCTCTCATTTCAATTCTCCAACTGTGTAGGGCACCTTCAATGTGAGAATAAAGAGTGCGACTACCTCAGACGTGAACATCGCATTTATGAAGTGATCGAGACTGAGTTTGATAGATGCACATTGCAGGCGTTTGTTGTGGACCAGGGTCCTTCTAGAGGTTTGACCGTGGTGTGCAAGGTGTGTAAGGAACTGTCCTCCTATCTTGCCACTTGTGGAGCAAAGATCTACTATGTGTCCGGTAAGCGTAACAGAACTCGTGTTTGCATCTACTTTGGATCTCACGAGCATCCTGTTAAGGTTGGTGACTATAGGGACACCAAAGTCGAAATCAACATTCTGATTGGAGATTAGATTGAGAAGACTCCGCAAGCGACAAAGAGTGTAGTGGTATTGGAGGCAAGCAAGACTCTTATCGGAGGCTTCTTGTTGAGGTCCAAGGACGATCCGCCCAAAACATTGAGCTTTGAGGAACTAGTTCCAGTGCTAGATTGATGCAAGGACATGGCTTCACCAAATATTCGAAATAAGGTTGGCACCTTCAGGTACTTGAGAAGGTACGGTGTCATGGACAACATCACAAGGCTGCAAGGCCTTAGCAAATGGGCTTTTGTTCAAATGAACATGTTTCCTGGCCAAGGTTCCGAGCTAGACAAGGTGTACGTCTTCAAGATGTCTGAAGTGGGCCCTGGGAGTGGGGTGGACCTAGTGAAGCGGATGCAACCCAATGGTGATCTTGAGAACGCCTGGTCAATGTTTGATCACGTGAAACAAGTCATGCAGTGGACAACGATGGCTTGCCATGTCTATGACTCCATTTATTGCCGTGTCATGACTATTGCTTGCTGCGACATGCAGTCCGAGAACATTGAAGCCCAAATGGTCTTCTGGAAGAATCTCAACGCCGTGATGAAGCAACATGGAGTTGACATGCCATACTTCAAGGGCTTCATGGCAGACAGTGCCCAAACCAACTGGAACGCCGTTTGGGTTGTCTATGGGTCCGGCAACAAAGAGGAACGTACGGACGACCGTGAGAGGACTTGTCAATTTCACTGGACCCAGTCCATGGTGAAGCATACTGAGAAATACATCGCTGAAGATCTATAGGACCAACACAAGCAGATGTGTCATCAATACAGGAAGGCTCAAACAATGGCCGAGGCTGAGAGATTGTATCAAGGACTCAAAGCATGGTGGGTATCTGCCGGAGCTGTGACCGAGTCAGCCTTGAGCAAACTTGAGCTGTGGTTGGCATTTAGGCACTTCTGTTATCGCCAATGGGGAGGATTTATGACCGGGGTAAGTACATACGTCCTTTGTTGCAAGCTCCATGCCCTTACAGTCTACAAGTAGCAAGTCGAACCCGACCACCTATTTTGGCTAACTTCTCTTCACATGGCTTCTTCAGAGGTTCTCAGAGGACGAACTCGCAGAGATGCCGTCTTGCAATCATGCAGAGACTGTCTACAACAAGTGGCTTCAAGCGTCCGGCAACAACGGTGGTGATCTTTATGTTGCTACAGTGGATGACTACATTCGGGCTTTTCTGCAAGTCGTCAATTACTACCAGTATTGGAAGGGCGATGTAGGGGGGACTGGACCAAGCAAACAAGAGCTGAAGCTTCAGATGGCTAAGCATAGGGCTTTAAAAACCAGGTGACCCCAAGGTCCTCAAGGACCCCATGCTTGATATGCTTGGAGCGGACGAGTTCTGTACATGTGATCCTCATATGGCTGGAGAGGAAGTGTTTGGCTCCATGAAGCGTAGGCTGGATTTGCCACTTGGAGCTGATGATGAGTCACACAGACCCGATAAGGTAAACTTCTCGCATCCTCGTGGCTATGGTACAAAAACCAAGGAACGAACCGCTCACATGTCAGTAATTTCTGAGGAGGATGAATTCAATGTCCACGAAGCTGCACCTTCTTCACCACAAGGCGACGACGAAGTTCCTTCTCCACGTAGTCAAGGATAGATTCGTCACGTCTCTTGTGTTCAGGAGACCAGAGTTAACGTGAAGGAGTGGTACATTGCTCGGTTGGCAAAGAATTCAGGTAAGTGTTGTTGGGCTCAAAGAGCTGTTACTAAGAAGAAGTGTGAGGAGAAGATCGTGAGGGGTGCTAAACCCACCCCCGCGCCTACGTACACCGGTCTATGGCACAACACTAGGAAGAACTTACAAGTGTCGGAGGAATTCTACTTCTGCTCGGATGATATTGAGAGGTGTGTCAAAGGCTCAAGGCGGAAGTGGGTAGTTCCGTACTCTAGGCAGCAGGAGAGGCCCAGCATCCCTGATGTCTGGCCAGTGAAGCTTGGAAAAAACCTCAAGCAAAGTGAGATCCTTGCCCTCGAAGCTGCTGGGTTCCAACTACCGCAAAAATTGCATGTCTCTCCAAGAAGGTTGTTTTCTACAGCAATGCCACCTGCGAATTTGGACACCGTGCCCGTACCTGCAAACGCAGATAGGTATCCTGGAAAAAGAGAAGGGAAGGTTGTCAGGCGAAATGCTGGCCGCCCAAATCCGCAGCAGAGGCTGGCTTTGGGCTCTTCTGAGTCCCTCAAAGCTCGACTCTATGCTGTGACAATGATTCCTCACCCTGGCCATGGCTGCATCATCACTCTAGACTCGGGAACGCCACCAAATGTGAAGCAGTATCAGATCACAATTAGCTCCCTACCAGGCTGCAGCTGCCTTGCATTCAAGAAGACAACAACAAAGTTCCGTGGGAATCGCCAATTCTCATATTGCAAGCATGTGTACTTCATCTTCTTGAAGGTCTGCCATCTCGATCCCTGGGTTGACATGTTCATCCACGCGCTAACATTCAGCTTCAACGAAGTCAAACTGGTCCTTGAAAGTGGGATCTTGACTCACCCTTTCGCTGAAAAGTAGGAGTCACTATAGAAGTACCCTATACTATATTCAATAGAGTGAATGAAGTAATGACCTCCCATTTATGTATCAGACTATATCTGACCTTGACTCAGCAATATAAGGTTTATGCTATCCATTATTATATCAAATTTTGTCATTTGTTCACGTTTTATATTTATTGCAGCAACTTTCAAACAAGTGTATGTGCCCACTCAAATGGTTGGAAGAAATACGTAAATCAAGTGCCATTTTACCACGTTCCAGCCCACGGTTATAGGTCAAATTTTTATCCTAAAAATATAATTTATTCGAATATTCTATTTATATACAAATATTTTGAAGAATATTCAAATATTCCAAAAATGTTCTTCTAAATTTAGTAAATTCAGTGCTCTTGGCTCATTTTTTTCTGCTCTCTGCTCTCTGCTCTCCGCTCACCACTCACATAGAAGTCACGTCCTCTGACCTTGTAGCAAATTTCAGCAACCATGGCCTTCGGCATGCAAAAATTCTCTATCCATCGATCATCACCAAAAACAGCGATGAGGAAGTCATTGAACCAAGCAGTCGACCTAGGCTTGACCCAAAACCTTAATTCATCATCAAAACAAATGAGGTCGAAGTGCAGACGATAGTCATGCAATGCAGCTGCAGAGAAAGCAAGCCGGACATCCGAGGACAACCCAATGTCATCCGCCATAACCATATCGATCAACATATGATCTTCCGCATCATCTGACAATGTGTAGTCAATTGCGGTCTGTATGAGCACCACAATCATGCTCATGAACATCGAGAGCTCAAGGTCGTCCATGCTAAGGGTATAACTCCCTCAAAATGTACGAAACTCTTATAAAAAAACAAACAAAAAGCAACAAACCGAGCAAACGCCCTTAAATTCCAAGACAATAACTACAGCACATATCTCGCAACACTGACAATACAAAGGAAAAATCGAAACCTTTGTATACAACTCGATTATAGTTTAGGTAGACATTCGACAACAACGACAGAATTCCACACTTCTCATTCGACGATCGAAGCAAGACTTTGCTCAATCAGAGAAAAACACATCCTATTGAATTTACTCAGAATCGATTCAACACACCAATGGACGCTTCAGATAACCACTTGCATAAGCATTTGCTTCAATAACCACTCGCATAAGCACTTGCTTCGGTAACCACTTGCATAAGCACTTACATCAGTAACCACTCGCATAAGCACTTGCTTCGGTAACCACTTGCATAAACACTTGCTTCAGTGACGACTCACATAAGCACTTGCATAAGACCAATCAATGATCTCAACTAACAAAACCATTGAAACTTGATCACAGTGAAATGAAAAATCCTCGCATCAATTGTACAGAATTGTTGGAGATGCAAAACATTCAAAGGCGAGAACAACAGCAACGACGCTTGAAAATATAAGTTTTGTTTGCGAGGAAGAAAATGGAAATTTGTTAAGGGATTGTCTCACTCATAACTACTTAAGTCCCTTTCCTAAAATTATTTAATCACTATACAACCGACTCTTACAAATAAATAACAGTATAACTAAACATCTTTTATAGTTTAAATGGTATAAAAGTCTTTAAGGTAAACAATGATTTCAAATTCTATAATTTTCATTTAATAAGTATTATTCGTCGACGGTTGTGCGTAGCAACGCGTAGCCCTAGTTTTTTTCCTTTACAAAATATCCATTTTTTTGAAAAATAATTTCCCAAATTTTTGACATCTATTTTTAGAATTAATTTGCGGCGTAGCTTCCCTAAACCTACGGTATCCCAAATCTAAGTGGCCATTACCACCTCTCCCCTCCTTTTGACACTACACTGAATAGGTAGATTAGTGTTAGATAATTATAAGATTTGAAAATATTATAGATTTTTACTCTCGACAAAAAAAATTACCAAAGACATTGATTCCAATACTATTGAAAGATCCCCATCTTGACCAATATAGAGGGTAAAAAATTGGTTAACAGTAAAAACTTACAACATGTTTATGTAAATTAGTGTATCTAACACTAATCTACATATTTAGTGTAGCAGAATTCACGGGAGGACATATTCCACGAGGGAATGGTCCTCCGAATTGGATGAATGTCATCGACGAGGAACTGAAAGTACGGACGCTAAAACCCTGAAATCCTAATCCCTGCACTTGTTTTGCGAGGCTTTGCGAGATTGTTGAGCTCCGACAATCCATCGCTTGATCATGGCCAGAGTTGCACAACTTGCCAAGCGCTTCTCCGAGGCTGCCTCGTTGCTGCCAACCAGCTGCACGGCTGGTATGTATGTTTCCATTTCTGTGGAGATGGTGGCGAACTTTTTCGCTAATTCATGCAATTGATGTAGTCACTGTTACTGTGCTTTGAGCGATCGAGAGTTAAGGATTCGGGGTTTGAAGATTCGGTGAACTTGTTTTGATCCTGTAGTGTCGTATTTGGCAGATGTGGTAGGGGCTGAAGGAGTTCCTGGGGGTGCCAGTTTGTTGTTCCGAAGGTGGGCCACGAAGAAGGCTGGCGGTTCTACTCAGAATGGCCGTGATTCTAAACCTAAAAATCTTGGTGTGAAGAAATACGGAGGACAGGTACGAAAATCCAGGACTTTCTCTTTCATTTTCCGTCCCTTTAGATTTTCGTTTGTTGTGGTTGACCGGGGACGATGGACTGTTTTCTCTTCCAAATTCGGGTTCTTTCCACGATGCGTAGAAATTTTCCCTTCTTGCCCTAGAATTTGAACTGCATTGTTGAGCTTCCCTACAGCAAAATTTTCCCTTTGTTTTCCTGCTGACTCTGTTTGCTGAAACCCTAACCAGACACATTAGTCATTTTCTCTTCTGTAACGCCGTAAAATGAGTTATTAGGAGTGTTTTTTTTTCTTAGGGATGTTTCCTATGCTATATATCAAGACTTCAATACTCCTATTAAGGTCAAAGCCCTTTTACAAACAGCTAACTGGAAGAAACCTCTATGCACATTGTTAGGTTTTCCTTGGATATGTGCATTCGAGTTCCCTTGCATTTGTCAACATGATAGGAAAATATGAAGCCTTGTAGCTGATTGTGATCGTTTAAGGTCCTCTATGCACACCCTACGCTGCATGAGCCCTTGACTCTGAAAATTGGATGAAATGTACTTGCACTGACCGGTAAAAAGTCAGGGCTAGGGAGAGTGATACACAATATAGTGATGCTTCTATAGTCCCATGTATAGTGATTGTGATTGTTCACGCACTATATAAAAGTTGATTATAGGTGTGGAGAGGATAGCTTCTGATACCAAACATTGGATGTGATTATACTGCAATGGGGTGAGTGGGGTGAATTGAAGGGAGAAGGGTGTGCATGCTCTTATATTGAATGTTGTTCGTCGCTGCAGAAGGTAATACCAGGGAATATTATCGTCCGGCAGCGCGGCACACGGTTTCATCCTGGCGATTTCGTAGGCATGGGCCGAGATCATACCCTCTTTGCTCTTGCTGGTGGTCAGGTGAAGTTTGCCAAGGACCCGTTGACAGGTCGCAAATGGGTGCACGTTGAGCCCACAGGCGGTCCTCCCATCCACCCTGCCTACAGCCATCTTACCCCTAAAACTGCTTCTGCTCAAGAGTCTGGGGTGTGAAGTCTGAAAGTGTAGGTACAGGAAAATCTGAGCAGAGCCAATCAGTGTTGTGACGGAGTCAAAGTAGGGTGGCTTTCTCTTCTGACAGGGACTATTTCCCGGGAAGCATAGAGGCATGATCAAAAGAGCGTGACAGATTCTTCGTCCTTACATTTGGCAGGCCTTGGAGATGGTATCAGAAAGCGCAGAACCCTGAAAACAGGCTACATGAGCATTTTTTACGAGGACGCTGAGCAGGTCATGTTTGGCTGGATATTACAACCTGTGGCCTTACAGCTTATGAAAGAATCTTGGAAAGTTGTTTGTTGTCGACTTTGTTTCCTAGTCAAAAACTTCGGATGATTTGTACTCTTCATGTATGGTAAGGTTGGTCTATTGTCCTGATTTTGACGGAGCCAACTATCACCCAGTACTCGTTCTTAATTTCTCATCAGTAAATATAGAAACTCTATTGTGTACACCTCAGGAATATTCTACGTGTTCTGGTCACTTGGATTCATTTGGCTGCTTCAAAAAATGATCATACACTGTAAGTAGACAGACCTAATTCCAACCCAGATTCAATTCACACTACACTAAATAGGTAGATTAGTGTCAGATACACTAATTTACATAAACATGTTGTAAGTTTTTACTGTTGACCAATTTTTTTACCCTCTATATTGGTCAAGATGGGGATCTTTCAATAGTATTGGAATTATTGTCTTTAGTAAATTTTTTTGTCGAGAGTAAAAATCTATAATATTTTCAAATCTTATAATTATCTAACACTAATCTACCTATTTAGTGTAGTGAATTCACCCCAATTCCACCCTTTCCATATCTTTTTCCTCTAGTGAATGAAATGTGAAAAAGGTTAGGTGAGCTGTAGAAATGAGTGGCAATTAAGGTGTTTTTGAACCCTCAATGAGATGTTAATGCAGTTGTTCATACATTATCACATGAGATTGACAATTAAGATTGAATTTGGTATTCATGAAGGGAATCGGTTTTGGGTGATTCAAAAATACTCATGCATGGGCTATAGGTGATACACTACTTGATTATGTATTTCTTTTGAGATGCTCATGACCTCTACCTATGAATGATTTTGTATGTTCATTGCATATCACTTTGAAAATTCAAAGAAAATACAAATTTTTGTTGGAAAAATATGATTTCACTGGATTAGTCTCCACTCAAATTTTATTAATGCATGAAAAATTTATGTGATAGTAAGAATTTTCTCCAAGGTGTTCAGATGCTTAAATGAATGATAATAGGTACTTCTATCTTATTACTAACTCGCTCAAGGGAAGTTTGAATCTTTCAAACCCCGGAGGTATTACAATAATCAGTTGATAAAGTCACATAATTATTGTATTCTAATCTATGATAAAGCATCTTACCTTGAGTCTGGAAAGCATGTGTTCTGCAAAATTATGATGTCTGAAGTGTGAACAATACCCCACTCCAAGGCCATCTCCCGGAAAAATCAAATATCAAGATTGGATGCGCTTCAAATTCAAACAATTCACAACATTTCAAGTAATGTATTACTTAAGGGTTTTATGATATTGCCAAAATAAAATTTATAATCTTCTAACCCTAAAGTTACAGAACTAACTCTGAATTTACAAAACTACCTCTAAGCGGGGTCATGAATATTTCAAAAATTCTCTATAATCATTCAAAGTTAACTTGTAGTTGATGAAGAAGTAATCTTAACCCTTGGGTGGACGTCTCTACAACCCGTATTTATAATTGTTCACTTGTGGTTTAATACATGAATTGTGGTATATTATTATATAACGGTACTTTCCAAGCAGCTTCGTCGCGCTTTTGACAAATATTTAATATTTTTCAAAAAGTCATGTTCGTCAACTATTTATATAATTTTGTAAAATTCATTTTTTTTTGGAAAATATCGTCCAAAGAGACCTTGCAAGTATGTTTAAGGACAACTTCACTTCACCTAATTGCACAATTGTGGTAAAGCCTTGTGCTTTATACAAATTCAGTGCACTAGTGCCAACAATGAATGTAAGATATATAGACCTCACTTCTTGTTCTCTTAATCACCGGTTAAACTCCTTTACAAAAATGTGAATAACTTCGGCACAAATACTTCAAATCTCAAAGTTCTTTTTGGAAGTGAAAGATTACTTGAAAACTCAAGTATCCTTGGTTGAAAAACACTCAAAATAAGTTAATCTACTATGCACAATTGAGCCTCGAAAGTCTGATCACAACACATTTTCTACTCATTCAACTCATGCTTTCAACTTCACAACCTTACTGAATTTTCTCCATATCTCATGTATAAAAACTTCAAATCATATAATTGTTTTTGGAGGTGAAAGAAGACTTGACCTTCTAACTTTTCTCAATTGAAGATATTTCAAAATAAGATCATTTGCTATGCTCAATTGTGCACCAAAATCTACTGAAATTATGGTGCACATGGGCAAGCAAGTTCTTATCCCATATCATTTAGGAGTGGCTTGGAATGAATTTGACTACAAGGTCAGCTCTTTCTTTCCTAATAGCTCACTGGGGATTCTCAAAATAATATAATGAAATGTGGAAATGGTAATATCTCAACATTTCAACAATTTCAAAATCCAACCTATATGAAAATTGGCAAATACAACTAATAAGTTTCAAAAACTTTGTTTCGTTGTTTGGTATTATTTAAAGACAAAGCTCCTTGGAAGGTACGGTACATAATATCATAGTTACTAATTTTACTTTGCATTGAAAAGTATTCGACAAGGGTTGAAAGTTTTACTAAGTAGCTGAAATCTTCATTTTACATTGATTTTACATTTTTACATTTTTTTTTGAGTCAAATGGTGCGAATCAATCCATTGCCAGAAGAAAAATTTACACCGCTGCAAAACTAGGCCAGAAGAACCGAGCCGGCGATACCAAACCTACCAAGAGAAACCAAGTTGAACACAAAGAACAGCAACCACACCACCTAAAACCTGAAGCCTTGTTATCTAAAAATACCTCTACGGGGAATCTCATGGATCCACCGGATATTCCTATCATGTAAGTTACAGAAGATGCGTTGATGATCTCATAATCGAACGAAAAGCCGATGGAGTTTGGGTTGAGCTCGGGGCTGATTACACACACTCCACTGCACCCGAGCCCATGACATCCGGGCTAAGTCGACAATGGCATCCCAAATCACCTTCTCCATGCGATCCAGGGACCAAGGATCATTTCGAAAAACGACTGCATTCCTGCGGATCCAGATACACCAAAGCGTCGATCCTCGAATCAACGACCAGGTGTGCTGCCATGGGCGTAAAGCCACTGGGAGATCAGATCCCATCAGGCATTGCTCCCATCTGAAACGTGTCCATGGCATTGTCTGGCGAGAGACTGCGGCTAGTGCATGAAGAACTGTCTATGCGAAGTTCCATGCCTGTCCTGCAGGCTCACATTTGTAGAAGCAATGAACCAAAGATTCCGGGCTGCCGGTTGTGCAACTGGGACAATCCGCGGCGGTGGGGGTGTGAGCCTGATGACGCCACTCATTGACCGCTACCGCTTTATGGTAGAAGCTCCACAAGAACGCCGCTTCTTTCTTGGGGCGTGTCGTGACCCACACCTCTCTCCAGTCGGGGGCGAAATCATCCGAGACAAAACCAGACCATTTTTCGCTAATTGGTAAACTTAACTCCAGCCTTGGCTTGCGCCAGTGACGACCCAGCTTCGCCGAGTAGCATGCAGCTCAGCACGTGGTCTCCAGATCCACCGCGCCGGGTCAAAAGTTATACACGATATAGTCGCTAGGTACTTCCGAGTTGCTTTGGCTGCCGGTTGGGAAGCCTGGGGAGTCACTATGATGCGCACCTTCAGTAGCGTTCCATTAAAGACCTGGTACTCATGCCTGTGAGTTGGTAGAGGAATGAGTCGTCTGGACTGGCTTCCTAGAATGTACAAGGGAATTCCAGTAGGAATTGCAGTGGCGACTGGGCCCGGTGGTACCCGGGGTCAGAATTGGCGTGTCGCCTGAAAACACACTCGAGGGTCTTCGAGCATGTCGCCCTGGAAGACTCCAAGCCATTCGCCCGACTGAGCCTCAGCCTGTGGCCTCTGATGGCGGCCAATCCATTCCGACGGGACACTGCTGTGATAAAGGTCCACGAGGCCGCGTTCTTCGTCTCTGAGGCCGTAGGATGTTCTGAGGGCCGGCCATTGGTGTAGTGTTGTAGTGCCAGGCTCCCACAGGTCGCGAAGACTGGACAGACCGGCGTGGTACAGATCACTGGCTCGGTGTTCAGTGAATCCAAAGTTTCGTCCCACAAAGTGAGTTGTCCACCCGACAGTTGAGTGTTTTGGACCTCTTCAAAAGTGTGGGGCGGTACTGCATCCACCAAAGGACTCAGGAGCTTCCACGCCTGTGTAAGCCTATTCCATAATTGGGATCCGCGCGGGGCTGAGAACTTGGTCAAGAGCGACCACTGGAGCCCCCGGGGCCATTTTGTCGTTCCCAGTGGCCTGAGACCAGCCAACCTATGCCGCAGCAGCTGATGTAAGGGAGAACTGCCTGGCTCTAATCCCTTAAGGACCCACTTACCCATAAGGGCAATTAGAGCCTCATCCGGGTCGATTATGCCGAGTCCCCCAGCTTGTTTTGACACACAACAGTCCTCCCAACGTACCCGTGCTCTAGAGTTCTCTTTTGTCCTCGCCCATAAGTAGTTCTTGAGAGATGCTTGAATGGAACGCAAAACGTCCCGAGAGCCTCCCCAGATACTTAAAAAATACCACAGTGAGGAGAGAAGGACCGAGTTAACTATCACTGCTCGCCCGACAAGGGATAAGTGTAACGAAGTCCAATATTGAAGTTTTTTATGGACTTTGGCCGCGAGGAAAGCATCTACGTCTCATGTCTCCACCGAGATCCCAAAAGGAGTGCCCAGAAGTTTGGACAACGTCTGAGGAAAGGCTACTGTACAACCAAAGCTGGCGAGCCAAAGGGGAGGGGGCATTTGAGCAAACCAATAGATCGCGCATTTACCTCTGTTAATGGTGAGTCCCGTGGCCAAGCCAATTCATTCAGTAGTGTTGAGGCAGCTCGCAAGTGGCGCTCGGTCCCATGTATGGAGAAGGTCGCATTGTCGGCGAACTGGGTTAGAATCTGTTGCGTATGGCCATCCGGGAGGTGGATGCCCCTTATCTCACTTGTCTCAACACTATGGGCTGTGACCGTAGCTAAGGTCGGATTGGGAAAGACTCCGTGATCATCCCATTAATGGACACTGCCGCAGTTGCATCCTCCACTAGAAGCCTGGTCATGCAGACGAAACCCAGGGGAATACCCATACGCTCCATTGCCTGGAAAAGAGAATCCCATCTCACAAAATCATACGCTTTGCTAAAGTCAAGCTTTAACATAATTAGCGGTTGATTCGTATCCGGTGCCCACGCAACAGCTTTGTGTTGCACCATCACAGAGTCGAGAATATGTCTGGTGGACAGAAAGGCTGACTGGCATTCGTGAATGACATCGGGCAGGAATTGGTGAAGCCGGATTTGGAGCGTCTTCGCCAGGATTTTATATGATGTGTTTAAGAGGGTTATTGGTCGCTAATTCTTGATCTGTTCCAAGTCGCCCTCCTTCGGTAACAAAACTATCAAGCCTTTGTTCATATCCGGCGAGAGCGCTCTACGATTGATGGAGTCTGCAATCATCACTGTGAATTCTTCGCTGATAATATCCCAAAACTTGAGAAAGAACTCCGGTAGTACGCCATCTAGACCAAGACTTTTGCCTGTGGCCATGGCTTGAAGCCCAGCGCGAAGTTCTTGACAGTCCGGGGGTCTGCAGAGAGAGTCGACCAGTTCATCTGGGAATTTGGCTCTGAAGGTGGCTGGGATTTTGTCGAGGAGTGCCGACTCAGCTGCGGCCTGTTCTCTGCTCACTCCCAAGGCTGAATACAACGTCTGGTAATAATCCAGGATTAGTCTCTCCATGCCAACTCGATCTGTTAGACGAGTGCCGGTGCTATCCTTCAGGGCCGTAATAGGGGCGGAGGCCTCGCGCTCTCGAACTGCAGAGAAGAATTCTTTGCTAATAATGTCCCCCCGATGCTTCCATCGGATACGCGATCGAATTCTCCTTCCGGCGATTTTCCGCATTTGGAATTCCTCCAGCTGGATCCTACTCTCACCACGTTTGGCCATCAGGTCAATGTCTTCTGGGCTGTTTTGGGTCGCCTGTGTGGCCTCTTCCAATTCCCGTATGAGAACCTCTTCCCCTGCTTGGTTGGCCAGAGCCTTGGTTTTGCAAAAGCCTTTGTAATATCGAATAATACGATGCATTTTGGCAAAAAACGAGGCTCCGGGGGCTGCGTTGTCGTGATGGAAATACTTCCATCGTGTACATATATGCTCTAAGCTTTGTATTTTCAATGAATGGAGTAGCGGAATGAAAATAGTACATATAGTTTGTCTTTCGTTTTAATTAAATCATCAAAGGATTAGGTGGTTTGAAAGGTGTGAATAGGAAGGGGGGGAAAAAGTACCTTCTTTGAAGCTTCAAAGGGGAGCATGGGCATATGTGCCCCACCGCCACCTTTGATTGGATGAGATTTAGTGAGGTCTTGGGGTTTTGAAGATTGTCGGGAGTTTTTTTGTGTGTGTGAATAGTGAGAGCTTTGGAGGCAGAATTTCGACTTGATGTAGCTCATTGAGCAAGACTTTGTTTAAATTGAAATTTTGAGAGATTGTTCCTTGTAATGAGACCTTTCCGAATTGATCTTATAAGTTGAATTTGGAATTGTATTGCAAAAGTTGTGAAGGTTGGAAGTTTGTGGAAACCCTTGGCCGTCCATTGAGAGGGCAGAGGTTTCGACGAGCCACAACTTTTGTTGTGTGTATCAACTTGCTTTGCAATTTTGAGAGTGTATGTATCATTGTAATAACTTTCCAAAAAGTTATTACTTTTATGATTTGGAGTTCCGAGGAGGAAGTTATGAAGGTGTGAAGGCTTGGAGGTTGACTGCCTTTGGAAAGAAGGAAGCTAAGACTTCGAGGACCATAACTTTTGGTCACTGTGATAATCTCTTTTGAAATCTACAGGACTGATAGCCTATGAGATTAGCTCTCCAGATTGCTATCACTCAATCTATTTGGAGTTTTATTGAAGGAGTTGTTGTGTGTTGAAGTTGAGAGGTTGAAACTCTCTAAAAATAAAGAGACCGAAACTTTGATTAGCCATAACTTATGGACAGAGTTTAGGGTTTCTATAAAAATTATACATATTGTAGTAGTTTGCATTAGCTTTCCAAAATGCTATTGCACTTGTATGTAAGAGCTTTAGATCAAAAGTTATGAAGATATAAAAAGGCGGAGGTTGGTTGTCAAAAGAAAAATAAAGCTTCCACTTTGCTCTCTTATAACTTTTGGACAGTAACTTAGATTCAATTGAAATTTTGAGGAGTGTTAGTTTGTTGTTTTAGCTTTTCAAAAAGCTATTATACTTAGCTTTTGGAGACTTGAGCCATCTGTAGCATCAATTAGAAGCTCGCAGCCACAAAAGAAGATTGCCTTGAAGGTTTCTTTGTGTTTTTAAACACTTTGAGACTTTAAAGGAAGAAGATTTGAAGACTTCAAGACAAGAAGACGAGAACATTTGTGTGTTGTGGCTTGTGGCTCGTTGTCTTTTATTGTTGTTCCTAGCCGGTTTTGGAGGCTCGTTGTTTTTTTTATTGTTATTCCTAGCCGGTTTTGGAGGCTAGTTGTTTTCAATTTTGTTTTGTAAACTTTGTTGCGGCGAAGTGGGATTGATCACCCACACGGTCGTGTTTATGTTGTTCCCACCGGTGAGGCACGTTTGCTGGTCACCGTGGGTTTGAAATTTAGGAGCCATCTTTCGGACGGTTTTAGCTCGTGGTCTGGCCGTCCCGTTTTACCCGTCCGAGGCCCGTGGTTTTTTATTACCCACCTTTACCCTTAAACCTTTTAGAGCCATTGCAGGATAGGACTGGGAAGAGATTTGAAGATTTGAAGAGTACAAGAATTGAAAACAAGACCGATCTCCCAAGCTATCTGGTCATCGTGTCGCAGCCAGATTCCCCGCGAATTCTCAGAGCGCGCTCCTCTCTACCCGACAGCGTCCTGCCACATGCGAGTAATGCTGGGTGCCGCTTCATCTAACCATGGGTCACTCATTTTCCAATGAGAAAGCCGACGCGGTAGGGCTTCGAAGTGGATAGAGGCATGAACCGGATGGTGGTCAGATCGGGCGAAATCGCCTTTAATGGTGTAGGACAGCAGGGTCCTGTCTGGCTGGCCCGGCGTGGCCTCAAACATATATAGTCGATCTAATCGGGCAAGGGAGTGTTGCGCTCCTTGCCTGTTGTTATCCCACGAAAGCGGCACACTGCCTGGAGACCTAGGATTTTCGGAGATCCGGAGGGCCATCTTCATGGCGTCAAACAGTGTGCGTTCCCGTAGGAGAATCATCGTAGCGCTCTGTCTCGTCTTGTCGGAACGATGTTCTACCATATTAAAATCCCCTAGAATAATCCACCAACATGTTGTGGGAGGTCACGTGCCATTGTCTCCCACAGAACACACCGGGAGGGGGAGTCATTGGGCGCATAGATATTGGCAATTCCCAGGTCCCCCCCGGCAAACCTTGAAGTAAAATCCACTGTACCCGATTGTCAAGCAGAGCCCCATGATCGCTGATCATACGGGTCCATCTAGGGTGTAGCATTGTAATAAGACCACCACACCCGGCCCCGGCATCCAGTAACTTGTGCCCATATCCTGCTGAAGCCTCGAGTCCAAAAGCTTTGGCCTCTCGCCATAATTTGAAGGTCGCATGTGTCAAGGCATGGCCTTTAGTTTTATGCTCCTGTAGCATTACTATGTCCGGTTGGGGTCGCAAATCTCGTATGTATGCTTGAGTCGCATCCACAGCAGAGTCCTCATTGAGGCCCCGGAGGTTGAGGGATAGAAAGTTGAGCTTCATTTACCCACTAGAGGAGATTGGGCGTCTCCGTCGCTCGATTGGGGAGGTTGTCGAAGATCCTATACGTCGTATGGGCGAGCGTATGGGGGAGACCTTGTCACTGCGGGTTGAGTGACTAAACACGCCGCGGCGCGTAGGGCACGCATGGAGGATCCTGCGTTGGATGGGCTGGGACGTTCTTCACTCGCACTAAGAACTGCAGTGAGAGTGACTGTGCCTGGAGTGGGCGCCACTGCCGGAGTCAGGTCCTGCAACTGACTACCAGCAGTCCCAGCAGTCTCACCCATCTCCGAAAAGACCTCGAGCTCACGCCTAATACGTAGAGGAGAGACAAGTGGGGCCGGAAGCTGATGGTTGGCGTCTTCAAAAGTATCCTCCCCCGGGTTTGATGACTCCGGAATGGTGTTGAAACTAGTGCCAGTCCCTCCAGAGGTCCCAGAATTAGGCGGTGGCGAAATTTGTTCAGACCCCGTCGCAGGTGAGCTCCTAATCCGCGTTGGGCCTGGTTCTTGATTCGACGATGTCAAGGAACCGCCTCCTGCCGGTCGGTCTGGGAAGAATGGGCTAGCTAATACTGACGTCTGCCCCGTCTGGGGCGGGGTCTGGGGATCTGCATTGATTTTACATTTTAGTGTCACCTTCACTAATTATCCTCTCTTAGCGCCGCTTCACACTATGGCCAAAGGTCAAGTGGCCATTGATTTCCACAAATCAAATTGCAAGAAACCATGGGTTCGACCTTTTGACCCTTAACAGTAGAGGCCAAAGTCCAACGGCCGTCACTCTCCAAAATGCCTACGTGGTAGTACTTTTTGACCAAGGCGATGGCCTCTTGGAAGGAAGTTTGGGTCGGACGGGAATGGAAACCCAAACTATGGTCGAGAGGCCATCGATTTCTTTTCATAAAAAATGAAAACTATATTTTATTACCTATTTTCAGTAGATTTCTATGGACTCTCAATTCCATGGCCTCTCGACTTTAGCGTTTATTTTTTGTTTTTCCGTTGATAGACTGACACGCACCTTGGAATGTAGCTAGGTAAGGAAAACATGGATAGAATCATCCATATTAATATGTTCATCAATAAATTTATCTATTATAAGGCACTTTCATCCAAATCTTGGCGATTGTGGTATTTTTTTGAGAAGATTTTGGCAATTTCATCCACTCTTTTCCATTTTGTCCAGTGTACAAGTAGCCACATCAAAACCGAGGTAAGATTCAGGCAAAAAATTGCCAGCAAATTAAACGCTGCTCGACTTGGACGGCCATAGTGTAAAGCGGCCCTTACTAAGATAGGATGTCCTAAAACCACCACCTCTCCCAATTATGACATGTAGACCTTTCTTGGGGCGACCACAGTTGAGACTCAAAACCACCAATTTCACTATTTAGTTAGACCAATGGCACACCAAGTATTGCGAAGAAATAGTTGGTGGTTTTCGGTATCATTATGAGTGAAAGTTAGTACCACATGGTGTGGACATGGGGAAATCTAGAGGTTTGATTTGAGTAAAAGGTTACTTTCCACTTTGGAATTTTGTATAAAATTGACAAATGCAAATTAGATGTTGCAAGTTCTTGCAATCCTCATCAAAACCTATTTCGAATGGGGTCATAATTTTTTTCAAATTTAGCACTGCCAAAAATAGGCTAGATGGCTTAAGTTGGTGGTTTTAGGACAATCAACCTTAACCCCCAAACGTCCCAACGCCCACAAACTGGATCACGAACATATTCAAAGCTTTGCAACTTTCTCATATAGTTTTGGATGAATTTCATCCAAGTTACCTTTATAAGACTATTAAAATTCTCTACCAATTACAATAGTTCTCTTGTGATGAGGAGTTGATAATATTGAAGAGGCCTCTAACTGCAGGTATGTCAAATTTGTTGGGTAGATTTTATGCTTGCAATGGTCCACTCATATATACCTCATGTACATCTCAGCCACTCTAAAATCTATCTTTGAGGCTAACATCTACTAATGTTCAAAGGATCGGTACGTTTAGGGGTTAAAACCCCACACACACACTCTTAGCAAAAAGTAGTGTACCGTATGTGAGGGTCAGATTCGGACAGTATTGTGTCGAAATCTAATTTCCACTTCAAATTCTGAGAGGTCCACGTCACCATAAACCAATCACAAGATGACATGTGGCACATTTGGACAAAGAATAATAAATTAATGTCGAAACTGACCACGACGTAGGGTAGTGTTGTCTTGTTGATGGTGAGTTACAGGAGTGAAGTTACCGACTGGGAGGGGGAGGCGGAGCCAGGACGTGTGTGGGGTCACGCTTCTCGCCAGCCAGCCAGCCAGCTCGCGACGCGCCCGCCCGCCGCAACGGACCCGACTGCACTGCACTGCACTGCACTGCACTGGGTCCTCCCCCCCCGCCAACACTGCACCCCTTCCATGCTTCTGCCCCGTTCCTGCCTGCCTGTTGCAACGCCTGCTGCAAGCCTTCCCTCCTCGGAGCCACCATACCTACAGGCTCATTCCTCCTAAGTTAACTAGGACATGAGCCCTTGCAGCCCCCTAGAATCGCGCAACTCCACTGTTGCAAGAATGCGGGCACCTCGATACGACACGCGACAGTAGAGCGATTTCTGGAGCCCCGGCTTTCGAGCACCACAGTAGTATCACAGTGCGTGCAACTCAACCCACTGTAGTAAGGTAGAGTCGCTCACCTCGTGATTGCCTGCGTCGTCTACTATTTTATTCCTTGTGGGCGCTGACACCGCTCTGAGGTGGCCACCAGATCAGCCAACTTAAGTTAACTTAGCTGGGGTTGTGACCGTTCCGACAAGGCAGTGCGTGGATGAAGCTGCGTTTTGGAGGTTCCAGCGATCGAGTGATCAGAGGGTTGTCTGCGCGAAAGGCGGAATCTGGGGTTGGGATCGAGTGAAGTGCCGCGGTTTTGGATTTCAAGCGCGTGCGTGTGGCGAAGAAGAATTTGTGCAGGCGGTGAATTGGGAAACGTTGCTCAGCTGATGTGAATATTCGGGTGGAGCTGGAACGTACGTACGAGAGTGAGAGAGTGGAGCTGCTGCAATGGCGGCAGAGTGAGTGAGTGAGTGAAGAGCTGGCGCGCGCGTTGGGACTCGTCGTAGAGGCGCTGAACAGGGATGGGCTGCTTCAGTTCTAAGCCCCGGAGCAGCTCTTCGCACCGAGCCAGCCATGACGTCTTCCATCCTGAGAACAAACTGGACTTAGGTTTGTTCAATTTGAGCAGCCCGTTTTCTTCGCTTCAGTAATCTCGCTTTGTTAGGTTTTCCATGTCTGTTCTTAGCTCTTCATCGGATTTCCTCATCTCGTTTCGTGTCCCGCCTCTCCTCTTCAGGTGTCTTCCTGGTCCTCTTCGTCTTGTCTTTCTAACAGCATTGAGCAATTTTAGGTAATTCCGTGCATTCAACTAGGAAGCTGGAATCCGTCCTTTACTTCTATGACAAAACTCTGCTCTGCTGTAGCGTCAGCCGCAAAGTAAAGAGCAGTATGCAAGCGATTACTGTTTATCAGAATTTGAACGATGCTCAGCACTCAGTGAGCCTGACGTGAGCCATGCTGCAAGCAAGCAAGCATTTTGATCGTTAGCAAGCGGCTTGACTAGTGATGGCGTGTGTGCAAGCGATTACAGTTTGTCAGAATTTGAACGATGCTCAGCACTCACGTGAGCCATGCTGCAAGCAAGCAAGCAAGCATTTTGATCGTGATGGCGTGTGTGCAGCAAATGGGAAGCGAGCGGAACCCGAAACTGTGCCGACATTTCGAGAGTATACATTGGAATCGTTGAAAACCGCCACCAAAGGGTTCAGCGCCGAGCTCATAGTGTCGGAGAGCGGGGAGAAGGCACCCAACTTTGTGTACAAAGGCAAGCTTGATCAGAACCGCATCATTGCTGTCAAGCGCTTTCCCAAGACGGCATGGCCTGATGCCAAGGGCTTCTCCGTAAGTACTCTCCTTTTTTTTCTTTCCCCTCAAAACATTTAATTTCGTTCCTCCCCATTTTAGGGTACACACTTTTTCTTGAAGTGATAAGGCAGGCTTGATGTTTCTGTAAAGCCAAGCCTGGTCACCCAGTCACCTGTGGGTTTATGCCAGCACCTTGATAACCGAGACGTGAATTACTGCCTACAATTTTCATTCGTGTTTTGAGAAGAATGTTATGCTTGTGCTCGTTGGTGACAGGATGAGGCTTGGAAGGTGGGTCAAGTAAGGCATGAACGGCTTGTGAACTTGATTGGATACTGTGCTGAGGGTGATGAGAGGCTTCTGGTTGCTGAGTACATGCCCCACGACACTCTTGCGAAGCATCTCTTTCATTGTAAGCAGGCTCTACCACTCTTTAGACCTAAAATAAGCCCAGTGATATAAATGGTGTTCGGTGGTTTTATAGTTCGAGGAAAATGAGAACATCCTGGCGCGTTGGTTAAGAAAAATAGTGTTATTTTCAAAAGCAGTATTTGTAATTGGTTCATGAGGAGTCACTGATCAAAAAATCTCTTTTTACGTACACAGCCCTGTGGATTCTCTAAGTGAAATCTGGCGTGTATTGCAGGGGAGAAGATGCCGATGCAATGGGGCATGCGGGTGCGTGCTGCGCTTTATGTTGCCCAGGCGCTGGATCATTGTTCGAACAACAACCTTCGTCTTTATCACGATTTGAATGCTTACCGAGTGATGTTCGACCAGGTATAGTGTCCTCTCTGTTGAGAGGCTGCAGGAATTCGAACCAAAGTGATTATGAGCACAGTAATCTGCTGAGTCTGAGTTGTTTAATATTAAGTGAAACGGTATTAGTTTCTGGACAAGATTGTTTGGTGTGGGTATTTCTGTTTCGTTGTGGAGTTGTTGATTTCCATAGAACAAATTTTCAGGATGGCGATCCTCGACTATCCTGCTTCGGTTTAATGAAGAACAGCAGAGACGGCAAGAGCTACAGCACCAACCTTGCATATACACCTCCTGAATATCTACGCACAGGTGAGCTATCAGTCATCTTCTCTTAATGAATCCTTGTGCCGGGATCCTGATTTTGAGGACACTGCAGAAGAGTTGTGCTGTGATTCCAGTTCAGGTCAAATTTTCTAGCCATTAGAAATTGTGAAGGTCAGTGAGTCTCGGACTTCAAATTTTGTTAGACACCTAATCCCATTATCGCTGGAGTCCTTTGATTCATTAGGTTTTCTGTGAGTGCAGGAAGGGTGACACCAGAAAGTGTAATTTACAGCTATGGAACCGTGTTACTAGATCTGCTGAGTGGGAAACACATTCCTCCAAGCCATGTGAGTTCAGATTCTCCACATATTTCGTATTTGGGTGATCACAATACACATGTGATTTGGCGTTCTAGGAAACTAACAATCCCTAAAAGACCATAGGTCACATGGGGACTTTCTTTTGCTCAGTTTTCTTTCTTTTTTGACCAACACATGCAATACAAATTTGGCCCCGTCTGAATAAATTATATTTTGGTCATTCGATCACCATAAAATCTTGGTCGTCCTTTAGGCGTGAAAGCAGAGAGTGGTGGAGTTTAGCTGACAGGATGACCCAACCGCAGGCCTTGGATTTGATACGTGGCAAAAACATGCTCTTGCTGATGGACTCCTATTTGGACGGGCAATTCTCGAGCGATGATGGCGTGGAGCTTGTTCGTTTGGCATCACGGTGCTTGCAATTTGAGCCTCGTGAACGACCGAACGCCAAGATGCTTGTGACGGCTCTTACCCCTCTTCAACGGCGCACAGAGGTAGTTGGTCGATTAGTGTCTCTCAATCAATAGCAGGCAGGGCAGGCAGGGCCCTGATAAAACTGGCCGACGGAGAAGAAGAATAGGGACCACCTAATTTTTTCTCCTTTTTACCTTATTTTATTATTTTATATATGATCAGGCTTCTTGCGGAATAACGTCTCATTTATAAATTGGGACATGCACTTGCAAAAGCCAAATGTTTGCTGCTCGGAACATTTGCTGCTTTGAAAAGTACGCGTCCCAGAATTTTGACACTGTTCTCTGGAGTAGTAGTAACCCTTTTCGAGGCTGTGACTGTGACATGTCATTCCATGGTTCTGTTCCTGCTTCATTAACACGGTGTTTCGGAGTTCTGTAATACTGAGTTCTGAGTCTGCTTGATCTATATATGTGCTTTCTTTACTACGTGCATGAAGGTTTTTCTTGTTTGTCTTGGATTCCCTGGATTCTGTCAATCGATGGGGACCTGAAGACGTGTATGATCAGGAGCCAGTGGCAAGTAGGTGAATTAAGACGTGGTCTGTCTGTGGTGTGATTTCGTGAGCTTAAGGGGATGTCTTTAATCGTTAATGCAGCTAATTCCCTCGTACACATTGATGGGTATTCCTCGAGGGACAAATATGCCTCCACCACTTCAGTTGTCACCGCTCGGGGAAGCCTGCTCTCGCAATGATCTCACCGCAGCGCATGACATTCTGGTCAAAACTGGCTATAAGGATGATGAAGGCACTGATAATGAGGTAACACTTGTGTATTTTCTCTTCTAATTCCGGAGTTAATGAGCTTGGCTTAGTTTTTGAAATTGAAGGAATGTAATTTGTCTACATAAGTACTTTAAGGTTTTCTCGGTGATGCTATTATCACATTTGGTTATTCGTTTCATAACTTTGAGTTTGCTTGTAGGTAGAATCGGTCATTTGAAGTTGGGAGGGGATCGTAATTCATTCACAGGCTATTAATTAGGACTTTTGTATTAAGATCATTGGATTTATGCCACTAGTGCTTGAAATTATCATGGATGTGTTATTTTTGCCTGTGGGATAATAATCAAGTGCTTTCTTGCGAATTGTAGTTATCTTTCCAGGTCTGGACTAAGCAAATGCAAGACATGTTGAACTCAAGAAAGCGTGGAGACATGGCATTTCGGGAGAAGGATTTTAAGACTGCCATCGACTGCTATACGCAGGTACAGTGCTTTCATTGTTTTGAATGGAGTTTTAACGTGGGTAAAATTGTTCAATTTGTACCAAAGGATTGCAGTTATATTTATATGACGTGCATCCTTCACTGGACAGTTTTACTATCCATACATCATAATTTATCCTGCTGAGGAGTATCTTGTTGTTTTTTGACAGCCGATTCAGCTTGAATATGAAGTGTATATAGTGGTAATCCTATTTGGCAACTGTCACATTGCTGAAACTTCAAAATCATGGACTGACAGCCGGGTTCTGTTTCAAGTTTGTGGATGTAGGGACGATGGTTTCACCGACCGTGTTTGCACGCCGGAGTTTGGCCTATTTGCTGAGTGACCAGGCAGAGGCTGCGCTTCGTGATGCAATGCAAGCTCAATATGTTAACCCAGAATGGCCAACTGCGTTTTTCATGCAAGCTGCAGCTCTGACAAAGCTGGGCATGGACACGGATGCCAAGGATATGTTGAAAGAGGGCTCCACATTGCACATGAAGAGGCAGAACGCGTGAAATTAGCTAGTAAGTCCAGTCTGCATCGTTCTCCTCTTTTTTGCTCTGGTGCCCTTTCTTCCACCGGTTTTTTTTTCAGAAAGTGAACTAGGCTCCTGTGAACGAGATGACATGTATTGTGTACGATTTTGGTTTTGAAACTCCCTTTTTTCTTTTTCAGTTTGTGACAATAGTAGATCAGTGTGTACAAGGTGAAGCTCTTTGAGCTCCCCTGGTTACATGTTTGTAGGTAACGTTGCCATGATAAAAATTCATATATCCAGGATCCCATGTGTTAATATTCGTCACTTTTTTACGTTGTTGATTTCTGTTTAAACCCCCATCTCATTTTCAAGTCCTAGGACTGGATTTGAAGAGGATGTGTACAATTGATGTTTGATCAATGAAGAGACTCAATTGTCACTATCACCCCTGGCCAATGTCAGATAAAATTGTGGTCGTCAGTCTGCAAAGTGATAGCTCTGGTTGTGGATGGGCTCCTCTTTGTAAACCATCTTATCTGCAGCATTTAGGTTACAAGAGGGTACGTACACTGCACCAGACATAGACCCCGATTGTGATAGTATAAGAAAAAGTGTTTGTATAATTAATTTTATTGCTCACGGTGTTCAAAGGAAATCGTGTCACTGTCTCATTGATTTTGAGGATAATACTTATCATCCTTCCTTCTCATACTAAGCTTTTAGATCAACCAAAAAGTACATATCTGAATGGATGTTCTTGATTGAGTTAAACAACTTGACATTATGAGCCCTGTTCAGTATTATCCAGTTCAAAGAAAGAAAATCAGTGGTTGGGATAAGGACCCTCCACAGAACCACTCATGTAAGAATAATAAGAGAAAGACAATAAATATGTCAAACTAAAAGTGTTAGTGAGTATGAGAGGTTATGTGAGGATAATACTTTAGTTTGACAAAACTGACATTCTGGAGCAGTGTTGAGCACCCATTCTTTTATATTTTCAATATAGCTGGTTGGCTTTTACTACACTTGTTTATAATAGTTGGTTGAGAGCCAAGAACTCAAAATATAAGAGGATCTGCGTCAAAGAAAGATGTTACAGGATTTAGGCATCTTGGATATCCAATTTTTCTTTGAATTAGCATATGGGTCCAACTTTTTTTTCAGGCTATATTTCGCCAGATTTCTCTACAAAATATGGCATTTCTCTTCTGTTAAAGAAAAAAATGAGAAAATTTTAATTTTTTTCGCCAAGTTTTCTCTACATTTTTTTTGAGAAGATAGCCAAATTTTGTGAAGAAAACTACCAAAATATGAAGGAACTCTATCAAAATATGATTGTAAACTTAAGATGTTGCCAAATATTCTTTCCCAATTGTTTTACGTCGCCAGTTAGGCTTCAAGAAAAAAAAAGACAGGAAAAACACTGGGTCCAAGGTGTTAACTCCTTATGTTCCGGATGTTTGCTTGACTCATGGGACTTGGGTTCTCAAGGCTCTCTTGGCCCCCAATGAGACCCGTTACAGTTGGATTTGAGATACTAAGGAAACTGATCCTAAAAGTGACACTTGTTTTCATCCCTCTTTATGAGTAAATAATTTCAGACTACCAAATTTCAGACTACACTCATCTCAAATTTTCCATATACATATACATACACATATAAGTATGTATGTATGTATATGTAAGGTAGAAGGTAGAAGCTTGTGAAACCGCGAGGGACCAATTCCATGCCACATGTATTGCATTCACTAAGTTTTAGAGGAGAAATGGAGCTTAGTAGTACATGCTTTAATTTTTGTCTTAAAAGTTGAGGCATGTATTGTCAAGCTACATTTCTGCTCTATAATCTATCATGTGGAATGGAATTGATGCCTTGAGGTTTCACAAGCCTCTACTGTAGTATTTTTGGTAATCACGCGCGAACACCAAGTATTAGTTACATAACATAATAGAGCAATGGAAACCAACACCCTTTTGGAATGGGATCACAATTTAGTTACAATTAGAAATTAAGTTTACGTAGCAAAGACATAGAAGTCCTAAAATTCATGGAATACAAATGTCATTCTTTGATTACTTAGAATAGTGAATTTAAATAATGATTCTCTTTCAATTCAATTTTCAAAACGGTCTTGTCCTCCATTGGAATACTCTATTATGCTATGTATTCCCTAAAAGCCTCAAGGATAGAGAGCAAAATTAAGATGTATCATAAAATGTGACTTCCTTAACTTTGATGAAGTTTATCCCATCAAAGGAAATAAAATAAAAACATAATGTTTGAAAATTATCCATGCAGACATGCTGTCAGATTTCCAAAAATATTTTTCAATTTTAACGCCTAAAAGCTCAAGGGGTGTAGAGCAAAAGTTATTATGTATGATAAAATGTGACTTCCAATTGATAAAGTTTAACACAACAAAGAAAATGAAACATATGATGCCTGAAAATTATCCATATGGTCAAATTTCCAAAAATAATTTTAGATCTTAAGTAAATGAATATAGAAATGAAAACTCCACCAAATTTACATTTTATTTTTTTAGAATTCAAAATTTGGTCTTATTGGTTGGAATTGTAGACTAAAGTGATTTTAGGTATTATGTGGGCTTGAGGGATTTTAGGTGTTATGTGGGCTTAACCCTTAACTGCTTAGGCGTTCATTTCTTGGATGATGTACAGATTTCATCCAAATTTTCATATTCGTCATGCACTTTTTGTAATATATAGACTTCTTACTATATATTTCATGGGAAGTTAGCTTCATGCACCTTGCGTTCCGTTTAGAAAGGGGATGATTTGTGAATTTTTATGCCTCATTTTATGTTTCAATGATTCACCAAAAAATTCTAAAATCTTAGTTCAAAAGTGTTCAAAAGTGCTCTTGAGAAAGTCAACTCATAGAATCAAGCTAGCAAAAACTCCAAAAATCATAACACTTAGAGTATTACATTTCAACCCATCTTAACAAATTTCATTTACAAATTGTCAATATCTTGTTCATAATCAAATTCTAGTAGTAGAATCTTGTCTTCATTTGTTTTACAGTTTGATGTCTTCAGTCTAGACATGGTTTATTGAATTTTCACTACAAACTTTCAAGAGTCCTATGGTTTGTCATTCATGGGGTCAAATATAAAAATTATAAAGAACATAGGCCGGTACTAGAAACTGGTTCTCTTGTGACTTTGTAAATACAAATAGGGTCATCTAATATGACAAAATTTAGATTTATTTGTACTAATAGTGTGTAAAGAATTCCAATTATTTAGATCAATAGCCCTATGATAAATACCCTTCTATTGCAGATGGGTTATTAAATACATATATGAGTGTCCTACCCGGGAATTGAATTACAAATTAATTTTGAATTTTAGTACTAAATGGCACAAAAATAGGTGTCATCAGGTAGTGCACACTGCAAAGTTGCAGTTCTGCAAGATAATGAACAAGAAAAAAAAAAAAAAAAAACCCCTAAACATTGTGCAAAATTAGAAGACATGAAGAAAACAACTGAATTGAAATTGCACACGGCCCTGCACACACCACATGTTTTCATATGTACTAACATATTCATAGAGATAACGGGACATATAAAGGAAATGGTTGCATGACAACAACAAAATCATATCAATTATAACTAAATTTCTTTATAGAACTTAATGTATTTCAATTTCCACAACTTCAGTAGATTTTGCACACTAACTCTTAGCACAACTATGATCTATTATGGTTATAAGAGCGATCACGTTTTTCATCACTTTCTATCAAGACTCCTATTAGGGCCGCTTCACACTATGGGCTGAAGGTCGAGAGGCCTTCGATTTCCACCAATCAAATTGCAAGAAACCATGGTCATGGTCTCTCGACCCTTCACCAAAGTCCAAAGGCCATGGACCTTCAAAATGCTTACATGGCAACACTTTTTGACCAAGGTGACGGCCTCTTAAGAGGAAGTTTGGGTCCTACATTTTGCAAGACCCGTCACTATAGTCGAGAGGCCATCGATTTCTTTTTATAAAAAATGAAAAGTACATTTTATGCCTATTTTCAGTAGATTTCTTTGGACTCTCAACAAAGTTTGGACTCTCAATCCCACAGCCTCTCAACTTGGACGGCCATAGTGTGAAGCGGCCCTTAGTTTCCCCACGTCTCTTGCAAGGGCCAGTTTTTGCTCACCATGGACTTTCACTATGTCTCTTGCAAAGCCTGTGCATCTATTTGAAAAGAAATCAATGCGACATTTAGCTATAGTGCAATGACATCTTGCTCTACAACAAAATTTTGACAATTTTTCCTCAGGATTTTCATTCATTCTTCCTCCTTGTTTTAGATTAAAACTCAATCATCCATATATAAATTTCTACTTCAACCCTTTTAAGTAGCACCCTCGCTTTGTTATAAAATTGTAAGTATTTCTTGGGGCGATCACACTCCTTTACGTTTTGTAACCACGTGTGATAATGGGGTATTTAATAGGGGGATATTTATGCACCTTTCAATATTTTTTCCCTCCCTATTTGTAGATAAAAAGCTACTTCGACGTATTTTTTAGCACCTCATATTTATTTGTAATTGTTTAGAGAAGTTAATTTTGGCACAATAATTTTCTTATAAATTGTACAAGTACCAAATAGTGGATGGAATACTATAGCATTGCAAAACCAAACTCTACGCTTCACCTAACCGTCTATGCTTACCCAAACCCTAAGCAAGCTTTATCCTAAAATCGCTCTACCAAAACTTCAGCAAAATCCTAATCACAAAGAAGAGACAAACCATAAAAGCTAAACCCTAAACCAAATACACAGAGAAAAATTGAAAAGGAAGTAGCCACTCTGCAACATCAACCTATATGAAACATATCCTAGAAAATGCTCTAAAAAAAGTGTGAGCTTGACGATCGAGGACTGAGGTTGTGACAAAACCAAAACTGATCGCAAGAAGCAATTGAGGGTAACAGTGGAGGCTGTCATGTTCTAAGCATCCAACTAGGTCCCATATGTTTAGCGCCGTTGCAAAATCCAGTGGGCGCCGTGGAGGAGCGCTAACACATTCTTTCCCCCAACAAAATCCCATGACACTTCCTTCCATACTAACGCGCTTGATTTAAATTTGAACAAAAACTACACACTTCTTCATCCAAGTAGTCAAACCCATAATTATTCTACTGATCATACTATACACTTTCAGAGGGATCCTATGTTTTTGACCCTCTTTTATTTCTACTGATTACTAAAATGAAGGAATTATCCATGATTCTATTTTACATATAATGAGGTAGGCGATATATTTTCAATGCTATGGTAGATCTAACAAAAATATAAATTTTATCCTAAAAAAAATTAAATTGACCTTATTTTTTATCTCACGTGGTTTTCTAAAATTCCAATAATCACCTCCCCGAGAAGTATTTTTAGGAAAACGATATATTATTTATAAGTGGGGTTTATTATTTTTTATAAAGGCTTGTTACATCCAAGTAATATAAATCATTTACCTCCTAAGTACTAAAAAATATTATATATATATATGTATGTATTAATATAATAATTTTATAATAAAAATTAACATATATATATGTATATAAAATTATTATTATATATATATATATATATATATATATATATATATATATATATTTTAACGCTGTAGGCAATGCACCCTAAGACATTTTTCTCAGCATTTTTGGTAAATACTCAATTTGAAATGCTTTACGAAACTTTGTGTGACACCCTTTTTGATGATTGTTTTGACATATCAACATAAACGAAAAAAAAAGAAAAATAGTATATTTTATGACACTAAAATGTAAAAAATAAGAATCATTGCAAAAAAAGTTCAACACTTTGGTGTTGAATGCTTAAATAATGGAAATGATGAAGGACCATTGGAGGAAATTATGACAACTAATTAAATATTAAGAGATATCTTCACATGCACTATAAATTACGAGATTTCCAAGTTGGAATCCACAAAACAACGTACCACTAAACTCTAATAACTGTAGCCCTTTGTTCCCAATGTCAATTGCCTTATATATAAAAAAAAGGTAGAGTTTGAGACTGGATTAATTTTGAAATTAAAGGTTAAGATTAACAATTGAACCAACTACACTACAAATCTTATAAATCTTACCACCTAGGGTTTCACAACTTTTTTCACTATATAACATTGTTAGAACTAGGCAGTGTAGCCCTCTGCCATTAATCTCTCATATTTAGCCATGCTTTCATTTTATTTTAGTTTAAGAATAATTTTTCTATGGTTAACTTTAATTCAATTTATGATCACGGAATCGATTAAAAATCCATATAACCCACACCAAAGGTCCAAATTAAAGCTACAAAATGACTCTGGTGCACTATCTCCTCTCATTCAGAGCTTTTCAACAATACTAAGAATGTGGCCAACGAGAGTACGGTCGGGAGATCTCAACGTAACATACAAACAAAGTATTGTAGCTCGTCATCATGATCGACAAAATATAATTATAAGAAGAAAAACCCAAATCTTTATGATTTTTTTTTCAAAAAATAAAACAAAATCAAATGATGAATAAGAGAATCTTGAAGAATATTCACATAATTTGACATTTGTTAAAAATAATAATTGTATGGTAAGGGATGCAAACCCTTACAGCCGGGTAGGGTACCTTTAATATTTAAAGTATAGAGATATAAAGGCATGTGGCATGGCAAATGTGTTCAAGTGAATGGAAGTGTGGCAACTGTGTTAAAATATTCTTCTAGAACGTCAGTTAGAGTGTAGCGTGAACAAGGAGACTCACTCCCTTTCGAGAATTCGGTATCCGGAGCTTCAGTTTCTGGGGTGACTGCACAGACTCAATTCCCTGGGCAATGCAGCTACAGAATGTAGGCCGGCCCTCCCTCCGAGTCTTCTATTCTTCTTGGATCCCTCACATACTCAGTTCTGTGCAGTACAGTATGTATATGCTTTCTCGCTCCAGGTGAGTGACTGTCTTCTAGCTCTCGCCGAATTGAAGCAAATCCGCTGTCGTCGTTCTTTCTTTCAGCCTGTACGTCAATCTGAGTAGCTCTTGTTCCTGATTCCCAGAACGGCGGAATTGAACGTGTTGTCTGGTGCTAATTAATTAATTGCGCTTTTGTTCAGACTTGATGGCAATCAGCCCGATTGAGAGTTACCCAGTGATGCATGTTGTCTGATACGATTTGCATCGCCGTGAGTCGTCATTCAATAGTTGCTCTTATGCTTTTCATGATTTTCTTTTGTGTTACCCAGCTCGATCATGCTGACCCCTATTCTCTTTCTCGTGGTTGCTTGTACGTTGTGTGTTCAGCTGAGCATTGATTAGGCCATTATTATCGTGTGAATTATGCTCATGAGCATGGAGGGTTTCAGAACGGAAGAGATGGCGGCATTTGTGGCGCTGGTCGTGATGTTCGTGGTGACGTTGGCGATCGTGGTGAAGGTGCGTCGAAACGGGAAATCCAAGTTGCCACCGGGGCCGAGGCCGCTGCCTGTGATTGGAAACGTGCACCAGATGGGCGGCCTGCCGCACCAAACGCTGTGGCACTTGGCGGAGAAATTCGGACCCATCATGCACATGCGCATGGGCTCCATCCCGTGGGTGATCGTGTCCACGGCCGAAGCGGCGGAGCAGTTCATCCGGGTGCAGGACAAAGCGTGGGCCAGTCGCCCGCAACGCCTCGCGGACAAAATCTTCACCAACAACTTCCGGGACATCGTCATGGCGCCCTACGGACAGCATTGGCGTCACATGAGGAAGATCTGCTCGCTGGAGCTTTTCACGCACAAGCGCATCGAGTCGTTCCGGACGTACCGCACGGAGGAGTTCGGCATCATGGTGCGATCGGTGTACGAAGACTCCGTTGCGGGCAGACCTGCCGATCTGACGGTGAAGATGGGTCACCTCGCTACCAACACCATCACGCGCATGCTCGTCGGCAAAAGGTACAGAATTACTCCATATACTTTACCATTTCCGCTTTTCCAGAATTACATCTCATTTCCTTGATGATTGGTGTCGCGACTAGTTACAAACTTTTGAAAAAGAATTCTGTCGTAACATACTAGTCTGCTTTTTCGCACAAGGTATTAAAGAATTCTTCCACATACAGTTAGTCTGCTTTTTCACGGTCAATAATTCCGTTTCACAATTGGTGTGTGACGATGACGAACTTTTGTCTTCAGGTTTTTGGGACGGACCAAGCGGAGGAGGCGTCTGGATTCTAGGATCTGGTATTCACGTTGTTCTCAGTCGCAAACACGCCGACGGTGGGAGACTTCATCCCGCGGTTGAGGTGGGTCACGTACGCGTCCGGGTACATGCGTCACGTGAAGAAAGTGAAGGTGACCTCCGACGCATACCTGCAGGAGTTTCTGGACGTAAAGAAGAACGGCGCGACTGCGGACGACGCAGACCGAACCCAAGACTTGACGGATATTCTGCTGGCGCAGCCATCCGAGAGCGGCGATGGAAACCTCGACGACGACGCCATCAAGGCTGTCCTGCAGGACCTGCTGCTGGCCGGCACAGACAACTCCTCCATCACGACGGAGTGGGCGATCTCGGAGCTTCTCCGCCACCCGGACGCCATGAACAATCTGCGAGCCGAGCTCGATAATGTCGTCGGCACCGATCGCATCGTCATGGAGAGCGATGTCCCCAACCTGCCATACCTCCAGGTCAGTGATTTTTGTTGTTGCCCATCTTTAAGCCAAATTGCTACATAAAATTTGGGCTGGTTTATTGATACAGTTTTTTTGGGAAAATAAAAGAAGGAATAATAGCCAGATTTTCTACATGGAGTCGAGATGTGTAGCCTCTTAAAACCTAGGTATCACCTAGATGTTGCCTCAGTACCACATGTGGGACGTGTCTACTATGCGAACGGTGAGCGGAGAGCGGAGAGCAGAGAGCAGAAATAAAGCGAGCCAAGAGCACAAATTTAAAAACAGAATTTATAAATAGAATTTTTAAAACTAATTTTAGGAGAATTTTTAAGAATATTCGAATATTCCACGGAATATTCCTTTATTAATAGAATATTCGAATATACGTATATTTATAGAAAATAATATTGACCTATGACCGTGGGCTGAAACGTGGTAAAATGGCATTTGATTTACACTTTTCTTTCAACCGCATGATTTTTGTATTTCAGGGTTTATTGCATATTCCTTCAATTTCGGTTTAGAGTGTCCTCAAAGCTGTGAGTGAACACGTACACTTGTTTGGAAGTTGATGCAGTAAATACAAAACTTTAACATGTGACAAAGAATTTTGATATAATAATAGATAGAAAAAACCTTATATTGCTGAAATTGTCAGATAAGCCTGGAACAGAAATGGTAGGTCATTGGACTCCATTGAATGTACTATGGGATACTTCTAAAGTGACTCCTACTTTTCAGCGAAAGGGTGAGTCAAGATCCCACTTTCAAGGACCAGTTTGACTTCGTTGAAGCTGAACGTTGGCGCGTGGATGAACATGTCAACCCAAGGATCGAGATGGCAGACCTTCAAGAAGATGAAGTACACATGCTTGCAATATGAGAATTGGCGATTCCCACGGAACTTTGTCATAGTCTTCTTGAATGCAGGGCAGCTGCAGCCTGGTAGGGAGCTAATTGTGATCTGATACTGCTTGACATCTGGTGGCGTTCCCGAGTCTAGAGCAATGATGCAACCATGGCCAGGGTGAAGAATCATTGTCACAGCATGGAGTTGAGCTTTGAGGGACTCAGAAGAGCCCAAAGCCAGCCTCTGCTGCGGATTTGGGCGGCCAGTATTTCGCTTGACGATCTTCCCTTCTCTTTTTCCAGGATACCTATCCGCGTCTGTAGGTACGGGCACGGTGTCCAGATTTGCGGGAAGGTTTTCTGTGGAAAACAACCTTCTTGGAGAGACAGGCACTTTCTGCGGTAGTTGGAACCCAGCAACTTCAAGGGCAAGGATCTCACTTTGCTTGAGATTTGTTCCAATCTTCACTGGCCAGACATCAGGGATGCTGGGCCTCTCTTGCTGTCTAGAGTACGGAACTACCCACTTCCGCCTTGAACCTTTGACACACCTCTCAATATCATCCGAGCAGAAGTAGAACTCCTCCGACACTTGTAAGTTCTTCCTAGTGTTGTGCCATAGACCGGTGTACGTAGGCGCGGGGGTGGGTTTAGCACCCCTCACGATTCTCTTCGAACACTTCTTCTTAGTAACAGCTCTTTGGGCCCAACAACATTTACCTGAATTCTTTGCCAACCGAGCAATGTGCCACTCCTTGACGTTAACTCTGGTCTCCAGAACACAAGAGACGTGACGAATCTGTCATTGACTACGTGGAGAAGGAACTGCGTCGTCGGTTTGTGGTGAAGAAGGTGCAACTTCGTGGACATTGAATTCATCCTCTTCAGAAATTACTGACATGTGAGTGGTTCGTTCCTTGGTTTTCCTACCATAGCCTCGAGGATGCGAGAAGTTTACCTTATCCGGCCTGTGTGACTCATCATCAGCTCCAAGTGGCAAATCAGGCGTGCGCTTCAGGGAGCCAAACACTTCCTCTCCAGCCATGTGAAGATCGCGTGTACAGAACTCGTCTGCCCCAGGCATGTCGAGCATGGGGTCCTTTATGACCTTAGGGTCACCTGTTTTTTGAGCCCTACGCTCAGCCATGCGAAGCTTCAGCTCTTGTTTGCTTGGTCCAGTTCCCCCTACATCGCCCTTCAAATACTGGTAGTAATTGACGACTTGCAAAAAAGCCCGGATGTAGTCATCCACTGTAGCAACATAGAGATCACCACCGTTGTTGCCGGACGCTTGAAGCCATTTGTTGTGGACAGACTCTGCAAGATTGCACGACGGCATCTCCGCGAGTTCGTCCTCTGAGAACATCTGAAGAAGTCATGTGAAGAGAAGTTAGCCAAAATTGGTGGTCGGGTCCGACTCATGAGTAGACTGTAAGGGCATGGAGCTGAAGAAGTTATGTGAAGAGAAGTTAGACAAAATTGGTGGTCGGGTCCAACTCATGAGTAGACTGTAAGGGCATGGAGCATGCAACAAAGGACATGTGTACTCACCCCGACCATTGGCGATAACGGAAGTGCCAAAATGCCAGCCATAGCTCAAGTTTGCTCAAGGCTGACTCCGTCACAGCCCCAGAGGATACCCACCATGCTCTAAGTCCGTGATACAATCTCTCAGCCTCGGCCATTGTTTGAGCCTTCCTATATTGGTGACACATCTGCTTGTGTTGGTCCCACAGATCTTCAGCGATGTATTTCTCAGTGTGCTTCACCATGGACTGGGTCCAGTGAAATTGACAAGTCCTCTCACGGTCGTCCATACGTTCCTCCTTGTTGCCGGACCCATAGACAACCCGCACAGCGTTCCAGTTGGCCTGGGCACTGTCTGCCATGAAGCCTTTGAAGTTTGGCATGTCAACACCGTGTCTTTTCATCACGGCGTTGAGATTCTTCCAGAAGACCATTTGGGCATCAATGTCCTCCGACTGCATGTCGCAGCAAGCAATAGTCATGACACGGCAATAAATGGAGTCATAGACATGGCAAGCCATTGTTGTCCACTGCTTGACTCGTTTCACATGATCGAACATCAACCAGGCGTTCTCAAGATCACCATTGGGTTGCATCCGCTTCACTAGGTCCACCCCACTGCCGGGGCCCACTTCAGACATCTTGAAGACGTACACCTTGTCCAGCTCAGAACCTTGGCCAGGGAACATGTTCATTTGAACAAAAGCCCAGTTGCTAAGGCCTCGCAACCTAGTGATGCTGTCCATGACACCGTACCTCCTCAAGTACCTAAAGGTGACAACCTTATTTCGAATATTTGGTGAAGCCATGTCTTTGCATTGATCCAGCACCGGAACTAGTTCCTCAAAGCTCAACGTCTTGGGCGGATCGTCCTCGGACCTCAACAAGTAGCCTCCGATGAGAGTCTTGCTTGCCTCTAATACCACTGCACTCTTTGTCGCTTGCGGAGTCTTCTCAACCTGATCTCCAATTAGACTGCTGATTTCGACTTTGGTGGCCCTATAGTCACCAACCTTAACAGGATGCTCGTGAGATCCAAGGTGGATGCAAACACGAGTTCTGTTACGCTTGCCGGACACATAGTAGATCTTTGCTTCACAAGTGGCAAGACATGAGGGCGGTTCCTTACACACCTTGCACACCACGGTCGAGCCTCTAGGAGGACCCTGGCCCACAACAAACGCTTGCAGTGTGCATCCATCAAACTCAGTCTCGTTCACTTCATAGATGCGATGTTCACGTCTAAGGTAGTTGCACTCTCTATTCTCACATCGCAGGTGCCCTACACAGCAGGAGAATCGAAATGAGAGACCCATGGTATTAGTAATGTTAGATGTGATGGTCTTAGTCCATACATGGCCATCGTAGCGCTTATCCATTCCTTGCATAGCCTTTGCCTGCGAACGAGAGGCAGACTCTTCAGCAGGAGGCAACTCAAACATGACGTCACCGTTGAATGTCGAGGGCAAGTACGTGACTCTCTCATGTCTAATGGAGCTATAATCGATCTTCTTCAGTGCATTCTTCTTCCCTGGCATAAGGGCAAGTCTCTTCAGACATGTAACGACACTATCGCACTCATTAGAACCCGGTGAAGAAGAAGATCTTAGAAACACGACTGTAGGGGACTTCGACTGTACGAGAGGGTCAGACGATGTAGGGACAGAACGAGTGGTTTTTGGAGGACTACTGTCTTCATCTGATAAGAGGGTAATGATGGGATTATCAGTTCCTATCTCAAGTTGAATATTTTCAAGATGAGGATTCTCTAACCCAGGCTCGACCTTGACCGTTACATTGGAAGGAAGGGGGTTTTGAACGGTGCAAGTTGAGGAACGGCGAGGGGTTAGTATTTCTGTAGATGCAGCCATTTGGGAATCTGTCAATCCATAGACTCTATACCTTCCTGGGGCGAGCCTTCAACTTCTACAATTACTATCGTCAGAAATTGATAACTGACCAACTGTGTGGCTCAGCTCCAATGTGAGGTCATCGAATATCTCTTCCTCAACACTAATACTGTCTTCCTGGAAATTAAATCGAAGACTCAGACGCAGACACGACACTACAGCATATCCTTCATAGTCTACAAGAAATGTGAGTGGGAGACCCACGCCATGAGCTCGGAGCACGACCATATCTGGCGAACCAAGTAGGGTGGGAAGAGGCATGATGAGAGTAGTCTACGCGCAACAAGACGAGGCAGATGGTGTTTGGATAGTACTGGGGAGATAGTGGGTAAAGGGGTCTTTTTATTGGATCCAATTTCTAACGAATGTAAGCATGGTCAACGGGGAATTGGCGGCATTCTAGAATTATTGGACCAGCCGTAAAATTAATGGTTAACTGTCAGTGTTGAACTGGCATGGCAGAAGTAGATAGATCTTAGCCGAAATGTGAATGACGAGATTAATAATATTCCTATATCAGAGCTAAATAATTACATGGCGCCAAGTTGAGCGACCGTTGGAAGATTTGGACTAGGATGCATAAGAAGATGGAAAGAAATCAGAACGCTCAAACTGTGAGTACAAGTGGTAGCTGGTGAACAAGGTAGCTTTTCAGATGCATGACGTCTCACCATGTGAAGGTGCGACGCCTTCAATTGCGAGGACAAGGAAAAGGGGAAAGATCCTTTTCTCTAGTGCAAAGGCGCTCAGGCGTTCTAGGATGAGAAATGTAAAGAGTAGGAATAGACGTTACGCTAACTTGAGGGGCACCATCAAGACTTTAACAGCCGAATTTGCCAAACTTCCAGTGGAGACCTTGCCTAGCCCATCAGTAGAACAAGAAGACAGTATACCACCCCAGTCCAATTGTGAGACAAAAGTGCACCAATCGGTAGACTTTCGTCTTCCTCACGACAATCAGGTACACTCTTTCGCCACCGTATCACTTCCATGAATCAAATTTTTCCAGAAGGATATTAGAACATTTGGAAAATGGGGCAACGTTTTTTGGCCTAGGAAAAGTGTTAGAACACCACGCGATAGTGTCGGGCAAGGGGCAGAGTGCTGGGCAAGGGGCAGAGTGTTGGGAAAGGGGCAGAGTGTTGGGCAAGGGGCAGAGTGTTGGGCATAGGGCAGTTTGTGAGATGGGGCAGCATTTTTAGGGTTTGGCGGCAGTTTTGCAAGGGGGCAGCCTTGGCGGGCAAGGGGCAGCGCTTGAAAAAGGAGCGGCCGTGAACCCTAATGGCCAGACTACCACCTCCTGACGCGCCTCATTCTTCTTGCAGAGCGTGGTGTCACCACTTCCAAGCTCCCCTCACCGCTGCTTCACTCGCCAGCAGGTACTTGTCCTTGCAAGTGGAACTGGGCATTCAATTTTTAGCTTCGAGTACTGCTTGTGTCACTCACGTGCTTGTACTCACACACGGGTTTTCCTTGTGCGTGTCAAGTTCTAGCATCTCCAGGCGCTCCTCTGGAGGTTATGATCTTGTCCCATTTCTCGTGCTTGCTGATTCCTTGCTCGTCACTCTATGTTCTTGCTCGCATCACTCGTTCGTGCTTGTTGATCCCATTGCTCATCATTGTGCAGTCTTGCTCGCATCACGAGTTTCAAGACAAACGCCATTCTGGCTGTCCCGTTGCTCGTGCTTGTGAATTAATGATCCACCTTGTGCAAGCTTCGGGTCCGACCATTACATTTTTGCTGATCCCACGATGTGCGTGTTGGCTGATCCCACGATGTGCATGCTTGCTGATCTACCCTAATTTGCCCTAACCCTTGTTCAAGCTGTATGCTTGGAGTGCAGGGTTTGGACGCCCAGGTGCTGCCAAGATCTGGGAGCTCTCCCAAGACCTTCAGAAACCTTGCTTTGCAAGTCAGTTGCACTCCCTCAAACTTTAGCAACCCGATCTGCAGCGAGGTTAGGTTTATTTTTCTTCCTCCCATCTCACATTTCATCTAAACCTTAGGCTTGATCTGCATGCCTTTCAGTTGCTCCAAATCTTAGGCTTGATATACATGAAGTGTTCCAGGGTTGGGACGCCCAGGTGCTGGCATCCTCTGTGAGATCCCAGAATTGTTTGAGGATCCCAGAATTCTGTGAGATCCCAGAATTCTATCTCCCCCTCACGATGTGTGAATTGTGTGCGTTCTTGCAAAGCTAGGATGTGTGAGAAAGTGTGAGCTAGTGAGTGTGTGAGCATCTGTGAGCTAGTGAATGTCTGTGTGAATTGTGTCCAATGGGTGGACTGTGGCACGTGTAATACCACATTACCTCATAGTAGCACGAGTTTGTGTCCATTACCTCACAGTAGCAAAAGTACAAGAGTTCTGAGGGGGCAGTGACACATGTGTGAGATTTTTGAATTGGCATGAGTACTCTTAAATCAGGGTCGTGTGTGGCACGAGAGATCATGGAGCTTAGTTTTGTGTGCGAGCTGGCTTGTTGAAGGCTGCAATGTAGCTCATGTGGCACGAGTACTCATGTAGCTCAGTGGCACGAGTAGTCATGAATCAGGGTAAAATGAGAATGCTTGAATCAAGGCAAAGTGGCAATGGTCGGGTCCGACCATTCACTTGGTTAACCTCTGTACTTAGGAGCTTCAGCAGCCAGCCATTTGTGGTTGCACTTGTGTGCATTCTGTACTATGATCCGCAAGCTAAAGGTAGCTAGCTTTCTGAAACTTTGAAGGAAGCAATCTGCTCTACAATATCCAAATGCCATATCCAGTGCGATTCTTTTATTGGCCAAGCTCTTGCTCTCTCCATCCCATAATATTATCCTTCTGAAGAAAAAAACTTTCTATACACATCTGTTTGTGAGTGAAGGTCATAAACCTTCTTCAAAATATGCTGCACATTCTCCTTGAGCAAGTCAGAGCCCAGTGAAGGTTACTTAAGACTGAATGCTATGATAAAGTCCAAATACTTGAAACTTCACTGGAATTTCTACTAGGGAGTGTCTTTGGAAACGAGGCCATTTGCCCACTCATTGGGGACTACCATGAGAACCTGGCTAGTTCCAAAAAGAAAGAAGAGAATCAGAGCAAAGTGGCATGAAAGAATCAGGGCAAAGTGAGCATGAAAGAATTAGGGCAAAGTGGCATGCAAGAATCAGGGCAATGTGAGCATGATTGAATCAGGGCACAGTGGCATGCAAGAATCAGGGCAATGTGAGCATAATTGAAACAGGGCAAAGGGCAATGGTCGGGTCCAACCATTCACTTGGGCAGTGGCATGAGTGGCACGAGCATAGGGAAAATCAGCGCAAAGGGCAATGGTCGGGTCCGACCATTCACTTGGGCAGTGGCATGAGTGGCACGAAATCAGGGAAAACTTTGCATTTATTGAATGAGGGCAGAATGCAAAGGTCGAGTGGGCAGTGGCGAGTGGCGAGTGGCATGAGTGGCGAGTGGCGAGTGGGCAGTGGCGAGTGGCGAGTGGCATGAGTGGCGTGAGCGTGCTTGCGAGTGACAAATCAGGGGTCGGGTCCGACCAGTGACTTGGGCAGTGGCGTCGGGCAGTGGCGAAGGACAGCTAAGAGGTCCCAGGACGTCCCAAGCTAGTGTCCAGAATTTAATGGTCGGGTCCGACTTGTAAATTAGCACGAGGGTAAAGTGTGAGCTTGCTTAGTGGTGGTCTCAGTAGCATGAGTACTCATAAATCATGTCGACATGTGAGCCATGTGAGCCTGCTTGATGAAGGTTGCACTGTGGAGTCAAGTGTGTGAGCTTGCTTCTTGAGGCTGCACTGTGACACGAGTACTAATAAAGCAGGTGTTGAGTGTGTGCCATGGAAAGGGTTTCACTGTGAGTGTGAGTATTCACTTGATTGGTGAATTTATAACTATGGCAAGAGTACTGGGCAGTGGGCGAGGGGTAGTGGTGAAGGACAGCCAAGACGTCCCTAGAAATGGCAGTTCCACATGCTATTGAATTCTATTGTTTTTGATGTGTTTTAAAACGTTATCTGGTTGGGTTACAATGCAATCCAGGTTTCTAAAATGACGAGTTCAAAGTCTGCCCCTGTGAGCAAGAATGGAGGACCCACATCCAGCACCACAATTGGAGATTCCCAATGTCCAGGGACCAGTATCCAAGACGCGATGGAAGTTGATGTCGTGCAAGCAACGCCCAATCTTGGTGGAGGCGGCCAGCTCGTACATTGCAGCGAGTCGAGTGATAATGGGGATTCCCAGTTAGATAAAGGAAGTGGCGGTTGTGGAGACAGTGATGGAAAGATTGGTGGAGCCAGTTCTATAATCTCCAGTGGAGGCGGCACTTCAGCTTGTGGCGTTCACAGTGTTGCAGCCAATGATGGGAATGGAAGAACTTCGAGCGCTGCGGCAGTTGTCACGAGTGCTGAGGGCACAACTTCAAATGGTGTGGCGGCAGTGACAAGTATTGAGGGCACTGGGGAAGGCGTCACGGAAAGCTCTACTTCGCGTCCCGAGAATCAAAGTGGCGGAGGTTTAGAGTCATTGCCGCCCTTAGAGCGAGCACGCAGACAATTTATTGACTTGGCGAAGGTAGGGGACAACGTTCATGCTGGGCTAATCCATGGAAACTTAAACGAGCTTATAGAGAAAATGAAAAAAAAGCCCTTTTCCAAGGGCGTCCTCAAAATTCCACTCTGTCGAATGATCCACATGCCTATGGTAAGACCTACTCTTCGTTGTGATGTAATAAAGCTAATGGGAGCATTTCGTTACGGTTACAAGTCCAATTCGGCTCCCTTCTATGTTTCTTTGAACAACGACGAGGGCGAGGATAGGTTGGTAAGTCAAGAAATTATGGATCAATGGAACCCGTGCTGGCGTGTCGAGAACGAAGCATTTGAACAAAGGCTACAATCTGATTCTGACCTCGAGTGCTTGAGTGGCTCTATGTTCTTTGTATACGATGGCAACCATAGACTTTTGGCATGGAAAGAGGTGATCGAGACTCTCCATGCCGATGATCAGCAATGGTATTCAAAGAACGGAAATCCTGAGTGCGTTATTCTTGATACTACTGGAGGACGTGGAGATATTCTGAGTGCTATGCACAACATAAACTCGTAAGCCACGAAACCCCCTAGATGACATTAAAGTGCTTGAATGATGTTAAATTTCATTATGTAATTTCAAATAACATCACGTGAAATTGAAAATGTGCAGTGCTAACCAAACCGCACACGTGAAGACAAGTTTGGTGCACACTCTTCATCGCATTCAAAAGTATGGATCTTATGACTTAGAGTACTATAAATCTATGCTTACAGCAGAGCAATTCAAGTAGTGCCAATCAAAGGCAATTAAGACGTGGTACCCACTTACGAGGGACTTGATGGTGAACTTCATCTTCAGCGTATGTCATAATCCTGTATATCTTCTTTATATTTGAATTTCTGACTGGACTGATTACATTCAAGAATTGAGTATTGATTGATGGTATGATGTTGCAGGATGAAATTGTCCAGGTAGCTAACGAGGCTGGGCAGTTGTACTGGGAAGAAGTAGAGGAGAGCGTTCAAAGCCAGATGGGCCTGCAAGAGTATGTTGACAAAGCCATCTCCAAAAAGAAAGAGGAGCTATTTACAATTTTTGCCAAAGCGCAAACAGTTTCTAATCCAGTCCATGGAGTTGGCTTCATGGAGCAGGTAAGCATGTGTTGTGAATTATGGATGTGATGCGCGTGAGAAAGTAAGCGTGGCAATATTGAGTGGTCGGGTCCGACGCTTGATTGAAGTTCTGGGAAATTTTCCAATTTCTTGATAGGAAATGAACAATTGACAGATATTTAGATCAAATACTTCAAGAAATACCTATTATTGGGTGCTACAAGTGAAAATTCAGTAGGTTTTTGTCCAACATATTGTGGCTTGTGTATACAACACATCAAAATGAGTTAAGAAATGTGAGTGGTCGGGTCCGACCGTTGAATTTAATGATTCTCAGAGTTGTAATTGGGGCCAGATACTCAGGTTGTGTAGCACTAGAGAGGCAATGGTCGGGTCCGACCATTGAATGGAATGAGGCAGAAATCTGTAATTGGGGCCAGATACTCAGGTTGTGTAGCACTAGAGAGGCAATGGTCGGGTCCGACCATTGAATGGAATGAGGCAGAAATCTGTAATTGGGGCCAGATACTCAGGTTGTGCAGCACTAGAGAGGCAATGGTCGGGTCCGACCATTGAATGGAATGAGGCAGAAATCTGTAATTGGGGCCAGATACTCAGGTTGTGCAGCACTAGAGAGGCAATGGTCGGGTCCGACCATTGAATGGAATGAGGCAGAAATCTGTAATTGGGGCCAGATACTCAGGTTGTGCAGCACTAGAGAGGCAATGGTCGGGTCCGACCATTGAATGGAATGAGGCAGAAATCTGTAATTGGGGCCAGATACTCAGGTTGTGTAGCACTAGAGAGGCAATGGTCGGGTCCGACCATTGAATGGAATGAGGCAGAAATCTGTAATTGGTGCCAGATACTCAGGTTGTGCAGCACTGGAGAGGCAATGGTCGGGTCCGACTTTCAATTGGATTGTGGAACTGATTTGAGGTTTAGTCCAGTTACTCAGGTTGTACAGCAGTAGAAATGGAGTGGTCGGGTCCGACTTTCAATTGGATTGTGGAACTGGATTGTGGTTGGTGGCAGGCACTCAAGTTGTGGACCAGTAGAAATTATGTTGTCTGGTCTGGTGTTTGTCTTGCCTGCAGTTTCAGATTCTAGCTTGTGCGAGTATATTCAGCTCGTGAATGCAACTTAACTAACATGCTTTGAATGCTTAGACAAAGTGTGTATCGTGCAAGTGTCTCAACTCAAAAATGAGCAGTCGGTTTAGGGTCATGATTTTGACACTTAATATTGTTTACAGTCAAGATTTATAGCAACCCTATTAATTTCTATATAGTTGGAGCAATACAATCGACATTCAATTTATAAATTATTAATGTTTCCGAAACTACTATGCATGGTGATTTGGTATTATTGAAGCTAAAGCATTCTTTCCTTGGACATGCAGATTGTAGAGCATTACAGTGCGCATGTTGCTGCAAAGGTCGAGATGACTTTGGAGAAATTACAGATGGTGGCAACAGCAGCAGTCGAACCGAAGTGTAAGGTGCGATGGCTCAAATGGTGGAATAGTCCATCATTCTTTCGATCGGACCTAAGGTTTCCAAAGTCTCCTGCTGGTGAGGACACTCTGAAGAAGTGGATGGACCGTGCTGCATTTTGGGCAGGGATAGAGGAGATGGCCAACCAAGAACTGGGTGCTTATCTAGCTCTAGTTGGAGGTGTTGATGCTTCTAAGTCTGTTGAGAGTTTTGAAGACTACTTTGAGATCTGGCGCATTTGCCTTTGGGACAAGGCATATAACACTTACTTGTCAGGCCTTGATGCGTATTCAAAATCCACGAGGTTTGACAAAGTTAAGGAAGCTGCCCTCGTAGTAAAGCGGCTTTGTCTAAGGTTATTTCTCCACTCTTGCACAACAACTTGTAATGGCTGCATTGAGCTATGTTAGCAAAGCAATTATCATCACTGCTAAGAGCATTGGAATGCAAGACAGTGGTGTGAGCAATATGACTATCAATGCCAGAATCTGGGTATTCTAAGAATCATTGATTTTTCATTTTCTATGTGCATGAAGCAAAGTCCTTCCATTTTGTAGGTACATGAAGCAAGTGCTCCTCAAAGCAGGGGCAATTAGGAAGTTACCACCATGTGTGCAGGGATGGTGTGATTCTTCCTCACCGACCTACATCTTCACAAAGCTTCAGAAGAGGAATTACACTCGAGACCATCTTCTGGAATGCTGCTGGTACATTGAGTGCCCGAAGAGTTTTGTACCTAACTCGGAGGCTGAGCTCAAGAAGTCCTTGAGTCCTGCGGTCGAGCTGTCTGATGATGACAAAGATGAAGAGGAGGATACCGACGAGACTGCAGCTGAGGATGCAACGAAGTCCAAGAAGAAGGCGCGAACAAAAGAGAAGGCTACATCAAAGAAGAAGGTGGCAACGAAAGCTGACAGCTGTGTCACGGAGGCTACATCGAAGAAGGTAATTTCCAAGGGTAAGGCAGCATCCACTACTGGAGGAGACACGGTGATGACTGATTCCCAGTCCATTCCACTCTCTCAGAGTCGAGTGCAGCAGCCAAGTCCCCCTACTCTATCACAGCCTGCACCGAATGAGTTTTGTTCGCAAGCCTTGGTCATCAATGCGTCCATTCTTGAGCAGCAGCAACATTTCCTTGACGTTCAGAATTTGCGCTCTCGTGCTCTCCATCTCGTTCTCGTACCTTCCGAGGCATGCCATCTATGTATGGGCATGCAGACTTGGTAATCGCAGATTTGCCAGATGGTCTACCAGTACCAAATGTCTCGGTGCCATCATCTGCAGTGCCTACTTGGAATTTGAAGTCTGAGAGTTATTTGCAGGAGTTGTTCGACTTCGCGGATGAAATTCTTCATGATAATGGCGCACTACTGCTCTTTTATGCGTTTGATAATGGCAAGTACCTTGATGACATTGAGACATTTTTTGAGGCTTTTGGATTTGCAATTTTCAAAGAATGGATGGGGGTTAACTACTTGCCTATGAGTTCGGCAAAGGTTCCAAGAACAACAACGAATAGGTTCAATATTCTTCTGCTTAATCGCGTTCCTCGTCTCGAAGACTCGGTGTCATGGACGTCTGCATTTCATGTTCGTGATGTGCCAGAGTTGGTTGCCCACGGTTTGAATGTTGGGCTCAACGACACGTTGATCAATCACTGCACCCACCCTCTGATGGATGGTGCTCGTCCATGGCGTGGCCCAAAGGAGAAGGATGAGTATTTTTTTGCTTGTCTCATTTTGGCGTTGACCACTGCTGGAGACCTTGTCGTCGATGTTGCCGCTAGCACTGGTATGATCTATTCCACATTGCTTTGCTAGTGATTCTCATTTATCTTCTTTGCTTTTCATGTTGTTAATATTTACTTATGTCGTGGTTTCTGTCGTGACTCTATCTAGGCAATTCCATCACTGCTTGCAAGAGTACCGATCGGCATGTTTTGGGCATGGAGGGTGACAAGAAGTTTGAGGCTGTTCTAAAGCCGATGATATCTCTTGCGACGGCTCTAGCAATTCCTCCTGCTCCTGGACTATCTGCAAAAAAGCCAAAGAAGGCTGCTGCAGTGAAGCGCCGTCGTGTGGAGGACACTCAGTAAGTAAGTGTCGCTACCCGTTTCTATCCATTTCTAATCTTTATTGTCTTTTGATCATTCATAAATCTCCTGTGTCTAATTATTCCTTCTGTTACAACATGCCAGGCTCTTTGCAAGTCCGTCTAAGAGTTGGAGACTACCTTCTTATGCTGAAGACATTGCAGAGTTGCAATCATTGGAAGCTTCTCCACCTCCTATGATAGAACGTCCCCCGAAGTATGACCCTCGTGTTTACAAGTATTTAGATGTTACTGCAGAGGTTGATTTTGATGTAACTATGTCTCAATTTCAACCTAGTGATCAGGAAGAATATTCAATGTCGAAATGCAGGAGCATTAGTAATAATGGTTTTATATATGTGGATGATGAGGCGATTAGTGAATAGCCCTCATCAATATTGTATTTCCTTGCAATTGAATTATATACCTAGTGTGTGGTATTTTTTTTCTACTTCTCAAACTATTGGTTTTCATGTGGGAGTTACGCTGTGGTGTGAGTAGAGGAGACCGGCTTTGGTGTGAGTATCATCGCGTGGTGTGGTTTGAGTAGCGTGAGAGAGGCTGTGCTTTGAGTAACTGAGTCAGTCTGGTTTGAGTCTGGTTGTGGTTTGAGTAATAGAGTCTAGATGTGGTTTGAGTAACAGTGGCAGTTTCTGGTTTGAGTAGCGCGAGTCAGGCTGTGATGTGAGTCATGCCGTGTGAGTAATGTATATAGCTTTGGTGTGAATACGCCTCTCAACGCGAGTGTGAGTATCACGAACCAGGTTACCTCGTGTGAGTGCAACGGGACAACGGGTCTACAGTGGTACGCAATTTCAATTCTCTCAGACATTCCCTCCGCCTCCTTCTCCTCAACTACTACTTGGCTTGGAGCAGTTATACACCGCCGCATTGTCTGCTTCAATCATCTTTCTCTTCTTGCTCTAGGGTTTGCTTGAGAGTAAGATGCACTGAACGCAATGGCTACGGCAGCATGAATGAAGTCCGCAGTAGAGCTTCGACTGTGAAGGTGAGATTTCTGGAAGTTGGATCATGTGACTTTGTTGTAGAGCTTTGTTGGGCGGTAGATTTGGTGTTGTCAAATTCGAGTCACGGCGTTCAAAATTTGAATTCGATTGTGCTGCTGTCTGTCGCTATCGCACACTTCGTTTCATCATTCGTTTTGCAATTTGAATTTTGAATGTAGTGTGAAAGTTTGAATTTTTCGTTTTGAAATTTGAAATATGAATGCGGTGTGAAAGTTTGAATCAGCTGTGTGTTGCTGTTGCGCTGATCTTCAACTGGGTTTAGTTGGGGTTCAAGCTTTGGATGCTCTACGTTGCAGTTTACGCGGTTTTTACGAGATCAAGTGACAAAAGAAGGTTATCTGAGGTGCAACGTGGGAGTTTGCATTTCATTTGCACTTTTCATTGATGATCTTTTGTCTTCCTTTCTTTGCGCGCTTCTCCTCGACTTTGGCGTCCGTCCCGTTGTGCTTTACATCACTAGCACGAAGAATAGCATTCTGACCATTTCTTATAGAGTCGTCGTAGCTTTAAGATAGAATCCGCAGGTGCGAGGTTCTTCGGGATTCAATTCCTTTTGGTGACTAGTTTTACAACAGTTCATAATCGTGATGTTGTCTTTCTTTTTTTCTTTGTGCGAATAGCATTCCGATCATCTCTTATTGAGTCATTGCAGCTCTATAATAGAAACCGCAGGTGTGGGATTTGATTATTTTTGGTGACTAGTTGTGAAATAGTTCTTTATTCTTGGTCCTGATTTTCATTTATTAACTTTCAGGTGGCAGAATCGGTTCCCCATGTAGAAGCTGCTGGTCTTCATGATCAGGGTATTTTCCAAGCATTCGTAAAACGGGATAGGATCAAGATCAATCTGTCAGTAAAGCGAGTCAGGCTATGTTATGTGAGTAACAGGAGTCAGGCTTTGGAGTTAGTAACGGAGTCAAGCTGTGAGCTGCGTAACATGAGTCAGGCGGTTGTCGGGTCCAAAGCTTGATTTTGTGAAATGTTCAAGTTGCTTGTAGCGCAACTCAAGATGTATGGTGTGAGTTACTTAGAGTCAGGCTGTGGTCTCTGAATAGCGCGTGTTAGGCTTCCGTGTGAGTAACGTATACAGCTTTGGTGTGAGTACGCCTCTAAACGCGAGTGTGAGTATGGAAAACCAGGTTATATAGTGTGAGTATCGGCTGTGGTGTGACTGTGAGCAACGCGTTCAACGCGTGGTGTGAGTAAAAAAATTTGGGTGTGGTCTGAGTAAGAGCATCCTCAGTCCTGAGACGAATGCTCACTGCAACGGCAATTGGCGGGCGCGGATTCCCATGGCGCGGGCCAACGCTCTCGGTATCCGTCCCGTCACTGCGCAGTTCACGCCATAGCACCTCCCACTCTCGACAATTTTTGCTTGTTTGCCGTCAGAGAAAGTCCTCCCGGTAGCAGTCCTGACAGAGTCCTTGATTGTCTGCTAGCCAACGAGATTCTAACAACTTGGAGTCCCTGCGCCACCTGGCTGCCCACGTAGTAGCATATGTTCTTTGCCGGGGCAGTTGACGGGAGTTACATTGGACCCTCCTCCCTGCTCATGCTCCCGCTCCTTTGCAGGCCTTTCTGCAAAAGCTCATTGCCGGGAACTGTGGAGGGAGACGACTGAGGATGCTCTTAGAGTGACGTGTGGTATGAGTAAAGCGTCCAACGCGTGGTGTGAGTCACGGAGTCAGGCTATGTTCTGTGAGTAACGCGAGTCAGGCATTACAGTGAGTAACGGAGTCAAGTTGTGAGCCTAGTAACATGAGTCAAGGCTGAATGATGCATGGATGAATGTGGATGAATGTAGTATGAAAAACCATGGATGAATGTACCACTTATGGATGAATGTGGATGAAAAACCATGGATGAATGTCTCATGTCTGGATGAATGTGGATGAATGTCATATGAAAGACTGTGGATGAATGTCCCTAATTCCTTATCTCACTGCTAAATTCTCCCAAATTCCACGGTTATACACGCCAATTCACCCAAAATATATTAATAAAAAAATGGAAAAATCCACGGTTATAGGAACCCTTACCCTAAAAAAGACTGCAAAAATCTTTAAAGTCTGCTCTTTAATTTCTGCTCTCCGCTCTCCGCTCTCCGCTCTCCGCTCACCGCTCGCATACGACCTTTCCCCACCACATGTGTATTACCCTGATATTAGAGCATGGCCAAACTCATGTCTTAACAATATTAAGCACCAAGTATGACCTAAATGAGTTTCATGACTAATTTCATACCTCCACTTGGATACCAAATTCTAATCATCAATTTAAGAGTTTAATTTTTTTCAAAACTTTTAGCTTAGTAAAGTGATAGCATGGTCTTGTAAGGGAATAGGACAAACCATTTGATGTGTTAAAATCAATCTCTCCGAGGCGCAAATGTTTGGAATCAAGCTCCATGCTGGGCGTGGCGCGGCTGGTGCAGGGGTTCGACATGGCGGTGCCGGACGGCAAGGATGTAGGCATGGCGGAGATGTTCGGTGGCACCACGCCACGCAAGGTTCCGCTCGCTGTAGTGGCCAAGCCTTGCCTGCCTCAGCATTTGTATTGATTGATCACGCAACAGGCTCTCATCAAAGTCCTGAGAGTCTATCGATACTTAGGTTGCACTACAAGTTGATGATTGATTTTGGTCACATAGGAGAGAGTTGGTGAGTGCTTTTGGTCACATAGGACGAAGGTTTCCCGGATTGCAGTTAGTGGAAAGCATTGGGTTTGCTTGTAGTGGTGGAGATTGAATGGTTGCATCAGTGAGTCAGCGCACAACTTCCTCCAGTCAGTTGCAGGGACTCCAGAGAGTTTTGTGTTGGAAGAACTATGGAATTATGCAAACACGTAATAAAAGTTGTCCTTCATGCAAACTGTACGTTGGAGTTATTGAATGCTCAAAGAAGGCTTCGAAGAGTTGTGTGTGTGTTCAAAGCAACAATTACTATAGCGCGCGTATGATTGTGTTTAGGGTTTTTTTAGAATTTGGAGGAAATCTATGTGATACACTGATACCGGCTAGTTGGGTGGAAGTGTTGGATTTCACTGATCAGTGATTTTTGTTCTTGCTAATTTAAGCCAAATTGCTACATGGGTCAAGTCAAGCTAATACGAACCAAAGGTACCTCGTTTTGAGTGCTTTGGAGAGTCCTTTGGAGAGTATTTAGGGACAAGAAAGTCATAATTTTCATTCAAAGAACAATTTTGTAGTGTATTTTTTTCAATTTTCATTCACATGATCATCATTCTCATTCTATATCCCAAAATTTATACCAAGAAAGTGTTATTTGTCATTTAGAAAAGTCTTCGGTGAGTCATTAAAACCATTGCTGATATAGCTATTTTAGTGCTTTTGATAGCTAATTGTTTACAATATTACTTTCATCCTATACTATGTGTTTTATATACATGTTGGAAACATTGACATATCACTTTCCTCTCTAAATAATTACAATTTAAATCAATCATCACATTGAAAAAAGCACTAAAAAAGGACTGCTTACAACTTAGGTGGTTTGTATTAATTAGCTTGAATGGACCCACATCAAAATTGGGTTAGCTAATTGATACAAAGGATCTTTGGAAAAAGTAGAAGAAACAATAGTCAGATTTCCTAAATGAAGGCAAGATGTGTAGCCTCTTTAGTCTTTAACCCATAAGCTCCCAGAGACCATCGAGTTGTGGATGTTCTTTTCAGTGCTAATTACACGTATCATATTAAAAAGTGGTTTCACTTATAGGTTTGGGTACCGAAACAAATGACTTGGATTATGGTAACCTTGAAACTGCTACATTTACCATTACATGCTGAAAAGCTGAAAGTCGTTGAGCTTGAAGTTTGGACATGAGTAACACACGCGCATGCTTACTAGGGTACCTTTCAATTAAAATTCAAAGGCCAGCAAAGTCATTCAATTGAATACAGGAGCCTACTTTTGTGCCCAGAAATGTCCAGCCTAGCCATGGAATTTGGATACGGGTTGTAAGGCAATCAAGGCATGCATACTCGTCAGTTGGCATTACGAACTAAAGATGGCTGGGCAACTCAACAAACTTTATCCAACAAACTTGTTGAATTAGCATTTGAACAAGAAATTGATGATGTGGAACATGTAGAAACTATTTAAAAAAACAGGTCTGATCCTGTGTTTTTCAATAGTTTTTACATATTCCACATCATCAATTTCCTGTTCAAATGCTAATTCTTTGCACAAGAAAAAGGGTGACTGTGTTGCAGTACTATTTAAAGAATGTTATGGCAAGTGGGGCTGGGTCTTCGTTGGCACTATTAACTTTTAAATGATTGTCTCAATTCCTTGTGATCTCACTATTGGAAAAGGGCTTGCATATGTTGACACTTATTGAAATAGTCTGTCCAAATTTATAAGGTTCTTTAGCCCTTGCAAGAGTTCACCCTTTTGCTCTCACTACATGAAAGATAAAATATTCAAAACATGTGGGCTACTGTGGATTTCCAACTTTTCACCATCATTCTTTAAATAAAGAATTATGTGATATGTCCAGTATTCTAGAATTTGCTAGCTACAAAGATTCGTTTACAACGATTCTTATTCCTAAATACAACTTACAAGGGCTAAAAAACCCGGGAATGCTAGCATGTGAGCCTGGGAGCGCGAGCCTGAGAGCCCAAGAGCCTGAGAGCCTAGAAAATTTTCAATTTTTTAAGGGTTTTTTCTCTTAGGGACCTATAACCGTGGAGTCAGTATGTAATGGATTTGGTGTAGATTTGAACCGTACTGTAGAATGAAATTATTTCAAATAATACATGTATGCAAATGAATTATGGAAAATTCATTGTTTTAGTGTCAAGGGTGTATTGATTGAACATTGAAAAATTAAACATGAACAAGAGATTGTGCTTGATCATTGAGGTTTAGGGTATAGGGTTTAGGGTTCAAAGTGATATACAACAGGGATGGTATTTCGAGTGTTTTTGGAACATAAATGTAAAGAGGGTTTAGTTCACATACTACATCTACAAAAATGAAATATGACAGTTTTAGTGTTTTAGTGTCACAGGTTTAGAGAATGAACATTGAGAATTGGAACATGAACAAAAAAGTTTACAAATCAATGACTTTAGAGAATAAGGGGGTTTTAGAGATGTGAAGTTCAACACAGATGTAAGAAATCCAGAGTAGTGGCCCTTTTAGTCTCACTACTAATATCATATAGAAGGCAATACAAATATGTGGAGAGAACATTGAACTTACTCTAAATCATCACTAGAATCACCGCTTCTAGTAGACCCTGAGCAAGAGCTAGATGTAGAGCGGCTCAGTGAACTAATACCATTACAATCAGACTCCTCAGCCTCATCATCAAAGTATACTAGTGCTTCAGAATTCAACGCCTTTGGCTTTGGAAAGTGATCCCTAATACCCTGACTTGCAAGAACCTGAGCAACAGGCTCAATGTAGGATGGCAACTGAAAAGGTTTAGGTGGGCTCTCTAGAAACTCTGGCCTTGCAAAAAATGGCCTCTGCACGGTAGCGTTCGTGGTCGTCATTTTTCTGCACAATGAAAAAAGAATGAACATGAGAACAATGTCATAAAGATTTCATCAAACAAAGTTTCAATTTTAATTTTTGAATAAAAACTTACTTACTGAATCGAGATTTCTTCAACACTCGAACGACCGCTGATGGAACTGCGTCTGGATCCTCTGATGCAGATGATGATGCAATCACTGGCGTGGGTTTGGGTTTTTTGGCACGTCGCATAGACAACAACAATCCATCAAATAGCTCTTGGTCCTCTTCTAGTGCCACAATGTGCCGTTGCACACGGCGACATGCCAACAATGAAGCACCTGAAAAAATGCAAACAACCAAAACACATAGAACCATTAGCAGGAGAAAGTGATAAAATTAAAACAAATAGAAATAAAGAAAATAAATTGAAGAACTAAAATCCAAGTTATATATACATAGAATTTAAGTAATATACACCTGTCATGGCGGTGCAATCCAAAACAACATCGCTGGGGCGAGAAGAAGCCTCAATCAACATCTGTATGAATTCACTATCCTTCTCACGGGGGCCTCGCCAAGGCTTAGTTCCATTCATTTTTTGAGAGGCCTTGGTGGTGAAATTCTGTAACATGTCATCACAACCCACATCTAATCCAAGAGCCTGGAGAGATGGAATAGATCGAAATGCAAACCGTGCAAGAGCACCCTGAGGTAACTCACGAACCAATAGATAAACACCAAAACGCTGAGTCTGCGACATATAGAACCAAAAGAGTTAGTTCAAATTAATAGCAAAATTATTAGTCATGTTTGAAAACTAGATAGTTAAAGAGCATTTACCATTTTCAAATGGTTGACTGGTGATGCCAGATGAAGCCTATTCATGCAAGTCCAATCCTTGAACAATGTAAAGCCCGTTGCTTTACTGTAACCAAGGATGTTAGCCTTGGTTGACTATCTATATGGATGGACTATAATGATAGCGCCATCATCAACCAAATGATTGTCTGCAAAGTCAAAAATAGGGTCCAGCCAATCGTCTGCAGCTGCATTCCACGCAGGAATCTGTCCAGGTGGATCTGAGATACTGGGCACCGGGAGGTTCTCGGGCATATCCACAAGAATTAAGTCCACACATGGATCTTGGCACGGCTCTCCTTTGAACACACGTGAGCGGTCGGTTTTGTGCTGCAATAAAAAAAAATGTTAGTAAATAGAATGATCCATAAAAACTGAACAAAACAAAAAATTGATTACATAGGAAGTAAATTGTGTGTTTAAAAACGTACCTCATCCAAAAACTTCTGAATATCTACAAACATCTCTGGGAGAGGGTCATCTTCATTTTGTGGAAGAGCAGCTGCAAGTGAAGTGTTCAAGACTAATTCATCGATTTCATAGTCCTCTCCTAAGTCAACCAGCTCACAAATTTGGCCACAAAATGCTTTGTCTTGTGATAGCTCCAAGTACCCAGAATCCCTCTTAGTACCCCGTTGCTCGCGACTCTGGTGCTGAGATTCTGCATCAACAACACTTGAAGCAGATGGCTTTGGAATTTCCTGTACCTTTGGATTTTTCTTCTTCTCCTCCTTTTTGGCAATCTTCTCAGCTTGTTTGACAATCTTCGCTTGTTCGACAATCTTCGCTTGTTCACGGGCCGCTACCTTCTCTTGATGTTGAGTAATCTTCATCGACTTCTTCTTGTCTTCAGCTTCAACTTTCGCAACAAGTTTAAGCCGTGCCTCCTCATCAAGCTTGTCCACCTCACCAAATAACAAGGCCGGTTTATCGGCAGTCTCAGCTGAGGCTTTGAGATCCATCTCATCTGCATGTACATAACCCAACTGACAGTCCAAATACCACCCAACCCCCTTGAGATGTGTGTTTGTCCACATTCTTAACTGTGGCATAGAAAACATGCAATATTCAGAACTTCGATCCATCCAAGAATCAAGAAACACCGGGAGATCAGCCTTCGCGATAGCCTTCTTTGCAAGAAGCTCATGCTTGAAATACCTGTCGATAAACAATTATGATCAATTATCATTGAATAAGATACGAAATTATGTGCACTTGTATAGAAGTAATATGCACAACATTTCCAAGTTGAATTGGTTGGCAAATACCTATAGACCACGCGTTTAACCACAAGATCACTTCCCTTAAAGTCCTTAAAGGGATCAGATTTCTTGAAGTGGTCAGTCCCCTTGAAAACCATCAGAAAGGCCTTGTCCCATAGCTTCACTCGCCAAGACTCAATAAATTGAGAAATAGTCTTGGGCTCCGTTGGAATATCCATGTTCAAAGATATGTTGTCTTTGTGGATGATAGTCTCAAACAACTCCACAGCGGAGTCTTCAATCTACAACAAAGAAGTCATAACATTAAAATAGATGAATTATGCAATTGAGAAGTTAGAAAACATACAAACAAACTGAAAGAAAAATTATACAACTACTCACCCCAGCCCACCACGCTGCCTTCGAGATAAAGATATTTAGCCGTTCTTGATTAATTGGTCTCAAAGGAAAACGTACAGCCTCCCTGGTGTGCACTGACGAGTTCCACCATTTCAACCATCGAATCTTGTGATGAGGAGGAACAGCAGTAGTTGCAATGGCTTGAAGTTTTTCTAGTGTGAGCTCCAATTGCGATGCATTGATACTCCAATGCCTTTCAATCTACAAACACATTGAAAGTTAATAATTTTCCACGACATATGTAAAGAAATTCAAAGAATAGAAAAAAATAAAACTGCAGTATACCTCCGCTAGGAATTCCGGTCCCTGTGCTGGGTTGGCAACAGCAGTCATCTTGCCCAACTTGATCATTAATTTTTTTGTTATCTCCTTGATGCCTTGCTTCATAGCAGCTGCAATTCCTTCCCGGGTGACATCTTCTGGTTTTGTCTCCTCTCGATAAACAAGCACTGCGGTATCTCCAGCAGCGGCGATCTCTTGCTGTATACATACCACAATGAAAAATTGATCACAAAGTGGAGACCTACTAAATTTCAATGTTGCATGGATATGTAACTGGTAAAGTAGAGTGGAGAGAAGTATATTACCCGAAACATTAAGGCTGTAAAAACATCAGATTGCAAGGAGTACCACCCTCTCTTCGCCGAAGTCTGACACCTTTCCATTTCCTCACGACTAAGGAGCTCTGAGAATTGATCAAGAGGCATAGTTTCAAACTTGCGCACTTGGTAGAGTTGATGCACCAAATTTGTTTTCACATGGGAAAACTCAGTATGCCTATAGAGACATCACAATTTCCAAATCATGATTAAAACATTTCAATTAGGAAATATAACATAAATTAGAAATAACAACAAGGAGATTGAAGTAGGAAGTGCAACTTACTTGTTAATATCATTCATCACGTTCATAAGAATCCCAATTCGACCCTTTGTCTCCAAAATGATTGTGTCAACGGAGTAATGCCATGATTGAACATTACTATAAAGCCTGGTGATATGATTCATCCAAGCGATACGACGGTGATTACCGTCACAAATGAAAAACATCTTACCCTTCATAAACCGCAGTGAATCGTGAGAATCAAGATACTCATCAAATTTGTTACTCTCTGACTCCCAAATGGGTCCCTAATCACTTCGGTGCTCCGATGTCACGTGCTCACCAATGCCTTGTTCATTTGTTAGTGAGACATAGAAAACACATGCACCTTCACGGTAGCCGTGAACGAACTCTTGCTCAAGTTTCACAAGATCACATTGCAATGTGGGCCTAACCATGGGCATCACAACTAGCCTGCAAAGAGGAATATTGTGTCTTGAAATGTTTAGTGGTTGCAAACGAAGGGCAGCAAGTGCAACAACAGAGTTTATCTTCTGAGAACGCCGAATCTCATCTTCATTTGCTCCATCCACTGTGCAATTGAAAGAGGCATCCTCATCGTCGTCATCCCCCTCGATTCCAATTGGAGGTTGTGGAGTATCAGTGCCCTCATTTGCATTGTCTGAACTATAGTGAGGCGTATCGGGATCCTGCATGCGACAACAAGTAATAAACGGCTAGAGTTAGATGACCATAAGATCATAGGCCTACAAGAGAAGTATACATACTAGTTGTAGCTAGCTTCAAAAGTTGTAAGATGGTCTTACATGAGTTGTTTGCTGCGATGTGGGAGTCTGAAACTCCGTCCCCGTCGCGACTTGCTCACCCACTGTCGCAGCAGGCACTTGGTAAGAGGAGGGTCTCGTGTCAGGGTTATAGTGAGGAGTGCTGCGAGCACACGAAGGACAACATTGTGAATCATAACCATAACTCAAGATAATAAAGAACCAGAACAAAGCCTATTATGGACCAAGGGTGTAGTGACGACCCCACTGCCATCCACATTACGACCAGTTGTGGTCATATCCAAGCTATCACATATCGAGCAGAACATGAGTCCATACACTGCGACCTCTTCCATAGGTCTCGGCCCCGAGGGCTGTCCTCCACACCTCGACGCATGAGCACGGTATTGAATAGACAAGGTCTGGCCTCGCTTTGTTGTCCGATGCGCAGTCCCAATATCCCATACGCCGCCCCCTCTAACAGAGGTGTCGGGCCCCAGGGCTCTCTCCCACCCCCAGATTCATATCGTGAGGAATCGGACTGGCCGCGCTAACATTGAGAACAATGCGAGGACAGTCCGAACTCCGCTGCGACGAGACACTACAACTGCCATCTATACAAATGAATCACCACGCTACGAGCAATTGAGAGACCAGTGGGCCAAGCGTGAAGGGGTGACCACTGGGCACTCACGCCACGGCGTGACGCTCGTGACGTGGCGCCACGCGTGGTCATCACCTTGCTCCACATCCTGGGCCCTGAATACATGGCCACTTCACAAATGGTAATACCATTAGCTCAAAATCACCGACGACCACTGGCCCTCAGTTAGACGCTGTCATAGCCTGAGCACGATATGTGTCCATACCATGTCCCCTTGGGGAAAGGCGTCGGCCCCGAGGGCTGTCCTTGTACCCCCGGGTCATGAACCATGTGTCGTGAGGAACGGGACTGGCGTCGAAAAAAATTTCAAACTCAAAGACAATGACCTCCATACCTTAGTACCTTTATAAGAGGTGTCGGCCCCGAGGGCTAATTTCACATCCCTGGGTCATGAGCTAAGTCTCGAGAGTCCGTGAGTCCAGATGGTTAATTGGCTGTGAGTCTAGATGGCAAATTGGCCGTGAGTCCAGAGACGAGACCAGTAGCTTCATGAACAGGGTTTACGGTTTAGAAACGTGATACGTGAATTTCACATGAAACGTGATCACTAGCGTCATAAACAGACGACCACTGGCCTTTAGCACGACATGTGCCCATACCTTGTCCCCTATGGAACAGGCGTCGGCCCTGAGGGTTGTCCTAACACCCCCGGGTCATGAACCATGTGTCGTGAGGAACGGTACTGGCGTCGACAAAAATTTCAAACTCAAAGACAATGACCTCCATACCTTAGTACCTTTATAAGAGGTGTCGGCCCCGAGGGCTAACTTCACATCCCTGGGTCATGACCTAAGTCTCAAGAGAAAATTGGCCGTGAGTCCAGATGGTCAGGTTAAATTCACGAGAAACGTGACCAGTAGCTCAATCCAGACGCTGTCACCACTAGCCCTCAATCCAGATGCTGTCACATCCTCAGCACGACATGTGCCCATACCTTGTCCCCTATGAGAAAGGCGTCGGCCCTGAGGGCTGTCATTACACCCCTGGGTCATGAGCTAAGTGTCGTAAGGAAAAGGACTGGCCTCGCCAAATTATCAAACGACCACGATCACATCTCCATACAGTAATACCTCTAAAAGAGGTATCGGCCCCGAGGGCTATCCTCCCATCCCCGAGTCATGAGCTAAGTGTCATGAGCACATGGGCGTGCCTGGACATAATGGCGTGGAAGGGATGCTCAGAGGAAGCACCGTCGTGACGAGTCACCACAATAGCACGCATAGATAGAGAACCAGCACACGACGAGTAATATTGTGGCCGTCTACAATCATCCAATTTAGCTAGTTGCATGGCCAAAACCATGATCATAAAAGTAAAACGTAGTTCAAAAGAGACGCTAGCACTGGACTTGAATCCATACTCTATCACATGACGAACGCAACATGAGTCCATACCCTCCCCCCTCTTGCATAGGTCTCGGCCCCGAGGGCTGTCTTTCCTCTTCTAGATCATGCGTTTAGTGTCAAGAGGAAAGGGTCCAGCGTTGCCACATTTTCAAAAACTTATCCCATAATTTCTTTCCCAGTAATTCTTTCCCAGAATTACCACATCAAGATCGCAACGAAATGGACCATCACACGTTAGACAATGGCGTGCCCTTCCACAATCATCCAAGGTAGCCAATACATATCGTAATCATGCACTAATATGGTAGCGTAGCAAGTGCAAATTCACGAGTAATGCGAGCAAAGGCGCCATCGAGCCACGAATTGTGGACAAAAATTTGGCCATTTAATCAGGGACTCCTGACGCCAAAGTGGAGGAAATTAAGAGTATTTGGCTAAAACATAATGGGCGAGTGGGTCTTACACTATCTGCCGGCTGCGATGGAGGAGTTTGAATGTGCGTCCTTGTCGGATCTAGCTCGTCAGACCTCGCAGCGGTAACCTGAAAAGGACAGGGATGGGTCAAAACTCAACACAATATCTACAATGTTTTTCATATAGATCCTGGAGACATTCATGTATGAGGTCCACATAGCACATGATCGTGAGAAAGATGTGGATATTTGCGAGCGTGATACCTGTCGCGTGAGAATTGCGTCAGGTGGTTCCGGTCCCCTAGCAGAAGCAGTTGATGTCCTCTTCCTCCCCATGATGCCCTGGATTCTCCATTTATTTTAGCCATCGTCAAAGAATGCCATCCAAATTCACAACAACAATCACTACAACATAAATCATAGCAAGGAATGCAACCACAGTCTATACCCTCAAACCACGTTGAGTGGACTTGGTTTCGCCTCGTCCCTGCCTATGGAATCTCTGCGGCCACTGCCTCTATCTCCGATACTCCACGAGATACTGCAGACCCTTGACTAGATATGCACTCAGTTTGAAAGATCAGCTGCGAGACAGTGGCCGCACCAAGTTCTTTGCTAGACGATGAGTGCGCAGGAGGACGTGGGCGAGGGGGCGTGCAAGGAGAATAACGCACGTTCGAGGCGTGCGTGGGCGGGGAGACTGAAGGGGAGCTGGCTCCAGAAACGTACTGGGTTGCACGGGGGTGAACCCTAACCCGTAGATTTAGCCTCCAGTGGTCAGTCCAATCACGGGCCCTCGCCAGCCACTCTATCCTAACCTTAATTACGTGTGCGAGACGTCCCATATTTGAGACGTAGTCTATTGAATATAATTTATTATTTACAATGAAGTGTCACGATTCATGCATGCGATTGGGATTTTGACTTTTTCTTCACAATTATTTTGGGGACATGTCTCGATCCAAAAGGCCCGGGCCCAACCCTCACCTCCAACCTTACACTATTATAATGGATTGGTAATTTTGAACTACACATAACTCTTCAAACGTCGAGTATGTGAAACTTTAGAAGTCCATCAAGAGTTTTTCACTTACAAGTGGATGCGTAGTCTTGCTCCCGTGTAGATTGATGTTGTCTCCACTAGTACACTCGGCCGCCTCTTCTGCCTCTAGCACTTCCTGCAAACTCGCTAAATTTGTAACGTCTTCTTCGCCAAAATCAATCCTTACAGCCAAGCTCTTATGAACCCCTGTCGATCGGTTTAGGTGCTTGGACGATCTCATCCTAGAGCGCTCCAGCTCACGCTTGCTTGAATATAATAGCCGGCCTCTTTTCTTTCCCTTCTTCTGCGTACTCACATTCTCTAAGTGCCTTGAACAACTTTCGTCCTGCATCTGCCTAGCATCTGCGTCTTCTTCTGCTCTCTCATTAGATTACTAAGCAAGTTAAGCATAAGCTAAGCTCAAATCAATTCCGATACCATATGTTAGTTGTGACATCACAGCTTCAGAAGTAGCATTTCTTTGTATCACGACTAATGGGTCTATTTATGATTACTCGTGCCCACCTCAGTATACGCTGTCACTGACACGAAAAAGGCATGTAGGTCTTTTTTAATTACAATAGCTTGCTTTAGTGTGATCTAATTGTCTACCTGTCAATATCTACTACGATTCACGAATTTCTGACTCCGCCGTATTTATTCTTGCCTAAATTGCTAACTATACCAAATTATAGAAGTTTTTGACAACTAATACTTTTCATTCGTCAGTCATATTCAACGCATCCCACGTGAACGGTGGAAGACGTTTATGTCTAATTTTGTCCAGAACGCAGAAATTTAATCGATGAGTATGAGAACTAGAATATCACTGAATGATCGAACTCTAGCTTTCACTAAATCTCAACGAGAGAGATGGACACTTAAGAAGATGGCAACATGGAGGAAGTGCTTGACTTGGATACCATTGGGAGATTGACGATGCCAAACGAAGAAGACTATCCCGTTGTGTCGAGGAATGGACGTATGGTGCAGATGTCGAATCCCATCGACAGCTTGGAGGGTGCGGTGGAATTGTGGATGGGCGAATTCCCAAGCGGTACAGACCTCAACATCGACCTCGCGATCATCTTGCTAGACAAAGATCGACTTCGATTCTACCGAGTTCCGTGTGGGATTTGGGACTCCCTCCCTCGACCGCCTCTTGTTTGGAGGCTCATGTGGTCTCATTATGTCTGCAAATTGTTGGGACTCCTGGATCCTTGCAACCTCGAAAGCGAGGGTATTCCAATTGTTCCACAAGAGATTGCAATCGCCGTCCAAGACTTCTTTGACGATGAACCCAAGCCTCCGTTATGGGGTTACGTTCCGAACACCATGCCCATCTAATTTCCCGGTCATTGAGAATATTTTCGAGCTACCTTACTAGAAGCTATAGCTTACATGTTTATGATAACAGTCAAAATATCCTTGTACTTAGCAGAAAGTATTTTAAATAGAACATTATTTGTCAGTTACATACGTTTAATAATCTTTATTGAATTACCATTATGATACTGTGTGTCCTAGAAGCTTCGTCTATAGTTTATATAGATTTGTCCTACAAAAAGGTGCACGTTCACATAGACTGTGTCCACTCAGTATAAATAAATCTCAACGACAACTTGTTCACGTGTATATTATATCACTTTATGTTGTATGACCAAGGCAACTCTGAATTAGATTCTTCCCACTCTCATTACATCCACTCGTGAACTTTGAATTGCGAGCTGGTGCATGTGACACACTCCATTCTCATTCTATTTTAATTACCTTGCGCCGTATAACATTCTGACATTGTTTAGATTAGACGTCTGATTAAAGTGAAATTGATGTCAGTTTCAAGGCGGCTCCAATCTTAGACCTATCTCACTGTCTAGTTCTGAAATTCTACCATAACACAGAATATTGTGACTCCCCACGTAACAACACCATGTTATATAATCAACCCAAATTCATTGTGCACCACAAATCATCGTCTACTGTCTTCTTTACCGATTTGTTTCTCTTCATTGACCAAGTAGTATCTCTCTAGCTCAATATTTGTCTATGGCTAGCATCTCTGTTAGAGGTGACGAGGTCCCACTAGTTCTACCAGTAGGTGATTCTAGCTTTGTCAAAGTCACCTCTAATCTTCTTTACATTCGGTTTGGGCTAGCAGAAAGCTCCATCATGGTTGAAGAAGAGGTCCTTGAGAAGTATGGAATAGTCAAAGAGGGCATTCTACAGTCTAGATTTACAGAGGACGAGGGTTATTACTGGCTCCTGCATCCTGGTCAGTATAAAGCATACGGTCTTACCCCGCAGCAACTGGCTGCATCTACTGAAATTATAGCACCTGCCTCGGATACTTCCACTGTGGAGTTGCCCCACGCACGTCGTGATAGGAGGCAATTTGCAGATCCAACTCGTTCCGTTGCAGATATTATGGTCAATCTTCGCAATGTGAAATGCGAGAGTCTAGACCCCATCATTGAGTTGTCTAGTGAATCTGAGGGAGAAACACCAGCACTACTTTCGCAACTTCTAAACTTGAATGAACCAGCTCGTTTTGTTGCGACTCAAGCTATTGTCCGCACCTCCGCTAATAGTCCATCTTCGTCCTCGTTCTCTCTCCCTCCTTTATATCCTAGTAGTTCACAGGATTGTCCCAGTGTTATGCAATGTCTGCGGAAGCTGTCTAGTGTTCCAGGTTCTCGTACTGAACTTGCTCAAATAGATTTTGATCGCATCGAATATCACAAGGTGCAGTTCCTTCCCTCGCAGTTTGACGGGGATGTGGTCTTTGAGCTACCACCAATTTATGGACGTGTGCAGTCTTCCGGAGCCCGGAGCATGGAGGGAATGGACAAGCGTTATGACGGCCACACATGGTGCCGCACCACAACATCCAACATCCACAACCCCTTCGGTTTGAAGTTCAGGAGGTCGACTTGCGTTGTGACAACAAAGATTGTGACTATCTTGCTAGAATGTCCAAAAAGAATGAGACCGAGTGGACAGGTACAACTAACTTCCCCTTCGATGTTCGTCAAAGCCCTCCTCCAGATTCTTTCATTGTATGTAGAGTCTACAAGAAAGCCCCATCTTCTCGTGACTCTTGCACGGCGCGGGTGTATTACGTGATCAGCGTCAAAGACATGTCTCGTGCATGTATCCATTTAGGCTGTCATAGACATCCCGTCGCCGAAGGACCGTGCAGGAAATCTATGGAGACCATCACCGGCTTGATTGCATCGGAGGTGGCAAAGACTCCCTCCGCCAAGAACTCGGTCATCGCTCTTGCGGCTAGAAAGGAATACCTCGAGACATTTCTTGTCCACAGTGGGCCCGGCCCAAAAGAGATGTTGCGAGGACAGGAATTGGACAAGGTGATGGACAAGTTTCGGATGCTGAGCTCCCCCAACGTTCGGAACATGATCGCTACTTTTCGCGCACAGGGCAAAGGCAAAGGCGAGATTGATCAAATCCTTGAGATGAAGCGGCATGCGAAGATCGAGTTCATACACGATAGTGTATTCCCAGGCCAAGGACAGGAAAAGGTATATCTCTTCAAAATGCTCGTGCATGGCCCCGGGAGTGGCGTCGACCTTGTGAGAAGAATGCAACCGGAAGGTGACCTCCAAAATTGCTTCGTCATGTTCGATCACGTGAAGAGAGTGAAACCGTGGACCACTATTGCCTGCCATGTTTATGACTCCACTTATTGTAAGGTGATGACCATCGCTGTGTGCGATATGCAAACGGAAGGTACTGAGGGTCAGCTGATATTTTGGCGTTGCCTGAACAAAGTTATGGACAACAACGGCGTACCAAATCCAAACTTCAAAGGTTTCATGTGTGACAGCGCACAAGCAAACTTCAATGCAGTTCGCATAGTCTACAGCTCGGGCAATCCTTCCGTGCCCATGGTAGACCGTGAAAGAACTTGTTTATTTCATTGGGCAACAAGTATGCACAAGCACACTGAGAAGCTGATCGCCAAGAACTTCCAGAACCAACACATCAGGCTTTGCAAACAATACAAAGATGCTCAAACAATGGAGGAAGCTGACAGGATGTACCTTGAGTTGAGAGCGTGGTGGTACTCTTCCGGTGCTGCTTTAGAAGATGCAATTCGCGAGCTTGAAGACTGGTTGGCCTTTTGGCATTTTCGCTACCGTCAATGGGGCGGTTTCATGGAAATGGTAAAATATCAAAAGCACTCTTTCACTTCACGTAGACGTTTGGAATTTGTTGTAGTCCCTCAGGGTCGATAGTCCTTCCCCCGTGGTTGCCTGTATTTCGACAAAGTCAAGTACTGAACCCTCGGGCCCGACGGTTGTTTGGATACCTCCCAATACTTCTAAATTATTATTCAAAAAGAGCACTAAGAGAATAGCCGTCGGCCCCGACGGTTATTTTCTTAAAAAAAAAATTACCAATATTTTGCAAATCATAGAAAAAAAAACAGATTTAAAAAAAAAAAATCTTTTATTCGAACTGGATTATTTATATATCTATCACTCCAACGTATTTTGTATTAGATGTTAAGACAACTGCAAAATGAAACTTATATGGAGCAATAATATATTTTTGGTGATGCAACTTCTGCAGAATCTTACCGCAGATGAACTCGCAGACATCCCAACCTGCAACCTGGCAGAGACCGTTCACAACAAGTGGATGCAAGCCTCCGGGAAGCGAGGCTCGGACCTCTTTGTTGCCACCACCGATGATTGGGCCCGTGCTTTCATGCAGATGACCAACTATAGAACATTTTTATGTGGAGGTCTGTCTGGAACTGGTCCGTCCAAGCACGATCTAAAACTGAAGAGGGCTATGGCATCCCATGACGGCAAGAAGATGGCCGAAGCAATCAACAACATGCCTGGGGCTGGCGAGGTTTCTACACGAGTTCCCCACTTGGAAAGAGAAGAGGTGTTTGGCTCGGTCAAGAGAAAGCTTGACATGCCTGTGGGTTTCGAGGAAGATTCTCATCGCCCCGATAAGGTGAACTTCTCGCATCCACGTGTCCAAACACGATCTGCTGCTGCTCGAATGAACTCGGAGCAATCGCCAAGATCTACTTCTCCGGTTCCATTCACAACTAGGGTGTTGGAGACTGACTGTGACACCTCGAAATGGCACATTGCAAGGATATCACACAAGTCCAGAAAGCAGTGTCACGCTGTGCAAGCGGGGAATGGCAACAAGTGTAAGATGTTGATTGCGAAGGGCGGTAAGGCCACAGCTGCTCCAACCTACCGAGGCTCTAGGACCGAGTACAAAGGGACTAAACCTCAGACGGATGATTTCTGGTTCTGTCCTGACCAAATCGCACGATGTGTCATGTGTCCGAAGCGCTTCTTTGTCATAGACCGCCCGGAAATCCCAGAAGTGTGGCCCGTCCTCTCTGGTACAAACCTCACGCGTTCGGAGATCCTAGAGCTCCAGGAGGCCGGGTTTCGTCTTCAATCAACAACAGCCCTTTCGCCTCGACGCCTCTTTACGACGTCTAAGGTGTTTGAGCCGGTGCTTTGGACTCACCCAAGGCCATTGCATGCTGACAGAGTTCCATCATCTCGAAACGGCAAAAACGTGCGCCGAAACACCAAGGCTCCCACAGAAGCTCACCGCAATCAATGGGAGAGTGCCCGAAACGTTAAGGCAAATATTCTGCGCGTCAACCTACTCCCCTATCCCGGGCTTGGTGCCATCATCGTGCTCCAATCTGGGGTGGAGCCCGATGATAAGTTGTACAATATCACATTGTGCAATTTTTCATCATGTACGTGCCCACATTATGCGAGCATGAATTCTGCAGCTGTTGGGAGGCGTGGCCAGTACGTCAACTGCAAGCACCTCTACTACATCTTTCGATACTTTTGCAAGTTGGACTATAAAGTTGACACGTACATCCATGCTCCTACACTCAGCTTGGATGAGGTCAAAGATATTCTGCTGGCTGCTGGGATCATCAAGACTGAGGATTGAAGAATGAGGACCAATCGGTGTTGAGACAGGGGGACTACAACTAGTATCAATAGCTTCATACTTTCAATAGGTGATGCCCTATTTCGAATTGGTTGAAACAATTGCATGATAAGTTTGACCAGTAGAACTATGTATTAGAAAAAAGCAAAAAATAAAATACTACACATAGATCCACATTATCTCTTACCGTTCTTTGTCTCTTTTCAGAAAGCTCACCGGATGGGGTTAAATTTCACCCATGTACCCTATAATTTTCCATTTATTTACCCTAGACCTTTAACATTGTCCTACACTAAGTACTAACCCACGGTTATAGGTCCAGCGGTCATAGGGTGCTAAAATTTACTATTATTAGTAATAATTCTAAAAATAGTAATTTATTTACTAAATTTAGATCAATTTTCTAAATTCAGATGGACCCTAGGCTCTAGGCTCTCCAAATCCCCGCTCTCCGCTCTTGGGCTCTCCTCTCTAGGCTCGCACGCTAGCGTCGTTGTAAAAAACCTTGTGTTGCTTGTTGATTTTTGATAACCTACAACCTCAGGATTAGTTTTCATGGTTGTTACAGTCCAGTCCGACCTTTGCGTTCTTTTCATCATATGGTACGTCATCTCATGCTCTGGGAGTTTGAACCAAATTTTTGGAGCTACCCCAGTGAAAATAAATAAAATGCAATTTAATGCAAGAAGAAAACCTGCTACCTAGTCCTTACACAACATTTTATAATAGTAATGTTTCAAACCACCTATTCCGTGAATCAAATTTTACAGATACAGTAATTTTTCTTGGAACTATGATGAGAGGCATTGTTTGGGAAGAATTAGCAGTTAGTTACAAGTGAGCCGGTGGGTTTTCTAAAATGAGTGGTTGAATCTCAAGAATTGAGATAAAAAATTGGACTATATGTTTTAAAAATAGTTATATTTAGTATTTATAGAAGAAATATACAAGATATATTCTTCAAAAATTCTTTGGTTTGGGAAAATAAAGGAAACTAATAGGTTGGCTCAGAAAGTGTTTCAAACCTGGTGAGAGGACATTTGGCATTTTATGAGGGAATTTAGTAAAAATCAAACAAGGAAAACTTATTTACAATGTAAAGAAATTAAAGAGCATCCAAGAGTATCCAAGAGCATTGGAGAGAATCTTGGAAACTTTAGCAGGGAAAGTCTAGGGCTTAATAATGTAAGGTAGGCTGTCCTAAAACCATCACCTTTCCCAATTATGACACGTAGACTTTTTTTGGGGCCACCACAGTTGAGACCCAAAACCACCAGTTTCACTATTCAAGTAGACCAATGGCATGCCAAGCATTGCAAAGAAATAGTTGGTGGTTTTGGGTATCATTATGAGTGAAAGTTAGTACCACATGGTGTGAACATGGGGAAACCTAGAGTATCGCCATATTGGTTTAATTGGGAATTTTTGTCATATTGGGACTCTTTGAAATCTATAGCTGGTATAGATTCAACGGGAAATTCTACACCAATTGTAGATTTCGAAGAGTCCCAATATGATGGAAATTCCCGATTAAACGAATATGGTGATAGAGGTGTGATTTGGGTCACAGCTTGCTTTCCACTTTGAAATTTTGTATAAAATTGACAAATACGAATTTAATGTTGCAAATTTTTGCAATCCTCATCTAAACCTATTTCGAATGCGGTCATATTATTTTTTTTCGAATTTAGCACTGCCAAAAATAAGCCAGATTGCTCAAGTTGGTGGTTTTAGGACAATCAACCTTCAATGTACGAACGGCTTCGGTGAGTACGACGCGACGATACAGAGCCACTCAGGGTCCCGTCAGTGCCAGGCACGGCAGTGCACGGCAACTATTCCGTTGCAGGAGGATTGTTTTCCGTTGAGTCCGTCCGGCCATGTCCGTTGAATTGGCTGGGACCTGCAACTTCACTATACTACACTACCGTTGGGATCCCACTATAAAACTCCTGCTCACCCTCTTCAACGACATGAATTCTCGCTGTTGTTTATCATGCATGCACGCCTACGTTTCTATAGCATTCTTGAACCGTTCTCACTGCTTAGACTCCCGGCTAGCTGCTGCGTCTCTAGAGTCTAGCTTTCACTAAGCATCTTGTTGTTAACTTGATCCCGGATTCGAATTTCAGCAGCGAAGATGATGACCATGACTGAGGTATATATATATATATGAGATCAATTCGTTGTAGTTCTGCTGTTCACACTCTGTGTATTTTCATGCTTGTTGATCAAAGAAGAGACATAGATGTGCATTCCCGCATTGATGAATGTAGACATGGCCTCCTAAGAGTCCTCCGATTAGCTTCTGGTTGAAACCGAATTTAATTATTTGCAGACAGATATGTTATTTGAGACGAGAAATGGGAGATGAGATAGTTTGCTTGCATCATTACATTCATTTCACCTTCTGCTTTTCCTTCATGCACTCTGCTCATGATCGTGGGACTCCATTTACAGTCCACTTGGCTGCCGTTTGTGAGGGTCAGATTCGGACAGTATTGTGTCGAAATCTAATTTCTACATCAGATTTGGAGAGGTCCACGTCACCATAAACCAATCACAAGATGACACGTGGCACTCTTCTGGACAAACAGTAATTAATTTATGTCGAAACTAACCACGAGGTAGGGTACTGATGTCAAAGGTCTTGTTCGGTGTGGAATTATATGCTGTAGTAGCCACTGCAAGCTACTGAATGTTATCACAGGGAGCTCACTCTGGTTCCCCTGTATTATTCCCCGTGAGTGCTGTGATTTGGGGTTTTGACATGTGTACCAAATCACCTGCTTAAGCTTAGTCACCTACTTGTAGAAGGAACGTTTAACATGTGTCGAGTTCTGAAGCTCAGAGGGGAAAGTGGCACTCACAGGGGAATAAACACAGGGAACCAAAATGAGCTCCCTGTGTATGATGATGCAGTGAGCTTCTGCTATTGTTTCAAAGAGAATACGGATGAAGTTCAAGGGAACAGAGATGAGTTCAGAATCCAGTAAAATCTACTGTGACTGCCGCTGTTGATTCTTGTAACAGTCGGACTAAATAAGTTTCTGTTTCATTGCAGCTGTTCTATGGGCCAGTGGAACCCACTTGGATTGTGCAGCCGCAAGTCCCCGGATACGAGCGGCCAAATGAGAGTTGTTACAGGAACCCTTACGCTATTTACAGGGACGTCGACACGAGACGCAACCCTTACGTGCAACGCAACGCCGCTCCATGCACAATGGTAGCGCAAGAAGGTGCGCATGGAATGTTGTACCCTCCCCAGGCTCGGTTTGGAGGCAACGCGGCCATTGCACCTCAGGTACAACAAGTTGTGGCGGTCCAAACTCCGGCACGTCCCTGTGTCTTACAGCCACGAAATGTGGTTGCCAACGTTCAGGTGAGGTTCCTTAAATTTCTCGTGGTCTGCTATCTGTAAGGAAAAAGAAGTTACATTAATAGTACTGTAATGTGACCAGCTAGGTGCTGAATATATATGTTGAATTAGGAAAAACAATCAGTTTGGGTCCATTCTCCGGGAAACATACCAAATCCGCCTGCTTTTGGTTGCTTTGGAGAGTAGCTAGAGACAAGAAAGTCACGGTTTTCATTCAAAAAACAATTTTGTAGTGTATTTTTTTCAATTTTCATTCACATGATCATCATTCTCATTCAATTATCCCAAAATTTATACCAAAAAAGTGTTATTTATCATTTAGAAAATTCCTTGGTGAGTCATTAAAACCACCCATGACAGAGCTATTCTAGTGCTTTTGATAACTAATTGTTTACAATATTGCATTCATCTTATAGTGTGTGTTTTATATACATGTTGGAAACATTGACATATCACTTTCCTCTCTAATTACAATTTAAATCAAACATCACATTGAAAATGCCTTGAAAAAAGCACTGATGACAACTTAGGTGGTACGTTTTTCGGAGAATGGACCCGTTTTTGAATTGGAATTGTTGAATTTGAATTTATGAATTGTTGTGTACTAACATCCCGTCTACAAAAACCATTTAAATTTTGTAATTTCTCAACATCCAAAAGGACATTTTTCTAGAGTGTGGGAAGGTGTACCCATTTCTTGCTTGGACTCATGAGTCAAATTATTCAACTCCGGTTATCTCGTTCTGAACCCATTGTGGTGATGAACAGACTGTGCATTTCATGGTGCCCTTGTGTTGCGGCAAATGCGAGGATAAGGTGAAGGAGCAGCTTCTGGATCTAGACGGTGAGTTCACTAGCTACAGTGATTCATTTGTCGTAACTCAGGTGAAGTCATGTGTTATTTTCTAGAAAGTTAAAGATGATGGAACTTTCCTCGAATTTCTTGCAGGATAGTACTATATCTAGTTTTAATATATAATCTTGGTTACGAAAGTCTAATACCGGTTAGTATAGGATTTCAATTGGGTGTTATATCTCCAGGAGCATGTTTAACCCCTAAAGGACCATAAGACCACCGGGTGGCTCCTGTTTTTTTCATTTGAGTAGGTTTTATGTAGATTCTTTTTTGTTAATTCAAAAAACAACAATTGTTCAACATATGTAATATTCTTCACTAATTTCAATGATGTAAATTTTGGTCCCATTCAAATTATAATTTTCACAATATGATCGTTTAAATTTTTCATTTCAAAACCATGAATCCTTGGTCCTTAGGGGTTAATTAGGGTGAAGCACCATATGCTTCGATCACCGAACATAGAGATGGTATACATTTGATTCTTATACACCTAGGGCACATTATTGTCTCTCGTGGAAAGCCCCGTCAGAATTAATTTCTGCCGGACATTGGACCAAATTGTTCACTGCCGTTTCAAAATCATGTGCACGTGACTCGGTCGATCATATTAGACAGGTCTAGGTAAGCTGAATATGTGTCGGCGATCCCAAGGTAGAATCCTAATAATCAAGTGTCGGTGTGCTCTTCTGAAGTCTGTGATCATGTGGATGCAGATGTGCAAATAGTCACTTGTGATCAGCTGAAACAGAAGGTGACCGTCACAAGCTCTGTAGCTCCAGAGAAACTGCTGAAGCGTGTGCAGAAGATCAAGAAGCGCTCCACCTTCTGGCCCCAACAACAGCAAGCTGACGTGTCGAACAACAGTCAAGTCCTGTTGAAGCAAAACCAAGCTGTCAATAACGAGAATGCTCCCCAAATGATTTGAAACGCTAATTATTCACCTGCGTTTGTACATTAATTAAAGAATGCGACATTTTTGCATTGGCCCTTAACATGCTCTGCCATCCATGGAAGTATGATCTGATAGAATAGTTGTACCAGGAGTCAAATCTGATAGAATAGTTGTGCAATAGGTAAAAGTTTCAGACATGATTTCAATCTTGAGAAATCATGTTGTCATACTCTGTTGTTGCAGCGTTTCATGAGTTGCAGGGAGGTACGTTAGTTTTCAGAAACAGTTAGGAATCTATCATATCTCTTATTTAACTGGTTATACTGCACTTTGTCCACCAGTTGGCATGCTGTGTACCTTCGCTAGAGATAAAATTGTATAGTATATTTCTCTATTAACAAATACAATCTGGTTTTCCAGAAATTTCAGAAATTATGAATATAGGGAATGAAAGCGCTCTTTGACCATATCTTAGTAACTGAAGGTGGAGTACCGTAAGAACAGGTGACAATGAAATGAAAAAGGATGTCAGTGAAGCTCCACAACAACAAATGCTAATTTTCCTTGAATTTTAAAAAGGAGAATCTCAAAGCTAAAAAAATATTTGCCATCGGTTGGTATGAAGTTGATATTATTTAGTATGGAAAATTTTACGACAGGCTGAACCAAGGGGATTTGGTAATTTAAAATAAGTTTGATAGAGTTCAAATAAAGGAGATTATTCATAATTATAATTACAACAACTTAAAGAAAGATTTGGCATCAATAGGATTCGGACATCTAACTAGCTCGGACAACATTCCCCACTCTCGAGGCCAACAATATAATTTCAACTGAAATCTGGCCTGAACTACCACACGAATGAAGCATACGGCACAGATTATAATATGATCACAATCAACCCTGCGGATAATATAATCAGATGAACCTTCCTGCAGCAAGAAGATTGAAAAGTGCACAATAACGAATAAAATATACTCAAGTCTAGGAATATACGTTACTCAACTGACTATCATAGGCTCAATTGCACACCCAAAAGTGCTATCATAACGATGTTAAAACTTTAACGTTTTGGTAAATCCGGCCACATGATTCTTTCATTAACTAGTTGAAGCATGTCCTCCAATCATGAGAAAACATGAGAAAGCATGTACATGCGTAGTTGGCACTTAACTGCAAATACTAACGGCAGCCTCTCCCGGATCTGCGTGGCAGTGAGTCTCATCAAATCGGTGGAGAGAAAACATGTAGGCGTACTTGCCAAAGCTACTGCAAAATATAATGGCAGCCTCTCTCGGAGGTGCGTGTGCCCTATCAAGTCAGCTAAGAAAAAACATGTCTGCGTAAATGCCATTGCTAATGCAAATACTAATGGCAGCCTCTCCTGGGCCCTCTCCCAGAGCCCAGACAGCCTATGTGTTGCAGTGCTGATGATGCGACGACACGTGGGGCATGTTGCAGCTGAGGATCGCTGCTGAGTCTGGAGCCACCGACACAAACACGCCTCACAGAACTGGTGGTTGCAGTTGGTCACCGTCGGATGGGCCATGTCGTCCAAGCATATGTTGCATATTCTGTCATGATCAGAATCCGAGTCCACGTACTTCCGCACAGTGGCTTTCCATGCTACTTAATTGTAACTCTTGTTCGATTTGGTGACATGATTCTAGCTCGGTACCAGTCCGGCTACGTCTGCATTAAAAAGAAGCTTTACCGAAAAAGATCATACCTCAGTACTCACTGTTTGAACTCATTGTGTAGCTACTTCCCTGTTACCAGTACAGTCATCACAGTAATAAGGCAATATTCATTAAAATGACACAATGTGCAGTCTCATTTTAATTATGACCCCAAATCTCGAAGATAATAATCGGTCATTATATTGAGACAACTCATTAAATTGAGACTTAACTACGTTGGATCACTCATAGTCATCTATTAAATTAAGAGTAGTCATATTTAATTGTTGAAGTCCTGAAATCTGTGTTGCATTTCTTTGAGCAATATTAGGAATGTTGACGCAACAATAAAGACTACACAACCATTCTCAAACTGATACGAGGCATAACTAAGGCAATTATAATATTCTTGTCTCAGCCAACAATGATTTAATCAAATGGAATCACACTTATAATTGAGGATCTATTTTAAGTGAGATATCAATGACAAATATAGTCCTCCCATCCATTCATGTAATGTGAAAGCGGTACCAAATACAAAATTCAACATGCATAGTGCATAGGCACCTCGATAAATTTCAATGAATGTAATACAATGTTGTACAATAAGGACATCGCCATTGTCGTATTGTAGATCCACACAATACGAATCACTACAAATCGCTCCTACACATACGCCTACATACAAATCATCCTCGAGGCGGGGATGCCTCACTGACGGAATCTGATACATACGAGTCAATAGATGCTTTGATGATGTTGATTTGTGTCTGAGGGATTTTAATCCTTGGATCGGAAGTCTCTTTTCTTGTACGTGGCTTCCACGCTGTCATGATACAATCTGTATGGGACCAATTTAGTTGGAAACACCTATCCTCCCGCCAAGAATTCCCCTCTTTTGTATCCCAACCGTCATATGTGTCCATATCGACGTGTTGCCGTGAAGCAGGTGTCCAATACTGCATCTGAATTAAATTCACATGTCCAGGATCAGGACTGGGATTCGTCAAAGCTTTAGCCAGCCAAAATGGTCGGAGGTCGTCATCTGCAGGGCGAACCGCGAGGAAATAGCCAGCGTACACATCACGACCAACGCGAAATGAAGGGGCTGGGCGGTCACGCCTACGGCCAACAAAGGGAGCATCCTCGGCAAACTCCTCACGGATTGTCCCGTCGTCCAAAAATTGGTCCTCCATTTCAGGTGCGAACCTCGAAGATGGCCAAAATCCATTTTGCAAAATCTCCCGCGCCGGAACTGGCGTGGTTAGCGCAGATCTCACGCCCTGCCAATAGTATTTGAGGGGCTCATTCATCTTCCTGAATTCTCCAGACAAATCCTCATTAGCCATAGTGCCCCATAGAGCAATGAATCCATCGAGGCCTTTGCAAATCTCATCAAGGCATCGCATCTGATTCGGGGCCAGTGCGCGAGGCTGTCCACTGGGCACCATTGGACGTCCATCTGCAGTCTCCTTCCACAATCGAATTCCCCCACCCTCCTTGGGCAACCAGTCGCTGTCTGTACAAAGAATTTTGTACTGCATTAAAGGCCACCCGTTGGAATCTTTGTAGAACTTGAACTGTTGAGCATTGGTATGACCTTGCAAAGCATCATTACCCGTGCACAAGTACCCTTCAACGAACCCTTTGAAGTTTGGTACTTCCTCAATAAGGTGCGGAATGACAGGTTGAGATTCAGCATCCATGAAGGACTTCATGAGCTTAGGAATCGTGGAGTAGTCATTTTCCCGCAATCTACGGCTCCATCGACCGAAGAGGGCATCGATGTCATCATGAGTGTGCCCCACGATGAGAAAATTGATGAATATCTCGCGGAAGACACCTTTGTATACAAGGAGGGAGCAAAATGCAAAGACCCAACGATTCTTGTTGTCCCCACACGCGTTGTCAAGTTGAAGAGTTAAAGTGGGAGGGAGTGGTTCCGCGATGACCGGCTCCCTTGGAGGAGGAGGGAGGGATTCCAAGCAAATCTCCGAACCGAGCAATAAGGCCTCGGAGAGATCGAAAGACCTACTTCCAGTGAACAACTCCCGCGTTGAATACTTCGGCGGCTTCTCCAGATCCCGTAGTAATTGGGCAATTGAACCCACTGTATGATTCGAATCACTCGGATAAATGTCGAGGCCATAATGTGCATATCTAATGTCTCCGTGGCCATGCGCAATCATTCCAGTCACCGCAACCGGCAACTTCATGAAGGAATCAACTGCCTTGCTCTTGTGAGAATAATGCAGCGAGGCAGTCTTTGAGTGGTCCATTTTGTCATGGATGATGGTAAGTAATTTGTTCGGGAATTTCTCAGACTGATCCCTATTACCATAATACAGCTCTCTGTGAGCCCTTTGTTCATTTATGTGCGCTTTGAGTTTCGTAGTCCATAGAAGGGACGCACGAGACCCTGACGTGCAAGCGGAACGGAGCTGTTTAATCCTATCACAGGTCCCACATTGAGAAAAACTATCCCCACGAGCCTTGGGTGCGAATTCAGGAAAAGACTCGCTACGAATTCTACTGAGTCCGCTGGATGACACATTCGGTAAATCAAAGCGCGCGTTGACCTCATTGATCAAAGGCAATGTCTCGATCCACCGAAAGGAGGACGGGAGACACATGGACACGACTTTCTCACCAGACGGGAGTGTCTTGGACTTGTGAAGCATCTGATCTGCGAAGTTCTCGAGCAACATTCGAAGAGTGGCAGTGGCTTGCAATGTTTGCAAGCGGGGCTTCTTTGTTCCAAGGTTACCATGCGGCTCCGGGCGCACACCAGATTTTGCTCGGCCCTTGTAACGATGGTATGTAGCTCTCGACACCGAATGAATGAGACACCATGCTGTAGGGCACACCTCAATTCCCTCCAAGGTAATCATGTCTTTGCCGTTCGCATCTCGGTGAATTTGACGGTGCACTTCCAGCAACAAATGCTTTCGCAAGTATACGTTACCAGTTATGTATAATTGGGTGCGAAGGGCTTGGATCTTTGCTCGCGGAAACGGCTGCACGCAGTTTAAAGGACAACAGACATTGCTCGACACAGCGTTAATCGACTGGGCAGAAAGTAAGAAGTCCTTCTTGGGAGGGGTAGCGGGGTCAGTTCTCTCGCGTGTGGTCTCGTAAGGCCTAACCCCTTTCCGCACACGCCTCCTCGATGCATTTAATTCTGCCGTATATATGGCTGTCTGCTCGTGGTCGTACAAGCTCGCTCCATTGAGGAAGACCCTGGAGATATGCCAAGATCGCATAGACCACATCCATACTGACGGAACCTCCTCCTCAACGAGTGATTCTGCAATGTGAATCGCTACGCGCTCATCGCCGAGAGGCAAACCGTCAGTGTCAATTACGAGCTTCGGATCAACACTATGGCAGATACCCTTTGCAACATCGATCCCATCCGCATTGATGATCGTAACGCCCCTCGTGGCCCATGATGAACGTGGAACGCCCTCACATGGTGCCACGCCTAGGGGCAGGATTGGCACCCTTAGCTCCAACTGTGGATGCGCAACCGTCTCCATTCTGTCAGAAGGCATATCACGTATCAGACTGTGAGCTGCATTGTAATGGTGTGAATGCTGTACAAGCTATTATCCTCGGGTCGAGGATAATGCTATTGGATGTAATGCATATGGACTTGGATGTCCGCATATTATAACACCGTGTATTGTAAGTACCCTCGAGTCGAGGATAGCTGCGCGACAAACTCTACCAGATTTCATTCACCCCAAAATCGGTGCATAGACTGCCCAAGACGGAAGGCGTACTTCTTGTCTGTAAGAAGAGTCAGCGTCTACGTGTATCAAAGTGATCCATATCCTTGACATGAGGATATGGTTAGAGGATAGTAATGATAACGTGTAGGTCATGTCTGGACTTCTGATTTATAGTTCGGCGTACATGATGTCTCAATCAACTTTATCCTCGACTCGAGGATAATAAGTCCCTGAGTGGTTCAGGTACTGTCCAATGCGGAGCATCGGACGAGTGAAACAATCAGACATTGAAGATACGAATATGTTATCCTCGACTCGAGGATAACTTATTATGTATGTGTCATGTCCTTTGGCGAACCCCTCTTATTATCCTCGACTCGAAGATAAGTGTGCCGGTCACATGAACGTTACTGGATAGTACTCGTTTACTTACGTGCGTGTTGTATTACCTACAGTTCATATCAGTGTGCCTATCTTCGACTCGAGGATAAATGTATTCGCATATCACAGTTCCTTTGAGTATCAGACGTGACTTATCCTCGAGTCGAGGATATGAGCATCAGTTCTATTATTTCAATCAGAATTATCTAGGAGACACTGGTATATGTGATAACTGTAAATATATTCAGAAATTATCTTCGACTCGAGGATAGCCGTGTCTCTATAAGTTCTATCGTATAGTCTGTTGTACTTATCTTCGACTCGAGGATAATTATATCTCAATAAATCGTATCGTATATTCTAATGTACTTATCTTCGGCACGAGGTTAATTAACTCTCTATTCATCCTCTCGTATATTTTGTTGTACTTATCTTCGAGTCGAGGATAATGGATTCTGTGACTGAAGTGTCTCGGTCTGACATCAATGGTATTCCTAAATATATGTTTTGTCATGGAATATATACACTTTATCTTCGAGTCGAAGATAAACCATTTTGCAACAGTACAAAGGTACCGAATAAAGAGTCGACTTATCCTCGAGTCGACGATAACATAACCAATCAAGCTAAGAAAAGATGGAACACATGAACAGTTCAATTCCATTCAATTCCGAGTTGCAAATTAAATATGCATCCACTTCAATGCATTGGATCACAGTGCATGCCAATTTGCATAGCCAACTCAAGTTTGGGATATAAGCAATGGCATGCACAATTAAAAAGAAAGCATACACTCAAAGAATAAGAAAACAATCCCTGCAATGTGCACTCTCCTAGTTTGCACCCCAGCACCTGAACTACTCAAGCACCGAATGCAGAAAACCACTAACCTACAGATTGAACCACTGAATTGAACTACTCAATCAACCACACAAGCATTGAACTGCACATTCAAACGTAATGCTAAACAATCCATAACCAAGATCCTGTCGCACCCTACACCGTCTTCAAAACACACAGCAAAATAACACGGCGCATAAAGACATCAAAACTTACATTGGGAGCGCTTCAGCCACGCGATAGCGCACACAACACGTCTACAATACACAAGCAACAAGAAGAGGGAGAGTCCGCATGCAAGAAAGACAACTGCGGCGAGAGGGCGGAGGAGGCTACAAAATGAGAGAGGAATACAAAATGAGGACGCGCGGGAGAGATGAGAATGAGGAAGCGCCCAAAGTTTCCGCCGTCTTGGATGCCTTTCCAAAACGGCATCCTAGTCTACAGTGAATTCGCAACGGCTTTTGCACATAAATGCAAAGCACTCCGCCACTGTGCAACTCGCAGGTTACTATATTAAAAAAACGATTACAAGCCACTGACTTTCACTGTGGTCAGAGGAGCAAGCTGGCCCCTAAATTTTTACAGTCATCAATTATGATCTTTCTGAATTCTAAAAATTTGGTCCCTTCAAAGTCACAATGCCGCTATGTCAAACAAACTATTAGTGCCACTGCAGAGCAAAACCAAATCCGCTTACAAAAACCAAGTAACCGGGCGGTGCTGCAAAACTCAAAATTAAAATTGGCGATTGCTCCCCACCGATGCCGCATCCGATTCTCCACCTTCCGCCGTCACATAGAAAGATGTGTCTGATGATATCTCGATCACTTCTTTGGTCCCACCACCATTCGAATTTGTGGGAGCACAATCACAAAAGTCAAGTTGCACGCACCCGCAATCCTTTCTTATCACCGCCACTCCACGAAGTAAATTTGTGGAAGGACGGTTCACAATTCCTGCCACTTCAGCATATGAAACGCCAGAAAAAGCTTCCAACCGTGCCATCTCTTCGCCACAGTGGTAGTTCCACACAAAATCATCTGCGCCACTAACAATCCCTCGCAACAATGGATGAGGAGGAAGATTTCTCTTCCTCCGACACGCATCTGAACTGTAAACAAACCACAAAAACCCTGTTAATTCCCCTAAAGAGTGAGGACGAGAAGGGAGAGACAAAACTCCATGGGTTGGGTGCCTAGAACCCATGGTCAAGAAAGAAAAACAAGGAGGAGATGAATGAGGAAAGGGAAGGAGTGAATGAGGAATGAGAAAAAGTTCACACATTCAAATATTGAAATGTGGAAGAAGGAGAGTACTTGAAATGATTTCCATCTCATGTGAGCCGCCATTCATCCAACGTACATACAATACCCTTGAGAGCACTTGGAACTCTAGTGCATGTACCTTGCACTCTCACTTGAATGCATTTACATTGATGGGTATTATTTCTCCATCATTCTATTCAATTCCAAATCTAATTTTGGATTTTGGATTGAATATGATACACACACATCCATATAGTTGTACGAAAATAGGTATAAAGAAGTATTACATTTAATATAATTCAATGACAAATCGCATGAGAAAGTATTTTTTTTTCATGCACTTACGTAGATACATTTTATTATAGTATGATTTTTCAATCATGTTTATATTACTAAATTCATAACATTCATCATATACGAAAAAATATATAGTGCGTCACTAATACTCATTTATAATTTGTATAAAAATAGAAACTTATTTATTTACGTTGATTTTCGTAAATTTGGTCATAAGCACATGGTTGATAAAATTGCTAAATTACCTAGTTCAATGGGTTGTATTTAACCCCTAACCGCCCAACCATGCATTTTTTGCATGATGAACGAATTTGAATTTCAAATTCTCATCTATCATGCACTTCTTCCAGTGTGAAATTTTTATTTCAAACTTATCTGGGAAGTTGGATTATGCATGTGTCGTCCCATTAGAAACAGGATGACTTGTGCAAGTTGAATGCCTCATTTCACGTTGTGCTGCTCCACTACTCATTTCGAAGATTTTATTCCAACAGTGCTCTTGAAAAAGTGAACTACCTACTATATGCTACGTAAAAAACACCAAACATTACTACACTTAGACTACTACATTTGAACCCATCCGAACCCCAAAAATTCATTATTAGATTGTCAATATTTTATTTGTACTAATCGTAATTGTTACAAACGATCGTTACATTTTAAGTTCGTAATATAATACACAAATATCGGTGATAGCCATTGCCAAAGTAATTGTATGGATAGAATCAATTATTAATTATGTAAAACTTTTATTCATTCATCACAGACAAAATATCCCTCAGTCTTACTTGCTTTTTGTTATGTATCTTTTTAAATCTGCCAAGTTTGAAAAGAGTGAGAACATGAAGGGGTTAAACTATAATTATTTCAGACTATACTAATCACGATGAACATCTTTGGTTTCAAGGGATAAAAATTTAATTCGACATACTATTATTCAAGTCCAACATACTTTGAGTTGCATGTGACATGTGATAGAATGCTGATGTCGGTTGCAATGTGTTCTTAGGTGCTACAAAGTTAACATATAATAACTCATAACCCAAATTTTATAAAGTACAAATAAAATGCTACTTATTCAATAAATATGACCGAAAACGTAATAATTTCATAATTGTCATACGGTTAATTGTTGGAACCTTTGCTGATAGGGTCTCGCGTTCGGAATCTATACATTTCATCTATATATAATTTCTAGTTATGTATATATATATATATATATAGTAAAATAATTTACTATTTTAGGTTCATTAAGGTGTATTACACCTATATCCTATGAATATATCTAGAATTCCAGAATATTGGTTTAAAAAAACCAAACATTACTCATATCAAATTAAAATTACTTTGTATAAAAGACACCCCACATTTTTTGGGTGAACGTGGTGATCTATTATGTTGATAATTATTTTCATAGAAGAAATCAAAATTTAAATTTCTTTAATATAAATCTGTAAATTTGAACAACATATATGTTAATTGCCCCTTTAGCGGAATGTGCAATTGCATATCGCGCGGTTTGTTACTTAATTTACTTAGGATTCAATAATTTGTCATCGTTGTCTTCAATTTAATTTGTAAAAATAAGTAAGACACCTAAATGTTTATATTGTAAGAAATTTCCCATAATTGGTGATAATTTATAAATAGCACTACATGATGGTGAAATTCATAAGCACTATCCTAGGTACTTAATTACCCTAAATCATGTCCTTACTTCAATCTTTCATATGATAATTCATTATTCATATGATAAGAGTACAGTCATGACGTACATAAGATATACTTCATGCATATGCTATGATTGAGCTCGATGTACTTGTAGGAGGGGGATGCATCATGAATGCAAATCATTAATGGTTGGATGAAAATCATTAATGTTTGGATGAAAATCATCAAATGAATGTTTAGGTGAGAAGTATCTAATTTTTTGGCGGTTTGTCACTACGTTATTGTCCTCTCTAAATAATGATCCTATTTAACTATACTTCATTATGTGTTTTGCTAAAAACAATTGTGTAGAAGTATGCGATCGAAGAACGAAAGGCACACCGCGTGCAGTCACAAATCAGGACTGAATAAGATGTCCAGCGTCTAGGGTAGTCTCAAAGTGCTTGGCTGATCAAGTTAAAGGAGAAGAACAAAATAAAGGAATAATTTCATCGCTTGCATATGTATATCACGTTTCTAGGACAACCAGGAAGAACCTTGTGTACTTTAATGAAATACCATTTGAAATTTTGTACTTATTCTATAATACTCAAATGAATTCTTTTTAATGAAATTTTTTGGTTTAGGTCAAAAACATATAGAATTATTGTCAAACTCAAAAAATTCAGAGTATTGATTTTTCTAAGAGTTATATTTCAGCTGAATTGATTTTAGAGTAATATTTAAGCTGTAAATGGGAAGTTGTTCTTCACCTAATAAATTTGCAACTTATTTTGTAATTCAACACTTTTATAGTTTAGAGTCAACAAGACGAAAAGTTATTTCTTTAACCCATATAAATGCCTATAGTAAACCCTTCTAAACAAGGCTTGTATGTATTAATAGATGATTCTAGATTTTGAACTTCGAAAAGCAACTTTAACGTCTAAGGGTACTACGGTGTCCATGGAATTGGCATTGCAAGAAAAATGATCCTAAATGACTATTTAGAAGATTATTTTGGAATTGATATACAAATGGAGCTTCTAGATTTTGAATCTTAAATTCCAATCCATCCATTCGGTTTGATTCACTAATATTACCATCAATATTTAATACTAAAATCTAGAAGTTAAAATTTGTTTAGCGAACGTGATAACGATTTGCATCTGTTAATTGATTAAAGTGTGGACGTTTAGGAGTTAATCTATTGTGCTTTAATCGATGCACTATAATTATGTTATATTTGTGTTTTGTTGCATCACATGCATTGAAAGGTTCATTTACGGGGTATGAAGCCAAATGCGATTATTCTATGATATAAAATAATACCCATACTTAGTATATTCTATGAGTATTATTTGAAATTATTTTGCACCCCTAACCCTAAAACCATGCATATTTTGCATGATGTACAGATTTCATCTATAGTTTCACATCCATCATGCACTTTTAGCAGTGTGAATTTTTTAACTGAATTTTTAAATGGGAAGTTCACTTCATGTATGCGTGCTCCAATCAAAAAAGAAATAGTTTTTGGTCTGAAAGTGTTGTTGAAAAATAAAACTCTTACAATCAAGCATCGAAAATGTTCCAAAAAATCAGTACACCTACAGTACTACATTATAACCCATCACAACAAATTTCATCCACATACTGTCATTCAATATATTATTCATAATTGAATTCAATTTTATTTTTTATTTTGTTTATGTTCCAACGTGTTTTAGAAAAATATGAACCATAGCAATTATAGATGTAACTGTATAAATAGACTCTAAAATTCAAATTGTATAACTTTTATGCTTCTTTGCAAACCTCCGTAAATTGGACATAGGTGAGGACGTTTAGGGGTTAAGCATCCTATGTTATTAATAATATCACTTGACCATTCCACTCAGACACCCACTTGCTTCACTTAATATTATAGTAATTACACACTCTAAATTGGAACAGAAATTTAACATGAATTATTAAATCATAAAATAGTTAAAATAAGAATTGGTAATTTAATGATTAAATTCGTATCCTAGTGGATTGCTCCAAAAATTAACCATTATGTCATGACTATGTGTCTAAAATGGGGATTAATTAAGTCATCAATATACATAATATATACATTAGGCATACTAAAATTAAATCATAAATGAATACACATATAGGCATTTAGGAATGTTGGAAAACTATCAACAACTCTACGTCGCAAGAAATACACTAAGAAAGGGACTTTCATGATATTAATTAGTGACGCGAGGTTGTATGAAAAAGTTCAAAGGCTTAGAATCTATATTTCTTCGTGAAAAATGGTTGGACGTGTCTAATAATTCCAAATAGAATTTAAGATTTTGTTTTTCACCTTGGTTTTGATAGAATTACCTTTATTAGTATTGGTGCACCCTTTGACGTGCCAACCTTCATTTTCTAGACGTTGTATGAATTCAGACACGTCCCTTCACCACATACGGTGATATTTTTCATCCATCCAAAAGTCTCTTGATTCTTGTGCTAGTTAAGTACCATTCGTACGGTATGTATCTTCAAAATAAGATGACGTGAATTTTCAAAAAATTACAAACGAAGTTCCTCGAGTAGTTTCTGTGAAATTTCAGTTTTAGTTCACGAAGTGAGACCTTACACATTTTCAATTATAATTATAGTCAAACAATGGAGACCTTACCATTTTGTACTGCGTGTTATTCCAAATGAATCTCATTACAATATTTTTCAATTTTTGTTTATTTCTTGGGATTTTTAATTAAGTTTCAAGCAAAAACCGTGCAAAATTAATTGAAAAATATTGAGAATAATTTTGATGAATCCAACTGTACAGACATGTCTCTTTATATTGACAATTACAACTTTGCTTTGTACATCAACTCCATTTTTGTTTTTCATCAAACATTTTAAAACACATCTTTGATAATAGTGTTCAATCAATATGCTGAAGGGTAAAACAGAGAAGGAAAAAAAATAAAAACAAAAAAATTCAAATTTAGAGTACATATCTTATTTCACCTTTCAACTTTTATAATAAAGTATTGTTCATAGTATTTTTGAATCAAATCGTACGGGTTAAATCCACGATGTGTAATCTGTAACTTTTTTTTGTATACCAATTCTATGGGATTATATCCAGGCAACAAGTTTGACGTTATTACCTTTAGAGCCCCGTTCCTATATCCCCCGGTGGTCTTGAATGCGAGACCCCTGCGAGACACTGTTCATGGCCCCCCCCATTTTCTGGAATTTCTATTTTGGGCACCGAGACCCCTTTTTCTGGCAAATTTTTTTGCAAAATTGGAGCCTACGGCCCCAAATTACCCTAGGGGCACCTATTTGGGAATAAAAAACCATTGGAGGAGGGGGTTGTTTTTTAAGGTGGGCCCTGACAAGGACAAAAATAGGGGGCACTTTTGTCCCCATTCATTCAAGACCACCGGGGGATTTAGTGACTTCGCCTTTAGAGGCCTCTCAAATATTATCATCAATTCTCCATCGTAAGAGATTTATTGCAATTGGTACAAAATTTAATCGAAGTCACTAAATCCCCCGGTGGTCTTGAATGAATGGGGACAAAAGTGCCCCCTATTTTTGTCTTTGTCAGGGCCCAGCTTAAAAAACAACCCCCTCCTCCAATGGTTTTTCATTCCCAAATAGGTGCCCCCAGGGTAATCTAGGACCGTAGGCCCGAATTTTGCAAAAAAATTTGCCAAAAAATGGGGTCTCCGTGCCCAAAATGGAAATTTCAGAAAGGGGGGGGCCAAGAACAGTGTCTCGCAGGGGTCTCGCATTCAAGACCACCGGGGGATATAGGAACGGGGAAATTTAATAGGCATAGAAATATGACTTGGATGAAAGAGATGCGAGGTTCTCTAAGAAAGTTGCAAGACTTTGAATCTGTTTGTCATCCAGTTCCTAGATGCTGGGACATTTAGGGGTTAAAAATAATAGCATTGCCTTTATAGGCTTGGCGTACCTATGCTGGGGAGCCAAACTTCGGTGCCGACCCTATCACCTCAGCTTCGGTGCCTTGCCTAAAACACGAGCTTCGGTAACGAGCCAACCGCCCAAGGTTCGGAGCCGAGCCAACCGCCCAAGCCTCCTGCCGAGCCGAACCAACTACCCAAGCCTCCTGCCGAGCCGAGCCTCCTGGTGCGGGCTGCGGTTGGGAGGTCGTCTCTCTCCCCATACAACCCGCAAGGTTTAGGGTTTCTGCTTGTTTCTCTGCGTCCTCCGTCGCCTCTTCACTTTGCCCCGCCGTGTGACGCTCCTCTTCTCACTCGCGTGACTCCACGCTTTCTTCTTCCTCCCTGTACATCTTCATTGTGGATTCGCACTCCTCCTCTGTACATTTTCATTGGGCGATTTGGCAATTGGGCGATTGGGTGTTTTGTAGTACAGTGACTTGCTTGGCAATAGAAGTTGTCTTCCTCTTTTTTGTTGTTGTGGATGTGTGCGGTTCAAGGTGGACCTACTCCAGCTTCCTGAGGTAATTGAACCTCCTTGTTCTGGTTTATTTTCTTGCTTGCTTCCCATTGTTTGTTTTTGCTTGTCTGCTTGCTTTAGGGTTTGTGCTTGTCTGCTTCCTTGTCTTGTTTGTTTTTGCTTCTCTGCTTCTTTAGGGTTTACAGTTCTAATTTTCAGAGGTGTTAGAATTTCAAGAACTGTTAGAATTGTTAGAATTTTGTTAGAATATGGTTAGAAATTTGCAAACCATGGACTCAACTCAGAAGCAGTGTAGAAGACTTTGAGTAAGCGAAGCTTTTGAAACTTGAATCGATTAGTCATATTCAGTTATAGACATATAATTTTTCATTTATTGACGATTTTGTAGTGTGGCAAAGATTAAAAGGAACTCAGATTCTGGGAATGAAATTCTGGCAGGCTTTGTTCCTTATTTGTGATATAATTGGGTTGACAGCTTTAGCATAGCACGAGGGTTTCTCCAAGTGGAGGTGGATTTCAAATTATTGCACCGGAGAGAGCTAGAATTTGAAGGACCAGCACCGAGGTTTTCAGAGGTACTCCTCACATTTTAGAATGTTGGATTTCTTGTAAAAGCTACCAGATTTCCATATCAATACAATGAATACATCATGAACTCTAGGCAGGTAATTATCTTCGAAATTCGTGCAAGTGCCCTGAACTCGAAGATAATTATCTTCGACTCGAGGAGATATACCCTCGATTCGAGGATAATTATCTTCGACTCGGAGATAATTATCTTCGACACAAGGATAATCATCTTCGAGTCGAAGATAATTATCTTCGACTCGAAGATACTTATCTTCGACTCGAGGATAAGTCTTACTGACTTCAAGAAATCTAACTCCGCCACGAGGATAACGCAATTGAAATCTCGCACAATTATCTTCGACTCGAGGATAAATCCAACTACCACTAGCTCATATCAGAACGAAAACCAAAACAAATACAAATCACAAACCAAAATTATCCTCGACTCGAAGATAACAATCAACTAACCAAATCAAGACATGAAATTTTAAAATGTATGACACTCTGAACAAGAAATAATCATCCCGGCCCATACAATTATCCTCGACCCGAAGATAAATATAAAATAACACAACGCGCAAGCAGAACCTATAGTACAAACGTAACTCAGCGCGCGAAAAACCTCAAAGATATCCTCGAGTCGAGGATAATTGTCAATGACAGATCACAACCATCTGCCCTAAATGAAATCCGTTTCTCCAATACTAAAATCTGACAGGGATATCCTCGATTCGAAGATCCAAAGAGTCCCGTGTAGATTGACGAAATTCACGATAAAAATAATTCTCCACACCTGTTACATTCACAAACCCATTACCGAGTCACAGGAGTTGTAAAACATTATCCTCGACCCGAAGATAACAGCGTCAAATCCTTGGCTCCAAGATATCAACCATCAACTGCGCAGAAGACATCCCGGAAATACAACAGTAAACCTGATTCCAGACAACGCAAGCGAAATATCTTCAACCCGAGGATACGCATAACCGAGTCCGCAATGCTAACAATGATTTCAGCTGAACCATAGTGAACCCAGACTAGTTTAGCCTCGAGTCGAAGATAAAGTCCGCATATCCTACCACACCAAACGCATCCCGAACACAAAACCGATCCTCGGGTCGAAGATAATATAGATCAGCACGACCACTAACAAACCGTATTACCAATGTCATGTGCAGACTATTCCAATGGCTGAAGTGGACGCTTATGACTATTCCTCAACTCTTCCATACATGGAGCCATTTGAGAATCCATTTGAGTCTGAGCCTTTCATCCCACCAGAGATGGAGTCCACCCACGGAACTCTGTGGAAATTCAAGGACTGCGTGGAAGCTTGGACATTTGGGGTGAGCCAGTTCAAGAAATATGTCTACCTAAAGCACCTTGAGAAAGGAGGACCCGGATTCCTAGTGTGGAACAACAATGAGAAGGTCACAATTGTCGATTCCTACCACAGCGATTACCTTGTCATCACCCTCAACGAAATAGATGACAGCGGCAGGAGTAAATCTCACCTTCACTTCCTAGTCATCAAAGTGCACGAGCATGGGCCGAGGTTTGACATGGACGACCTCAGCGCTTCCATGAGCCAATCCACGCCAGAATTGAAGCAGGCCTTCGAGAAATTCAGCGAATGGAAAAATGCTAAAGCAACAATCCTGTCGCGAAAGCTCAACCAGATATGGATGTCCCTGGACAAACACGCGGGTAGACAATCAACGAGAACGCCCGCCTCAGCAATCCGAGAAAGGCGACCCCGCGACCCAGAATCTCGCAATGAAAACAGATCCCAGTCAGGAACACCACGTGGAGGTAGTCGCGCCAGTGGGGGTAAGAGAGCCCGCTCTAATCCCCGAGTGTCAACGGCCGAAGATGCTCCGGCAGCTGAAGTGCGGAAGAAGAGGAGGAATTCAACAAATGCCGCACGTCCCTCAACTGCTGGTAGCTCGGGTTCCGCATTGACGGAGCTGGACAGAAGACCTACCGAAGAGCCAATGCCAGCAGCAGAGTACCTGAAGTTCGTGCAACAATGCAAAGAGTTCTGGGAGCAGCACGGTGACTGCTACATCTTTGGCAAGGAAGCAAAATTCCCGGTATCCATCAACCAGTGCTTTCCAACACATGAGGAGTACATCATCCGAAAGCTGGAGAAGCATATGCTGGAGACGTGCAAGAATAAGCTCCTTCAACTTGCAGACATCAAGCAGCGGCAGGTCGTGTGCCTCACTCCCGTCGACAATGACATGAAGTTGTTAAAGAAACCACCTGCCAAATGGGAGGACATCCAGCTTGGCAAATTCATGATTATTGACGGCCAACACAGCATTACAGCTTCAAAGGAGCTGCAGCGAGGGCATTGTGACGAGAAGCGGCGTGAAGAGCTCAGAACGTGGGATGCCTACATCGTCTGGACATTGGACCCGCTGAAGCTGCACAACATCTCGAAATTCTATAACACCACCAATCACCTCGAACACGCCCAACCATCATGGGGCAACCAGATCATCAACGGTCGTCTAATCTGGATACACTTCGAACGGCCAACCATGAATGGGGCAGAGGCGCGGATCCAAGGGAACAAGGCAATCCAAGCACCACATAAGTGGCAGGTATACACTATCACATTGTATGATAAATTATCCTCGACTCGAGGATAAGGCCTCCCGCTCTTCGTTGAATAGTTCAAATTCCAAACATTCATATCATTATACTCATAATTTCCTAACTGTTTGTAATCTCGTGATGTGCTCCTAAGAGTAGTGGTCTGCAGTTCAAACTTAGAGCCATTATCCTCGACTCGAGGATAATCACATCAATGTCTACCTCTGACATCAGATATGGTCTTGACTGTTTTGCAGACCTTCGTGACCATGATCCTCAGTCGATTTCAGAGTATCAATCCGAACAAAGAAGGAAACAACATGAAGGGGATCACTGATATCAAACATGAGGTCACGATCATGACGCTGGAAGACGACCACTACGCCATGTGGGAGAGTTTTCTGACCATGTACACCGACGGGGACATCGTCAATCCGGATACGTCCCTGCCTTACAAACAGAACAAGGGCGGAGAGAAAAGGTACGAGTTGAAGTGCGAGTTCTTCAAGCACATGGGGCACTTCACAGACGACGACCTCAAGACTTACGTGCAACATCTGCTCGGGAGGACCCCCAATAGAACGCTACCTTACCCCAAAGTCTCCGTTTTGAAATCAAAAAAGCCGGTCCTGGATAACTACTGTGCTAGTGAGTGGGTTGAGCGCCAGAAGCGCAAGAAGGTCATTCTGGAGGAGTTGGTGAATGCTGACAAGTCCCTCACATTTGTGAAAGACGACGACAACATCGACAGGCAGAAATGGAGAGACTGGAAGAAGTCGTGCTCCTTCTCCTCTGCGACATGGGACTTTCTTCTCGCCACTCCCAGCAAAACTTACTTCGCGATGCGCCAGACAAACAAGGCGGTCAACCAGCGGGCGGACAAGATGGGGGAGAAATTCACAGAGTTGAGAGACATGTTCAGTCGCTTCGTTTCGCTTAAGAAACACGTACCAAAGCAGACCGGCAAGATTCAACTTCGTGCCCATGACGGACCGTCCATGGCGTTCGTCATGAATCCAGCGTCGTGGGACTACGCTCCCAGTACCAGGCCTCTGAGCTTGGGGATTGCGGATCTCCGGGACGTTCCGAAGCACAAAAAATCCGACAACCCTGTCGCTCCGGCTCCGGTTATGCCATTCCTCGAGAAGCTCCACCAGATGAATGATCCGTCAATAAAGGACCCCAAAATATGGCTCTGGATTATGGCGGACACATGGGATGACGCAGCGGCGGCTGCGTTCATTGGTGTTCATTTCAAGGACTGGGAATACAAGCAGTCCGTCTACAAGGCATGCAAAGCTGAGCGGCTGTATGACATTCCGATTCGGCAGGCTGCGCTGCCCTCCGTTAATCTCCACTTCTTTTATCAGCGAGATGTTCCGTCATACATTCCTAGGCTCATCAAGCCTGAGTACGTTGCACCCAATATCGCCTACTACAATGATCCCCACGAGAACCACGAGTCCAAGTTTCGATCGAGCTCAAGCAAGCTGCGGATGGAGTTCTACTTGGTCATCATCCAGAACTTTGCTTCTCCGGGGGAGAATTTCTTCGGCGTCTACACGGGTGCCAAGTGCATGCTGGCTGCAAAGGTAGTGCCTTCCACCATTGGTGGACTGTTATCCTCGACTCGAAGATAATTCCAGTCGTTTTAATGCCTGCACTGCATGTTTGTTGGTTCACATCTGTGCATTTGAACTGCTATTTCAAAAAGATTTCTGCTCTCACTCCTCCTCTATCTTCGGGTCGACGATAAGTCTCGAAGCTCATCTACCTATAGCATGCCCCCTATTCTTACAGATCACTAACCACTCGCTTGCTGACTCTGCAGATGTATGGCTTGCACTACTACGGGATCGCCAGCAATGTGGGATTACACAAACTCAAATCCCTGGCGCGAAAGGCCAAGTCCCTGGACATGAAGGACTTCCTGTTCGGAAATTCCCCGTACATGGGGAATTACATCAAGCCCATTACAGCGGCAATTCTGCGCTCCAGCGACGAGGAGTCATCACCCCCTCTTGCACGTTCCAGTGATGCAGGACTCCAACAGATAGAGGACGTCAATGCGGAGCTGGACCTTGACGATGAGGACCGTGATCGGGCGGATCTTGAGCGCAACGAGGAAGACAAGGACGACTATGGGAAGTTCGACGAGTACGGGACTCATCTTCCTGGCGGACGTAGCGAGGAGGAAGATGATGGAGAAGATGAGGACGGATCGTCTAGCGATGGAGCTTCCGACAAGGATGACGATCCCGACTTCACGACGGAGAAGCCTCGAGCGGCAAGGAAACGGACTCCCCAGAGACCTAGAGCCGTAGAAGGTCGATCGGCCCATAGTTCTCCTGCCCCGGATCCTCGAGTCGAGGATACTCGCGCCATGGATTCTCCTCCTGCTCCTCCTGCTCCTGAGCAATCCGAAGAAGCAGCGCCACCGAGCTGTTCTGGTCCTTCTCCCCCAAAGCGGAGTCGGGACAAGGGAAAGGCGATCGCTGACGACTTTGCTTCCGCTGCTTATATAGAGCTCAGCGATTCCGACGACGATCAGCCAGCACCCTCTGCTTCAGTTGCAAAAGTTGTCTCAGAGCCGAGCGCTCGCCCTGCGCTGTCGTCCACCAGTGAGATTGAACGCATCGAAGAGCAAATCGCGAAGCTCAAAGTAATGAAAGGCAACTCGACCTCTGTCGATGGCAAAGAGAACGACTGCGTTGCTTACGAGCTTTCCTGGTGGGAAGAGAAACTGGCAAGGAAGAAGCTGAAGAGGGAGAATGAGGAAGCCTTGATGAGAAAGGTTCAGGAGTTGGAGGCGGCTGAGGCAAAGCGTAAACTGCAGTACGATGAAGTGCTCGCCAAAGCCAAGCAGGATGCAGAGGCCGAAGCCAAAGAGCAATTTATGGCAGAGTTGAGGGCCAAGTACTTGAATGACCTTAGGAGCTCCCAAACCGCGGGTTCTTCTACTCCGTCTGTTGGACCCTTGAATTTGGCGGTGAGCACCACCCCTGCTACTCAGGACTCGGCCCTCCACCTTTCCGCTTATGATGCTCCTCGTGATCCTTGATCCGAGGATATGTCTTGCTCCTTGCCGGCTCCTGCTGCGGTTGCATCTGTTGCAGCGCGTCCTGCATCTCGGGATCCCGTTGGCAACGCTCCTCCTCGGGCTCAACTGAACGATCATCATGAAGAGATCCCCGCCCGTACCTCCCCGGTACACCACCATCCTCGAGTCGAGGATAATTCTGGACATCCTCGAGTCGAGGATACTGCTGCGCCTCCTCCAAGTTCCAAGGGTGCCTCCCTCGCCTTGCCTCCTGAGGTCGAGACTCAATTGGATGTTGTGCGGTCGACTCCCCCGCCTGCCGATGGAGAAGTCGGCGGCTCTCCGCCACCTGCCTTTGATGAAGAGCTTGTAGACTACGAAGACGACGCTCCGCTGCTTCAGCCCAAGCCGGCACCGATTGTACCCGCCGTGGAGTTCGTCGACAGCGACTCACACAGTCTCCTAGATCAGGTACACTCCCCTGACCTTTCAAACCCTTATGAATATTTATGAGTCGCCGGGATGCCACTTGACGGAAGTAATTTACTACCTCCATCAATCTGTCATTGCCCGTATGCAGACTCTTATTTCTATTCATTCTGGTTGACAGGAGGGAGTGCCTCGTCTGTGAATGTGTGGCGCTGTCGACCCGCCCCGTTGCGACAGCCTCCTGTAGGATAGTGTAGATTCACGGCTTCCGGATGTAGTTTTGTGATGTGTGCATAGTTGCCCATTGGGCGAGATTTTTTTACCGGATGATTGTATATTATATTCACTATGTAAATTAAATATATGAGGCGCTCATTTTTTGAATATCCTTGCCTAATGTCTTCTCATTTTCCATGTTTTTGTCCAGCCGACATTGCTTAAAAGTGTGCTCCGTCCGCTGCCCCTGAAACCATCACATGTGGAGGGTGTCCTGCCCTCACTTAGTGGGATGAAATGCTTTGCCCCACTCTCTGGCTCCCCTGTCTCTGCTTCTGCGTTCAATCAGGTAACTCCATTTGTTCTGTGTTTGCCTCGATGAGGTAGAGTCGCCGCGTAGCGGAGTCGCCGTGCCGCGGAGTGTATCGTCTATAGGGTCCCTACCGCGGAAGAAGTGGTTGAATATTGTTTTCGACTTGAACGGCATTCTTTGCCAGTGCATCGATAGGTCCCAAATCCCAAAATCTTCGCGGGTCAACCATGTCGGAATGCACCTCTTTTCGTCGTCGCATCCCACAGTAGTTGGCCCGAAGGCTGTCTACACTCGTCCCCGTCTGGCGGAGTTCCTCGCTATGGTCGCCGAGGTTGCCGATCATGTCTTCGTCTGGAGCTCCATGAGGAGGTCCACTGTAGAGCTCATCGCGGGGTTCCTCTTCTATGGCGCCAAACAGCCCTACGAGATCATGGGGCAGGATTTCTGCACTAAGGTTGAAATCTCATAGGAGCAGCACCTTAAGGATTTGTCTGGCACCAAGGAGATCTTCTTCAAGGACCTCGCTAAACGGGTGTTCTCCATTTCCAATGGGGCTGTTATCGACAAGGACAACACCCTCCTCATAGATGATTCCCCCGAGAAGAGTGTGTGCAATGAGGCGGGAAACGCAATTTTCTTAGAATCCTGGTCCCGTTCTAAAACTAGAGACGACTTCCTCATGGGGTCTCTCGCTCCTTGGCTTCGCCAGCTGCACTCCTCCTGTGCTCCGGGCCGGCTGCGTGCGTACGTGGAGGATAATCGGATTGGGCGTGGTCCGCTTGAACCGTCTGATCCTCTCTACGCCCACATCCGTCGTGGGCTCAATCAGTCCTTAGCCTTTTCCGGCCAATTTTACGACTTCCCGGGGATTCGTTAGTTCAGGGTCGCCTTGTTTTGTAGGAGTGACATTGTCTAGGTCTTCGAATTGTAATTACATTTTGTATCATTAATTTTGTACGCCACCTTGTATAAATATAATGTGTAAATCGGAATCATGTAAATGCTCATTGCATGTGTTTGCCTTCTGTCGTGCTTGTCTCGATCTGGGACATAGATCCTTCATTCTAGGATGATGTGTTGGGCCACCGGCCGTTGCTTTTCATGCCTTCACCCCCCCTGATCATGTTCTTTCCTTAGGCGACCGGTTTCACGGTGTACCGTACCCCCCCGAGCAGCTCCTCACAAGGAGTCTGCAGTCGGGATCGGGCGCATCATTTACCGGAGGATCCGAGTCTGCAGGAGGTAGCTGCGGCCCCTCCAAGTATTCAAGGCCCTACGTCCTCTGCTCGGCCACGGACGCTGCGTCTGCTGCAATGGACTACTCCAAGAAGAAGAATGAGGAGGATGGGGTCGTCAACAGCCCTCCCGATCGAGGTCCCGTCAGAACCCCCGTCAGGTCCCCTTCGCCGCTGAAGCGCTCTTCGCCAGTCCGATGTCGCTCTCTTTCGCCGACTCCGCGTACCGAGTCCACCCCCCAGAGGAAGTTGTATGTAGGCCCTGATGGTGGCGCTGGGGATCCTCGCCTCGATGATGACGAAGATCCGCCGGTGCGTCCTCTTGCACCTGGACCAACTGTAAGCGGGCCGGCCCGCTCAGGTGGCAGTCGCAAGCGTCCGGCTCCTTTGCCTTCTTCGAAACCTGCTCAGTGTCCTCGGATCGAGGATAATTTGCGCCCGGCCCCTTTGCGTTCCTCGAAACCTGTTCAGTGTCCTCGAATCGAGGATAATTTGAGCCCGGCCCCTTTGCGTCCGCCGCGGAGTGGTGCATCTTCTGGCTCAGCTAGTCCGGTCCGGTCCGGTTCGGTCCCTGGTCGTCCAGTGCTGCGTGATGCTCGTCGGCCCGAGGACTCAAGATCGATGGGTGTCGGCTATCCGAACCTACGCTCCACCAACCGAGTGAAGGCTCCTCGGCCTACCCGATCACTCGAGGACTACGACATTCCGCCGCGCCGTGAAGGAGATTCTCGCTTGAGGGCTATCCTTCGAGGCCTGGCAGAGGTGAAAGCGTTGGAGGAAGCGTTGGAGGCTAAGAAGAATCGTCGTAGTGGAGGCAAGGATGGCTAGCTTAGGGGGTCATGTGTTCCCCGTAATAGTAGTACGTCACTTACTGTTGTGTCACTAACTCACTATAAATATTAGCTGTCCCCACAGAACCCCATAAACATTTGATACCCTGATAGCGTACGGTTGTTCTTGTGTACCACCGTATGTTGTTCTTGAAAACCTATATCACCAAGGGCATATTCGAATATCTCATGTCTATAACTGTATCATCACCTACTAGTACTAGTCATACTTGTATACTCTAGGACGCATTATCTTCTAAACCTGTGTACATGAGCACGGTTCTGGAAATTCCCACGCTCCCATACATCAAATAATACGTTCGAACTTCCACAAAGCAGATGGCATCAGTGTGCTCTTCATACTTTTCACTTCAATTGTGCTCAATGGAATGGGTTGGTGTATGGAAGTCTCAAAATGTGCAAGTTGTCTCATTTTAATGAGCATTAATTTCTTTTGTTTATCCATGATTGTAATGAGCTCATAGTAACTACTAGTTCTTTTATTTCATTAATCAATCTATTTCGACCTTTCTTTATCTTTAGCTTCAACAACTATCCTTGAAAGGACGCCCGCAATAGAGGGTTGGGAGTCTCAAAATGACCATTTTGTGTCATTTTAATGAATATTGCCTTTAATGAATAGAAAGCTCCACCGGTTTACCCGCTCGAAAAGGGTGGAAAGTGTAAACGATTCACGACACAATTCCCTGTTTCATGACTAACAACTGAAGCAAGCGGGATTAATTTTTCTTTTCCGAGCCTAACTTGATGCCTACTGTTTGTACCGCGAATAAGTTGAATGCCAGCGCAACTGGCGCATAGGCGATGGTTACAGAATATTCTCTCCACGGCAGCCAGGGCTCGGCTCCTATGTATAGATCTCGATCATCAGGTACACTGGCGCAATGGCAATGGTTCCAGCGCTCGTCTCCCATATTCAGATCTTCGATCATCGGGTACACTGGCGCAATGGCGATGGTTCCAGAATCATTCTAAAAGAAATGGTACAGCGAGCACCGTGGCAATGCTGCCCTGCATGCATTGACTCACCGTTCTCGTGGAGAACCCCAGTCTCTAGGAGCCGGAAGATACTGACAGCTTTGAACAGTGCAGACGGTCTCCTCCCATTTCATGCAGATTTCAAGGACCGTTAGGCATTCACTCAGGCAATTGGACAGGGTCTAGTTCGGAGTCTATTCTATCGGACTATCGATTGTTGCCCTCCCCATCAACATTTGAGAAGCTCTAGGAACCGTCTCTTGTGGCGGGTAATGCATGCAGTCTGTAGTGGGCTATATCTTGACCGTGACGCTGTCTCTTGGCCTTTCTTCACAGGGTACTGGGGTTGATTATTGCACTTGTGTGTGGCGGTGCTGTGTGCAGGTAGCCGAAGGGGATGCTTTGAGCGGTTTTGAGCAACCAAGAATCTGATCGGTTCGGTTGGCAAAAGTCGCCGGGTGCTTTTAACACATTAGAAAGCTGCCGGACAGTTCACTTAGTAGGAGCGTTGGGCGTTTGAAGGATTCTTAGAGCAGAGAGTCAGTATGGAGAAGGGGAATTGTGACGTCGCGCGGCTATGGAGGGTGACTCACCTTCTGTGTGCCGTGACCGCATGCACAGTAATGGTGCTTTCACGATGTGTGTTGGGTCTGAACGAAGAAGGCCAATTGCTGCTCGATTGGAAGCAAGGTTCTCTGCAGGATCCGGACAACAGCTTGAGCAACTGGAATGCCTCCGACGCCACTCCGTGTTTCTGGAATGGTGTGAATTGCACTCAGGGTTCTGTATCCGCAGTGGATTTCTCTCCCTTCGTGAACCTTGGAGGCCCTATGGACACTCTTGCTTTTGGTTAGTGGCTGATTCCTGCTTGTGGCGTTAATGTACCACTTTGTGTGTCATTCAAGTGCATGTGATCATAGTGCAAGCACATTGTGTTGGGTAGTGTCTTGAGACATGGCTGTACTCCCAGTTGACATCAATAGTGTGTGTTGTCATGCAGCAAAGTTTGCGAATCTCACAATTTTGAATGTGGGATACACTTATATGAGTGGAAGCGGATGCAAAGGAAATATATCAGAAATCATCATCTTGAGAATAAATAAATACATAAATGAATGAATGCTGCAGTATGAGAGTAGGAGTGAACCAAACCTGTCCTTGTCAAGTTTCTTTGGGTGCTCCTCTTCACCACGTAATAATCTTCTCTCTAGAAAATCGATCATCCGACCAAGGCAGAGACCCTGGAAAACAAGCACCGTGTCCGATCCTACATAAAGTGGAACAGCCTCTACAGCAGCCTCTGCAAGACCCATTCCCGTCACTTGATCGCTTAATGTGTCTGCCAGAACCTCAGCAATCAATCAAATCGAGGGTTGCACGCACCTGCACCCGCAGCGCATGAGCCGCCCGAAGATCCCATGGCAACGATTCCAGTCGCAGCAGCAACTTTGGTGTCACGATTGCATCTGAGCTGTCTCGAGGCATAAAACGTCCAGACGAAGCGGCTCCAAAATCACTGTACAAATAGTCAACCTCGCTCCCAGCAGTGGATGAAAAGAACGCCGAGGATCTGTATCGTGAGCCTGAATCTCCCTCACTCTTCCCAGCAAGAGATGACAATGTCCCAAGGCGACATGTTGCCTCCTGAGGGGCTCCAAGAAATGAACTACCAGGAGAGCCCACATGAATTCTCAACCTTGGGAGTGACCACAGAGCTGGAAATTTCGGAAGCAGTCGGAAAGTCACCGTGACCCCACCTGGTGAAGACTCTAGACCTGCACAACAAGTGATTAGGGGACCTCCATCATCCTAGTACCGAGGGAGATGCTTTGCATGCGCTTCGGAGCAGAAGCAGAATTTTCAAACCAGCTGAAAACTGGCAACCGGTTATGGCACCGGAATGTTGCCGAGGACAGGTATAGATGAGATTGTGGCGGGCTCTCTTACTAAAATCGTTTCCACGTCAGGACTCGTACCTGCAATGGATGGAGACGAAGGCCTTTATGCTTGTTCATCATATTTTGATACGGAACCCGCAACCTCCACGGTATCATCACAAAACATGTTGTGGATAGTATCCATTCGATATTCCGGGAATGCATTTGCGAGCAACTCACCAGAAAACGATTTTTCCAACTCTACGTCGCGATCACCCGCATCCATTCACCTTCTGGTAACCAATTTCATTGTCATGTATGGGAAGAGAATCATCGGGGTATATTAAATCCCCCCCTGGCTCTCACTGTCTTCATTGTGCCCAAGCATCTTGTGCTGATCGTACTGCACCAGCAGATCTGCGTAAACAAGAACAAACACCGATTTCAGGTCACAATCACAAGTGAGTCACTACCCTTAATGTTATCGGTAACACGAGAAGAAACAGAAATGCCTCTCAACGTACCTGGCACAAGCGAAGTACGTACAGATCAACAACGGACTCCAATAATTCCATGCGCTTGCATGCAAGGGTAAAAGGATGACGCATTATGGCCAGATCAACCATGAACCGCAAAGCTTGATGTCATCAAAGCAGGAGCAGCAAGCCTCTCCACCCATAAGCCGAGCAGCATAAGTCTTGTGCAATAGTGCCTCGCCAGACTGCAAGTTACTCTCCACGATGTTCAAGGTGCCAACAATTGTAAGAACGACGCCAAACTGTCCACTAGAATCTGATTAATGTAGAAGTATCGGAGTGAGCGAAAATTCTCGGATCTGAGAAAACCGTTGCGCATCACAACAGGGCCAAGCCATGAAGAATTCTTGTGCTAAATCAAGACATCCCATAAGCCGTCCCATTCATATGACTATGGATAGAAAATGCCATACCTGAAGACCTTCTCCAGAATCTTCAGTCACGTCAGAAGAGCTCCGAGCTAAGGATGCACTGAATTCGGAAAGGTTTCCAGATTGTTGCGCTGCAAGAGATTGTTTGCTAGGTACTCGGTTAAAGGCGGCCCTGCTCACGGCTACGACTACCTCCAGCAACTCCGGGAAGAATAGGTCTCCAAATTTACCATCAGCAGGCATCACAGCATGAAAATCTAGCATTCGCACTTCCGGTTGCCGAGGGTACACAGATTGATTGAATGTCACTAGCTTGAAGAGGATGAAATAAATGCCAGGAGAGTCGAAGAAACTAGGCGATACACGTGCCAGCAGTTGGTAACCTCCTGTCGTCTTGAATTTGGTTGCAAATGTGGCAGAGGATGAGAGACAGAGACCCAATACTGCGACTACTCGCCCCATGCTATGGTGGTGCACAGCATCATCCAAAAGATAATTCATCACTTTCGAGGACACCACTTTGTTCCATTCCTCTCGTCAGACTTGAGGAAAACTTGGAGATCTATCAGCTTGTCAAGTAGCATGTTCCGTAGCATTCTGGTAGCAAAGCTGAGGGTTCCAAGCGTTCATCTTCAATACACACCACAAACGTGAGCCTCATGATACCACACCGACATCCAACAGTAGTCACAGAGGAAGACATAGAAATACTTTCTGTTTGTATGGCTGCTTCTGAAACAAAATCGCTCAATTTCAGCCTAAGACAAACCGTTAAATGCAAAATTTTCACCGCCACTCGGAAACAACTGAAGTGACATGTCAATTGTAGTCTGACCGGGTTCTGAGAGTCGGTATGGATAAAGCTAGGTTTGGTAGCCCCTAACCAGGTACTGTACCTTGCATAAGCCATTACCTTCCAATTTCGAGGAAGGCAGCCAAACATAAGAAGTACTAACTTCATGACTCCGCACGAACATCTGGTTGGCTCTTCCGTTGATAACATGGAAGAAAATAGAAAACAAAAAATGCCGCCATGATGATTCAAGATCACGTACCACATCAACGCGGACTATGGTGTTAAGGCAAAACTGAATGTCATCCAGGTAGGGTCTCAGCTGCACGATACCGATCACGAAAAGTATGCCACTTGAGATCCAAGTCGTTTATTCCAACATTCGAATTCTCAAGAAAGCGATAGCTCTTACAAGTGAACCTGCAAGTGAAGACTGATGTGTCGAAAGAGGAAAAAAATTAAACATGTTGAAAGAGCAGGTCGGTCCTTGTGGTAAGAGTTCAAAAACAAGTTCTTTCGGAGCTAAAGACTCATGCATGGTTGTTGATTCCTTAGCAAATTTTCCCGTAGAAGGTTTGTTGAAAAACTTCCGAAGCTGAATACACCACCATTCAAATGAGTTAGAAAAGTGGCATCAAGTCCAGAAACATGTGGTCCCTCAAACTCAAATGCAATGTCAAATCCCATACAAAGATATATCCGTTGCTCAACCGAACGTTCTTGCACCCGAGCTTTCCTGAGCTCCAGACTCTGCACAGACCACATTCATTTCTTGTAAGGAATTCTGCTCAACGTTCCACAACAGGAACCATCCAATTGCAACTTTGACAGGTAAACGACCAGGTACTGAGAGTGCATTCAAGCTTACAGCGCTGTCCTTGACTGCACCAGCCTCATCTAGCACCCTCCATATGCTCCTCTCCAAATCAGGATGCGTTGCTATGGGACCAACCTGCCACCAGAAAAATTCAATACAGTCAAATTCTGAAATCCAATACTCCAACCCGAATGACTGCTTGTGTGCATTCGACATGAAAGAAAACGTTCTGAGTTGCACATACCCACCAGGTCCACAAGTGGCTGTACCACAAATTGCCTGTCCTGAAACTCCTGTGCAGTGCTAGAGATCTGGCGCCGCACATTCACGCCAGTTCGCAGAAGCAATGCAACCGAGGGAGCCTCAATTCCAGATACTCCCATGCCCTTTGCGTGTGCGCAAACCGCAGGACTTCCTTCGTGACCTGTATTGCAAAAACTGCACAGAAACAAGCCGTCATAATTATGCTTTCTGGGTAAGTCCACCTCACAACCAGGTAGAGCATACCAAAACCAAATCCGGCTTCCTATATCAACCCCTGAGACCCAATAACAACTATCTATTCATAAACTTGGTTGGCCTCCAATTAGCAAGTAGTGCTAGCATCACTTGGCTAGATGTCCACAGCCACTGATTATGAAATGGAATTGGAGTTGTCTACTGTCCCTTCAATAGTGATCTACAACCTCCAACTCTGAATGATTGCATAAGAAATTCATACACAGTGATAAAAAATTGATCTCTAAAGATTTGACTCATGGTACCCAAAGTTATCTCTATACTGATCTCCCAAAAATCACACTCTAAAATATCAGTTCACCCCTAAGCGTCCACGGTGACCAAAACGGTCACCATGTAATTTTTTGACAGATTTGAGTAGGTCCGAATTAGACTTCCTCTTGTTTGAATTTTTATTTGCTTTTGACCAACACATGCAAATACAAAATTTGTTGACCCCATCTGTATTACGTTTTTCACGATATGATCAATTGAATTTTCCATTATTAAACTGTGAATCCTTGGTCATTCAGGGGTTAGAATACTTAAAAGTATCCTGTACCTCAAGCAGTATTAGGGTTAGAGAGAATTCCGGTACCACTTGTGCGCGCAAGGCTCCCAGCTCGAAGGGGCCTCCGAGTAAAGAGATGAGCTCGACGCAGGCGCTCGGAAGCTTCACTCGTCTCTCTCGTCGCTGGAATGTCTAAAAACCCGGAGCTCCTCCTTTGCTAACCAAGTGGCAGCAAACGAAGCCACCGCACGCCAAACCCGAGGCCATTCCAAAACATCCAGGGCTTCCATGGCAACCGACCTCGGTTCTGCCAATGCCTTCTCTCGCAATGCTGCAGCCTGAGCCCTTCCCTGTAATGGCCTGTCAAATGTCACATTCCCGAACCCTAATCTCTCCAAGGAACGGGCTGCACCGACCACAGATTCTTATGATGCGGACGACACGTTGCAGAGATAGTTGAATAACTGCATGGTAGAGTGTCTTCCACTAGTGACTAAATCGTTCTTGTAGTTTTTGAGTGGCAGAGAGTGAAGGACTAAGGGTTTAGCCATCGCAGCATTACATTATCAGCTTCGTGCTTGCTGAAGCGCCCTAATCAAGTTCCAGCAGGCAAGTACAATCCATGTAAACCCTAATTGAGAGTAGAGAATTCATCTCTACACTGCCGAATTGACTCGACGCGAGTCATGAAGAATTGATAATTCAGCACACGGTCTAACTCACACAATTGACAGGCTCAATCAGTCACTGCCATAATTTATGGATTTTGTGTGATTACCGACTTGGCATGAGGATGATCTCACTGTTACCAATCACACTCATCTTAACTTAGTAATGAACAGAAAGCCCTCCTTGAGAGCCGGCTCTATCGGTTTACCCGCTCCAAAATGGATGGAAAGTTGAAACGATTCACGACACCATTCCCCAATTTCATGACAAACAACTCAACCCGGTGGTAAATTCTTTTCCGAGCCTGACTTGAGGCCACTGTTTCCACCGCGAATATGCCGATTGCCAGCGGAACTGGCGCAATGGCGATGGTTCCAGAATATTCTTTCCACGGCTGCCACGGCTGCCAGGGCTGGGCTCCTCTGTTTAGATCTTCGATCAGCGGGTAACTTACACTGGCGCAATGGCGATGGTTCCAGAATCTTTCTAAACGAAATGGTACAGCGAGCACCGCGGGAATGGTGCCCTGCATGCGTTGACGCACCCAACAAAAACTCAGATTCCGCTGCCTGTAAGTTTACGTTGTTTCCTTCTGTTCCGACGATCTGCATAAGTACATATCGGATACTTCTGCAGCACTAATCTATTCCAGCTGACCAGGTTGGAACGATTGGAGCCCGATCAGGCCGCCGGCGAACGCCGAGTCATATTAGTAATGAACAGAAAGCCCTCCTCCGAAGCAGCCTGTGCATGGCACACGCAAGTTATTGCAGGTCTGTTTGCACGAGCCGGCCTAAGTTAGCTTGTGGCTTGCTACTGTGGATTTTCACCAGTTTTCAGTGACTCCTCTTTTATGTCACGCTGTCCAGACGGTTCAGCAGGGGTCTGTTGTTTCTAGAAGCCGTATTCCGGCTTGTGCATGGTGTGATTATGAACACGTTAACAGCGTAGGTCTATGCCAGGCTTTTAACTCCCTTCTCGAGGAGAACCGCGGTCTCTAGGAGCTGGCAGATAAAGCTTTGAACAGTGCAGACCGTCTCCTCCCTTTTCATGCAGATTTCAAGGATCGTTAGGCATTCACTCGGGCAATTGGACAGGGTCTAAGTTAGTTCGGAGTCTATTCTGTCGGACTATCGATTGTTGCCCTCCCCATCAACGTTTGAGAAGCTTTAGGAACCGTCTCTTGTGGCGGGTAATGCATGCAGTCTGTAGTGGGCTATATCTTGGTACCGCTCTCTCTTGGCCTTTCTTCACAAGGTACTGGGGTTGATTATTGCACTTGTGTGTGGCGGTGCTGTGTGCAGGTAGCCGAAGGGGTTGCTTTGAGCGGTTTTGAGCAACCGGGTGCTTTGAACACATTTGAAAGCTGCCGGACAGTCTACTCAGTAGGAGCGTTGGGCGTTTGAGGGATTTTTTCAGAGCAGAGAGTCAGTATGGAGAAGGGGAATGGTGACGTCGCGCGGCTATGGAGGGTGACTCACCTTCTGTGTGCCGTGACCGCATGCACAGTAATGGTGCTTTCAGGATGTGTGTTGGGTCTGAACGAAGAAGGCCAATTGCTGCTCGATTGGAAGCAAGGTTCTCTGCAGGATCCGGACAACAGCTTGAGCAACTGGAATGCCTCCGACGCCACTCCGTGTTTCTGGAATGGTGTGAATTGCACTCAGGGTTCTGTATCCGCAGTGGATTTCTCTCCCTTCGTGAACCTTGGAGGCCCTATGGACACTCTTGCTTTTGGTTAGTGGCTGATTCCTGCTTGTGGCGTTAATGTACCACTTTGTGTGTCATTCAAGTGCATGTGATCATAGGGCAAGCACATTGTAGTGTCTTGAGAAATGGATGTACTCCCAGTTGACATCAATAGTGTGTGTTGTCATGCAGCAAAGTTTGCGAATCTCACAATTTTGAATGTGGGATACACTTATATGAATGGAACTTTCCCTGCCGACATCGTGAACTGTTCAAAGCTTGTGTATATCAACTTTAGTTACACCTTTCTTACCGGGGGAATACCAGAAAACCTTACAAAGCTTCAAAGTTTGCAAGTATTCGACATGTCATCGATAGGTACTTTGAACGGCACGGTTGTGACCAGATTTGATGAACTTTTGGAGTTGCGAGTCTTGCGCCTTTATTCAAACAACTTTGTGGGTGAGATGCCACAATCCATTTTGTCAATGAAGAAGCTTGAAGAATTGACTTTGTCGGATAACAATTGGAATGTGACACTTCCATCATTGGACTTTATCACACCTCAAAACCTTAAAGTTTTATGGTTGGGTTCAAACTTGGATGTTCTCAATGAGGTGCCATGGCCGATCTTTAGTTCATGGAAGAACATGGAAGATCTTCAATTAATTGGAATCAATTTTCCTCGAGATTTATTTCCAACAAGTGTTTTGAAGCTGACCCAGTTGAAGACACTCCATCTTGAGAGGTGCAACGTCATTGGCCCCATTCCATCAGAGTTCAAGAATTTGACACAATTGGAGGTCCTTAATTTGGGAAATAACACATTAACGGGCCATATTCCAAATATATTTGGAAGCATGCCCAACTTAACTTCACTACGGTTGTTTGTTAACCAATTGATTGGGCCTCTTCCACTCTCTTTATGGCAGTGTGGATGGCTTACAGAAATCATTGTAGTCACCAATGGTTTAAACGGGGATCTAGAAGGTATTTCAAACTTCAAGGGTAACTTAACTTGGTTGGATGTTTCCTCTAACAACTTTATCGGAGAAATTCCAACTAGTTTGGGTAACCAAACGCAACTCACTTTCATTAATCTTTATAACAATACTTTTAGTGGAGGAATTCCAGCTAGTATTGGAAACCTATTGCTTCTAACAGAACTTTATATGGCTCAAAATAATTTAACTGGACAAATTTCACCCTCATTATGGCAGTGCGAAAGCCTTACAATTATCAGTGTATACCAAAATAATTTGAACGGGGATCTAGCAGGCATTTCAAACTTCAAGGGTAACTTAACTTATTTTGATGTTTCCTCTAACAACTTTACCGGAGAGATTCCAACTAGTTTGGGTAACCAAACGCAACTCACTTTTCTTTCTTTTAATAACAATACTTTCAAAGGAGGAATTCCTGCTAGTTTTGGAAACCTCTTGCTTCTAGCAACACTTTATTTGTCTCAAAATAATTTAACTGGACAAATTCCGCATGAATTGGCTAACATTCAAGGATTGAAGGCTCTTGATCTTTCTAGCAATTTTTTTAGTGGAGAGATTCCAACTAGTTTGGGTAACCAAACGCAACTTACTTTTATTCATCTTTATAACAATGCTTTTATTGGAGAAATTCCAGCTAGTTTTGGAAACCTCTTGCTTCTAACAATACTTGATATGTCTCAAAATAATTTAACCGGACAAATTCCTCGTGGATTGGCTAACATTGAAGGATTGGTTACTTTTCAACTCTATGGCAATCAACTCACTGGTGAAATCCCGTATGATCTTGGAAGGAAGGCATTGAATCTCCAGCACGTGGACTTGAGTACAAACAATCTTGAAGGGCGTTTACCCCCATACCTTTGTTGGGGTAACAATTTGCAATACGTCGCATTGATTGGAAATGGACTCTCTGGTACAATACCTGAATCATATGGCAATTGTTCAAGTTTGGGTGTGATGCGATTAGACAGCAATCAGCTTGAAGGGATAGTGCCGCCAGGCTTGTGGGGAAGTGAAAACCTAGTGAGGATGCAACTGAATGGAAACAATCTTAATGGAAATATTGATGCCAACATCGGAAAGGCAACGTCGCTTTCCATCTTGTATCTCCAAAATAATCTCTTTTTGGGTCCCATTCCTCCAGAGATTGGACAAACCAGCTTGGTCAAATTTTTAGCCAATTCCAACAAGCTCAATGGCACCCTCACTCCCTTGTTGGGAAACTTGTCAACATTGACGGAGCTTGTATTAAGTGCTAATTCTTTTAGTGGCGCCATACCTTCGAACCTCAGCAATTGCAAGGAACTTGTGCAATTGGACCTTTCCCAAAACCATCTTACCGACACCATTCCTGACGAGCTTGTCGACCTCTACAGACTGAGCACTCTTGATCTCTCAGAGAACAACCTCTCAGGAGCCATTCCCCAAGGCTTTTTCAGCATGATATCACTACAAGTGCTAAATGTCGCATTCAACAACCTCACGGGGGTCATTCCAAATCAGGGAAATGGCCCAACGGCTGTGATTGTGAACTTCACCGGAAATCCTTATTTGTGCGTGGAAGGCTCGTGTGGCACCAATTCATCAGCCATAAACTTGAAGTCCACAAGGAGGAAAATACAAGCGTGGATTATACTTGTAGCGGTCATCGGAGTTGTGGCATTTGTATTGTTTTTAGTGTTGGTTCTCACATTCAAAAGATGTAGAAGTGATTCGCGTGATATTCTACACTTGAGTGAAGATGAGAGTTCATGGACATTGACACCATTTCACAATAAAGTTTACTACGAAGATGAAATCACCGCCTTGGATGAAGATAATTTGATTGGAGGTGGCGGTAGAGGCAAAGTGTATAAGGTCACGTTGGGTGATGGTGAGATTGTAGCCGTCAAGAAACTGTGGAATGTCGAGAAAGATGAGGGAAGGCGTGACTATGGCTTTGAAGCAGAGGTTTGAAACTTCTACCTCAAACTTTTGTTGGCGCCAATTTCAACATTGAGTTGATAACAAATTAAAAAACATCTTTTTTGAAATCATGAAATAATGGGAATTTGATTTAGAAGCTGAACCGAGTTATTTGTTTCAACCTTTTTGCAGTTAAAGACACTTGCAAACATTCGTCACAAGCACATCATAAAGCTTTTGTGTAGTTGCACTCAACACAAGAGCAACTTGCTAGTGTACGAATACATGCAAAATGGTAGTTTGGGAGATCTCTTGCATGGCTCAAAATCTAGCACACTTTCCTGGGACATTCGCTACAAGATTGCCGTAGGAGCTGCCAAGGTTCATATACGAGCCCATTCTTTGTTGGTTTGGAATATGGAAATATAAATATTTAGGTTTCCGTTTAGCAATAGCGTATTAGAATCATCCATGTATTTCAAGAATGTGGCATAATTTAGGGCTTGATGTACTTTGGCAGGGACTTCGATATTTGCACCACGAGTGCTCACCCCAAATCTTACATCGGGATATTAAAGCTAATAATATTTTGGTGGACATGGAGTATGAAGCGCACTTGGCCGATTTTGGCATTGCAAAGATGGTGGAATGTGCGACATCGCATGAGTTGTCTTTGGTTGCTGGCTCTTTGGGCTACATTCCTCCAGGTGAAGTGCTTCAAATATCTATGTAGCCCAATCTATGGTGATTGCAATTGATAGTGGACTTGATTTTAATGTAAGTTTCATCATTGTATGTTGCGTTTGTTTAGTTTGACCCTCGGGGGGTGCTCTCTACATTATGTTTGAGAATCACGTGCGTTCATGACCCCTTCTAAAAAACCCCTATATACGAGAGACTATGTGTCTAAAATACCTTTTGTATACAGATGTATTCCGTTCTAAATATATGTTTAGTGTAAGTATACGTGAATATTTTTAGTTCTAAATGTGTTTATTGTATGTATACGTAATACGGTAGTCTTCAAATTAATACCTGTTCTGTGCACTCACATATACTCGTACATGTTTAGTACAGTGCACCTCCCGAGGTTTGACCACTAGTCTCATGGAGTTGGTATGGTTTGAATGGTGGGTGGGAAATCTATACAGAGTACTCATTTGGAACTCGAGTGACGGAGAAAATCGATATCTACAGCTTTGGTGTCGTGCTCCTAGAATTGGTGACTGGAAAACCTGCAGCTGACCCATTAGAACCTCTAGAAGGAACAAACCTTGTGCAATGGGTGCAAAATAGAGTGGTGGCATCAAAAGGTTTGTGTGAGATCTTAGATTCCAAGTGTGGGATGGATTCACAAAATGAGATGAAGGAAGTTCTAAAAATTGCAATAATGTGCACTAGTTCCATCCCTACGAGTCGTCCATCAATGCACGAGGTTGTGAAAATGTTACAAGATGTAGCTTCTAGATCAAGCACAAAAATAGATACTAGCAAGGATGAGGGGGTTGAAGGGGCCTGTTATGGATTTGATGTGGTTGTATAAAGCTGACGAGAAGATTCAATATTGTTGTTACCGGACCAAGACACACGGCCGCCATGGAGGACAAGGAGATAGGAGAACGGTGGAACTGGCAATGATTTGCTTAGATAGAGGACCAGGCTTAAATATAAGACTAGTTGTACAATAGGGACGAGACAGTTCTTGGTTGTCGTAGCACCTGGTACCGGATACTCCCCTAGAGCGCACTTTTTCGTATTAAGAATGCTCGTAGAGGTGATTTTCGGGTTATCGTTCCGCGGAGACTTTGTGAAGTGGGAAGTTTCCGGAAACTAACCCGGATTGGTGACTGCTCTTTCCCGGTCACCAACCAACCCCCTTTTCCGTACTAAAACCGGATCTTCCCTACTGCCTGACCCGGCTATGGCCAGATCTGGTTTCTGTCCGGGTTGGAAACTTAACCAACCCTACTCTGCCCGGTCTAACCCAGCTACTAAATCCGGTTTCCCTTTAACCTCTGTTTTCCCTCAGAGGGTTCTCCATTTGCATTTTTAAGGATGCTGGATTAAAAGTCACACCCTCCCCTACTGATTTCCGTGACAGGGGATTCACCACCTCTTGGTTCTCTAAACTCAACTCCCTAGTTCGGGTACTCCCCGGATTGCTCTTCAAATATGGACTTATCCCAAACCCACAGCCAGTCACACAAGCACAACCTGGTTTCCCCCTTCTCTCCAAAATACTACAACGACTTGCTAACCGGAATGGACAGTATCCGAGGTGTCTGGAAGAGATTGAATTCCTCACGACCCGTTTTACTCTAGCTGTCCCGTACTCTACAATTGTAAGATCTACCCGGATGCTGGCACCTCTACCGAACTACCCGTCCAGGAGTTCTTAGAGAACCGAAGTACCCCCTCTTGCTCCCTCAGCCACAAACCCGGGTTAACTCCTGCAACCGAACACAGAAAACCCTACATTCAAACGATCCTAACTCTTCCAAATCTTCTACCCGGTCTCTTAACCGACTCTATGCCCGAGCCCGTCTAATCCATCCGGTCACCAAGGGACTAGTTGCGCCACTGTTCCGGGCAATAGCACAAGCAAACACACATATACAGACACACACACACACACACGAAGTTTGTGGAAGGAATATGTGTTTCTACTCATGTAGATGGAACAATGATACACAAAAAGACCCAAGGAATGAAGAACACCCCTTCTTGTTGTCGAGGTTCTGGGCCCACTTCTGGGTGTTCTTGTGCACCAGGATCGCCCAGTTCATCTTCTTCTTCCGGAGGAGAGCGGAGAAGATGCCCCAGGCCAGCGTAATTGTGAGGGTGGTGGGCTTCTCCGGGTTGAGAATTGATACCACGTACTGGAGCAGCCGTTGCTCCCTGCAATCTGCCACCTTGAACATGTCCTTCTCCGAGAGGTAGATGAAGCGCGCCTTCACCCAATCCGTGTCGCCCTTGCTACCCGGTTCCAAATCCTCATTCGCGTCCGGGAAGTCGTACACGGCCCGCCACATCTTCCGGGTCCAGCTCCCGTACTTCGCCCGGATGGTCGTCCGGAAGGCTTCCACTACAGCCCCGCCTTCAATTTCTTCTAACATTCGGGTGTCCTGCACATCCCACACTTTCTCGAACAGCCCCAAACACCCCACCTTCTCGAGATCCTTGAGCAGCTCGTCAAAATCTTCCTCGTGCTGCAGGATGTCTTGACAAATCCTCTTCTCCGGATTCTTGGATCCGGTCTCCCTGCACGCCATGGCTGCGGACTCCAGACGTGCTCCTTCACTCCTCCGGGAATGGCGCAGCTTCTTCTCCGGGTGCGCCCTTCCTCTCTCCTGCAAACCACGCACTTCTTTCTCCGGACGCTTTCTCTTCCGCTTCTGTGGTGTGCGCCTGACCTCCCGGAGCCCTCGCGCCTCTCTTCCCGGTTGCGCACTCACTCCGTTCCGCGAACTCCACCTGAAACTGCGGCGCTCACTATCTGGGTACTCGCTTCTCCCCAATTCTAACCTTGTGCTACTGTTTCTCCCCGGGCGCTCAATTTCTCTAACTCCCGGGCGCTCAAAATCCTCAAACGCTATTTGCTCAGGGATTTCTCCCTCCGAAAGCGCAATGGAAACCCTAGCACTCTCCGGAAATGCGAAAATGGGTGCGCGCGGAGGGCTGGAGGAAGCGGGGAGAAATGAATAGTGAGCCGCCCAATTTAAGGCGGTCCAATTCAAATCCCGGATCGTGGCCGGGACCGGCAGAGGCCTGTCCCCCGACATCCGGTTTCCCAACCGGTTTCCCATCCGGTCGGCCGCCATTCCAAATTCCGTAGCGAACACTTAAGGTGTGTGCAAGAGCACCACTCTCTCCAAATAAATAAAGAAGCGATCATGAACGCTACTTCTCCCATTCATGGCGGTCGGGGCTACCCCTTACTGCCCTACAAACCCTAACTGCCCGTTTCCGAATAAACGAGGTTTAAGAAATTGTAATACTAACTCTGTCTACTCTAAAACAAAGTATAGCAATTCCAAAACTAACTCTCACTAAGGAACGAGGACATGCAATGCGCCAGGAGGGGTGCTCACACCGGCACCCCGTCCCTCGTTGCGCGATAGCAGTATAGAAACTGTTGGCGCGACGAGGGACGGGGTGCCGGCGGTGGCACCCTCTCGTCGCGCACGGCACAGGCACCAGGAGATGCCCTGGTAGTGCGCGACGAGGGGTGCCGGCGCCGGCACCCCCTCCATCATGTTTAAAAAAAGCAAATTAAAAGGCCAGACCGAGGTTTTGAAAACTTCATTTGTTTTCAATTACATGATGCCACAAATGAAGGCCACTTCGAAGGGTAAGGCTGCAGCAACTTCTACTGGAGGAGACATGGTGATGACTGATGCCCACTCCCTTCCTCTCTCTCAAAGCCGAGTGCAGTAACCAAGTCCCCCTTCTCTATCACAGCCAACACCGAGTGAGTTTTGTTCGCAAGCCTTGGTCATCAATACCTCCATTCTCGAGCAGCAGAAACATTTTCCTCAGGTTCAGAAGTTTGCTTTGTCCTACTCTCCTTCTTGTGCTCGTAGCTTCCGTGGCTTGCCATCTCTGCGTGGACATGCAGATTTGGTGATCGTTGATCTACCAGATGGGCTTCCGGTGCCAAATGTCTCGGTGCCATCATCTACGGTACCTACTTAGAATTTGAGGTCTGAGAACTATCTGCATGAGTTGTTCGACTTTGCAGATGAAATCCTTGATGATAATGGCGCACTACTGATCTTTTATCCGTTTGACAATGGCGAGGTCCTTGATGACATTGAGACATTTTTTGACGCTTTTGGATTTGCAATTTGCAAGGAGTGGATGGGCGTGAACTACTTGCCCATGAGTTCGGCGAAGGTTCCTAACACTACAACGAACAGGTTTAATATTCTTCTGCTCAAGCGCGTGCCTCGTGACGAGGACTCAGTGTCGTGGAGTTCTGCATTCCAGATTCGTGATGTGCCAGAGTTGGTTGTCCACGGTTTGAACATCGGGCTCAACGACACCTTAATCAATCACTGCACCAACCCTCTCATGGATAGTGCTCGTCCATAGCGAGGCACAAGGGAGAAGGACGAGTATTTTTTTGCTTGCCTCGTGTTGGCGTTGACCATTGCTGATGACCTAGTAATCGATGTAGCTGTTGGCACTGGTATGAACTATTTGACAGTGCTTTTCTTGCACAGTCTCGTTATTCTTTTTTTCTTCTCGTGTTTTTACTATAAACTTATGTAGTGCACTATGTCGTGGTTTTTTCTAGGGAATTCCATCTCTGCGTGCAAGAGAACTGATAGGCACGTTCTGGGCATGGAGGGTGATAAGAAGCTATTTGAGGCTGTCCTTAAACCCATGATCTCTCTTGCAAAGGCTTTACCAAATCGTCCTGCTCCTGTACTATCTGCGAAGAAGCCAAAGAAGGCTACTGCAGTGAAGCGTCGTTGTGTGGAGGACCCTCACTAAGTAAGTGTCACTTACCGATTCCATTCATCTGTAATCTATGTTGTATTTTGATCATTACTACATATTTTGTGTCTAATCATCCCTTATGTTTCTACATGACAGGCTCTTTGCAAATCTTGTTAAGAGCTGGGCACTGCCTTCATATGCGGAAGATATTGCACGGTTGCAAGAATTAGAAATATATCCACCCGCTATGTTAGAAGCTCCAACAAAGTTTGACTCTCATGTTTTAAAGTATTTAGATGTTGTCGCTGAGGTAGATTATGATCTACATGTGTCTCAATTTCAACCCAGCGATTCCGAGGAAGACTCAATGTCACATGGCATCATTCAGAGTGGTTTTATTTATGTTGATGATGAGGCAATCAGTGAATAGTCCTCATCAACATTGAATTTTCTTGCAACTTATTTATATATCTAGTGTGTGTCATTGGCTTTCATATTGGGACAGGTGCTGGTTATCATGTTATAGTTAGGCTGTGTTGTGAGTATAGGAGTTAGGATGTGATGTGATTAAAGCAGTCAGGGTGTTGTTTGACTAACAGAGTCAGGGTCTGACACTAATTTAGCCAATGAGTAATGCGTTTGATCCACAATGCTGAGGGATGCCAAAATCAGGGACTCGGGTCCGACCTATCCAATTAGCCAGCCAGTAATTAGAGTGATGCACACTCCTATGGGATGCCAAAATCAAGGGCTGTCCTTCTAGGCAGCCAATTGTTCGATCCATTACAATGCTGAGGGATGTATGCAGAGTGTGGAGTGATGCATAGTGCATGGTCATGTATGGAGTGATGCACAATGCAGAGGGGTGCAAGTTTCAGGAATATGGGTCCGTCCACTCCTTCGCACACAGTAATTGGAGTGATACACAATGTAGAGGGCTGCCGATTTCAAAGGATTGTGTCCGAGCTCTCCTTTTACGCTGCCAGTTTATGAAGTGAAACACGATGCAGAGGGGTGCAAATTTCAAGGATCGGGTCCGACCTTCCCATCTAGCCAGGCAGTAGTTGTTGAGTTGCACAATGTGGAGGGCTGCCAATTTCAGGGATCGGGTTCCAGTTCTCCTTTTAGGCAGCCAGTTTATGGAGTGATCATCAGGAATTTCAGACCCCACTGATTCTGCACGATTTCAGTGCGATTATCATTAAACACTGATTCCGCACGTCATACGTGCATTTAGAAGTGTCGTTATCGTACGGAAGTGACATGCATTACTAAGATGTCGATGCAGTGTCTTTTCAATGATTATGACAAAAGTGTTGTTTCCGCACGAAAGTGGTGCTTGACGGAATCCGTGCGTTAATCGTGTATCTACATTACATGGCTAATAAGACACGGATAACATGCGGTTTTAGTTCATGCGGATTCAGTATCGTATACGTATCATATTAATGCCATTTACTATATTCGTGCGATTTCAGTATCTATCATAATGCAAATTATTTTCGTACGACATCCGTGTACAATATTTTAATATATTTTTTGAAATCTTTTGGAATCTTTCAAAATATTTTATATTATTTTGGAATATGTTGGAATATTCCAAGAATCTTCTTTAAATTATACTTACGGTTTAATTTCCCAAAACATTTTTAGATCTACATTTATAGAGTTTAGAAGCAATACACATTAAAATTTCAAAGAAATAACATTTTATATTTTTAGAATTCAAATTTAGTATTATTGGTTATCATTGTACTTTTCATCATAGGAGCCAAAAAAAGAATAGCTCACAACCACCACGATTTTGACAAAAAATAAAAAAATCCAAAATATTATGAAAAAAATCCTAGATATAGAAAAAGTCCTCCATAATCTAGTGCCAAAAAAAATTTGGAAAAAAAGTTTTTTTCACATTGTTAAAAACATTCAAAGTCCGCTGAAAAAAAGAAAACAGCTCACAGCCATGATCTGCCATCACGATTTTGGCAAAAAATTCAAAAATTCAAAAAATTATGAAAAAAATCCTATACATAGAAAAAGTCGTGCATAATCTAGTGCATAAAAAAATTCGAAAAAAAGTTTTTTTCACATAGTTAAAAACATTCAAAGTCCGCTGAAAAAAAGAGAACAGCTCACAGTCATGATCTGCCATCACGATTTTGGCAAAAAATTAAAAAATTAAAAAAATTATGAAAAAAATCCTATATATAGAAAAAGTCGTGCATAATCTAGTGCAAAAAAAAATTTCGAATTTTTTTTTTTCATATAGTTAAAAACATTCAAAGTCTGCTGAAAAAAAAGAAAACAGCTCACAACCATGATCTGCCATCACGATTTTGGCAAAAAATTCAAAAATTCAAAAAATTATGAAAAAATCCTATATATAGAAAAAGTCCTGCATAATCTAATGCAAAAAAAATTCGAAAAAAAGTTTTTTTCATATAGTTAAAAACATTCAAAGTCCATTGAAAAAAAAAAACAGCTCGCAGCCATGATCTGCCATCACGATTTTGGCAAAAAATTCAAAAATTCAAAAAATTATGAAAAAAATCCTATATATAGAAAAAGTCCTGCATAATCTAGTGCAAAAAAAATTTGGAAAACGAATTATGTACACATGGCAAAAAATTGCCAATGGTTTCAATCTTTTATAATTACCAAAAAAGTTCCATTCTATGCATCAAGGGTTTGTGGTGCTTTGGTGGTTTGGAGTTTGGTTGATAATCGGGAGGTCGTGAGTTCGAATCTCACCGTCGGCGGTAGAGCTTGGGAAGCCATGGTGGGCCCCACCGAGGGTTCGGGCAACTTCCGTGTAGTTTATGTGGGTAGCAAGAAAAATAATTATTTAATATTTTTTAAATATTTTTTTTAATATTTTTTTGATCAAATTTAGATATAGAAAGAAAATAAAATCTAGATATGGAAAAGATGATGTCGCACGAAAAACGCACTGAATCAGTGTAGTTTTAAAGACGATCAAAACACGACATTTGACGACTATAAAGAGTGTTGAATTCATACGTTTTCAATAGATGTATCAATCGTGTCAAATCAGTACTATATCCGCTTGTACGAACATCGTGTCATATCAGTGTAGTTGCGATGAATGACACAACGATGCAGAATCAGTGCGAAAACTGTACGAACCCTTGAAATATCGGAAATCGCACTGAAATCGTGCGGAATCAGTGGGGTCCGAAATTCCTGATGATGCTTAATACAGAGGGTGCAAGGGATCAGGGGTCGGGTCCGACTTCTCCTTCTTGGCAGCCATCAGTTGTTGAAGTGGGATGATTGCGTGGGCTGAAGTTGCTCATAGCCATGCGCATTAGCTAGAGTAGATGATGCGAATGAGCTAGACTAGCAACTAGAGAAGTGGTACTAGTTAGAGATAATGAGAATTGGGTCTCCCAAGTGATATGGGCTGATCCTAGTGTACTAGGAGTGGAGTATGGGCTGATGTCCCATATGGTTTGCCAAGGGGACTCCCTTGGGTGTACTACTTAAGAGGGGCAGCCCATGAGTAAAGATTATCTCTTTCCTATGCATTCCAAGTGTTTGTGTGAGGCTTTGGCATTCTAATCTAACCTTCAATAGGTTATGGGCCCACTCATGTGTTTTGCGTGAGTGAAAGATTAGATTGCTCATTGTGTGGAGGTCGTGCGTTGGAGCGCTGATTTTGGAGTATTGGAGCGCTGATTTGGAACTTTGGAGGGCTGAATTCGAGCTTTGGTGGGCTGATTTCGACATTGGGAGGTATTACAATCTTCCTACCTTTGATCTACGTGTTGGAGGGCTGAATTCGCACTTTGGAGCTATCATTTGTTGATTTGGAGCTTTTGGAGCACTTTGGAGCACCTTTGGAGTTTATACACGTCTACAAGGGCTGAATTGGAGCTTTGGAGCTTATTGGTGCTTGTTGGAGTATATTGGAGCTGATTGGAGCTTATTGGAGCTTATTGGAGCTTATTCGAGCTTATTGGAGCTTATTGGCTCAATTTGTGCTCAATTTGTGCACTTGTGTTGTTGCAAGGCACTTTTATGCTTTGAGGCTCTTGGGGTGAGTCTACAATCTGATTTTGGTATTGCAATTCTTGCACAAGGGTTTGGAATGTGAGTTATGCCCTTGGAGTGCTCAAAATTAGAGTTTGGGTTAGTGAATGCACAACGGGGCTGATTTGATGAATTTCAATGCAATTAGGACTTGAAGGGGCTGAATTTGCATTGATTTAGAGTCCTTGGAAGGCACAAGGGTGTGCATAGGGTGCATTACGTGTTGTGAAGCACAAGGGTGCTGATTTGAGTGGATTTGAGCCAACGAGTGCGCAATTCTCCTAGTTAGGGTGTTGTGGTATGATCTTGTGCAAATTCACTAAGAACCATCACGATTGAGTGTTGTGTGGTTGATGTGTAGCACAAAGGTGCTGATTTAGTGTTTGGAATTAGTTTGGAGGCATTAGAAGCACGTACGTGTGCAATTTGCCTCACAAATCACAAAATTGTCAAAAAATCATAAAAACAATTTTTCTTAGCTTTCTAGGGGCTGAATTTTGTGAGCGTACGTCCTTCAATCAAGGATATGGCTACATTTGAGGGTGAAGGTGCTAAGGTTGTAGACAAGTTCGATGGCGTGAACTTCCACTTGTGGAAATTCAAGATGGAAATGGTCATGGCCGAAAAAGAATTGTGGGAGATAGTTGAGGGTAGTGAGGAACCGCCTTCGTCTGACGCCGAGGCTAGGGTACGAACTGCGTACACTCGGCGAGAGAAAAAGGCCTTTGCGATTTTGGCTCTTAATCTTTCTGATTCCCAGCTTTCTCATATTCGGTCGTGCAAGACTCCCGCCGAGGCATGGGCCAAGCTTTGCAATATTCATGAGGCAAAGAGCTTGGTCAATATCTTGTTTTTGAGGCGCAAGTTTTTCACCATCAAGATGGAAGAAAACGACGACATGTTGGCGCACATCAACAAAGTCAAGGCTCTTGCGGATCAGCTCAACGGCGCAGACGTCAACATTACCGACGGTGATATCGTTATGACGCTCCTCGAGAGTTTGCCGCCGTCGTACGAGTATCTTATCGTTGCTATGGAGAGTAGGCCCATTAGCGAGCTCACTCTTGATTATGTGACATCACGGTTGTTGCATGAACTCTCGCGGCGCAAAGAGAACGAGACTCGTGGCGATAGCGCGGCGCTTATGGCGAAGCAATCCAAGAGCGGTGCCAGTGGGAGCTCTACAGACAAGGTATGCTACTATTGCGGTAAGAAGGGCCACTTGGCAAAATTTTGCTACAAACGCAAGAGAGAGGAAAGTGCCAACAATACAAAGGTCAACGATGCAGGTGATGAGTACGCATTTATGACTAGCGTCTCTTCTTGGTGTGATGACGGGGACGAGTATGCAATGATGGCAAGTGACGTGTCATGCAATGGTAGTGTGATCGATTGGATTGTTGATTCGGGAGCCTCGAGTCACATGGCGCCCATTAGGACTTGTTTCCAATCATATCACGTCATATCTCCAAAGAATGTCATTTTGGGTGATGATACGGTTCTTCAAGCCGTGGGTAAAGGATCCATCGTCGTAGACACCGAGGTGAAGGGTCGTGTGAAGACAATTACCATCCATGATGTCCTCCACGTTCCCAAGTTGAAGGCAAATCTTTTATCGGTGCGACATTTGGTGATGAAGCATTTGCGAGTGGAATTTAGCGACCAAGGGTGTTTTGTGTTGTCCCCAAGTCGTGAGGAGGTGGCCATTATACACGAAGTCAACGGCTTGTACCAAATCAAGTTTTCCAAGATGCACGCGGCGGAATCCGCAACGTTGGTGCAATCGAGTTCAAACGACGACAAGTTGGCGTTGTGGCATCGTCGTCTCGGGCATTTGAATGTCAAGAGTGTGAAAGCACTGCGTGGAATGGTAAGTGGCATGGATCTTGCACAATCACACGTCGCACCTAGTTCATTCACATGTGAGGGTTGTATTGAAGGCAAGCAACAACGCTCACCGTTTCCAGTTGATGGGGCAACTCGTGCAACCAAGGTACTTGAGATTGTGCATTCCGACGTGTGTGGTCCGATGAAGACCACGTCTATGGGGGGTTGCAAGTATTTTGTGACGTTCATTGATGATTTTTCGAGGAAGATATGGTTGTATCCGATCAAAGCAAAGAGCGAGTGTTTTGAGAAGTTCAAAGAGTTCAAGGCGTTGGTTGAGAAGCAATCCGAGCACAAGATCAAGGTGTTTCGATCGGATAATGGCGGCGAGTTCATGTCCAACCAATTTGCAGAGTTATTGAAGAAAGAAGGCATTGCTAGACAAACCACAACGCCATATACACCACAACAAAACGGAGTTGCAGAGCGTGCAAATCGAACAATTGTGGAAATGGCAAGGAGTATGTTGCATGCACAAAATTTGGGTTTGGACCTTTGGGCGGAAGCGGTGGTGACTGCGGTGTACACACGCAACCGATGCCCGACGAGTGCGGTTCAAAACATGACACCAGAGCAAGCGTGGAGTGGGAGGCCACCCCGCGTGGAGCACATGCGCACATTTGGATGCATCGCATTTGCAAAGGTACCCGATTCTCAAAGAACCAAACTTGAGGCCAAGGCAACAAAATGTGTGTTTCTTGGATATTGTGAAGGTACCAAGGCGTACAGGCTCATGTCCCTCGAGACCAAGAAGATCATTCGAGCTCGTGATGTGACATTTTGCGAGAATTCCAAGGTTGAAGACAATTTGGACGATGGTCCAAGTGGGAGAAGTGGCGATAAACCGGCGATTGTGGACCAATCTTCCAAATCTCCCGTTATTGATATTGTTGATGAAGACGAAGATGACGAAGATGGTGGTGATGAGGAACATATTGAGGAGCGACCTTTGAAGACGAAGAATGGCGAGAAAAAGGCACAAGCAACGGCGGTTGAAGACAATGCATCCTCGAGCGATCGTCGTTATCCAGAGAGAAATCGTAGACCACTTGGCGAGTGGTGGAAGAATCATATTCTCCCTCAAGGTGAGGAGGAGCATGCAAACGTTGCACTTTTAGATGCTCCATTGACGATTCGTGAAGCGTTGAGTTGTGATGATGCAAACAAGTGGGAGCAAGCCATGCAAGAGGAGTACAAATCGTTGATGGACAATGGCACTTGGGAATTGACTCCCCTCCCCAAGAATCGCAACGCTATCGGTTGTAAGTGGGTATTTCGTGCAAAGAGAGATGCAACGGGTGATGTGGTTCGTTATAAGGCAAGATTGGTGGCAAAGGGCTTTTCACAAATCGAAGGTGTTGATTTTCATGAGACCTTTGCACCGGTGGCGAAATTCACCACTATTCGATGCATTTTGGCCATCGGGGCTGCCATGGATTTGGAAATGCATCAAATGGATGTGAAGACGGCGTTCTTGAACGGCGAGTTGGACGAGGACATCTACATGGTACAACCCGAAGGATTTGTGCAACGAGGTAATGAGAACCTTGTTTGCAAGTTGAACAAGTCATTGTATGGGTTGAAGCAATCTCCACGCGCATGGTATCAAAAGATTGACACGTTTCTTGTTCATATCGGGTTCACAAGGAGCATCGCTGATCACAGCTTGTATTTCATGCAAAAGGGGCAACATGTGGTCATCGTGATCATATATGTGGATGATTTGATCATCCTTGCAAGTTGTATGAGCTCTTTGAAGGCATTGAAGGCAATGCTTGAGAACGAGTACGAGATGAGTGATCTGGGTGAGTTGCACTTTTGTTTAGGAGTTGAGTTTGTGCGAGATAGAGCAACACGCACCATAACAATGAATCAAAGCAAGTATGTTATGGATGTTCTCAAACGCTTTGGCATGGAGAATTGCAAACCGGTTGGCACCCCATTGGATGTGAATTCCAAACTCGTGAAACTCACCGATGAGGAGTATGCATTAGAGGCTCAATCTATGGTGGATGTGCCATACAAGCAAGCTGTAGGGTCATTGATGTATGCTATGATTGCAACAAGGCCGGACCTTGCGTATCCAATCAGCGTTGTGAGTCAACACATGGCAAGACCGGGTTCAAGTCATTGGGTTGCGGTCAAGAGGATCATGCGGTACTTGAAAGGCACAAGTGATGTGAGGTTGTGTCTTGGAGGTGACAACATTGTGTTGAGTGGATATTGTGATGCGGATTATGCGGGTGATACCAATGATCGTAGATCCACCACGGGGTACATGTTCAAAGTTGGATCGGGGGCCGTTTCATGGAATAGCAAGCGCCAACAAACCACGGCCACGTCAACGGTTGAGGCGGAGTACATGGCGACGAGCCACGGTACGAAGGAGGCCATTTGGTTGAGGCAACTAATGGCGGATGTGAGATGCACTCAAGAGGAGGCTACAACAATCATGTGTGACAACCAAGGGAGTATGTCATTGGCGAAGAATCCAACGCATCACTCACGTACAAAGCACATTGATGTGCAATATCACTTCATTCGAGAGAAGTTAGAGATGAAGGTGATAGAGTTGAAGTATTGTCCAACGGAGCACATGGTGGCGGACGTGCTCACAAAGGCTCTTGCGAGAGATCGACATCAAAGACTAGTGGTGGCATTTGGGCTCCAAGGCTTTGGCTATTCGCAAAGTGGGAGTGTTGAAGTGGGATGATTGCGTGGGCTGAAGTTGCTCATAGCCATGCGCATTAGCTAGAGTAGATGATGCGAATGAGCTAGACTAGCAACTAGAGAAGTGGTACTAGTTAGAGATAATGAGAATTGGGTCTCCCAAGTGATATGGGCTGATCCTAGTGTACTAGGAGTGGAGTATGGGCTGATGTCCCATATGGTTTGCCAAGGGGACTCCCTTGGGTGTACTACTTAAGAGGGGCAGCCCATGAGTAAAGATTATCTCTTTCCTATGCATTCCAAGTGTTTGTGTGAGGCTTTGGCATTCTAATCTAACCTTCAATATCAGTTGGAGTGATGCACAATGCTGAGGGTGCAAGGCATCAAGAATCGGGTCCGACCTCTCCTTCTTGGCACACAGTAATTGATGTGATGCACAAAGCTGAGAGGTGCCAATGTCAAGGATTGGGTCCGAGCTCTCCTTCTACGCTGCCAGTATTGGAGTGATGCACAATGTTGAGGGTCGCCAACATGAGGGATCGGGTCCGACCTCTCCTTCTAGGCAGCCAGCAATTGGAGTTATACAGAGTGCTGTGGAATGCCACCATCAATGGGATCGGGTCCGAGACTCTTTTAGGCAGCCAGTAATTGGTGCGACCCAGAACCACTTTGGGATGCCAACATCAAGGGATCAGGTGCGAGCTATTCTTTTTGGCAGCCATTATAGGAGTGATGCACTATGATGTGGGATGCCAGCATCAAAGGACCTAAACCGACACTCTTTTAGGCAACCAATAATTGGTGTAATGGGCAATGCTGAGGCAAGCCAAACTCAGGGATTGGGTCCGACCTCTCCTTCTAGCCAGGCAGTGATTGGAGTGATACACAATGCTAAGGGACCGTCCAATGTATACTTAAACTAGACTAAAGTGTATACAATTGCCCAAGTGAATGTTAAGTGGCAGTTGATATGGTCTAGCCTCGGACTGGACCCTCTCCAATGTAACCTCAAACTGGACTAAGGTGTTCAGAACTGCCATTGCTTTCATAGAAATGTACAATGCGTTCAAAAATGGCCAAGGTTTTCATAGAAATGTGCATAGTTTTTAAACATGGCCAAGGCCTTCATAGTCCTCTACACATTACCCTAATACTATCACGATTCTACAACTACGTGTATTATGAATACTTCAATTCGGTTCTAAAAACTTTACATCCTCAATCAAAATGGCCATGTATATGGCATTTTCCGAACCTAAAGCAATTCACAGAGGCTCCGTTTATGAATTGGTCTAAATTGTGAACCCTTGCTCAAAATGTCACAAAATTGCGTTGAACCCACAGCATTGTGTACTTTCTGCCACTAAGTTCCAGGGGCGTCTACAAACCAAAAAGTAACCCACAGCACCCAAAAAAAGGAACCTAATACGCCTAAAACATACAACCAACAACTAACAGATTCACTAGGATGCGCTCACAGATGTGCTCGCAATTGACGAATCAATATACAGCGAGGAGTCATCCTGCGTTGTGGAACTGGTTCCATCTTCAAGTTGGTCAGCGTACTCCTCCTCGATCATCGCCAGAAATTCGCCCTCCGACACAGATTCAGAGTGTCCACTACGACTCACGTGTACAGAACGCGTGGCTTGAGAATCATCCTCCTCCTCTTCTCCCACCTCGCCCGTTCTATCGTGAGTGCAAAAACATAGTGTCAAACACCCACAAGGAGTGAATGAGATGACACCGGGAGCAAGCCGGTCGTGGGAGGCGCTACTAAAAAGTCCGCAAACTTGCTCAAAAGTGACGCCTGAGAATCGCCCCAGCACTTCCATTTCCCGCTCGCAACTTGAATTCCACCTATACGCGTCATTTGAGCACAGCAGAGCTTGCAGCGCCATGTGGGGGGGAATCTCCCTGTTCAAACATGAGCGCGAAGAATAAAAAAATGACAACCACCGTGCCAGAGCACCCTTGTTGCGAGGGCAGGCACGAATGTCATCCCCAAGAAATCTGGTCTCACTAGAATTCATCTTGCAGCAATCGACAATGGTGGATGAGAACAGCCACACCAAACTTGGAAACATTTCTTTATGTAGTTCAGACTTTGAGTGCCCCCAAACTCTAAACATCACACCCACACATGACAAAGGAATGATGCACATTATATCATTAGATTTTCAAACATTGATCCGTAATTGGACACATTTTGTTATGTATCATACACTTTGAGTGCCCCCAAATTCTATACTTCACTCTCACACATGATAAAGGAATGATGCACATAAAATAATTAGATTTTCACACCCTAAACCATATTTGGACACATTTCCTTATGTAGTTCTCACTTTGAGTGCCCCCAAACTCTAAACATCACACCCACACATGACAAAGGAATGATGCACATTATATCATTAGATTTTCAAACATTGATCCGTAATTGGACACATTTTGTTATGTATCATACACTTTGAGTGCCCCCAAATTCTATACTTCACTCTCACACATGATAAAGGAATGATGCACATAAAATAATTAGATTTTCACACCCTAAACCGTATTTGGACACATTTCCTTATGTAGTTCTCACTTTGAGTGCCCCCAAACTCTAAACTTCACATTCACACATGACAAAGGAAATGATGAACATTCAATCATGAGATTTTCAAACATTGATCTAGATCCGGTTTAAGGGAAACTTCACCTAATTTAGCACTTAGTGGAAATATGAAATATATAACTTCACTTACATACGTAAAATCAATCAGACCCTCAGACCTAAAATAAAAAACAATTCATTCTATGCTCACCAAATATGCAAATCACACTACTCAATAATTTAAAAAATATATATTGATTCTATACTTACCAAATCGTGAAACAGTGAAATAGAAGGCATCATGAAATAGGATCCACAATGAAATAAGCAGTCATGAAATAGGATCCATCACGAAATAAACAGTCATGAAATATGACATCATGAAAAAGCCGCCCTTGTGATTTTGAGGACAAGATTCAATTTAATGAGCCAAATCCTGAACCCGACATGTACAGTCATTAGATTTTCAGATCCGGTGGAATTGAATGTTCACCTTCATTAGCTAAATCTAAAAATCTAGAACCTGCCTTTCTATATAAATTCCAAAGTATTATTCTAAAACAATGGATGAATGTCTTACATATGGATGAATGTTGAATGACAGACTGTGGATGAATGTCCCTGATTCCACATCTCACTGCTAAATTCAAAACAAATTCCACGGTTATACACGCCAATTCTCCCAAAATATATTATTAAAAAAATGAAAACATCCACGGTTATAGGAACCCTTACTCTAAAAATGACTCCAAAATGTTTAAATTCTGCTCTTTAATCTCTCCTCTATGCTCTCCGCTCTTCGCTCACTGCTCGCATACGACCTTTCCCCGACGCTGTGCGGTACTGCCAATCGTATCATGAATGCCAGATGACAGGCAGACTACCCAAGACAGTATCCTCCAAGCTCGTCACCCAACTACTCGCGGAACCTTTTATGAAATGGGGACTCGACTTCATAGACCCCGTAAAGAAGACCCGACATACAGCCTGTCGATACATTTTGGTGGCTACCGACTATGCTTCCAAATGGGTCGAGGCTAGAGCTCTCCGAGGAAACACCGCCAGGGAGACCACACAGTTCCTGTACGAGGCAATCCTTACCCGGTTTGGATGTCCACTTCACTTAGTAAGCGACCAAGGTGCCCATTTTATCAATAGCACGGTGCACACTCTCACCGAGCATTTTTTACTCCAACACACGACTTCAACGACATACTACCCGCAAGGCAACGGTCCAGCCAAGTCGACCAACAAGGTCATAGTCCGGATGCTCCTGAAGCTAGTCAACGAGAATCGTACCGACTGGGACTTACAGCTCCACACGGTCCTCCTCGCTTACTGAACGGCATACAAAGATGTCACAGGCCACACACCATTCCAATTGGTGTATGGTCTGACACCGTTGATGCCAACCAAATACATCATCCCGACCCATCGGTCGACATCGACTACCGACTTCGCTCCCAGGCGAGTACTAGCAGCCCGAGTCGCCGAACTCGAGAAATTAGACGAGACCCGACTGGCAGTAGCTACCCACGACGGCGCGCAACAGTGGAACCGAGCACAATGGGCCCAGATCCTAGGCCAATTGACTCTATACAACAAAGGCGACTACGTCCTCTGGCACCCGAAAGGGACAAATGTCCATGCCGGTAAACTTCGTAGCAAATGGTTCGGCCCGTATCGCGTCCAGTATTCCCTTCCCAACAACACGGTCTTCCTAGTCAGCATTCAGCACTTTGACCCCAACCCGGTAGTAGTCAACGTCAACAAACTCAAACCCTACCGAGTCCTAGGCGATAAACCTCCTACCGAATTGTCTAGCCCACTCACCAGCAAATCAGAGATTAGGTCTACACTAGAACAGAACGAAGATGAGCCCAGCCGACAACAGTCGACCCGACCCGACCTAGTTACTGTCGGTCAACTCGAGTGGTCGACCCGACTGGTCAACCCGACCGGTCAAACCCTAGAAGAGCCGCCGTATTTATGGCCGCCGCCCTCACCTATCCCATCAGTTTTGAATGCGAGGCCAATAGGGCAAGTATTTAGCACTATGGCCGCACCCCTTCTTTCTCCTCTTGTTTCCTCGCCATTTTCATTAGCTCCTCCTCCAGCCGACCCACAGGCCGCGCGCCTCCTCTCTCCTCTTGCCCCCTCTCCACTCTCCTTCCCTTCTCCTCTGGCCGACTGCCACTCCGCAGTCCTTGCCTTATGCATTCTTAGCAAGCGATTTAGACAATCGAGAGTAGAACGGCGAAGAGTAGTCAAGCGACCCCGTAGCCCGACTGTGCGAGAGATAATCGAGAGTAGACAGAGTAAGAAATGGCAGCGCC